>OX451738.1:16833823-18242673 GCA_948472305.1 Vicia faba | reverse complement strand
AAAGTTCCTGGACAAATAAAACAAACTGATGAGTAAACATAAGAGACCAATAATCCCCCCTCATACAGTAAACATGACTTCAACATCAAAGAAAATCAACCTCACTCAAACAAACTAGTCCAATCCACTCCCTCAACCTAACAATTATATTTATGGTAAAACATAGACTCAGTAACAGAAATTAAGGATAAACTCACTGAATAGAAGGAATAATACCATGATTCCAAAAACAAGAAAGTTTAGTCAAAAACAGAAAGTTTAATACATCAACAACATAAAACTTTTTACATGCTAAAATCTATTAGTATATGTAATAAATTCATTATCTATATGGTGATGAAGGGAAGGACTAAATGGAATCAATTAAATTTGTGTGTTTTTATGCTTTTATTGTAATTTACAGGTATGTCTATCTAGCCAATTAAGACTGGCTTAGTATTCCATCGGCAAGTTATTTTGTATACAACCACTATAGCCCCTGAAGCATTGTGGCAAGACATTGGAATAAAGCAAGGCAACACACGCCCCCAACTTTTTGTAACAGAGTTTATACTTTAAAGAAGGGGCCTGCTATGTTAAAATTGGGTTAGTATAACGTATATTTTCAGTTAAGCATATCAACATAAGTAATTTCCTTGTGTCCTGGTAAATTTCAAAATTTTATACCTAGAAAATTATAGTGATGAACTTTACTTAAGAGCAGGTCAATATCACTTCAAACATAAACCAATCTAGGAAAACATAAAATCTATCCGGTCAAAACATGAGCAGACATATTATGAAAAAAAAAATCACCTTTTGTACGACGTAGCATTATGGCCCTCAAAACTGCTTGAAGTTTTTTGTAACCTTGAATTGAATTTCTGGATATTGGGACTTTTAATGAAGTGTAGAATGATTTATACACAGCATAAGGATCATACTTCAGAAACCTAAAGTAGCTATATAAATCATCAATAGTATTCTGAATAGGCGTGCCAGACAAGCACCACCTTCTTTTGGCCCTAAGGCTGGAGCAAGCTCTGGCCATCTGAGTCCTATGATTCTTTATCGTTTGAGCTTCATCTAGAATGACCCTAAACCAACCTACTTTTGCAAGAGCGCCAGAAGCAGGATCAAATGAAGAACCGTCTATTCCCTTTTTACCTTTTTTACCCTTCGTACTTCCATTATATGTCTTTTTCCTCTTTTTTTTTACACAAAAATCAGAGGATAAGCCAAAATTTTCACCATCTTTTTCATCAATATCATCATCCTCAACTAAAGGTTGCTTGGGAACTTCATTAGTCACAAGTGCGTATGTTGTGAGAACCACGTCATATTTTGCAAGTTCAACAGGATCCTTTGTCCTACTGCCCCCGTGAAAGATCAAAACAGAAAGCTTTTCATCTCCAACTTTCTCTTCAAGCTCTCTGGCCCACTGCCGAAGAACACTTGCAGGGCAGACAACCAATGTACCAGCAGCAGGCCTTTTCCTACTTGGTGCCCGTGTTGAACTACTCGGTTCCATAATAGGTTTTGTATCATTGGATTCTTCATCCTTTTTAAGCTTTTCAACATCAATACTACCATTATCATCATCATCATCCAAATTCAAGGCTTCAGCTTTATGGTTGAATGTATCATCTGTTTTCCATTTTATCTGTGTTTGCCTTTGCATTAGGATGAGAGCAATTGTTGAAATTGTCTTTCCAAGGCCCTGTTTGAACAAGGTTATATGAAGGTTAGATAAAAACACCCAACAGTTAAATACCATGTGCTACTGATTAAAAATGATTATTCAAAGATTAACCTGATCATCAGCCAAAATCCCCCCCAAGCAATGCAAACTCCTGTTTTCCCTCTGAAGCATCCAAGCCAATGCAATTTTCTGGAATATAAAGTGATAACAAATAAATGATCCAAAATAACTATAACATAAAATAATTACTCCTTTCCACAATATTGCTACATTTGCAACAAAATTGACTCAAAATAATTGTCATTCACAATTTTTAATGCAACATTAATTATTGTTTTCTAACTATATCTTCTAATTAATATTATGTGCACCACTTCCAAGTTATTATTCTCTAATTTGCACTTATGATATGGATGTACCTGAATAGTTAACATCTATGAAGCACGGACCTCTAGAAGTAGGCGTGTCGCGGTGTCTGACACGTGTCAGTGTGTGACACTTGTATGACACTCGTACGACATGTGTCGGAAAAGTCAAACAAGTGTCGAAAAAGTCAGACAAGTGTCCCCAAAAAATTGGTTTTTTTTTTTGCTTCGACACATTTTGAATCGGTGTCCGTTACCCATATGACACTCATACAATACGTGTAAGATAATTCAGACAAGTTTTCTTTAAAAAAATTAGGTTTTTCTTTTCCTCAACACACTTTATACATTTTCTAGACAAATCTCACGCACGATCAAAATATATAAACATATATCGAAGCAATATTATCAATGAAGAATTAGAGACATTCATTTTGATTAAAATATTTTTAACTCTTGATATTAGATGAATAAATGAAACTTAAATACTATGACACATATAACGGTGTCTGTGTCCGAGATTTTTGACATATTGGATTTGAAGTGTCCGTGTCCGTGTCGTGTCGCGGTGTCTGTGTCGGAGTCTGTGCTTCATAGCTTAATATGGATAATTGAGTAAAATTATCACTTCCCTTCACTTGTCATCTTTTCTTTACCATTTGCACCTATTAGCGAGGATTTCCACGGGGATTTCCCTGTTCAGGGCCCCAAAGATAGGGAATTTATCCCTGCGGGGGAGGGGATATATTAAAACCCTAAAAAAAACTGAAATGTTCCTTTCTTCTATGTGTTTCGTTCCTTTTTTTCTTCAACCGTCAAACATCTATTGCCTTCTGCAATCTCTGCACGACTTCCTCCTCCATCTTCTCCGCAGCACCTCACCCTCCTCTATCATCTCCTCTTTGTCGTGTTGCTACCGCCGCAATTCTCGTTAGTTTTGATGAAGTATAGCTTTTTCAAACATACTTATGATGCTGAATTTTACAAAGTATATAGTTTTTCTAACATATTTATTTTGCTGAACTTCATAGCTTTTAGGCATACTATTACTTGTGAAGAAGTATTATTATTTTGTCTCATTAGTGTTTTTTTAAAAATAATAATAATAAATGTGAAATACTACTATTTTTAAAAACCAGACCGAACCGGCCAGTTCAACCGGGAACCGGAGATGAATCTGGTTGGATCAACCTTTCAAAACCGCTAGTGGGTCAAAACCAAGGTAAAACAGGAAAAAACGGATGTCCAAAACCATTCGAACCAAAGAACCGGAGCCGGTTTTGTAAAACCGTCCGGTTCAAAAAAAAGCATCAAATTGGCCATTTTGTGAATTTTTTTTAAAATTTCGTGTTTTTTTTAAAACCATACAAAACTTAGTTTTGTCACTTCGTTTTAGCTATAGGATCCGTAGGGAACGGGGATGAGGATAAAAATTCCCCCGTGGCGGGGATCGGGGATGGAGGTGGGAAATGAATTTGGTGGCGGGGAAGTGCCCCCGCCCCATTGACAACCCTATGGTCAAATGCAACAAATATTGTGAGATGGAGGGAGTAACAGTTATAATAGACAGACCAAAATACCTGATGTCTCATAAGAGGGACAGCCATTATGCCAGCAGGTAAATCGGCTTCTTTTAATGGTTGACTGATGTCCTGCAACAACCAAATTCATCATTGACAATAAAAATTAATCTACGACAAACTGAGAATTTAATGTTGGAAGCGTCTTCCACAAATCATATTGATGCAGAAGAAACACCAATGAAGCATAAGATTTAAAATCAAATCATCTCAAAACCATGTATTAATTTTTTCGTGGATCTTACTGTCTTATCCCATATACCAGTGCTCTTTATAGAGAACTGGTATAAAGTGAACTAACTAACAACTTCACAATCAGTTAGTCAGAACTAACTATAACAAAATCAACTGACAGCAGTGACTAATACAGAACCTACTAGAAGGTACGACACAAGCTAGATAGCTCTGCTAAAATATAAACACTATTTTCAGACAAGATGAATCGAATCATAGTTTTAACACCCTCGGGTAAAACAATTTAATAACCTGATGTGCCTGTATAGGAGTACGAGATATCTAGCATGTAGAAGAGTTCAAACCTTTCTAAGAAAGAAAATTGACATTGAACATCAAAAACTAAGAAACAACAAGCAAGCAAATTCGCCGGATTATCCACATGCACTGCATCTTAAACCCAGCCAACAGCTATCACCAGTTTCTAAAGGAGTCAACTTTGACAGTATTTCACATATGATGATATAAGTTCCAAATGAAGCATCACAACATGGATTCACAATTAAGGAAAGGTTTTTCATTAAGAGATGAAATTATCCTTTCAACTAAATGATTTTCACTAAAACCTAACTGACAGAATATTTCATTCATACAATTTTGAGAATCTAAGGCATTATAAATGCAAATACAGGGATAAACTTAATGAAATACCTGTAATGCTGCTTCATAAATTAGTCTCTCATCAGTTTCAGGAGCCCTTTCATCACCTACTCCAGAACGGTATGCTGGTTCACTAGAAGTAGCAAATGGTGGAGTTATTGCCTTTCCAATCATCAAAGATGGAGGAAGAGCTCTGGTCCCACCATTCTGATTCATGAAACGATCTCCGTCATTGCCTCTGCCAAAATTGTCACGAAAAAAGCCCTTCTCACTGGACGTGCTAGGTCCTACTCCGTGGTGACGACTCTTGTATGCATCATGAAGCTGACTGCTACTTAAGTTGCTTACTCTGTTATTAGGTGCAAACGATGAAGGTAGAAAAGCCCTTGTTTCAGATGAATGAAAAGATGATGGAAGGGTCCTCTTGAGAGCTTGTTGAGATGACATTTTCTCATAATCGATACCATGAGAATTAGAAATTCGGGAATTTACTGTCTGATGCTGACTTGTATTTCCACTGCTAGGACCAGGTTGATAAGATAATGGAAGGGTCCTCTTGAGAGCTTGTTGAGATGACATTTTCTCATAATCGGTTCCATGAGAATTAGAAATTCGGGAATTTACTGTCTGATGCTGACTTGTGTTTCCATTGCTAGGACCAAGTCGATTATGGGGCCTAACTAGTGAACGAAAATTGTTAGAAGAGCTTGCGTTTGAACCATTTGCCCTTCTTGAATCTGCACGTAATATTACATATAAGATGCTTGCGGATTTAAAATGAAATTCCATTAGAGGGGTCTTCGATAAAAATCGCCTACCTGAATTCCTTTCAGAAGCAGCCCATCCTGGGAGAATTCTACCATGATGATCATCTAATATCTCCAAATCATCATCCGACGAACTAATATCTATATACGCCGTATCCATGGAATCTAGATAACAATTTTCTCTTTCCTCGGCCAACCTAGAAATTGAGCCAACCTGCATCCAAAGAGGATAATGATCATTTCACCATACATGACAGTAAAATGCAAACCTTCTCTAAATGAAAATGGCTTCGCTCACCACCTTTTTGTTAGGCTTTGAAATTAACCCAGAAACCCAAGAACCTAGATGAGCACATAGTCTCCAAGTTGAGTCGATGAAATGATGAATATTGTCCACATTATCAAGCATCAGCCGGAAAGCTGAGCTACAATTCAGTTTCCTTAACAAAAAAAAACTATTTGCTAAATTGGAGGAAATGCTTTAGTTTTCCCCCCTCTCTCTAACATATGCACTGCAAAAATTGAAGAAAACATCCAAATCATGAGTATAACCTGAAGCACATCAAAAGAAAACAGCATTTATTTTTTAGTACTCCAAGCCACAATTCTCAGATATGTACACCAAAAGGATTCATTATAGATATTAGAAAATCTGGCCAACAATATCATTATTCCTTTTCATAAAAATCCAACCAATATGAGGGGGACATATAAGGAAGAAGTATAACACATACAAATATCAATAAAATACTGCTGCTACCCAAGATAGTTAGAATCGAGATTTTGATCAAAATAGGGGATGGAATGTAAACTATTGTTGCTACACACCACGCGCGCACATGTGCACGCGTACACACACACGCACATGCACGCACACACTTAAATAAATATTATATAGAAAGATAAATAATACCCTCCAAGAAAAACGCGTGAAGAAATAATGCATTATTGATTTCTTTGTTTCGTGTACAAGGAGTTTGGGCCAAAGAGCCCAATGCCTCCACCGTCTAGAAAGAAATCAAGGCAGCATTGAATTGAAGTGGGCCCAAACAAGTCGATATTCATTCCTCGCAATCTAAAGTAAACTCTCCAACCCTAGTCTCCTCATTATCTCTTCTCTTTTCCCTTTGTCTGCTCACTTTATGAAAAAAGAATGGGGTTTTTCGTGCAACCTGGCCAGCAAACTGGTTGCATATCTGAGACACTAAAATCCCAAAGAATTGAAGATATCACCCATATTCAATTTCCTCCGGAAATTTCATCAATTTCAATATGGGAAATGATTTTGCATGGGATTGGATAGCTCAGGGGAAAATAAAACATAAAATTGCCAAATTTGCGATATTTTATATTTTACTACCTTACTGCTACCCTCAGAATTAGTCAAGTGCTAAGTGAGAAAATTTCCTCCTATGAAATTCTTTTCCATATGAAAACAACGATGATTTTTCTGACCAAAGAGAACAACAGGTTGAGATTTTCTTTTTAATTAGGTCAGGTCAACTACAAGAATCTGACAGAAAAATGACATAATAGCTAGTGATGAATTAAGTCCATATTAGACCACTCAACTCTAAATCAGGTTCCGCCTACCCTGTTTGTCATCTACATGAATCCGACAAAAATGCCATAATGGCTAGCAATGAATTAAGTCCATATTAGACCACTCAACTCTAAATCTGTTTCCGCCTACCGTTTGTCGTGGACTGATAGGCTCACGCCACCCATTCCCCTTTCCCTAATATGTACGTTATCTGCTCGATGCATTGCCAACTAACTAGTAACTACTTAATGAACAATAAGAGCTCGCATTCAAACAATTATTGAAAATCCTAATAAACTTTCCCCCAAATAAGGAGTAAGGACATCCATAAAAAGAGTAACTTGAGCAATATGTAAATAAGGGCATCCAATAACGCAGCCAAAACCAAAACCCATCACAAACTCATTAATCAAATCAATCGCCTGCTCTTAGCTACCAACCTAAACCTACTACCCCCATCATCAATCAACCTTACAAAATTGCATGATCAAAATTGCATTTTCTCCCACCGCTCAAAAAATTCACACAACAATAGAAATTACAATCGTAACAAGAACAATACAAAACAGATCAAAGTATAACTAAACCTGAAATCACAATTCACATCCACATTCCAGTCAAACAAAACCACCAAAACAAAGGCAGAAATCCATGAATTTCCAGTGAATAACTAACAATCGGGTTTGAATTTGTGAAATGTGTGAAAAAGATTTGATTTTTCAACGGAATTTGAAGGAGGCAACGGTTGAGAATTGAAAGAGAGGCTAGGGTTCTAGAGCAAAACGCAGTAACGGAAGCGTAAAAGAGAATTAAACGACAAGGGTTTGAATTTCACTTACATAAAATCAGTGACGAACGCGGAATGAGAATGGATTAAGGTTTTGCACGATTTACTCCTTCGTCAGTTTTACTCTTGCGTTAACTATTTTCCTCCTTGTAAATTGATATTTATATTCTTATATACCTTCGACTTGTATTTTGCTTCATAAAATTTCTATTTTTACTCATAAAATAAAACTTTTTTTATTAATCTTCAAAAATTAATATTAGATGTGTTAGTTAGACATAAACAATTTAATTTTATTAATTTGTTTGCGAGTTTGATGAGGGGAAAGAAGCCGAAGGTTTTTGAAAAATAAAAGGGTTTAGTAAAAAGAATAGAAAGATTTTGGTTGAAAGAATTTTGAAGGATTTGTTTTTGTTTGTAATTTATAGAGAGTTTTTTTTTTGTAATACCAAAAATTTAAAAAACTCAAAATTTATATTAAATAAAAAATTTATAAGACTTACATAAAAATTTTAAATATTTTTTAAAAATACAGAAATAATAAATATTATTTTATGGTTTTATATAAAATTATTTTTTCAAAAAATATTAAATATTTTTCCTTAAAAAAAATCATTTTCGAAAACTCACAAACAAAATCTTAAATATAAGAAATTTTATTTTAAAAATTTAACTAGTAAAGGACTTGTGCATTCGCACGGGTCTTGCAAAATCGATATAAATATTAAATAAAAACTATATGATTATGGTTAATATATATATATATATATATATATATATATATATATATATATATATATATATATATATATATATATATATATATATATATATATATATATATATATATATATATATATATATATATATATATATATATATATATATATATATATATATATATATATATATATATATATATATATATATATATATATATATATATATATATATATATATATATATATCCAAAAATGAAATAGTCTTGACCCGTCAAAAAAAATATTTTAATAGAAAAATAAATAAAATAATGAAATAGTCATTTATTTACAAAATATTGTTATAAATAATAAATGCAATTGGTATAGTGATGGTTAAAAAATGAATATAAAATATATAGTTTTGATCCGTCGAAAATGTATATATTATTAGAAAATATAAATAAAATAATTAAATAGTCATTTATCTGTATGTTCGCACGGTTCATGCAATATCAATATCGTGTATATAGTGAGTATATTTCACATAGACACATAATTATATCAATATTTGACATTTTCTTATTTATAAAAGGTATAATGTCACCGAATTCACTCCGTCCTACACTCATAATTTTGTTGAGTGGGACAAAATTTTAGAACCCGTATGTCAATTTATAAAAATGATTTAGTACTATTAAAATATTTGTTTTATTATTCTTATTGGGATATTGAAAAAAAATTTATGATTATGTATTAATGATTTAAATGATTATTGTTGTTCATCATTAACCACATATCATATTGATAAAATTGTAATAATTTTTAATTATAGGTGCATTTGTTTCAAGTTTAGAAATTATATTCCCGAAAATATATGGGTGAGAATGATTAAGGAGTATGGTCGGGTCAAAAATATATATTTTAATAGAAAAGTAAAGAAAATAATTAAATATATATATAATATTGTTAAAAATAGTAAATAAATATAATATAATGATGGTTAAAAATATATATAAAATATAAAAAGAATAACAAATTTGTATTTTCATCAATCATAATTATCTCATATTTTTTTATAAAAATAAATATTTATATTATATATAGTATAAAAATGCTAACATTTTATCATAAAAGTTGCACAAATATATATTATATGATATTATAATAATAACAGCGACACAAATTTAAGAGATACAATATTTGATCTAATCTAAAATTTAGAAAGATTTAATTACCCTTCCAATCCGATACAGATTCAAAATATAGTAAAAGTATATGTGTTAGAATTTTAAGGCAATTTGTGATTGTTCAGAATAAAAAATCCATTTTAAGTTGTTTGATTTTTTTTCTTTGTTTTTACTGTATGTTTGGTATTTCAAAAATTATCAAAAATATCTATATTTTTTGTATTTTAATTAAATTTCATAATAATTAAAATAAAAGTATAAAATTGAAAACCATATATACAACAGTGATTTCTTCCGTCCAATCTATTATAATTATTTTATATTAATATTTTTATTAAATTTTGAATCTGTTATAATCATTTTATATTTTTATTTTTATTAAATTTTGAATCTGTTATAATCATTTTATATTTTTATTTTTATTAGATTTTGAATAGGTTATTATCGCCACAACTTTCAAATTGCAACTCATACATTCATTCATCTTTAATTGCCATAAATATAAAATTAATTATAATTTAACTTATTGGTAAAGGATATTCGTAAGTTATTCCTCTTTATAAAAATAGTATATTAATAGGTTAGAATAGAGAATACAATTTTAAAATATGTACTCTCTTTTCTTATTATAAATATCGATAATCTTTTTCACATATTTAAAAAAATAATCAATAAATTTAATAAATTCATTTTAAATCTTAGCAAAACTAAAATATTTGTAAGACAAACAAAATACTGAAAAGTATATAAATTTTTTAAATCAATTTTGTAATGAATTAAAAAAATTGAATTAAAATAATCTAAATATATATTTATAGCAATCATGAGGGATGAATAATATATTGTGATGATTAGTAAATCGATAGTATCCTTTACCCATTTATTAAAATAATGTGTAATATTATTATAAATGTTTTAAAATTTGAAAAATATATTTTATTTATATAAATATAAATTTTTAATAAATTTTAACTAATAATTAGAAATATTATTAGTAGTAAAAACTAAAATTAAAAAATATAAATTTAAGTACAATAAGAATAACATTAATAAATAAATGTGCACAATTTTCAATTTCAAAATTTTTTAAATTAAATATTAATAATAATACTAATTTATTATTACTATTAATAATATTAATATATTATTACTATTATTAAATAATAATAAAAATAATAGTAGTAAATAATAATATTAATAAATATTATTATTAATAAGAAATAATAGTAATAAGTTTATTGTGAGTCATCCACTAAATAAATTCTTACTTAATATTAACAAATGAAATATTACACATATAGTTATGTAACAATTGTCACATACTGAAGGATGAATTCAATGGTGTAGAACAACCCTTTTTTTCTTTAGAAATGTGATAACAACGGCCGATTTGATAATTCTACATTCATTCAAGTAAGTGTATGAATGAATCAACAAATAGAAAACTAATAAAAAAAAGTGCATGAATGAAAACAAATGAAAAATTATATTTATTGTTCTCGACTGGACCCGCTTGACTCAAAGTACAAGTAAAGGCCCAAATCCAGGCAGCTCCTAGAGGAGTGCTCGGAATCAGACCACCCCGAGCATGCTCAATCAAAGACCTCAGCGGTAATGTTCGCCGCTACCCGCAACGAGCAACGTCCCCGACCAAGGGTACTCCAGCTCGAGGCTTGCTCGAGCATCTTCCCCGTAGGGCAGACTCTGTCCCCTCCGAACGATATGGGATTCTTAAAGCTCCGAAAAGACCGCGTCTTCGTTCTTCCTCATTCTTCGCAGAGCACCATCCAGGAAGAGGACCACGTGCGGGTCCCCACTATGCACGTAGAACCTGGCAGTCCCTTTATTGGGCCAGTTCTGGTCAGTCCAATAAAGGGACCTTGGCCCAGCGCTGAGGGCTATAAATACCCTCTACTTCAAGAGGGACAGGTATTCATTTTGTTACGCACCTACATACTATTTGCCTGCTCATTCTGTCTCTCTTTTTATCATCGGAGTGCCTTGCAGGTACTCCCCCCCCCCCACACACACATCTCACTCAAATCCAGTTCGAGCCAACTGTGACGATCCAACTCTGATCCAGTAAGATCAGTGGCGTCGTCTGTGGGAAACTAAGTTTCCCCGTCTTACAAACTTTCAAATACCAAAAGCTAAAAACCATCTTCCACCGTCATGGCTGACCAAACTCGGGACGACCAGAACGTCCGCGTCGTCGATGCTAACAACAACCTTGCTGACAGGAATGGTGTCTGCGACAATGCCGGCAACCCCGACCATAATATACTTCCCGGGGGCGTCATCCCCGGGCCCTCAGGCTACCGGGATGGAGCCACGTCTTCATCTTCCTCAGTCCCTCCTCCGCTCGAAGAAGACAATCCAGCTCCCCCCAAGCATCTAGCCGCCCAATTCCAGGAGGTCCCTGTCCCCGCCGGGGCAGACGCCACGACCAGAGCACTGTTTGCAGCAATCAACCAAACCAACTACCTCATCTTTGCCCAGGGGGAAAGATTGAGGGCGCTAGAGGACGACAGAAGACCCCCGAGGAGACACAGGAGGCCTCAGTCCCCACCTCCTCGAAGAACAGAGGTATGTCTCTCATCTCCCCCGCGGAGACGAGACAGAGACACCTCCCGAAGCTCGTCACCCCGACCACCGGGGAGACGACCCGCCTTGGAGAGGGAACCAATCATGGAAGCCGGAGGGCGCAACCACGGCCCTTTACGGCAAGAACGAAGACATCCTGGAGACGGGCACGAAGGGACGTATCAACGAGCGCACCGCTCGAGGGACGTCCAACACGATCATGATCGTCGTGCCCGACAATACCTCAGGTCCCCGTCCCTTTCCCCAGAGCAAAGTGATGAGGACGACCCCCGCGGTCCCCTATCACAAGTCATCATGGAGGCTCCCATTCCTCCAGGCATGGAGAATCCCCCACACCTGAAAGAATATGATGGGGTCACCGACCCGGTCGATCATATAGACAGGTTCGAAGCTATGTTGCATTATTATAATGTAGGGGGGGCCATCAAATGTCGGTTGTTCCCCACAACCCTCTGGAAAGCAGCAATGGATTGGTACAAGGGTCTTGCCCCGGGGTCAATCACCTCATGGCGAAACTTGAAAAACCAATTCATAAGCTCGTTCACCGCGTCGCAACGACATCCAAAGACCGAAGCGACGCTCGAGGCTATCGTCCAGAGGCAGGATGAAACCTTGAGAGAATTCATCAACTGCTTCAACCGTGAAGCCATCCAGGTCCCCTGCGCGGACCACATGAAAATATACCTGCTGGAGAGGGGACTCCTCCCCGGCACAGAATTCAGGAAAGCAGTGGGCATCGAACCACCCTGAACGTTCGATGCTCTCCTAGAAAGGGCCAGGGCCTACATGGACTACGAGGAAAGAGAAGCGACCAATAGAGCCCGTGACCCCAAGACTCGCGGATCCAGCAGCAACCCGCGCCAAGAAGCCATTCCTCCTCGACGAACCAGGAAGAAAAGAAACTTACTTGGAAGAAGATGAGTAGAAACTACAATGGTGGGAGAAATCATACGGCGAAGGGTGCGGCGGTCTCAACGGCGGCACAGGAACCAACGGTTGTAAAATAGAGAAAGCAGGAGGAGCGTGAAGAGGTGAAACAGATTATGGGCCCAGGGATCTTATTTATAGAGATGGCGTGGAATGTGAAACGTCGCACCGTGGAGCCACGAGCCACCCCCATCCTCGACACCTACTCACCTAGACAATAATGCCCTTATTCACTAGGGCGGCGTTGCAATTTCCAAGGACTACGCCACGTATACGACGGACGTAGCTGACGCCTCCCCGCGGGCGATCCTCGAGTACGCCTCGAGAGGGAAATCCCTGAGTCGGGCATGAGGTCCCCATGAAAAGAGCAAACTGAGATCAAGTCATAACTCTTGTGCCAGGAACAACGACTTGGGGGGATCTTTGTTGTACCCCAAAATTTGCCCTCCCATATTCTTCAAGTTTTGTCAAGAATCATCTTCAAATCATTCAAGATTACTCAAAGGGTGCACAGTCAAACCACATCCTAAGACAGCTGAAATTAGGGTTTTGGTTCCTTCAATGAATTTGGGGTTTTCAATGGTTCAATCAAGTCTCATAGGCCTATAAAAATTCTCAAGCATCTACATGCCAAGTCTCAAGACTCACAGTACCAAATTGCACAGTCAAAAGCCTCATTTAATCCACAGTCAACTGCAGGGGTAAAACGGTCATTTTACAGTCAAAAGTCAGAATTTTTGGTCAACATCTTATTTTGAGTTCACAATCATCATTTGATCAAGTCTTGATCATGATTCCACAAGGATGGCTCAAAAATCATCAAGATGCAAAAGTTACTATTTTTGGACAGCAGAAAAGTCAACTGTATCTTGGCCAGGGCATAACTTTTTCATGGTTCATCAGAAAAATCCCATCCAGTGCTCATTTTGAAGGGGGTGACATTTCCTACAATCCATCTTCACATTCCAAGTCCAAGAAATGCCCTCATAAAAAGTTATCAATTTCTACATTATAGGTCAAATTCAAAAGTCAACAAAAATGCACTTTAAGTCAAAGACCATAACTTGAGATTGGTATATCCAAATGACATGGGACAAAAGTCATTGGTTAGAGGGCTTCAATACCTTTCCAAAATGTCCAAGAACATGTTCATATGATCAAAATTGAGCAAGATATGCATTAGAGAAGTTGGGAAATTTTTGTGAATTTGCAAAAGTCAACTTTGCTCAAAATACCTTATTTTTGCTAATGGGCCTCAAATTTCTTCTTGAAACTTCATCCATGGCCTATGCACGACCCAGCAAGCTTAATTGAATTTATTTTCTTATTTTTTATTAATTAATTGGATTTTTAATCAATTTTAATTCATTTAATTCATTTAAATTGTAGGAAATACAAAGATTTGATTTTTCAATCTTTTTGTGAAGCAAAGATGACCTAAAAAGGCTGACAATTTCATGCATATTTAACGTGCTTTTGTGTTTGTTTTGCATTGCTTGAATCCATATAAAGCTAATGGTATAGTTTAATTGCATTGAAACGCACAGAATCACAAATTGCCATTGACGAATTTTAGGGTTCATGATTTTTCAAATTAGGGTTTTGCAATCCAGGCAAAATTGAGACCACTAAGGCATATGGTTGAAACCGTCAGAACAAGACGAACATAGTTGGACCCTCGCGAAATATTTATATACAACACAGGGCTAATCGCTATTTTTGGTCATTGTAGTTTATGGGGGTTAAAAACCCCTGCTATCTAACATTGCTTTTGCAGGTTCAGCGAGGAAGATGAAGACGTGTTGATATACCATTGGATAGTTCAAAAAAAGGGCGCGCGTGTTTATGTTTTATAGCATACGCATTGACTTTGATATATTATATTCACTTGTTATTATATTAACAAAAGCAGGCAATTGGCGTAGTGGATGATGCGTTGGCTGGGAATCATTGGGACCTGGGTTCGAATCCCAGGTCCCCCAAAACGCTTATATTATTTTTTCTAACATAATCACATGCAGGCTTCCCAACGTATTCCACCATGTACCTCACTTACCAACATTCCAGGTGGCTTCAAATTCAAATCCAATGGCCATGAGATGATGATCATGGTACTCCCAGTCAGCACGCACCATGGACAATCCAGAAAGTCAAAAGGGCTTGGAGTTAATGGGCCTGAGAATTGCTAACTAACCTCCTAAATGGGCCAACACCCCCCTGGGTTCTTTTTCTTTTTTCTCTTTATATTTTCTAATTCTTTTATTAATTATTATTATTATAACTAACATAATTAATTATTTTTATAATAAATTCAGAAAAACTAAAAATAATATCTTTTCTTAATTAAAATTAATTTCACCTTTAATTTATTATTTTTGTAAATAAATTCTAATATAATTAACTAATTTAGTTTTTTTAATTAGGTTAACTTTAACCTTTTTTACAATAAATAAAATTAATTTAGAATTAGGGTTTTGATATATTTTTACCTTTCTAATTTTGTTTCCTTAAAAAACATAAAAAACTTAAAAGACATTTCTTTTATTTATTTAATTAGAATTAGGTTTAATTAAATGCAAAAAGGACCAAAATTTCTTTATTTCTCAAATAAGGGTCAAAACCCTAAGGACTTCTCCGATTTAATTTCTTTCGCGCATATTAATTTTTGATCATATTTATGTAAATGCTCCGAGGATGTAATAGCGTAATTAGGACTTTTATCGCTTCCTTTAATTTTCCGCAATTTATCTTTTCAAGGGTTATGTTTTTGGCGATGTAAATACCCGACGCCTTGTAATAGCGTAGATTTACTTTCCGCAATTTACTTTCCGCAAATTATTAACTGTTAACTATGCATGACAAGACTTGCCTGAAAATTAAAATCAACCCGTAGCTCACCATAACTTGTGCAAAGATAACTTAATCGAATCCTGACACACTCGCACATGCCACTCCTACGGTACGCCTCATTTGGTTGCCTCGACGTGGTCATTGAGTATAGGGTGTTTTAGAGGTCGCCCTCCTGTCTAAATATCCAAGTTGCCTCGAAACGGTTGTGTTGTACCCCAAAATTTGCCCTCGCATTTTTCCACAAGAAATCACAGCTTCAGGCGTTTCCTGATTTTTCAAACTGGCTCAAGAATCGGTCAAACAGACTTTTCTCGTCAGTCAGGACACAATTAGGGTTTCATTGATTTTTAGGGCTCTGGAATGTTTCACACAGTTGGCTTAGGGTTTTGGTTGACTTTGGCTCAACTTTAATCAGGCGAACGCTCTTTGGCATTTAATCAGGAATTAGGGTTTTCGTGTGCGGTTCCTCAGAAAGATTTAATTCTACGATGCTTTGCAAGTTATTCCGAGATTTGGGTTTGAATTCGCGTTGTTTGACTTAATCAGTAAAAAAAATGCATTTGGATTGAATTCACGTTTGTTTGATTGAACCAGTCAAAGGATACATTCAGTTTGGATTTACAGTGTTTGGTAAGAAATCAGTAAAAAAAGGAATGCGTCTGATCAGTTATTGTGTTTGACTGTGCTTTGCTTTGGATGTTGGAAGCGCCGAGTTTATTATTTGATCAACGTTGAATCAATGTTTAGTTAATTATTTATTATTCTAAAGATTAAATAGCTGGAATTTAATTTTCAGTGATTTTAATTTAAAGAACTATAAGTAATAAATAAATAATTGAAAAGGGATAAAAAGAATTAACTGGATCAATAGAATTTTTATTTCATATTTAAATATTTGTTACAATTATTATTTAGATACAAGTATTCATCTACGAGGTATTTATAATAATAATAGTTACAATGATTAAATTGAAAATAAAACTATCCTATTTTTCTAAATATTCCTAAGTCTCCAATTCTTCATTCTTCATTTAATGATACCCCTCTCCACTCAACTTTTTATCTGCAAAAAGAAAGGAGGAAAAGTCAAATAGCAGATAAATAAATAAAGAGACAGATATAAAATTCATCATTAAGGGCCACTGATTGGGATCAGTTAACCCTCTATGCAAATCACGGGATTTCTCCCGGTTCACAGAGAGGGACGGATATTTATTTGCTAAAATTGAATGCACAAAAGTCAAAATTGCACAATTCAAAAATTGTCCAAAATGCATAGTTCAAATCTCAAACAGCACTGCACAAGTTCAAACCAAACTAGAAGTCCAAACTGAAAAATTCAAACTTCCTGTCAAAATGTCACAAGGCTACCCAAGTTATCAAAGAAGAAGATTTGAAAAGATATAAAGTACAAGAAGCTGTCAAAAGAAGGGAGAAATATGCAGAGAAAAATGGTTATGCAAGCAAACTATCCCATTGTCATCATTTCCCAAGTGGCCCTTTCAGAACAAAAGTACAACATAAGCATATTTTAAATATATAAACTGTACTGGAGAGAGAAGAAGAAGAGAAAAAGAAAGCAGGTTTAGGCTTTAGGTAGGAAGGAAGAAAATATAAAGAACTAAACACAGTACAGTAAAGGAAAGGAGGCAAAACCAATACAAAGAAAATACATAAAACTGTATAAGCAGAACCTGTGTAAAACATCCACAAACCAGATGACACAACAGCCTGCATAAAACCCACTGAAGCATTGAACCAGTCAGACCGGCCTAAGCATAACCTGTCAAAGGCCTAACCTGAAGCCTGAGCCTCAAGGCCATTAACCTGCTAGAAATCTCCAAACCATAAGCCAGCATTAACCTGAAAACCCTTCAAAAAACTCTTACCATTCAATCAAAACACAAGAAAGAGCATGAACTGTAAAAGCCTAAAGAGCCTTAAACCACTGTCAAAGCCTTAAACCATTGTCAAAGAACCAAAACCAGAAGAAGCATAAGCCTTACCAACAAGCATGAAACTTGTACCATCCTAATAAAACCTCTGTCAAGTATCAAAACCTGCCTATCATCACATTCAAAACAACCAAACCCAAAACAAGTTAACCTGTCAAGCCCCAGAACCTGCTCAAACATATCTTTCAACACCATCCAAATCAAATTCAAGCATAGCATTCAACTCACATACAAAGCATCCAAAGCCAAATCCTCTAAGCCCTCAGAAAACTCATCATTGGGCAGTAAAAAAAGGGGCAAACATTCAAGGCAATAGAAGGAAGAGATAAAGAAATACTGAGGCAACACAGGCATCCAACACGTAGCGACGAAAAAGGCAACTCAGTGGCAAACCCAGGCCCTCAGAGGGGTCATCACAGGGCAATCCAAAGGCAAGAATATAGAGGTATCGAGGTAGTAAAAGGAAGCAAATCAAAAAGGCAACAAACGTTCAAAGACAACTCAAAGGCAACAAACGTTCAGAGGCATCTCAAGGCAACATAAACAGAAGGCAACACAAGAAGGAGAAGAAGAAAAGAAGACATGTGTATCAAAGCTTTCAGGCGAACATCGTAAAGCTTAGAGAAGAGTATAGAAATACCAGGAGTCCTTGCGAAGTTGAGCTCATCGTGCAATTCCTTCACCGTCGAGCCTCAACGCCTCCAAAATCCCTCTTCCTCCATCTCCAAAAGGTAGTGCTCTTATACCTCCTTACATGCATGTCAATAACGAAAGAAAACATAAGTCAAAGCCCAAATTGAAATTAAAAAATCAAAAGAGGAATGAAACCCTAATGCGTTTGAGATCGAAATCATACCTTGTAACGTGGTCTGGGTGGTTTACGGAGGGTGAAAGGGGGATGATGGCGTCTGTTGGCCTTGCGTGAAGGAGTTGTATTCAGAAATCCATGGCGAAAGTTGAACGAAGACGAAGAGGATAGAAGACGAACGCCGCCGTTGCTCACAAACCCTACGCGTTTCAAATGAACACAATAATCAAAAACCCTAAAACGTTTTTTTGTGTAAAACTTGGGCCTTGCCCCTTTCTGAAATGCCTGAAGCCCAATGAATTTCCAGTTAACACCCCCCATCCGTTGCTCTCTTGTTTTGGGCCAGCATAATCTCCCTTGGCCCATTTCTAATTTCTTTCTAAAAACCATTTTAAAAAAAAAACTATCTATATTCTTTTACAAAATTAACATGAGTTTTATTATATTAAATTTTTCTTTTTATAACATATTCATAATTTTTTGAACACAATATATTAAAGAACTTTCTTTCAATAAAAGAAACTTTGTACATTAATACATAAAATACCTAAAAATATGTTTGTTTAAAACACTTTTTTTTTTATTAAAACTTATTCTAATTTGTACATAAATTCTTTTTAAAAATAAATACATTTTCCTTTCTTAGAAATTTTGTACATAATAAATAAAGATACATTTTTTATACATAATTTAATTAGAATTTAAAATATTTAATTAAAACATTCTTTTTTTGTATATATTAAAGAAAATACAAGATCACAAATCAAAGATTAATAAATATTTAATTCTTTTCATTTAAGTTAAAACGATACCTTAAATAATACACATTTAAATTCACATTGTCGCACCTGTAAATAATTGCATATACAAATATACATACACGTACACTTACACAATGTACTTACATTTGATACATTACACGTTTGCTTATCTTATACATTTATATTCGTTACATTTACATTTGATCGCAAATTCGATTTGGTTGTAACCTATTGGACATTACAATCCTAAAGTCTCATCCCCATTTGTGAATACTGTACCCCCACTCCCGGATGCTTATTCTGTAATAGCGTAGATTTTACATTTTCGCAATTTACCGCTTTCAATTATACCATGGTTAGACCTAGGATTTGCATGTACATAAAATCAAACGCTAGATAACCTATTACAAGACAAATGCATGAAATCAATACACAATCACACTTGCACCCTCTAGGGTAATCCCACATGTTGCCTTCCAAAATGGGCCATGCTTGCACGTCGAGTATCTTTGGCAAAACAAATTCAAATGATCATAAGTCCCTCGATGACGCTTTCGAAAGTTGCCTAAATGGAATGATCATAGTCCCTTCAAAGCAAATTGCCAAAGACACTTGGCATCATTGCATTCATGGTCCATACGATGACCCGTGCCCGTCCCGAACAAACATCCTAAACGCAAGATTGTCCACCAAATGCAATGGTGGAACAAAATTGTTAAAAAAGGGTTGAAAACATAGAGAAAACCTTTGAGTACAATAGGGTAGACAAAACTCTTAGTTACTTGAGATCAACTTGTAAAAACACTTGCCTTCTTCTCAAAAACCACATTCCACAAACACTTTCAAAACAAACTCTCAAAAACATTTGAAACATCTTTTCGAAAAGATACACACCTTTGTAAAACATTCGAGTAAAGAATTGTTACAAGGGTAGCCTAAGACAAGGCATCTTCTTCCAAAACATTTTCAAAAACACACACACACACACACACACCAATTTCAAGCAATCGAAAATCAAGGCAAGTGATCTAAAAACCAAGTAACTAAGAGCCCATGGATAACCATGGATGAAAAGGGTGCTAATACCTTCCCTTTTCATAATCTACCCCCCGAACCCACGAAATATCTCAAAAGGTTTTTGCTGTGCTTTTTTAACCTTTCCTTTAGGATAAAATAAAAAGTCGGTGGCGACTCTTGCTCAACCGAACAAGTGCGAATACAAACGCAAAACACATATTCAGTTCTCCCACCGTATCACAGAACTGGCGACTCTGCTGGGGATTACTACTCAAAGTGGGGTTACCTTAGGGTTTAGATCACCTTTATTTTCAATTGACTGCTTTGTTTGCTTTTACATTTGTGGGCTTTGTATCGGAGTTTCATAGATCCTAACCTGGATCTGGGGAATACCCTTTTAGGTAGCATAATCTGTGAGGGACCTGTCCGGCGTATACCGACATGGGTGAAGCAGTGGCTACGTTGGTGTGGCGCCTTGGTCTGTACCGATATCCCTCGTGTTGAAACGGGGAGAATATGGGTCTTCCAAGGAGTCATTAAGCACCAACCGACCTTAGAACCCTAAATTGACCCAACTTGGCCATTAGAACAGTAGCAGTATGCTACACTCATTGAGGCTAAACTCTCACGATGGTTCCGGCCGCAAGAAAAGATAGCGATGTTGGAGTTTGACCCATCGAGGGTAGCCAATGATTTGAGATCCTCTAGAACCCGGTTACTTTTGATAGGACAGGTTTTAACCAACGAAACTGAAAGAGGGTAGTACCTGAACCCCATGCAAGCCTAAACCTAAGGACTTGTTTGCTTTGTGTGAATATGTTTGCCTGTATATACACTCACTTGTTTTTTGCATACATGTACATGACATCATGACATCATACCATAGCATTTTCAATAACCATTTCAAGGATCTCGAGGGTTCTTTTGATGCAGTGTTACGTTGAACCAGACATCTACCAAGGGGCAAGAGGTTTCTCCTCTAAACAAATGCCATCAAAGATCAAGTACACCAACTTGAATCAGTGGCTATGACCCACTCGACATGGCGAGCTTGATTCTCGTGGAAAGACATCCACCGATACAAAGCTCTCCAATCAAAGATCAAGCGCAACAATTTGAATCAGTGGCGATGACCCACTTGACATGGTGAGCTTGATTCTCGTGGAAAGACATCCACCGGTGCGGAGATCTCCAATCCAAGAGCAAAGTTCAACCTCTAACATTTTCTTGTGTTTACCCCAAGAGATCCTTGAAAGCATGCATCCACATATCATGCATTGCATTTTGACAGTCTCTCCTTTTTTAGGTTTCCTTACTCTCCCGCTGTTTATTTCAGTAAGAGATGGCTCTAGAAAGGTCTGTCAAAGACATCCAAGACCAGACTGCTCAGCTGCAGGAGATGTTCCTGAACTTGTCTCTGGGGCAAGAAGAGATGAAAGCTCTCCTCACAAAGGGCTTGGAGAATTCCAACAATGCCAGGAGTGATCAGCTTGCGGAGCTGCAGTTTGATCTGACAACCTTGAGGACCCAAGTGATGGGACAGTTGGTGGGCCAGATGGCTCTCATCCAAGACCTATCTCAAAGACAAGAGGAACTCAGAGTTCTTGTCCGCCAACTGCTTCCAAGTAACCAATTGGGGCAAACATCTGAGGTTGAAGAGCAAGTCACCGCTCAGCCTCCATCCACTCAAGAATACAAGGGGAAGGATACTTCGCTTGCTTCAGGGTCACAAGCCCATCAACAACCTCGCCAGCGTCAACGGGGTAATCGGCGTAAGCAAGAAACGTCGGGAAGACAGTTCACGGAGACTGAAATACCATCATTCTTCATACTGAAGCGCCTGTTGGAGGTCAACTTGCTCACCCTAAGGGATCCTCCTCAGAAGCTCAATACCTCCTTTCCTAACTATCGTCCCGACGCATTTTGTGTTTACCATTCCTACAGCCCGGGACACGACACCAACGACTGTTGGGCCTTGAAGAACAAGATTCAAGATCTGATCGACATTGGGGTGCTGGAATTCATGCCAGACGGCGAGATGAAAATCTTCTGTTAAAGGGTTCTCCACTTGAAGTGACGAAGCTCAAGCTGAAAGACTTTTGCTTCTTTTTGAATTTTCAAAGTTGTAATTTCTTTTGTTGTCAAACAATTATCTGTTGATGTTAAACTCTGTTTTCATTAATGCATTGCATATGTTTGTCTTGAATTCATCCATTCGTTTCACTACTCTTATGCTTTTCTTTATGATATTTGACTCTTGATAAAAAGCTGTAAGCCTTTAGAGGGAGGATGACGAAACAATACCATAATCTTATACAGTATGCTTTTGAACAGACCTTGCTGATGATGTACAGGCATTTCTTTCAAATCCCAAACACTGAAGTTATAAGGAAGATAATCCCTAGTCAACCCCTTCGAGCCAAAGAAGTAGGAGTTTTCTGTTCTAAACAATCAAAACCTTTGATATAAACCTGGGGCAGGGTAGTCTCTCAGTTAATTCAAGAGAAAATGCGCATTGAAGTCGCAAACTCAAGTTCGTAACACAACGAACGACGAATGACAAGAAAAGCATTCCTTTGGAATCAAAAGACAAGGGTGGTTCCCTATCACATAGACAGTCAATCTCTCAAAAGAGAAAAAGCCCACTGAGCCAAAACCTATAAAGGAGGATTAAGAAAGCTGGGGCATCCCGCTGACTGTAATCTCGAAAATGGGAACATTCAGGCAAAAGTTAGGGATAACAAATCAAAATCAAAATAATGAGGTCATTACAAAATCCTCAACAACATGAAAAATGTTGAAAAAGAAAAGAGGAGATGATGACTGTCTCCCCAAATTCAACCGGTGAACCATCGCACAAAAGTCGTTCCAAACTCAAAACAGAGTGTGACGCACAATTAACTGAGCTTAGGTTGAAGAACATCACGAAGAGCGGGTGGGTACAAATATACTTTGAGCCTTTATCCTTTGTTTCTTAAAACCGTGAACCAAACCACGTTACAACCCTTCAAAAGTCCTAATTGAAGCATGGGTTAGTTCGAAAGCATACTGTTACAAAAGGTATCCTGACTCCTGTAAGGCTTTGCTCTAAATCTTGTGTTGATCTGTCTTATAAAAAGTTTTCTGCTAAAAACGCATTTTTTCAAAACTTCGAGACAAACATAAACTTTGCATTATTTGAATATCACTGTCTGCATTTGGCTTTTTGTTTGACAGCGAAGAAATTCATACAGCGAATGTTCGGAGGAACGAAAACTCTCTCAGTGAGCCAAATCACTTCAAAAGGACGACACTTCCTTTACAAATCCCCTATCAACAAGGGGCATGACATAGCACCATCCAATTAACCTGGGGCAATCCAGTCAAGGTCCAACAGATCTTTCAAAATCCAATTAACCTGGGGCAGTCCAGTCAAGGTCCAACAGATCTTTCAAAATTCAATTAACCTGGGGCAGTCCAGTCAAGATTTCAAGAAATCTCTCAATATGCAGAGTAATCTGATTCAAGATTCCTTCATCACCACTTGGGGCATTCGAATGTCAAAAGTGTTCAACAAATCAACTATCACATTTCCAGACTCGATTCCTGTATCTAGCCAGGGCACGTCTGAAGAGTTTGAGGATTCGATTCCTGTATCCAGCCAGGGCATATCTGTTGACGACTATTTCCAGATTCGATTCCTGTATCCAGCCAGGGCATATATGTTGACGACTATTTCCAGACTCGATTCCTGTATCTAGCCAGGGCACGTCTGAAGAGTTTGAGGATTCGATTCCTGTATCCAGCCAGGGCATATCTGTTGACGACTATTTCCAGACTCGATTCCTGTATCTAGCCAGGGCACGTCTGAAGAGTTCCAGATCAACACCTGTAACAAGCCAGGAAAATATCTATGAACGACCGATTGTGGATCAACACCTGTAACAATCCAGGAAATTATCTACATCACCACTTGGGGCATTCGAATGTCAAAAGTGTTCAAAAACCCGATGCAGTTTTACACGAACTCATCATCAGGAAATCCTACACAGATCTCTTCAAAACAGGAAGTCCCCAGTAGTTTGGCATACAACCCAAGATTCTGATTTCCCCAACAAGGGTCCCCAAACTTCTCATTTTCAACAATTGAAGACTCTTGCCCTCCACAGCAGCAGCCAAAGAATTATTCTCCCAGGCAGTAGTCAAGATTCTTTTATCTGCAGCCATCCAGGATTCATTTATCCTCAGCAAGATAGCTCATCAGCTTACATGCGCATTCATCACGTTCATGTTATAAACATTGATGTCACATACATTGCATCATGCATCATAACATTGCATGCAACTAACCCTTTACCTTTTCAGGAAATATCAGTCGACAGACAAAGATCATCTTTCGAGATTCATCCAGAAATAGTTCAGATGTGACCCGGACACGGCGACATTCTGATACTTATTCCAGATCCATCCAGATGCAGTTTTACACGAGCTCATCCTCAGGAAGCCCTACACCGGTTCCTCTTCAAGACTTCTGAAAACAGTTCACGGGTTCTCCAAGTAACGGATGTTAACCTATCACTTGTTCAGATTTTTCTCAAGACTTCTGAAAACAGTTTACGGATTCTTCCCAACAACGGATGTTAATCTATCAACTTGTTCGGAGGGAATTTTTGAAAACAGTTTACGGATTCTTCCCAACAACGGATGTTAATCTATCAACTTGTTCGGAGGCAATTTTTGAAAACAGTTTACGGACGCTTCCCAACTACGGATGCTGCTCTATTGCTTATTCAACTTCAAGACTTCTGAAAATAGTTCACGGGTTCTCCAGTAACGGATGTTAACCTATCACTTGTTCAGACTCTTCTCAACTTTTGAAAATAGTTTACGGACGCTTCCCAACAACGGATGCTGCTCTATTGCTTATTCAATCTCAACTTCAAAATAGTTTACGGATTCTCCAAACATGGATGTCAATCTATTGCTTACTCGGACTCCCAACTCAGAGATGTTCCAAAACATGGGTGCCTTTCTGATACTCGTCCACTCACCATTGACATACAGTTCAACATTTCCAAATGGCATCTTTAAGCCCATTTCCAGATGGCATCTATAAGCCCATCCTCCTACCATCAGTCACCAAATGGCATCTTTAAGCCCATTTCCAGATGGCATCTCTAAGCCCATCCCCCGACAAGATTCTATCGCATCAGATGGCATCTTTAAGCCCATCACCAAATGGCATCTTTAAGCCCATTCACCTCTACCATCACATCGCCGAGTGCAAATTTTCTGGGCACTTTAGTGTCCAATCTCCTTTTACCTTCGAGTCACGAAAGGCAAACTTGCCAATCTAACTCTTCAGGTGCAAGAAGATTGAACAGGGGCAACTGTTGTACCCCAAAATTTGCCCTCGCATTTTTCCACAAGAAATCACAGCTTCAGGCGTTTCCTGATTTTTCAAACTGGCTCAAGAATCGGTCAAACAGACTTTTCTCGTCAGTAAGGACACAATTAGGGTTTCATTGATTTTCAGGGCTCTGGAATGTTTCACACAGTTGGCTTAGGGTTTTGGTTGACTTTGGCTCAACTTTAATCAGGCGAACGCTCTTTGGCATTTAATCAGGAATTAGGGTTTTCGTGCGCGGTTCCTCAGAAAGATTTAATTCTACGATGCTTTGCAAGTTATTCCGAGATTTGGGTTTGAATTCGCGTTGTTTGACTTAATCAGTAAAAAAAATGCATTTGGATTGAATTCACGTTTGTTTGATTGAACCAGTCAAAGGATACATTCAGTTTGGATTTACAGTGTTTGGTAAGAAATCAGTAAAAAAAGGAATGCGTCTGATCAGTTATTGTGTTTGACTGTGCTTTGCTTTGGATGTTGGAAGCGCCGAGTTTATTATTTGATCAACGTTGAATCAATGTTTAGTTAATTATTTATTATTCTAAAGATTAAATAGCTGGAATTTAATTTTCAGTGATTTTAATTTAAAGAACTATAAGTAATAAATAAATAATTGAAAAGGGATAAAAAGAATTAACTAGATCAATAGAATTTTTATTTCATATTTAAATATTTGTTACAATTATTATTTAGATACAAGTATTCATTTACGAGGTATTTATAATAATAATAGTTACAATGATTAAATTGAAAATAAAACTATCCTATTTTTCTAAATATTCCTAAGTCTCCAATTCTTCATTCTTCATTTAATGATACCCCTCTCCACTCAACTTTTTATCTGCAAAAAGAAAGGAGGAAAAGTCAAATAGCAGATAAATAAATAAAGAGACAGATATAAAATTCATCATTAAGGGCCACTGATTGGGATCAGTTAACCCTCTCTACAAATCAAGGGATTTCTCCCGGTTCACAGAGAGGGACGGATATTTATTTGCTAAAATTGAATGCATAAAAGTCAAAATTGCACAATTCAAAAATTGTCCAAAATGCAAAGTTCAAATCTCAAACAGCACTGCACAAGTTCAAACCAAACTAGAAGTCCAAACTGAAAAATTCAAACTTGCTGTCAAAATGTCACAAGACTACCCAAGCTATCAAAGAAGAAGATTTGAAAAGATACAAAGTACAAGAAGCTGTCAAAAGAAGGGACAAATATGCAGAGAAAAATGGTTATGCAAGCAAACTATCCCATTGTCATCATTTCCCAAGTGGCCCTTTCAGAACAAAAGTACAGCATAAGCATATTTTAAATATATAAACTGTACTGGAGAGAGAAGAAGAAGAGAAAAAGAAAGCAGGTTTAGGCTTTAGGCAGGAAGGAAGAAAATATAAAGAACTAAACACAGTACAGTAAAGGAAAGGAGGCAAAACCAATACAAAGAAAATACATAAAACTGTATAAGCAGAACCTGTGTAAAACATCCACAAACCAAATGACACAACAGCCTGCATAAAACCCACTGAAGCATTGAACCAGTCAGACCGTCCTAAGTAGAACTTGTCAAAGGCCTAACCTGAAGCCTGAGCCTCAAGGCCATTAACCTGCTAGAAATCTCCAAACCATAAGCCAGCATTAACCTGAAAACCCTTCAAAAAACTCTTACCATTCAATCAAAACACAAGAAAGAGCATGAACTATAAAAGCCTAAAGAGCCTTAAACCACTGTCAAATCCTTAAACCATTGTCAAAGAACCAAAACCAGAAGAAGCATAAGCCTTACCAACAAGCATGAAACCTGTACCATCCTAATAAAACCTCTGTCAAGTATCAAAACCTGCCTATCATCACATTCAAAACAACCAAACCCAAAACAAGTTAACCTGTCAAGCCCCAGAACCTGCTCAAACATATCTTTCAACACCATCCAAATCAAATTCAAGCATAGCATTCAACTCACATACAAAGCATCCAAAGCCAAATCCTCTAAGCCCTCAGAAAACTCATCATTGGGCAGTAAAAAAAGGGGCAAACATTCAAGGCAATAGAAGGAAGAGATAAAGAAATACTGAGGCAACACAGGCATCCAACACGTAGCGACGAAAAAGGCAACTCAGTGGCAAACCCAGGCCCTCAGAGGGGTCATCACAGGGCAATCCAAAGGCAAGAATACAGAGGTATCGAGGAAGTAAAAGGAAGCAAATCAAAAAGGCAACAAACGTTCAAAGACAACTCAAAGGCAACAAACATTCAGAGGCATCTCAAGGCAACATAAACAGAAGGCAACACAAGAAGGAGAAGAAGAAAAGAAGACATGTGTATCAAAGCTTTCAGGCGAACATCATAAAGCTTAGAGAAGAGTATAGAAATACCAGGAGTCCTTGCGAAGCTGAGCTCATCGTGCAATTCCTTCACCGTCGAGCCTCAACGCCTCCAAAATCCCTCTTCCTCCATCTCCAAAAGGTAGTGCTCTTATACCTCCTTACATGCATGTCAATAACGAAAGAAAACATAAGTCAAAGCCCAAATTGAAATTAAAAAATCAAAAGAGGAATGAAACCCTAATGCGTTTGAGATCGAAATCATACCTTGTAACGTGGTCTGGGTGGTCTACGGAGGGTGAAAGCAGGATGATGGCGTCTGTTGGCCTTGCGTGAAGGAGTTGTATTCAGAAATCCATGGCGAAAGTTGAACGAAGACGAAAAGGATAGAAGACGAACGCCGTCGCTGCTCACAAATCCTACGCGTTTCAAATGAACACAACAATCAAAAACCCTAAAACGTTTTTTGTGTAAAACTTGGGCCTTGCCCCTTTTTGAAATGCCTGAAGCCCAATGAATTTCCAGTTAACACCCCCCATCCGTTGCTCTCTTGTTTTGGGCCAGCATAATCTCCCTTGGCCCATTTCTAATTTCTTTCTAAAATCCATTTAAAAAAAAAACTATCTATATTCTTTTACAAAATTAATATGAGTTTTATTATATTAAATTTTTCTTTTTATAACATATTCATAATTTTTTGAACACAATATATTAAAGAACTTTCTTTCAATAAAAGAAACTTTGTACATTAATACATAAAATACCTAAAAATATGTTTGTTTAAAACACTTTTTTTTTATTAAAACTTATTCTAATTTGTACATAAATTCTTTTTTAAAATAAATACATTTTCCTTTCTTAGAAATTTTGTACATAATAAATAAAGATACATTTTTTATACATAATTTAATTAGAATTTAAAACATTTAATTAAAACATTCTTTTTTTGTATATATTAAAGAAAATACAAGATCACAAATCAAAGATTAATAAATATTTAATTCTTTTCATTTAAGTTAAAACGATACCTTAAATAATACACATTTAAATTCACATTGTCGCACCTGTAAATAATTGCATATACAAATATACATACACGTACACTTACACAATGTACTTACATTTGATACATTACACATTTGCTTATCTTATACATTTATATTCGTTACATTTACATTTGATCGCAAATTCGATTTGGTTGTAACCTATTGGACATTACATTCCTAAAGTCTCATCCCCATTTGTGAATACTGTACCCCCACTCCCGGATGCTTATTCTGTAATAGCGTAGATTTTACATTTTCGCAATTTACCGCTTTCAATTATACCATGGTTAGACCTAGGATTTGCATGTACATAAAATCAAACGCTAGATAACCTATTACAAGACAAATGCATGAAATCAATACACAATCACACTTGCACCCTCTAGGGTAATCCCACATATTGCCTTCCAAAATGGGCCATGCTTGCACGTCGAGTATCTTTGGCAAAACAAATTCAAATGATCATAAGTCCCTCGATGACGCTTTCGAAAGTTGCCTAAATGGAATGATCATAGTCCCTTCAAAGAAAATTGCCAAAGACACTTGGCATCATTGCATTCATGGTCCATACGATGACCCGCGCCCGTCCCGAACAAACATCCTAAACGCAAGATTGTCCACCAAATGCAATGGTGGAACAAAATTATTAAAAAAGGGTTGAAAACATAGAGAAAACCTTTGAGTACAATAGGGTAGACAAAACTCTTAGTTACTTGAGATCAACTTGTAAAAACACTTGCCTTCTTCTCAAAAACCACATTCCACAAACACTTTCAAAACAAACTCTCAAAAACATTTGAAACATCTTTTCGAAAAGATACACACCTTTGTAAAACATTCGAGTAAAGAATTGTTACAAGGGTAGCCTAAGACAAGGCATCTTCTTCCAAAACATTTTCAAAAACACACACACACACACACACCAATTTCAAGCAATCGAAAATCAAGGCAAGTGATCTAAAAACCAAGTAACTAAGAGCCCATGGATAACCATGGATGAAAAGGGTGTTAATACCTTCCCTTTTCATAATCTACCCCCCGAACCCACGAAATATCTCAAAAGGTTTTTGCTGTGCTTTTTTAACCTTTCCTTTAGGATAAAATAAAAAGTCGGTGACGACTCTTGCTCAACCGAACAAGTGCGAATACAAACGCAAAACACATAGTCAGTTCTCCCACCGTATCACAGGTTGCCTCGGATAAAAAGGATCTAGGACACTAGGGTTACCGCTAAGGCATCCTACTATTGCTTTGGTGACCACACATGTCCCTATAATCGAATTGACCCGAATAACTCCAACGACGGTGCTACCTACTTCTCAATAGTGGGATAGTACTGTCTAAAGGACATTTACACAACTTAATTTCTTTTGAGTAGGTAGAGGTTCTCCGGTACTTGCTCTTTCAAAACAAAAATACTTTTCGCACCTACACTTTTCTGACAAAAGTTTTCAAACAACACTTCATACACTCTTGAGGACTGATACAAGAGTCAAAACGAAGTTTTCAAACAAACTTTTTTCAAAACCCACAAACACGAGAAAAGCAAAACTTTTTTGAAAACATAATGAGCAAGTACCTAAGAGCCCGTGGATAACCACGGATAGAAAGGGTGCTAACACCTTCCCTTTCTATAATCTACCTCCCGAACCGAGAAACATCTCGAACAGGAATTTTGTTGTGCTTTTGTCCTTTCCTTGTTGGAGAAAATAAAAAACGGTGGCGACTTTTGCTTACCGCGACATTTCGCGAACCAGCATTAAAAATAGTCAGTTATATTTCCATCGATCACAGAACTGGCGACTCTGCTGGGGATATATAAGTGAGGTGTACCTTAGGATTAGACCACTTGTGTTTTAAACTACTTGACTTGTATGCTTTATCTTTGTGGGTTGAATCGGAGTTACTATAGATCCTAACCCGGATCTGGGGATACCCTTTAGAAGTAGCAACAAACTGTGAGGGAACTGTGTGGGGTATACCGACATGGTTGAAGCAGTAGCTACGTTGATGTGGCACTTTGGTAAGTACTGGTAACCCTTGATTCAAGTCAAGGAGAGTAAGGGGCCGCCGCGTGGTGTCGTGAAACATCAACTGACCTAGAACCTTACTGGACCATCCTGGCCTCTTTAGGGGTAGTGAGATGACCGACTTTGGTGCAGTCCGAAGTTGGTAAATACTCGATACTACACTCATTGAGGGTTGTTTTCTTGGAATATTTTGGTCGCTAGTTAAGTGGCTAAATCAAAACAATGAACATATAAAACAATCCAATGATATTGAGCTCCTTAGAACCCGATTACTATTCATAGGACAGGTTTTGAGCCAACCAACTTCAAGAGGGTACTGACCTACGAACTCCATGCCAGCCTAAACTTAAGGCTATATGTGTGACTTGTGTGCCTTTACCATGTTTGCCTTTTGTGAATACTTGTGGTGTGCCTTTATCATAACATCATAACATCATACCATTGCATACCTCCTGCATAAGGACTAACCCATTTCAAGGATCTCAAGGGCTTGTGATGCAGGTCATGATGAACCAAATGTCTAGCAAGGGGCAAAGGGGATTTATTTTCCTCTAGCCAAGGTTGTTTGGAGATCAAAACATGATAACTTGAGTCAGGGGCTATGACCCACTCGATATGGTGAGCCTTGACTCTTGAAGAAGGACTCTCAACAACAGGAAGTTCCTTAAATCAAGCTACCAGATTCAAATTCTAACAAGTTTCTTTGTTTACCCCACGAGATCCTTGAAAACATTGCATGCATATATCATACATATCATCGCATAACAGGTACCCCTTTTTACAAGTCACTTATCTTCTTCGCTATTTATTTCAGCAATCATCATGTCTACTGAACCTTCCGCTGAACAAGCTATCAAGGCCCTCCAGGCCCAGAATGGCCAGTTCCAGGAGTTGGTTATGAGCCTAGCCCAGGGTCAACAGGATTTGAAGACTCTGATTCTGAAAGAGAGGAAAAAGAAGAAAAAGATGACCGTCTTGTTCAACACTAGACGCAGATCTGGGAATGGACCGCAGAATGAGGTTGAGCTAACTACCTCATCTGTAGGGAAAGACAACTCACAAGAGGAAAGGGTTCCTAGTCCCGTGGTCTCCGACAACGAGACAGATTATGACGAAGAACAGTACCCTCCTGCCGAGGATAGGTACAAACAGCTAGAGGACCGCTTGAGCGCCATGGAGATACAGAAGGTGCCCGGTCTGGACTTCGAAGACCTAGGCTTATCCTTTGGGGTGGTGATTCCCCATAAGTTCAAGGCACCTGTTTTTGCAAAATACGATGGAGCTTCCTGTCCTAAGTTGCACCTCCGATCGTATGTAAGGAAGATCCAACCTTACACAGCTGACAAGAATTTATGGATCCATTTCTTCCAGTATAGTCTTTCAGGGACTCAACTCGAATGGTTCTATCAGCTGGATGGAGCCAGCATTCGTAACTGGGAGGACTTGGCTACTGCGTTCTATAAGCAGTATCAGTATAATTCTGACCTCGCTCCTATGCGTGCCCAACTCCAGGGTATGTCACTAGGGACGGGTGAAGGATTTAAAGAATATGCTCAAAAGTGGAGAGACCTGGCCGGAAGGGTGCAGCCACCTTTGACTGACCGTGAACTCGTGGATATGTTCTTGGGGACCCTATCTGGTCCGTTCTTCAACCATTTGATTGGAAATTCTTCTGCCGGGTTTACGGACCTTATCTTGACTGGTGAGAGAATATAAGCTGGTATCAAGTCTGGAAAGATACAGAAAGATGCTTCATCGAGCTCTGAAAAGAAACCATTCAAGAAGGAATCTAGTGTTGTCTATGGTTCAAGAAGACAGAATAAACCGGAACGCCGCCAAGCTGTCAACGCGGTGGTTATTTCAAAGCCTGCTGCTGCTCCTCAGTATCATAACCAACAAAGGGGTGAGAAACCTAAAAGGCAGTTTACTCGGCTCAGCATGACCTTGTCCTAGATATTGCCGCAGCTACTGACAACCAATCTGGTGACTCTGAAAGAAGCTCCGAAGATTGTGAACACAACCTCTCTAAAGTACAATCCCAACGCCCGTTGCGCTTATCACTCTGACAGCCCGGGGCATAACACATATGATTGTTGGGCTCTGAGAAACAAGGTTCAGGACCTAATCGATGCAAAGGAGGTTGAGTTCGAAGCGCCCGAGACTCCCAATGTGATCACTGCTCCCTTGCCAAAACATGGCTAGGATTGAAAACACTTTTGTTCATTTGAATTCTGAAGTTGTACTTTTCTTTGCTTTTTCAGACAATTATTATCATGTCAAACTCTTTTATTATCATTAATGCATTGCATATGTCTGTTTTGAATCAATCCATTCGTATTCACTATATTCAAATTGCTTTCATTTTTTTTGTGATGTCCAAACTCTCGATTGAAAAATTCTAAGCCTCTTGAGGGAGGATGACGAAAATGATACCACGATCTTTACAGTATGCTTTTGAATAGACCCCGCTGATGAGGTACAAGCATTGTTTCAAATCCTAAACAGTGGAGTTATAAGGAAGATAATCCCTAGTCAACCCCTTTGAGCCAAAGAAGTTGGAGTTTTTATTTTCAAAAATTAAAACCCTTAATCAAAGCCTGGGGCAGGGTAGTTTTCTCAGTTGATCCAGGTGCACAATGAATGGAATCAAAGGAGTCATTCCGAAACAAAAAAAATGGTGATGGTTCCCTATAATCGTCAAGACATGCAGTCATTGTCTTTCAAAAACAAAAGCCCAATAAGTCAAAACCTATGAAGGAGACTTACAAAAACTGGGGCATCCCGCTGACTGTAATCACAAAAGAAACAATTCAGGTAAAAAACAAGGACAAAAAAAAGAAAGAGGTCCTGCAAACCCTCAACAAAAAAAAATGACTGCCTGTTCAAAATAAATTGTCAACATCCGAACCATCACTGGTATATCAGAGCAAAGACTCAAACAAGATTTGATGCACAATTAGCTGAGTTTAGGATTGAAGAACATCACGAAGAGCGGGTGGAAACAAATATACTTTGAGTCTTTATCCTTTGTTTCTTAAACCGTGAACCAGGCCACGTTATAACCCTTAAAAAGTCCTAGCTGAAGCATGGGTTAGTTCGAAAGCATATTGTTACAAAAGGTATCCTGACTCCTTAAGGCTTGCTGTAAAATATTGAGTTGACATCACATTTTACAAAAATTCACTTGTTTTATTGAAAACTGCATTTTCAAAAATTTCAAGACAGACATAAGCTTTGCATTCTTAAAATAACATTGTTTGAATATGACTATTTGTTCAAACAGCATAGAAGTTCGCACGAAGAATATCTAGTGAACAAAAGCACTTCCAATCAAGGGGCATGGCATGAGCATTGTCTATCATCTGGGGCAGTCAAGTCAAGATTCAAGGAATCTCTCCAAAATGCCAAACAGCCAGGGGCAGATCTCCGTCTGAATCACTTGGGGCATTGAACATGGATTCCAGCAACAAATCTTGCACGATCAAGCATCTTCTGGTGGTATGGCAACACAATGCTACTGATAGTGACAACTCCCTACATCCTGAGAGCATGGACATAGTCGAAAAAATACTATGCATAATCAAAGACCCGCTAGGTCGACTGGCCTAGGAAAAAATAAGGGCTTCCCGGCGAACCAAAAGGGTTCGGGCAAAATTAAGGGATGAAAATGAAAAGATATGTACACCCGGCAAGTCGAAAACCTAAAAAGGCGGCTTGAGCAAAAAAGGGTATCCCGGTGGACTGAAAACCCGAAAGGGAGGTCCAGGCAAAAATTAGGGATCAAAGCGTACGACTATGTCCCGTCATCTCGTCACTTACCTACCAGAAGAAGATTTGTCAATCGGCAGTTATCAAGCTCCTCATAGACCTTCTTCTCTCGCAGAAACTGGGGCAATAAGAATTGTCTGAACTGTACAAGCTGTTCTGTCCTCCAGGTACAAGGTAGATTCAGTTGAAGAGTATGACCAAGATACCTTCACTCCCCGCAGAGTAAGACAAGGGTCAGCAATACTCTCCCCAAGCAGAGTTGGGCTCCCCTCAGCCCTAAAAAGGCACAGTATCCCCAGCAAGTCAGCAATACTCTCCCCCAAGCAGAGTTGGTCTACCGTCAGTCCTGAAAAGTTGGATATCCCCAGAAGATCTTAATATTCCCTAGTAGAGTATACAGATATTCCTCAGCAAGCATCCCCGGCAGTCTTAATATTCCTCAACAGAAATATAAGAATGTTCCCCGGCGGAATACAAGATACCCCCAGTGGAGTCATTTCCTCAAGAGTTTCCCCAGGAGAGTTGAATCATCCTCCCCAATAGATTCTAGAAGCTTATCCCCTGCAGAGTGCAAATGCGTCTCCCCATCCTTATTTAGAAGGTTATTCCCCACCAGAGTCTAACTGGGTTATCCTCAGCAAATTACAACGGAAAGACGTCCCCAACGAAGTTCTTTCTATCCCCCAACGGAGCTCATCAAAATCCCCAACAAAGCATAACAACGGAATCCCCAGCGGAGTTTATCGTTCAAATCTTCAGCGAAGCATCTCTTCCCACAGAGTAATTCCCTGCAGAGTAATCTATTCACCAGGTTTATTCCCCGACGGAGTCATCTTCTCCTACCGGTTTATTCTTGCAATCATCTTCGTTCATCATCCCCAGCGGAAACGAAGAACTCTACTCTTCAATATCAGCCCAGGATTCAACGAACTTCCCGGCATTCGTCAAGGATTTATTTTCCCATACGAAGATACATTCATAAACATCACATTGTCATACATCATGATGCATGCATATACGCATCATATCACACAAATCTCATTTATTTTGAGAACATCATGACATCATGCATTTCATACATCATGATATTGCATGCAACTAATGTTTTGCCTTTTCAGGAAAATGTTAATCAAAAGATTATTACTATCAACTTTTGCAGTTCCAGATTAATACCTGTATCTAGCCAGGAAGTATCTGTGGACGATTGATTGTAGATATATACCTATAACTAGCCAGGAAAGTTATCTACATGAAGAGATTGAAGATCAATACCTGTAGCAAGCCAGGAAGTCATCTTTATTTCTCAGGTCAGAGATATATACCTGAAACCAGACAGGAAAGCTATCTTGACCAACCTTTTTTTAAGTTCCGGATTAACACATGTATCTAGCCAGGAAATATCTGTGAGCGATTGATTGTAGATCTATACCTGAAACCAGATAGGAAAGTTATCTACATGAAGAGATTGAAGATCAATACCTGTAGCAAGCCAGGAAGTCATCTTTATTTCTCAGCCAGGAAATATCTGTGAGCGATTGATTGTAGATCTATACCTGAAACCAGACAGGAAAGTTATCTACATGAAGAGATTGAAGATCAATACCTGTAGCAAGCCAGGAAGTCATCTTTATTTCTCAGGTCAGAGATCTATACCTGAAACCAGACAGGAAAGCTATCTTGACCAACCTTTTTTAAAGTTCCAGATTAACACCTGTATCTAGCCAGGAAGTATCGGTGGACGATTGATTGTAGATCTATACCTGAAACCAGACAGGAAAGTTATCTACATGAAGAGATTGAAGATCAATACCTGTAGCAAGCCAGGAAGTCATCTTTATTTCTCAGGTCAGAGATCTATACCTGAAACCAGACAGGAAAGTTATCTTGACCAACCTTCTTAAGTTCCGAATTAATACCTGTATCTAGCCAGGAAGTATCTGTGGACGATTGATTGTAGATCTATACCTGTAACTAGACAGGAAAGTTATCTACATGAAGAGATTGAAGATCAATACCTGTAGCAAGCCAGGAAGTCATCTTTATTTCTCAGGTCAAAGATCTATACCTGAAACCAGACAGGAAAGCTATCTTGACCAACTTTTTTAAGTTACAGATCAACACTTGTATCTATCCAGGAAGTATCTGTGGACGATCGATTGTAGACCTATACCTGTAACTAGCCAGGAAAGTTATCTACATTGAAGAGATTGCAGATCAATACCTGTAGCAAGCCAGGAAGACAATCTTTCTCAAGTCAGAGATCTATACCTGTATCCAGCCAGGAAAGTTATCTCGACCAGCCTTCTCAAGTTCCAGACCAATACTTGTAACTAGCCAGGAAAAATCTGTAGACGATGGATTGTAGATTAATACCTGAAACCAGACAGGACAACTATCTACTCGACCAGCTCAAACAATTCAACAATCACTCTTGGATGTCATCTTTAAGCTCATCTCCACAACTATCCATAACAATCTTCAGATGGCATCTATCAGCCCATCCCCGACAAGATTCTGTCACATCTCCAGATGGAATCTATAAGCCCATCCTCCTATCCATCATATCTCCAAATGGCATCTGTAAGCCCATTCCCGACATCTCATTGTTGATACTACACCATGCGAGTGCAAATTTCTAGGCACTTTAGTGTTCAATCATCTTCCACCTTCGGATCACGAAAGACATGCAAGCCAATCTACCTCCTCAGGTTTAAGAAGATTGAACAGGGGCAACTGTTGTACCCCAAAATTTTCCCTCCCATATTCTTCAAGTTTTGTCAAGAATCATCTTCAGATCATTCAAGATTACTCAAAGGGTGCACAGTCAAACCACTTCCTAAGACAACTGAAATTAGGGTTTTGGTTCCTTCAATGAATTTGGGGTTTTCAATGGTTAAATCAAGTCTCATAGGCCTATAAACATTCTCAAGCATCTACATGCCAAGTCTCAAGGCTCACAGTACCAAATTGCACAGTCAAAAGCCTCATTTAGTCCACAGTCAACTACAGGGGTAAAACGGTTATTTTACAGTCAAAAGTCAGAATTTTTGGTCAACATATTATTTTGAGTTCACAATCATCATTTGATCAAGTCTTGATCATGATTCCACAAGGATGGCTCAAAAATCATCAAGATTCAAAAGTTACTATTTTTGGACAGCAGAAAAGTCAATTGTATCTTGGCCAGGGCATAACTTTTTCATGGTTCATCAGAAAAATCCCATCCAATTCTCATTTTGAAGGGGGTGACATTTCATATAATCCATCTTCACATTCCAAGTCCAAGAAATGCCCTCATAAAAAGTTATCAATTTTTACATTATAGGTCAAATTCAAAAGTCAACAAAAATGCACTTTAAGTCAAAGACCATAACTTGAGATTGGTAAATCCAAATGACATGGTACCAAAGGCATTGGTTAGAGGACTTCAAGACCTTTCCAAAATGTCCAAGAACATGTTCATATGATCAAAATTGAGCAAGATATGCATTGGAGAAGTTGGGAAATTTTTGTGAATTTGCAAAAGTCAACTTTGCTCAAAATACCTTATTTTTGCTAATGGGCCTCAAATTTCTTCTTGAAACTTCATCCATGTCCTATGCACGACCCAACAAGCTTAATTGAATTTATTTTCTTATTTTTTATTAATTAATTGGATTTTTAATCAATTTTAATTCATTTAATTAATTTAAATTGTAGGAAATACAAAGATTTGATTTTTCAATCTTTTTGTGAAGCAAAGATGACCTAAAAAGGCTGGCAATTTCGTGCACCAAGTCAAAGATACCAAATATCCAAAGTTGGCAACTTTTTCCAATCATGAAGATTCAAAAATATTTGATTTTCAATCAAATATTCAAATCATTATTCCATGGATTTCTTTGCAAGATTTTGACCTAATTCTAATCTATTATAAATGCACAAGCCAACCCTAATCATGCATACGTGAAAACACTGCAGACAAAGCCATAGCAATATTGAAAAAAACTCAAGAAACTTGAAAACTGATTTCCATATTCTAGCACGATTCAAAGGCTTTTGTGGATTCTAACACATTGCAGGGAGTGTGAGGAACGTGTAGCAATCAAAACCAGACCTTAAAGCTACAAGAATCATCAAGAACAGTTTAACGGTTTGCATTTTATTTCCAGAATCGTGCAGTTCAATTCATGCATATTTAACGTGCTTTTGTGTTTGTTTTGCATTGCTTGAATCCATATAAAGCTAATGGTATAGTTTAATTGCATTGAAACGCACAGAATCACAAATTGCCATTGACGAATTTTAGGGTTCATGAGTTTTCAAATTAGGGCTTTGCAATCCAGGCAAAATTGAGACCACTAAGGCATATGGTTGAAACCGTCAGAATAAGACGAACATAGTTGGACCCTCGCGAAATATTTATATACAACACAGGGCTAATCGCTATTTTTGGTCATTGTAGTTTGTGGGGGTTAAAAACCCCCGCTATCTAACATTGCTTTTGCAGGTTCAGCGAGGAAGATGAAGACGTGTTGATATACCATTGGATAGTTCAAAAAAAGGGCGCGCGTGTTTATGTTTTATAGCATACGCATTGACTTTGATATATTATATTCACTTGTTATTATATTAACAAAAGCAGGCAATTGGCGTAGTGGATGATGCGTTGGCTGGGAATCATTGGGACCTGGGTTCGAATCCCAGGTCCCCCAAAACGCTTATATTGTTTTTTCTAACATAATCACATGCAGGCTTCCCAACGTATTCCACCATGTACCTCACTTACCAACATTCCAGGTGGCTTCAAATTCAAATCCAATGGCCATGAGATGATGATCATGGTACTCCCAGTCAGCACGCACCATGGACAATCCAGAAAGTCAAAAGGGCTTGGAGTTAATGGGCCTGAGAATTGCTAACTAACCTCCTAAATGGGCCAACACCCCCCTGGGTTCTTTTTCTTTTTTCTCTTTATATTTTCTAATTCTTTTATTAATTATTATTATTATAACTAACATAATTAATTATTTTTATAATAAATTCAAAAAAACTAAAAATAATATATTTTCTTAATTAAAATTAGTTTCACCTTTAATTTATTATTTTTGTAAATAAATTCTAATATAATTAACTAATTTAGTTTTTTTAATTAGGTTAACTTTAACCTTTTTTACAATAAATAAAATTAATTTAGAATTAGGGTTTTGATATATTTTTACCTTTCTAATTTTATTTCCTTAAAAAACATAAAAAACTTAAAAGACATTTCTTTTATTTATTTAATTAGAATTAGGTTTAATTAAATGCAAAAAGGACCAAAATTTCTTTATTTCTCAAATAAGGGTCAAAACCCTAAGGACTTCTCCGATTTAATTTCTTTCGCGCATATTAATTTTTGATCATATTTATGTAAATGCTCCGAGGATGTAATAGCGTAATTATGACTTTTATCGCTTTCTTTAATTTTCCGCAATTTATCTTTTCAAGGGTTATGTTTTTGGCGATGTAAATACCCGACGCCTTGTAATAGCGTAGATTTACTTTCCGCAAATTATTAACTGTTAACTATGTATGACAAGACTTGCCTGTAAATTAAAATCAACCCGTAGCTCACCATAACTTGTGCAAAGATAACTTAATCGAATCCTGACACACTCGCACATGCCACTCCTAGGGTATGCCTCATTTGGTTGCCTCGACGTGGTCATTGAGTATATGGTGTTTTAGAGGTCGCCCTCCTGTCTAAAGATCCAAGTTGCCTCGAAACGGTTGCCTCGGATAAAAAGGATCTAGGATACTAGGGTTACCGCTAAGGCGTCCTACTATTACTTTGGTGACCACACATGTCCCTATAATCGAATTGACCCGAATAACTCCAACGACGGTGCTACCTACTTCTCAATAGTAGGATAGTATTGTCTAAAGGACATTTACACAGCTTAATTTCTTTTGAGTAGGTAGAGGTTCTCCGGTACTTGCTCTTTCAAAACAAAAATACTTTTCGCACCTACACTTTTCTGACAAAAGTTTTCAAACAACACTTCATACACTCTTGAGGACTGATACAAGAGTCAAAAAGAAGTTTTCAAACAAACTTTTTTCAAAACCCACAAACACAAGAAAAGCAAAACTTTTTTGAAAACATAGTGAGCAAGTACCTAAGAGCCCGTGGATAACCACATATAGAAAGGGTGCTAACACCTTCCCTTTCTATAATCTACCTCCCAAACCGAGAAACATCTCGAAAAGGAATTTTGTTGTGCTTTTGTCCTTTCCTTGTTGGAGAAAATAAAAGACGGTGGCGACTTTTGCTTACCGCGACATTTCGCGAACCAGCATTAAAAACAGTCAGTTCTATTTCCACTGATCACACTCTTGTTCTGGACTGGGCGCGCCTTGGCCCAAAGTACAAGTAAAGGCCCAGATCCAGGCAGCTCCTTGAGGAGTGCTCTGAATTAGACCACCCTGAGCATGCCCAATCAAAGACCTCAGCGGTAATGCCTGCCGCTACCCGCAACGAGCAACGTCCCCGACCAAGGGCACTCCAGCTCGAGGCTTGCTCGAGTATCTTCCCCGTAGGGCAGACTATGTCTCCTCCGAATGCTATGGGATTCTTAAAGCTCCGGAAAGACCGAGTCTTCGTTCTTCCTCATTCTTCGCATAACACCATCCAGGAAGAGGACCACGTGCGGATCCCCACTATGCACGTAGAACCTGGCAGTCCCTTTATTGGGCCAGTTCTAGTCGGCCTAATAAAGGAACCTTGGCCCAGCGCTGGGGGCTATAAATACCCTCTACTTCAAGAGGGTCAAGTATTCATTTTGTTAAGCACCTACATACTATTTTTCTGCTCATTCCGTCTCTCATTTTACCATCGGAGTGCCTTGCAGGTACCCCCCCCCCCCATCTCACTCAAATCCAGTTCGAGCCAGCTGTGACGGTCCAACTCTGATCCGGTAAGATCATTTATAAAATCACATTTATTAAGTATTAGAATATTCAACATTACCATAAATGCATAATGAAATATTCACCACCATGTGTGTCACAAACAACATATTTTGTAAGGCTCGACCTTGCACAAATATGGAATTTAATATTAAATTCATTCAAAAATTTTTTTTTACCGACTTTCACCCGAGAATAATTGTAGGATTGTGAAGTGAATGCAGATTTGGCATGTACAAATTTCAAACTAATAATTTTTTAATTTTATGAATACAATTGAATTGCATCAAATATGATAAATTGGATCAAGACATGAGAGTGACGGGAAGACCAAATTAGGTAGTTGATAGAGTATTGAGTGAATTTAGTCTCCATGCTTGTTGGCACTGGAAGGCAGCTTGGCCATTATTGAATCAACTATTCAAAATTGTTTTTGGATTTATTGACTAGGAAGTCCAAAGGGTAAATCTGTTCCCATATATATTGTAAAATTTTATTAAACACATAATAGGTATATATGCAACTATAATAGAGAAACAAACAATTAAAAGAAGAAGAGACTCTAAAATATATCATCAATGTAACAAATCTCACACATGTTTTTTCTTGCTTCCGTGTGAGCTTTGTATTCACTAAGACTCTCACGTGTTCAAAACGCCATAGTTTTTGCTTTCACCATCGATATAAGAAACAAATACAAAAATCAAATCTCAAACTCATAAAATAAAAAACTAACAATTGAGAAACAAAATCTGGAAACCGAGCATAAATTCTGAAAATTAAAGAAACAAAACAATTGATTTGCAAATCAATACAAAACAATTTATAGTAATATAAAACAACAAAATTACTTATTGGTTTACAAATCAAAAATGGAAACACAAAGCAACGCAGATTCAGAAAGTTACAAAATGATTATATGGCATGTTTAAAAAATGAATTTGTGATTTTTGAATACAAAAATCAAAATCCATTTGCAATTTTGATTAAAAAAAGAAAGTGATTCATCGATGAATAAATAGATCTGAATGCAAAAGAGATCATAAGAATCAATAAAGAAACCCTCATCGTTACCACCGTTTCCTTTTTCCAACAAATGCGACTGACGAACCATGTTTCCTTTTCCGCCACTGCAGAAGAGATAAATTTGCACCAAAATTAGAAGACGACATCACATGCTTATATGGAAGAGGAACCACAAAGTGGATGAAAGAGACAAAAGGAACTCTTACCACACCAACCTTCATCAAACCCTAATCGAAAATTAATTATCCATCATTCTTTACGCCTAAATCTTTGTGTTGTTGATTACACAGATGAATTCCCCTCTGATGATTGCTCAATTCCATGCTCCATCACCTTTTAATTTAATTTTGGAAAATTAGGGTTTATTATTTAAGCTTCGAACCTGCAAGAAAACTGTAACGAAAATCCCAATCAAAATCGATTCAGCTCTAAAACATGAACCCCACACCCAAACTCGTTTTTCAATCGAGCCAAAAACTGAACATGGTCGATAATCGAAACCGAGTTGATTCCAAACTCCAAGTGATTATGAATTGAATCCAAACGTGAGTGGCATCGCATCGCTATTGAACTAAGTCTGAGTGCTTCGTGGTTGCTTATGGTTGAGCGTTTGTCGATTGTCGTTGTACGAGCGTGAGAAGCGAGTGATTTGCGGTTATGCGCGACGAATTAATCGCTTATGAAAAAACGTTTTTGCTTTATTGTAGCTTATTCCCATTTTTTGTTCACCTTATTGTTACGTAGCTTTATAATTTTTTACAGTTTCTTTTTTATTTATTTTTATTCCATTCACAACCAACATTTAAGATGACTATTTGCTTAAATGGTAATATGAGAGGCATGCTAATACTTTATGTTTCAATTTATTAGATAGGCACGGGAAACAAAAAATAATTATGGGAATATGTAAGATTGTAGTTATGGTAATGAGTGTGCCTAGCTAATAATAATTTTAATTTAAAATGGTTGAATAAATTAATAACTGATTAGGGTTTATAGGAATTAATAATGGTTGAATAAATTAATTGCTAAATCATAATTAAGATAGTGTAAATAAATGATTATTATACAGTAAAACTAATTAAATTAAAGAAATGATTAGGGATTATAATTACCTATATATCCTTGAAAATCAATGTTAAAGCTGATTTTAGTTGATTAATGACGTAATTGTGGTAGTAACCACTTTTATTATATTAAAAGTAGATTAATTAATTTTACAACACTCACTAACACAAAGTAAGTTTGTATATCATGAATTTTTTATACAAAAACTTCCGCATAAATATGTACGTGATGTTAAGCTTAAAATGTTCTATTTTAGAAATACCAAGAGTTAATCATCCAAGTATAACTCTAAAATACCAATAGTTATAATCATAACACATTGTTAACATAACTTATAATCACCCACATATACACCAGTAAGTAGGGGTATTTGCGATGTGATTTTGACGTAAAAATTATCATTCAAATTATTAAAAAAAATATGCGATTTAGTTTTGTTCGGTTGAACTTTAGAAATAAAAACTGAACCGAACCAAATCAAACCAATGTGATTTGGGTTGGTTCGGTTGATTTGTTTTTTTACAAAAAAAATTATTGAGTCATACATACACATATAGATGACAATGTAGCTTTGTATTTAGTCATTTATGCGTTATCAAATAACAATAAAATTCATCATATTTGAATAACAACTTTCCATTTAATATACAAAAATAAGATTAGAGAAAAGTAAAATAAAAAACATAATATCGTAACATAAAACAATATCAACAATATTATAATGAAATAGAAAAATAGAGATGAAAGAATAGAGAAGATGAGAAAGAAAGAGCAGAAGAAAGAAGAAATCAGAGAAGGAAAAGTGCCTTAAAAACGTAATTGGAAGAGAGAACAAAAAAATAAAAATAAGAAGATGAAAAAAAAGAGAGCATAAGAGATGAGAGATGAGAGAAGAAGATGTAAGATGTACATGGAAAATAAGATGAGTAGAAGGCGTGATACCCTATGAGAGATTTGAGAAGACTTAAATTGAAACCTTAAGTGTGAGAAAGAGACAATCGTTCGTAATCCTAAAGCTAAGGTATAATAGATTTGAGTTTGGGTTGGATGTGTGTTAAGTGAAGTTTGGGTTGTAACATAATGTGGTTTAGTTCGGCTTAGTTAGATTTGTAAAATACAAACCACAAACCAAATCGAACTGCACAATTTTGTTAAAAAATAACCCAAACAAATTCGAACCAAATGCGATTTTTCGCAGTTTTAATTTGGTTTGATTTGTAGTTTTGTATTGGGCTGGTTCGGTTTTAAACACCCCAACTAGTAGGGCCTTGTTCATAACACATTGCTAGCAAGGTACATCCCCTCTAATTTAACAAGAACATATTCACTTATGACTTTGTGTTATATGGATTTTCTCTTTGAAATTTTTTCTTCTCAATATTGCAAAATAACCTTGTGAATTAGTTTATTATGTTTCTTTATGTGTTGAGTTGAATATATAGTTTATATAATCATATCATCGCATGGTATATTTCTTGAATACATATTGTTAAACAAAATTGCATCGGTGTTAGGAATTTACACACAACTTATATTATTTAGCAGTTTTGTCGTGCATAACTTGTAGTATTGTACATTTGTATTGTTGTTAATTATAAATATATGAACTTTATTCTTGAGATGGAATCTTGAAAACGTCAAAGGATATAAACTTTTATCTTTATAGGATATCAAATGTAAGGAATCTTAAAAACATCAAAGGATATCAACTTTTGTGTGTTGACTTGATAATCTAAAGCAAGTATTCATCAAAGGAAAAATGATCACCAGAAGAAGTGGCACATTTTTCTTAGGATGGAAGAGTTGGTTTCAACGAAGTTGTGTTGGTCTTTGATATAGGAAATTATGATCACTACTACAGAAAATACCTTTTACAAACAATATTATAATGACCTCCTTTTTAACCGTGGTAATATCTCATTTTTGAGCACTTTTTTATTTTCATTTTTAAGTTACTTTTCACCAAAGTTGAAAGTTCCAACCCGGTAAAAAGTGGTGCATGGCCATGAGTTCGAATCTCGTTGTTGTTGTTGTTGTTGTTCTAGTGTTACATTTTAATTTTATTATAAGACATACAACAACGAATATTTAATACAATTGTTGTTGTGTGTAGCGTGTTATCCACTTAGTGTCATGGGTTCAAATCTTAGCACACCTACAGTTTTGTGTGTTTATTGAGTTTCTTCACCATCTTTAAACAAATATTGTTCATTCGTTTAGTGATTATCAATGCTCAAGACACTACCATTAGTGATCTACGTGAAACCTAAAACTTGGACGAACTTCCAACTTAAACGAACTTCACCTTCTACCTCCAAATTCATTTACGACACTCTATTTCTCCACTAAACCAACCTTGAAAATATCATTTAACTCTACCATAAATAAAACTCGAAAATATCATTTCTTTCATTAACAAATTTCAAAGCTCCATCCTCTCTTCTCTAACTTGAATGAGACAAGGAAAATATGAATTCAAGTTAACAATGTTAGTTATTGCTGTCCTTGTTGTTCTTATTTTTTGTTTTTGTTATTATTGTTGTTGTTCTTGTTCTTGTTATTCTTATTGTTATTATTGTTGTTATTTTTGTTGTTTTATTGTTGTTCTTGATGTTATTCTTCTTCTTCTTCTTCTTCTTCTTCTTCTTATTCTTCTTCTTCTTCTTCTTTTTGTTATTATTATTGTTCTTCTTCTTCTTCTTCTTCTTGTTTTTGTTGTTCTTGTTGTTGTTCTTGGTGTTCTTGTTGTTGTTGTTGTTGTTCTACTATTTCATTTATTTATTTTATTAAAAGACATACAACAACGATTATTTAATTGAATTGTGATTCTATGTAGTGCGCTATCTAGTTTACTACCACGGATAATAGACTGTGATTATAAATAACTCACTTACAACCACACACTACCTAATAACAATTATTCAACCATTATTATAGGTCTTTATCAAGTGTTGTTATATTTGTTTTCAACTGCCTAACTAATATTATAACATATTCAGTCTCTCCTTAATATACCTTTTCTTTGTTAATGACTTTGCACTGCAAAATACCCCTCAATGGTAATTGACTAAATCATTATCAATGAACCAATTAGATTAATCTTTTTGTACACTTGACAAGAACTTTTCAAATGCACTTCCTATTACTTTGCTACCATGCATTACCCAGTTACTTCCATATCTTTGAACTATTTTCCAAAGCTAAACCAACCTACACATATTTTCCTCTCCCATCTCAGCTCATTCATCTCCTTCTACCTCCTCACATCAACCCTTTCGAGATAAATCCATCATCGGCGAAGCTGTAGGTAGCGGTCGGTTCGCCGATTCATGCGGTTTCTCTTGGTTCGTAATTTTCCCTTTCCCAACTGTGTTCTCACAAACTTGGGTCTAAGCTTTTGGCCTCACAAACTTGATTTTTATATCCCATTTTACTGCAATTTTGAAGGGTAAGTGTTGTACCCCAAAATTTGCCCTCGCGCTTTTCCACAAGAAATCTCAGCTTCAAACATTTCCTGACTTTTCAAACTGGCTCAAGAATCGGACAAACGGACTTTTCTTGACAGTCAAGCAAAACTAGGGTTTTTACTGATTTTCAGAGCTCTGAATTGTTTCATACAGTTGGCTCAGGGTTTTGGATGATTTTTTTGGGTCCAATTTTGATCAGGCGAGCGTTATTTGGCATTTAATCGGGAATTAAGGTTTTATGGGCGTATTCTCAGAAGAATTTAAATCCCACAGCACTTTGCAGTTTATTCCGAGATTCGGGTTGAATTTGCATTATTCATAATTTAATCAGCAAAAGAGACAGTGGTTTGAATTCAGTACGTTTTGATTGGGCCAGTCATATACAGGATGCAGTGTTGGATTCACAGTGATTATGCGTTTGATCAGTCTATTTGGATTGACTGCTGCTTTGTTTTGGATGTTGAATAAGACAGACTTAATTGATCAATGTTGTTTTATTTAAGTTATTTATTATTCTGAGATTGAATGATTGAAATTTATTTTTCAATTGTTTTAATTCTAAGAATTTTAAATAAATAAATAAACAATAAAGAAAATTAGAATTAATTGGATAATTTAGACTTTTATTGATATTTGAATTATTTGTACAAATTGTTGTTTATAATTTAAAATTATGAACAATAATCTACATTAATTTAAATATTACATAAAATTAAAACTATCCTATTTTCTAATATTCTTCATTCTTCACTCCGCTCCGGTACTCCATTTTTATCTGCAAAAAGAACAAGAAAAGTCAGAAAGCAGTTAATAAAAAAAGACAGATAAAATATTGCTCATCATTAGGGGCCACTGACTGGGATCAGTTGACCCTCTCTGCAAATCACGGGATTTCTCCCGGTTCACAAAAGAGGGAAGAATTCCATTTTTTATTCATGAATGCAAATGTCAAAAATGCATAAGTTACAAATTTCAAGCTGCATAGAAATTAAAAATCCAAAATCCAAACTAAACTGAAAAAGATCCAGTTTCAACTTTCTATCCAAAGCAAAAGGGAAGTTGCTGTCAAAATGCCTAAGTTTACTCAAAGAAAGAAGTAAGAAGTACAATTGCTGTCAAATCCCAAGCATACAAGCTGTCAAAGAAGATTTTGGAAAGGATATCAAAATGCAAAGTCAGAGCAAAGCACAAAAGCTGGAGAAAGAAGATGCAAAATGTGTTATGCAAGAAATCTAAAATCATCATTTCCCTAGTCAAACCCCTTCAGAACATAGTACAATAATAACATTATAAAATTCTAAACTGTACTATGAGTGAGAAAAAGAGAGATAAAGAGCATAGGCAGGGTTCAGGCATAGTTCAATAGGAGAAGACAAAAAAGATATACAAATCAAAAAGCCAACTCAGTTCAGCAGCAGGCAGAATAGAGAGGTTAGGACAGAAAAGAAATATACAAACTCAGTTCAGCAGCAGGCAGGATAGGGAGAGTAGAACAAAAATATACAAAAACAGTCCAGCATAGCAAGAGAAAAAGAGATATACAAACTCAGTCCAGCATAGCAGGTTAGGCATAAGCAGCAAGATAGAAGAAAACAAAATATACAGAAGCCAATAAAACAGTAAAAAAGGATAGAGAGGATAGAGGAGAGAGATACAAACTCAGAACACCCTGCCTTCACCTCAAAGAAATCCAACCCAAGCCTAAAAACCTGAAGAACACAACTCAGTTCAGCATAGCAAAAGAGAGAAAAGATATAAACTGTCAAAAACCATCAAACTTCATCACACCCTGTCCCAAACCTCACATAACCTGCAAACTGAGTTATCTCAAACCAATGCCATAACCAGAAACTTCATCAACCCTGCCTTACCATTAGCCTCACAAACTCAAAAAAAACATATGAACTAAACAACCATGCCTGTCAATAAAGCCATCAAACACACAGTTCAATTCAAAAACCATACCAATGCCTGTCAAGCTAATCAAAACAACACATTTGTTTCAACCATAGCATCCAGCAACAAGTTTTCAAGGCAACCTAGGCCCTCAGACCTCTGAGGTCATCACTGGGCAACGCAAACAAGCATACAGCCTCTCAAGAAGAAGAAGAAAGAAGCAACTCAGGCAACAATACATAGGCCCTCAGATCTCAGAGATCATCATTGGGCATCTCAAACAATACTCAGGCATACACATGCTCAAAAGCATTCAACAATTCAAAGGGACGAAAGTGGAAGAGACAAAGATATCAAGGCAGCAATGTTCTAAAGTATTCAAAGCAAATGTTCGAGGCAATATATAAATTCCCAAAGGCATCATAGTGGAAGAAGAAGATAAAAGAAAAGTGAATTTTAAGAAGGGCTCCTCAGCATACATCATCATCAAAACCTTAATATATCAAAAGAACGAAAATACCAGGGAGGCTCAAAGTTTAGTCACATTTCTCTCCGCCGTTCCGGCCTCCTGAAGCGTCACTCCGCCTCTCCTCCATCTCCCAAACGAAGGTAGCCAATCTTTTCCCACTTCTCTTCTCCTTCACCTCATAATCATAAAAACTCAACTTAAAACTCAAATCAAAACATGCAATCTGTAAAAAGGGAAAGAGATAAAAACATAACAACAAAAGCTAACCTTAAATCAAAGGCGCTGAGTTCATGTTAGGGAGGGAAGAAAGGCGTTGGAATAACGCTGGTGGCCGGAGGAAGCATTCAGGAAGCTTGATTGGAGAAGACGAACCCAACAAACGGCGCCGCTCAAACCCTAAAACTGTCGTTCTGAATAACATTCAACAACCCTAATTTCGTTCAAGACAAGCATGGGCCTGACCCGTTCTCAATTGTTCTAAGCCCATTTACCTCATAAACAATGCAAATTAACATTTTATTGTTATTTTTCACTTAACCACTTTTTATAAGACTAACCATTCTTTTATTTTATAAAAACAATATTTACTTCTTTTTTTTATTTCTTGTAAAATACTAACTTTTTTTTATTTTATTTTATAAACAAATGTTTACTTTTTTTTGTTTCTTGTAAATACTAACTTAAATGAAATACATTTTTATCATAGGGTTCAAACATCTTTTTTTTTAAATATATATTTGTACATAAAAATAACAAAATACTTTTTATACACAATTAACTTAAAAACATTTTTAATACACATTAAAATATATTTGTATATATTATCTTTTCTTTTTTCATACATAATTAAAATTGAAATTCTTTTAGTTAACATACATATTTGTACATAACAATATATGCATTTCTCTAACATTAAAATTAATAAATATGTGATTAAAATACTTTCTTTTTTGCATAATACAATTTAATTAAAATTTGAACCTACCATGTAATTAAAACTTTTTTTCATTTTTGTACATAATTAAACATATAAATCGAAATACAAGATTAAAACATTTCTCTAGGTCAAACTCTAATACGATTCAACTTCACAATTCGCACTTGTACATAATTACACATACACAATACACATATACATCTCACATTTACACTTACACAATACATTCACATTGCCCTATACGCATTCGTTTATATTATATCTGTATATTCGATATTTACATTTTGATCGCACATTCGATTTGGTTGTAACTTATTGGATACTATAAGTCTCATCCCCTTTGTACATTTATACCCCCACTCCCGGACACTATTTTGCAATAGCGTAGATTTACATTCCGCAATTTACAGTTTTCCAATTATACCATGGTTAGACCTAGGGTTTGTATGTACATAAAATCAAACGCTAGATAACCTAATACAAGACAAATACATGTAATCAATACACAATCACACTTGCACCCCCTAGGGTAATCCCACATGTTGCCTTCCAAAATGGGCCATGCTTGCACGTCGAGTTTCTTTGGCAAAACAAAATCAAATGATCATAAGTCTCAAAGTGTTGCCTAAACGGAATGATCATAGTCCCTTCAAAACAAAATTGCCAAAGACACTTGGCATCATTGCATTCATGGTCCATACGATGACCCGCGCCCGTCCCGAATAAACTTCCTAAACGCAAGATTGTCTACCAATTTCAATGGTAGAACAAAATTGTTAAAAGGGGTTAAAACGTAACAAAAACCTTTGAGTACAATAGGGTAGACAAAACTCTTAGTTACTTGAGATCAAACTTGCAAAAACACTTGCCTTCTTTTCAAAAACCACAATCCATAACACTTTCAAACAAACTCTCAAAAACATTTAAAAACATCTTTTCGAAAAGATTCACACTTTTGTAAAACACTCAAACACGAGTCAAATACATTAGTTGCCTAAGACAAGGCATTTTTTTCCAAAACATTTTCAAAAAGCACCCACACACGCACCATTTTCAAGCAATCGAAAAACAAGGCAAGTGATCTAAAAAACCAAGTAACTAAGAGCCCATGGATAACCATGGATGAAAAGGGTGCTAATACCTTCCCTTTTCATAATCTACCCCCCGAACCCACGAAATATCTCAAAAGGTTTTTGCTGTTCTTTTTTAACCTTTCCTTTAGGATAAAGTAAAAAGTCGGTGGCGACTCTTGCTCAACCGCACAAGTGCGAATACGAACGCAAAACACTAGTCAGTTCTCCCACCGTATCACAGAACTGGCGACTCTGCTGGGGAACTTTTTAAGTGGGGTTACCTTAGGGTTTAGATCACTTTTGTTTTCAATTGATTGCTTTGTTTGCTTTTACATTTGTGGGCTTTGTATCGGAGTTTCATAGATCCTAACCCGGGTCTGGGGAATACCCTTTTAGGTAGCAACAAGGCTGTGAGGGAACTGTGCGGGGTATACCGACATGGTTGAAGCAGTCTGCTACGTTGATGTGGCACTTTGGTGTGTACCGGTAACCCTTGAGTTCAGTCAAGGAGAGTACGGGGCCGCCGCGTGGTGTCGCGAAGCATCAACTGACCTTAGAACCTTAATTGACCATCTTAGCCTTTTTAGGGTAGTGAGATAACTGACTTTGGTGCAGTCCGAGGTTGGTTGATACTCTATACTACACTCAATTGAGGGTTGCTTTCCTGGAATATTTCGGTCGCCAGTTCAGTGGCTTAATCGAAACGATGAACAATGCAAGCAATCCAGTGATATTGGGATCCTTAGAACCCGGTTACTTTTGATAGGACAGGTTTTAACCAACAAACTGAAAGAGGGTAGTACCTGAACCTCATGCAAGCCTAAACCTAAGGCCTTGTGTGCTTTGTGTGAACGTGTTTGCCTGTATATACACTCAATTACTTGTGCATACATATACATAACATCATGACATCATACCATAGCATTTTAGCATTTTTAATAACCATTTCAAGGATCTCGAGGGTTCTTTTGATGCAGGATTACGTTAAACCAGACATCTATCAAGGGGCAAGGGGTCTCTCCTCTAACCAATCCAGTCAAAGTTCAAGTGCAACAACTTGAATCAGTGGCTATGACCCACTCGACATGGTGAGCTTGATTCTCGTGGAAAGACATCCACCGATACAAAGTTCTCCAACCAAAAGATCAAGTACAAAAACTTGAATCAGTGGCTATGACCCACTCGACATGGTGAGCTTGATTCTCGTGGAAGGACGTCCACCGGTACAGAGATCTCCAATCCAAGAGCAGAGTTCAACCTCTAACATTTTTCTTGTGTTTACCCCGAGAGATCCTTGAAAGCATGCATCCACATATCATGCATTGCATTTTGACAATCCTTCCTTTTTCAGGTTTCCTTACTCTCCTGCTGTTTATTTCAGCAAGAGATGGCTCTAGAACGGTCTGTCAAAGACATCCAAGACCAGACTGCTCAACTGCAGGAGATGTTCCTGAACTTGTCTCTGGGGCAAGAAGAGATGAAAGCTCTCCTCACCAAAGGCCTGGGGAATTCCAACAATGCCAGGAGTGATCAGATTGCGGAGCTGCAGTTTGATCTAACAACACTGAGGACTCAAATGATGGGACAGTTGGTGGGCCAAATGGCTCTCATCCAAGACCTATCTCAAAGACAAGAAGAACTCAGAGTTCTTGTCCGCCAACTGCTTCCAAACAACCAACTGGGGCAAACATCTGAGGTCGAAGAGCAAGTCACCGCTCAGCCTCCATCAACTCAAGAAGACAAGGGGAAAGCTCCTTTGCTAGCTTCAGGATCACAATCCCATCAACAACCTCGCCAGCGTCAGCGGGGCGATCAGCGTAAACAAGAAAAGTCAGGAAGGCAGTTTACTGAGACTGAAATACCATCATTCTTCATACTGAAGCGCCTGTTGGAGGTCGATTTGCTCACCGTAAAGGACCCTCCTCAGAAGCTCAACATCTCCTCTCCTCACTTTAATCCCGACGCATTCTGTGTTTACCACTCCTGCAGCCCGGGACACAGTACCAACGACTGTTGGGCCTTGAAGAACAAGATTCAAGATCTGATTGACATTGGGGTGCTGGAATTCATGCCAGACGGCGAGATGAAGATCTTCCGTTAAAGGGTTCTCCGCTTGAAGTGACGAAGCTCGAATTGAAAGACTTTTGCTTCTTTTTGAATTTTCAAAGTTGTAATTTCTTTTGCTGTCAAACAATTATTTGTTGATGTTAAACTTTGTTTTCATTAATGCATTGCATATGTTTGTCTTGAATTCATCCATTCGTTTCACTACTTTTATGCTTTTCTTTATGATATTTGACTCTTGATAAAAAGCTGCAAGCCTTTAGAGGGAGGATGACGAAACAATACCGTGATCTTATACAGTATGCTTTTGAACAGACTGTGCTGATGATGTACATGCATTTCTTTCAATTCCCCAAACACTGGAGTTATAAGGAAGTTAATCCCTAGTCAACCCCTTCGAGCCAAAGAAGTAGGAGTTTCCTGTTCTAAACGATCAAAACCTTTGATATAAACCTGGGGCAGGGTAGTATCTCAGTTAATTCGAAAGAAAATGCGCATTGAAGTCGCAAACTCTCCGTTCTTAATACAACGAACGACGTCAAAAAAAAGAAAGCGTTCCTTTGGAATCAAAAGACAAGGGTGGTTCCCTATCACATTGACAGTCAATCTCTCAAAAGAGAAAAGCCCACTAAGCCAAAACCTATAAAGGAGGCTTAAGAAAGCTGGGGCATCCCGCTGACGGTAATCCCGAAAACGGTAACAGTCAGGCAAAAGTTAGGGATAACAAATCAAAATCAAAATAGTGAGGTCATTACCAAATCCTCAACAACATGAAAAGTGTTGGAAAAGAAAAAGGAGATGATGACTGTCTCCCAAATTCAAACCGATGAACCATCGCCCAAAAGTCGTTCCGAACTCAAGACAGAGTGCGACGCACAATTAACTGAGCTTAGGTTGGAGAACATCACGAAGAACGGGTGGGTACAAATATACTTTGAGCCTTTATCCTTTGTTTCTTAAACCGTGAACCAGGCCGCGTTACAACCCTTCAAAAGTCCTAATTGAAGCATGGGTTAGTTCGAAAGCATACTGTTACAAAAGGTATCCTGACTCCTGTAGGGCTTTGCTCTAAATCTTGTGTTAACTTGTCTTGTGAAAAGTTTTCTGCTAAAAACGCATTTTTCAAAACTTCGAGACAAACATAAACTTTGCATTATTCGAATATCACTGTCTGCATTTAACCCCTTTTGTTTGACAGCGAAGAAGTTCATACAGCGAATGTTCGGAGGAACGAAAACTCTCTCAGTAAGTCTAAATCACTTCAAAAGGATAACACTTCCATCAAATCCCCTTATCAACAAGGGGCATGACATGTCAAAATCCAATTAACCTGGGGCAGTCCAGTCAAGGTCCAACAGATCTTTCAAAGTACAGTTAACCTGGGGCAGTCCAGTCAAGATTTCAAGAAATCTCTCAATGTGCAGAGTAATCCGATTCAAGACTCCTTCTTCACCGCTTGGGGCATTCGAATGTCAAAAGTGTCCAACAAATCAACTACAACATTTCCAGACTCGACTCCTGTATCTAGCCCGGGCACGTCTGAAGAGTTCGAAGATTCGATTCCTGTATCCAGCCAGGGCATATCTATTGACGACTATTTCCAGATTCGACTCCTGTATCCAGCCAGGGCATATCTGTTGACCACATTTCCAGACTCGATTCCTGTATCTAGCCAGAGCACGTCTGAAGAGTTCGAAGATTCGATTCCTGTATCCAGCCAGGGCATATCTGTTAATAACTATTTCCAGATTCGATTCCTGTATCCAGCCAGGGCATATCTGTTGACCACATTTCCAGACTCGATTCCTGTATCTAGCCAGGGCACGTCTGAAGAGTTTGAAGATTCGATTCCTGTATCCAGCCAGGGCATATCTATCAACTATCACCTTTCCAGATTCGACTCCTGTATCCAGCCAGGGTATGTCTGAAGAATTCCAGATCAACACCTGCAACAACCCAGGAAACATCTGTGAACGACCGATTGTAGACCAACACCTGTAATAAGCCAGGGATTTATCTACATCACCACTTGGGGCATTCGAATGTCAAAAGTGTTCAAAACCGATGCAGTTTTACACGAGCTCATCATCAGGAAGCCCTACACCGGTTCCTCTTCAAGACTTCTGAAAAAGTTTACGGATTCTTCCCAACAACGGATGTCAATCTACCAACTGAATCAGACTCTTCAAGACTTCTGAAAAAGTTTACGGATTCTTCCCAACAACGGATGTCAATCTACCAACTGAATCAGACTCTTCTCAACTTCTGAAACAAGTTTACGGATTCTTCCCAACAACGGACGCTAATCTACCGACTTGTTCAGATTCTTCTCAAGACTTCTGAAAACAGTTCATGGATTCATCCCAACAACGGATGTTAATCTATCAGCTTGTTCAGATGCAACCTTTGAATTTAGTTTACGGACGCTTCCCAACAACGGATGTTGTTCTATTGCTGGTTCAACTTCAAGATTTCTGAAAATAGTTCACGGGTAAACGGATGTTAACCTATCGCTTGTTCAGATTCTTCTCAAGCTAACCACCACGGAAGATCGCGCTCGCCAAAATTCTCCCTATCTCCAGTGGAGTTCATCAAAATCCCCAGCCAGAGAATCCTCCGGAATTCAATTCCCCTCAGAGTTTAAGCTTCAGTACCCCCAGCGGAGCCAGACCATTGAACCTTCTCCCCACAGAGTTTTGGAAGGACAAATCTTGAGTTCCCCAGTGAAGTCTCCAGGGTTACTTCCCATCAAGCCGAAGATTCTCAATCTGACCTCCCCAGCATGAGTCTACTAGTTTGGAACCCCCCAGTAGAGGTCATCAGGAATTCTCTTCCCCAGCGATAGCCAAGGATTTATTTTCCCCGGCAGCAGTCAAGATGCTTTTATCTTCAGCCATCTCGGATTCATGTATCCTTGGCAAGATTAGCTCATCAGCTTACATGCGCATTCATCGCATTCATTCATAAATATTGATGTCACGCATTGCATCATGCATCATAACATTGCATACAACTAACCCTTTGCCTTTTCAGGAAAGATCAGTCGACAGACACAGATCAACTCCCAGGATTCATCCAGAAATAGTTCAGATGTGACCCGGACACGGCGACATTCTGATACTTATTCCAGATTCATTCAGACGCATCATCAAGAAACCCTACACCGGTTCCTCTTCAAACTTCAAGACTTCTGACAACAGTTTACGGATTCTTCCCTACAACGGAAGTCAATCTACCAACTTGTTCAGACTCTTCTCAACTTTTGAAAACAGTTTACGGATTCTTCCCTACAACGGATGTCAATCTACCAACTGATTCAGACTCTTCTCAATTTTTGAAAATAGTTTACGGACATGTCCCAACAACGGATACTGCTCTATTGCTTATTCAATCCCGGATAGTTTACAGATTCTCCAAGACATGGACGTCAATCTGCTGCTTGTTCAGATCCCTAATTCAGAGATGTCCCAAAACATGGATGCCCTTCTGATACTTGTCCACTCACCATCGACATACAGTTCAACATGTCCAGATGGCATCTATAAGCCCATCCTCCTACCAGCAGTCGCCGAATGGCATCTGTAAGCCCATTCTCAGATGGCATCTCTAAGCTCATCCCCCGACAAAATTCTCTAGCACCAGGTGGCATCTTTAAGCCCATCACCAAATGGCATCTTTAAGCCCATTCACCTCCACCATCACAACGCCGAGTGCAAATTTTCTGGGCATATTAGTGTCCAATCTCCTTTTACCTTCAAGTCGCGAAAGGCAAACTTGCCAATCTAACTCTTCAGGTCAAAGAAGATTGAACAGGGGCAACTGTTGTACCCCAAAATTTGCCCTCGCGCTTTTCCACAAGAAATCTCAGCTTCAAACATTTCCTGACTTTTCAAACTGGCTCAAGAATCGGACAAACGGACTTTTCTTGACAGTCAAGCAAAACTAGGGTTTTTACTGATTTTCAGAGCTCTTAATTGTTTCATACAGTTGGCTCAGGGTTTTGGATGATTTTTTTGGGTCCAATTTTGATCAGGCGAGCGTTATTTGGCATTTAATCGGGAATTAAGGTTTTATGGGCGTATTCTCAGAAGAATTTAAATCCCACAGCACTTTGCAGTTTATTCCGAGATTCGGGTTGAATTTGCATTATTCATAATTTAATCAGCAAAAGAGACAGTGGTTTGAATTCAGTACGTTTTGATTGGGCCAGTCATATACAGGATGCAGTGTTGGATTCACAGTGATTATGCGTTTGATCAGTCTATTTGGATTGACTGCTGCTTTGTTTTGGATGTTGAATAAGACAGACTTAATTGATCAATGTTGTTTTATTTAAGTTATTTATTATTCTGAGATTGAATGATTGAAATTTATTTTTCAATTGTTTTAATTCTAAGAATTTTAAATAAATAAATAAACAATAAAGAAAATTAGAATTAATTGGATAATTTAGACTTTTATTGATATTTGAATTATTTGTACAAATTGTTGTTTATAATTTAAAATTATGAACAATAATCTACATTAATTTAAATATTACATAAAATTAAAACTATCCTATTTTCTAATATTCTTCATTCTTCACTCCGCTCCGGTACTCCATTTTTATCTGCAAAAAGAACAAGAAAAGTCAGAAAGCAGTTAATAAAAAAAGACAGATAAAATATTGCTCATCATTAGGGGCCACTGACTGGGATCAGTTGACCCTCTCTGCAAATCACGGGATTTCTCCCGGTTCACAAAAGAGGGAAGAATTCCATTTTTTATTCATGAATGCAAATGTCAAAAATGCATAAGTTACAAATTTCAAGCTGCATAGAAATTAAAAATCCAAAATCCAAACTAAACTGAAAAAGATCCAGTTTCAACTTTCTATCCAAAGCAAAAGGGAAGTTGCTGTCAAAATGCCTAAGTTTACTCAAAGAAAGAAGTAAGAAGTACAATTGCTGTCAAATCCCAAGCATACAAGCTGTCAAAGAAGATTTTGGAAAGGATATCAAAATGCAAAGTCAGAGCAAAGCACAAAAGCTGGAGAAAGAAGATGCAAAATGTGTTATGCAAGAAATCTAAAATCATCATTTCCCTAGTCAAACCCCTTCAGAACATAGTACAATAATAACATTATAAAATTCTAAACTGTACTATGAGTGAGAAAAAGAGAGATAAAGAGCATAGGCAGGGTTCAGGCATAGTTCAATAGGAGAAGACAAAAAAGATATACAAATCAAAAAGCCAACTCAGTTCAGCAGCAGGCAGAATAGAGAGGTTAGGACAGAAAAGAAATATACAAACTCAGTTCAGCAGCAGGCAGGATAGGGAGAGTAGAACAAAAATATACAAAAACAGTCCAGCATAGCAAGAGAAAAAGAGATATACAAACTCAGTCCAGCATAGCAGGTTAGGCATAAGCAGCAAGATAGAAGAAAACAAAATATACAGAAGCCAATAAAACAGTAAAAAAGGATAGAGAGGATAGAGGAGAGAGATACAAACTCAGAACACCCTGCCTTCACCTCAAAGAAATCCAACCCAAGCCTAAAAACCTGAAGAACACAACTCAGTTCAGCATAGCAAAAGAGAGAAAAGATATAAACTGTCAAAAACCATCAAACTTCATCACACCCTGTCCCAAACCTCACATAACCTGCAAACTGAGTTATCTCAAACCAATGCCATAACCAGAAACTTCATCAACCCTGCCTTACCATTAGCCTCACAAACTCAAAAAAAACATATGAACTAAACAACCATGCCTGTCAATAAAGCCATCAAACACACAGTTCAATTCAAAAACCATACCAATGCCTGTCAAGCTAATCAAAACAACACATTTGTTTCAACCATAGCATCCAGCAACAAGTTTTCAAGGCAACCTAGGCCCTCAGACCTCTGAGGTCATCACTGGGCAACGCAAACAAGCATACAGCCTCTCAAGAAGAAGAAGAAAGAAGCAACTCAGGCAACAATACATAGGCCCTCAGATCTCAGAGATCATCATTGGGCATCTCAAACAATACTCAGGCATACACATGCTCAAAAGCATTCAACAATTCAAAGGGACGAAAGTGGAAGAGACAAAGATATCAAGGCAGCAATGTTCTAAAGTATTCAAAGCAAATGTTCGAGGCAATATATAAATTCCCAAAGGCATCATAGTGGAAGAAGAAGATAAAAGAAAAGTGAATTTTAAGAAGGGCTCCTCAGCATACATCATCATCAAAACCTTAATATATCAAAAGAACGAAAATACCAGGGAGGCTCAAAGTTTAGTCACATTTCTCTCCGCCGTTCCGGCCTCCTGAAGCGTCACTCCGCCTCTCCTCCATCTCCCAAACGAAGGTAGCCAATCTTTTCCCACTTCTCTTCTCCTTCACCTCATAATCATAAAAACTCAACTTAAAACTCAAATCAAAACATGCAATCTGTAAAAAGGGAAAGAGATAAAAACATAACAACAAAAGCTAACCTTAAATCAAAGGCGCTGAGTTCATGTTAGGGAGGGAAGAAAGGCGTTGGAATAACGCTGGTGGCCGGAGGAAGCATTCAGGAAGCTTGATTGGAGAAGACGAACCCAACAAACGGCGCCGCTCAAACCCTAAAACTGTCGTTCTGAATAACATTCAACAACCCTAATTTCGTTCAAGACAAGCATGGGCCTGACCCGTTCTCAATTGTTCTAAGCCCATTTACCTCATAAACAATGCAAATTAACATTTTATTGTTATTTTTCACTTAACCACTTTTTATAAGACTAACCATTCTTTTATTTTATAAAAACAATATTTACTTCTTTTTTTTATTTCTTGTAAAATACTAACTTTTTTTTATTTTATTTTATAAACAAATGTTTACTTTTTTTTGTTTCTTGTAAATACTAACTTAAATGAAATACATTTTTATCATAGGGTTCAAACATCTTTTTTTTTAAATATATATTTGTACATAAAAATAACAAAATACTTTTTATACACAATTAACTTAAAAACATTTTTAATACACATTAAAATATATTTGTATATATTATCTTTTCTTTTTTCATACATAATTAAAATTGAAATTCTTTTAGTTAACATACATATTTGTACATAACAATATATGCATTTCTCTAACATTAAAATTAATAAATATGTGATTAAAATACTTTCTTTTTTGCATAATACAATTTAATTAAAATTTGAACCTACCATGTAATTAAAACTTTTTTTCATTTTTGTACATAATTAAACATATAAATCGAAATACAAGATTAAAACATTTCTCTAGGTCAAACTCTAATACGATTCAACTTCACAATTCGCACTTGTACATAATTACACATACACAATACACATATACATCTCACATTTACACTTACACAATACATTCACATTGCCCTATACGCATTCGTTTATATTATATCTGTATATTCGATATTTACATTTTGATCGCACATTCGATTTGGTTGTAACTTATTGGATACTATAAGTCTCATCCCCTTTGTACATTTATACCCCCACTCCCGGACACTATTTTGCAATAGCGTAGATTTACATTCCGCAATTTACAGTTTTCCAATTATACCATGGTTAGACCTAGGGTTTGTATGTACATAAAATCAAACGCTAGATAACCTAATACAAGACAAATACATGTAATCAATACACAATCACACTTGCACCCCCTAGGGTAATCCCACATGTTGCCTTCCAAAATGGGCCATGCTTGCACGTCGAGTTTCTTTGGCAAAACAAAATCAAATGATCATAAGTCTCAAAGTGTTGCCTAAACGGAATGATCATAGTCCCTTCAAAACAAAATTGCCAAAGACACTTGGCATCATTGCATTCATGGTCCATACGATGACCCGCGCCCGTCCCGAATAAACTTCCTAAACGCAAGATTGTCTACCAATTTCAATGGTAGAACAAAATTGTTAAAAGGGGTTAAAACGTAACAAAAACCTTTGAGTACAATAGGGTAGACAAAACTCTTAGTTACTTGAGATCAAACTTGCAAAAACACTTGCCTTCTTTTCAAAAACCACAATCCATAACACTTTCAAACAAACTCTCAAAAACATTTAAAAACATCTTTTCGAAAAGATTCACACTTTTGTAAAACACTCAAACACGAGTCAAATACATTAGTTGCCTAAGACAAGGCATTTTTTTCCAAAACATTTTCAAAAAGCACCCACACACGCACCATTTTCAAGCAATCGAAAAACAAGGCAAGTGATCTAAAAAACCAAGTAACTAAGAGCCCATGGATAACCATGGATGAAAAGGGTGCTAATACCTTCCCTTTTCATAATCTACCCCCCGAACCCACGAAATATCTCAAAAGGTTTTTGCTGTGCTTTTTTAACCTTTCCTTTAGGATAAAGTAAAAAGTCGGTGGCGACTCTTGCTCAACCGCACAAGTGCGAATACGAACGCAAAACACTAGTCAGTTCTCCCACCGTATCACAGTAAGTATAAAATTTTGATTTTTATCTTCAATTACAACTGGGTTTTTTATCTTCAAGTCAGGTATGCCGCCCTCAGATCCTAATTTCGTACAACAAAAAAATGATGCAGTATCTGTAAGCTGGAACTCAAGGACTACAAACACACACAGAAGTTGTGCCCAAAAGTTACCTTAGACCATTTACAATGGTTGAAAAACTCAACACCCACTTTTTCAACTCCCAACACTCCACATCATTTTCTCTTTCTTCCACCTAATAACTCAACACCCATTCAACTTTTACCCTCTCCAATGGTTTTTCACTCAACACCCCACCCCACCACTTTTTATTTTCATATTCTTATTTAAATTTTATTTTTATTTTTATGATTACATAAAATTACAATTATCGATTAAAATTAAATTAAAATAATAAATACTTAATAATTTATTTTTTAATTTTTTGTAATAAAAACAAAATTTATTTAAATAATTGGATACGATACAAATCATCTTAAATTAATTTAAAATACAACACACAATTAACGTAATTAGTACGTTACAAATAATTTAAAATGCAATACAACACACAAGTGAAAAACTTAGTTTTTTTTTTCTGTGTCCAAATCAAATGAACCAAGTCTCTATTTATAGAGAAAAAAAAATCATGAATTTTGGTAAAAAAAAAAAAATTAATTTGCAACGAAATAATTGAGTTCAAAGTATTAAATGGATAAAAATCTGGTCAGCCAACCAGCCGCTACCACGTCAGCCCATGCGTCAGTGTACATGGTGTTGAGTTTTCTCAACATATCTCTCCTCCAACACACACTCAACACTACTCTAAACACACCATTGCACATGATTTTGCCATGTTGAGTTCAATTAAACACACCATTGCACATGGTCTTATGAAGCTTTCTGCTTTTTAGTTATCTTTCTTTAGTTGAATTCAAGAGGAAAAACACAATTTACTTTAGTATTAAATAGAATTTGCTTTTTATTTTCTTGACCAAAAAACATAATTTAATTGAAGACCTACTTTATTATTTCTGACTTTAAGATATTGCAATTGTGCCTTGCTTTTGGATGGATAAATTACAAATTCATATCTCTTCATTTATTGGAAAAGAGAAGATTCCAATTTATAGTCTTGAAGTTAAGAAGATGCTCTTACTTAAGCGGTAGAAAATTAGCAATGTTTAACTTCAAACATGTATTATTATATTCTAAAAATAGTTTCATTATTTAAACTCATGAGTTGTACTCTTTTTGCATTATATAAACTCATGAGTAGTTCTTGTGTCAAAATTTGTAGTGACTAAAGAAAATCATCCACTTTTGAAGGGCTATAAACTTCTAATCATGGTGCCTTAGCCCACGCTTTTATCTTTTCCAATATGCTTTACAGTGGAGAGTAGCTGAGGTCTACCAAAGGGTAGAACATGACTTGGAAATTCTTGGTGTTACGGTAATACAAGATCGCTTACAGGTGATATGTTGTATTTTCTTATAGCAGTCTATTTTTAGATAGTCCTTACCTATGTCATTGTTATCTCATTTAGGATCATAATTTTACTTTAACAATGCCAGATTGTTTAAGTATTTGCAATTTTATCAAAGTGTATTCAACTTTGTTTGATTGTATGGTTATGTTTTAGAAATTTTCTTTAGTAAACTAATGGGTTTTGATTTGGATTTAGACAAATTATATTAAACACTAATTAGAGTAAGATGCCATTTTGTTTCTTTTACAACATTTTGAGAAGACTAGAGAAATTGAATTATATAGTGGTTCTAAGTTATGTCGTCGATAGCGGTGAGTCTGTCTTTTCCGGTTGCAGGTTCTCTTTTATTTTGTTTCTTTTTCAGTCTTGTTGTTGCTGAGTAATGTTGTTCTATCTTGATTTTTTGTATTTTTTTATTTATGTTGTCAAGGTGGTTGATGGTTGAATGGTTCCGAACTAACACGTTTTTTCGTTGATACTTTTTTTGAACAAAATGACTGATAAAATCAACATCGTATTTTAGAAAGAGTAAGACGAGATTTTATAGTAGCTGTAGTGAAAGATAAGAGAAGAATACGGTCGTTGGTTGGATATATATGTGGAGTTGAAGCATCTCTTGCCTCATCACTTTCTCCATTCTTTTTGTTTCTCTCTACTGTTTTTAATGAGTTATGGAGATGGTGGTTCGAAAGAGGTTGGATTTAACTGAGGCTCTGTAGGAATAGAAGCAGTGGCGTCTGTGGTTTTTGAATCATCTTGGTTAGAGGAAATTGGATGTTCATTTAAATCTATTTTAGAAGCTCTAACTCTAGAGGGAGCAGTATAACTCTAGAGGGAGCAGTAGATTCTTTTAAATCCTAACAATCTTAGAGGGTTCAGAGCTATCTGAGCTCTCACGCATCAGAACAAGTCTTCTGATTACCCTTGTTTTCTTGGGAGCTACAAAGACTTCTTTATCCTTGGGTTATTCATCCAATTTCCTTTTTTCTCTTTGGAGTGGGAGCAATGTGGGGCTTATCATTAATCACATATGATCGATCAAGCAGAAAGTTTGGAAATCCTATCACTGGAATTCGTCTCTCCTTTAAATCTGATGTACTTTATTCCTCATGATCCTATATTTCTTTTCCCTTTTCAGACCAAGATATCTTAAGGTAATTCCATTTATGGAGGCTTCGGTGATCATATTTGAATCTTGAGTGTTCAGAGAGTCAAAAAGATAACTTTCAACAAGAATGTCTGAAATAAGTCTTCCAAAAGGAATATTCGTCTTCTCTTTGGATCCTCTATCCCTTGATTCAGTAATAGTGGTTTTCAAATGATTTAAGAGAATTTCTGGAAGGTTAATTCTCTCAGAGGTTTGAATATCATGTAGAAGATACTTTTGGTCAGTATTGACATGATAAGAATAGTTTGTTGGACCGCAGTGAGTGAAATTACCCAGAAAGATTCTAAACCAAACCCTTATTTTAGGAATAAATGTTTTTGTCTTTTTTTCCTTTGCCCCTTTCTGATAGATAACATTAACTATACCAAATTTCTTGTAGACCTTTGTTGACATGTTAGTCATAGTAGATCTTCTTCCCATGGACGCTCGAACACACATGTTCGCTTACAGAGACATACGTGTGTATCCAAAATTCTTTAACTAGATCAATGAAGACTATCCGTAGTGACGATCAAAGTAGTTGGCCCATTTCTGGAAGCTAACGACATCATGTAGATAAAAAAAAATTGCACCAAGATTTTTGAAATCCACCAAAGCTTCAGCAAGGACTACCAACTCATTCACAGAGGTAGAAAGGAATATTTTGGAATGTTGCTCAGACGGTGATAGATTCGGATTAGCGTTTACTTGCTGAGATACCATTGATGAGGAAGAGCGGATGCGAACTGAAGGAGTTTTAGGGTTTTCAAGAGTTTGGGGCCGAGAGGATTAAGAAGTGGGGTAAAGATAATGATAGAGGGTGAGTTTAAAATTTCCTTTTGAAGTAATGACAAAAGCTCTGAATAGAGCAAGAATCTAACACAGAGTAAATTAAAAAGTTTTTTCACTTATTCTCAAGATCGTCTCACTTATCAACGTGTTGCATCATTTGTTAGGCATGGCTTAAAGAGGACAATTGTCTTAAATTAAAGCAGAAGCCCTTTCTATTTTTTACATCACATTTAAATGTTATAAATTCTTTAGTTTATAGAGGATAAAAGCAATATTTTTCTTCCTTAAGTATTATTAATAGGAGAGATCATCAATAGATCAAACTGCCATACATTTCAGAGGATGGTGATAATATGCATTTAAAAACTTACCTTGTTGTAATCACACCATGTGCTTTTCTTCAGAAATTCTTTTATCATCAGAAGTATATTTAGACATATTCCTCATAATCATTTCTTCAAAATATGATGGACTGTTTGAGCCTTTTTTAGAGCAGTCTGAGCATAAAAGATTTCTCATTATGCATCTTTTGATTCCTTTACTTTTCATACTTTTATCCTTGAATTTTGCAAGTTGCATTCATGCGAATTAATCTAATGTTCCAAAGTTTATAATTTTTCTTTATTATATCATCTTCGAAATCCATGACATTTCCATGCTTAAGTTCCCGGTTTTAGAACATATGTCTTTTTCACATCATGTGTTGCAAGCAGTCAGAGTCCAAGAACCAGGAGTGGTGTTTCAATTACACTGTTGAGAATATATGTAACATATATTATCTTATCTTTTGGTACCCATAATTTATTGGATCCTTTCTTGTTAGTTCTACCATAGTTGTGACAACTTTGGTTTCAATAGTAGAATAATCATATTTGCAGGTATTAAAATTATTTGGTTTATCCAATTGATTATCATGAGATTCAGAATCAAATTTCTCTTCATCTTTTCCATCTTCTTTTGGCACAAACCCAACAAACACAAAATGAGAGTGTAAGGTGGTTGGTATGTTTTCCTTATTAGATTTAGATTTTTCATGAGGATCATAACCAATGCCTTTAACTCCATTTTTACTTATACCATATATCTAGAAGCTAGCACGCTTCTCTCTATGCTCTTAGCTAGAAATTTCTGGAAGACTTTGTCATATTTCTTAATGACATCATCAGTACTCTCAGAGGCTTCTAGAAGAGTTCTCGTGCCTTTAAGGGCAAAGTTTTCATCTTTTAATAAAAAAAATCTTCTTTTAAAACGAAAATTTGTTTCTTAAGCTTATTGTTTTCAACATATACAGATTCATGGGTCTTTTTGAGATCCTTGAATTGAATCTTGAGTAACTCATGTTTTTCCGTAATTTCAACTAAGGAAAATGTTAATTCATAATGAGTAAGATCAGAGAATACCTCCTTGAAGAATATTTCTTTTGTTTCTAAATCAGCTTCATCTTATGGGGGTATTACTTCACTTGATGTTCCAACATGAGCCATCAACGCCATGGTAGCATGTTCTCTATCTGAGTCACAGTCAGAAGAGTCGAAATCATCCCATGTTATCATTAACCCTATCTTTTTTCCTTTGAGATCTTTCTTCTTTGGTATGTCCTTTAGAATCTTAGGACATTCATACTTGTAGTGTCCTGGCTCATTGCACTAATAACAAGTGACTTCGTTGCTATTAGACTTCCTTTGACCATGTCGTACTCCAAATTTGCCCTACCTTTGCGATTATATTTTTAAGATTAAAAATACAGAGAAATGTTTAATTAAAGATGGTCCAACAACATCTGTTGGTCCATTTTTAAGAAGAATTCAGATCAACAGGGGGTGTATTAATTCAGGAGAGTGAGGCTTTCTAAATCAGAAAGACTCATGTATCGGTAAACTCATTCGCAAAGTATGTTGGCCAATGGCCCATGAGATTCGAATGTGAAAAACTATTTCAATAAATTATTAAGTTCTTAATTATATTAAAACTCATTTAAGTTGTTGCTAGTAAAAAGAGAGGTTGAAATTGCAATTAAAATGCCCGTTAGAATTCATAGTGGTCCATTTTTGTTGTTAAATAGCAAAGAGGGGGTGTAGTTACAAATAACAGACCTAGTAAGATTTTGTAGTCAGCCCATTGGTCTTTTTTAAAATTTTGTTGTCTCATCTTAAAGAAAAAACATTATCATTGTTATAATTATTTTATTAAATATTTTACAGATTATTAAGTAATTTATTCACAATTATTTTTATAAGATATTTATTAAGAGATTTTTGTAAAAAAGGGAAATGGCATTATTAAACTTCGCAGTCATTATTAAGCCCTTTTATAATTATTTTGCTATCGGAAGATATGGTATTAAGTATTATAATTTATTTATTAAGAATTGTGGTTATGGAAAAAAAGATTTGTTGGATAATTTTGATGCCAGATTAGGCCCAATCTGTGTTGGAAAAAACGTAAGTTGGATGGGACAAAAACAACGCAAGGCCCATGTTGAAAAAACAGCTACTGTACCAATTAAAACGAAATACGTGCATTAATAGATACTATATAGATTGAAACACTAAATCAAATCCAATTAACCAAAATCAAATCTTAAATTATATAAAAGTTACAGTAGGATTCAAAGCCCAGGAAATTGCAGTAAAATCAAATCCAAGTGAAAACAAATCTTTTACAAATCGGAACAAATCATATAGAATAAATCAATAACAACACAATTATGAATCCCTAATGTCCTAATTTCCCTGAATCCAAGCTATAATCTGTAACAACAACTATAAACAAAATCCTAAAATTGTTATATGTTCCTAAATCTATGCTAACAAACTTGATTCAAGCCCAAAATCTAAAACCCTATAAAAGGAAATCAAGAAGAATAGAAGAGGGGGTCGATTACGGTTAAGAGGAGAGATACAGGAACATAGAAAAGCTTGAATCCAGACGGATACAGAGACAAAATCAGAAGAAGGCGAAAAACCCGATTTTGCCGTTGAAGAAGAAGGTCGATGCAATTGGGATTTCGATATTCGAAACCCTAATCGCTAGCCTCTAACCGCCGCTTCACCATTACCGGCCACCACCTTCAAAATCTGCGATAAAAAAAAGAAGGAGGAGGATTAGCTAACAAGAACTCAAGATCCAAAATACAACAATTGCGAGAGGGGTAAACTAACACTTAGCTTGTTTTTATTGTTCTTGTATTTTGTGGGTTGGGTAGGGGTATTTCCTTCTAGCGCCGCCGCGGTGAGGATAATGAAATAGGGTTAGGGAAGGAGAAGCTTATGGTTTATAAGGTTATGTGTGTGAGAGAGAGAAGAGGACAAATTGTTTTAGCATAAACAAGTGAACGAATAGATTGAAATGTAAAAATAAGATTTTGTATTCCGTTCAATCCAATAGATGCGCACCTATGATAATTAACATAGTCCCTCAATTTCGTCCATTAGATCTCCATCAGACGACCATAGACCAAGTCATCATAATAGCTTCCATGCACCTCGCCTCACTTAATCCAACCGGCCCCTTCATGAATTACGTTTGGGCCTAAGTCCATTGATTTTAACACCACCCTTCTGCCACTTTACTAAACCCCACAATGAATTACACCCCTCCCCCCCCCCCCCCCCCCCCCCCCTTTTAGAACTATATTTGGGCCAGTCCAAGGTCCTTATTAGCACCCCCTTAGTTTTACTATATAACTGCATTTGCACCCCCTGAATTTAATGAACTTATTTTCTATTTTTATAATTTATATATATATATATATATATATATATATATATATATATATATATATATATATATATATATATATATATATATATATATATATATATATATATATATATATATATATATATATATATATATATATATATATATATATATATATATATATATATATATATATATATATATATATATATATATATATATATATATTTATAATTATTATATTCATTTTATATACTATTTATTTATTTATAATAATAATTATTAATATTATTTATTATATTATTATTTATTATATGAGAATATTATTATCTTAACATGCAAATAATTTATTTTTATTTAAGAATTCATATATTATTTTCTATACATTGCATTAAAATATTTTTAGTCATGCATTAATTAAGATTTTTGTAATTAATACGATTAAAAAATACTAATAAATCTCAAACTATTTTTCGCGAACAAACTAATCTAAACAATTGTTTTTTAAAAAAAGAGTTTCAAACGGATTTTGACTAATCACGTATTTAGCCAAATCTCCGCAATCACTACTCCCGGTCAAAGTGCGAGGCGATTTAAAATACATTTGAAATCCCTAAAAAATACCAACCACAAACGAATTACGAATTGGGACTCTGATTCCTCATAAGAGGATACGTAGGCATACAATCTAAAATCGTGGCGAGTTCCCCTATTAAATTTTAAAACCCTATTTAACCTGAAACCTAAACCTAAAACCTAATATCCTTGTGAACAAGGTAGATGAAAGATGCCTAACACCTTCCTTTTGTCTAATGAAGTCCGAAACCTAGAATCTCTGTCTGGGAATTAGGGTTTCCTATTAGATGCCCTTCCTTAGGATAAAAAATAGTAGTGGCGACTCTCATTTAAAAACCAGTCGCAACATACCAGAAGTTGATTCGAAGCGACCTCCAGTCATTCTTGAACTTCTAAACCTGTTGCCTTGATTTCTCTTCCAGGGACAGATTACCCTTCTGGATAACAGAGACAAATCATCTTCTTCATCATCAAGATCTTCTTCTGAATCCTCTATCTCTTCTGATTAAAGAGCTTTGGACTTCTCAGATTTCTTGATAGACTTAAGCGCAATAGATTTTATCTTCTTCTGTGGTTCATCTTGTTCTAGATCAATCTCATGACTTCTCAAAGAACTTATCATTTCTTCCAGAGAAGTGTTGTTTATATCCTTTGCAAACTTGAGTGCAGTTACCTTTCTATTACAGACGGCCAAATATTCTTATCTGCCGATTTATTCAATGTTGGGATCAGACCCGCAATTAATGTGGGTATTTCCGTTTCCAGAGTTGGATCGGTGACTCAAATAAAAGCCATGAAACAAGTAGCTGGTATAGGCCTCAATTTAGATGACAAGATTCTGATAATCTTCTTTGACTTGATCATTTCCTTCATGAGTCATTTTAAGAGAGTCAAATATAGACTTAGCAGAGTCTCTATTTGTGACCTTCTCATACTCAGTATAAGAAATCACATTCAACAAGATGATTCTTGCTTTATGATGATTCTTGTAATCTTTCTTTTGTTGATTAGTCATAGTCCTCCTAGCTATTTCTTTTCCAGTAACATCTGTGAGATATACGTAGCCATCAACTATCAAATCCCAAAGATCAACATCATGACCTAGAAATAAACTTTCTAGTCTATCTTTCCAGTATTCAAACTTTTCACCATCAAAGATGAGAGGTTTTACATTGTAGCTTTTGTCACTTGAATCTGAAGCAACATTAGTTAGTGTGGGTTCAACCATTGTGTTTCTTCAAAGAAAAACTCGTCTGGATCTTTATGTGACACATTTAAGTGTTTGATAACTATCAATACCAGAATCGGAGCTCTGATGCCAATTGAAGGTGTGAGAAACACAAGAAAGGGGGTTTGAATCGGGTTTCACAAAAATAAATTGAATCTTTTGCGTTGATGAAAGACCAAGTTAACTTAGAAAATAAAAATAAATGAACACAATTATTTTTATCCGGGTTCACTGTTAACTAAGTTACTCCAATCCATCCCGCAAGGTGATTTGCCTTCAACAAGGACTTAATCCACTATAACCAAACTGATTACAGATAACACACAATAATTCAGACCAACCTTATTGGCACCCCCAATAAGTCAGTCGATCTTTATTGCAAATCCACTCAAACCATAACAAGAGTCTTCTTGAGATCCGATCTTCACTTGGTCTCTTAAGGAATCAATCAACAACAGTTGAATACTTTCAGTGTATTATAGTTTGATTCTTTCAAGCAAATTACACTAACGTTTCAGTACAAAGAAAAACACCTAAGTTTTTTGCAGCAAGATTCTAGCAACTACTCCTTGCCTATTTACAAAACAATATACAAAAAATTTCTCTAAAGAGTTGCACAACGCTTTGGTGTAGTTTTGCATGATCTTGATTTAATCTGATAGATTTGTGTAATGTTGATTCTTACATTTCTTCAACTTCTAAGTCTTTATTTTATAGCTTGTAAAAGTGATTCATTGAAAAGGTAGAAAGGTAATCGGAAAATAAAGTTGTTTGTTCTCAATGGTCATAATGAGAATGGTCATAGTATAGTACGAAAGGATTGTCCTTACGCCACCCTAGAGGGTAGAGGTCACATAACACTTTTTATACATTTTGTACACCATCACATGTTAACCATTTAAAACTTCTTCTTATCTTCAGAGGCTTCAAATAATTTGAATGTTTGAAGCTTGTTGTAGAAGAATCACTCTTAAGTCTTAGAACCTAAGTCTTGGAGTGAACTTGTCCTATCAAAACCTTGTCTTCAGAGTCTTCAGCACTTGGTTGTAAGAACTTGCTTTTTTTTTAAATCATCAAAACTTGTTCAGTAGAACCTTGCCTTCATAATCTTCGGAACTTGTAACACATAGAAGAAAAGCTTTAGGATGCGTCCAAAGCTTAACCATAAAGTCACGATCAAAACCTCTTGTACTAACTTTCCTAAGACCCATTGCATAAGATGATTTCCAGAATCTTGACTTTAAATGTAACATGTAACCGCGTGTTTTCATCCAGTAGTGCTTATGTTCAGAACCTGATAACATCACACGTCTTGATACCAGATCTAGAACATTACAACAACAGCTACACACTAGAACAAAACCATTAAAGTATACAATTGTTCTTTAAGATATCATGTAAAGTTATAATTAAAATCTTAACGCCAGATGTAGAAACACTTCTTGTTCTTACACCAACTTCCAACATCTCTCTCTTGGAAACTACTTCTCAATAAGGACACTTGTGCAAGTGATCAGTGTATATTGATGCACATTCTCTTATGTTTGTACTTAGGCATTTCCATGGTTTGTTTTGTTTATTTTTCTATTTTATGATGTTTTTATAATTTATTTTATTTTTACCTTTAATTAATTTTCGTATTTATTTTCAGCATTAGCAGCTTTAATGAAAAAATCATAACTGGAGCTTCGGGAATCAGATCGGCGCATTCTAATAATCATTCGAAATCTGAGAGAAAGATCTACAACTTTTATTTCGGAGTTGGAAGCTGATTCGGAGTGCATAATTCCCAGTAATTCGTTGAAGTTTCAGACGTTAGAAAATAATTTATTTCGGGTCATTTCATGGACCTGGTTAATGTTCCGACCCAGTTTGAGTTAGTAGTGAAAAACCCTATTTTGTTTATAAGGTTTTCAGATGTGCTACAAAAAATAACTTTTTTTTCACGATAGAACTTTTGCTTTGTACGAATCTTATGGAGAGCTAAATTTCCTATGAGTTGATCTGCTACATTCATGTTCTGATACTTGAGGTTAATATAATTTTGCAATTTAATTCCTATTCCTTTCAACTCTATTATATATTCATTGTTTGCTTAATCCGATTGTCATAGAATAGTTTTGTTTGGTTTGATTGACTTATATTCCATAATTTTTATTGCGTGTTATCGTTTGCTTAATTCGTTAGTTCGCTTATTTTTAATTGTTTGCTTAATCCGGTAAACAGGAAATATTATTCTTATAATATCATTCTCGCTTGTTGAATATTATGGTGATCGAATAGGAATAGTACCCGCTTAGGGCAGCGATGTTATAATAATCAATGATAGGTAGGAACCAAATTAGCATATTATCTTATTTTATAATTACTTAATTTATAATCACTTATTTTCTCTGTTTTCATAAAAAATGCTAAAACGACAAACCCCCAAAAATCGTTAATACTCTTAGTTAATAAAGACAGGAATCCTTGCGATACGACTCGAGCCATTGTCGTTAACTACATATTTTAAAACAACTCGTTTTTGATCCGCCCGCGACAGTGAATCAGCAAGTAATATTCCAAAGACTCTTTTTGTTACATTTATATAAGGAGCTAAAGATTTGAAGAAAGATAATAAGAAGCATTAGAATAACATTGAACTGGCCGTCAACCTTTTGTATATAATTATTGTTTTGCACATAGTCTTGAGATTTCTTATCTTTCTATATCTTATAAATCTCAAGTGTTAAAGTCTTTATTTGTGTTGTATTCTTTGTGCACCTTTGATTATATATAGAGTGTCTCTTGTTGTCTATTCGTCTAAATTATTCGTTTAGAAGTTTAGTGGAAGTCTCTTGCTAGGTTGCTTGAGAAAAGGAATTATCTTGCTAGATTGCTTGAGCAAGGGAAGTCTCTCTTTAGATTGATTGATCAAAGGAAATCTCAGGCTGGTTTGCTTGAGCAATTTGTAATCTGGTGGGACTAGACTATTGTCAACTATAGAGGAACCATGATAACTTTTGTATGTGCTATCATTTATTGCTTATTCACTTTATCCATTTCCGCTGCTCTCTCTCTCCAAGCTTTGACTCTAAATTTATTCAGCATCAAAAGTTGTTTTTTTAAGAAGAAAAATGAATCCACCATACACAATTCACTCCCTTCTTGTGTATTTCTTACCTTCAAACTCCTAGATAGTCTACCATCAACACAAGTGCCCCGTCTCTGGTAATCCTCCCATGATCTAAAAGTCTTCCCCTAACCGGAAGATGCAACTGACACGAGATATCGTCTAGTGCGATTGGTATCTCACCACATGGTAGATAAAATGATGACGTCTCCATGCGTCATCTCTTTACAAACGCATTAAGCATACCATAGTTAACTGTAACATCGCAAGTCTCAGAGCCCTGATAGCTACAAAACTTCTTGAAACTATGACTCATTAGGTGCTTCCAGGTGAGTAATCTTTCGCATATGGTTGATGAATTTTAGCGGAACATGTTCATGCATACATGGTTTATAAGACTGATTCCAACAAATAAAATTTAATAATAAAATAAACACAACTTCAAATGAATAATTCCAACTAAACTTTATCTCACCGCCCCAAATATGTCTGGCAATATGGTTTGGGTAAAGAGGCAGCAGTGATAATTCTGGCGGACCTCCTCCAAACCCTTAGGTGCCTCTGCTCCCCCATGGGCCTGGGATGCCTCGGGTTCCGCCTCCACTGCCCCTGGGCCTGTGATGCCTCAAGTGTCATTGATGTCTCATGGGTCTGCGATGCCTCATGTGCCTCTATTGTGTGAGGTACCACAGGTGACTCGGGTACCTCTACTGCCTCAGGTGCATGAATAAGTGAACACATTCTCCTATGGGAAGATAGAGGCAGGGATGCATAAGGAAAGGACCCTCGCCTGCTACATAAAGAGGAAGAATATGAAGATACACGAGCCCTGGAACTTGATGCCTCTACATTAATCGAGCTAGAGATGACAGGAGCCTGCGATGATTGACTTTTTCCCTTCAAACGGATGCATGTTATGCAATCTTGTTGTGTCTCAATCGGGACTGACTATCAACCATAATTCCTATAAATAAACAAGATAAACATTACACAATGAGTTTTGTACAGAAAAAGGCAAAACATTGCAAACAGACTAATTACAGAGATGTATATCTGGTTTTTGGACAAACATTGCAAAATTCTGGAGATTCATCTCCGAAAATCCCTGCAACTATAATCATTGTCAATGGCAGAATGCAACCACAAAATCATCAAAAACAATGCACCGATAGTAAAAAATACCTATCTAATTCGTTTCTAATCAGGTATAAGATATCAAACATGTAAAATCTTTTTATTTCATAGGCTAAACATCAACTTCTACACATTTATACAAAAGCTTAATAAATTTTACAAAAAACTTACAATTAGTGTCTTGAAGTTGCTTGAAGATGGATGTTTGAAGTTGATTGATGTTGTTTGATGTTGCTTGAATATGGTTTGACATATTTTGAGAAAATGGGATTTGAGAAGGTTTGATCAAATGAGTTTCTGAGTGAGTTTGAGTATTTGAGGAAGGTGAAGGGTTTTTGGCTCGTATTTGAACGGAGACCGTCTTAAGATACAACTACGTAAGTTTCATGAAGATGTATCTCCGAAATATTTGCACGTGGAGTTTGAGTCTAATTTAGATTTATACTTAATTTTGGTGCGTTCAGAGATGTATCTTCGTAAAACTTTACGAAGATATATCTCCTCTTAATTTTTTCCATTAATTTAGAAGTGTGTTGAAATTTAATGTATTTAAAGATATATCTCTGAAATCTAAAGACATAACTTTATTTTTACGCGGTGCTCTGATAATACATAGAATGCATTATAAAATTCCTTAATAATATAAGCCTCGTAGATTGATCAATTAAGAATTTTTTTCTTCATTTGCTTTTATTTTCATCTGTATTTTTTACTATAAATTTTTTTCATTGGTTAAGGTGTTCAACAAACCACACTTTAACAAAAATCAAAATCCAAGTCAAATTAAGTCTTAACACGTAATGTTTGCAAAAATTATAATAGATTTTATAATTATTGATTGTCTATGTAATATACTTATAAATACAACATAAAGAAAAAATAATAATATTTTGTGAATAATTATGTTAAATAATATATCCCTGCCTGCGCCACTGAAGATGGACCAACAATTTCTCATAGTCCGGAAGATTTTCTTTAATTAGAGGAACTTGCTTAAAGTTTTGAATCCATGCATGCAAGTAAGGAAATTTCTTTTCTTCAATTAATTTGATCCCAACCATTTCCTCCAACCCTTCTAACCAATGACTAAGACATCCATATACAATATCTACCATTCCAATATTGTTGCCTCCAAAAAACTTCTTGTCCCCTAAGCCTTGCTCTTCCATTATTGTGATAGTTTCTTGTGCTTTTTCTATTGCTTTAACCTTTTCATTTTCGTCTTTAGAGGGTCGCATAAGTAAATTGGTTATAGAAACAATCTAAAAAATAAATCAAATCAGATTAATCATTATTTCAAAATCATAAGTTATAAATCATAAGACGTTAGAGTTACAGTGTACTTACAACTTTTACGTATATATGAAACATAAAAAATAAAAATAAAAAAGATTTAGATGAAATTACCGAATCTTCTCCAAATTTAATCCAAAATCGAGCTAAGGCTCTATCGTGAAAATCTTTTGGCAGCAATGGATTATGTGGCCAAGTATCTTCAATGTATTCAAGAATAACAAGTGACTCTAGAATGGGTTTTCCTTGGTGAATAAGAACAGGCACTTTCTTGTAAATAGGATTGGATTGAAGGAGTAACTGGCTTTTGTTATGTCTATCTTGTTCTATGTATTCATAGGTTATGCCTTTGAATTTGAGAGCCCATATGACTCTATGAACAAAAGGGCTAGACCAAAATCCTAGTAGTTTCACGTCAACCATAGTTTAACATGTGTGTGCAAAGAGTATAGGTGCAAAATGGAAGTTTATAATGTGTAACGGTGATGGATTGAAATTGGAACCTTTTGTTTTTGTCGTATCACGAAATTGCATCATGTTGCTTCCTTCATCTTTCCTTTTCACATAGTTTTCTCAGCCGCCTAGAAGATGCGCCGATTGCCAAATTCTTTAAAAACTAATAACAACAACACATAAAAAATTAAACTATAAGAGTATATCTTCATTCTTTAAATAATATATTTTCATTAAAAACTAATAACAACAACACATAAAAAATTACCCATAACTTTTGTCCTATCCATATTCATATTTATCAATAAAGTAAAAATATAATGAGCTGTACATAAATAGAGATAAATTTATCAGAGTGAGTTATTTAATTATATACTACTCTATTAACACATGTCAAAGAATTTAAAATAAAAAATTTATATTAAAAATAGTATTATTTAAAATTTTAATCAATTTAATACACAAATGTTAAGAGAATATTTTTATCTAATTTAAAAAAAAAATGAAAAGTTTAGATAAATTAAACTATAAGAGCACACTGTTTACTGATTATCCATTTAGATTATCTATAAAAATAATCTTCATGTTAACATCGGAATTTGAATATACTTTGCAAGTGATGATGAATCCACTCTTATAAAGTGAGTCCATCTCTATCAACTTTAACATTTTCTTGCTTAAAAAAACTAATATTTTTCTTAATTTTCAGCTTATTGAAGAAAAGAAAAAAAGGACTGAATTCATACGGCATGCTGCTGCTAAGAACTTAAAAGGACAAGAAATTTTGCACATATAAAATCATAGAGTCCAATCATCCATCCATCTATCAATGGTAGATAATACATATCTATCGAATCAATTTTCAGAGCAAATGACTAGCTTTTCTCAGCTTAATTTATGGCCTCTCTTACGTGTTTCGGATTAGGGAAATCATTACCTTTTCCCGGTTATGAGAATAAAGGATACTCTCATTCACAAATATTTAATTGGTCACAACCCCAGCAAATATTCATTTTGGCGCACACATAAAATATTATATATCATTTAAATACTATAAAATTATATATTATTTTAATTATTTTCATTTTCTAAAATTTTCTCATATATTGTGACCAAAAATTATAGTAAATTTTCTCAAATGTTCTTACTTACTTACTTACCATCATATTGATTCTCAAAATATATAGTACTACTACACTCGTAACATATACTATAATTGTTTTTATTTGTATATGTCACTCTTATTGGCCAGTAAACATAGATAAATATAAATAATTGTATCCAATTTTTTATATGTTTTTTTTTCCTTTGCAAATACCCACATTTTCCATCCAAATCCAATATATTTAATTTTTTGAATTTCTATTTAATACAATTATAATATAAATTGTTCTGGGTCAGTCTAATAAGATAAGGTCCATTCATCCTACCTGCTTCATGCAGTCCAAAGTATAAAAATAGTTCATATATTAAGAGAAAATACACAATTTTTAGTCTCAACTCTTATTATAATTATTGTAATTGTTGTTCCTGATAAGGCATTTTTTTCCAAATATGTGTCTAGTTTACGCAGTTTTTCTGCCATTAGATATGGGGGTTTCTGATTTCTTAATTGATTGATACCTTATCATCGATGCTAATAAACAAGTGTGAGATGTTTCTATGTCCGTTTAGAATATGATCGTACCTGACCAAAAGGGATTGTCAAAGGCGCGAACTTCGAGTCGAGCAACAGTTGAAGGTGAAGTGGGGGTACCTGCAAGACACTCTGATGCCAACACTACGCCAAAAATAAGTTTTAGCAGCACATAAAAGAAAGCGCTTTTGGAAAAAAGCGCTGCTGTAGGTTTTAAAAAAAATTCGCTTAAAAAAGCGCTTTCAAAGGGTGCCTTAAGAAAGTGCTTTTCAAAAGCGCTTCTAAAGGTCACCCTTAGAAAGCGCTTTTTGGGAAGCGCTGCTAAAGTTGACCTTTCAGAGGGTACCTTAAGAAAGCGCTTTTCAAAAGCGCTGCTAAAGGTCAGCCTTAGAAAGCGCTTTTCCAAAGCGCTGCTAAAGCTGGCCTTTAGAAAGCGCTTTTAAAAGCGTTGCTATAAGATATGCTACGAAAGCGCTTTTTGATGTAAAAGCGCTGTTATAGATGACCTTTAGAAAGCGTTTTTAAAAGCGCTTTTGTAGGTAGTTTTATAATAAATATCAAAACACAACTCGTATCACTTTTCTATTCTCAGTCAGATTTTCTTCACGAAAAAACCCTAAACCAGAGTTTCTACGGCGGTCAACGGCGCTCCACTTCTCCAGCCAACTGCAATTCGTATCAGATTTCATTTTTTTTCCTCATCTCGTATGTGTTTGTCTGGTTTTCGTGTGCTTTTGTTTGGTTAATGATTTTGAGCAAGCATGGTTTCTACTGTCATAATTTCTATTTTTTCTATCTTTTCTTCTTCTATTATTTGCAGTTGTTCCACAAGTTTCCATAACTCATGCCTAATATTGGAGAAAAAGGGCGCCTTGGCATCCATCTTTGCGTCACGTATCAACCGCCAATCTACCACCCCTGCACCTTGGCATCTCTCTCAGCTCACGTTCACGTGGTCACCAAAGCAAACCACCACCACCACCTCACCTTGGTATCTTAACAGGTTTATTCTCAAACCCTAAAATGCGAATTTATGTTTGCTGTTACTTTTCTGTTTGCTGTTACAATGAGGTTTTGGTACATTCTTTTGATTTTGCAAACAAGGTGTTTGCTGAAATGTCACAATGAGTTTCAGTTTGTGATATAATTTTGCAAACAAGGTGTTTGCTAAAATGTCCCATTGAGTTTCAGTTTCTTACATTGATTGATTGTGATTTTTGATGTTGGAGTTATGTAATTGACTTGAATGAAGAAAATTAAATTGTAAAAGTGGTGTGCGGTTTTGTTAATTGATTGTTGTAGTTGTTTAGTGAATGATTAGGTTTTGATTATGTTTCTGTTACAAGTTTTTTGGTGAGTTGAGTTGAATTATGTTTGGCATTTTAGTTAGGGTTTGAACTTAACTAGCAGCATGTTTCACATGTAATTTCTAATATTTTAATTTTACTTCACACCATTGCAGATAACACTTGATTTAAATTACGGCTTCAGCTCATGTGTTATAAATTGAAGAAGTCACAATTGAAGAGTCACTTGCAGCAAACATAAACATGACGTATATGCTTGTCCTCTTTATGTTTGTTAATTATTTTATTTTGAGAATGACCAATTTATGTTGTTCTCTGGTGCTTGATTTACTGCAGCAACATTTCAGTTACGTTTCTGCAACAAGTTGTATCACTGCAAAAGTTTGTGTCAGATGCACATAAAGGTAAGCATTTATGGACTTGGATATCTTCTGCTACTACAATTTTGGTTGTTGCGTTGATTGCCTATATTGCTAAAGGTCACTGAAATGTTGTCCTATTTATTTTAGAAGATTAGTTTTTGTAATAGGATCAAGATATACCTTGATTTTTAGCTAAAATGTCTTGATCTTTATTAATGAATTACTTTTGTTTTGACATATATTCACTTTGATGTGTATGCAGTATGTCTTTTTCATTTTATATAATTGACTTATTTCAACCACTACATTGATTTCACTGTTTGTTCGTAGTTTTTTTTGTAATTTCACATGGTGGATTTTCTATTTTCCACAATTCTCCGCTGAAAATACTATTCATATGTTTACATATTGGGATATGCATCAACATTCTCTTTTGTTTTATCAGGTATGGTGGGATCTATCTAGACTATGATATCATAGTTTTGAAGCCAATTTCTTTTCTTAATAACTCTGTTGGAATAGAGGATCATGCTGTTGGAAGTTCTTTGAATGGTGTTGTGATGGCTTTTGGAAGGCAAAGGTATTGTTAGTGTGGTTCCCATCTTGCAAAGACAAAGAGGAATTGCCAAACTTCCAACAAGGGTATCCATTTTGCTTTGCATTTACACATGCAGAGAAACATATGACAGCGCTTTTCCAGGAAAAAGCGCTGCTAAAAGACCACCTATGAAAGCGTTTTTCCAGAAAAAAAGCATTGTTAAAAGCCTACCTAAGACAACGCTTTTCCAGAAAAAATCGCTGCTAAAAGAAAACTTATGAGAGCGCTTTTCCAGAAAAAAGCGCTGCCTTAGGTAGACCTATGAAAGCGCTTCTTCATAAAAAAGCGCTGCCAAAAGCCTACTTAAGAGAGCGCTTTTTAGAAAAAGTGTTGTATTAGGTAGACCTACGAAAGCGCTTTTCATTAAACAAAAAGCGCTGCTAAAACCTATAGCAACGCCACCTACGAAAGCGCTTTTAAACGATTTTAAAGGCAAAAAAAAAGCGCTTTCGTAAGTCTTTTTCAGCGTAGTGCAAAGTGAGGTTCAAAGCTAATGCAAATAAGTGAGTATGAGAGTGTGAATGAATCAATACCTGGCCCTTTCAAGTGAGAGGTTATTTATAGCCCTTAGCGATGGGCCAAGGTCTTCAATGATGAGCCCCAATGAGACCCAACAAAGAAGACTGTCAGGACTTATGTGTGTATGAAGTCCAACACGTGGCCTCTTCCCTGGTCAATTGCTTCGAGAAGACAAAAGCTGAACCCATTATTCCCGAAGAGCAGTATGATGACGATATGGACACGTGGTCAATGTCTTCCTAATGGGCACGTGGGGAAGTGTCCAACGGTTCTTAGATTGTATTGCATGCTTTTAGGCCTTTGACAAAGGCACTGGATTAGGCCTCCCCAACTGTGGGGCAAGTGCCGGCCCAGTCCAGAACATAATACAACAACTTTTCCAACATCAATGTGAAACATTAACTTATAAGGTGGATTGTCGGCCACATGATGCACAATGCCAACATTATTCTTTCAATAATACACCTGTAAAAGAATTTACATCCAACTATTAGAAATTTAATTTTGACGATCCCTAGCTTCCGCTATAAACAACTCCACATACCCCAAGATTTAGTATTTGAATTGTAAACCCCTAAAGGTTACTCTTGTGACAGGGTTACAAATTCCGCTCAAGTCTCAAGACAAATGACAACTCTATAACATTGTGTCACAAGAACTTCCCTAGTCCATTAACATGCAGTTGATATCGAAACCATCCATCAATGTTCTTATTAACAATGCACATGGTGGTTTTTTACTCCATCGATCAATTCACTATTTTAGAAATATGGGAGAGGTCTACTCTTTTACCATGGCTTTGACATGTATTTTGCAACAATATTTTTCCATTGTTTCCTCTTAAGGAAATAACATGCTAATTAGGATAGCTCAGTTTGTAGCTATATAAAGATATCAATTTGTAAGGATGTGACTTCGAATTCTCAAAATGTAATTTATTTGTTTTTTAAAACGTTAAATTATAGGGGTGTGAGTTTGATTTCACGATATTCCACTTATATCATTTGAAAACACTTTGGAGAATTCACACACCAATGGTATCTCATTGATCCCCACCTTGTTTTCAGCCTTCATAGAAGCTAGTATCATAAACACCTTAGCGTCGTCCTTTAAGGATTCACTCACCTGTTTAGTTGACACAAACAGACCTTAACTTGTATCAAACTTTGGAAATGATACTGACTTGTCGAAATAATTGATACGAACATGGTTGAACTCTAACCAGTTCATTCATATGATAACGTCGAGTTTATTCAACGGTAGATAGACTAGATCAATCCCAAAATTCTTACCATAAATAGTCAATAGAGAATTAAAGCAAACCCATGACATCGATACTGGACCTAGGGCTGGAGTATCAATGACCATACTCTCATTCATAGAGGGCAACTTAAGGTTCAACCTCTTAGCATAATCAAGAGCAATGAATGAATGTGTCACACTTGTGTCAATTATAGCAATCAAAGGAATAACATTAATATAACACGTACCTCGAATAAGACCATCTGCACTAGTAGTCTCTATAAGAACAAGAAGTGTCTAGTCTAATATATGTTCTTATTAGAACATTTAAGCTTCTTATCCTCCTAGTCAGGAATAATAATTTATGTTTGTATTCTCACTACTGTTAAAAAGAACCCTCCTTAACAAACTAGTTTCTATGTAAGTAGAAAACCTCTAGTCTAGCTGAAGATTGTTGTCATTTCCAATTCTTAGTAAAATATGAAACCTTAAGTAACATGACATTTCTAGGGAATAGGTAGAAATCCTTTTGCTTCACTCAATGTCAGAATAATCCTTTAAACCCATTGCACTCTATCCTTACATTATCATCAATTGTACTGTCCTAATCTGTCACTTCATATCTTATATGTGATACGTCTCTCTACCTTTATCATATATCCAGTCAATCATGTCCTCTATATCTATATATTCATCTCCTTCCTTTAAAATATTCATCACCTCCATTTCTCACAAACTCTCATGCTTCTATCATCATGTCTCTAGTTACCTTCCATGGAGACGAGAGTCTTCTTGAAGTCATAACTGAAGAAAAAATCAAGCTCGCTTATCTTAGTAACAATCAGTTTGCTTGCATTTTTTCCTCAGTTATTTACTTTCAAGAATGGGCAAACTACTTCACCATGTTGGATAAACCTGTCTACATAAATCTTGTCAAGGACTTCTAGAAACATGCCCCCGTTGTTTGTGAAGGTTGTTCCCTTTCCTCTTGTGTCTTCGGTGTTCCCATAACCATCACTCCTTTTTAATTGTCCTTGCAACTGGTTATGAAAATGTTGGTTTTCCTGTTGAACATGTTAAGAGCCAATAACGTCTTGATGATAAGCTCGCTACTCTCCACAACTCAACGTTCAGTTACGGGCTTAATAATCCTGAGTCTCTCCTTCCTACTTCAAAAATTTGGTTCATGTTTTTTTAACCAATTTTTGTCCTATAAGTGTTCACACAAATATGATGTCTTATGAAGTCCATCTTTTTCTATTCTTACTGATCAATAATATCCGGATATATTTACCACAGTCTATCTTTAATTTGCTGCAAAGATCCATCACTCTCTCCAGAAATGAAGTGAAGTCTATTGTACCCCAAAATTTTCCCTCCCATTTTCACACAAAACATACTCATTGAGGTCCCCAATTTGCCCAAGGATGCCTAAGGATTGACCAGACAAATCCTCCTTCTAAGACAATGAGCCTCAAACCAGGGTTTCACTCCTTATCAAGATGTTTGAGTTCTAAGGGTCCTAAATGATTTCCATTGACCTAATATGTCCTCAAGATCATCTATGCCAAGTTTCATGCCTTGCACAAGAAGTTTGCTCAGTCAACTGCTCAAATGCCTGAAAATCAACTATACTAGAGCAAAAGTCAACTGTGACCCACATACAGTCAAACTATAAGACTTTTGGTCAACATAAATATTTTGAAGTGATATCCATCACCTGTCAAGGTTCGGTCATGATTCCTCAAGCAATGCCCCTAATTCATCAAAACTCAAAAGTTGCTAAATTAGGATTTCTATAGGAAAAGTCAACCAAAGTTTGACCAGGCATAACTTTCTCATACTTTGTCAGAAATTTCTCATCCAAGGCTCATTTTGAAGTGAATCCAATTCTATATAACTCATCTTCAACCCTCAAGTTCAATAAATGCACTCATCAAAAGATATAAATTCAAACATTATAGGTCATTTCAAAAAGTCATCAAAAACACCCTTTGAGTCAAAGCTCCTTACATAAACATGGAAGATCCAATGGAGATGAAACCGAAATATTTGTTTAGAGGACATCCTAAGCTTTCTAAAAAGTCCAAGAACACCCTCTTAGGGTCAAAATTGAGAGAGATATGCATTGTCAAAGTTGGCCATTTTTGGAAATTTGGACAAAGTCAACAATGCCCAAAATTGCATTTTCCCCAAATGGGCCCATCTTTTCAAGATTGAATCCCAGTCCTAGCATGGTCCATGGCCTATGGTACCCTCCATGACTTATTCACTTATTTATTTCATTTATTTTGATTTTATTTACTTAAAATTCAAATAAAATCAAATAAAATCAAAATAAATAAAATCAATAGAATGAGATTTGTTTTGCATTGAATTATAGATCATGCAAGCTGTATATAGCCAAGAGAAAAACCGTGCCAAGCCATGAGAGAAAGAAATCTCCAATTTTGGAAAGATTTGAATTTAATTTGAATAGCACATTCATTCCTTGATTTCTTTCCAACCATGTTACCCTAATTTTGATTCACTATATATGCTAAAGGTATCTCAACCCTAAGCATACAGAGTAGCATGCAGCCTGCCCAAAACCCTACCAAAAGAATCTTCCAAAATTTAAAAGAAAGAGACAATTTGTTCTTACACGATCTAGCCCTTTTCCACCGTCACTAAGCATCCAAGCTTACTCCTGCAACATCCAGGGATTCAACCCAAACCTTGAGCAAGCCTGTAGCATCCAGAATCGGCAGATCCGTACCTCACTTTTGGCTAAGATTTCTTTGATCTCAATCTCACACAACACTTAACTTGAATCCATATTGACTGCATACATGTGTTTCTATTGATGATTGTGGGTGTTTGAACGTATAACATGTAAAGCTAAGGCCCATAATCGTCCTCTGCCATTAACGACCGTGGTTTCACGTTTTTTTCATAGCGATGCTTGCAGGCTGTTTTAGGGCATGAGAATATCACAACTGGATTTGTGACCCTAGAATTAGGGGGGTAAGGTCCAATCATTTCTTTTTTTAGGTTTGCGTTGTTAGAACAAAGTTTGAATCTACTACCCTAAGTTAAAGTTTTGATGATAACAAAATGCAAGATTATATAAATTGTATGATTCATGTAAGACATATATGCTACCTAAAAATTATATTGTGTTTTACAGAAACTCTGATGAGTATCAGCATAAGAATATCATCATCAGAAGATGAAATATCAACATCAACATCAGAGGATGTTATATCAGATGCCAGAATCAGAAGATCAAAGCATGTGCTTACGTTGAAGCTTGATGAACAGATCTGCGCGTAACAATCTAAACTCTGATCAAGACCACAACAATTCATCAGCACCTAGCAACGTCAGAATAAGCCAAAGCCAGAACACGCTTAATTGGCAACGGTATTGAGCATTTAAGATACTTTATTATCAACGACATTATTCCAGACAAAGATCTTCTCAATATGGAAAGAATGTAATTGGCATTGAAACGGAATAACTGACTCCAACGTATCATTTCCAATGCTACATAAACAAGCAAGTGAGGAACGGATTGGCTAATGCTCTACAACTCTCTACACGCCTAAAGCGATTCATCTTCATCCTCATTCACAGTTTGCTAAAGCTCTCAAATTACTTACTCTATTGTTTTAGCATTCCAGTTCTCATAAGCTTAATTTGTGTAGTATCACAGTTGTGATAAACAATTTTGTAGAAAATATTCAACACACTTAGATTTCATTTATCTGTAAGAAAGTATTTCCTTGAGAAACCGGTTTGTGGTTTTGACTCAAGAAGGCTTTAGCAGTTGTTAAAGCAGTTGTAATATTCAGTTGAATATAGTGGATTAAGACCTCGTTGGAGAGAGGCGAAATCACCTTGACGGGTGGACTGGAGTAGTTTGAGATCAAACGAACCAGGATAAACATAAAGTGTTGTCTGCATTTGATTTCAAGTTTTACAATTCAACCCCCCTTCTTGTGTTTTTCACTTATTCAATTGGCATCAGAGCGCCTGGTTCTGAGCTAAAACACTTAACCGTGTCAATACAAGATCCAGCGTCAGAAAAACACAATGGCAGGAACATATCAACACGGCAGCAATGACAACAATGAAGATAGAGACAGATTCAGCGGCAAACCTCCAGTCTTTGATGGAGAGAATTTTGATTACTGGAAAGACAGAATCGAAAGCTTCTTTCTGGCACATAATGCTGATCTGTGGGACATGGTGACAGATGGATACACACACCCAGTGAATGCAAGTGGTCAGAAGATTAACAGGAAAGCAATGTCTGATCAACAAAAGCGTGACTTCAAAAATCACCACAAGGCCATAACCATTCTTCTCAACGCCATCTCTTACGCTGAATATGAAAAGATATCTAACAGAGACACAACAAAGAACATGTTTGACTCACTCAGAATGACGCATGAAGGCAACACTCAGGTCAAAGAAACTAAAGCTCTTGCGCTCATTCAGAAGTATGAGGCATTCAAAATGGAAGAAAGTGAATCCATTGAAACAATGTTCTCAAGATTCCAAATTCTGGTGGCTGGTCTCAAGGTTCTGGACAAAGGATACTCTACTGCTGATCATGTCAAGAAGATCATCAGAAGCTTGCCAAAACAGTGGAGGCCAATGGTTACAGCGCTAAAGCTAGCTAAAGATCTCAACAAAATTTCTCTCGAGGAACTTATCAGCTCCCTCAGAAGTCACGAGATAGAGCTAGAAGCTGATGAACCTCAGAAGCAAGGTAAGCCTTTAGCATTAAAATCTAACAGAAAATCTGACTCTAAAGTTTTGCAGGCAGTTGAAGAAACATCTGATGGGTCCTCATCAGAAGAAGACGAACTTTCCCTCCTCTCCAGAAGAGTGAACCAACTATGGAAGCAGAGGCAAAGGAAGTTCAGGAATCCCAGAAGATCTTATCAGAATAAGTCCTCTTCCAGATACAGAAGGTCAGACTCTCCCTCTGGATACAGAAGATCTGAAGGCTCTTCAGGAAGCAGAAAGCCAAACACCAAGGACATCACTTGCTATGAATGCAACGAGCAAGGACACTATAAGAGTGACTGTCCAAAGCTTCAGAGGGAAAGGCCCAAAAAGAAGTTTGGAAGAGAAAAGAAGAAAAGTCTCATGGCTACATGGGATGACTCTGACTCGTCTGAAGCTGACTCAGAATCAGATGATGAGAGAGCAAACATAGCTCTCATGGCCAACATATCAGAAGACAGTGAAGCTTCTGAATCAGACTCAGAATCAGACACCGAAGAGGTATTTCCTGACTTTGCAATTAATTTTACTAAGGCTGAACTTGCTGAAAGCCTTAACGAAATTCTGGAAAGGTACCAGCAGATCAGAGTTAAATTCAGAAACTTGAAAAGGAATCTTGATTCTGACTCTGACAAAACTGAGAGTCTCGAATTGGAAAATTCTGAGTTGAAAAACAAATTTTCAAAATTAGAAAATGTTTTACAAAACTCTCAGAAGGAAACAATATCTAAAACTCCCAGCAGCGCTGATGAGATCATCAAGGAGTATGATCATAGCTTTCAGAAGTCCCTTGCTAAAAGCATAGATAGAAGCAAAATAGCTTCAATGATCTATGGAGCTAGCAGAAACGGCATAAAGGGAATAGGATACCAAGGTAAGGTACCTACACCAAAGAATGCCATGGATTTAATTATTAAACGCACTCCTCTGAATTCACACTTTGTGTTTGGCCACACACATGACATTAAATATACTAGTAGCAATTATTATGTGAAACCAAAATTCAACCAGAGTTTTGGTAAAGCTAACAAATCAGGACCCAAGAAAATATGGGTACCTAAGAATAAAATAATACATGTTGCAAATATCTTTAGCAGCAAATCAGAAACACCAGGCATGGTACCTGGACTCTGGCTGCTCGCGACACATGACGGGAAGAAGGCATATGTTCCAAAGCCTAGAACTTAAGCCTGGAGGCCACGTAGGCTTTGGAGGCAATCAGAGGGGAAAGATCATTGGCTCTGGAACTGTAGGTAATGGAAATCTTCCCTCTATAAACAATGTTCTGTTAGTAGATGGATTAATGCATAATCTGTTATCCATAAGTCAATTAAGTGATAACGGTTATGATATAATCTTTAATAAAAAATCATGTAAAGCTGTTAATCAGAAAGATGGGACTATCCTATTTAATGGAAAGAGGAAAAACAACATTTATAAAATCAAACTTTCTGAACTGAAAAGTCAGAATGTAAAGTGTCTTCTGTCTGTTAACAACGAGCAATAGATCTGGCACAGAAGATTGAGGCATGTTAGTATGAGAAGAATATCTCAGATTAACAAACTCAATCTGGTCAGAGGACTTCCTAATCTGAAGTTCAATTCAGATGCTCTGTGTGAAGCATGTCAGAAAGGCAAGTTTGCAAAACCTCCTTTCAAATCTAAAAATGTTGTTTCTACCTCTAAGCCATTAGAACTTCTGCACATTGACTAATTTGGACCAGTTAAAACTGCTTCAGTCAGTGGCAAGAAGTATGGGTTAGTAATCGTAGATGACTATAGCAGATGGACATGGGTAAAGTTCTTAAGACACAAGGACGAGTCACACTCTGTGTTTGTCACCTTCTGTAACCAAGTTCAGAATGAAAAGGATCTTAGAATCGTTAAAGTCGGAAGTGATCATGGTGGAGAGTTTGAAAACAAAGATTTTGAGTCATTCTTTAATGACAAAGGCATTCTGCATGATTTCTCTTGTCCTAGAACTCCCCAGCAAAATCGAGTTGTAGAACGAAAGAATAGAACATTGCAAGAAATGGCCAGAACCATGATCAATGAGACAAACGTTGCTAAGATCTTCTGGGCAGAGGCAATAAACACAACGTGCTACATTCAGAATAGAATCTCCATAAGACCTATTCTGGAAAAGACTCCATATGAATTGTGGAAGAACAGAAAGCCCAACATTTCATATTTTCATCCATTTGGATGTACTTGCTTTATGTTAAATACAAAAAATTATTTGAACAAGTTTGACTCTAAAGAACACAAGTGTATTATGTTAGGATACTCTGAATGCTCAAGAGGGTACAGAGTATACAATACAGAAACACAGATTGTGGAAGAATCAATCAGTGTTCGTTTTGATGATAAGCTTGACTCTGAAAAGTCAAAGCAGAATGAAGTTTTTGCAGGTATAGAAGTTGAATTTACCGGTTCTGAAGACAAGTCATCAGAATCTCTAAATAAAGACACTCCTTCAACATCAGAAAGAGGCACTGCTAGCAATCCAGCAACATCTGTTGACCAACCTCATAAAAGACTACCCAGAAGCAGCTTGGATCACCCAAAAGAAACTATCTTAGGAAGAAAGGAAGATCCAATCAGAACAAGAGCCAGCTTCAGAAACTCTGAAGAATCCCTCATGGGACTTGTTTCTCTGATTGAACCTTCCTCAATTGATGAAGCACTTCTGGACAACGACTGGATTCTAGCAATGCAAGAAGAGCTGAATCAATTTACCAAAAATGACGTATGGGATCTTGTTCCCAGACCAAAAGGATTCAACGTCATTGGAACAAAATGGGTGTTCAGAAACAAGTTGAACGAACAAGGTGAAGTTATCAGAAACAAAGCACGACTGGTAGCACAAGGTTATAGTCAGCAAGAGGGGATAGACTATACAAAAACCTTTGCCCCAGTCGCCAGGTTAGAATCTATCAGACTTTTAATTTCGTTTGCTGTTAATAAAGGCATCACTTTGTATCAGATGGATGTCAAGAGTGCATTCTTAAATGGATATATAGAAGAAGAGGTTTATGTGCACCAACCCCCTGGTTTTGAAAGTACAAAAAATCCAGAATATGTTTTCAAACTAAAGAAGTCACTATATGTTATGAAACAAACTCCCAGAGCTTGGTATGAAAGACTAAGTAACATTCTGTTAGAAAAGGAATTCACCAGAGGGAAGGTGGACACTACCTTATTCTGTAAGTCAGTTAAGAATGACATCTTTGTTTGTCAAATTTATGTTGACGATATTATTTTTGGATCTACTAATCCTTCTCTTGGAAGAAAATTTGCTAAGTGTATGCAGGCAGAATTTGAGATGAGCCTCATGGGAGAACTGAAATTCTTTCTGGGAATTCAGATCAATCAAAATCCAGAGGGAACTTACATTCATCAGAGAAAATATGTCAGAGAACTTCTGAAGAAATTTGATCTCTCAGAATGTAAGTCATCAAAGATTCCAATGCATCCCACGTGCATTCTGGAAAGAGAAGAGGTAAGCAAAAAGGTAGAACAGAAGGTCTACAGAGGTATGATTGGTTCTCTTCTTTATCTGACGGCTTCAAGGCCTGATATTTTATTCAGCGTATGTATTTGTGCAAGATTCCAATCAGATCCTAGAGAATCTCACTTAACAGCTGTTAAGCGAATTTTCAAGTATCTGAAAGGTACTACTAATCTGGGTTTATGTTATAGAAAATCTAGTGATTACAACTTAGTAGGTTACTGCGATGCTGACTTTGCTGGAGACAGAGTAGAGCGTAAAAGTACTTCTGGAAGCTGTTAGTTTCTGGGAGAAAATCTGATCTCTTGGTCCAGCAAAAGGCAATCCACAATTGCGCTATCAACAACAGAAGCTGAGTACATAGCAGCAGCAGGATGCAGCACACAAATGCTCTGGATGAAAAGTCAGCTTGAAGACTTCCAGATTTTTTAGAGTAACATCCCTATACTCTGTGACAATACTTCGGCCATTTGCTTAAGTAAAAATCCTATTTTGCATTCTAGGGCTAAGCATATAGAAATAAAACACCATTTCATTAGGGACTATATTCATAAAGGAATTTTGAACTTAAAATTTATTGATACAGACCATCAATGAGCTGATATCTTCACTAAACCACTTTCTGAAGATAGGTTCAACTTCATTTTGAAACATCTCAGCATGAAGCTCTGCCCAGAGTGAAAATGTTTTAAGTTTATATGTTAACCTTCATAATTTGTTTTACTTCACTGTGAACTTCTGATCAATCTTCCTTCAGAAATTTAGACATGCAAATTGTATCAGATTCTATTCTTAAAGTTCTGAGCGTTTCAGTTCAAGGATAAATGTGATGTTCACTAAATCAAACAGGTGTCATCCAGTCATTAGCTTATTCCTGGGGCAGAAAACGCGTGCACATTTCTGAGAAGGCAAAGCGCTGATTGGATGCATTGAGACACATGTCACTGGTAACCGTTCCAAATATCTTTCTCAAATCCCCCAAAATCAGCAAACATTAAATGCGTGTAATCATGAGTTAATTATCTCTTTTAAAATCGTTTACGTTTTCAAAACATCTTTTGAAACCTATTTAAACGCCTTAACATCATTCATTAGTTTTTTACCGTCTCTTACAATCATCAAAATATTTCTGTGTTCTTACTGTGTGTTCATCTTTTTCAAGAAAACCCTTTTTCAAGCTTTTTCTCAAAAACCCTAGTGTGAACATGGCGTCCTCTAGCACTGTTTCTGCAGGTTCCCAGCAATATGCTTCTTCTGATCAGTACCAAATTCCCTTCAGAACTCTACTCACACCGGTGAAGAACTTGGAAGTTCTGTCTGAACTGATCGTTGATTTCATCAGTTTGAAAGAAAATGGCTTCGATTTGACTGAAGAAATTAGGGCACAAGGATGGGAAAGGTACTTTGATAGGTTGGTGGGTCCAACGTTCCTTGTATTGGTCAAAGAATTCTGGATACATGCGTCTTCATCAACACATCAGGTTACTTCATATATCATGGGCAAGAAGATTGTGATTACTGAAGATCACATTGCTAGACTGATTGGATACAACGGTGGTGGCATCCGCTGTATTGACATGGCAGAAAGAGCTGGAAACACTGCCATAGTTGCTAGACAAATTTTCACGCACGGTGTTGTACCCCAAAATTTGCCCTCCCATATTCTTTAAGATTTGTCAAGATCAGTCTTCAAATGGATCAAGGGGTTGCACAGTCCAAACATCTTCTAAGCCAGTCAAAATTAGGGTTTTGGTTCTTGCAAAGAATCTGAGGTTTTCAGTGGTCCAATCAAGTCCCATAGGCCTATATACATTGTCAAGCATCTACATGTCAAGTCTCAAGTCTCACAGCATCAAATTGCACAGTCAAAAGTTCCATTTGCTTCACAATCAACTGAGGGGCAAAATGGTCATTTGGCAGTCAAAAGTCAGAATTTTTGGTCAACATCTTATTTTGAGGCCACAATCATCATTTGATCAAGTCTTGATCATGATTCCACAAGCATGGCTCAAAAATCATCAAGATGCAAAAGTTGCTATTTTGGGACAGTAGAAAAGTCAACTGTAACTTGACCAAGGAATAACTTTTTCATGGTTCATCAGAAAAATCCCATCCAATTCTCATTTTGAAGGGGATGACATTTACTACAACTCATCTTCACATTCCAAGTCCAAAAAATGCTCTCACAAAAAGTTATCAATTTCTACATTATAGGTCAATTTCAAAAGTCAACAAAAAGGCATTTTAAGTCAAAGACCATAACTTGAGATTGGTAAATCCAAATGACATGGGACCAAAGGCATTGGTTAGAGGACTTCAAGACCTTTCCAAAATGTCGAAGAACATGTTCATATGATCAAAATTGAGCAAGATATGCATTGGAGAAGTTGGGAAATTTTTATGAATTTGCAAAAGTCAACTTTGTCCAAAACACATCATTTTTGCTAATGGGCCTCAAATTCCTTCTTGAATCTTTGTCCAAGGCCTATGCACGACCCATTGAGCTTAAATTGATTTATTTTCTTATTTTAATTAATTAATTGAATTTTTATTAATATTAATTCATTTAATTGATTTTAAATGTAGGAAAATGCCAAGATATGTTTTTCAAATCTTTTTGTGATGCAAATAAGGTCAACACATGCTGAAGATTTCGTGCATCACTCAAGGGGGCCAAAATATCCAATTTTAGCAAGTTTTATCAATCAAAAAATTGGAAAAGATTTGATTGGAAATCAAAGATGCAAAACATTATGCCATGGATCTTTTGCCCAAAGATTTAACCTAATTCATTCCATTACATGTACTGAAGCTTAACCTAAAATCATTCACGTGCAAAACTGCTGCAAAGAACCCTTATGAAATTGAAAAAATTCCAAGAAAGCTTGGAACTGAATTCCCCTTTCCAGGCCCTTTCAAGGAGATTTAAAGATTCAAACACGTTGCTGGGACACTCAGGAACCTATTGCAATCACAAACAAGCTCTAACACTCAAAGAATCATTCACTTCAGTCACACGGTTTGCCTAATTTTTCTAGAATCGAAACTCATAATTCTTGCATATTTAACATGATATAATTGTTGCTTTGCATTGCTATGGCCTTTCTAAAGCTGATGATATAGGTTAATTGCATTATGGTGCCCTGAAACGTAAACTACCATGGACGAATTCTAGGTTTTCAAAGCTCTCAATTTAGGGCTTTACAACATAAGTAAAATCAGAACCCATGATACCCATGGTTGAACTCAGAATGACAAGACGAATTCAACAACATGCTCGCGCCCTATTTATATAGCGTAGAATCCTAATCGCTATTTTTCCTTTTCCATATTGTGGGGGTTAAAAACCCCCGCTATTTGATTTGTTTTTCTGCAGGTTTCAACGAAGAAGACAAGATGTGGAAGCAGGCTATTGGTCTATTCAAATAATATGCGCGCGTTTTGCTTTATTGCATAATTGTTGGTTTCTTAATATATTATTTATTGATCATTGTATTAACAAAAGCAAGCAAGTGGTTGAGTTGGTGGAAAGCGTGTCCAATAACCATTGGAACCTGGGTTCGATCCCCAAGTCCCCCAAAACGCGTTATATTATTTTTCTTCTCATACTTGCATGCAGCGTTCCAAGGGTGATACACCATATGCCCTCCAGGCATCATCATGCCATGTGTCCCAATCAACAATCCAAAGGCCACGGATGGACGACCACCATGTTCCTCAGTCAACATGCACGTGGGCAATTCCAAAGTCAACACAGGCTTAAGCTTACTGGGCCTCAAAGTTACAAACACACCTCCATTGGGCCATCAAACCCCCCTGGTTATTTATTTTATTTATTTTCTTTCTCCTTTTAATTCTTTTAACTAATTATTATTATTATTATTATTATTAACTAACAAATTAATTTTCATGATAAATTCAGACTATTAAAATATATTATCATTATTCTTATTTATTAATTATTATTTTTGTAAATAAAATGTAAATTAATTTAATTAGTTAAATTAGGTTAACTTTAACTTTTTTTACAATAAATAAAATGAACTTAGAATTAGGTTTCACTAACTTTAAATTTTAATTCCTTTTGCTTTATTTACATAAAAAAACACACAAAAAAAACATTTGTTCTTTAAATTGATTAATTAATTAGTGTTAGGTTTAGTATTTAATTAAATTACAAAAAAAGACCCAAATTACTTTCTTTTCTCAAAAAGGGTCAAAACCCTAAGGACGTCCCGATTCTATTTCTTTTCGCGCATTATTATTTATTTTTGATTATTTATGTATCTGCCCAGAGGATGTAATAGTTAATTAGAGTTTACCGCTTTCTTTTACTTTCCGCATTTATTTTCCAAAACGGGTTTTTGTTTTTGGCGATGTATAGACCTGCGCCTTGTAATAGCGTAGATTCATATTTCCGCACTTTATTTTCTGCACTCTTAATTGTTAATTATGCCTGCAAGACTGTATGCCAAATAAAATTAATCTGTAGCTCACAAATACATGATCAAAGATAAACATTAACTGAAAAACAACATACGTGCACATGCCACTTCTAGGGTACGCCTCACTCGTTGCCTCGAACGTGGTCATCAAGTATAGGGTGTTTTAGAGGTCGCCCTCCTGTCTAAGATCCAGTTGCCTCGAAACGGTTGCCTCGGATAAAAAGGATCTAGGACATTAGGGTTACTTCTAAGGTGTCCTACTATTGCTTCGGTGACCACACTGTCCCTTAATCGAATTGACCTGAATACCTCCAACGACGGTGCTACCTACTTCTCAATAGTGGGATAGCACTATTTAAAGGACTCTTACACAACCTAATTCCTTAGAGTAGGTAGATCTCATGGGTACTTGCTCTTCTCAAAAATAAACAAAATACTTTTCACACTGACACTTTCAAAAAGTTTTCAAACAAATACTTCATACACTCTTGAGGACTGATACAAGAGTTACCTAAAAGTCTTTCAAACTAAACTTTTTTCAAAACCCACATACACTTGAAAAGCAAACAATTTTTGAAAACATAAGAGCAAGTACCTAAGAGCCCATGGATAACAATGGATAGAAAGGGTGCTAACACCTTCCCTTTCTATAAATCTACCTCCTGAACCGAGAAACATTCTCAAAGAAGGAATTTTGCTGTGCTTTTGTCCTTTCCATGTTGGAGAACATAAAAGACGGTGGCGACTCTTGCTTACCGCGACATTTCGCGAACCAGCATTTCAAAACAGTCAGTTCTATTTCCACCGATCACAGAACTGGCGACTCTGCTGGGGAATATTTATAAGTGAGGTGTACCTTAGGATTAGATCATTCTATGTTTTCAATTGTATGCTTTGTTTGCTTTTATATTTGTGGGCTTGCATCGGAGTTTCATAGATCCTAACCTGGATCTGGGGAATACCCTTTTAGGTAGCATAAGCTGTGAGGGACCTGTCCGGCGTAGACCAACACGGGTGAAGCAGTGGCTACGTTGGTGTGACACCTTGGTCTGTACCGATATCCCTTGTGTTGCAACGAGGAGAATATGGGTCTTCTGAGGAGTCATTAAGCACCAACCGACCTTAGAACCCTAATTTGACCCAACTTGGCCATAGAACAGTAGCAGTATGCTACACTCATTGAGGCCAAACTCTCGCGATGGTTCTGGCCGCAAGAAAAGATTGCGACGCTGGAGTTATGACCGATTGAGGGTAGTCGATGATATTGAGATTCTCTAGAACCCGGTTACTATTTTCTAGGACAGGTTTTAACCAACGAAACTGAAAGAGGGTAGTACCTAAACTTCATGCTGGCCTGAAATCTAAGGGCTCTCTGTGTGACTTATGTGCCTTCTAACTTGAACTACTTGCATACTTGTTATCTAACAACACGAGTTCCTTGCAGGTTTTGTTCACAGTCCTTAATTGGGACTCATTACAGGGCCTACTTACATTACTCTAAGCATAGCATAACATCATACCATTGCATGCATCCTACATAAAGACTAATCCATTTCAAGGATCTCAAGGGTTTGTGATGCAGGTCATGATGAACCAACATGTCTAGCAAGGGGCAAAGGGGATTTATTTTCCCCTAGCCAAGGTTGACAATTTGAGTCAGGGGCTATGACCCACTCGATATGGTGAGCCTTGACTCTTGAAGAATGACTCTCAACAACATGAAGCGCCTTCCATCAAGCAACCATATTCAAATTCTAACAAGTTCCTCTGTTTACCCCGCGAGATCCTTGAAAACATTACATGCATACATCCATATCATTGCATTACAGGTACTCCTTTTACAGGTCACTTACCTTCTTCGCTGTTTATTTCAGCAATCATCATGAATTATGAATCATCCAACGAACAAGCTATCAAGGCCCTCCAGGCCCAGAATGCCCAGTTCTAAGAGATGGTTATGAGCCTAGCCCAGGGTCAACAGGAGTTGAAGACTCTGCTTATGAAGAAGAAGAAGAAGAGGACTGTGTTGTTCAACCCTAGACGTAGATCTGGGAATGGATCACAAAATGAGGCTGAGCTGACTACCCCATCTGTTGGGAAGGACAGTCCACAAGGGGGAAGGGTTCCCAGTCTCGTGGTCTTCGACAACGAGATAGATTATAATGATGAACAGTACCCTCCTACTGAGGATAAGTAAAAACAGCTAGAGGACCGCCTAAGTGCTATGGAGATACAGAAAGTGCCCGGTCTGGACTTCGAAGATCTAGGTCTTTCCTCTGGGGTAGTGATCCCACACAAGTTCAAGGCACCTTCTTTTGTGAAGTATGACGGGGCTTCCTGCCCTAAGCTGCACCTCCGTTCTTATGTGAGGAAGATCCAACCGTACACTGCAGACAAGAACCTATGGATCCATTTCTTCCAGGAAAGTCTTTCAGGGACTCAACTCGAATGGTACTATCAGCTGGATGGAGACAATATTCGCAACTGGGATGACTTGGCTACTGCATTCTACAAGCAGTATCAGTACAATTCCGACCTCGCTCCTACGCGTACCCAACTCCAGGGTATGTCACTAGGGACGGGTGAAGGATTCAAGGAATATGCGTAAAAGTGGAGAGACCTTGCTGGACGGGTGCAACCACCTCTGACCGACCGTGAGCTCGTTGATATGTTCTTGGGGACCCTGTCTGGTCCTTTCTTCCACCATCTGATTGGGAATTCTTCTGCTGGGTTTACAGATTTGATCTTGACCGGGGAGAGGATTGAAGCTGGTATCAAGGCTGGAAAGATCCAAGAAGCTACACCTTCTGATACTCACAAAAAGCCTTACGCTGGGAAAAAAGAGCCAACCGCTGTGCATGGTAAAAAGAGCCGTCATGACCAACATGTAGGGGCAACCCAGATCTCTAATCTTATGCCTGCTTAGCAAAGACAGGGGCAACAACGTAAGGAGGTCGCACCCAAATGACAGTTCACTAAGATCAACATGTCACTGGATCAAGCGCTACAGCAAATGTTGAAGGCAGGGCTGATTACCTTAAGGGCTCCTCTTCGGAATCCAAACACTTCTGCTCCTAACTATCATCCCAACGAAAGGTGTGCATACCACTCTGATAGCCCGAGGCATACTGCGGACAACTGTTGGGCTCTGAAGAACAAGGTCCAAGACATGATTGATGCTAAGGAAGTCCAGTTTGAAGCACCAGAGACTCCAAACATAATCACTTCTCCTTTGCCAAACCACTGAAGGCTTTTGTTTTATTTGAATTTCCGAGTTGTACTTTTCTTTGCTTATACAAACAATTAATGTTATAGCAAACTCTTTTATTTCATTAATGCATTGCATATGTCTGTTTTGAATCAATATATTCGTATTCATTATATTCAAATTGCTTTCATATATTTTTGTGATGATCAATGCTCGATTGATAATTCTAAGCCTCTTGAGGGAGGATGACGAAAACGATACTCCAATTTACAGTATGCTTTTGAACAGACCCCGCTGATGAGGTACATGCATTGTTTCAATTCCTAAACACCGGAGTTATAAGGAAGATAATCCCTCGTCAACCCCTTTGAGCCAAAGAAGTAGGAGTTTTTCTTTTCAAAAATTAAAACCCTTTATCATAACCTGGGGCAGGGTAGTTCTCTCATTTGGTCCAGGTGCACAGCGAATAGCATCAAAGAAGTCCTTCTGAAACAAAAAAACAATGATGGTTCCATATAATCGTAGACAGGCAGTTATTATCTCGCAAAAATAAAAGCCCAATAAGTCAAAACCTATGAAGGAGACTTACAAAACTGGGGCATCCCGCTGACTGTAACCACAAAGAAACAGTTCAGGCAAAATTTAGGGATAACACAATAAAAAAGAAAGAGGTTCTACAAACCCTCAACAAAAAAAGGAAATGACTGCCTATTCAAAATAAATGGTCAATATCCGAACCATCATTGGAATATCAGGACAAAGACTCAAACAAGGTCTAATGCATGATCAGCTGAGTTTAGGTTTGAAGAACATCACGAAGAGCGGGTGGGTACAAATAAATTTGAGCCTTTGTCCTTCGTTTCTTAAACCGTGAACCAGGCCACGCTACAACCCTTAAAAGTCCTAGCTGAAGCATGGGTTAGTTCGAAAGCATACTGTTACGAAAGGTATCCTCACTCCTTAAGGCTTGCGGTAAAATAACAATTTGACATCACAGTTTACAAAAAATTCACTTGTTTTATTAAAAACTGCATTTTCAAAAACTTCAAGACAGACATAAGCTTTGCATTTCTAACAAAACTTTGTTTGCATATGACTATTTGTTTGAACAGCAAAGAAATTCGCACGAAGAATATCTAGTGAACAAAAGCACTTCCAACCAAGGGGGCAGACACGATCATTGTCCATCATCTGGGGCAGTTAAGTCAAGATTCGAAGAATCTCTCAAAAGGCCAACCAGCTTGGGGCAAATCTCCATCTAGATCACTTGGGGCATTGGACGATCAAACGAAGATCTTCTGGTGGTATGGTAACACTGCAATACTGACAGTGACAACTTCCTATAGCCTAAGAACGCGGACATAGTAAAAAGATACTATGCATGAATTAAAGACCCGCTAGGTTGACACACCTAGGCAAAAATAAGGGCTTCCCGGCGAACCAAAAGGGTTTGGGCAAAATAAGGGATGAAAATGAAAAATCTGTACACCCGGCAAGTCGAAAACCTGAAAAGGCGGCTTGGGCAAAAATGGGTATCCCGGTGGACTGAAAACCCGAAAGGGCGGTCCAGGAAAAAGTTAGGGATCACAGCGTACGACTATGTCCCGGCATCTCGTCACTTGCCTACCAGAAGAAGATTTGTCAATCGGCAGTTATCAAGACCTCCTCGGGTACCTTCTCCCACAGAAACTGGGGCAATAAAGATTGTCCGAACTGTACAAGTTGCTCTGTCCTCCAGGTACCAAGGTATGTTCAGCTGAAGAATATGACCAAGTTACCTCCACTCCCCGCAGGGTAAGACAAATCAACAATACTCTCCCCAAGCAGAGTTGGTCTCCCATCAGCCCTAAAATGGCACAGTATCCCTAGCAAGTCAGCGATACCCTCCCCAAGCAGAGTTAGGCTACTGTCAGCCCTAAGGAAGGTGGATATCCCCAGAAGATCTCAATATTCTCCAGCAGAGTATACAGATGTTCCTAAGCAAGCATCCCCGACAGTCTTAATATAAGATTGTTCCCCGACGGAGTACAAGACACCCAATTGGAGCCACTTCCCTGGTACAGTTCAAAAGTTTCCCCAGTAGAGTCTGGAAGCTGGTCCGCTGCAGAGCGCAAATATCTCTCCCCGACCATATTCAAAGGTTATTTTCCACCGGAGCCTATAACTGGGTTATCCTCATCTAATTGCCACAGAAAGATCGTCCTCAGCGAAGTTCTTCCTATCCCCCAGCAGAGTTCATCAAAATCCTCAACAAAACTTATCAACGGAATCCCCAACGGAGTTACCATCAAAACCTCAGCGAAGTATCTCTTCCCACAGAGTAATTCCCTGCAGAGTAATCTCTTCGACAAGTTTATTCCTTAACGGAGTCATCTTCTCCTACGGTTTATTCTTGCAATCATCATCCCCAGCGGAAACGAAGAACTCTCCTCTTCAAACATCAGCCCAGGATTCAACAAACTTCCCGGCATCCGTCAAGGATTTATTTTCCTAGACGAAAATACATTCATAAACATCACATTATCATACACCATGACGCATGCATATACGCATCATATCATACAATCTCATTTATTCTTGAAAACATCATGACATCATGCATTTCATACATCATGACATTGCATACAACTGATGTTTTGCCTTTTCAGGAAAAAGGTCAATCCAAAGATGATTACTATCAACCGTCATAATTCTATATTCGATTCCTGTATCTAGCCAGGGCATATCTGTAAGTAATTGATTGTAGATTCGATACATGTATCCAGCCAGGGCACGTCTGCATGAAGAGTTTAGAGATTCGATTCCTGTACCTAGGCAGGGCATATTTGTAGACGACCTAGTTCCAGATTCGATACCTGTATCTAGCCAGGGTATATCTGTGAGCGATCAATTGTGGATTTGATACCTGTATCTAGCCAGGGCATGTCTATATTAAAGAGAGTTCAGAGATAGCTTGGAAATGCTCCAGATATGGATGCTATTCTTTTGCTTATTCAAAGTTTCTTCCCAGAAATGGCTTGGAAATGCTCCAAATATAGATGTTGTTCTTTTGCTTATTCAAAGTTTCTATTCAGAGATAGTTCAGATATGCTCCAAACATGGATGCTATTTTGTTGCTTATTTAGAGTTGCTTATTCAGAGATAGCCTGGAAATGCTCCAGACATGGACGCTATTCTTTTGCTTATTCAGAGTTTCCTGTTAGAGATGGCTTAGAGATACTCCAGATCCGGATGTTATTCTTTTGCCTATTCAGATTTCCCTTCAGATATAGCTTAGAAATGCTCTAGATACGGATGTTATTCTACTGCTTATTCAGATTCCTCTCCAGAGATGGCCTAGAGATGCTCCAGACCCGGATGCTATTCTATTGTTTATTCTAGATTCCTTCTAGATATAGTTTAGTTGCGACCCAGGCATGGCGACTTTCTGATACTTATTCCAGAGTTCCTTTCAGATATAGCTTAGAGATGCTCCTGACCCGAATGTTATTCTACTGCTTATTCAGATTCAAACTTCTAAATACAACTTAGAGATGCTCCAGACCCGGAGGTTATTCTATTGTTTAGTCCAGATTCATTCCAGATACGATCCAGATTCAGACGACATTCTGTCACTCCCTCAGATACAGTATGGATAAACCCCAGACGCGGCGGTCATTCTACGGTTTATTCAGACGTCAGCAATTAGATATAGACTAGATATGCTCCAGACACGGAAGCTATTCTATTTTCTTATTCAGATTCAACTACCCATTACCATTCCAAATGGCATCTATAAGCCTATTCCCGACAAGGTTCTGTCACATCTCCAGATGGCATCTATAAGCCCATCCTCATATCCATCATATCTCCAAATGGCATCTGTAAGCCCATTCCCGACATCACATTGCTGATATTCTACTATGCGAGTGCAAATTTCTGGGCACTCTAGTGTTCAATCATCTTCCACCTTCGGATCACGAAAGGCACGCCAGCCAATCTACATCCTCAGGTCTAAGAAGATTGAACAGGGGCAACTGTTGTACCCCAAAATTTGCCCTCCCATATTCTTTAAGATTTGTCAAGATCAGTCTTCAAATGGATCAAGGGGTTGCACAGTCCAAACATCTTCTAAGCTAGTCAAATTAGGGTTTTGGTTCCTGCAAAGAATATGAGGTTTTCAGTGGTCCAATCAAGTCCCATAGGCCTATATACATTGTCAAGCATCTACATGTCAAGTCTCACAACATCAAATTGCACAGTCAAAAGTTCCATTTGCTTCACAATCAACTGCAGGGGCAAAATGGTCATTTGGCAGTCAAAAGTCAGAATTTTTGGTCAACATATTATTTTGAGGCCACAATCATCATTTGATCAAGTCTTGATCATGATTCCACAAGCATGGCTAAAAAATCATCAAGATGCAAAAGTTGCTATTTTGGGACAGTAGAAAAGTCAACTGTAACTTGACCAAGGCATAACTTTTTCATGTTTCATCAGAAAAATCCCATCCAATGCTCATTTTGAAGGGGATGACATTTCCTACAACTCATCTTCACATTCCAAGTCCAAAAAATGCTCTCACAAAAAGTTATCAATTTCTACATTATAGGTCAATTTCAAAAGTCAATAAAAAGGCATTTTAAGTCAAAGAGCATAACTTGAGATTGGTAAATCCAAATGACATGGGACTAAAGGCATTGGTTAGAGGACTTCAAGACCTTTCCAAAATGTCGAAGAACATGTTCATATGATCAAAATTGAGCAAGATATGCATTGGAGAAGTTGGGAAATTTTTATGAATTTGCAAAAGTCAACTTTGTCCAAAACACATCATTTTTGCTAATGGGCCTCAAATTCCTTCTTGAATCTTTGTCCAAGGCCTATGCATGACCCATTGAGCTTAAATTGATTTATTTCTTATTTTTAATTAATTAATTGAATTTTTATTAATATTAATTCATTTAATTGATTTTAAATGTAGGAAAATGCCAAGATATGTTTTTCAAATCTTTTTGTGATGCAAATAAGGTCAACACATGCTGAAGATTTCGTGCATCACTCAAGGGGACCAAAATATACAATTTTAGCAAGTTTTATCAATCAAAAAATTGGAAAATATTTGATTGGAAATCAAAGATGCAAAACATTATGCCATGGATCTTTTGCCCAAAGATTTAACCTAATTCATTCCATTACATATACTGAAGCTTAACCTAAAATCATTCACGTGCAAAACTGCTGCAAAGAACCCTTATCAAATTGAAAAAATTCCAAGAAAGCTTGAAACTGAATTCCCCTTTCCAGGCCCTTTCAAGGAGATTTAAAGATTCAAACACGTTGCTGGGACACTGAGGAACTTATTGCAATCACAAACAAGCTCTAACACTCAAAGAATCATTCACTCCAGTCACACGGTTTGCCTAATTTTTCTAGAATCGAAACTCATAATTCTTGCATATTTAACATGATATAATTGTTGCTTTGCATTGCTATGACCTTTCTGAAGCTGATGATATAGGTTAATTGCATTATGGTGCCCTGAAACGTAAACTACCATGGACGAATTATAGGTTTTCAAAGCTCTCAATTTAGGGCTTTACAGCATAAGTAAAATCAGAACCCATGATACCCATGGTTGAACTCAAAATGACAAGACGAATTCAACACCATGCTCGCGCCCTATTTATATAGCGTAGAATCCTAATCGCTATTTTTCCTTTTCCATATTGTGGGGGTTAAAAACCCCCGCTATTTGATTTGTTTTTCTACATGTTTCAACGAAGAAGACAAGATGTGGAAGCAGGCTATTGGTCTATTCAAATAATATGTGCGCGTTTTGCTTTATTGCATAATTGTTGGTTTCTTAATATATTATTTATTGATCATTGCATTAACAAAAGCAAGCAAGTGGTTGAGTTGGTGGAAAGCGTGTCCAGTAACCATTGGGACCTGGGTTCGATCCCCAGGTCCCCCTAAACGCGTTATATTATTTTTCTTCTCATACTTGCATGCAGCGTTCCAAGGGTGATACACCATATGCCCTCCAGGCATCACCATGCCATGTGTCCCAATCAACAATCCAAAGGCCAGGGATGGACGACCAACATGTTCCTCAGTCAACATGCACGTGGGAAATTCCAAAGTCAACACAGGCTTAAGCTTACTGGGCCTCAAAGTTACAAACACACCTCCATTGGGCCATCAAACCCCCCTGGTTATTTATTTTATTTATTTTCTTTCTCCTTTTAATTCTTTTAACTAATTATTATTATTATTATTATTAACTAACAAATTAATTTTCATGATAAATTCATACTATTAAAATATATTCTCATTATTCTTATTTATTAATTATTATTTTTGTAAATAAAATGTAAATTAATTTAATTAGTTAAATTAGGTTAACTTTAACTTTTTTTACAATAAATAAAATGATATAGAATTAGGTTTCACTAACTTTTAATTTTAATTCCTTTTGCTTTATTTACATAAAAAACACAACAAAAAAAACATTTGTTCTTTAAATTGATTAATTAATTAGTGTTAGGTTTAGTATTTAATTAAATTACAAAAAAGGACCCAAATTACTTTCTTTTCTCAAAAAGGGTCAAAACCCTAAGGACGTCCCGATTCTATTTCTTTTCGCGCATTATTATTTATTTTTGATTATTTATGTATCTGCCCAGAGGATGTAATAGTTAATTAGAGTTTATCGCTTTCTTTTACTTTCCGCATTTATTTTCTAAAACGAGTTTTTGTTTTTGGCGATGTATAGACCCGTGCCTTATAATAGCGTAGATTCATATTTCCGCACTTTATTTTCCGCACTCTTAACTGTTAATTATGCCTGCAAGACTGTATGCCAAATAAAATTAATCCGTAGCTCATAAATGCATGATCAAAGATAAACATTAACTGAAAAACAACACATGTGCACATGCCACTTCTAGGGTACGCCTCACTCGTTGCCTCGAACGTGGTCGTCAAGTATAGGGTGTTTTAGAGGTCGCCCTCCTGTCTAAGATCCAGTTGCCTCGAAACGGTTGCCTCGGATAAAAAGGATCTAGGACATTAGGGTTACTTCTAAGGTGTCCTACTATTACTTCGGTGACCACACTGTCCCTTAATCGAATTGACCCGAATACCTCCAACGACGGTGCTACCTACTTCTCAATAGTGGGATAGCACTGTTTAAATGACTCTTACACAGCCTAATTCCTTAGAGTAGGTAGATCTCATGGGTACTTGCTCTTCTCAAAAACAAACAAAATACTTTTCACACTGACACTTTCAAAAAGTTTTCAAACAAATACTTCATACACTCTTGAGGACTGATACAAGAGTTACCTAGAAGTCTTTCAAACTAAACTTTTTTCAAAACCCACATACACTTGAAAAGCAAACAATTTTTGAAAACATAAAAGCAAGTACCTAAGAGCCCATGGATAACCATGGATAGAAAGGGTGCTAACACCTTCCCTTTCTATAAATCTACCTCCCGAACCGAGAAACATTCTTAAAGAAGGAATTTTGCTGTGCTTTTGTCCTTTCCATGTTGGAGAACATAAAAGACGGTGGCGACTCTTGCTTACCGCGACATTTCGCGAACCAGCATTTCAAAACAGTCAGTTCTATTTCCACCGATCACACACGGGGTTCCATCCAGCAAGATCAGAGATTTGATGGATCAACACAGAATCTGGGCAAAGATCATCTTGGGCTGCTTCAACCACAGGAAGCCCACAAGCTCTCCTGACTACATCAACATAGATCATAAATTTCTGCTCTATTTTATTGCAAAGAAGACCAAGATCAACCTTGCTCATCTTCTGTTCAATCATCTGAAGACCAACGTCAAGGAGACGAGAGAAAAAGAAAAGACTAAAAGGGATTGGATACCCTTCGGCAGATTAATATCAGATATTCTAACTGAGAATAGGCTGATAGAACACCTGACAGAGGCACAGGAATTAAGCTCTCTAGAACCAGCTGTTGGCAAGCAACTGAACGCCAAGAATCTGAAGAAGATGAAACTGATAGAGAATATCAGAAAGGAGCCCAACGTCACTCCTCTTGCTGACATCACCAGCAGAAGAGTCCCTCTGAGCTACTTTCCCATATTCTCTGAGATTGACTCTAAACCAGTCACTGTTCACAGATACTTGGACGCGTGTAAAGCTGATGGCACAGATCCTGATCTGAACATTAAAGATCTGCACCAGCAAACACCAGAGGTTGCTTTGAAGAAGACTAAGAAGAGAAAGGCTGCTTCAGAAGGACCATCCCAGCAGACCCCAAAGAAGAGAGGTAATTTGTCTTCTGTAAATGTTTTAAATTCATCTGTTGTTCCAACATTGATTCCAACCCCAACTTCATATGAACTCCCAATTCCCATACCAACCATTGATGATACCGAACCAGAGTTTGACCCTTCTGAGTCACTAAATCTCAGGAGATCCCGCACCAAACCTCAAAATCCAAAACCCACAACATCAACAGAATCAGAACTTGATAAAGTTCTTTCTGAAATTGATCAACGTTCTTCCGCTCCCCTCTCGGAAAATCCAAACACTCAACTAGAAACTGCCCATTCACCTCAACCAGAATATACACTCTCACCAATACCAGAAAATCCACAATCACCAGAACCAGAACCAGAAACTCCTCCACTTCCCTCTACACAACCAGAACTTAATCCACCTTCACCTCAACACTCTGAGTCTCAACACTCTGAGGCTCAAACCCCTGAACCTCAATCACCTGAATCCTCTGAACCACAACCCTTGGCCATTCAACTGCCTTGTGGTACAACTGTAAACATACCTCAACTGCCATCATCACCAGAAACTACTCCACCTAACACCCCACACAGTCCAATAATCATTTCTGACTCTCCTATTCCCTCACCCAAACAAAATCCAGATGACCACAACAAGACCTTCATTGATCTAACAGTCCTTGACCGCCTTGTTGCCCTTAAATATAAAACCGCCATTCCCAAACCCAAACAACTAGATGTTGGTTATAGCATCTTGAATTTTGAAACAGACATGCAGAATTGGATTGCTTCTCTAAAGCAGGCTTATCCGGGAATGATTGATCCTGCTGCGTCAGACCAACTCTGGACACAATTCAGAAAGTGGGTACGCGCTGAAACCTTTAAGTTGCAAGACATAAACTATGAACAGACTCAACAGAACTTCAGCAATCTGCTGAAAGAAGCTGAAGGTCCAGTCAAGAGCAATGAATGAATGTGTCACACTTGTGTCAATTATAGCAATCAAAGGAATACCACTAATATAACACGTACCTCGAATAAGACCATCTGCACTAGTAGTCTCTATAAGAACAAGAAGTGTCTAGTCTAATATATGTTCTTATTAGAACATTTAAGCTTCTTATCCTCCTAGCCAGGAATAATAATTTATGTTTGTATTCTCACTACTGTTAAAAAGAACCCTCCTTAACAAACTAGTTTCTATGTAAGTAGAAAACCTCTAGTCTAGCTGAAGAATGTTGTCATTTCCAATTCTTAGTAAAATATGAAACCTTAAGTAACATGACATTTCTAGGGAATAGGTAGAAATCCTTTTGCTTCACTCAATGTCAGAATAATCCTTTAAACCCATTGCACTCTATCCTTACATTATCATCAATTGTATTGTCCTAATCTGTCACTTCATATCTTATATGTGATACGTCTCTCTACCTTTATCATATATCCAGTCAATCATGTCCTCTATCTATATATTCATCTCCTTCCTTTAAAATATTCATCATCTCCATTTCTCACAAACTCTCATGCTTCTATCATCATGTCTCTAGTTACCTTCCATGGAGACGAGAGTCTTCTTGAAGTCATAACTGAAGAAAAAATCAAGCTCGCTCATCTTAGTAACAGTCAGTTTGCTTGCATTTTTTCCTCAGTTATTTACTTTCAAGAATGGGCAAACTACTTCACCATGTTGGATAAACCTGTCTACATAAATCTTATCAAGGAATTCTGGAAACATGCCCCCGTTGTTTGTGAAGGTTGTTCCATTTCCTCTTGTGTCTTAGGTGTTCCCATAACCATCACTCCTTTTTAATTGTCCTTGCAACTGGTTGTGAAAATGTTGGTTTTCCTGTTGAACATGTTAAGAGCCAATAACGTCTTGATGATAAGCTCGCTACTCTCCACAACTCAACGTTTAGTTACATGCTTAATAATCCCGAGTCTCTCCTTCCTACTTCAAAAATTTGGTTCAAGTTTTTTTAACCAATTTTTGTCCTATAAGTGTTCACACAAATATGATGTCTTATGAAGTCCATCTTTTTCTATTCTTACTGATAAATAATATCCAGATAAATTTACCACAGTCTATCTTTAATTTGCTGCAAAGATCCATCACTCTCTCCAGAAATGAAGTGAAGTCTATTGTACCCCAAAATTTTCCCTCCCATTTTCACACAAAACATACTCATTGAGGTCCCCAATTTGCCCAAGGATGCCTAAGGTTTGACCAGACAAATCCTCCTTCTAAGACAATGAGCCTCAAACTAGGGTTTCACTCCTTATCAAGATGTTTGAGTTCTAAGGGTCCTAAATGATTTCCATTGACCTAATATGTCCTCAAGATCATCTATGCCAAGTTTCATGCCTTGCACAAGAAGTTTGCTCAATCAACTACTCAAATGCCTGAAAATCAACTATATTAGGGCAAAAGTCAACTGTGACCCACATACAGTCAAACTTCAAGACTTTTGGTCAACATAAATATTTTGAAGTGATATCCATCACCTGATCAAGGGTCGGTCATGATTCCTCAAGCAATGCCCCTAATTCATCAAAACTCAAAAGTTGCTAAATTAGGGTTTCTATAGGAAAAGTCAACCAAAGTTTGACCAGGCATAACTTTCTCATACTTTGTCAGAAATTTCTCATCCAAGGCTCATTTTGAAGTGAATCCAATTCTATATAACTCATCTTCAACCCTCAAGTTCAATAAATGCACTCATCAAAAGATATAAATTCAGACATTATAGGTCATTTCAAAAAGTCATCAAAAACACCCTTTGAGTCAAAGCTCCTTACATAAACATGGAAGATCCAATGGAGATGAAACCAAAATATTTGTTTAGAGGACATCCTAAGCTTTCTAAAAAGTCCAAGAACACCCTCTTAGGGTCAAAATTGAGAGAGATATGCATTGTCAAAGTTGGCCATTTTTGGAAATTTGGACAAAGTCAACAATGCCCAAAATTGCATTTTTTTCCCAAATGGGCCCATCTTTTCAAGATTGAATCCCAGTCCTAGCATGGTCCACGGCCTATGGTACCCTCCATGACTTATTCACTTATTTATTTCATTAATTTTGATTTTATTTACTTAAAATTCAAATTAAATCAAATTAAATCAAAATAAATAAAATCAATAGAATGAGATTTGTTTTGCATTGAATTATAGATCATGCAAGCTGTCTATAGCCAAGAGAAAAATCGTGCCAAGCCATGAGAGAAAGAAATCTCCAATTTTGGAAAGATTTGAATTTAATTTGAATAGCACATTTATTCCTTGATTTCTTTCCAACCATGTTACCCTAATTTTGATTCACTATATATGCTAAAGGTATCTCAACCCTAAGCATACAGAGTAGCATGCAGCCTGCCCAAAACCCTACCAAAAGAAACTTCCAAAATTTAAAAGAAAGAGACAATTTGTTCTTACACGATCTAGCCCTTTTCCACCGTCACTAAGCATCCAAGCTTACTCCTGCAACATCCAGGGATTCAACCCAAACCTTGAGCAAGCCTGTAGCATCCAGAATCGGCAGATCCGTACCTCACTTTTGGCTAAGATTTCTTTGATCTCAATCTCACACAACACTTAACTTGAATCCATATTGACTGCATACATGTGTTTCTATTGATGATTGTGGGTGTTTGAACGTATAACATGTAAAGCTAAGGCCCATAATCGTCCTCTGCCATTAACGACCGTGGTTTCACATTTTTTTCATAGCGATGCTTGCAGGCTGTTTTAGGGCATGAGAATATCACAACTGGATCCGTGACCCTCGAATTAGGGGGGTAAGGTCCAATCATTTCTTTTTTTAGGTTTGCGCTGTTAGAACAAAGTTTGAATCTACTACCCTAAGTTAAAGTTTTGATGATAACAAAATGCAAGATTATATAAATTGTATGATTCATGTAAGACATATATGCTACCTAAAAATTATATTGTGTTTTACAGAAACTCTTATGAGTATCAGCATAAGAATATCATCATCAGCATCAGAAGATGAAATATCAACATCAGCATCAGAGGATGTTATATCAGATGCTAGAATCAGAAGATCAAAGCATGTGCTTACGCTGAAGCTTGATGAACAGATCTGCGCGTAACAATCTAATCTCTGATCAAGACCACAATAATTCATCAGCACCTAGCAGCGTCAGAATAAGCCAAAGCCAGAACACGCTTAATTGGCAACGGTACTGAGCATTCAAGATACTTTATTATCAACGGCATTATTCCAGACAAAGATCTTCTCAATATGGAAAGAATGTAATTGGCATTGAAACAGAATAATTGACTCCAACGTATCATTTCCAATGCTACATAAACAAGCAAGTGAGGAACGGATTGGCTAATGATCTACAACTCTCTACACGCCTAAAGCGATTCATCTTCATCCTCATTCACAGTTTTCTAAAGCTCTCAAATTACTTACTCAATTGTTTTAGCATTCCAGTTCTCATAAGCTTAATTTGTGTAGTATCACAGTTGTGATAAACAGTTTTGTAGAAAACATTCAACACACTTAGATTTCATTTATCTGTAAGAAAGTATTTCCTTGAGAAACCGGTTTGTGGTTTTGACTCAAAAAGGCTTTAGCAGTTGTTAAAGCAGTTGTAATATTCAGTTGAATATAGTGGATTAAGACCTCGTTGGAGAGAGGCGAAATCACCTTGACGGGTGGACTGAAGTAGTTTGAGATATAACGAACCAGGATAAACATAATGTGTTGTCTGCATTTGATTTCAAGTTTTACAATTCAACCCCCCTTCTTGTGTTTTTCACTTCTTCATGCGCAAGGTTGAATAAAGAGGTTACCGAAGAAGGTGACCGGAGCTAGGGCTCCGACGCTTCTCCGGTGGGTCAATGCTAGGGACTTTGGTATGACTTTGGCGTGGCATTTGGCTACGTTTTGATTTGGTCATTTAACAACCAGGGGCCCCACGTTGCTCGCCTATGTGACAAATCAACAATTAATAAGTTTTTCCCTTATTTTATTTTTGCTTGATTATTATAAACGAATGACTACTAGCGCAGATGGCCAGGGAACGAGTATGCAATGTCAAAGACCTGGGTTCAATCCCAGAAACCCAATTTTGCATTTTTCTAACATTTATGTGCAGGATCTAATGCACCACTATTCAACGTGTCCATCATGTAACTCAGGATCTGACCATCAGATTCATCTCCATCCAAGATCCAACGTACAAGAAGTGCAGTGCTTAGTGGGCATCCCAAATATAATGGCACTGGATCAAACGCCGACCTTGGGCCAGCTATTCTGGACCTGGAAATTTTCAACCATGCACCCCCCAGTCTGCTATTCCATACCAGGCCCATTTTATTTCTTTTTTTAATTTCTTAATTTAATTATTTAATTATTGGTTTTAATTATTTTACAAAATCATTGTTTTTTTATTAAATCTTAAAATCACAAAAACATTAGAATTAGATTTTTTATAAAATATTTAATTTCATTAATTAATTAATTAGGGTAATTAGGATAATTTAAATTATTTTTTCATAATTAAAATTAATTAGAAATTAGGTTAATTTGCAAAATTAATTACTTTCTCAAAAAATCCAAAAAATATTTTTTCTTTATTCACTAAATTAAATGTCTTTGAATTTAACTTTATTTCCTCGTTTAATTTATTCTCGTGCGCATTTATTTATTCATTTTCCCAATTAATGTAATTGCTCCGAGTTTGTAATAGCTTTTAATTTAGGTTTATTACTATTTTCATTTACTGTTTTCCCCAAGTTTTTTGATTATGTAATCCCCTCCCCAAAGCTTTGTAATAGCTAGGTTTAAACTTCTCGCACCTTTATTTTCCGTTATTATAAACTGTTAGATGATTGATAATAAGACTGTATGCAAAAGATCAATGTTTAAAACAGTAGAAAACCCTAAATATGCAAAGATTAAATAAACTGAAAAAACAAACACTTGCACATGCGCACTCGATGACCCTTTCGACGTTGCCTCGGTAAAAAAGTGATCTTAGAACTTTAGGACAATTACTAAGAGATCTCGCCCTGTTGCCTTAAGTGATCGTAATCATCCCTTTCGATTGCCCCTCAAACTCCAATGATGGAGCTACCTACTCTTTAATAGTAGGATAGCATCGTCTAAAGGAAATAAGAAAATGAACAGACTTTTTTCGAGTAGGTAGAAACTCTTAAGTACTTGCTCAAAACAATAACTTTTTACACTTACACTTCAAACAAAGTTTTCAAAAACACTTTATCACACTCTTGAGGACTGATACAAGGGTTACTATAAAGTAAAACATCGCACTAAGGCAATTTCAAAACTTTTTAAAGCACACAAACACACAAAAGCAATTTAAGAACGAGCAAGTACCTAAGAACCCATGGAAAACCATAGATAGAAAGGGTGCTAACACCTTCCCCCGTACTCAGAAACATCTCAAAAAAGGTTTTTTCTGTTCTTTTTTCCTTTTTCTTTTGTTGGATGAAATAAAAGACGATGGCGACTCTTGCTTACCGTACATTTGAGAACAAAAAACGCAAAACCAATAGTAACAAAAAACAGTCAATTTTGCCATTGTATCACAAAGTCCTATATACCTTTTGGAAGAGTTCTCTCTAAAATCTTCTTTAAAAAAATAATTGTTGAGATTATCCAGAGAAATGGTCCTACAAATGAATTGGTGAATGTGATACCGTGAGAGAACTGACTTGGTTATTTTGCGTTTTATCGCAAATGTTGTAGTTAGTAAGAGTCGCCACCAACTTTTCTTTTATCCAAAAGGAAATGCTGAAAAGAACAGGAAAGATCTTTGAGATTATTTCTTGAGTTAGAGGGGTAGATTATGAAAAGTAAAGGTGTTAGCACCCTTTTCATCCATAGTTATCTATGGGCTCTTTGTTGCTTGCTAAATCACTTGCTTTTGTTTGAAAATGTGCTTTGTGTGGTTTTTAAAAGTATTTTGAAAAGGCGCCATCGTTTAGGCAAACTTTGTAATAGTTCTCGTTCCTAAGAACGTATACAAAGTGTTCGTCTTTTGAAAAACGTGTGTTTTGAAAGTGTTGGTATTTGTTTTGAAAATAAGCAAGAATGTTCGATTTGAAATTGATCAAGAAACTAGGAATAATCTACCTACTAAAAAGTCTTATTTCATTTATTCCTTTCCTTTGATATTGTTATCTTATCATTTATTGGTAAGAAACCTTATCTTTGGATGTAAAGGGACGGACATGGGTCATCGTATAGCCATGATAACAATATTGTGAAATATCTTAGCAATTCTCTTTGAGGGACTAAGATCATTTTGAAAGGCAACTTTGATAGCGTCATCGAGGGACTATGATCTTGTATTTTTTGATTGCTTTTTTCTAAGATATCCCACATGCATAACATGAACATTTTTGTAAGGCAACAGAGTGGAATTACCTTAAGGGTGCAAGTGTGTAAGTGTGTTGATTTACATGTATTGTTTTGTCTTGAATTAGGGTTTGCTAACTTATTAATTTTATCTTTCCATATAAACCCTAATTTACTAGCATTTATATATAAAGCGTTAAATTGCGGAAAATAAAAATACTAAGCTATTACATCACTAGGGGAGGGGTATACAAATTTGCAAATGGGGAATTTGCAAGAAAATTAAATCTAATTAATTATTACAACCATATTGAATAAATGTACAAGAATTGAATAAATAAAAATGTACAAATACAAATGGAAAAGAAACATGATTTTTGCTTGAATTTTTATGAAAGGGGTTTTAATCTAAACCTAATTAAAAAATGATTAGTTAAAAATTAAATAAAACTAATTAAGAAATAATTTAAATTAAAAAGTATTTTTTAGGGTTTTTTTATGAAAAAGTTTTAAATTAAGGAAAATAGTATGGAAATTAGTTAATTAAACTAAACCCAAGTTCTAAATTAATTTTAAAAGAAATAAAAATAAAATAATAATTAAACCTAATTATCTAAATGTTAATTATACAAGAAAAGAAATTAATTTTTTTTTAAATGTCTTTTTGGATTTTTATTAATAAATAATAATAATACTAGTAATATAATAAAGAAAATATAAAATAATAAAATAAATAAAATAAAATGAAAATCGGGCCAGGGATGTATGAGCAAGCAGGGAGTTAGTAAAAGAAGAAAAAAAAGAGGAAAAGCCCAACTGTGGGAGGCCCAACGTCTGCTTCAAACAAAAAAGGAGAAATAAAATGTGAAAAATAGGCAAAAGGGTACCACTGGGTCTCGAACCCAGGTCCCCCAGGTTACAGGCGTGCACTTTAACCACTAGGGTGGTGATACATCCGTTAACTTAAACAAAACAACAAATATATAATACAAGTCTTGCCCTGAATGTACTTCATCTTCAACCTCCAGCCAAATAATATGTAACTTAATCATTTCTCATCCATTCACAAAACTTCCAACACCAAACTTGTTAGAAATTTTCTCACGATTCTGAATATGTAAATAACTTAAGCTAATTCTCAAAGATGAGCATGGATTTCTAATAGTACCAAATTCTGACCTAAGTATTTTCAGGGGTTCAAACTCAAAATTCTCCTTACTCAAGCAACATAAATGAAATCTATGGACATGTATAGTTTCAGGGCAATCATGTCTACATTTTATCTTCACAAATGCAAGCCTAACAATGCCTAAATATGAAGATAGAAGTTCAAGAAAAACACCTCAAAACTAGAAATTGTGAAATGAGTTTGAGCTTGTTTCAAGTGATGGTGATGATCAGGTTAGCTTCCCTGAACCTTTAGGAAGCTAATGCAATAACTGGCTTGAACTGAAAGTAGCTGAAATGACCTGGAGAAGTCAAGATGCAGACCTCTGTTTTTGATTATGGAGGATGGTATAAATGGTGTTACAGTTTACAAACAGGTATTGGAATGATTTGTGTATGATTCTAAGAAGCTTTTGGAAGTGTTAAGCCAAGAAACCCACGAGTGGTTTTGAAGATTGAAGTTCAAAGTCAGAAATGACACAAAAATAGAGGTTTTATGCAATTTGAGTTTTCAGGGAGTTTGGAAGTGTTTTCAATCCCGTGTTAGCTTGAAAATAACTTGTATAGTAATATGAAAGAAGTTAGAGCACTTGAGGTGGTCAGAAGCACAAGATATAGAGTTATGACTATGTTACTTGATTTTGAAGAAAAGTGAAAACATGGTTTCAAGGCATAGTACAAGCATGGCTTGAGTTTATAGGAGGATCTAGACATGTTTCTTTTGCCTTTAACATTGCTTGTGATCAGAAGGAACAAGTGCAAAGCTCTATGCATTGACTTTGTGATTAAAGTCACTTTTCCAAAATGGAAGTGTGAACTTTGTTCTATTAATGGAATAATCACTTGGACAATGACTCAAACACTTGGATCATAGCTTAAATAGTTGTGTAATATTCTGATTATGGATAGATTTAGAGGTTAGAAGCCTGCAAAGTAATATTTATGCAACATGTGCTTGAGATTTAAATTCTTGTTCATCATGGAAATGACCTATAATTCAAGAATGAATGTCCAACTTCTTGTCTTCGATTCTCTTTGCTCAAACATGATCTCAATGAGTTCTTGGATATTTTGGAAAGCTTGTAACATCCTATACAACCTCTATGTTGGACATTTTTGAAAATTCCTCTTGGAACTATGTGAAAAATTGCCATGAAGTTAGGTCAAAATCCTGCATAAACTAGGGCAAATTTCACTAAGTTTCCAAGTTTCATGAACATGTATTCACAAAATCATAACTTGAAATCCATGAATTTCTAGGAGAATTTCTGTTCTACAATGTTTAAGATCTCATTGAGATCTACAACTTTCATGTTGGAAGTTTCCTTTGAATCACCTTGCATCATGATGAAAATTTGGCTCAAAGTTATGAAAAAATATGAAATTTTCAACACAGAAAAATTTATAAGTTTAGAAATTTTGACTTTTCAAAATGAAATCTTGACTTTTTGATTTCTTGATGATCAAGTTTCATATTTTGACATATTTTGATGAATTGTGATCTTTGACACTTGATTTTGACCAGAAAGTCAAAGTCTGACTTTTTAGTGTACAATTGACTTTTGATTAGTTGACTGAAAATCAACAATCAATCAATTGATCTTGAGGGAAGTTTTGAGTCATGCCATTAGGTTAAAATGATGCAATTTAATCCTTGAGATCGTGTCTCCAACCAATCAACCATTTGCTAGGTCAAAAAAAATCAAAAATTGCATTTCCTCAGTCAAAACCCTAATTTTGACCATTTTGCCCTTTTGATGATTTGATCAAATTTCTTGAGGAATTGTTATCCAAACTTGATAAAATAACATATATAGGTTCATGATAGTGATATGAATCAAAAATCATGAAGTTTGAGTGTAAATTAACCACAACTGACTTTTTCCCCAATACAACTGATTTTAGGTCAACTGATCAATTGACTGAGCAAAAATTTGATTCAAGACTTGAAACTTGACATGAGAAATTTTGAGAGTCCAAAATGATCCATGAAAGTCATATGAGGCATTAAAAGTCCAATTGTCCTTGTGCAATCTCAAACCTTAATTTGCAGTCATCAGTGCTAGAGGAGGCGTCTTGAGCTGATCAAACCCTTGTGCAGTCTTGAACCAAAGGAGATCTTGTGAGAGATTATTTGAGAAATGAGAGGGAAAATTTTGGGGTACAACAGTGAAGAAAAAGTGTGAGGTCTTTGAGGGTTAAAATAAAGTCTGTTTATTGTCTAGGTTTCTTTGTATCGTCGGTTTTCTCTAGTTGTTCTATTTGAGTTTGTACTTCTTCTCCTTCAATCAATGAACTTTGTTTCCTGTGTTGATTATCCTCTTAGTTTAAATTTTCTCTATCTCTTTATTTTCTTTTTTATTTCTATTGGTATTTCAATATTTTTCTGTCTCTCTATCACCTTTTTGATTTTTCACAAAGGGGGAGAAAGTAAAATGATTTTGATATTATTTAAAATCAGAATCTTAAACTCAAACATGTAAAATGTTGTTACTACTAACCGTTTGTTTGATGTTTCAATCCAGGAACTCTAAACAAGTTCATTGAGTATTCTAAGACAGATTGAATACAAAGATATTGATACAAAGGTTGAGAACCTTATGGATGAATGGATGAAATCAACTCTGATTTCATATCTAAGAAGTTGTACACTTTATGAATATATGAATATTCAAACAGATGTACCAAACACAATTCAAAAGTTATAAACTTACTGAAAGTAAGGTAATCTTGTTTGATATCATAGTATTCAGAAGTTGTGAAATTTCTGAAAGTATGGAATTCAGACTTAAACTTCAAATGTTGTGCTCTCTATAAAGGAAGATAAGTCAACATTATGATGCATGCTCTTATACAGAGATGCCACTCAGAAGATATGCTTTGAAACGCGTGCTTCCGTAATGTATGTTTTATTCAGAAGTTATGAACTGTATGAATGTGTGATACATTGGAATATATCATGTGAAACGTTGATACTTAAGAAGTAGTTAACTTATCCAGAAGTATAGTGTTTTGGTTGTAATATCAAAATAAAGGAACATAAGTGTTGATACATGATGTGTGGCATTATTCAACAGGCTCAAAATCAAGATTTTGATTCTTCATCAAGTGCTGATTGAAACCAGATTCTGAGATGAAGACCATGTGCTCTAGTCAGACTTTGATGAGTTGTTACAGGGAAGTGTTACTTCTCTATCTATGTCCTGAATACTCAAAATTTATTTTGTGTGTCTTGGGCTCAGGGGGAGACTCTGAACAAGCTTAAATTAAATTTTGAGTCTAATAGATTCAGTGGGAGCTGTGAGCTTAACTCTAAATTTTTAGTTATAGTGATTACCCTTGTGATACGGTGGGAGAACCGACTGTTATGATGGTTTTACGTTTGTATTTGCAAATGTTGCGGTAAGCAAGAGTCGCCACCGACTTTTCTTTTATCCAACAAAGGAAATGGTAAAAAGAACAGAAAAAAACCTTTCAAGAGTTTTCTGAGTAAGGGGGGTAGATTATTGAAAGGGAAGGTGTCAGCACCCTTTCCATCCGTAGTTTTCTTCGGGCTCTTAGATGTTTAGCTCATTTTGAAATATCTTGTGCTTTGTGTGTTTTTGAAAAGTATTTTTGAAAGCGCCTTAGTGCGGCGAACTTTGTAATGTTTATCGGAATAGTAGAGAACGTATACAAAGTGTTTGAAATTTTTTTTATTGAAAGAAGTCTTGTCATATAATCTTAATTAGCATACATCTAAGCAGTTAATAATTTGCAGGAGTTTAAAATGCAGAAAGATAAATCCTAAACTATTATAAGGCTTCGGGGAGGGGGATTAATTACATATCCAAAGTGGGGGAAAATAAAGCAGTAAAGTAAAGTCCTTGTTATAAAATCTATTACATCCCATAAACAGATACATTAATATGAAAAATAATAACTAAAACAATAAATGCGCGTGAATTAAAAAGGACGTTTAAAACCTAAAAGTAAAAGAAAATATTTTTATTGTTTTTGATTTCATGCTAAGAAAAATGTTAAAATTAACAAGTTAATTGATTAACCTAGAAAAATATATTAATTATTGAAGAAAAATGTGAAATTTAAAATAAAGAAAACAAACCTAAGCTTTTTTTTTTGTATTGTTATTAAAATCTAAGTCTATTTAATTTTAATTTGAATAAAAAGATTAAAGTAATTAATTAAATAATTAACAAAATTACTTTTTAATTAAAAAAAGACTAAACCTATTTTTTTTTGTGATTTTTATAATTACTTTACTAATTAAATAAATAAAAATTAAAGGAAAATAAGTAATAAAGCAAAACAAAAAGAGTAAATGGGTCAGGATAGCAAACAAAAACAGGGGGTGTAAGTTTAAAAACGTAGGCCCAAAGTGAGAGGAGCCCAAGTATGCAGTTGAATCTAGTGAGGGAATCCTTTAAGGGTGCATGGTGAGCTGCGCGTCCGGGAGCGCTAGATCTGATCAGATGAGATCTACTGGTGTTGATCACGTGGTGCATGGTGAACATCTGGATGTGAAACACACAAGATCTGCAGAATAATAGTTAGAAAAATGAAATTGTGAGGCATGGGTACCGAACCTAGGTCCTCTCCTTGTTTGCACGCTTTCTTTACCAACTGAGCTAGCGGCTAATTCGTTTATTATAATGAAACAATACTATTATATGTAATAAAACAAATCAGATACATAAAATTCAAAATCAAACACGAAGGGTATTGCACAAGCCAAATGGGAGACTGACAATTGGGGCGCCGGAGTCAACTCTCTGATTGTCTTATCCGGTGGGCTTCAACAATAAACTTGCAAAAAATATGCAAAAACAAAAGTTGAAAGCTACCCTATCCCACTAATTTGAACCCCCTGAGTCTGAATCTGAAGTCCGTTTGGTCTGAGACGTCCTAGATTTTGAGATTCGAAGAAGAATACAGGTTGTGCCCTAGCAATGGCATGATCTTATTCTTATCCTTAAACCTGCATGAATTACGCTAGATTTTTACTAATGGTGTCCCTAAACACGAATCAAACAGTTAGAGATAACAAAATGGCATGTATATTCAATTTCAAAGTTTAAAGCCCTTACCAACCGGAAATGTTTGGAGGAAGCGATTCAAGGTATTGCACAACTTGTGAATGGTCTGGAAACCTTTTTGGGGACCTCAAGGATGGAATGGTGAGGTTTGTTTGGCACGAGGAAGCTTGTACTGTGCGTTTCGAACTTGACAACTCTTGTGAAGATTTTGCAATTTTTGTGTGCTTTTATGAGGCAGTGTGTGTGTGTTGCTTATGATTTGGTCTTGTATTTATATAAGGGTGTAGTGATGAACAAATATGGCATGAATCAACCATTAACTATGGCTCTGAAAGCAAAATCATCAGATTTAAAAAGTTGCCATTTTGAGATATTTCATGCCATTTTGAACTTTGAGTGAACCAGGACAGGTTATGGTTGGTGTTTTGCACGAATTTGGGCTTCGAGCTAATCAGTGCAAGCCTAACAAGCTTGATCCCATTAGTTTTTCGTTTCGACTTGCATCTCCATTTCACATCAATTGATTATTTCGACAAGCTCCCAAGCTTTGTTCTTTTCGATGGCTCTGAGTTTCAATTCGAATTGCTCAAGGCTTCATCATCGTGTCTTCTTCGACTTAGTCACCATCTGCATCGACTGTGTAATCTGGAAACCCCTCATATCCAATCATCATAGTCGAACTCAATTCTTGTTCCTTTCGATCTCCTTTCCTTCAATTCGACTAATCGAAGTATCACCTCTTCATTTTGACTTGTCTAAACTTTGTTCTGTTCTTTTTTATCTCCTTTCCTCCAATTCGACCAAATGAAGTATCACCTCTTCCTCACTATACCTGAAACATATTGATCCAAAAACTCTAAGATGACTTATATTTGACTGATTCAACCCTAAAGGTCCTTATATGAAATCACGCCATGTTTGAAGATTGCATGTCTTTCAAACCATTAGACTTCCACGTGCTTCTTTGGATAAGATCAAAACTTTTGAATTCAAAATCTTCTTCTTTTCGAAGCGCCAATTCAATCAACACGACAATCGAAATGTCTTTCCTTGTAATGCTTCGAATAACTTATATTTCAATAGTTCAAAAACGAACCCTTCGATAACGGTTCAACGTAGTGAAACTCTTTACTAGCTTTTCAACGTAGTATCTACTGATTTTTCCACGGATTTTACTTGTAAAATTTCTTGCGAAATAACTTTCTTACGAAATCACCTACGAATTTTTTAAATATATGATTTTTGTATATATGCTTTTATTAAATTCCGTTGATAAATATGAAAAAATTTGTAAGAAAGAAATTTTGTAACAAAGTCGATAAGAAATTTCAAAGAACTCAATTTTTTAAGAAAATATGTAGAAAAATAAAATATAATAAAAATATATAAAATAGACGAGTATGTCCAATCAATTGATAGATGTATTTTAAAATATAATTTTTTATTTAAAAAAATAGTATTTTAGTATTTATGAAAAAAAATGATAATTAATATTTAAATTCGAAAAAGATAATATATTTGTGAAAAATTATACGAATTACTAGTAAGATACAAAGAGAAACCAATAGTCATGAGTTAATGCTAATTCCAACACGACAGAGATTGCAGTGTGTGTCCTGTCAAGAAGATTTCAAAGTCTCCATTTTCCCATTCTCTCATGTACAAAAAAGTCTCCACTCTCTAAGTACCTACCCACGTGACTTACCTACACTATTTTCTTGAGTAAATAAAACAATTAGCACTAATTTAAATATCAAAATTTGATTATGTTGAAATATTTTATGGTGTAAATAGTCTCCTGTTACTTAAAAATCAAAACAAAAGATAATTTATATTAAGGATGATTAACGGTATGTTCATCTCATTTAAATTCGTTCAGCAAAACTTGAAAAAAAATAAAATAAAACGGGACGAACAAAGTTGAAAATAAATAATATATTTAGACTTTGTAATACATCAAATATATTACTACAATGAGATTGACCCAGAGTTGAAGTTGATAGGAACAAAATATATAAAAAAATGGTTTCTATGTACTGAGAAAGACAAAGCGCCGTATGTTGAGAAAGCAGCGACAACACAACAGGGACAAAGCAAAGGAACTAATGGACCACACAGTATACCCTTGTTTTAAGACTATACCCCACACTTTCCCTTACGTACCCCCTTACTAATAACAGACTCTATCAATTCCTACGAATAAAGCCTACCCATAACCCTTCCTGTGTAAGCCATCCCTCCAAAAATATTATAAAATATTCCTATTCCTCTATATATACACATCCTGCAGCTATCTCTATCTCTATCTCTCACTTTGTCTTCATCTTCTTTGTTTTTGGTCTGAAAAAAGTGAACAACTTTGGAGAATGAGGTGTTGTTTTGAGCCACGAGTGGTGTTTGATCATGGGAAGAGAAAGTTGAGGAGCTTGTTTTGGAAAGTTAGAGCTGATTTCAAGAGACAAATGAAGAACAAGAATAAGAATTTCAACTACGATCCTTTTAGTTACTCACTCAACTTTGATAATGGCAATTTTGGTTTCTTTTGCTGAAAAAATAGAGATGATAACTTATGTTATGCTGAATATTTAAACTAGTTAGCTACTGTGTCACTTTTTATGTATGTAGTGTTATCTCTTTGAATGTTTTGTGGTGTATCAAATCATATTAATGAAGAGAATGATATTTGTGTTTTAGTGTTAGAATGTTGCAAATTGCAATGCATTTATTAATGAATGATAACTTGGTTAGGTGTTTGTGTTTTGAGATTCTCACATTCTCTACAACAGTAGTGTGTGTTTAATGCAATTCTTGTGTGTTTGGAATTCTAGAGAGGACATGCAAAGGGTTCCAACAGATAGTTACTGTAGTGTAGGTGGTAGCATGAGTTCATGATATTGACTGGTCATCACATCGATAATCTGAAGAAGAAAAAAATAGCTCTTTTCAAATCAGTTTGCCGCAACGGGTATAATCATGGGGTTTGTTGTAGCCTATTGATTTGTGATGTTTCAATCTAATAATCATTTTTCAATTAAATATAATTTAATTAAAAAATTATTATTGAATTGAAAATCATTTAGACTAGATTTATGTACTGTTTATCAATGTTTAGACTAGATCTGTGGGCCATTCTTATGTGAAAAAAGGTTCATCCTACATCAACCAAAATGTAGGTAAGTTGGAAAAAATTTATGATACAATGGGTACTTCCTTCCTCCGATGGGGATATTTGGTTTCTAATAAAATTGATATTAATAGAATTGAGTTTAGTAAAATTGATTATAATATAATTGATTTTAAGAAAATTGATTTATATTTAAATATGTTTATTTAAAAATAAGTTAAATAGTAATTTTTAATATAAAAATCATTTAAAGTCGATTCTAAAGACAAAAATTATAAAATTTTAGTTTTAGAATCAATTTTGAAAAAATAATCAATTTTATTTTTAAAAAATTACACAAAATCAATTCTATATTTTTTAAAAATTTTATATTTTTAAAATTGATTATGTGTCTTCTAAAAACAGAATCGAACATATTGTATGGTTTTTATTTTAAAAGAGGAAAAAACAATTAAAGACTAATAGAATTTACTTGAAGTGTTTGCTTAATTAAAAGTGTAATTGATTATTAAGTTTGAATTGATTATATATGAAACTACTATTTTTTAACTTTAAGTTTAAGAAAAAATTTCCGCAGTAATCAACATTTCCAATTTAAATTTTTTGATAACTAACTTTTTTTTTCTGAAATTATTTGAATAATAAGGTTTGACTTTTAATTTAAGTGGTAGAAATTGTACCTAGCTCTTTTACATTTTGACTTGTATTCTTACGATTTTTTTAAAATGTCAATTTTATTTTTTAATTTTTTTAATCAATTTATCATTTTATTTTTTACTTTTTTTAAAAAAAAACTGAGAATTAAACCCCTTTATGTCTGCGTTTCGGAATAATTCAAGAAAGTCTTCTCATATGTATTTTAACAAATCGGAACTGTTGATCAAAGTTGTCTGATTTAAAGAAAAAAATGTTCGGAAGAGTTGTATTGAGTGTTTCGGTTTGGGATAAAAAATTTATGTAAGTTGGAACACTTCTGAAAAGTCCACCGGGTGTGCGTTTTGTTAACTGGAACACATATCCACAGTATTTCGGTGAGTCTTAAAACCTGAACCGAAACACTTATCCAAAATCTTTCGGTGCGTTTTTTTAATAATTTTTTTCAGGTATGGAATTCCGCTCCAAATTTACCCAAAAAACGAGAACTTTATAGGTATCATTGATGTATTCTCAATTGCTCAAAGATTCGATACACAAGAATAAGTTATAAGATGGATTAAAGAGGTTGGAATCAGAAATAAAGCAACTGTTATTATCAAATGTTCAGACACCGAAACAAGCAAGAGAGGAAGAAGTAACAAAGTAATATTTGGTTGCGATAAAAGGGGGAAATACAAGGATATAAGTGAAACTCAAAATGCGACTAAGAGATGTGGATGTCCATTTAAAATCAAGTCGACTCCGGCAAAAGATGGGTCTTGATGGAAGGTTGATGTAAAATGCGGAGTTCATAATCATGAATTACCTAATAGATTAGAAGTTCATGCGTTTATTGGTAGGTTGACCACATATGATAAGTAATATGTTATTGATTTGACAAAGAGACATGTTCCGCCTAGACACATATTGCTTTCCTTGCAAGAGCGAGATCCTGAGAATGTCACTTGGATCACGCAAATATATAAGTATAAGAGTGTTATAAAAAAAGAGATAAGAGGTATAAGAAGTGAGATACAACATTTGCTTAAGCTTATAGATGATGCTAACTATGTTTACTGGAGTAGAAAAACAGATGGCTCAGAAGTTGTGAGAGATATTTTTTGGACGCATCCAGATTCAATTAAGTTGTTGAATATTTTTCCTATTGTGTTAGTTATGGACAACACTTATAATACAATTAAATATAGACAACCTTTGTTAGAAATTGTTGGCATGACATCATCCGAGTAAACATTTGTTGTTGCATTTACTTATATGAAGCATGAGCAGACAAAAAGTTTTTGTTGGGTCTTGGATAAGCTGAAGAAATTGTTTGTGAATAAAGATTTGTGTCCACGAGTGATTTTGACAGATAAAGATCTTGCTTTGATGAAAGTAGTTGAAGTTGTGTTTCCTACGCCGATTAATTTTCTATGTCGATTTCACATTAACAAAAATGTTGGTGCAAGATGCAAGAAATATGTGGTGAAATACATGCAAGAGACGATATACGCATTATGGATGGAACTTGTATGGGCTAGTGATGAGGTTGAGTATAGTCAACGGTTGCACCAACTTGAACATGCGTGTTTTGATTGTAGTGAATTTGTTGATTATATGAAAGACCACAGCTAATCGAGTACTTCATTTGGGTAACACCACGACTAATCAGTATGTCATTTTTTATAGTATTTTTATTATGAATTAATTTTTACAATGTTTATTTTTTAATATTTTAATATGATATTTTTAGGGTTGAGTCCGCACATTGGAAGTTAAAGCAGATGTTGGGGAATAGTATTGGTGACATGGTGAAATGTTGGGAAGTTATGAATAACAATCTGAAGTTACAAATAGGCAATATTCAAGTTTCTTTTCAAAAAAGATTTTATGAAGTTGAACACACACACACACATTATTCCATTTTATGAAAATGTGTGTGGTTCTGTATATAGAACTGCTTTTAGACGCATTGCTGAAGAGTTATCGAGGGTTGATTATGTTGGAACTGAAATGCAAAATGTGGTTGTACTCATAGAACAAATTATGTGTTACCTTATGCTTCTGAGTTAGGGAGATACGTTATTGGTGGTATACCGATACCAAAGACATCGTTCATGTTAATTGGAGGAAACTATGTATGGAAGTTAAGTTGCATATAGATGTAGAAGATGGATCATAGGTTGATATGAGTAGTGCAATAGAATAATTGTGGAGAAGTTTTGAATCACTAGAAGTTTTTGGGAAAAAAGCGTAAAAATCAGGGTTTGTGAACTTGCTTACCCCACAACAATTTCAATGTGTCCACCATTTGAGAAAATAAAAACCAAATGAGGAGTGAAGAAGAAAGGGAAGAAACCGAATGGGTATGCTATTTATAGGGACCCTTTATATCATGAGTATGCGTACCAATCATCTCAATCTTCATAGAGACAATCCCAACCATCACAGACCTCGAAGAAGCAGTCACAATCAAAGAAGCAATCACAATCAAAGAAGTAGTTCACTCTTCAGCTTCCAAGTCATATTAGGTCATATATTCAAGAGGTAGTGGATGTTGAGCCGTATGCTAATTGCGAAATAACGCTCGACAATGTGATAACCCCTTGAAGACGGGCACGTCAAAAAGAAGTTCGTAGAAGCTCCCTATAGCTTATACACTCCTGTCAGACACTAGACAAACAACTGACCCAGTCGGTCTCACAACACGTTTGTCCTCGAGATCCCCGACATGGTCAGACAGGTTGTCCCCGACACGGGTAACAACTCGTTTACTTTCAGAGGACTTCGACCTCCCTTCTCGAGCGAATCATCCCTGGCCATAAAAGCTGAACTTAAGTCATCACCCTTTCACCTATGGGCAATAACTTGGGGGGCTCCTGATCTAGAATGGGCTTGCACTTGCTCAACAGTTGGGAGGCCCCATCCAACACCCTTGTATAAGGCCCAAATGCAAGTAACCCAAGCTAGGGACCGTTGGGCAACTCCCCATGCATCCATGGGGGAACAGGGCCCACGTGTCTGTGTCATTGTCATCTTAACTACCCTCCAAAAATCATGGGTCCAACATCTATTCTCACGGAACAGTTGACCAGGGGGAGTCCACTTTCTGGACTCCATACACACGTAAGCCATGACAGTCTTCATTATTGGGCCTCATTGTGGCGCAACAAAGGGGACCTTGGCCCATCAATGAGGGCTATAAATACCTTATCAATTAAGAGGGTCAGATATTCATTCTCATATTCATACTCACACTTGCTTGCACTCTCCATGAAACTTACTTTGACATCAGAGTGTCTTGCAGGTACCTCTCATCTTGCTCTCAACCTCAGCTCGACGTAAGGCCTTGACGATCACTCTGGTCAAGTACGACCAGTGGCGCCGTCTGTGGGAAAATAGCTTCCCCGTTTTCATTTACCTAAGATAAAAGCAACTCCAAATTCTTGATTGTCATGGACGACCCAGCTGCCAACAACATCTTAGACGCCCATCTCACCGACCCCAACAACAACATCATCGACAACATGGGTAATAACAACAACATAAACGACGACGACATGGTCGGTCTCATGCAGAATTACTGAGACGGCACGACTGCCTCTTCCTCGTCACACTCTCGACCAAATGAGGGCGCTCATCCGCCCTAGAACTATGAGCCAAACGCTTTCCAGAAGGTCCTCGTTCCTCCGGGTGTTGATGCCACGACAAAGGCCTTGTTCGCGGTCATAAATCAGACGAACTATATGATCTTATCACAAATTTAGCGATTAAGGGCACTCGAAGACTCTCATCGAGCCCCCATAATATATAGAAGACCTAACACTCCACCTCCTCGTCAGGATGAAGACCGTCTTCAATCTCCCTTGTGGATACACAGACGGGACAAGTCACTGAGCCTCTCTCCCCGACAGACTGGTCGATGCCACGCGCTGGAGAGGACAATGCTTAAGGCTACCGGGAGACGCGGCCTGACCCCCACAGGGAATAACGCTCCCCTGAAAATAGAAACATGGGTAACATAGAAACACATCCTCGACCAAGGGATCCTCACTGAGGCTAAGGACATTGTTATGACCGCCACTACAATCGGTCCCCTTCTCACTCCCCCTACAAGAGCGATGAAGACGACCCCCACGGTCCCTTGTCGCAGGCAATCATGGAGGCTCCCATTCCCAGGGGCATGGAAAAACCACCCCAATTTAAGGAGTATGATGGAATTTCTGACTCAGTCGACCACAACGACAGGTTCAAAGCAATGCTCCATTATCATGACATCGCGGGGCCAATCAAGTGTCGGTAGTTCCATATGACCTTGAGGAAAACTGTGATGGACTAGTATAAAATCTCCCCCAGGGTTGATTGTCTTCTGGATGAACTTGAAAAACTAGTTCATCAGCTCCTTTACAACGTCTCATCGACACCTGAAGGCTGAGGCCACCCTCGATGCTATCGTCCAAAGAAGTGACGAGATCCTTAGGGAGTTTATAGATCAGTTCAATCGCGAGACCATCCAGGTCTATTGTATCGATCACATGAAATGATATCTGCTTGAGAGGGGACTCCTCTCGGGCACGAAGTTCAGGAAGGCCGTTGACATCAAACCACCCCGGACATTTGATGCTCTCCTCGAAAAGGATAGTGCTTACATGGACTACAAGGAGAGGGAAGCGGCCAAAAAAGCCCGCGACTCAAGGAATCACGGACCAACCAACGGCCCGTGACACCAGGACGCAACCCTTCCTCGACGAATGGGTGAGAAGAAGAGGGATGACAAACCAAGGGATCCTCGCGAGAACAGGGGTCCCACATGTAGGTTCCCTGAATACACTCCGCTAACAGCTTCCCGTGAGTGCATCTTGGCGGAGTGTGTTAATACTGACTTCAAGGACGGCGGTGCCAAATATCCTTGCTCTGCCCCTGTAAAGCTCGGGGATGACAATAACAAATACTATCAGTACCACTAGAGCCACAGGCATCTGACTGAAGACTACATTCATCTCAAAGACGCCATTGAAACCCTCATCAAGGGTGACAGGCTCGGGAAATATCACTGCAATGACGCCCCTCGCTAGGATGCTAGCGAAACAAGAGAGGTCGAGGAAGAGACCCGACCATCAGATGAAACGGTCCCCATCCAAATAGCCTTCTCCGTTACAAGGACGGAGGACATCTACGTCCCCGACATACACGAAGAAGAGCCTTTGTCCATGCACAATAGGTGGGAAAGATTCCCCTTCGCCATGGTTATAATTGGCGAAGAGTTCAACGACATCTCCATAAACTCTGCAAAGAGGAAGCTCGACAAGTTGGTCGACGCAGCCCCGACTCAAGCGGTGACATTCAAGGACATACATATCTCATAGTGCATGCCTAAAACCTTAGCCCGCCTGGAAAAAAGTGTGAGCAAACTAAACATGTTAGGAATATTAAATTAGTAACTTGAGCATGTTGGTGTGATATAATTACTCATTCCTGACCCATGTTTGGGTGCTTTGGGGAGTTATATTTGTTTGATTTCTAGATGTCCATGAGGAACGCGTCTAACCAAGGGTTAGTTCCTCGTCTCTTCCCATTAGTGAAAACATGGTTCAAAGTTAATGCTAATAAGGGAATCACCACCTTTTCTTTAGAGAAGCTAGATACCATATGAAGGTGAGGCTTAGACGAGCGCATCACCTAGGTGTTTGAGGTTTATAATGTCTTTATTTGTGCATCACATTTATGTTTGAGGTCTGGTCTTCTCAAGTGTGCATCACCTTCAAGTTTGAGGTTGATGGGGTCTTTGGCTTATCATCTTGCTATAATAGTTCATACATGTTAGAAGTTTAATGTCACTGTGCAAGGTGTAAGCTTTGTAATGTTATTCACATAATAAATGAGTAAGAGTTGTGGCAAAAATATCGTTTATTTATAACTTGTTATGCAAAATTTATATTGTAAATATTTACACAAAGTTACAATCAAAACAATAAGGGAATTTAGTTGTAATAATGTTCAAACTTGGTCGCGATCCATGTCCTTAGGATGAGTCCCCCATTTATGGTCTTTATTGTATATGCTCCTTTGCCAATGTTGGTTCGTACTCGATATGTGCCTTCCTAGTTTCATGCCAACTTTCCATTCTCGATGTGCTTTCCCCTTAAGTTAGTTCAAATGACGATGTTACCAAAGTAGAATCTCAGAGCTTAAATGTATCTAGTTGTTATGGCCTGTTTGACATAAGCATCAACAAGGGAGTTGAAGCATCTATTTTCATTTAGGAATTATAGCTCTTCTCATATCGATGGTAAGTTTTATTTGTTGTGGAGGGGGAATGTCATTCTCCAATTGAGCTCACCAACTAGTACGAGAAAGACAACCTCAATATCGTATGTAAACTTAAAAGGAGTTTCCCCGGTCATTTAGTGTGTTGCTATCCTATATTCCCAATAATCTTCTACCCAATTGCCCCATTATGTACCTGTAATAATGTCTTCATTCCTCTTAGTAAGACTCCTTTGGCGGCCTATGCTTCGCCATTAGTTTTAGGAGGCTCCATTGATGTAAAGTGGTGCTTGACTATAATGTATTGGAAGAGTTTCTTTATGTTTTTATCAGTAAATTGGGTGTTATTGTACGTGATGATGAATTAGATAATTCTATATTTGTACAAGATATTTCACTAGAAGAATTTCTGAACTTTGGTGGTTTTGATCTTTGCCAAGGCCTCAATTTTGATCTATTTGTTGAAGTGATCCACCACCATCAAAAACTTTAACTGCCATAGAGCTAGTGGGAAAGGCCTGATGTGATACGGTGGGAGAACTGACTATGGTTTTGCGTTTGTATTCGCACTTGTTCGGCTGAGCAAGAGTCGCCACCGACTTTTTACTTTATCCTAAAGGAAAGGTTAAAAAAGCACAGCAAAAACCTTTTGAGATATTTCGTGGGTTCGGGGGGTAGATTATGAAAAGGGAAGGTATTAGCACCCTTTTCATCCATGGTTATCCATGGGCTCTTAGTTACTTGGTTTTTTAGATCACTTGCCTTGATTTTCGATTGCTTGAAAATGGTGTGTGTATGTGTTTGAAAATGTTTTTGAAGAGATGCCTTGTCTTAGGCGACCAATGTATTTGACTCGTGTTTGAGTGTTTTACAAAAGTGTGGATCTTTTCGAAAAGATGTTTCAAATGTTTTTGAGAGTTTGTTTGAAAGTGTCGTGGATTGTGGTTTTTGAAAAGAAGGCAAGTGTTTTTGCAAGTTGATCTCAAGTAACTAAGAGTTTTGTCTACCCTATTGTACTCAAAGGTTTTTGTTGTATTTTAACTCCTTTTTAACAATTTTGTTCCACCATTGAATTTGGTGGGCAATCTTGCGTTTAGGAAGTTTGTTCGGGACGGGCGCGGGTCATCGTATGGACCATGAATGCAATGGTGCCAAGTGTCTTTTGGCAATTTGCTTTGAGGGACTTGATCATTTGTTTAGGCAACATTTTGAAAGTGTTATCGAGGGACTATGATCATTTTGAATTTGTTTTACCAAAGATACTCGACGTGCAAGCATGGCCCAATTTGGAAGGCAACATGTGGGATTACCCTAGGGTGCAAGTGTGATTGTGTATTGATTTCATGTATTTGTCTTGTATTAGGTTATCTAGCGTTTTGATTTTATGTACATGCAAACCCTAGGTCTAACCATGGTATAATTGAAAGCGGTAAATTGCGAGAATGTAAAGTCTATGCTATTACAAAATAAGTATCCGGGAGTGGGGGTACAAGTTTACGAATGGGGGTGAGACTTATAGTATCCAATAAGTTACAACCAAATTGAATTTGCGATCAAATGTAAATAATGTATATCAATGCATAAGATAAACAAGTGTGTATAGGAGCAATATATTGTGTATTTGTATTGTGTAAGTATGAGATGTATTGTGTAAGTGATTATTTACATGTGCGACAATATGAAATTAAATGTGTATTAGGGTATTTGTTTTGACCTAAAGAAAAATTAAACGTCTATTTAATTAATTAGTCTTGTAATCTTGTATTTTGATATGTATAAAAAAGAAAGGTTTAATGAAAAGAAAATGTTTTCAATTATATTACATTGTGTATAAAAATGTATCTTTGTAGTTTGTGTTTAATATGTACAAAAGAATATCCTCATTAAATGTTAGGAATTTAAATCGTGTAAAAATGTATTGTTATTTATTATGTACAAATGTTTTAATTAAAAGAAAGGGAAAAAGTCTTCAATCTTAATTATATGGTGTAATGAAAAAAAGATATATCTTTATGTATTTGGTGTTTTAATATATATTCAAAAATGTTTTAAATTAATTGAATTAAGTATATAGAAAAGTGTCTTTATAATTTGTTTATACAAAGAAAGTTTAAATTAGATATTTTAAATAAAATGTGTTTTTATGTATTAGTATTAATGTGATATTGTAAAGAATATAATAAGTTAGAAACAAGAATATATTGTTTATATAAAAAAAAGAGTTAGTGTTAATAAAATGTTTGTTAAAAAGGGGTAAGCATTTTAATGGGCTTTAGGTATGCAGAAACGGGCAAGGCCCACGTTTGGACTCAAGCCAATTTTAGGGTTTCACTTGTGTTTTAATTTGGGAACAAGTTCTAGGGTTTATGTACAGCGGCGCGTTCATGGAGGTTTCGTTCATTTCGTCTTCCTCGTTGCTTCTGATCTTTCCTGCCTCAGCCACCAGCACTACCTCGTCCTCCCCCTCATGTTCGCTTGGGCAACAGTGAACCAAGGTAACAGCATGTCTCAAATTCATTAAACATTTTAGGTTTGCATGTTAAGGTTTTCTGATTTGTTGAATCCGATTCTATGTTTTAATGCGTTTTTGCTTGTCTTGTGTGAGGTATGAAAGGAAAGGAGAAAACGAAAACTACCTTGACAGAGGGGAGGAGGAAAATGGAAGTGCTCAGGAGGCTTGACAAGCGGAGGGTGTTGATGTTTACGCTTTGAGCTCCCTGGTATTTCTGTACTACCTCTTTTGCCTAGGGTTTCACGATGATTGAACTGAAAACTCTATTTTTTTGATATTCACCTCTTTCTTCTTCTTCTTTGCCACTGTATGCTTGTTGTCTTTGATGCTTCCCTGAGTTTGATAGTTTATGTTGGCCAATGATGTGTTTACTGAGGCTTGCCTGTTTGGGTTTGGAAATTGTGTTTTTTATGGTGCATATGCAGTAGGCTATGAGGTTTGGACATAAGGTTGTGATTTTTTGGTTCATGCCCTATGATGAGTGGTCTGAGGGCTGGGGGGTTTTGACTGGTTATTTTTCTCAATGATATTTTTTATTTGGATGGTGCTGGTGTTTGATGATAGGCAGGACAGGGTTTTGAATGGTTTAATGGTTTGGCTTTGAACTGATTTTCGATGGTCAGGTCAGGTTTTGAAGCTTTGGTTGGTAAGGTTTTTTTATGTTTAGGTGTTTGACAGGTGAGGCTTCAGGCTTGCTTGGCATATGCAGGTGGTACTGGTTTTTTGGTCTTTGAACAGGTTTTTGATGTTTAGGCCAAGAATTTGGTAATGCTTAGGCAGGTTGTGGCAATGCAGACAACAGGTTTTTTTGGTAGTGCAGTAGGCAATGGTTTGGTGTATAAGCTGGTATGGCTTTGTGAGGCTGAGGCAGGTTTTTTGTGTATGCAGTTTATGGTTTTAACTGGCATATGTAGGTTTGGACTTTAGCATGTTATGCTTACAGGCTTGGTGTATATCAGTTTGTATTGGTTTCTCTTTTACTTTTGTGAAAGTTCTGCCTCTTTTTACTGTGTTCAATTCTTGTGTGTTATATCTTTCTTCCTATGCCTTATCCACTGTGTTTTTGTTTTTGTCTTTCTGTTTTCCTGCCTAAAAGCCTAAAAAACCTACTTACTTTCCTCTTCTTTTTCTCTCTCTGTACAGTTAAATATTAAACTATGTTTTACACTGTACTTTTAGTTCTGAAAGTGGCCATTTGTTGGGAAATGATGAAAAGAAAGTGTCTTGCTTGCTTAACAAATTTCCTCTGCATATTTTATCTTTTCTTTTGACAGCTTTTGTACTTTTCTCCTTTTGATATCTTTGCCCAAATCCTCTTTTCTTTGATAGCTTGAGTAACCCTTGGCATTTTGACAGCAAGTTGTACTTTTTGGATTTTTGACAGAAAGTGGGAATTTGGATTTTTAGTTGGGTTTGAACTGTGCAGTTTGACATTTTGAACTTATGCATTTTTGACACTTTGCATTTTCTCAACTTTGCATAAAAATTCTTCCCTCTTTGTGAACCGGGAGAAATCCCGTGATTTGCAGAGAGGGTTAACTGATCCCAATCAGTGGCCCTTAATGATGACTTTCTTTTATCTGTCTTTTCAATTTAACTGTTATTTGACTTTTCTCCTTTTCTTTTGCAGATGAATATTTGGATGGAGAGGAACAAAGTGAAGAATGAAGAATTAGAAAAAAATAGGATAGTTTTCTTTTTATTTAAATTTAAATCAATGTAAAACCATTGTTTGTAATTAAATTATAAACAATAATTGTACAGTTAATTTAAGAATAAATAAAAGTTTCCATTATCCAATTTAATTCTGTTTTCTCTTTATTGTTTATTTATTATTTAAAACTCTTTGAATTAAAATAATTGAAAAATAAATTTCAATCATTTAATTTAGAATAATAAATAATTAAAATAAACAATGCTTTAGCACATTGATCAATTAAACTTGGTATCTCCAAAGAAAATCAACAGTTAATCAAAACACTGATCAGGCGCATTCCCTTTTCACCGATTTTTTACCAATCACTTAAATCCGAACTGCATATTTCTTTTGAATGGTGAATTCAAACCAACTCCCCTTTTTTTTAATGATTAAATCAAAACAATGCGAATTCAACCCGAATCTCGGAATAATTTGCAAAGTGCTGTGGAATTTAAATCCTTCTGAGAATATGCCCATAAAAACCTTAATTCCTGATTAAATGCCAAAGAACGTCCACCTGATCAAAATTGAGTCAAAGTCAACCAAAACCCTAAGCCAACTGTGTGAGACATTCCGGAGCCCTGAAAATTGGTAAAACCCTAATTGTGTCCTGATTGACGAGAAAAGACTGTTTGACCGATTCTTGAGCCAGTTTGAAAAAAATCAGGAAATGCCTGAAGCTGAGACTTCTTGAGAAAAATGCGAGGGCAAATTTTGGGGTACAACAGTTGCCCCTGTTCAATCTTCTTGAACCTGAAGAGTTAGATTGGCAAGTTTGCCTTTCGCGACTTGAAGGTAAAAGAAGATTGGACACTAAAGTGCCCAGAAAATTTGCACTCGGCGATGTGATGGTAGAGGTGAATAGGCTTAAAGATGCCATTTGGTGATGGGCTTAAAGATGCCATCCGATGCGATAGGATCTTGTCGGGGAATGGGCTTAAAGATGCCATCTGATAATGGGCTTAAAGATGCCATCTGGTGACTGCTGGTAGGAGGATGGGCTCATAGATGCCATCTGGAAATGCTGAACTGTATGTCAATGGTGAGTGGATAAGTATCAGAAGGCCACCCATGTTCTGGAACATCTCTGAATTGGGGGTCCGAATGGGCAATAGATTGACATCCATGTCTGGAGAATCCGTAAACTATTTTCAGGAGTTGAGATTGAATAAGCAATAGAGCAACATCCGTTGTTGGGAAGCGTCCGTAAACTGTTTTCGGAAGTTGGCATCTGAACAAGTTGGTAGATTGACATCCGTTGTAGGGAAGAATCCGTAAACTGTTTTCAGAAGTCTTGAGAAGAATCTGAACAAGTGATGGGTTAACATCCGTTACTTGGAGAACCCGTGAACTGTTTTTTCAGAAATCTTGAAGTTGAATCGGAACCGATGTGGGGTTTCCTGATGATGCGTCTAAATGGATCCGGAATAAGGGTCAGAATGTCGCCGTGTCCGGGTCACATTTGAACTATTTCTGGATGAATCTCAGGAGGTGATCTTTGTCTGTCGACTGATCCTACCTGAAAAAGTAAAGGGTTAGTCGTGATGCATGATGCAATGTATGTGACATCAATGTTTATGACATGAATGTGATGAATGCGCATGTAAGCTGATGAGCTATCTTGCTGAGGATAAATGAATCTGAGATGGCCGAGGATAAAAGCATCTTGACCGCTGTCGAGAAAATAAATCCTTGGCTATTGCCGGGGGAAGAGAATTTCTGATGACCCCTACTAGTAGACTCATGCTGGGGAGGTAAGATTAAGAATCTTCAGCTCGGTAGGAAGTAACTCTGGCGACTTCACTGGGGAACTCAAGATTTTCCCTCCCAAAACTCTGTGGGGGAGAAGGTTCATTAGTCTGGCTCCGCTAAGGATTGATAATTTGAAGTTTTAGCGTTGCTGGGGATAAATGAAGCTTGACTCTGAGCGGAGTTAGCTGGAGAAGAATCTGAACAAGCGATAGGTTAACCTCCGTTACTTGGAGAACCCGTGAACTGTTTTTTCAGAAATCTTGAGATTGAATATGCAATAGAGCAGCATCCGTTGTTGGGAAGCGTCCGTAAACTGTTTTCAAAGGTTGCATCTGAACAAGCTGGTAGATTAACATCCGTTGTTGGGAAGAATCCATAAACTGTTTTCAGAAGTCTTGAAGAGGAACCGGTGTAGGGCTTCCTGATGATGAGCTCGTGTAAAACTGCATCGTTTTTTTTGAACACTTTTGACATTCGAATGCCCCAAGCGGTGATGTAGATAATTTCCTGACTTATTACAGGTGTTGGTCTACAATCGGTCGTTCACAGATGTTTTCCTAGGTTTTTACAGGTGTTGATCTGGAATTCTTCAGACATGCCCTAGCTGGATACAGGAATCGAGTCTGGAAATGTAATAGTTGATTGATATGCCCTGGCTGGATATAGGAATCGAATCTTCAAACTCTTCAGACGTGCCTTTGCTAGATACAAGAATCGAGTCTGGAAATATGGTCAACAGATATGCCCTGGCTGGATACAGGAATCGAATCTGGAAATATGGTCAACAGATATGCCCTGGCTGGATACAGGAATCGAATCTGGAAATAGTGTAGTTGCTAGATATGCCCTGGCTAGATACAGGAATCGAATCTTCAAACTCTTCAGACGTGCCCTGGCTAGATACAGGAATCGAGTCTGGAAATGTGATAGTTAACAGATATGCCCTGGCTGGATACAGGAATCGAATCTTCAAACTCTTCAGACGTGCCCTGGCTAGATACAAGAATCGAGTCTGGAAATAGTCGTCAACAGATATGCCCTGGCTGGATACAGGAATCGAATCCTCAAACTCTTCAGACGTTCCCTGGCTAGATACAGGAATCGAGTCTGGAAATAGTCGTCAACAGATATGCCCTGGCTGGATACAGGAATCGAATCCTCAAACTCTTCAGACGTGCCCTGGCTAGATACAGGAATCGAGTCTGGAAATAGTGATAGTTGATTTGTGGAACACTTTTGACATTCGAATGCCCCAAGTGGTGATGAAGGAGTCTTGAATCAGATTACTCTGCATATTGAGAGATTTCTTGAAATCTTGACTGGACTACCCCAGATTAACTGGATTTTGAAAGATCTGTCAGACCTTGACTGGACTGCCCCAGGTTAACTGGATTTTGAAAGATCTGTCGGACCTTGACTGGACTGCCCCAGGTTAATTGGATTTTGAAAGATCTGTTGGACCTTGACTGGACTGCCCCAAGTTAATTGGATTTTGAAAGATTTGTTGGACCTTGACTGGACTACCCCAGGTTAATTGGATGGTGACATGTCATGCCCCTTGCTGATAGGAGATTTGTCGTTGGAAGTGTTATCCTTTTGAAGTAATTTTGCACACTGAGAGAGTTTTCGTTCCTCCGAACATTCGCTGTATGAATTTCTTCGCTGTCAAACAAAAAGCCAAATGCAGACAGTGATATTCAAGCAATGCAAAGTTTATGTTTGTCTCGAAGTTTTGAAAAATGCGTTTTTAGCAGAAAACTTTTTATAAGACAGATCAACACAAGATTTAGAGCAAAGCCTTACAGGAGTCAGGATACCTTTTGTAACAGTATGCTTTCGAACAAACCCATGCTTCAATTAGGACTTTTGAAGGGTTGTAACGTGGCTCGGTTCACGGTTTAAGAAACAAAGGATAAAGGCTCAAAGTATATTTGTACCCACCCGCTCTTCGTGATGTCCTTCATTCCTAAGCTCAGTTAATTGTGCGTCATACTCTGTTTTGAGTTTGGGACGACTTTTGGGAGATGGTTCACCAGTTGAATTTGGGGAGACAGTCATCATCTCCTTTTTTATTTTTCAACATTTTTCATGTTGTTGAGGATTTTATAATGACCTCACTATTTTGATTTTGATTTGTTATCCCTAACTTTTGCCTGACTGTTCCCGTTTTTCGAGATTACAGTCAGCGGGATGCCCCAGCTTTCTTAAGCCTCCTTTATAGGTTTTAGCTTGGTGGGCTTTTCTCCTTTGAGAGATTGACTATCTATGTGATAGGGAACCACCCTTGTCTTTTGATTCCTAAGGAATGCTTTCTTCCTTTTTTTTTATGTCGTTCGTTGTATTACGAACTGAGAGTTTGCGACTTCAATGCGCATTTTCTTTTGAATTAACTGAGATACTACCCTGCCCCGGGTTTATATCAAAGGTTTTGATCGTTTAGAACAGAAAACTCCTACTTCTTTGGCTCGAAGGGGTTGACTAGGGATTATCTTCCTTATAACTCCAGTGTTTGGGAATTGAAAGAAATGCCTGTACATCATCAGCAAGGTCTGTTCAAAAGCATACTGTATGAGATCATGGTATTGTTTCGTCATCCTCCCTCTAAAGGCTTGCAGCTTTTTATCAAGAGTCAAATATCATAAAGAAAAGCATAAGAGTAGTGAAACGCATGGATGAATTCAAGACAAACATATGCAATGCATTAATGAAAACAGAGTTTAACATCAATAGATAATTGTTTGATAGCAAAAGAAATTACAACTTTGAAAATTCAAAATGAAGCAAAAAGTCTTTCAACTTGAACTTTGTCACTTCAGGTGGAGAACCCCTTAACGGAAGATTTTCATCTCGCCGTCTGGCATGAATTCCAGCACTCCAATGTCGATCAGATCTTGAATCTTGTTCTTCAAGGCCCAACAGTCGTTGGTGTCGTGTCCCGGGCTGTAGGAGTGATAAACACAAAATGCGTCGGGACGATAGTTAGGAGAGGAGGTATTGAGCTTCTGAGGAGGATCCCTTAGGGTAAGCAGGTTGACCTCCAACGGGCGCTTCAGTATAAAGAATGATGGTATTTCAGTCTCCGTGAACTGTCTTCCCGACGTTTCTTGCTTACGCCGATTGCCCCGTTGACGATGGCGAGGCTGTTGATGGGTTTGTGACCCTGAAGCAAGCAAAGGAGCTTTCCCCTTGCCCTCTTGAGTGGATGGAGGTTTAGCGGTGACTTGCTCTTCGACCTCAGATGCTTGCCCCAGTTGGTTGTTTGGAAGAAATTGGCGGACAAGAACTCTGAGTTCCTCTTGTCTTTGAGATAGGTCTTGGATGAGAGCCATCTGGCCCACCAACTGTCCCATCACTTGGGTCCTCAGTGTTGTCAGATCAAACTGCAGCTCCGCAAGTTGATCACTCCTGGCATTGTTGGAATTCTCTAAGCCCTTGGTGAGGAGAGCTTTCATCTCTTCTTGCCCCAAAGACAAGTTCAGGAACATCTCCCGCAGCTGAGCAGTCTGGTCTTGAATGTCTTTGACAGACCTTTCTAGCGCCATCTCTTACTGAAATAAACAGCAGGAGAGTAAGGAAACCTGAAAAAAGAAAGACTGTCAAAATGCAATGCATGATATGTGGATGCATGCTTTCAAGGATCTCTTGGGTTAAACACAAGAAAATGTTAGAGGTTGAACTTTTCTCTTGGATTGGAGATCTCTGCACCGGTGGACGTCCTTCCACGAGAATCAAGCTCACCATGTCGAGTGGGTCATAGCCACTGATTCAAGTTGTTGTTCTTGAACTTTTGATTGGAGAGCTTTGTATCGGTGGATGTCTTTCCACGAGAATCAAGCTCACCATGTCGAGTGGGTCATAGCCACTGATTCAAGTTGTTGTATTTGAACTTTGACTGGAGAACTTTGTATCGGCGGATGTCTTTCCACGAGAATCAAGCTCACCATGTCGAGTGGGTCATAGCCACTGATTCAAGTTGTTGTTCTTGAACTTTTGATTGGAGAGCTTTGTATCGGTGGATGTCTTTCCACGAGAATCAAGCTCACCATGTCGAGTGGGTCATAGCCACTGATTCAAGTTGTTGTATTTGAACTTTGACTGGAGAACTTTGTATCGACGGATGTCTTTCCACGAGAATCAAGCTCACCATGTCGAGTGGGTCATAGCCACTGATTCAAGTTGTTGTATTTGAACTTTGGTTGGCATTGGTTAGAGGAGAAACCCCTTACCCCTTGGTAGACGTCTGGTTCAACGTAACCCTGCATCAAAAGAACCCTCGAGATCGTTGAAATGGTTATTGAAAATGCTATGGTATGATGTCATGATGTTATGTGCATGTATGCACAAGCAAGTAAGTGTATATACAGACAAACATATTCACACAAAGCAAACAAGTCCTTAGGTTTAGGCTTGCATGGGGTTTAGGTAAGTACCCTCTTGAAGTTGGTGGGCTCAACCTGTCCTATTAGAAGTAACCGGGTTCTAAGGGTCCCAATATCACTAGATTGCTTTCATTGTTCATCGTTTCGATTTAGCCACTGAACTGGCGACCGAAATATTCCAGGAAAGCAACCCTCAATTGGGTGTAGTATCGAGTATCAACCAACCTCGGATTGCACCAAAGTCAGTTATCTCACTACCCTAAAGAGGCCAAGATGGTTCAATTAAGGTTCCTAAGGTCAGTTGATGCTTCACGACACCACGCGGCGGCCCCGTACTCTCCTTGACTGAACTCAAGGGTTACCGGTACACACCAAAGTGCCACATCAACGTAGCAGACTGTTTCAACCATGTCGGTATACCCCACACAGTTCCCTCACAGCCTTGTTGCTACTTTCTAAGAAGGTATCCCCAGATCCGGGTTAGGATCTATGAAACTCCGATACAAAAGCCCACAAATGTAAAAGCAAACAAAGAAATCAATTGAAAATAAAGGTGATCTAAACCTTAAGGTAACCCCACTTTAAAATTTATCTCCAGCAGAGTCGCCAGTTCTGTGATACGGTGGGAGAACTGACTGTGGTTTTGCGTTTGTATTCGCACTTGTTCGGCTGAGCAAGAGTCGCCACCGACTTTTTACTTTATCCTAAAGGAAAGGTTAAAAAAGCACAGCAAAAACCTTTTGAGATATTTCGTGGGTTCGGGGGGTAGATTATGAAAAGGGAAGGTATTAGCACCCTTTTCATCCATGGTTATCCATGGACTCTTAGTTACTTGGTTTTTTAGATCACTTGCCTTGATTTTCGATTGCTTGAAAATGGTGTGTGTGTATGTGTTTGAAAATGTTTTTGAAGAGATGCCTTGTCTTAGGCGACCAATGTATTTGACTCGTGTTTGAGTGTTTTACAAAAGTGTGGATCTTTTCGAAAAGATGTTTCAAATGTTTTTGAGAGTTTGTTTGAAAGTGTCGTGGATTGTGGTTTTTGAAAAGAAGGCAAGTGTTTTTGCAAGTTGATCTCAAGTAACTAAGATTTTTGTCTACCCTATTGTACTCAAAGGTTTTTGTTGTGTTTTAACTCCTTTTTAACAATTTTGTTCCACCATTGAATTTGGTGGGCAATCTTGCGTTTAGGAAGTTTGTTCGGGACGGGCGCGGGTCATCGTATGGACCATGAATGCAATGGTGCCAAGTGTCTTTTGGCAATTTGCTTTGAGGGACTTGATCATTTGTTTAGGCAACATTTTGAAAGTGTTATCGAGGGACTATGATCATTTTGAATTTGTTTTGCCAAAGATACTCGACGTGCAAGCATGGCCCAATTTGGAAGGCAACATGTGGGATTACCCTAGGGTGCAAGTGTGATTGTGTATTGATTTCATGTATTTGTCTTGTATTAGGTTATCTAGCGTTTTGATTTTATGTACATGCAAACCCTAGGTCTAACCATGGTATAATTGAAAGCGGTAAATTGCGAGAATGTAAAGTCTATGCTATTACAAAATAAGTATCCGGGAGTGGGGGTACAAGTTTACGAATGGGGGTGAGACTTATAGTATCCAATAAGTTACAACCAAATTGAATTTGCGATCAAATGTAAATAATGTATATCAATGCATAAGATAAACAAGTGTGTATAGGAGCAATATATTGTGTATTTGTATTGTGTAAGTATGAGATGTATTGTGTAAGTGATTATTTACATGTGCGACAATATGAAATTAAATGTGTATTAGGGTATTTGTTTTGACCTAAAGAAAAATTAAACGTCTATTTAATTAATTAGTCTTGTAATCTTGTATTTTGATATGTATAAAAAAGAAAGGTTTAATGAAAAGAAAATGTTTTCAATTATATTACATTGTGTATAAAAATGTATCTTTGTAGTTTGTGTTTAATATGTACAAAAGAATATCCTCATTAAATGTTAGGAATTTAAATCGTGTAAAAATGTATTGTTATTTATTATGTACAAATGTTTTAATTAAAAGAAAGGGAAAAAGTCTTCAATCTTAATTATATGGTGTAATGAAAAAAAGATATATCTTTATGTATTTGGTGTTTTAATATATATTCAAAAATGTTTTAAATTAATTGAATTAAGTATATAGAAAAGTGTCTTTATAATTTGGTTATACAAAGAAAGTTTAAATTAGATATTTTAAATAAAATGTGTTTTTATGTATTAGTATTAATGTGATATTGTAAAGAATATAATAAGTTAGAAAAAAGAATATATTGTTTATATAAAAAAAAGAGTTAGTGTTAATAAAATGTTTGTTAAAAAGGGGTAAGCATTTTAATGGGCTTTAGGTATGCAGAAACGGGCAAGGCCCACGTTTGGACTCAAGCCAATTTTAGGGTTTCACTTGTGTTTTCATTTGGGAACAAGTTCTAGGGTTTATGTACAGCGGCGCGTTCATGGAGGTTTCGTTCATTTCGTCTTCCTCGTTGCTTCTGATCTTTCCTACCTTAGCCACCAGCACTACCTCGTCCTCCCCCTCATGTTCGCTTGGGCAACGGTGAACCAAGGTAACGGCATGTCTCAAATTCATTAAACATTTTAGGTTTGCATGTTAAGGTTTTCTGATTTGTTGAATCCGATTCTATGTTTTAATGCGTTTTTGCTTGTCTTGTGTGAGGTATGAAAGGAAAGGAGAAAACGAAAACTACCTTGATAGAGGGGAGGAGGAAAATGGAAGTGCTCAGGAGGCTTGACGAGCGGAGGGTGTTGATGTTTACGCTTTGAGCTCCCTGGTATTTCTGTACTACCTCTTTTGCCTAGGGTTTCACGATGATTGAACTGAAAACTCTAATTTTTTTTTATATTCACCTCTTTCTTCTTCTTCTTTGCCACTGTATGCTTGTTGTCTTTGATGCTTCCCTTAGTTTGATAGTTTATGTTGGCCAATGATGTGTTTACTGAGGCTTGCCTGTTTGGGTTTGGAAATTGTGTTTTTTATGGTGCATATGCAGTAGGCTATGAGGTTTGGACATAAGGTTGTGATTTTTTGGTTCATGCCCTATGATGAGTGGTCTGAGGGCTGGGGGGTTTTGACTGGTTATTTTGCTCAATGATATTTTTTATTTGGATGGTGCTGGTGTTTGATGATAGGCATGACATGGTTTTGAATGGTTTAATGGTTTGGCTTTGAACTGATTTTCGATGGTCAGGTCAGGTTTTGAAGCTTTGGTTGGTAAGGTTTTTTTATGTTTAGGTGTTTGACAGGTGAGGCTTCAGGCTTGCTTGGCATATGCAGGTGGTACTGGTTTTTTGGTCTTTGAACAGGTTTTTGATGTTTAGGCCAAGAATTTGGTAATGCTTAGGCAGGTTGTGGCAATGCAGACAACAGGTTTTTTTGGTAGTGCAGTAGGCAATGGTTTGGTGTATAAGCTGGTATGGCTTTGTGAGGCTGAGGCAGGTTTTTTGTGTATGCAGTTTATGGTTTTAACTGGCATATGTAGGTTTGGACTTTAGCATGTTATGCTTGCAGGCTTGGTGTATATCAGTTTGTATTGGTTTCTCTTTTACTTTTGTGAAAGTTCTGCCTCTTTTTACTGTGTTCAATTCTTGTGTGTTATATCTTTCTTCCTATGCCTTATCCACTGTGTTTTTGTTTTTGTCTTTCTGTTTTCCTGCCTAAAAGCCTAAAAAACCTGCTTACTTTCCTCTTCTTTTTCTCTCTCTGTACAGTTAAATATTAAACTATGTTTTACATTGTACTTTTAGTTCTGAAAGTGGCCATTTGTTGGGAAATGATGAAAAGAAAGTGTCTTGCTTGCTTAACAAATTTCCTCTGCATATTTTATCTTTTCTTTTGACAGCTTTTGTACTTTTCTCCTTTTGATATCTTTGCCCAAATCCTCTTTTCTTTGACAGCTTGGGTAACCCTTGGCATTTTGACAGCAAGTTGTACTTTTTGGATTTTTGACAGAAAGTGGGAATTTGGATTTTTAGTTGGGTTTGAACTGTGCAGTTTGACATTTTGAACTTATGCATTTTTGACACTTTGCATTTTCTCAACTTTGCATAAAAATTCTTCACTCTTTGTGAACCGGGAGAAATCCCGTGATTTGCAGAGAGGGTTAACTGATCCCAATCAGTGGCCCTTAATGATGACTTTCTTTTATCTGTCTTTTCAATTTAACTGTTATTTGACTTTTCTCCTTTTCTTTTGCAGATGAATATTTGGATGGAGAGGAACAAAGTGAAGAATGAAGAATTAGAAAAAAATAGGATAGTTTTATTTTTATTTAAATTTAAATCAATGTAAAACCATTGTTTGTAATTAAATTATAAACAATAATTGTACAGTTAATTTAAGAATAAATAAAAGTTTCTATTATCCAATTTAATTCTGTTTTCTCTTTATTGTTTATTTATTATTTAAAACTCTTTGAATTAAAATAATTGAAAAATAAATTTCAATCATTTAATTTAGAATAATAAATAATTAAAATAAACAATGCTTTAGCACATTGATCAATTAAACCTGGTATCTCCAAAGCAAATCAACAGTTAATCAAAACACTGATCAGGCGCATTCCCTTTTCACCGATTTTTTACCAAGCACTTAAATCCAAACTGCATATTTCTTTTGAATGGTGAATTCAAACCAACTCCCCTTTTTTTTACTGATTAAATCAAAACAATGCGAATTCAACCCGAATCTCGGAATAATTTGCAAAGTGTTGTGGAATTTAAATCCTTCTGAGAATATGCCCATAAAAACCTTAATTCCTGATTAAATGCCAAAGAACGTCCACCTGATCAAAATTGAGTCAAAGTCAACCAAAACCCTAAGCCAACTGTGTGAGACATTCCGGAGCCCTGAAAATTGGTAAAACCCTAATTGTGTCTTGACTGACGAGAAAAGTCTGTTTGACCGATTCTTGAGCCAGTTTGAAAAAAATCAGGAAATGCCTGAAGCTGAGACTTCTTGAGAAAAATGCGAGGGCAAATTTTGGGGTACAACACCTGAGTATATCCATATTCCATTAGGAGAACGGTCATGCCATAAATAAAAGTTCAAATTGAGGGGCAATGTGAATGTCTCTATGCTTTTGGTGTATTTTACGTTCCACCACATATTTCTTAGCGTCATAAAGCATTGAAAGTCAATAGTATCATGTTTCAAGACTTTCTTAGCCAAAATCCTTCTAATGAAACGTTGACTGGATATACCCTTGTGGACTTCAGTGAAGGTGTATTTGACATCATAATGCTCTATATTTTCGAAGCGGGGTGAAAAGACATCTCATTTACAACTCCCCTTACTATTGAGTACAAACATGATTTTCTTTTTATAAAATTGGCTTCAGTAGAATATGTTTGTAGAGTTGCATTCTCAATGTATGTCATGATCAAAGTGATCCATGACGAGTCTATCGTTCATGCAGTCACAATAACCATAACGACCATTATGGAAATACTAAGTCTTCTAGGTGGTTATTTATTGAAAGAGTAGTTAATGTTTGCCATTGTCGTGCTTGTCAACTTTGATATGCCACCTTCCTTAATGTTATGCTCTTTTGGCACATGTGGAATCTCATATGCATTGAAAGAACTCAACTTGTCTTTCACTATAACTACATACTTTTGCAATAAGGGATATTTGGCACATGTATCCCCTTTAAGTCGGGAAAGTATCAATTGAGAGTTTATGTGTGATCGGTGGAAATAGAACTGACTGTTTTTAGCTGGTTTCGCGAAATGTCGCGGTAAGCAAGAGTCGCCACCGTCTTTTATGTTCTCCAACATGGAAAGGACAAAAGCACAGCAAAATTCCTTTTTCGAGATGTCTCTCGGTTCGGGAGGTAGATTTATAGAAAGGGAAGGTGTTAGCACCCTTTCTATCCGTGGTTATCCACGGGCTCTTAGGTACTTGCTCTTATGTTTTCAAAAATGGTTTGCTTTTCAAGTGTATGTGGGTTTTGAAAAAGTTTTGTTTGAAAAATTTCTAGGTAACTCTTGTATCTGTCCTCAAGAGTGTATGAAATATTTGTTTGAAAACTTTTTGAAAGTGTAGGTGTGAAAAAGATGTCTTTGTTTTTTAAAAGAGCAAGTACCCAGGAGAAATCTACCTACTCTAAGGAATTAAGCTGTGTAAGAATCCTTTAGACAGTACTGTCCCACTATTGAGAAGTAGGTAGGATCGTCGTTGGATTTATTCGGGTCAATTCGATTATAGGGACATGTGTGGTCACCAAAGCAATAGTAGGACGCCTTAGCGGTAACCCTAATGTCCTAGATCCTTTTCATCCGAGGCAACCGTTTCGAGGCAACTGGATCTTTAGACAGGAGGGCGACCTCTAAAACACCCTATACTTGACGACCACCTTCGAAGGCAACCGAGTGAGGCGTACCCTAAGAGTGACATGTGCATGTGTGTTGTTTCAGTTTATATTTATCTTGTACATGTTATTTGTGAGCTACGAGTTGGTTTTATTATTCAAACAAGTCTTGCATGTATATTAACAGTTAAGAGTGCGGAAAATAAAGTGCGGAAAAGGTAAATCTACGCTATTACAAGGCGCGGGTCTATACATCGCCAAAAACATAACCCGTTTTGGAAATAAATGCGAGAAAAGTAAATAAAGCGGTAAAATCCTAATTAACTATTACATCCTCGGAAACAGATACATAAATAATGATCAAAAAGAATTAAAGCGCGAAAGAAGTTAAATCGGGAACGTCTTAGGGTTTTGACCATTTTTGAGAAAAGAAAGTAATTTATCCCTTTTTTGCAATTAATTAAATATTAAACCTAAACCTAATTAATTAAATAATTAAAAGAAAAAAAATGTTTTTGTGTTTTTATATTTTAATGAAATAAAAAAAAGTTAGTAAAACCCTAGGTCTAATCTATCTTATTTATTGTGAAAGAAAATTGAAATTACACCTAATTAAAACAACTAAATCAATTAGTTAGAATTTATTTATGAAAATGATTAATTAAATTTAATCAATAAAAATATTATTAATTTTTAGGTTTTCTGGATTTATTATGGAAAAATAATTAAGTATATTAATTAAATAGTAATAATAATAATTAGTAAAGAAAATATAAAAGAGAAAAAGGAAAAGAAAATAAGAACCCAGGGGGTGTATTGGCCCAGATGGAGGTTTGGTCTGGAATTCTGGCCCATTTGTTGGCCAGTCCGTTTGGACCTTTGAGATCAGCTATGCCTGCGTTGACTGAGGATTATTGTGGTCCCTCAACATGAGCCATGGGATTTGCATTGGAGGCCACCTGGCGGGCTGAGCGCTGGAGTCCATGGTGGAATGTTGTTGTGAATCTGCATAGGATCATGTTATGAAAAATAATACAAGGAATTTGGGTGGACCTGGGAATCGAACCCAGGTCCCAATGGTTCTTGGACAGATCACCAACCACTGAGCCAACCTGCACGCGTTTTTATGTATAATGGATAACGAAAATAATATATAAAAAATCAATTATGCTGGAAACCAAGAAAAAGCGCGCATTATATTTGAATCATCCAATAACACATTAACAGCTCATCATCGTCTTCCCTAAACCTGCAAAACAAAGGTTGGATAGCGGGGGTTTTTAACCCCCACAAAATGCAAAAAGGAAAAATAGCGATTAGGTCCCTGATGCATATAAATATGGCGCGATGGTTGGGTTGAGTTCGTCTGGCCTTGATGAATTCAACCATATGCGTCTCAAGGTCCAATTTTTCCTATAGAGTAAACCCCCAAATTCAGAGCTTGGAAACCCTAGAACGTGTTCATGGCAACTTCTGATTTAAGACATCTTAATCCAATTGACTTATGCCAAAAGCTTCCTATGATTGCTAACAACACAAAACAAACAAAAAAATACGTTAAATGCTCATGAATTGGATGTTATGATTTTGAATAAAAGTATCAAACCATATGAATGTTATGGGCGATTCTTGGAGCTATGAAACTGGAAACTAATTGCAAATCGTTCAGGAAACTCCCAGCAATGTCTTTGGATCCACAAAAGTCCTTAATTCGCCCTAGAACACTGAAAACAATTTTGAGTTTCTTTGATATTTTTTGGAATTGGTTATGGTGTTTTTGCAGAAATTTGCACGTGAATGGCATTAGGGTTAGGTTCAACATATATAGTATAATGGATTTAGGTTACAATCTTGGCCAAGAATCCATGGAATTATGGTTTGCATATTTGATTTTCAATCAAATATTTTTGCATCTTTTTTATTGCCAAAATTGGATATTCTTGTCTCTTTGATTGGCACACGAAATCTCCAGCTCATATTGGTCACATTTGCTTCATGAAAAGATTTGAAAACCATATCTTCATATTTTCCTACAATTAAATGAATTAAATGAATTAATAATCAATTAAAAATCCAAATAATTAATAAAAATAAGAAAATAATTCAATTTAATCTCAATGGGTCGTGCATAGGCCTTGGACAATGTTTCAAGAAGAATTTTGAGGCCCATTAGCAAAAATGAGGTGTTTTGGGCAAAGTTGACTTTTGCAAATTCCTAAAAATTTCCCAACTTCTCCAATGCATATCTTGCTCAATTTTGATCCTATGAACATGTTCTTGGACATTTTGGAAAGGTCTCGAAGTCCTCTAACCTATGCCTTTGGTACCATGTCATTTGGATTCACCAATCTCAAGTTATGGTCTTTGACTTAAAGTGCATTTTTGTTGACTTTTGAAATTGACCTATAATGTAGAAATTGATAACTTTTTGTGAGAGAATTTCTTGGACTTGGAATGTGAATATGAGTTGTAGTAAATTTCATTCCCTTCAAAATGAGCATTGGATGGTATTTTTCTGATGAACCATGAAAAAGTTATGCCTTGGTCAAGTTACAGTTGACTTTTCAACTGTCCAAAAATAACAACTTTTGCATCCTTGATGATTTTGAACCATTCTTGTGGAATCATGATCAAGACTTGATCAAATGATGATTGTGGCTTCAAAATAAGATGTTGACCAAAAATTTTGACTTTTGACTGCAAAATGACCATTTTACCCCTGGAGTTAACTGTGAAGCAAATGGGACTTTTGACTGTGCAATTTGATGTTGTGAGTCTTGAAACTTGGCATGTAGATGCTTGACAATGTGTATAGGCCTATGGGACTTGATTGAGCCACTGAAAACCTCAAATTCCTTGCAAGAACCAAAACCCTAATTTTGACTGGCTTAGGAGGATGTTTGACTGTGCAACCCCTTGAGAAATCTTGAGCCATTTGAATATGATTCTTGTTAAATCTTGGAGAATATGGGAGGGAAAATTTTGGGGTACAACAGTTGCCCCTGTTCAATCTTCTTAGACCTGAGGATGTAGATTGGTTTGCGTGCCTTTCGTGATCCGAAGGTGGAAGATGATTGAACACTAGAGTGCCCAGAAATTTGCACTCACATAGTGGAGTATCAACAGTGTGATGGCGGGAATGGGCTTATAGATGCCATTTGGAGAGATGGTGGATAGGAGGATGGGCTTATAAATGCCATATGGATATGTGACAGAACCTTGTCGGGAATGGGCTTATAGATGCCATTTGGAGACTGTTGGTGGATGGGAGGATGGGCTTATAGATGCCATCTGGATATGCGACAGAACCTTGTCGGGAATGGGCTTATAGATGCCATTTGGAGACTATCTGTTGAGTTGTAATTTTGTAATTTGAAAGAGGGAACCTGTGTAGGGTTGCCTGATGATGAGCTCGTGTAAAACTGCATCTTGGAAAGAAGGAAACCTGTGTAGGCTTGACTGATGATGAGCCTGTGTGAAGCTGCATCCTTGGAAATAGAGAACCTGTGTAGGGTTTCTGCGTGACGAGTCCGTGTAAAACTTCATCTTTGGAAAGAGAGAACCTGTGTAGGGTTTCTTGATGACGAGTCCGTGTAAAACGACATCTGGAGAGAGATAACCTGTGTAGGGTTTCTTTGGGATGAGTTTGAGGAACCAGGGTAAGGTTACCTTGGGATAAATCCGTGTAAGACTTTGGGAGGAACCGGTGTAGGGTTACCTTGAGATAAGTCTGTGTAAGACTTCTGGAGGAACCGGGGTAAGGTTACTGCAGGGTAAGTTCGTGTAAAACTTCTTGATGAACCGGGGTAAGGTCATCTTGAGATAAGTCTGTGTAAGACTTCTGGAGGAACCAGGGTAAGGTTACTGCAGGGTAAGTTCGTGTAAAACTTCTTGATGAATCGGGGTAAGGTGTTATCTTCTTTGACGAGTTGTCTCTTTATTGACAGGTTGTCTATAATGACAGGTGTGATCGGTGGAAATATAACTGACTGTTTTTTAGCTGGTTTCGCGAAATGTCGCGGTAAGCAAGACTCGCCACCGTCTTTTATATTCTCCAACACGGAAAGGACAAAAGCACAACAAAATTCCTTATTGAGAATGTTTCTCGGTTTGGGAGGTAGATTTATAGAAAGGGAAGGTGTTAGCACCCTTTCTATCTGTGGTTATCCACGGGCTCTTAGGTACTTGCTCTTATGTTTTCAAAATATGTTTGCTTTTCAAGTGTGAGTGGGTTTTGAAAAAAGTTCGTTTGAAAACTTCTAGGTAACTCTTGTATCAGTCCTCAAGAGTGTATGAAGTATTGTTTGAAAACTTTTTGAAAGTGTAAGGTGTGAAAAGTATTTTGTTTGTTTTGAAAAGAGCAAGTATCCATGAGTCATCTACCTACCCTAAGGAATTAAGCTGTGTAAGAGTCCTTTAGATAGTGCTATCCCACCATTGAGAGGTAGGTAGCACCATCGTTGGAGGTATTCAGGTCAATTCGATTATCGGGACAGTGTGGTCACCGAAGCAATGGTAGGACACCTTAGAAGTAACCCTAATGTCCTAGATCCTTTTTAATCCGAGGCAACCGTTTCGAGGCAACTGTTTCGAGGCAACTGGATCTTTAGACAAAGGGTGACCTCTAAGACGTCCTATACTTGATGACCACGTTTTGAAGGCAACGAGTGAGGCGTACCCTAGAAGTGGTGTGTGCATTGTGTGTTGTATTCAGTTAATGTTTTTGTACATGTTATTTGTGAGCTACGAGTTGTTTTTATTTACCATACATTCTTTCATGCATTTAACAGTTAGAGGGTGCGGAAAGTAAATTGCGGAAAGATAAAGTTCTACGCTATTACAAGGCGCGGGTCTATACATCGCCAAAAATACAAAGACCCGTTTTGGTAAATAAGTACGGAAAATTAAATAAAGCGATAAAACTAATTACTATTACAACCTTGAAAGCAATTACATAATAATAAACTATGCGCGAATAAAAATTAAAAATGTTCTAAGGGTGTTAACCCTTTTAAGAAAAGAAATTGAATTTTTTTGGTCTTTTTGGTAATTAAATGAAATTAAAAACTAATTGTTAAACTAATTAATTAATTAAATTAAAAGAAAATATATTTTTTTGTTTTTTATGTTTTTTTATGGAATAAAATAAAAAGAAATAAAATTAAAAGTTAATTTTACCTAATTCTAAATCTATTTTAATTATTAAGAAAAGAAGTTAAAATTGCCTAATTAAACTATTTATTTGTTAATATTTTATTTACAAAAATAATATGAGAATAATAATAATAATAATGTTAATTCTATTTTTTTTGATTTTTTATGAAAATATGTTAATTATGTTAATTGTTAATAAGAAAATAAGGCAAATAAAAAATGAAAATGACAAAACAAAATAAAAAAAGAAAAGTAAACCCAAGGGGGGTGTGGGCTGGAATTTGAGGATGCATTGTTGAATCCTGGCCCATTTGAACCTTCAGCTCGTTTGACTTCTTGGATTGCCTATGCCCATGTTGACTCTAGAGCACCATGGTCCTCATGCTTGGCCCTTGGATCTGCATCTGTGGACACTTGGCTGGCTCCTGGGTGAGGTATATGGTGGAAGCTATTTGAGAATCTGCACAGGAATGCCTTGAAAAAAATAATATGAGAATTATGGGGGACCTGGGAATCGAACCCAGGTCCCAGAGATTACAAGACACATGGCCAACCACTGAACCAAACGCGTTCATTTGTAAACATAATAGAAACAAAAGAATATATGAAATAAGTGCGTTATATGCTGGAAGAACACAAAAAGGCGCGCCATGTTTGAATGGCCCACTCCCTGGTTGCCACGCCATCAGCATCTTCGTTCTGAAACAAAAAAGCACAGGAAAATAACGGGGGTTTTAAACCCCCACTAATTTCAACAGTGAAAAATAGCGATTAGAAATTGGGACAACATAAAAAAGGCGCGAGGATCCCATTCAATTCGTCTCATCATGCTGAGTTTGACCATATATGTTTGGAGTCCTGATTTTACAGTATAGCAAAAGCCCCAAATAACAAGCTTTGAAAACCTAGAAATCTATAATGGTAATTTTCAATCCAGGGCATTAGAATCAAATTGAATTATATGGAAAGCTTCATTTGGTCCCTGTGAGTACAATGCAATCAATGAAAAGAGTTAAAAATGCATAAATGTATGACTGTAATTTTGAGAAAGAATGGAAACCGTGTGACTAGTGTAGCGTGATTCCTTGAGTGATTTGGCTTAATTCTGATTGCAAAAGGTTCCTGGAAGGGTCAGGAGTGTGTTTGGATCAGAGGAGAGGCTTGAAATACGCTGGGAATAGGTTTTCAGTTTCTCACTTTTTCTTTGAAATTTTGAAATTGCTTATGCTGTTTCTGAGTGTTCTAGGTCGTGTTCTGTGTTGCCAAGGCTTGCATATATGGTTTTGAATTAGTATCCATCAATATAATAAACAATAAACCAATGCAATTATGCTTTTGATTTTGCCATAAACTCCATTGAAGAAAACTTGCCTTTTGTGTCCAATTTGAATTTCATGCTTGGAATAGGCCTTGCACGAATTTGGAATGTGTTTCATGGTGTATCAAAGTTATTCAAGCCACAAAATATCCTTCCATTAATTTTCTTGATTTTTATTTGAATTTTAAAGATTTAAAATGAATTAAATCAAATAAAATTAAATAAAAATGGAAAAATTAATTTTTAATCTTGAAATAAAATGTGGGACACGTGGGAGGCATGGCCAAGCTGAACCAAGTGGAAAAAGTCGGCCCTTTTTGTCAAAAATGAAATTTCAAGGATAGTTGACTTTAGCCATTTCACAAAAATTTCCCAACTTCTCCAATGCATATCTTGCTCAAATTTGAAGCTATGAACATGTTCTTGGACATTATGGAAAGGTCTTGAAGTCCTATAACCAATGCCTTTGGTCCCATGTCATTTTGATTTACCAATCTCAAGTTATGGTCTTTTGACTTGAAGTGCCTTTTGGTTGACTTTTGAAAATGACCTATAATGTTGAAATTGATAACTTTTTGTGAGAGCATTTCTGATGAACCATGAAAAAGTTATGCTTTGGTCAAGTTACAGTTGACTTGTCAGCTGTCCAAAAATAGAAACTTTTGCATCTTGATGATTTTTGAGCCATTCTTGTGAAATCATGGTCAAGACTTGACCAAATGATGATTGTGGCTTCAAAATAAGATGTTTACCAAAAAATTTGACTTTTGACTGCCAAATGACCATTTTGCCCCTGCAGTTGACTGTGAAGCAATTAGGGCTTTTGATTGTGCAACTTGACCTTGTGAGCCTTGAAACTTGACATGTAGGTGCTTGACAATGTATATGAGCATATGGGACTTGATTGAGCCCTTGAAAACCTCAACTTCCTTGAAGGAACCAAAACCCTAATTTGACTGGCTTAGGAGGATGGTTTGAACTGTGTAGCCCTTGAGTAGACTTGAGATGATGCTTTGCCAAACTTTGAAGAATATGAGAGGGCAAATTTTGGGGTACAACAGTTTCCCCTGTTCAATCTTCTTAGACCTGAGGATGTAGATTGGCTTGTGTGCCTTTCGTGATCCGAGGGTGGAAGATGATTGAACACTAGAGTGCCCAGAAATTTGCACTCACATAGTGGAGTATCAGCAGTGTGATGGCGGGAATGGGCTTATAGATGCCATTTGGAGAGATGGTGGATAGGAGGATGGGCTTATAGATGCCATCTGGAGGAATGATGGATAGGAGGATGGGCTTATAGATGCCATCTGGAGATGTGACAGAACCTTGTCGGGAATGGGCTTATAGATGCCATTTGGAACTGTAATGGTAGTTGTGGAGATGGGCCTATAGATGCCATCGGGAGGTTGTCGATCGCGTAAGAGATTCCTTAGCGAGAACTTGCGTACCTGAGAAAGAAAGATAATTACCTGGCCTGTTACAGGGGTTGATCTTCAAACTCTTCATGTAGACATGCCCTGGCTGGATGCAGGCGTCGAATCTACAATTAGTTGCTCACAGATGTGCCCTGGCTAGATACAGGTACCGAATCTTCAAACTCTTCATACGTGCCCTGGTTGGATACAGGAATCGAATCTGGAAATAGTCGTCAACAGATATGCCCTGGCTGGATACAGGAATCGAATCTTCAAACTCTTCAGACGTGCCCTGGTTGGATACAGGAATCGAATCTGGAAATAGTCGTCAACAGATATGCCCTGGCTGGATATAGGAATCGAATCTTCAAACTCTTCAGACGTGCCCTGGCTGGATACAGGAATCGAATCTGGAAATAGTCGTCAATAGATATGCCCTGGCTGGATGCAGGAATCGAATCTTCAAACTCTTCAGACGTGCCCTGGCTGGATACAGGAATCAAATCTGGAAATAGTCGTCAACAGATATGCCCTGGCTGGATACAGGAATCGAATCTTCAAACTCTTCAAACGTGCCCTGGCTGGATACAGGAGTCGAATCTGGAAATAGTCGTCAACAGATATGCCCTGGCTGGATACAGGAATCAAATCTAGAAATAGTCGTCAACAGATATGCCCTGGCTGGATACAAGAATCAAATCTTCAAACTCTTCAGATGTGCCCTGGCTGGATACAGGAATCGAATCTGGAAATAGTCGTCAACATACATGCCCTGGCTGGATACAGGAATCGAATCTTCAAACTCTTCAGACGTGCCCTGGCTGGATGCAGGAATCGAATCTGGAAATAGTCGTCAACAGACATGCCCTGGCTGGATACATGAATCGAATCTTCAAACTCTTCAGACGTGCCCTGGCTGGATACAGGAATCGAATATGGAAATAGTCGTCAACAGATATACCCTGGCTGGATGCAGGAATCGAATCTTCAAACTCTTCAGACGTGCCCTGGCTGGATACAGGAATCGAATATGGAAATAGTCGTCAACAGATATGCCCTGGCTGGATACAGGAATCGAATCTTCAAACTCTTCACATGTGCCCTGGCTGGATACAGGAATCGAATCTGGAAATAGTCGTCAACAGATATGCCCTGGCTGGATACAGGAATCGAATCTTCAAACTCTTCAGACGTGCCCTGGCTGGATGCAGGAATCGAATATGGAAATAGTCGTCAACAAACATGCCCTGGCTGGATACAGGAATCGAATCTTCAAACTCTTCAGACGTGCCCTGGCTGGATACAGGAATCGAATCTGGAAATAGTCGTCAACAAATATGCCCTGGCTGGATACAGGAATCGAATCTTCAAACTCTTCAGACGTGCCCTGGCTGGATACAGGAATCGAATCTGGAAATAGTCGTCAACAGATATGCCCTGGCTGGATGCAGGAATCGAATCTTCAAACTCTTCAGACGTGCCCTGGCTGGATACAGGAATCAAATCTGGAAATAGTCGTCAACAGATATGCCCTGGCTGGATACAGGAATCGAATCTTCAAACTCTTCAGACGTGCCCTGGCTGGATACAGGAATCGAATCTGGAAATAATCGTCAACAGATATGCCCTGGCTGGATACAGGAATCGAATCTGGAAATAGTCGTCAACAGATATGCCCTGGCTCGATACAGGAATCGAATCTTCAAACTCTTCAGGCGTGCCCTGGCTAGATACAGGAATCGAATCTGGAAATAGTCGTCAACAGATATGCCCTGGCTGGATACATGAATCAAATCTTCAAACTCTTCAGACGTGCCCTGGCTGGATACAGGAATCGAATCTGGAAATGATCGCTCACAGACATGCCCTGGCTAGATACATGTATCGAATCTGGAATTGCGACAGTTGATAGTAATTATCTTTGGATTAACCTCTTTCCTGAGAAGGTAAAACATCAGTTGTATGCAATGTCATGATGTATGAAAAGCATGATGTCATGATGTTCTCAGGGAGAAATGAGATTGTGTGATATGATGCGTATGTGCATGTGTTGTACCCCAAAATTTGCCCTCCCATTTCTCATTGATCTCTCCTCACAAAGCTCTTGAAGCTCAAGACTCAGTTAGGGTTTCATCTGCTCAAGACCTCCCCTTGCACTGTGGACTCAGAATTAGGGTTTGTGTTTGCACAAAGTTGTTTTGACCCAAAGTGCCCAATATGACTTTCATGCTTCATATTGGACTCCCAAGATTATCCATACCAAGTTTCAAGTCTTGATTCCAAGTTTTGCCCAGTCAATTGGACAGTTGACCTAGAAATCAACTGTATTGGGGAAAAAGTCAACTGTGGCCAATTGACAGTCAAATCTCATGAAATTTGATCCACATCAACATTATGAACTCACATGGACCATTTGATCAAGTTTGGGTCACAATTCCACAAGAAATTTGATCAGATCACCAAAAGGGCAAAATGGTCATTTTTAGGGTTTTGACTGCACAAAGGCAATTTTTGACTGTTTGACCTAGCCAATGGCAAACCAAGCTCACATATGGACTCAAGGACCCCATGGAATTGTCTTGACATACTCAACAAGTTCAAAAGATCCCAAATGCACAAGATTGACAGTTGAATTTCCCAGTCAATTGATCAATTTTGATTGTATACTGAAAAGTCAAACTTTGACTTTTTGGTCAAAATCAAGAGTCAAGATTCATTTTTCATCAAAATATGCCAAATCATGAAACTTGTTCACCAAGAAATCACAAATTGCAAATTAGGGTTTGAAAATGGAATTTTTCATAACTTAGAATTTTTTTAAGTTATGAAAAACCCTAATTTTTCCCAACTTTGCCCCATCATTTCACCATGATCCATTTTGATTCAAACAAAAGTCAAAACATGAAAGTTGTAGATTGTTGCATAATCTACAACTTTGATTCACAAAGTTTTCTCATTTGAAGCTTGTATCTCAAGTTATAATTTTTTGAATAAGGGCACTAAACCATTTTTAACTTAGTAGAATTTTAACCTATTTTGACAAGGTTTTCTACCCCACTTCAAGGCCATTTTTCATACCCTTCCACTTGGAATTTCAATTTGCATTTCAAAGATGGATTGTAGTACACATTCCAAGCTTTCCAAAATGTCCAAGAACTTCTCAAACAACTTCATGGTTAGGGAGAATCGAATTTCACAATATAGCAAAAACTCACTTGTGAATTGGCCATTTTTCATGTTCATAAGATTATGCAACTTCTCAAAACCAGCATGCCCTTGATTACAGGTCCCTAAACCAAGTTACACTCATAAATTTAATGCATATTCTTTGTACCAAGACCAAGTTCTTTGAGTTCAAGCTTTGTCTAGAGGATTAATCCCAATTTGGAAAAAGTAAACTATCCATTTTTGCAAAAGTTCACTTTATGTCAAATTAGAAATCCAACAAGTACAAGCTAAATCTGAATGGCACAAGATTATGGACAAATTTCTCTGATCAAGAGAAGATTATGCAGCCCATTAGGAGGCCCCCTACATGCCTAGAACATCAAGTGGCATTTTGTTGCTTAGAAAAGAAGAAAGGTCCATAACTTGTGACAACTGGAACCTCAGCTTACAAACACAACACAAAAGATATCAAACACACTCAGTACATCCCAACCAAGCTTTTGCACGAATCCTTGACCTTTCAAACACTCCCATTGCCATAATCATCCTCAAACTGCAAAAACAGGGTTGCCTCTGCAGTTTGAGTGCAAACTCCCATTTCCCTCGAGCATTCTCACCAAAATCAATTCATACACCTTCCATACAACATATGCAAACTAACCATGGCCTAAAACCTGACCTGTAATCACTCTAACAGTTTCCACCATTTTTAATTTTTCCTTTTGCAGTTGAAGTTCCACAGCTCGATACAAGGAGTTTCAAGACAAAGTAAGCATTGAAAAAGCATCCCTGGACCTCAAGGAAGCTTTTCCAATCATCACCTTGCACTGAAAGTTCCTCATTCTCCAGATAGAAGTCCAACTGAATAGGTAAAAGTTTGAATTCGTATCTCTCTTATCATGCATATTTAGTCTTAAGTTTGTGAAGAAACAAGGTCCTACTCATAGCCCTGAACATGTACATAGCTTTACTTTTCATTTCTTTTGTCTGAGTAGAGAGAATTTGAGCTCTGAAAATGGTAGAAAAGTTAGGTCAGAAAAGAGGGGGAGAGAAATTCTCCCTCATCTTAGAGAGATAGTTCATGTTCTTTATATGTATGAAATCGTGAGATTATGCTTTACATGTTTTGTGTTGGAAGTTTGTTCAAAGGATCAAAGAATCAGGACATTCAAAGGGAGCTTGTTGGCGCGCGTTTTTGAACAAAATCTGTTCAGAGGTTGAAGAAGAAGTGGATTGGGCTGGGCCTGTGTTATTTTTGCTATCCACACCATTTTTTCTGTTTCACACCCCTCAGCCCATTTGCTTCATTTTTTAACATTTTTGACTTTTTCTTTTTTTGTTTGACTTGTTTATTTTTTCTCAACATATTAAAATTTTGAAAATATTTTTCTCATCATTTTTTGATTTTATTTGGTTTTTATTTGATTTTCTTTTTGATTTGTATATAAATAGATATATATTGTTATTTAAGATAAATAGAAAATATGTAAAAAATACTTCTATTTGCATTTTTATTTTTATTTACCTTCTGAAAATATTTCACATAAAAGATACTTTTTTTATTTATTTTATTAAAATATTAAGTAAATACTTATTTTGTATATAATACATATTTATAATATAAATATACATATATATATATATATATATATATATATATATATATATATATATATATATATATATATATATATATATATATATATATATATATATATATATATATATATATATATATATATATATATATATATATATATATATATATATATATATATATATATATATATATATTATACTTAGAATAAAAACGCCAAAAAATGTATATATTTTATTTTAATATTTAATACAAAAAAATGACCTTTTTCAAATATACCATATTTTATTTTATTCTTGTATGTAAATAATAAATATTATGTGGATTAATTAATTAATATACATTTTGATTAAAACTAGGGTTTTGCCCTAAATATGAAAATACTCAAAAATAATATCTTTTTATTTTCTTATTTTTATCTTTACATAAATAATATTTTTTCATACATATAAAAACTTTCTTTTTGCATTTTGCATATTTATTTAATTTCTATTTAATTGTGCAATTTACTTACCTTGCAAATATTCAAAAATGATGTAATAATTTAGATTTAAATTCTTGTCTAATATCCCCCATTTGTAAATTTGTACCCCCCTCCCTATATTATTATGTTGTAATAGCGTAGGAATTTAAATTTCGCACTTTATACGCTTTCTAATTATGCCATGTTAGAATTAGGGTTTGCATGCGAAAAAACGATAAAAAATAGTTTGACCTAATACAAGATAAATGAGCATGAAAATAAACAACACTTCTCACACTTACACCCCTAGGGTATTCCACTTTGTTGCCTTCAAATAATTGGGCCATGTTGTATGTTGAATTTCTTTGGGCAAAGCAAATAATTTGAATGATCATAGTCCCTCGATAAAACTTTTCAAAACAAACAAAAACAAATGATCAAAGTCCCTTAAAGAGAATTGCCCAAAGATATTTAACGCCGTTGCAATTATGGTCCAAACGATGACCCGCGCCTGTCCCTTTTCATCTCCTAAGACAAGATTGTCCACCAAATGCAATGGTGGAACAAAATTGTCAAAAGGTTTAAAACATAATAAAAATCTTTGAGGAAATTTTTAGGGTAGATAAACTCTTAAGTACTTGCTAAACTTTCCAAGAAAACACTTGCCTAATTTCAAAACCCACTTCACAAACACTTTCAAAAATCAACTTTTCAAAACCCTTGAAACATCTTTTTAAAAAAGATAAAATACCTTTTGTAAAACATTCGAGTAAAGAATTATTACAAGGTTAGCCTAATACAAGGCATCTTTTCAAAACATTTTCAAAACCACACACAAAGCACCATTTCAAACAATTGAAAACCAAGGCAAGTTGATCTAAGCAAGTACCTAAGAGCCCATGGATAACCATGGATAGAAGGGGTGCTAATACCTTCCCCTTCTATAATCTACTCCCCGAACCCAAGAAAAATCTCAAAGGTTTTTGCTGTGCTTTTTAAACCTTTCCTTAGGATAAAATAAAAAGTCGGTGGCGACTCTTGCTCAACCGAAACATTTGCGAAAACAAACGCAAAACATAAGTCAGTTCTCCCACCGTATCACAGAACTGGCGACTCTGCTGGGGAGGTCTTTAAAGTGGAGTAACCTTAGGGCTTAGATCACCCTCTTGCATGACTAATTGTTTGATTTGTTTGCTTTATACTTTGGCTCCATTGTTTGGGTTTACAATCCTCCACCCGGGTTTTGGGAAACATTCATAGATAGCAATACGTTGTGGAAACTGTGCGGGGTATACCGACACGGTCTAAGCAATAGCTATATTAGTGCGACATATTTGTGAGTACCGGTAACCCTTGAGTTCAATCAAGGAGAGTACGGGGCCGCTGAGTGATGTCACTAAGCACTAATGACCTAGAACCTTACTTGACCATCTTGGCCTTCTATTAGGGGTAGTGAGATGACCGGCTTTGGTGCAGTCCGAAGTTGGTAGATACTCGATACTACACTCATTGAGGGTTGTTTTCTTGGAATATTTTGGTCGCTAGTTAAGTGGCTAAACCAAAACAATGAACAATGAAAACAATCCAGTGATATTGAGCTCCTTAGAACCCGGTTACTATTTATAGGACAGGTTTTTAAGCCAACTACACTCAAGAGGGTACTTACCTATGGAACCCCATGCAAGCCTGAAACTAGGGTTTGGTGTGATTTGCCTGTACATATGTTTTGTGCATACATCATAAACATCATGAAACATCATATGCATTTACTAACCATTTCAGGGGTTTGGATCTTCATCATTGTTCCTGTTTTGTAGGTCATGGAAATATCTCGCAGAAATACCATTCAAGTCAACCTTGTGAGAATCTCTCCTCAACTCAAGGAGATCACTTCAAGAATTCCGGAAAATTCATCCTTCAGTGAAAGACATGGTAGACTGCTCAGCTTAGTCAACACCAACATTGAAGAAGACATGATGAAAGTGCTATTCCAGTTCTTTGACCCTCTTCACCATTGCTTCACTTTCCCTGATTATCAATTGGTCCCCACTTTGGAGGAGTTTTCTCAACTCCTAAGAATCCCTATCCTTAATCAACTACCCTTCAACGGTACGGAGAAGGAACCAAAGCCTGAAGATGTTGCTCGAGCACTACATCTACAACCATCTGAAATCAGGGGGCATTGGGAAACCAGAAGCGGCGTCAAAGGATTCTTAGCAAAATTCTTGTTTGAAAAGGCACAAGAATGTTGGAACTCATTGGATCTTCAAGCCTTTGAAGAAATTGTAGCACTCCTGATCTATGGGTTGGTTCTGTTTCCAAACTCTGACCAATTGATAGATGTCAACGCCGTCAAAATCTTCTTGTCCAGAAACCCGATACCAACATTGCTTGGGGACATTCTTCACTCATTTTACACACGAACAATGAGAAAGAGGGGTGTTCTCATGTGCTGTACTCCTATCCTCGCAAGGTGGTTTATTTCGCACCTTCCACAATCTGTCTTGAAGAATGATCAAGGTATAAGGTGGTCCCAACGATTGATGACTCTCACTCATTCTGATGTGCATTGGTGTTCTCGGTCCAGAGAAAATGTCATCATCGTCGATCGCTGCGGAGAATTTCCTAATGTTCCTTTACTTGGAATTAGAGGAGGTATCACCTACAACCCTTGCCTAGCTTTGAGACAATTTGGATACGCACGGAGGGATGGCCCTCATAACATGTTGATTCCTAGCTTAGTTTTTGACTTCGACAACGATGCGCAAGGACTTCGTCAAAGATTCATCAGAGCTTGGGGAAAACTCAACAAGGTTGATAGTAAGACTCTGGGACACAAGAACTCCATCCCTCTTGAGCCCTATCTCAAGTGGGTACGAGCCCGAGCCCAAAGTCTTATGATGCCTTATCCTCATGTTCTCCCGGTGATTAAAGAGCCTGTTAAGGAAGGAGAGGTTCCCTACACCATCCTACATCCCGACATGCCTACATCGTGGGAGGAAATGCAGAAAAGTTGGATTCAGCTCAAGGAGGAACGGAACACTTTTGAAACTAGCTATTACGCCAGTGAAAAGAAGGTTCTAGAGCTTACCCGCCGACTCCACGAGCAAGAGGCCCTCAATACCTACATCGCACCAAAGAGGATGCGCAATGTCTTTCTGCCTTGAGAAGTTTATTTTGTAATATTTGGCCCATGGGGCATTTATGTACTAACAAGTTTCTTCTTATTAATATGACGTGCGTTCTTCTTTGTCTGAAACAATTTTGAATGTTCTAAACCCTTGAATGCATTGCATACATAAGCATACCATTCATCATGTGCATAAGCAGGTCTCACTCCAGGGTTCCTTATCTATCTGCTGTTTATTTCAGTAGGATGGATCTCGAGCAAACAGTCAAAGACCTACAGGCTCAGAACGCACAGTTCCAGCAACTCTTGATGACCTTGGTCAAGAGTCAAGAGGATATCAAGACTCAACTGGAGAATAAGGACCCAGTGAAGAAGAAGAAGAAGAGGGTTGGAGTGGCCACTTTGGGGAGAAGATTCAACGGAGAAGCTCGGAGAGTGCTCGATTTTCCTCCCACTTCTGATGAAGGGACTAGTAAAAGAGATCAAGTTGTGGTGCCTTCCGAGTCTGATGCGGAAGAGGAAGAAATTGAAGAGGAGGAAGATTATTCCGACCAGCAGTATCCTCCAGCTGATGACAAATACAAAGGTTTAGAAGACAGATTGGCTGCCATGGAATTGCAAAGGGTACCGGGTTTGGATTTTGAAGACATGGGCTTGGTCGCCGGAATTGTGATTCCCCCAAAATTCAAAGTACCAGTGTTTGTGAGGTACGACGGGCTATCCTGTCCCAAGATGCATCTCAGGTCTTATGTGAGAAAAATTCAACCCTATACGGCAGATAAAAACCTCTGGATTCACTTCTTTCAAGACAGCCTGTCGGGGGCTCAGTTGGAATGGTTTTATCAGTTAGAAGGAACCAGTGTCAGAAGTTGGGAAGATTTGGCCACCGCTTTTTACAAACAATACCAGTATAATTCCGATCTTGCTCCTACTCGTACCCAACTTCAGGGTATGTCACTAGGAACAAGTGAGGGATTCAAGGAATATGCACAAAAATGGAGGGATTTGGCTGGCAGGGTGCAGCCTCCTTTAACCGATCGTGAGCTCGTTGATATGTTTCTTGGGACCCTATCTGGGCCATTTTTCAATCATTTAATTGGTAACTCTTCCACGGGGTTTACTGATTTGATCTTAACAGGCGAGAGAATTGAGGCTGGCATCAAGTCAGGAAAGATTCAAAAGGGTGTCACTGCAAGTGTTGAGAAGAAGCCGTTTAAGAAGGAGACAGCTATGGTATATTCTCAAAAAAGAGCAGGGAAGGTGGAGCGTCGGCCGACTGTGGGGGCCGTAATGATTCAAAACACTCCAAGTGAGCAGCCTCGCTATAACCAGACCAGACCAAATCAGCAACGGGTAGAAAGGCCACACCGGCAATTCACCCGTATTAATATGACTCCAGCACAGGTGCTTCCCCATCTGTTGAAATTAAATCTTGCCACTATCAAGGAAGCGCCAAAGAATGTGAATACGTCTTCCCCGCATTATCATGCCAATGCTAAGTGCGCCTATCATTCAGACAGTGTTGGATACGACACCAATGATTGTTGGGCACTCAAGCATAAGATTCAGGACCTGATAGAGGCTAAGGAAGTAGAGTTTGACGCTCCAGAAAAACCCAATGTGATATCTGCACCTATGCCGAAGCACGGTCGGAATGTTAATGCCATTGAAGAGGATCTGTATGTTGCTGACGTTAGTGATCTGACTACTCCACTGTTAACCGTTAAGTTGAATTTGTTGAGGGCCGGGATCTTCCCGGGGTGTAAGGAAGACTGTTACTGTTGCCACTCTCTGCCGTTTGATTGTCCGCTATTGAAGAAAGGCATCCAAGGCCTCATGGATAGCCGACAAATTTTGTTCGAGAAAGTTCCTGCCGTTCCAGTTCATGTTGAAAATGTCTCAATCATAACCATTCACGCCAATCTTTCCGAGGCCGTCAAAAAGCCAGTTAAGATTACACCAGCTGCAAAGTCTATACCTTTGAAGATAACAATGCCAGGGCCCGTTCCCTATGTCTCCGAGAAGTCGATACCTTGGAACTATGGTGGTGACATCTACTACCATGGTATCAAGCAAGTTGAAACAGTTGAAGAAGATTCAGATGATGAAGAAGCCAACATTAGTAACATTGCGGGCACCAGCAAAATCACCAGGAGTGGGAGGATATTTTCTCCAGAGATTGCTCCTCCAAAAGCAGTCTTTGGACCCTCATTAGCTAAAGAAGTCATCCCTGCACCAGTAAAGCTCTCCGCTAGAACTCCTTTGATTGAGGAAATTTTCGTTCCTAGTGCTGTCTCTCCTGCCATTGCCGATAAAGGAAAAGGAATACAAGATGAGCCCGTCAGGACGAGGGCCCAACCCTTGACAATTCCATAAGCTTCCAAGAAAGAAATGGACGAGATTTTGAGAATAATCAAGAGAAGTGACTACGATGTGGTGGAACAGTTGGGGCAAACCCCCTCCAAGATCTCCATGCTGGCACTATTGCTTTGCTCAGAAGCGCACGCTCAAGCTTTGATTAAGTTTCTGAAGGCAGCTCATGTGCCCCAGGAAACCTCTGCGGATCAATTTCAGAATTGCGTGGCTAGTCTGACTGCAGACAATGGATTAGGTTTTTCTGATGCCGACCTGACCCCTAAAGGCCGAAACCACAATGATGCGTTGCATATTTCAATCGAGTGTCGCGGAACTACCCTTGCACATGTTTTGGTTGATACCGGGTCGTCGCTGAATGTTTTGCCTAAAAAGGCCTTGGACCGGCTAGATTGCGAAGGGTTAGAATTGAAGCCGAGCGATATTGTCGTTAGAGATTTCGATGGGTCGAAGAGAATGGTCCATGGAGAAGTTGAAATTCCTATCAAGATAGGTACTGAGGTGTTTAAATCCACTTTCTACGTAATGGACATCCGCCCATCATACTCCTGCCTGCTGGGTAGACCTTGGATACACCATGCTGGGGCAGTCACCTCATCCCTGCATCAGATGCTGAAGTACCCTGTCAAGGGAAAGATCATTACTGTCCACGGCGAAGAAGAGTACATGATTAGCCATTTAAATTCTTTCCGGTATGTGGAAGTTGAAGGGGAGTTTATTGAGACACCGTTTCAACATTTCGAAGAAGTGTTTCCTGAGATAGCAGTGGCGAAATTGACAGCTGAGACACCAAGGCAGATGGCCAGGATGGCATCTCTGGAAGATGCAAGGGCTGCAGTTAAAGAAGGGAAGAACTCAGCGTGGGGGCAGCTACCCGATTTTCCGCATAAAGCTGACAAGTCTGGATTAGGTTTCACAGCTGCCGGTCAGAAGGCTATGCGCCGGTCAAAGATTGAGAGGGCGCCAGTCAAAATTTCTCCTTACAGAATCAACGCCTTGGAAGATAAAGACAAGGACAGCAACATTGAAGATTGGATTTATCCAACTGTCAGAGGAGGGTTGAGCAATTGGGAGGCAAAAGATTTTGTCCCCATCACTTTTATTCCTCAGTAATTTATCTATCGAACATTTCCTATTTTGGTCTGTAATATTTTACTTTCAAACAATCCGTACACTATCTTTTTCACCTCCTGCCTTGCCCGGGGCATGTAGGTCCACTTGTAAGGGTTTTGACTATTTTTCATATTCATATGCCATGTTTAATGATTCATTGGACGTTTTTCATTTGATAAACTGCTTGTGTTCATTTCCTTTCCTTTTGCATTTTTGTTTAAGGATGGCTATCCCTTACACACACCCACCACTCACCAATGCAGGTACCCATCCACTCCGGATTCCATGGGTGACTATTCTGCTGTATCTTTCAATAACTCTGAAGACCTGGTCAATCTAGCCGAGTATGAAGATGACGAAGGTTGTGAAGTACCAGGGGAACTAGCCAGACTTCTGCAACAAGAGGAAAGAGCCATCTTACCGCATGAGGAGCCATTGGAAACTGTCAACTTGGGAACCGAGGAGAATCGGAAGGAGGTGCAAGTGGGTGCCAACCTGGAACCAGAAGTTAAGGAACGCTTGGTATAGTTACTGAATGAGTATGTTGAAATCTTCGCTTGGTCCTATGAAGACATGCCGGGTTTGGACACAGACATCGTGGTTCACCGTCTCCCCACAAGAGAGGACTGTCCACCGATCAAGCAAAAGGTTCGCCGAATGAGGCCTGACATGTCCGAAAAGATCAAAGCAGAAGTAATGAAGCAGTTCAATGCTGGCTTTTTGGCTGTTACATCCTATCCTCAATGGGTCGCTAACATTGTGCCAGTGCCTAAAAAGGATGGCAAAGTCAGAATGTGTGTGGACTACCGGGATTTGAATAGGGCCAGCCCTAAGGATGATTTCCCGCTACCTCATATTGACATCTTGATCGACAATACAGCTCAGCATAAGGTGTTTTCCTTCATGGACGGGTTCTCGGGCTATAATCAAATCAAAATGGCCCCCGAGGATATGGAGAAAACAACTTTTGTCACACAATGGGGCACTTTCTGTTACAAAGTGATGCCGTTCGGGCTGAAGAACGCCGGGGCAACTTATCAACGCGCCATGGTAGCTTTATTTCATGACATGATACATCATGAGATTGAAGTTTACGTAGACGATATGATAGCTCGGTCGCAAACAGAGGAAGAGCACCTTGAACATCTGGAAAAGCTGTTTGCCAGATTGAAAGAATACAAATTAAGGCTGAATCCAAGCAAATGCACTTTTGGAGTTAGGTCCGGTAAACTCCTGGGATTCATTGTAAGCAACAAAGGCATTGAAGTCGACCCGGCAAAAGTAAAAGCAATACAAGAGATGCCTGCTCCCCGTACTGAAAAGGAAGTTAGAGGTTTCTTGGGGCGCATAAACTATATTGCCAGGTTCATCTCACATCTGACCTCTACCTGTGAGCCAATTTTCAAACTCTTGAAGAAAGATCAGGTAGTGGAATGGAACGACGATTGTCAAGCTGCTTTTGATAGAATCAAGGAATATTTGCTAGAACCTCCTATTCTGATGCCACCCGTCGAAGGAAGACCTTTGATCATGTATTTGACCGTCTTGGATAATTCAATGGGGTGTGTTCTGGGCCAGCATGACGAGTCTGGTCGAAAAGAGCATGCTATTTATTACCTTAGCAAAAAGTTTACCGACTGTGAGACTCGCTACTCACCGCTCGAGAAAACTTGCTGCGCTTTGGTATGGGCTGCTCGCCGACTAAGACAGTATATGCTGACTCATACTACCTTGTTGATATCCAAAATGGATCCTATCAAATATATCTTCGAAAAGCCCGCTTTATCTGGAAGGATAGCTAGATGGCAAATGATCTTAACTGAGTATGACATCCAGTACACCACCCAAAAAGCTATAAAAGGGAGTGTATTAGCTGACCATCTGGCTCATCAGGCCATTGAAGACTATCAACCCATGAGATTTGACTTCCCAGACGAGGACATCATGAATTTGGACAACATTGAAAGTGACGGACCGTATGACGGACCCGAAAAGGGATCCCGATGGACCCTGTACTTTGATGGTGCTTCAAATGCACTTGGAAATGGTATTGGCGCGGTACTCATTTCTCCGGAAGGATGCCACACTCCTTTCACAGCCCGACTTTGCTTCAGCTGCACAAACAACATGGCTGAGTATGAAGCCTGCATCTTTGGTCTCAAGGCTGCTATAGACTTGGGGATCAAATCTTTGGTCGTATTCGGGGATTCGGCTTTGGTCATCAGCCAGATCAAAGGAGATTGGGATACCAAACATCCCAATCTTATTCCGTACAAAGAACATGTTCTGACATTGTTGCCTCACTTCGAGCAAATTACCTTCGAGCACTTCCCGCGAGAAGAGAATCAGCTAGCAGATGCTCTAGCCACAATGTCCTCCATGTTTAAACTCAACTGGGATAACGAGGCTCCCCAAGTCACCATCGAGCGAATGGATGAACCCGCGCATTGTCACGAGATTAATATCGAAGAAGAAGTGGAACAACCTTGGTTCCATGAAATCAAAAGGTATCTCGAGACCCAAGATTATCCTGAAGGAGCTTCCGTGAATGACAAGAAGTTCTTAAGGAAATTCGCTGCTAAGTTCTTCCTGAGCAACGGCATCCTTTACAAACGAAGCCATGATTGCGTATTACTCCGGTGTGTGGATAAAGCTGAAGCAGAGTTGATTATGACCGACATACACAGCGGACCATTTGGCACTCACTTGAGCGGGCATACAATGGCTAAGAAGATCCTAAGGGCAGGCTATTACTGGTCTACCATGGAGGCTGACTGCCATCAGCATTCCCGTACTTGTCACAAGTGTCAAGTCTATGCTGACAAAGTTCATATCCCTCCGGTTCCCCTCAACGTCCTGACTGCTCCGTGGCCCTTTGCAATGTGGGGCATTGATATGATTGGAGAGATCAAGCCCACGGCTTCCAACGGACATCGCTTCATCCTGGTTGCCATTGACTACTTCACTAAATGGGTCGAAGCAGCTTCCTTCGCCTCTGTCACCAAAAATGTGGTTGCCCGCTTTATCAAACATAACCTCATATGTCGGTATGGTGTTCCCGACAGGATCATCACAGACAACGGTACAAATCTGAATAATACAATGATCACTGCATTATGCGAACAGTTCAAGATTTATCATCACAATTCATCTCCCTATCGGCCGAAGATGAACGGTGCTGTTGAAGCTGCAAACAAAAACATTAAAAAGATCATTCAGAAAATGACAGTCACTTACAAAGACTGGCATGAGATGTTGCCATTTGCTCTGCATGGATACCGCACGACGGCACGTACTTCAACTGGGGCAACCCCATTTTCTCTGGTTTATGGCATGGAGGCTGTTTTGCCTATGGAAGTTCAGATCCCTTCTCTAAGGATCATGAAAGATGCAGGTTTGAATGAAGATGATTGGATGCAGACCCGACTTGATCAACTCAATCTGATCGACGAAAAGCGACTTGCTGCTATATGCCATGGTCAGACGTATCAAAAACGGATGATCAAGGCTTTCAACAAGAAAGTTAGGCGTCAAGTGTATCAAGTCGGAGATCTAGTAGTCAAACGGATTATCTTACCGCAAAGTGATCCCAGGGGAAAATGGACTCCTACATATGAAGGACCATTTGTGATCAAGAGTATATTTTCTGGTGGTGCAATGATTCTGACCACCATGGACGGTGACGATTTGCCGCACCCTGCGAACGCAGACATAGTCAAAAGATACTACGCATAAAGTAACCCGACAAGTCGAAAACCCGAAAGGGCGGCTTGGGCAAAAATGGGCATCCCGGTGAACCGAAAACCCGAAAGGGCGGTTCAGGCAAAAGTTAGGGATAAAAACAAAAAAAATCTGTACACCCGGCAAGTCGAAAACCCGAAAGGGCGGCTTGGGCAAAAAGGGGTTTCCCGGTGGATCGAAAACCCGAAAGGGAGATTCAGGCAAAAGTTAGGGAATTAAAGCGTATGACTATGTCTCGTCGGATCACTTCAAAGACAGTCTCTTCATCAACCGGTTCCAGGTCTGATCAATCCAGCCATCGTCAAACGAAGCATTGAATGGACAGAGGTTCAGAGTTGTGAAAGCTACAGCAGAACGGAATCCCATGGAATTATTTCACATAGCCATCTTTATTTTGTATAAATTTTTCAAATATTTACGGCAAGATCCTCTTACTAGGATGATTGTTTCCTTTGTACAAATATACTCAAAGAAAATCAATACAAATAGTCTTCCCAAAATTTGTGTCATTTCCCTTTTTCTTTTTCTCTTGCACTATTCGCTTTATTTTGAGAAACGTCCAATGTTTTGTTAAATAGGCATATGCATTTGAAACATGATCAATTCCTAATTAAAACCTAAGAAAAGGATTACTGATAGGATGAAAGTACAGACGGACATTTTGACACCCTTTCAAAGGAAATCCCTCAAGATCTGTAATCTCCGTCCCTGGCAAACCCTGAGGTTTATCTCCAGCAGACCCTCGGAGTTTATCCCCAGTAAGGTTCTGAAAGGTATTCCCCGCAGAGTACGGACGTCCCTTCCGAGTTTTATTCAAGGTTATTCCCCGCAAAGGCTTATAACTGGGTTATCCTCAGCTAACCACCACGGAAAATCGCGCTCGCCGAAGTTCTTCCCATCCCCAGCGGAGTTCCTCAAAATTCCCCCAACAATAATTTATCAAATACAACCCCCGGAGGAGCTTATCTTTGCAAATCCCCAACCAGAGAATCTTTTGGAAATCATTTTCCCTCAGAATTTAAGCTTCAGTATCCCCAGCAGATCAAGAGCTTCAAATGGACTATCCCCAGCGGAGTCAGACTCTTAAACTATCTCCCCACAGAGTTTTTTTTGGGAAGAAAAATCTTGAGTTCCCCAGTAAAATCTCCGGGGTACTTCTCACCAAGCTGAAGATTCTCAATCTGGCCTCCCCAGCTTTAAGTCTACTAGTTTGGTACCCCCCAGTAGAAGACTTCAGGAATTCCCCAGAAGATTGGTATACAACCCAAATTCCCGGTTCCCCAGCAACAATCCAGGATTTATTTTCCCCGGCAGCAGTCAGGATACTTCTATCCTCCGCTACCCCGGATTCATCTATCCTGTGCAGGGCAGCTCTCCAGCTTACATGCACATCCATTTACATTCCTAACACATGAATATACATTGTATCATGCATCATAGCATTGCATACAGCTAACTCTTTGCCTTTTCAGGAAAGGTCAGTCGACAGACTAATATCATTCAAATCTCAAGAGTTCTGAAAACAGTTCACGGGTTCTCCAAGTAAACGGATGTTAACCTATCGCTTGTTCAGATTCTTCTCAAGACTTCTGAAAACAGTTTATGGATTCTTCCCAAGTAACGGATGTTAATCTATCAGCTTGTTCAGATGCAACCTTTGAAATTAGTTTCCGGACGCTTCCCAACAACGGATGCGACTCTATTGCTAATTCAACTTCAAGACTTCTGAAAACAGTTTATGGATTCTTCCCAAGTAACGGATGTTAATCTATCAGCTTGTTCAGATGCAACCTTTGAAATTAGTTTCCGGACGCTTCCCAACAACGGATGCGACTCTATTGCTAATTCAACTTCAAGACTTCTGAAAACAGTTCACGGGTTCTCCAAGTAAACGGATGTTAACCTATCGCTTGTTCAGATTCTTCTCAAGACTTCTGAAAACAGTTTATGGATTCTTCCCAAGTAACGGATGTTAATCTATCAACTTGTTCAGATGCAACCTTTGAATTTAGTTTACGGACGCTTCCCAACAACGGATGCTGCTCTATTGCTGATTCAATCTCAAGAGTTCTGAAAACAGTTCACGGGTTCTCCAAGTAAATGGATGTTAACCTATCACTTGTTCAGATTCTTCTCAAGACTTTCTGAAAACAGTTTATGGATTCTTCCCAACAACGGATGTTAATCTATCAATTTGTTCAGATGCAACTTTCTGAAAACAGCTTACAGGTTCCTCCCAACAACGGATGTCAACCTATTGCTTGTTCGGACCCCCAATTTAGAAATGGTCCAAAGCTTGGACACTTTCCTAATATTCCCTTCCAGATGGCATCTTTAAGCCCATCCCCGACAAGTTTCTGTCACTCTCTCAGATGGCATCGTTAAGCCCATCTCCAAATGGCATCTCTAAGCCCATTCCCGCATCCAGTGCTTTGACGAATGCAAATTTCTGGGCACTCTAGTGTCCAATCTCCTTTTACCCTCGAGTCGCGAAAGGCAAGCCTGCCAATCTAACTCTTCGGATTCAAGAAGATTGAACAGGGGCAACTGTTGTACCCCAAAATTTGCCCTCCCATTTCTCATTGATCTCTCCTCACAAAGCTCTTGAAGCTCAAGACTCAGTTAGGGTTTCATCTGCTCAAGACCTCCCCTTGCACTGTGGACTCAGAATTAGGGTTTGTGTTTGCACAAAGTTGTTTTGACCCAAAGTGCCCAATATGACTTTCATGCTTCATATTGGACTCCCAAGATTATCCATACCAAGTTTCAAGTCTTGATTCCAAGTTTTGCCCAGTCAATTGGACAGTTGACCTAGAAATCAACTGTATTGGGGAAAAAGTCAACTGTGGCCAATTGACAGTCAAATCTCATGAAATTTGATCCACATCAACATTATGAACTCACATGGACCATTTGATCAAGTTTGGGTCACAATTCCACAAGAAATTTGATCAGATCACCAAAAGGGCAAAATGGTCATTTTTAGGGTTTTGACTGCACAAAGGCAATTTTTGACTGTTTGACCTAGCCAATGGCAAACCAAGCTCACATATGGACTCAAGGACCCCATGGAATTGTCTTGACATACTCAACAAGTTCAAAAGATCCCAAATGCACAAGATTGACAGTTGAATTTCCCAGTCAATTGATCAATTTTGATTGTATACTGAAAAGTCAAACTTTGACTTTTTGGTCAAAATCAAGAGTCAAGATTCATTTTTCATCAAAATATGCCAAATCATGAAACTTGTTCACCAAGAAATCACAAATTGCAAATTAGGGTTTGAAAATGGAATTTTTCATAACTTAGAATTTTTTTAAGTTATGAAAAACCCTAATTTTTTCCCAACTTTGCCCCATCTTTTCACCATGATCCATTTTGATTCAAACAAAAGTCAAAACATGAAAGTTGTAGATTGTTGCATAATCTACAACTTTGATTCACAAAGTTTTCTCATTTGAAGCTTGTATCTCAAGTTATAATTTTTTGAATAAGGGCACTAAACCATTTTTAACTTAGTAGAATTTTAACCTATTTTGACAAGGTTTTCTACCCCACTTCAAGGCCATTTTTCATACCCTTCCACTTGGAATTTCAATTTGCATTTCAAAGATGGATTGTAGTACACATTCCAAGCTTTCCAAAATGTCCAAGAACTTCTCAAACAACTTCATGGTTAGGGAGAATCGAATTTCACAATATAGCAAAAACTCACTTGTGAATTGGCCATTTTTCATGTTCATAAGATTATGCAACTTCTCAAAACCAGCATGCCCTTGATTATAGGTCCCTAAACCAAGTTACACTCATAAATTTAATGCATATTCTTTGTACCAAGACCAAGTTCTTTGAGTTCAAGCTTTGTCTAGAGGATTAATCCCAATTTGGAAAAAGTAAACTATCCATTTTTGCAAAAGTTCACTTTATGTCAAATTAGAAATCCAACAAGTACAAGCTAAATCTGAATGGCACAAGATTATGGACAAATTTCTCTGATCAAGAGAAGATTATGCAGCCCATTAGGAGGCCCCCTACATGCCTAGAACATCAAGTGGCATTTTGTTGCTTAGAAAAGAAGAAAGGTCCATAACTTGTGACAACTGGAACCTCAGCTTACAAACACAACACAAAAGATATCAAACACACTCAGTACATCCCAACCAAGCTTTTGCACGAATCCTTGACCTTTCAAACACTCCCATTGCCATAATCATCCTCAAACTGCAAAAACAGGGTTGCCTCTGCAGTTTGAGTGCAAACTCCCATTTCCCTCGAGCATTCTCACCAAAATCAATTCATACACCTTCCATACAACATATGCAAACTAACCATGGCCTAAAACCTGACCTGTAATCACTCTAACAGTTTCCACCATTTTTAATTTTTCCTTTTGCAGTTGAAGTTCCACAGCTCGATACAAGGAGTTTCAAGACAAAGTAAGCATTGAAAAAGCATCCCTGGACCTCAAGGAAGCTTTTCCAATCATCACCTTGCACTGAAAGTTCCTCATTCTCCAGATAGAAGTCCAACTGAATAGGTAAAAGTTTGAATTCGTATCTCTCTTATCATGCATATTTAGTCTTAAGTTTGTGAAGAAACAAGGTCCTACTCATAGCCCTGAACATGTACATAGCTTTACTTTTCATTTCTTTTGTCTGAGTAGAGAGAATTTGAGCTCTGAAAATGGTAGAAAAGTTAGGTCAGAAAAGAGGGGGAGAGAAATTCTCCCTCATCTTAGAGAGATAGTTCATGTTCTTTATATGTATGAAATCGTGAGATTATGCTTTACATGTTTTGTGTTGGAAGTTTGTTCAAAGGATCAAAGAATCAGGACATTCAAAGGGAGCTTGTTGGCGCGCGTTTTTGAACAAAATCTGTTCAGAGGTTGAAGAAGAAGTGGATTGGGCTGGGCCTGTGTTATTTTTGCTATCCACACCATTTTTTCTGTTTCACACCCCTCAGCCCATTTGCTTCATTTTTTAACATTTTTGACTTTTTCTTTTTTTGTTTGACTTGTTTATTTTTTCTCAACATATTAAAATTTTGAAAATATTTTTCTCATCATTTTTTGATTTTATTTGGTTTTTATTTGATTTTCTTTTTGATTTGTATATAAATAGATATATATTGTTATTTAAGATAAATAGAAAATATGTAAAAAATACTTCTATTTGCATTTTTATTTTTATTTACCTTCTGAAAATATTTCACATAAAAGATACTTTTTTTATTTATTTTATTAAAATATTAAGTAAATACTTATTTTGTATATAATACATATTTATAATATAAATATACATATATATATATATATATATATATATATATATATATATATATATATATATATATATATATATATATATATATATATATATATATATATATATATATATATATATATATATATATATATATATATATATATATATATATATATATATATATATATATATATATATATATATATATATATATATATATATATATATATATATATATATATATATATATATATATATATATATATATATATATATATATATATATATATATTATTATACTTAGAATAAAAACGCCAAAAAATGTATATATTTTATTTTAATATTTAATACAAAAAAATGACCTTTTTCAAATATACCATATTTTATTTTATTCTTGTATGTAAATAATAAATATTATGTGGATTAATTAATTAATATACATTTTGATTAAAACTAGGGTTTTGCCCTAAATATGAAAATACTCAAAAATAATATCTTTTTATTTTCTTATTTTTATCTTTACATAAATAATATTTTTTCATACATATAAAAACTTTCTTTTTGCATTTTGCATATTTATTTAATTTCTATTTAATTGTGCAATTTACTTACCTTGCAAATATTCAAAAATGATGTAATAATTTAGATTTAAATTCTTGTCTAATATCCCCCATTTGTAAATTTGTACCCCCCTCCCTATATTATTATGTTGTAATAGCGTAGGAATTTAAATTTCGCACTTTATACGCTTTCTAATTATGCCATGTTAGAATTAGGGTTTGCATGCGAAAAAACGATAAAAAATAGTTTGACCTAATACAAGATAAATGAGCATGAAAATAAACAACACTTCTCACACTTACACCCCTAGGGTATTCCACTTTGTTGCCTTCAAATAATTGGGCCATGTTGTATGTTGAATTTCTTTGGGCAAAGCAAATAATTTGAATGATCATAGTCCCTCGATAAAACTTTTCAAAACAAACAAAAACAAATGATCAAAGTCCCTTAAAGAGAATTGCCCAAAGATATTTAACGCCGTTGCAATTATGGTCCAAACGATGACCCGCGCCTGTCCCTTTTCATCTCCTAAGACAAGATTGTCCACCAAATGCAATGGTGGAACAAAATTGTCAAAAGGTTTAAAACATAATATAAATCTTTGAGGAAATTTTTAGGGTAGATAAACTCTTAAGTACTTGCTAAACTTTCCAAGAAAACACTTGCCTAATTTCAAAACCCACTTCACAAACACTTTCAAAAATCAACTTTTCAAAACCCTTGAAACATCTTTTTAAAAAAGATAAAATACCTTTTGTAAAACATTCGAGTAAAGAATTGTTACAAGGTTAGCCTAATACAAGGCATCTTTTCAAAACATTTTCAAAACCACACACAAAGCACCATTTCAAACAATTGAAAACCAAGGCAAGTTGATCTAAGCAAGTACCTAAGAGCCCATGGATAACCATGGATAGAAGGGGTGCTAATACCTTCCCCTTCTATAATCTACTCCCCGAACCCAAGAAAAATCTCAAAGGTTTTTGCTGTGCTTTTTAAACCTTTCCTTAGGATAAAATAAAAAGTCGGTGGCGACTCTTGCTCAACCGAAACATTTGCGAAAACAAACGCAAAACATAAGTCAGTTCTCCCACCGTATCACAACATGCATTGTGTATGTAAGCAGGATGTATGAAATGTGATATGTTTATGAATGTATTTTTGTCTAGGAAAATAAATCCTTGACGAATGCCGGGAAGTTGAATCCTGGGCTGATGTTGGGGAGTGAAGTTCTTCATTTCCACTGGGGGTGATGGTTGCAAGAATAAACCGATAGGAGAAGATGACTCCGTTGGGGGAATAAACTTGGCGAAGAGATTACTCTGCGGGGAATTACTCTGTGGGAAGAGATACTTCGCTGAGGTTTTGATGATAACTCCGCTGGGGATACCGTTGATATGTTATGCTGGGGAATCTTGATGAACTCCGCTGGGGGATAGGAAGAGCTTCGCCGAGGACGATCTTTCTGTGGCTTTTAGCTGAGGATAACCCAGTTATAAGCTCTGGTAGAGCATAACCTTTGAATAAAGTCCGGGGAGACGCGTTCGTGCTCTGCAGGGATAAGCTTCCAGAATCTATTGGGGATAAGCTTCCTACTGGGAAGATGGTTCAACTCTCCTGGGGGGACCTTTTGAGACTGTACTGGGGAGTGGCTCCACAAGGGTGTCTGTATTCCGCCGGGGAACAATCTTAGAATAAGACTGTCGGGGATGCTTGCTTAGGAACATATGTATACTCCACTGGGGAATATTGAGATTTCTGGGGATACCCATCTTCCTTAAGGCTGACAGTAGACTAACTCTGCCTGGGGAGAGTATTGCTGACTTGCTGGAGATACTGTGCCTTTTCAGGGCTGACGGGAGACCAACTCTGCTCGGGGGAGAGTATTGTTGAGTCTTGTCTTACTCGCGAGGAGTGAAGGTATCCGGGTTTCATTCTTCAGCCGAACTTACCTTGGTACCTTGGTGGACAGAGCAACTAGATTGCTTAGACAACTCATTATTGCCCCTGTTTCTGATGTCACCTGTAATTAATCCTTTGTTTCGTATGCAAATATTTATGAGTTAGCAATTAGTGTCAAATGCATATATCAAAAATGAACATTGGACGTTCTTCGCAAGACAAAACAGAAAAAGGAAAAACAATTGGCAATTTGTATGGAAAAGTGAATTTGTATTGATTTTCGAATTTGCCTGTAAATAGGCGTTTTATGTACAAGAGGCTGACGTCCTAGTAAGAGAACGCCGCCAAACAACAGAGTTTATACATTTTGTAAAAGGGAAAACAAAACAGCTATGTGAAAGGAATAATCCCACTGGGTTCCAACTCTGCTATCGCCTTTATGTCTTCAAGCGTCTCATAACTTGGCTGCTTAGTTAAAGATGAAGCTGACTGATTGATGCCATCTGCACCTGATAGTTGATACCGGATTCTGGATGTAAGGCGATCCAATGAGACATAGTATTACGCTTTATCCCTAACTTTTGCTTGGACCGCCCATTCGGGTTTTCAGTCCACCGGGATACCCATTTTTGCCCAAGCCGCCTTTTCAGGTTTTCGACTTGCCGGGTGTACAGATTTTTTTTCATTTCATCCCTTATTTTTGCCCGAACCCTTTTGGTTCGCCGGGAAGCCCTTATTTTTGCCTAGGTATGTCAACCTAGCGGGTCTTTTATCATGCGTAGTATCTTTTTACTATGTCTGCATTGGCGGGGTGAGGAAGGTCGTCACCATCCATGGTGGTTAGAATCATGGCTCCTCCTGAGAAGACATGTTTAACCACAAATGGCCCTTCGTACGTAGGGGTCCATTTGCCCCTGGGATCACTTTGAGGAAGAATGATGATGTGATCGGTGGAAATAGAACTGACTGGTTTTAGCTGGTTTCGCGAAATGTCGCGGTAAGCAAGAGTCGCCACCGTCTTTTATGTTCTCCAACATGGAAAGGACAAAAGCACAGCAAAATTCCTTCTTTGAGATTTCTCTCGGTTCGGGAGGTAGATTTATAGAAAGGGAAGGTGTTAGCACCCTTTCTATCCGTGGTTATCCACGGGCTCTTAGGTACTTGCTTTTATGTTTTCAAAATTTGTTTGCTTTTCAAGTGTGTGTGGGTTTTGAAAAAAGTTCTTTTGAAATATTTCTAAGTAACTCTTGTATCTGTCCTCAAGAGTGTATGAAAAATTTGTTTGAAAACTTTTTGAAAGTGTGAGGTGTGAAAAGATGTTTTGTTTGTTTGAAAAGAGCAAGTACTTAAGAGAAATCTACCTACTCTAAGGAATTAAGCTGTGTAAGAGTCCTTTAGATAGTGTTATCCCACCATTGAGAGGTAGGTAGCACCGTCGTTGGAGTTATTCGAGTCAATTCGATTATCGGGACTGTGTGGTCACCGAAGCAATGGTAGGACAACTTAGAAGTAACCCTAACGTCCTAGATCCTTTTATCCGAGGCAACCGTTTCGAGGCAACTGGATCTTTAGACAAAGGGTGACCTCTAAGACGTCCTATACTTGATGACCACGTTTCGAGGCAACGAGTGAAGTGTACCCTAGGAGTGGCATGTGCTTTGTGTGTTGTTTTCCGGTTAATGTTTTTGTACATATTATTTGTGAGCTACAGATTAATTTTATTTACATACATTCTTTCATGCATTTAACAGTTAAGGGGTGCGGAAAGTAAATTGCGGAAATATAAATTCTACGCTATTACAAGGCGCGGGTCTATACATCGCCAAAAATACAAAGACCCGTTTTGGTAAAGTGCGGAAAGTAAATAAAAACAATAAACCTAATTACTATTACATTCTTGAAAGCAATTACATAATAATCAAAATGAAAATGCGTGCGAAAAAATTAATCGGGAATGTTCTAAGGGTTTTGACCCTTTTAAGAAAAGAAATTGATTTTTTTTGTCTTTTTTTTTTGTAATTAATGAAATTAAAACCAATAATTAAACTAATTAATTAATTAATTAAAAAAAATAAAAGTTTTTTTTGTGTTTTTATGTTTTTTATGAAAATAAAATAAAAAGAATTAAAATGTCAAAAGAAAAGCCTAAGTCTAAGTTGATTTTATTTATTATAAAAAAAAAAGTTAACATTAAACTAATTAAACTAATTGACTTGTTAGAATTTATTTACAAAAATAACATGAAATTAATAATAATAATAATGTTAGTTCTTTTTTTTTTTGATTTTTTTGTAAAAAAATATTAATTATGTTAATAGTTAATAAAAGGGAAAAAAATAAATAAGACAAATAAAATATAAAATGACAAAATAAAATTGCAAACCCAAGGGGGGTTTGGGCCAGATTTGGGAGTTTGATTTAGAAATTCTGGCCCAAGAACACTCCAAGCCTTGTTGACTTTGGGAATCGCCTATGCCTGCTTTGACCTGAGAACATGATGCTCCTTCCCTTGTGGCCATTGGATTTGCACTTGGAGACACTTGGCGCGTTGGATATGTGGGATGCATGGTGGTACGCTTTGGACTGCCTGTACATGAACATGTTAAGAAAAAATGAAACAATTATTTGGGGGACCTGGGAAGAACTTACAGCGCGGTATGATGGATCTTAGGAAGTGGCAAGGGTTGCTTTAGCTTCAGGGGATGGCAAAGAAGAGAGTCACGCTCTCCTTTTGGCCTGAAAATGCTTGCAATACTCCTTTTGATCTCACACTTTTTTTTTTACACTTTTTGGATTTTTACTCTGGTCGTTTGTGTAATGTTCTAGGTTGTGAATGAGGCTTGCAAGGCTTGTATATATAGTAATGAGTGAGAATCAAATGACATTAGAAGCCTTAAACCATTGCCATTAAGCTTTGGATTTTCTCATAACCACCATTAAAGAAACTTGCCATTTTTGTTCAAAATTTGAATTTCATGCTCATAATAGGCTTGGCACGAATTTGGTAGGTGATTCATGACATATAAAAGTCATTCAAAACTCAAAGATACCATTTAATTCATTTTTTGATTTTTATTTGAATTATTATGGATTAAAGTGAATTAAATCCATAAAAATTAAATAAAAATGAAAAAATAAATGTTTGGTCTTGTAATGGGTCATGGGACACGTGGGTGGCATGAAAAGGCTGAACCAAGTGGAAAAAAGTGGGCCCTTTTGTCAAAAATTGAAGTTTCAAGGATAGTTGACTTTGGCCATTTCACAAAAATTTCCCAACTTCTCCAATGCATATCTTGCTCAATTTTGATCATATGAACATGTTCTTGGACATTTTGGAAAGGTCTTGAAGTCCTATAACCAATGCCTTTGGTCCCATGTCATTTTGATTTACCAATCTCAAGTTATGGTCTTTGACTAAAAATGCCTTTTTGTTGACTTTTGAAAATGACCTATAATGTTGAAATTGATAACTTTTTGTGAGAGCATTTCTTGGACTTGGAATGTGAATATGAGTTGTAGGAAATGTCATCCCCTTAAAGATGAGCATTGGATGGGATTTTTCTGATGAACCATGAAAAAGTTATGCCTTGGTCAAGTTACAGTTGACTTTTCAACTGTCCAAAAATGGAAACTTTTGCATCTTGATGATTTTTGAGCCATTCTTGTGGAATCATGATCAAGACTTGATCAAATGATGATTGTGGCTTCAAAATAAGATGTTTACCAAAATTTTTGACTTTTGACTGCCAAATGACCATTTTGCCCCTACAGTTGATTGTGAAGCAATTAGGGTTTTTGACTGTGTAACTTGATGGTGTGAGCCTTGAAACTTGGCATGTAGATGCTTGACAATGTTTATAGGCATGTAGGACTTGATTGAGCCCTTGAAAACCTCAACTTCCTTGCAAGAACCAAAACCCTAATTTTACTGGCTTATGAGGGTGGTTGACTGTGCAACCCTTGAGTAGACTTTGAACCATTTAAGGTGATGCTTGTCAAAACTTTGAAGAATATGGGAGGGCAAATTTTGGGGTACAACAGTTGCCCCTGTTCAATCTTCTTAAACCTGAGGATGTAGATTGGCTTGTGTGCCTTTCATGATCCGAAGGTGGAAGATGATTGAACACTAGAGTGCCCAGAAATTTGCACTCACATAGTTGAGTATCAACAATGTGATGGAGGGAATGGGCTTACAGATGCCATTTGGAAAGATGATGGATAGGAGGATGGGCTTATAGATGCCATCTGGAGATGTGACAGAACCTTGTCGGAAATGAGCTTATAGATGCCATTTGGAGTTGTGATGGATAGGAGGATGGGCTTATAGATGCCATCTGGAGGTGTCGATCGCGTAAGAGATTCCTAAGCGAGAACTTGCGTACCTGAGAAAGAAAGATAATTACCTGGCCTGTTACAGAGGTTGATCTTCACTAAGTCGCTCACAGACCTGTCCTGGCTAGATACAGGTATCAAATCTGGAACTTCGAAAGGTTGATGGGTTGTCTCTACTGACAGGTTATCTCAGAAAAATCTTTGGGATTTAACCGAACCAGAGGGGGTTTTGTCTTTCTTGACGAGTTGTCTCTTTGGACGGGTTATCTTCATGGACGGTGTGATACGGTGGGAGAACTGACTTGAGGTTTTGCGTTTGTTTTCGCAAATTTTTCGGTTGAGCAAGAGTCGCCACCGACTTTTTATTTTATCCTAAGGAAAGGTTAAAAAGCACAGCAAAAACCTTTGAGATGTTTTCTTGGGTTCGAGGAGTAGATTATAGAAAGGGAAGGTATTAGCACCCTTTCTATCCATGGTTATCCATGGGCTCTTAGTTACTTGCTTAGATCAACTTGCCTTAATTTTCAATTGTTTGAAATGGTGCTTTGTGTGTGTGGGTTTGAAAATGTTTTGAAAAGAAGCCAATGTGGTGGCAACCTTTGTAATGATCCATGTTGGGATGTATACAAAGGTGTATGTCTTTTGAAAAGGTTTTCAATGTTTTTGAAAGTTGTTTTTGAAAGTGTAGTGATGTGTGGTTTGAAAAATAGGCAAGTGTTTTTGTTTTGCAAGGGGGCAAGTAACCAAGAGCTATCTACCCTATATTTCTCAAATATCTTTGCTATGTTTTAACCCTTTTAACAATTTTGTTCCACCATTGCATTTGGTGGACAATCTTGTGTTAGGATGTGAACGGGACGGGCGCGGGTCATCGTTTAGACCATAATTGCAATGGTGCCAAGTATCTTTGGGCAATTTTTCCTTGGAGGGACTTGATCATTTTTTAGGCAACTTTCGAAAGCGTCATCAAGGGACTATGATCATTTGAATTGTGTTTGTTTTGCCCAAAGAGGCCTAACATGCAATATGGCCCATTATTGAAGGCAACAAGTGGAATACCCTAGGGGTGCAAGTGTGATTAGTGTTGTCCATTTTCATGCTTGTTTATCTTGAATTTAGGTCAAACTATTTTTGGTTAATTGATTTGCATACAACCCTAATTCTAACATGGCATAATTAGAAAGCTTTAAAGTGCGAAAAATAAAGTTCCTAAGTTATTACAACACAATATATAGGAAGGGGGGTACAAATGTTCAAATGGGGATATTTTAGCAAGAAATTAAATCCTAAACTATTACAATCCAAATGGAATTATACAAATTATTTAATATGCAATAATTAAATAAAATAAGATAAATATGCAAGATGCAAAAATGATTTTTTATGTGTACGTAAAAAAGGTGTTTTTTATGTGTCAAGAAAACAAAAATAAAAGTATTAATTTTTGGGCATTTTTATATTTAGGGCAAAAACCCTAATTTTTACAAATAAAAGTATTTATTGTATAATATATTCAATATTTACTAATTATATACAAAAAATAAATAAAAGAGAAGTATATTTGTCAAAAAGGTATTTTTAATGTTAAATATTAATAAAAATAAAAATGTATATATTTTGTATTTTATCCTAAATATTCTAATAAATATGTAAATATTTATATTATATGATAAATATATTAAATATGTACAAAAATAAAATATTTAATATTTACAAAAAAAAAAGTATATTTTCATAAAATATTTTCAAAAGATAAAATAAAAATAAAAATCAGAAAATAAAATGCACTGGTATTAATTTTAGTATTTTTAAATAAAAGATATTATGTATTATTTACGTACAAACATCAATTTAAACAAATAAATGCCTAATAAATACAAAAATAGTGTGAAAAATATTTTTAATATTTTTAATATTATGAGAAAAAATAAATAAGTCAGAAATAAAAAGAAAAGTCAAGAAAATGTTTCAAATAAGCACAATGGGCCAAGGGGGTTCAAAAGTAAAAACAAGGTGCAAATAAGAAAGATAAAACAAGCCCAGCCCAAAGGACCTTCTTCAACCTCTGGCCAGAATTTTGTCAAAAAACGCGCGCCTCCTACACTGATTCAAACATCTGGATTCCTGGACTTTTAGCACAAACTTACAACATGAAAAATGTTAAGCATCAAACCACGATTCTGGACATATAAAGAACTCATCCTAACTCTCAGAAATGAGAGAGAATTTCTCCATTCCCAATTCCTGACCTAGTTTTTGTTCCATGTTCATACTTCAAATTCTCATAGCACACATAACATAAATGAAAACTAATTATATGGGCATGTTCAGGGCCATGAATGTGACATAATTTCTTCACAAATCTAAACCTAACAAAGCCTGGATAGAGAGATAAGAGTTCATGAACTTACCTGTTCAGTTGGAATCGTATATGGTGATGGAGGTGTTTTCAATGCAAGGTGATGATTGGTATAGCTTCCTTGATGTCCAGGGATGCTATTTCAAGCTTTAGTTTGCTTTGAAACCAAGTGAATCGTGTGATAGCACTTCAACTGCAAAACAGACAAATGAAAATGGTGATGTTGATTAGGAGTGTTACAGTCTACTTCTAATGCTTTGGACAGTTTGTATGGATGGTAGGGAAAGTGTTTGAAGTGGTTTTGGCCAAGATGCACGATGGAAATGAGTTGTGGGATTCCAAGTGCAGGATGCCCTGTTTTTGTGCAGTTTAATGGTGATTCTGTGTTTGAGGATGTTTGGAACTTGGTTGGCTTGTGTTTCAGCTTAGGTTTGATGATTAGAAAGTGTTCAATAACTTTGCTTAAGGTTCTCTTGGCTGAGATGATAGTTAGTGTATGTTATGCAAGTTTTCTTCACACTTAAGCAACAAAATGTCAAGTGGTGTTCTAGACTGATGCATGCCCCCAATCTATACTGCAACCTTTCCCCTTGATCAGTGTGTTTTACTTCTGAACTTGTGCCCAAAGATATGGCCTTGTACTTCTTGATTTGCAACTTTGACATAAAGCCATACTTTTCTAAAATGGATAATTTGCTTTTTCTATTTAAGGGTTAAACTTCCATGTAATGCTTAAACACATAATGCAAGGCTTGAACACAAGGGGTTTTCATTAAATTATTGAGTGCAAGTGGGATATAGGACCTGTAATCAAGTTGTGCAAGCTGATTTGAAAATTGCCTAAGTTTATGAACATGAAAATTGGTCATAAACAAAGTGAGTTTTTCCTATATTTCCAAATTCGATTCTCCCTAACCATGAGGTTGTTTGATCAGTTCTTGGACATTTTGGAAAGCTTGGAATGTTTAATACAATCCATCTTTGAAATGCAAACTGAAATTCCAAGTGGAAGCATGTGAAAAATGGTCTTGAAGTTAGGCAAAAATCCTGCCTAAAATGGTTCAAAATTTCTCTAAGTTAAGAATGGTTTGGTACCCTTGTTCCAAAAATTGTAACTTGAGCTACAAGCTTCTTTTGAGAAAACTTTGTGAATCAAAGTTGTAGATTTTGCAATGGAATACAACTTTCATGTTTTGACTTTTCCTTGAATCCAAATGCATCTTGATGAGAAAGTGGGACAAAGTTAGGAAAAAATTAGGGTTTTTCATAACTTAGAAAAATTCTAAGTTATGAAAAATCTTCATTTCAAACCCTAATTTGCAATTCTTGATTTCTTGATGCACAAGTTTCATGATTTGGCATGTTTTGATGAAAAATGAATCTTGACACTTGATTTTGACCAAAAAGTCAAAGTTTGACTTTTCAGTATACAGTCAAAATTGATCAATTGACTGGAAAATTCAACTGTCAATCTTGTGCATTTGGGATCTTTTGAACTTGTTGAGTATGTCAAGATAATTCCATGGGGTCCTTGAGTCCATATGTGAGCTTGGTTTGCCATTGGCTAAGTCAAACAGTAAAAAATTGCCTTTGTACAGTCAAAACCCTAAAAATGACCATTTTGCCCTTTTGGTGATCTGATCAAATTTCTTGTGGAATTGTGATCCAAACTTGATCAAATGGTCCATATGGGTTCATAATGTTGATGTGGGTCAATTTTCATGAGGTTTGACTGTCAATTGGCCACAGTTGACTTTTTCCCCAATACAACTGATTTCTAGGTCAATTGTCCAATTGACTGGGCAAAGATTGGAATCAAGGCTTGAAACTTGGTATGGATAAACTTGGGAGTCCAACATGAAGCATGAAAGTCTTCTTAGGAATTATAGGTCAAAATATCTTTGTGCAAACACAAACCCTAATTTGGGTTAACAGTGCTAGGAGAAGTCTTGCAGAGGAAACCCTAATTGGATCTTGAGCTCCAAGGGCCTTGTGATGAGAAAAATGTTGAGAGAATGGGAGGGAAAATTTTGGGGTACAACAGTTTCCCCTGTTCAATCTTCTTGAACCTGAAGAGTTAGATTGGCAAGTTTGCCTTTCGTGACTCGAGGGTAAAAGGAGATTGGACACTAGAGTGCCCAGAAATTTGCACTTGCATGTTGGAGTATCAGCAAATGTGATGTCGGGAATGGGCTTATAGATGCCATTTGGAGAGATGGTGGATAGGGAGATGGGCTTATAGATGCCATCTGAAGGCGTGATAGAACCTTGTCGGGAATGGGCTTATAGATGCCATTTGGAAGTGTTGATCGCATAAGAGATTCCTTAGCGATAACTTGCGCACTTTGAGAAAGACAGATGTTTTCCTGGCTTGTTACAGATGTTGATCTTCAATCTCTTCATGCAGATATGCCCTGGCTAGATACAAGTGTCGAATCTACAATCGGTTGCTCACAGATATGCCCTGGCTGGATACAGGTATCGAATCTGGAATTAGTCGTCAACAGATATGCCCTGGCTGGATACAGGAATCGAATCTTCAAACTCTTCAGATGTGCCCTGGATGGATACAAGAATCGAATCTGGAAATAGTCGTCAACAGATATGCCCTGGCTGGATACAGGAATCGAATCTAGAATTAGTCGTCAACAGATATGCCCTGGCTGGATACAAGAATCGAATCTGGAATTAGTCGTCAACAAATATGCCATGGCTGGACACAGGAATCGAATCTTCAAACTCTTCAGATGTGCCCTGGCTAGATACAGGAATCGAATCTGGAAACTGATCACTCACAGATGTGCCCTGGCTAGATACAGGAATCGAATCTGGAATTGTGACAGTTGAAGGTAGTTGTCTTTTGGGTTGTCTTTTTCCCTGAAAAGGCAAAACATCAGTTGTATGCAATGTCATGATGTATGAAATGCATGATGTCATGATGTTCAAAATGAGATAGTGTTGTATGCACTTTATCACGTATGTAAGCAAGATGTATGAAATGTGAAATGTTTATGAATGCGTTTTCGTCTAGGAAAATAAATCCTTGACGACCGGCCGAGGAATTAAATCCTGGGCTGACGTTGAAGAGTAGAGTTCTTCGTTTCCGCTAGGGATGAGGATCGCAAGAATACACCGGTAGGAGAAGATAACTCTGTTGGAGAATAAACTTGTTGGAGAGATTACTCTGAGGGGAATTGCTCTGAGGGGAATAAATACCTTGCTGAGGTTCTGATGAGAGCTCCGCTGAGGATTTCAATGATGGACTCCGCTGGGGATAACAATGGTAAACTCCGCTGGGGATTGTGTTGATAAGTTATGTTGGGGAACTTTGATGAACTCCGCTGGGGATAGGAAGAACTTTGCCAAGGACGATCTTCCGTGGAAATTAGCTGAGGATAACCCAGTTATAAGCCCTTGTAAGGAATAACTTTGAATAAAGCCCGGGAGAGACGTCCGTACTCTGCAGGGGATAAGCTTCCAGAATCTATTGGGGATAAGCTTCCAGACCTACTGGGGATATGGATTTCAAATTTCCTGGGGAAACTTTCGGACTGCACTGGAAAATGGTTCCACTGGGGTGTCTGTGTTCCGCCGGGGAACAATCTTAGATCAAGACTGCCGGGGATGCTTGCTGAGGAATGCCTATACTTCGCTGGGGAAAGTTGATATCTTCTGGGGATACCCAACCTCCTTTAGGCTGATCATAAACTAACTCTGCTGGAGAAGAGTATTGCTCACTTTCTAGGGGAATAGGGTGCCTATTGTAGGGTTGATGATAGACTAACTCTTCCTGGGGAGAGTATTGCTGAATCCTGTCTTACTCTGTGGGGAGTTGAGGCAACTTGGTCACATTCTTCAGTTGAATCTACCTTGGTACCCTGGCGGACAAAGCAACTAGACTGCCTGGAAAATTCTACCTTGCCCCTGTTTCTGATGTCACCTGTAATTGGTCTTTTGTTTCACATGCAAGTATTTATGAATTAGCAATTTAATGTCAAATGCATATATCAAAAATGAACATTGGACGTTCTTCGCAAGACAAAACAGAAAAAAGGAAAAAACAATTGGCAATTTGTTTGGAAAAGTGAATTTGTATTAATTTTGAAATTTGCCTGTAATAAGGCGTTTTTTGTACAAGAGGCTGATGTCCTAGTAAGAGAACGCCGCCGAATAACATAAAGTTTATACAATTTTGAAAAGGAAACAAAACAGCTATGTGAAAAATATTCCCACTGGGTTCCAACTCTGCTATCGCCTTTATGTCTTCAAGCATCTCATCACTTTGTTGCTTAGTTGAAGATGAAGCTGATTGATCAATGCCGAAGTCTGAGCCCGATAGTTGATGCCGAATTCTGGATGCAAGGTTATCTAATGAGACATAGTGTTACGCTTTATCCCTAACTTTTGCCTGGACCGCCCTTTCGGGTTTTCAGTCCACCGGGATACCCGTTTTTGCCCAAGCCACCTTTTCAGGTTTTCGACTTGCCGGGTGTACAGATTCTTTTTTCATTTCATCCCTTATTTTTGCCCGAACCCTTTTGGTTCGCCGGGAAGCCCTTATTTTTGCCTAGGTATGTCAACCTAGCGGGTCTTTTATTCATGCGTAGTATCTTTTTACTATGTCTGCATTGGCGGGGTGAGGAAGGTCTTCACCATCCATGGTGGTTAGAATCATGGCTCCTCCTGAGAACACATGTTTAACCACAAATGGCCCTTCGTATGTAGGGGTCCATTTGCCCCTGGGATCACTTTGAGGAAGGATGATGCGTTTGATTACCAGGTCCCCAACTTGATACTCTTGTGGTCTGACTTTCTTGTTAAAAGCCCTGATCATCCGTTTTTGATACGTTTGACCATGACAAATAGCAGTGAGTCTCTTTTCGTCAATTAGGTTTAATTGATCAAGTCGTGTCTAGATCCAGTCATCTTCACTCAAGTCTGCATCCTTCATTATCCGGAGAGAGGGTATCTGGACTTCAATCGGCAAGACTGCCTCCATGCCATAGACCAAGGAGAAGGGGGTTGCCCCGGTTGACGTCCGCGCTGAGGTACGGTACCCATGAAGAGCAAATGGTAACATTTCATGCCAATCTTTGTAGGTCACTGTCATCTTCTGCACAATTTTCTTGATGTTTTTATTTGCCGCTTCGACAGCTCCATTCATCTTTGGCCGGTAAGGAGAAGAGTTGTGGTGCTGTATCTTGAATTGCTCGCAGAGCTCAGTGATCATCTTGTTGTTAAGATTGGTACCATTGTCTGTAATGATTCTTTTCGGGACGCCGTACCGATAGATCAGGTTATGCCGAATGAAACGTGCAACGACGCTCTTGGTTACGGTGGCGTAGGAAGCTGCTTCTACCCACTTTGTGAAATAATCAATCGCTACCAAGATGAAGCGATGCCCGTTGGATGTGGTCGGTCGGAACTCGCCGATCATATAAATGCCCCACATTGCAAAAGTCCAAGGTGCCGTTAGGACGTTCAGAGGAACCGGAGGGATATGCACCTTATCAGCATAGATCTGGCATTTATGACAAGTTCGAGAATGTTGGTAACAGTCGGCTTCCATTGTGGACCAGAAATATCCTGCCCGAAGGATTTTCTTTGCCATGGTATGTCCACTGGAATGTGTTCCGAATGTACCTTCATGTAGTTCTACCATGATCTTCTCTGCTTCGGCCTTATCCACACAACGCAGTAAAGTTGAATCATGGTTTCGTTTGTAGAGAATGCCGTTGCTGAGGAGGAATTTCACCGCGAACCTTCTCAGAAACTTCTTATCGTTGACAGACGCACCTTCAGGGTATTCCTGAGCTTCCAAGTATCTCTTCACCTCATGATACCAGGGTTTTTCAGTCACCTCTTCGGCCTCAAGATCGCAGCAGTATGCAGGTTCTTCCAACTTCCAGATAATGATCCGGGGAGCCTCGTTGTCCCATTTGACTTCGAACATTGAAGACATCGTAGATAGTGCGTCCGCTAACTGATTCTCCTCTCTTGGGAATTGTTCAAAATTTATCTCCTCAAAGTGGGGAAGCAAAATCAACACATACTCCTTGTAAGGAATAAGATTTGGGTGTTTCGTATCCCACTCACCTTTGATCTGATTGATCACGAGAGCAGAATCTCCGAAGACACTCAGAAACTTGATCCTTAAGTCGATTGCAGCTTGAAGACCCATAATACATGCCTCATATTCTGCCATGTTGTTGGTGCAGTTGAAACACAGCCGGACAGTGAGTGGAGTATGAGTGCCTTTGGGGGATATGATCACAGCGCCGATGCCGTTACCCAAAGCGTTTGAAGCTCCGTCAAAATGCATAGACCATCAGGATCCTTCCTCAGGTCCTTCATCCGGTCCAGGTACTTCACAATCAGTTACTACCATGATATCTTCGTCTGGAAATTCAAAGTTTAATGATTAGTAATCGTCCACAAGTTGGTGTGCCAAATGGTCTGCCAATACACTTCCCTTGATGGCTTTTTGAGTTGTGTATTGGATGTCATATTCTGTCAAGATCATTTGCCACCTTGCTATTCTTTCGGACAGAGCGGGCTTTTCGAATATGTACTTGATTGGATCCATTTTTGAAATCAACAGAGTAGTGTGAGTCAGCATATACTGTCTCAGCCGGCGAGCAGCCCATACCAGAGCACAACAAGTTTTCTCGAGCAGTGAGTACCGAGTCTCACAGTCGGTAAACTTTTTGCTCAGGTAATAAATAGCGTGCTCTTTTCGGCCAGACTCGTCATGCTGCCCCAACACACACCCCATTGAGTTGTCAAGTACTGTCAAGTATAGTATTAGAGGTCTCCCTTCAACCGGAGGCATAAGAATGGGTGGCTCTTGGAGATACTCCTTTATCTTTTCGAAAGCAGCCTGACATTCATCGTTCCAACGTAGTACTTGATCTTTCTTCAGCAATTTGAAGATTGGCTCACAGGTAGCAGTTAGATGTGAGATGAATCGGGCAATGTAATTCAGTCGCCCTAGAAAGCCTCGGACTTCTTTCTCTGTTTTGGGAGTCGGCATCTCTTGTATGGCTTTCACCTTGGTAGGGTCCACTTGAATACCTTTTTCGCTTACAATGAAACCTAACAATTTTCCAGACCTCACCCCAAAGGTGCATTTGTTTGGGTTCAACCTCAGCTTATACAATTTCAGTCGGTCAAACAGCTTCTGCAGATGGCCAAGGTGCTCCTCCTCAGTTTGGGACCTGGCAATCATATCATCGACGTATACTTCAATCTCATGGTGGATCATGTCATGAAATAAAGCAACCATGGCACGTTGGTAGGTTGCCCCAGCATTTTTCAACCCGAATGGCATGACCTTGTAACAGAAGGTGCCCCACTGAGTAACAAAGGTAGTCTTTTCCATATCTTCAGGAGCCATCTTGATCTGATTATACCCTGAAAAACCATCCATGAAGGAGAACACCTTGTGTTGAGCAGTATTGTCAACAAGAACATCGATGTGAGGCAGAGGGAAATCGTCCTTAGGGCTGGCCCTGTTCAAATCCCTGTAGTCAACACACATTCTGACCTTACCGTCCTTCTTCGGCACCGACACCATGTTGGCAACCCACTGAGGGTAAGAAGTCACTGCTAGAAACCCGACATCGAATTGCTTCATAACCTCAGCTTTGATTTTCTCGGACATCTCTAGGCGCATGCGGCGGGCCTTCTATTTTACCGGAGGGCAGTCTTCCTTGGTAGGCAGGTGATGAACCACAATGTCGGCATCCAAACCAGGCATGTCTTCGTAAGACCAAGCAAAGATTTCCATGTAATCATGTAGCATCTGAATCAATCGTTGTTTCACGCTGAGCTCTAGATTGGCACCTGTTGTACCCCAAAATTTGCCCTCCCATATTTCTCAAAATATTTCAAGAAAAATTCACAAGTCCAACCCGGCGCGTCATATTCAGGTATTCTTTCACCAAGATATCTCTGATAACGTATTCTCAAATTCAGGTTCGGCTCAAGAGTCAATTCTTTAAAGAAGGTATCCGAATGTGTGAGTTTTCTCGAAGAAATATGGTGAAAAAGTTTGCTGAAAGTGCAGTTTTTACGCGGTAAAAAATTCATAACTTAAAGATCGTGGCTCGTTTTGAACCCGTTCTGGTGGCCAAAATTCCGTCTTGACATTATCTACATTTTCATCTCTCACGGCTGGAAGCCAATTTCGATCAGAAGGTCTTCAAAAATGTGGATTTATCAAGTATTTTTATACAGAAAATTTGTGACAGAAGTTTATTTGCGTCATGTTCAGAAAATCATAACTTGGTCAATTTTCATCGTATCGAGCTGGTTCCGGCGCCAAAGTTTCACAAATTGAGTTGACTACATTTTCACAGAAGGTATTGAGTTCAAACGGTATTCAAAAGGCCTTCGTTTTTTACTCAGAGTGCGTGATACGCTGAAAATCCTGAATGCTGAATATTATTTCATCTGGGCCGAAACTTCGAAAATTCATAACTCGGTCAATTTTTATCGGATTGGGCTCATATTTTTACACAAGGTCACTAACTCATAGATTTACAACTTTTCTTCAAAAGTCGAGACCGGATTATGCTCCGATCAATACCAGTTTTTTATTGAAGAACGTGTCAGAGTCGACACTGGAGCCCAAAATAAGTTTGTCTGAGCTGAAACTTCAAAAATTCATAACTAATTCACCGTTTATCCGATTGAGCCGATTTTCGGACATGAGTTAGTTATCGATGTCAGCTACATTTTGTTTTCATATTTCAACTTCAAAAATTGCACTTAAGTCCCTGCAATTTAGCCTGGAAAGTGACGAACTCAAGTGAACATTGGAGGCCCAATTGCACATTCAAAGCCCATTTTCTTTATCCTAATTTCCATTATATAATCACATTCTTTTCACACAAACCAAAAGGAGAGGAGAAAAAGAGAGAGAAAAACCTTTGCAACAACACTGTTAGAATATCAAATTCTTTCAAGAACCCTAAATCCTTGAAATCCTTATTACAAATCCCTCTCTCACTACAAACAAGCCATCACAGTTACAAACCAACACCTCACTACTTCTTCAGTAAGGGTAAAGTTGGCTTGATCTCCATGATCCAAAAGGCATAAAAGCATTCATGTCACTAATTTTCCAGTAAGGGTAAGATTGATTTGATCTCCATGATCAAAATGGTATAATCATTCATACATGTCATATTGTGCCTAAACATTAAATTTCTTCATATATTGGCTTTATTTGCATTTTATGATTTTATTTAATGTGTTCATGAGATTCAACACTGCAGATTTAGACATGATCCCATGCAGGTTCATTAAGGAACGTTGAGGCCAAAACACAAATGGCCAAAAGCCAAAAGCCAAATGGCCAAAAGAATAACTTATGCATGACACCAATACATTACGAGATAGACACCCTGAGAAGATTAAGGAACGTTGAGGCCAGAACACAAATGGGTCAACGGCCAGAACACAAATGGCCATGAAACCCAATCCAATGGTCAAAGAATGCAGACTACGGTACTCAGGAGTCAATGAACACGCACGTGATGCCAGAAAGTCAAACAAGGCTTTCTGTCTAATGGGCCAGAATACTTCAAAAAAACCTCCCCTTGGGCCTGAAACCCCCATTGGTTTGCATCCTTTTTAATTTTATTTTATTTTCTTTTCTAATTCTTTTTTAATTGTTTTAATTGTTTTTTTCACCATAAAATAATTTTCTATAATAAAAACAGAAAAATCAAAAATACAAATATATTTAATTATTATTAATTTCATCACTAACCTATTTTTTGTAAATAAACTCTAACAATTAACTTAGTTTAATTTAGGTTTTTAAACTTTAATCTTTTCTTAATAAGTAAAAAAATATCTAGAATTAGGTTTTTTTTGACACTTTCATCCTTTTCTTAAATAAATTATTAATCATCATTATTTATCATTATTATTAATTATCATTAATTTTGTAAATAAACATGTAAATAAATTAATTAACTAGTAAATTAGGTTAACTTTAATATTTTCATTAATAATTAAAATAATCTAGATTTAGGGTTTCCTTTTAATTCTTGTTCTTTATTTTTCATAAATACAAAAAAACACTAAAACACTTTCTTTTCTTTAATTAAATAATTAATTGGACTTTAATTTAATTTAATTTCATGCAAAGGGTCAAAACCCTCGGACGTCCTAATTTTAATTCTTTTCACGCATTATTTCTTTCGATCATTATGTAACTGTTTCTCAGATGTAATAGTAATTAGGTTTATCTTTCCGTCTTTACTTTCCGCATCTTTATCAAAAACGGGTCTTTGTAATGTGGCGATGTATAGACCCGCGCCTTGTAATAGCGTAGGATTTATCTTTCCGCATTTAAATTTTCGCACTTTTAAATTCTAATTGCATGAAAGAATGTATGACTAATTAAAAACAATGCGTAGATCACCATGATACATGTACAAGATAAAACATAACATGAAAGCAACACACAAATTCACACACCACTCTTAGGGTACGCCTCATTGTTGCCTTGCCTTCGAAACGTGGTCGTCGAGTATAGGACGTTTTAGTAAGTCCTTATGTCCATGACCTATGGCATAAGGGTAGCTTCTAAGGTGTTCTACTGTTGCTCTGGTGACCACACTGTCCCTAACAAACGAATTGACCCGAACACCTCTAACGGTGGTGCTACCTACCTCTCAATGGTGGGATGGCACTACCTTAAGGACATTTACACAGCCTAATTCCTTAGGGTAGGTAGATGACTCATAGATACTTGCTCTAAAAAACAAATCAAAACTCTTTTCACACTGACACTTTCAAAAAAGCTTTCAAAACAATTTTTCAAACACTCTTGAGGACTGATACAAGAGTCGATCTAAAATCTTTAAAACGAAACTTTTTCAAACCCACTCACAATTGAAAAGCAAACACTTTTGAAAACACAAATGAGCAAGTATCTAAGAGCCCATGGATAACCATGGATAGAAAGGGTGCTAACACCTTCCCTTTCTATAAATCTACCTCCCGAACCGAGAAACTATCTCATAAGGAATTTTGCTGTGCTTTTGTCCTGTCCATGTTGGAGAAAATAAAAGACGGTGGCGACTCTTGCTTACCGCGACATTTCGCGAACCAGCGTTAAACAGTCAGTTCCAGATCCACCGATCACAGAACTGGCGACTCTGTTGGGGATTTAATAAAAGTGGGGTGTACCTTAGGACTAAGATCACTTGTGTTTTCAATTGCTGTGTTTGTTTGCTTTATATTTGTGGGTATTGCATCAGAGTTACATAGATCCTAACCCGGATCTGGGGATACCCTGTTAGGTAGCATAAGCTGTGAGGGACCTGTCCGGCGTAGACCGACACGGGTGAAGCAGTGGCTACGTTGGTGTGGCGTCTTGGTCTGTACCGATATCCCTTGTGTTGCAACGAGGAGAATATGGGTCTTCTGAGGAGTCATTAAGCACCAACCAACCTTAGAACCTTAAATGACCCAACTTGGCCAATAGAACAATAGCAGTATGCTACACCCATTGAGGCTAAACTCTCGTGATGGTTCTGGCTGCAAGAAAAGATTGCGATGCTGGAGTTATGACCGATTGAGGGTAGTCAGTGATATTGGGATCCTCTAGAACCCGGTTACTTCTGATAGGACAGGTCTTAACCAACAAACTGAAAGAGGGTAATACCTAAACTTCATGCTGGCCTAAACTCTAAGGGCTTTCTTGTGTGACTTGTGTGCCTTCAAACTTGAATGACTTGTACATACTTGTTATCTAACAACATGGGTTCCTTGCAGGGTTTGTTTACAGTCCTTAATCTGGACTCATAACAGAGTTTACCTACATTACTCCATGCATAGCATAACATCATACCATTGCATGCATCCTGCATAAGGACTAACTCATTTCAAGGATCTCAAGGGCTTGTGATGCAGGTCATGCTGAACCAATTATCCAGCAAGGGGCAAAGGGAATTTATTTTCCTCTAGCCAAGGTTGTCAGGGGCTATGACCCACTGGATATGATGAGCCTTTGACCCTTGAAGAAGGACTCTCAACAACATGCAGTTCCTTCAATCAAGCTATCGGATCCCAACTCTAACAATTTTCTTGTTTACCCCGCGAGATCCTTAAAAATATTGCATGCATACATACATATCATTACATTACAGGTATCCCTTTTACATGTTGCTTACCTTCTTCGCTGTTTATTTCAGCCGATCGTCATGAATCCTGAATCATCTACTGAGCAATCCATCAAGGCTCTCCAGGCTCAGAACGCCCAGTTCCAAGAGTTGATCATGAGTTTGGCCCAGGGGCAACAAGATCTGAAGACCCTGCTTTTGAAAAAGAAGAAGAAGAGGACGGTGCTGTTCAACCCTAGACGCAAATCTGGGAATGGATCACGAAATGAAGTTGAGCAGACTACCCCATCTGTTGGGAAAGACAGTCCCCAAGAAAGGGAGGTTCCTAGTCCAGTGGTCTCTGACAACGAGACAGAGTTCAATGATGAGTAATACCCTCCAGCTGAGGACAGGTATAAACAGTTGGAAGACCGGCTAAGTGCCATAGAGATACAAAAAGTGCCCGGCCTGGACTTCGAGGATCTAGGTCTGTCTTCTAGGGTAGTAATCCCGCACAAATTCAAGGCACCTGCCTTTGCCAAGTACGATGGGGCATCTTGTCCTAAGCTGCATCTCAGGTCTTACACAAGGAGGATCCAGCCCTACACGGCTGGCAAGAATTTGTGGATTCACTTTTTTCAGGATAGTCTGTCGGGAACCCAACTCGACTGGTTCTATCAACTGAATGGAGCTAACATCCGCAGCTGGGAGGATTTGGCCACTGCATTCTACAAGCAGTATCAGTACAATGCCGACCTTGCTCCCACACGCACTCAGCTTCAGGGAATGTCTATGGGTGCAGGTGAAGGTTTCAAAGAATATGCTCAAAAAATGGAGGGACCTTGCTGGAAGGGTACAACCACCTCTGACTGACCGCGAGCTCGTCGACATGTTCTTGGGGACCCTGTCTGGTCCATTCTTCAACCACCTGATTGGGAATTCTGCTGCTGGGTTTACAAATTTGATCTTGACCTGGGAAAGAATAGAAGCTGGCATCAAGTCGGGGTAAATACAGAATGGTGACTCCTCGAACACTAAGAAGAAACCATCCAAGAGAGAATCTAGTGCTGTCTATGGCTCAAGAGGGCAGAATAGGTCCGAACACCGCCAAGACGTCAACACGATGGTTATTGCAAAACCGGCCGGCGCTCCTCAGCGTCACAATCAGCAAAGGGAAGAGAGACCCAAAAGGCAATTCACTCCCCTCGGCATGACCTTGTCACAGATATTGCCACAGTTGCTGGAAACTAAGTTGGTAACTCTCATGGACCCTCCAAAGAATCCCAACAGGACACCTTCAAGGTATAACCCCAACGTTCGCTGCGCCTATCATTCTGACAGCCCGGGGCATGCTACAGATGACTGTTGGACTTTGAGAAACAAGGTTCAGGTTCTGATTGACGCAAAGGAAGTCCAGCTCGGCTCTCTAGAGGCTCCCAATGTGACCACTGCTCCCCTGCCCAAACATGGCTAGGATTGGAAACTTTTGTTCATTTGAATGTTCAGATTGTAATTTTCTTTTGATTGTTCAAACATTTATTCATGTTAAACATTGTTATTTCATTAATGCACTACACATGTCTGTTTTGAAGTAATTATTTCGTATTCACTATATGCAAACTGTTTTCATATTTTTGTGATGATCAACTCTTGATTGAAAATTCTAAGCCTCTTGAGGGAGGATGACGAAAATGATACCACGATCTTTACAATATGCTTTTGAAAAGACCTCGCTGATGAGGTACAGGCATTATTTCAATTCCTAAACACTGGAGTTATAAGGAAGATAATCCCTCGTCAACCCCTCTGAGCCAAAGAAGTAGGAGTTTTTCTTTTCGAAATTTAAAACCCTTAATCATAACCTGGGGCAGGGTAGTTTTCTCAGTTGATCCAGGTGCACAATGAATGGCATCAAAGGAGTCCTTCTAAAACAAAAGACAATGATGGTTCCGAATAATCATAAAGACAGGCAGTCGTTATATCTCAAAAATAAAAACCCAGTAAGTCAAAACCTATGAAGGAGACTTACAAAACTGGGGCATCCCGCTGACTGTAATCACAAAAGAACAGTTCAGGAAAAAAAAATAGGGATAATAAAAATCAAAAGAAAGAGGTCCTACAAACCTTCGACAAAAATGACTGCCTATTCAAAATAAATTGTCAACATCCGAACCATCACTGGAATATCAAAGCAAAGACTCAACAAGGTCTAACGCACGATTAGCTGAGTTTAGGATTGAAGAACATCACGAAGAACGGGTGGGCACAAATAAAGTTTGAGCCTTTATCCTTTGTTTCTTAAACCGTGAACCAAGCCACGTTACAACCCTAAAAAGTCCTAGCTGAAGCATGGGTTAGTTCGAAAGCATACTGTTACGAAAGGTATCCTGACTCCTCAAGGCTTGCAGTAAAATAACGAGTTGACATCACATTTTACAAAATTTGCTTGTTTTACTAAAAGATGCATTTTCAAAATCTCCGAAACAGACGTAAGCTTTGCATTTTTGACATAACTTTGTTTGCATATGACTTTTTGTTTGAACAGCATAGAAGTTCGCACGACGAATGTCTAATGAACAAAAGCACCTCCAATCAAGGGGCAGACATGATCATTGTCCATCATCTGGGGCAGTCAAGTCAAGATTCGGAGAATCTCTCAAAAGGCCAACCAGCCTGGGGCAAATCTCCATCTGGATCACTTGGAGCGTTGGACGATCAAACAAAGATCTTCTGGTAGTATGGCAACACTACACTACTGACAGGGGCACCTCCCTACATCCTGAGAGCGTGGACATAGTCGAAAAAATACTACGCAAAATCAAAGACCCGCTAGGTTGACACACCTAGGAAAAAATAAGGGCTTCCCGGCGAACCAAAAGGGTTCGGGCAAAAATAAGGGATGAATATGAAAAAATCTGTACACCCGGCAAGTCGAAAACCTGAAAAGGCGGCTTGGGCAAAAAATGGGTATCCCGGTGGACTGAAAACCCGAAAAGGGCGGTCCAGGCAAAAATTAGGGATCAAAGCGTACGACTATGTCCCGTCATCTCGTCACTTGCCTACCAGAAGATTTGTCAATCGGCAGCCGTCAAGCACCTCCACAGGTATCTTCTAACATCAGAAACAGGGGCAGTAATGAGTTGTCTAAAGCAATTTAATTGCTCTGTCCACCAAGGTACCGAGGTAAGTTCGGCTGAAGAGTGTAACCAACATGTCTTAATTCCCCAAGAGAACTTAATCAAACTCCCCAGCAGGAAGCTTATCCCCAGTAGATTCCGGAAGCTTGTCATCCGCACAGTACGAACGCTCCCCCGGATTTATTCAAAGGTTATTTCCCCACCAGGATATAACTGGGTTATCCTCAGCCAATTGCCACGAAAAGATCGTCCCAGGCAAAGTCTTCCTATCCCCAGTAGGGTTCATCCAATCTTCTAACAGAGCTCAACAATGGTATCCCCAACGGAGTTATCATCAAACCTCAGCGAAGTACCTCTCTTTCCCCACAGAGTTCACTCTCCGCAGAGTAATTTATTTGCCAAGTTTATTCCCCAACGGGGTCATCTTCTCCTACCGGTATTCTTGCAACATCAGCCTAGGATTCAACAAGCTCCCGGCATTCGTTAAGGATTTATTTTCCTAGACGAGAATACATTCATAAACATCTCATATTCATACATTATAGCATGCATGCATCATATCACATAATCTCATTTATGCTGAGAATATCACTGCTTGATCCGTACCATGCATTGCATATGACTGACCTTTACCTTTCAGGAAGGATACAGTTAAATGATCAGCTATGTCAAAAAAGACAAAGTCAGTCAAAGTAGACAAATCTAGTCAAAAGAAGACAAGTCCAGTTAAAATTACTTCAACCCGTCGTCATAGACACTCGTCGTTATAGACACTCGTCGTTATAGACATTCATCGTTATAGACACTCGTCGTTATAGACACTCGTCGTTATAGACACTCGTCGTTATAGACACTCGTTGTCATAGACACTCGTCGTTATAGACACTCGTCGTTATAGACACTTGTCGTTATAGACACTCGTCGTTATAGACACTCGTCGTTATAGACACTCGTCGTTATAGACGCTCGTCGTTATAGACGCTCGTCGTTATAGACACTCGTCGTTATAGACCCTCGTCGTTATAGACATTCGTAGTTATAGACACTCGTCGTTATAGACACTCGTCGTTATAGGCACTCGTCGTTATAGACACTCGTCGTTATAGACACTCGTCGTTATAGACACTCGTCGTTATAGACACTCGTCGTTATAGACACTCGTCGTTATACACACTCGTCGTTATAGACACTCGTCGTTATAGACACCCGTCGATAAAGACCACCCGTCCATGGAAATAACCTGTCAGTAGAGACAACTCACCAACCTTTCTGAATTCCAGACTCGATTCCCATATCCGGCCAGGGCACGTCTGAAGAGTTCGAAGATTCGATTCCTATATCTCACCAGGGTGTATCTGTTGACGGCTAACATTACCAGACTCGATTCCTGTATCTTGCCAGGGCACGTCTGAAGAGTTCGAAGATCCGATTCCTGTATCTTGCCAGGGTGTATCTGTTGACGACTAATATTCTCCGGACTCGATTCCTGTATTCTGCCAGGGCACGTCTGAAGAGTTTAAAGATTCGATTCCTGTATCCAGCCAGGGCACATCTACGTAAAGAGTTTGAAGATCAACTCCTGTAACAGGCCAGGCAATTATTTTTCTTTCTCAGGTACGCAAGTTCTCGCTAAGGAATCTCTTACGAGATCGAGACCTAGGTGGCGTCTATAAGCCCATTCCCGACAAGGTACTATCATACTTTCAGATGGCATCTATAAGCCCATCTCCACATACCTACAGTCTCCAAATGGCATCTGTAAGCCCATTCCCTGCATCACACTGCTGACATTCTACTATGTGAGTGCAAATTTCTGGGCACTCTAGTGTTCAATCATCTTCCACCTTCAGATTACGAAAGGCACGCCAGCCAATCTACATCCTCAGGTCTAAGAAGATTGAACAGGGGCAACTGTTGTACCCCAAAATTTGCCCTCCCATATTTCTCAAAATATTTCAAGAAAAATTCACAAGTCCAACCCGGCGCGTCATATTCAGGTATTCTTTCGCCAAGATATCTCTGATAACGTATTCTCAAATTCAGGTTCGGCTCAAGAGTCAATTCTTTAAAGAAGGTATCCGAATGTGTGAGTTTTCTCGAAGAAATATGGTGAAAAAGTGTGCTGAAAGTGCAGTTTTTACGCGCTAAAAAATTCATAACTTGAAGATCGTGGCTCGTTTTGAACCCGTTCTGGTGCCCAAAATTCTGTCTTGACATTATCTACGTTTTCATCTCTCACAGATGGAAGCCAATTTCGATCAGAAGGTCTTCAAAAATGTGGATTTATCAAGTATTTTCATACAGAAAATTTGTGATAGAAGTTTATTTGCGTCATGTTCAGAAAATCATAACTTGGTCAATTTTCATTGTATCGAGCTGGTTCCGGCGCCAAAATTTCACAAATTGAGTTGACTACATTTTCACAGAAGGTATTGAGTTCAAACAGTATTCAAAAGGCCTTCGTTTTTTGCTCAGAGTGCATGACACGCTGAAAATCCTGAATGCTGAATATTATTTCATCTGGGCCGAAACTTCGAAAATTCATAACTCGGTCAATTTTTATCGGATTGGGCTCATATTTTTACACAAGGTCACTGACTCATAGATTTACAACTTTGCTTTAAAAGTCGAGACCGGATTATGCTCCAATCAATACCAGTTTTTTATTGAAGAACGTGTCAGAGTCGACACTGAAGCCCAAAATAAGTTTGTCTGAGCTGAAACTTCAAAAATTCATAACTAATTCACCGTTTATCCGATTGAGCCGATTTTCAAACAGGAGTTAGTTATCGATGTCGGCTACATTTTGTTTTCACATTTCAACTTCAAAAATTGCACTTAAGTCTCTGCGATTTAGCATGGAAAGTGACGAACTCAAGTGAACATTGGAGGCCCAATTGCACATTCAAATCCCATTTTCTTTACCCTAATTTCTATTATACAATCACATTCTTTTCACAAAAACCAAAAGGAGAGGAGAAAAAGAGAGAGAAAAAAACCTTTGCCACAACACTGTTAGAATATTAAATTCTTTCAAGAACCCTAAATCCTTGAAATCCTTATTACAAATCCCTCTCTCACTACAAACAAGCCATCACAGTTACAAACCAACACCTCACTACTTCTTCAGTAAGGGTAAGGCTGGCTTGATCTCCATGATCCAAAAGGCATAAAAGCATTCATGTCACTAATTTTCCAGTAAGGGTAATGATCAAAAGGGTATAATCATTCATACATGCCATATTGTGCCTAAACATTAAATTTCTTCATATATTGGCTTTATTTGCATTTTATGATTTTATTTAATGTGTTCATGAGATTCAACACTGCAGATTTAGACAGGATCCCATGCAGGTTCATTAAGGAATGTTGAGGCCAAAACACAAATGGCCAAAAGCCAAAAGCCAAATGGCCAAAAGAACAACTTATGCATGACACCAATACATTGCGAGACAGACACCCTGAGAAGATTAAGGAACGTTGAGGCCAGAACACAAATGGGCCAATGGCCAGAACACAAATGGCCAACAGCCAGAACACAAATGGCCATGAAACCCAATCCAATGGCCAAAGAATGCAGACCACGGTACTCAGGAGTCAATGAACACGCACGTGATGCCAGAAAGTCAAACAAAACTTTTTGTCTAATGGGCCAGAATACTTCAAAAAAACCTCCCCTTGGGCCTGAAACCCCCATTGGTTTGCATCCTTTTTAATTTTATTTTATTTTCTTTTCTAATTCTTTTTTAATTGTTTTAATTGTTTTTTTCACCATAAAATAATTTTCTATAATAAAAACAGAAAAATCAAAAATACAAATATATTTAATTATTATTAATTTCATCACTAACCTATTTTTTGTAAATAAACTCTAACAATTAACTTAGTTTAATTTAGGTTTTTAAACTTTAATCTTTTCTTAATAAGTAAAAAGTATCTAGAATTAGGTTTTTTTTGACATTTTCATCCTTTTCTTAAATAAATTATTAATCATCATTATTTATCATTATTATTAATTATCATTAATTTTGTAAATAAACATGTAAATAAATTAATTAACTAGTAAATTAGGTTAACTTTAATATTTTCATTAATAATTAAAATAATCTAGATTTAGGGTTTCATTTTAATTCTTGTTCTTTATTTTTCATAAATACAAAAAAACACTAAAACACTTTCTTTTCTTTAATTAAATAATTAATTGGACTTTAATTTAATTTAATTTCATGCAAAGGGTCAAAACCCTCGGACGTCCTAATTTTAATTCTTTTCACGCATTATTTCTTTCGATCATTATGTAATTGTTTCTCAGATGTAATAGTAATTAGGTTTATCTTTCCGTCTTTACTTTCCGCACCTTTATCAAAAACGGTCTTTGTAATTTGGCGATGTATAGACCCGCGCCTTGTAATAGCGTAGGATTTATCTTTCCGCATTTAAATTTTCGCACTTTTAAATTCTAATTGCATGAAAGAATGTATGACTAATTAAAAACAATGCGTAGATCACCATGATACATGTACAAGATAAAACATAACATGAAAGCAACACACAAATTCACACACCACTCTTAGGGTACGCCTCATTGTTGCCTTGCCTTCGAAACGTGGTCGTCGAGTATAGGACGTTTTAGTAAGTCCTTATGTCCATGACCTATGGCATAAGGGTAGCTTCTAAGGTGTTCTACTGTTGCTCTGGTGACCACACTGTCCCTAACAAACGAATTGACCCGAACACCTCCAACGGTGGTGCTACCTACCTCTCAATGGTGGGATGGCACTATCTTAAGGACATTTACACAGCCTAATTCCTTAGGGTAGGTAGATGACTCATAGATACTTGCTCTAAAAAACAAATCAAAACTCTTTTCACACTGACACTTTCAAAAAATCTTTCAAAACAATTTTTCAAACACTCTTGAGGACTGATACAAGAGTCGATCTGAAATCTTTAAAATGAAACTTTTTCAAACCCACTCACAATTGAAAAGCAAACACTTTTGAAAACACAAATGAGCAAGTATCTAAGAGCCCATGGATAACCATGGATAGAAAGGGTGCTAACACCTTCCCTTTCTATAAATCTACCTCCCGAACCGAGAAACTATCTCATAAGGAATTTTGCTGTGCTTTTGTCCTGTCCATGTTGGAGAAAATAAAAGACGGTGGCGACTCTTGCTTACCGCGACATTTCGCGAACCAGCGTTAAACAGTCAGTTCCAGATCCACCGATCACAGCACCGATCTTGACTTCTTTTCTATCTGTCTCAGTACCCAGGTTTATCGTCTCCACTGGCTCTTCATGCGGCTGAATGGCCCTTTCTTCCTGGAGTAGCAGTCTTGCGAGTTCACCAGGCACTTCGCAATCATCTTCACCTTCGTCTTCGGCCAAGTTGATCGGATTTTCGAAGTCATAACTGGCAGTAGCAGAGCTGTTACCAATGAGATCCAAAGTGGATTGGAACCTGTATAAGTGAGTGTTTGTAAATATAGATGTTTTGCAATATATAACAAAGAAAGAAAAAGAGCACAAGATTTGAAATGCAACAAACGTCCAATGTTTTTGATTAATGATATATGGAAATGTCATACAAAAAGCCCTCACAAATGGAGCCACGGTGCCCCGGGTAGGACACCGAGCCAATAAAAGTTTCAACATATTGTTTGTTACAAATTGAAAACAAAAGAGTTCATTACTGCGTGACAAATGTAATAGGTGTAAAATCTTTTGCCGTCCAGTTGCTTGGTCCGTTGTTGGTTATTGGATAGATCCAACTGTTAAATTCTGCTTCCTCTACGTCCTCCTCGATAGCATTCATTCTTGGGTTGGTGATGAACACCGGAGGCTTTCTGATCCTTTCTTTGCGAACAGCCCTCTGAGCCTCTGCAGTGAAGCCCAGCCCAAATTTGTCGGTCTTTTGAGTGAAGTCAGGAAGCTGACCCCAGTTTGCACACTTGCCTTTCTCGATTACAGCCCGGGCATCCTTCAAGGAAGCCATCTTCAAAGGAAAGTCTTCTTCAACCACTGTCTCAGCTGACGCCAAGGTTGGAGGTACCTCTTCAAAATGTTGAAAAGGGGTTTCAATAAACTCCCCGTCCATTTCAATATACCAGAATGAATTCAGATGACTTACCATGTATTCCTCCTCACCCTGCACAGTAACAATCTTCCCCTTGACAGGGTATTTGAGCTTTTGGTGTAGAGTGGATGTTACCGCCCCAGCCTTGTGAATCCAGGGTCGACCCAGCAAACAGGAATAAGATGGACGGATATCCATCACGTAGAACGTTGAGTCAAAGACTTGGGAACCTACACGAATAGGAATGTCTACCTCACCGTGCACCATCCTCTTAGAACCGTCGAAGGCTCTAAAAATGATGTTACTAGGCTTCAATTTCAGGCCCTCACAATCCAACCGATCTAAGGCCTTCTTGGGCAATACATTCAGGGAAGAACCGGTGTCCACCAACACGTGTGCGAGAGTAGTGCCCCTGCATTCTATAGAGACGTGCAGGGCATCATTGTGGTTTTTCCCTTTGGCGGTAAGGTCTGCATCCGAGAAACCCAAACCATTGTCAGCTGTCAAATTAGCCACACAGTCAGTGAATTGATCTGCAGATGTCTCTTGCGGCACATGGGCCGTTTTCAGAAATGAAATCAGGGCCTTGGCGTGGGCCTATGAATACAACAACAATGATAGCATGGAGATTTTGGAGGGGGTATGCCCCAGCTTTTCAACGACATTGAAGTCACTCTTTTTAATGATTTTAAGGATTTCCTCCATCTCTTGCTGGGAGGCTTCAACAGCGGTCTTTTTTGGCGCCTCCGTCCGGGCAGGCAAATCGGTAGCAACTTCTTTTCCCCGGGCATCAGAGGACTCGGCGGCAGTAGTAGACACAGGAACTTGATTTGGAACATGCACACTTGCGGGTGTGATGATAAGAGGTTTTCAGATAACTGGTGGTGCAATGTCAGGCGAGAAGAGCCTGCCACTGCAAGTAATTTTGGCGGGACCAGTGATGCTACTGATACTGGTACCGGTGTTGAACTCCTGCTTCACTCCAAGCACATACACGTCTGCCCCATAGTTCCATGGGACAGTGTGATACGGTGGGAGAACTGACTTGAGGTTTTGCGTTTGTTTTCGCAAATGTTTTGGTTGAGCAAGAGTCGCCACCGACTTTTTATTTTATCCTAAGGAAAGGTTAAAAAGCACAGCAAAAACCTTTTGAGATGTTTTCTTGGGTTCGAGGAGTAGATTATAGAAAGGGAAGGTATTAGCACCCTTTCTATCCATGGTTATCCATGGGCTCTTAGTTACTTGCTTAGATCACTTGCCTTTTGTTTCCAATTGTTTTAAATGGTGCTTGTGTGTGGGTTTGAAAATGTTTTGAAAAGAGGCCAAGGTGGTGGCAACCTTTGTAATGATCCATGTGGGGATGTATACAAAGATGTATGTCTTTTGAAAAGGTTTTCATTTGTTTTTGAAAGTTGTTTTGAAAGTGTAGTGATGTGTGGTTTTTGAAATAGGCAAGTGTTTTAGTTTGCAAGATTGATTCAAGTAACTAAGAGGTTATCTACTCCTAAATTTCTCAAAAGATTATTGCTATGTTTTAACCCTTTTAACAAGTTTGTTCCACCATTGTATTTGGTGGACAATCTTATGTTTAGGATGTGAAAGGGACGGGCGTGGGTCATCGTTTAGACCATAATTGCAATGGTGCCAAGTATCTTTGGGCATTTTCTTTAAGGGACTTGATCATTTGTTTTGGAAGTATTTTGAAGATGTTATCGAGGGACTATGATCATTCAATTTGTTGTTTTGCCCAAAGAGACTTAACATGCAATATGGCCCAATTTTTAAAGGCAACAAGTGGAGTACCCTAGGGGTGCAAGTGTGATTTGTGTATCCATTTTCATGCTCATTTGTCTTGAGATTAGGTCATAACTATTTTTTTTCGTTTTTCGCATACAAACCCTAATTCTAACATGGCATAATTAGAAAGCAATAAAGTGCGAAAATAAATTTACTAAGCTATTACAAAACCAAATATGGGAAGGGGGGTACAAATGTTCAAATGGGGATATTGACAAGTAATGTAAACCTAAAACTATTACATCAATATTGAATTTATACAATTTAATCAATGTACAATAATTAAACAAAATGGAACAAAATATGCAAGATGCCAAAATGTTTTGTATATGTATAAAAAAGGTATTATTTATGTAAAAATAAAAGATAATAAAAAGATATTATTTTTTGGAGTTTTTTTCATATTTAGGGCAAAACCCTAATTCTATTAAATAAAATGTATTATTATTTAATTTAATACAAGTATTTATTTATTATGTACAAAAAATAAAAATAAAATGAAGTATATTATAAAAAGTATTTTTTTATATCAAATATTAATAAAAGGAAAAATTCAAATATTTTTATATTCTAACCTAAATATATTAATAAACATATATATATATATATATATATATATATATATATATATATATATATATATATATATATATATATATATATATATATATATATATATATATATATATATATATATATATATATATATATATATATATATATATATATATATATATATATATATATATATATATATATAATATATATATATATTATATATATATATATATATATATATATATATATATATATATATATATATATATATATATATATATTATAGTAAGTTCTAAATATGCATTATATATAAAAATAATATATATTTAACATTTAATAAAAAAAGTATTTTTTTTATGTGAAATATTTTCAGAAAGTAAACAAAAATAAAAATGTATAGAAATGCATTTACACTATTTTTAGTATTTTAAATAAAATATATATATTTATCTATTTATGTATAAACCAAAAGAAAATTATATAAATGCCTAATAAAATCAAAAATGGTGAGAAAAAATATATTTATTTTTTTCATGTCATGAGAAAAAATAAACAAAGTCAATCAAAAAAGAAAAAAGTCAAAAAGTCAAGGAAATAAGCAAATGGGCCTTGGGGGTGTAAAAGCAATTAAGGGGTGTGAATAAGAAAAAATACACAGGCCCAGCCCAAAGACCACTGTCTTCAACCTCCAGCAACAATATTTGAAAAAAAACGCGCGCCCTGTTCCTCATCTTTCAACTCTTGATTCCTGGCTTTTTAGCAAAAACTCATAACATAACAAATGTTCAGCATGAAGAGACGATTCTAACCATGTATAAAACTTGACCTAACTCTCTAAGATGAAGGATAATTTCTTCTCCCCCAATTTCTGACCTAACTTTTGTGCCATGTTCAGACTCAAAATTCTTGCAGCACACATAACATAAATGAAATCTAACTATATGGGCATGTTCAGGGCTATGATTGTGACATATTTTCTTCACAAACCTAAATCTAACAATGCCTAATAAGAGAGATAGAACTTCATGAATATACCTGTTCAGTTGGAATCGTGCTTTGCAATGGAGGATGTTTCAGAGTAAAATGATGATTTGTATAGCTTCCTTGAAGTGTAAGGATGCTTTTCCAAGTTCTACTTTGTCTTGAAACTCTCTGAATCGTGCTAGTGAACTTCAACTGCAAAACAGAAAAACAAAAATGGTGAAGTGGCTTAGAGGGATTACAGGTCAGGTTTCAGGTCATGGTTAGCTTGCATAGATGCTAGGGGATGTGTATGAACTGGTTTTGGCAAGAGATCTTGAGGGAAATGGAAGATGGCACTCAAACTGCAGAGGCAACTCTATTTTTGCAGTTTGAGAGTGATTCTGAGATGGAGGGTGGATTGGGAGTAAAAGGCTCGTGCAATAGCTTGGTTATGGTATGTGGAATCTGTTTGATAACTTTTTTCTTCTGTTTGTAGGCTGAGATGGAAGTTGTTATGAGTTATGCAACTTTACTTCACACTTAAGCAAACAAAGGCAAATTGTGCTTCTAGGCCTGTAGAGGACCTCACACTATGCTGCATAATCCCTCCTTGATCAGTGTGATTAACACATAAACTTGTGCCAATCAGATTTGCAATGTACTTGTTGGATTCTCAATTGGACATAAAGTGAACTTTTGCAAAAATGGAAAGAATGCTTTATCTAGTTTGGGATTAATCTTGCATACATTGTTCAAACTCATAGAACAACACCTTAACACAATGAATATGCATTAAATTATTGAGTGTAACTTGGTTTAAGGACCTGCAATCTAACCTAAAGCATGCTGAGTTCAAATTGCAAGGTTATGAACATGAAAAATGGCCAATTCAAAAGTGAGTTTTTGCTATATTGTGAAATTCGATTCTCCCTAACCATGAGGTTGTTTGAGAAGTTCTTGGACATTTTGGAAAGCTTGGAATGTGTACTACAATCCATCTTTGAAATGCAAATTGAAATTCCAAGTGGAAGGGTATGGAAAATGGCCTTGAAGTGGGGTAGAAAACCTTGTCAAAATAGGTCAAAAATTCACTAAGTTAAGAATGGTTTAGTGCCCTTATTCAAAAAATTGTAACTTGAGATACAAGCTTCAAATGAGAAAACTTTGTGAATCAAAGTTGTAGATTATGTAACAATCTACAACTTTCATGTTTTGACTTTTGTTGGAATCCAAATGAATCATGGTGAAAAAGTGGGGCAAAGTTGGGAAAAAATTAGGGTTTTTCATAACTTAGAAAAAATTCTAAGTTATGAAAAATTCCATTTCAAACCCTAATTTGCATTTTGTGATTTCTTGGTGAACAAATTTCATGATTTGGCATGTTTTGATGAAAAATGAATCTTGACTCTTGATTTTGACCAAAAAGTCAAAGTTTGACTTTTCAGTATACAGTCAAAATTGATCAATTGACTGGGAAATTCAACTGTCAATCTTGTGTACTTGGGATCTTTTGAGCTTGATGAATGTGTCAAGACCATTTCATGGGGGTCCTTGAGTCCATGTGTGAGCTTGGTTTGCCATTGGCTAGGTCAGACAGTCAAAAATTGCCTTTGTGCAGTCAAAACCCTAAAAATGACCATTTTGCCCCTTTTGGTGATCTGATCAAATTTCTTGGGGAGTTGTGATCCAAACTTGACCAAATGATTCATATGAGTTCATAATGTTGATGTGGGTCAAATTTCATGAGGTTTGACTGTAATTGGCCACAGTTGACTTTTTCCCCAATACAGTTGATTTCTAGGTCAACTGTCCAATTGACTGGGCAACACTTGGAATCAAGGCTTGAAACTTGATATGGGTAAACTTGGGAGTCCAATATGAAGCATGAAAGTCATCTTAGGCATTTTAGGTCAAAATATCTTTGTGCAAACACAAACCTTAATTTTGAGTCCACAGTGCAAGGAGAGGTCTTGAGCAGATGAATCCCTAACTGGATCTTGAGCTTCAAAGGCTTTGTGGTGAGAAATCAATGAGAAATGGGAGGGGCAAATTTTGGGGTACAACAGTTGCCCCTGTTCAATCTTCTTGAATCCAAAGAGTTAGATGGGCAAGCTTGCCTTTCGTGACTCGAGGGTAAAAGGAGATTGGACACTAGAGTGCCCGGAAATTTGCACTCGTCAAAGCAATGGATGCGGGAATGGGCTTAGAGATGCTATTTGGAGATGGGCTTAACGATGCCATCTGGGAGAGTGACAGAAATCTTGTCGGGGATGGGCTTAGAGATGCCATCTGGAAGGGAATATCAGGAAAGTGTCCAAGCTTTGGGACCATTTCTGAACTGGGGGGTCTGAACGAGCAATAGATTGACATCCGTTGTTGGGAGGTATCTGTAAACTGTTTTCAGCGGTTTGGAGAAGAAACTGAACAAGCGATAGGGTTAACACCCGTTTACTTGGAGAACCCGTGAACTGTTTTTTCAGAAATCTTGAAGTTTGAATAAGCAATAGAGCAGCATTCGTTGTTGGGAAGCGTCCGTAAACTGTTTTCAAAAGTTGCATCTGAACAAGTCGATAGATTAACATCCGTTGTTGGGAAGAATCCATAAACTGTTTTCAGAAGTCTTGAAGAAGAATCTGAACAAGTGACAGGTTAACATCCGCTTACTTGGAGAACCCGCGAACTGTTTTCAGAAATCTTGAAGTTGAATAAGCAATAGAGAAGCATCCGTTGTTGGGAAGCGTCTGTAAACTGTTTTCAAAAGTTGCATCTGAACAAGTCGATAGATTAACATCCATTGTTGGGAAGAATCCATAAACTGTTTTCAGAAGTCTTGAAGAAGAATCTGAACAAGTGACAGGTTAACATCCGCTTACTTGGAGAACCCGTGAACTGTTTTCAGAAATCTTGAAGTTGAATAATTTTAGTCTGTCGACTGATCTTTCCTGAAAAGGTAAAGAGTTAGTTGCATGCAATGTTATGATGCATGATGCGATATACGTGACATCAATGTTTATGACATGAATGTGATGAATGCGCATGTAAGCTGACGAGCTATCTTGCTGAGGATAAATGAATTCGAGGTGGCCGAAGATAAAAGCATCTTGACTGCTGCTGGAAAATAAATCCTTGGCTACTACTGGGGAAGAGAATTCCTGATGGCCTCTACTGGGGAATTCCAAATTAGTAGACTCATGCTGGGGAGGCCAGATTGAGAATCTTCAGCTTGATGGGAAGTAACTCTGGCGACTTCACTGGGGAACTCAAGATTTGCCCTCTCCAAAACTCTGTGGGGAGAAGGTTCAATGGTCTGGCTCTGCTTTGAAGTTTTAGCTTTGTTGGGGATAATGAAGCTTGACTCTGAGTGGAGCTAGCTTGAGAAGAATCTGAATAAGCGATAGGTTAACATCCGTTTTACTTGGAGAACCCGTGAACTGTTTTCAGAAATCTTGAGATTGAATAAGCAATAGAGCAGCATCCGTTGTTGGGAAGCGTCCGTAAACTAATTTCAATGGTTGCATCTGAACAAGCTGATAGATTAAATCGCGTTGTTGGGAAGAATCCATAAACTGTTTTCAGAAGTCTTGAAGTTGAATCAGCAATAGAGCCGCATCCGTTGTTGGGAAGCGTCCGTAAACTGTTTTCAAAGGTTGCATCTGAACAAGCTAATAGATTAACATCCGTTGTTGGGAAGAATCCATAAACTGTTTTCAGAAGTCTTGAAGAAGAATCTGAACAAGTGATAGGTTAACATCCGTTTACTTGGAGAACCCGTGAACTGTTTTCAGAAATCTTGAGATTGAATAAGCAATAGAGCAGCATCCGTTGTTGGGAAGCGTCCGTAAACTGTTTTCAACGGTTGAGAAGAGTCTGAACAAGTTGATAGATTAACATCCGTTGTAGGGAAGAATCCGTAAACCGTTTTCAGAAGTTGAGAAGAGTCTGAACAAGTTGGTAGATTGACATCCGTTGTAGGGAAGAATCCGTAAACTGTTTTCAGAAATCTTGAAGAGGAACCGGTGTAGGTCTTCCTGAAGATGAGCTTGTGTAAAACTGCATCGGTTTTTTTTTTGAACACTTTTGACATTCGAATGCCCCAAGTGGTGATGTAGATAAATTCCTGGCTTATTACAGGTGTTGGTCTACAATCGGTCGTTCACCGATGTTTTCCTGGGTTGTTACAGGTGTTGATCTGGAATCCTTCAGACATGCCCTGGCTGGATACAGGAATCGAATCTGGAAAGGTGATAGTTGATAGATATGCCCTGGCTGGATACAGGAATCGAATCTTCAAACTCCTCAGACGTGCCCCTGGCTAGATACAGGAATCGAGTCTGGAAATGTGGTCAACAGATATGCCCTGGCTGGATACAGGAGTCGAATCTGGAATTCTTCAGACATGCCCTGGCTGGATACAGGAATCGAATCTGGAAAGGTGATAGTTGATAGATATGCCCTGGCTGGATACAGGAATCGAATCTTCAAACTCTTCAGACGTGCCCTGGCTAGATACAGGAATCGAGTCTGGAAATGTGGTCAACAGATATGCCCTGGCTGGATACAGGAGTCCAATCTGGAATTGTAATAGTTGATAGATATGCCCTGGCTGGATACAGGAATCGAATCTTCAAACTCTTCAGACGTGCCCTGGCTAGATACAGGGATCGAGTCTGGAAATGTGGTCAACAGATATACCCTGGCTGGATACAGGAGTCGAATCTGGAAATGTTGTAGTTGATTTGTTGAACACTTTTGACATTCGAATGCCCCAAGTGGTGAAGAAGGAGTCTTGAATCAGATTACTCTGCATATTGAGAGATTTCTTGAAATTTTGACTGGACTGCCCCAGGTTAACTGAACTTTGAAAGATCTGTTGGACCTTGACTGGACTGCCCCAGGTTAATTGAATTGTGACATGCCATGCCCCTTGTTGATAGGGGATTTGATGGAAGTGTTATCCTCTTGAAGTGATTTTGACTTATTGAGAGAGTTTTCGTTCCTCCGAACATTCGTTGTATGAATTTCTTCGCTGTCAAACAAAAGGGTCAAATGCAGACAGTGATATTCGAATAATGCAAAGTTTATGTTTGTCTCGAAGTTTTGAAAAATGCGTTTTTAGCAGAAAACTTTTTATAAGACAAATCAACACAAGATTTAGAGTAAGCCTTACAGAAGTCAGGATACCTTTTGTAACAGTATGCTTTCGAACTAACCCATGCTTCAATTAGGACTTTTGAAGGGTTGTAACGTGGCCTGGTTCACGGTTTAAGAAACAAAGGATAAAGGCTCAAAGTATATTTGTACCCGCCCGCTCTTCGTGATGTCCTTCAACCTAAGCTCAGTTAACTGCGCCATACTCTGTTTTGAGTTTGGAACGACTTTTGGGCAATGGTTCACCAGTTGAATTTGGGGAGACAGTCATCATCTCCTTTTTCTTTTTCAACACTTTTCATGTTGTTGAGGATTTTGTAATGACCTCACTATTTTGATTTTGATTTGTTATCCCTAGCTTTTACCTGACTGTTACCGTTTTCCGGGATTACTGTCAGCGGGATGCCCCAGCTTTCCGAAGCCTCCTTTATAGGTTTTGGCTCAGCGGGCTTTTTTCTTTTGAGAGATTGACGGTCTATGTGATAGGGAACCACCCTTGTCTTTTGATTCCAAAGGAATGCTTTCTTTTTTTTGACATCGTTCGTTGTATTACGAACTGAGAGTTTGCGACTTCAATGCGCATTTTCTTTTGAATTAACTGAGAGACTACCCTGCCCCAGGTTTATATCAAGGGTTTTGATTGTTTAGAACAGAAAAACTCCTACTTCTTTGGCTCGAAGGGGTTGACTAGGGATTAACTTCCTTATAACTCCAGTGTTTGGGATTTGAAAGAAATGCCTGTACATCATCAGCAAGGTCCGTTCAAAAGCATACTGTATAAGATCATGGTATTGTTTCGTCATCCTCCCTCTAAAGGCTTACAGCTTTTTATCAAGAGTCAAATATCATAAAGAAAAGCATAAGAGTAGTGAAACGAATGGATGAATTCAAGACAAACATATGCAATGCATTAATGAAAACAGAGTTTAACATCAACAAATAATTGTTTGACAGCAAAAGAAATTACAACTTTGAAAATTCAAAAAGAAGCAAAAGTCTTTCAGCTCGAGCTTCGTCACTTCAAGTGGAGAACCCTTTAACGGAAGATCTTCATCTCGCCGTCTGGCATGAATTCCAGCACCCCAATGTCGATTAGATCTTGAATCTTATTCTTCAAGGCCCAACAGTCGTTGGTGTCGTGTCCCGGGCTGTAGGAGTGGTAAACACAGAATGCATCGGGATAATAGTGAAGAGAGGAGGTATTGAGCTTCTGAGGAGGGTCCTTTATAGTAAGTAAGTTGACCTCCAACAGACGCTTCAGTATGAAGAATGATGGTATTTCAGTCTCCGTGAACTGTCTTCCCGACTTTTCTTGTTTACGCCGATTGCCCCGTTGACGCTGGCGAGGTTGTTGATGGGTTCGTGACCCTGAAGCTAGCAAAGGAGCTTTCCCCTTGTCTTCTTGAGTGGATGGAGGCTGAGCGGTGACTTGCTCTTCAACCTCAGATGTTTGCCCCAGTTGGTTGTTTGGAAGCAGTTTTCGGACAAGAACTCTGAGTTCCTCTTGTCTTTGAGATAGGTCTTGGATGAGAGCCATCTGGCCCACCAACTGTCCCATCATTTGAGTCCTCAGTGTTGTCAGATCAAACTGCAGCTCTGCAAGCTGGTCACTCCTGGCATTGTTGGAATTCCCCAAGCCCTTGGTGAGGAGAGCTTTCATTTCTTCTTGCCCCAGAGACAAGTTCAGGAACATCTCCTGCAGCTGAGCAGTCTGGTCTTGGATGTCTTTGACAGACCGTTCTAGAGCCATCTCTTGCTGAAATAAACAGCAGGAGAGTAAGGAAACCTGAAAAAAGGAAAAATTGTCAAAATTCAATGCATGATATGTGGATGCATGCTTTCAAGGATCTCTTGGGGTAAACACAAGAAAATGTTAGAGGTTGAACTTTGCTCTTGGATTGGAGATCTCCGCACCGGTGGACGTCTTTCCACGAGAATCAAGCTCACCATGTCGAGTGGGTCATAGCCCCTGATTCAAGTTGTTGTTCTTGAACTTTTGATTGGAGAGCTTTGCATCGGTGGATGTCTTTCCACGAGAATCAAGCTCACCATGTGGAGTGGGTCATAGCCCCTGATTCAAGTTGTTGTTCTTGAACTTTTGATTGGTATTGGTTAGAGGAGAAACCTCTTGCCCCTTGATAGATGTCTGGTTCAACGTAACCCTGCATCCACAGAATCCTCGAGATCCTTGAAATGGTTATTGAAAATGCTATGGTATGATGTCATGATGTCATGATGTCATGTACATGTATGCACAAGTAAATGAGTGTATATACAGGAAAACATATTCACACAAAGCAAACAAGTCCTTAGGTTTAGGCTTGCATGAGGTTCAGATACTACCCTCTTTCAGTTTGTTGGTTAAAACATGTCTTATCAAAAGTAACCGGGTTCTAGAGGATCTCATATCATTGGCTACCCTCAATCGGTCATAACTCCAGCATCGCAACCTTTTCTCGCGGCCGGAACCATCTCGAGAGTTTAGCCTCAATGAGTGTAGCATACTGCTACTGTTCTAATGGCCAAGTTGGTCAATTTAGGGTTCTAAGGTCGGTTGGTGCTTAATGACTCCTTGGAAGACCCATATTCTCCCCATTTTAACACGAGGGATATCGGTACAGACCAAGACGCCACACCAACGTAGCCACTGCTTCACCCATGTCGGTATACGCCGGACAGGTCCCTCACAGATTATGCTACCTAAAAGGGTTTCCCCAGATCCGGGTTAGGATCTATAAAACTCCGATACAAAGCCCACAAATGTAAAGCAAACAAAGCAATCAATTGAAAATAAAGTTGATCTAAACCCTAAGGTAACCCCACTTTAAAATTCTCCCCAGCAGAGTCGCCAGTTCTGTGATATGGTGGGAGAACTGACTTGAGGTTTTGCGTTTGTTTTCGCAAATGTTTCGGTTGAGCAAGAGTCGCCACCGACTTTTTATTTTATCCTAAGGAAAGGTTAAAAAGCACAGCAAAAACCTTTTGAGATGTTTTCTTGGGTTCGGGGAATAGATTATAGAAAGGGAAGGTATTAGCACCCTTTCTATCCATGGTTATCCATGGGCTCTTAGTTACTTGCTTAGATCACTTGCCTTTTGTTTCCAATTGTTTTAAATGGTGCTTGTGTGTGGGTTTGAAAATGTTTTGAAAAGAGGCCAAGGTGGTGGCAACCTTTGTAATGATCCATGTGGGGATGTATACAAAGATGTATGTCTTTTGAAAAGGTTTTCATTTGTTTTTGAAAGTTGTTTTGAAAGTGTAGTGATGTGTGGTTTTTGAAATAGGCAAGTGTTTTAGTTTGCAAGATTGATTCAAGTAACTAAGAGGTTATCTACTCCTAAATTTCTCAAAAGATTATTGCTATGTTTTAACCCTTTTAACAAGTTTGTTCCACCATTGTATTTGGTGGACAATCTTATGTTTAGGATGTGAAAGGGACGGGCGTGGGTCATCGTTTAGACCATAATTGCAATGGTGCCAAGTATCTTTGGGCATTTTCTTTAAGGGACTTGATCATTTGTTTTGGAAGTATTTTGAAGATGTTATCGAGGACTATGATCATTCAATTTGTTGTTTTGCCCAAAGAGACTTAACATGCAATATGGCCCAATTTTGAAAGGCAACAAGTGGAGTACCCTAGGGGTGCAAGTGTGATTTGTGTATCCATTTTCATGCTCATTTGTCTTGAGATTAGGTCATAACTATTTTTTTTCGTTTTTCGCATACAAACCCTAATTCTAACATGGCATAATTAGAAAGCAATAAAGTGCGAAAATAAATTTACTAAGCTATTACAAAACCAAATATGGGAAGGGGGGTACAAATGTTCAAATGGGGATATTGACAAGTAATGTAAACCTAAAACTATTACATCAATATTGAATTTATACAATTTAATCAATGTACAATAATTAAACAAAATGGAACAAAATATGCAAGATGCCAAAATGTTTTGTATATGTATAAAAAAGGTATTATTTATGTAAAAATAAAAGATAATAAAAAGATATTATTTTTTGGAGTTTTTTTCATATTTAGGGCAAAACCCTAATTCTATTAAATAAAATGTATTATTATTTAATTTAATACAAATATTTATTTATTATGTACAAAAAATAAAAATAAAATGAAGTATATTATAAAAAGTATTTTTTTATATCAAATATTAATAAAAGGAAAAATTCAAATATTTTTATATTCTAACCTAAATATATTAATAAACATATATATATATATATATATATATATATATATATATATATATATATATATATATATATATATATATATATATATATATATATATATATATATATATATATATATATATATATATATATATATATATATATATATATATATATATATATATATATATGTATATATATATGTATATATATATGTATATATATATATATATATATATATATATATATATATATATATATATATATATATATATATATATATATATATATATATATATATATATATATATATATATATATATATATATATATATATATATATATATATATATATATATATATATATATATATATATATATATATATATATATATATATATATATATATATATATATATACATATATATATACATATATATAAAATGTATAGAAATGCATTTACACTATTTTTAGTATTTTAAATAAAATATATATATTTATCTATTTATGTATAAACCAAAAGAAAATTATATAAATGCCTAATAAAATCAAAAATGGTGAGAAAAAATATATTTATTTTTTTCATGTCATGAGAAAAAATAAACAAAGTCAATCAAAAAAGAAAAAAGTCAAAAAGTCAAGGAAATAAGCAAATGGGCCTTGGGGGTGTAAAAGCAATTAAGGGGTGTGAATAAGAAAAAATACACAGGCCCAGCCCAAAGACCACTGTCTTCAACCTCCAGCAACAATATTTGAAAAAAAAACGCGCGCCCTGTTCCTCATCTTTCAACTCTTGATTCCTGGCTTTTTAGCAAAAACTCATAACATAACAAATGTTCAGCATGAAGAGACGATTCTAACCATGTATAAAACTTGACCTAACTCTCTAAGATGAAGGATAATTTCTTCTCCCCCAATTTCTGACCTAACTTTTGTGCCATGTTCAGACTCAAAATTCTTGCAGCACACATAACATAAATGAAATCTAACTATATGGGCATGTTCAGGGCTATGATTGTGACATATTTTCTTCACAAACCTAAATCTAACAATGCCTAATAAGAGAGATAGAACTTCATGAATATACCTGTTCAGTTGGAATCGTGCTTTGCAATGGAGGATGTTTCAGAGTAAAATGATGATTTGTATAGCTTCCTTGAAGTGTAAGGATGCTTTTCCAAGTTCTACTTTGTCTTGAAACTCTCTGAATCGTGCTAGTGAACTTCAACTGCAAAACAGAAAAACAAAAATGGTGAAGTGGCTTAGAGGGATTACAGGTCAGGTTTCAGGTCATGGTTAGCTTGCATAGATGCTAGGGGATGTGTATGAACTGGTTTTGGCAAGAGATCTTGAGGGAAATGGAAGATGGCACTCAAACTGCAGAGGCAACTCTGTTTTTGCAGTTTGAGAGTGATTCTGAGATGGAGGGTGGATTGGGAGTAAAAGGCTCGTGCAATAGCTTGGTTATGGTATGTGGAATCTGTTTGATAACTTTTTTCTTCTGTTTGTAGGCTGAGATGGAAGTTGTTATGAGTTATGCAACTTTACTTCACACTTAAGCAAACAAAGGCAAATTGTGCTTCTAGGCCTGTAGAGGACCTCACACTATGCTGCATAATCCCTCCTTGATCAGTGTGATTAACACATAAACTTGTGCCAATCAGATTTGCAATGTACTTGTTGGATTCTCAATTGGACATAAAGTGAACTTTTGCAAAAATGGAAAGAATGCTTTATCTAGTTTGGGATTAATCTTGCATACATTGTTCAAACTCATAGAACAACACCTTAACACAATGAATATGCATTAAATTATTGAGTGTAACTTGGTTTAAGGACCTGCAATCTAACCTAAAGCATGCTGAGTTCAAATTGCAAGGTTATGAACATGAAAAATGGCCAATTCAAAAGTGAGTTTTTGCTATATTGTGAAATTCGATTCTCCCTAACCATGAGGTTGTTTGAGAAGTTCTTGGACATTTTGGAAATCTTGGAATGTGTACTACAATCCATCTTTGAAATGCAAATTGAAATTCCAAGTGGAAGGGTATGGAAAATGGCCTTGAAGTGGGGTAGAAAACCTTGTCAAAATAGGTCAAAAATTCACTAAGTTAAGAATGGTTTAGTGCCCTTATTCAAAAAATTGTAACTTGAGATACAAGCTTCAAATGAGAAAACTTTGTGAATCAAAGTTGTAGAGTATGTAACAAGCTACAACTTTCATGTTTTGACTTTTGTTGGAATCCAAATGAATCATGGTGAAAAAGTGGGGCAAAGTTGGGAAAAAATTAGGGTTTTTCATAACTTAGAAAAAATTCTAAGTTATGAAAAATTCCATTTCAAACCCTAATTTGCATTTTGTGATTTCTTGGTGAACAAATTTCATGATTTGGCATGTTTTGATGAAAAATGAATCTTGACTCTTGATTTTGACCAAAAAGTCAAAGTTTGACTTTTCAGTATACAGTCAAAATTGATCAATTGACTGAGAAATTCAACTGTCAATCTTGTGTACTTGGGATCTTTTGAGCTTGATGAATGTGTCAAGACCATTTCATGGGGTCCTTGAGTCCATGTGTGAGCTTGGTTTGCCATTGGCTAGGTCAGACAGTCAAAAATTGCCTTTGTGCAGTCAAAACCCTAAAAATGACCATTTTGCCCCTTTTGGTGATCTGATCAAATTTCTTGGGGAGTTGTGATCCAAACTTGACCAAATGATTCATATGAGTTCATAATGTTGATGTGGGTCAAATTTCATGAGGTTTGACTGTCAATTGGCCACAGTTGACTTTTTCCCCAATACAGTTGATTTCTAGGTCAACTGTCCAATTGACTGGGCAACACTTGGAATCAAGGCTTGAAACTTGATATGGGTAAACTTGGGAGTCCAATATGAAGCATGAAAGTCATCTTAGGCATTTTAGGTCAAAATATCTTTGTGCAAACACAAACCCTAATTTTGAGTCCACAGTGCAAGGAGAAGTCTTGAGCAAATGAAACCCTAACTGGATCTTGAGCTTCAAAGGCTTTGTGGTGAGAAATCAATGAGAAATGGGAGGGCAAATTTTGGGGTACAACAGACAGCCTTGTCAGATTCATAGGGGAGGGGCCCCGGAACAGTAATGGTAATTGGTGCAACAGACATAATTTGGACTGGCTTCCTCGGGAGAGCCTTGGTAGGATTGTTGAAAATTGTGACGACAGATACTTCTTCAACGGAAACAAATGGAACAGCGGTTTTCTTGAACATAATTTCTTTGCTATCCATCAGGCTTTGGATGCCTGATTTCAGCAGAGGACAACCGGTAGGGGTAACAGCACACAGGAGGCAACCCTTGCTACAACCCGGAAATAAACCGGCTAGCAGTAGGTTCCTCTTAACAGTCAATAGAGGGGTAGCAACATCATTCACCGAAACAGCATACAAATCTTCCTCGACGGCATTTACTCTATGCTGGGGCATAGGAGCAGTTACAACATTTGGCCTCTCAGGCGCCTCAAACTGAATTTCCTTCGCATCGATAAGGTCTTGAACCTTATTTCTCAGGGCCCAACAATCATCAGTAGTATGCCCGGGGCTATCAGAATGATAAGCACAACGGGCATTTGGGTTATACTTAGGAGATGCAGTATTCACGACCTTCGGAGCTTCTCTGGTGGTCACCAAGCTGGTTGATAGCAGTTGCGGTAAGATTTGTGACAAGGTCATGCTCAGCCGAGTGTATTTCCTTTTGGGCCTCTCACCCCTTTGTTGATTGTACTGTTGAGGAGCAGCAACAGGTTTTGAAATGACCAAGGCATTGAAGGCTTGGAGGCGTTCGGGCTTAACTTGTCTTCTAGGACCATAGACGGCACTAGCTTCCTTCTTGAAAGGCTTTTTCTCAGTACTTGCGGCGGCTCCTTTCTGTATCTTTCCAGACCTGATGCCAACTTCTATCCTTTCACCCGTCAGGATCAAATCCGTAAACCCAACGGAGGAATTACCAACCAGATGATTGAAGAATGGACCAGACAAGGTCCCTAGAAACATGTCAACCAGTTCACGGTCAGTCAAAGGAGGCTGCACCCTGCCAGCCAAATCTCTCCATTTTTGCGCATATTCTTTGAACCCTTCGCCCGTTCCCAGCGACATACCCTGAAGTTGGGTACACGTAGGAGCAAGGTCAAAATTGTATTGATATTGTCTATAAAAGGCGGTAGCCAAATCCTCCCAATGTCGGATACTGGTTCCATCTAGCTGATAGAACCACTCAAGCTGTGACCCTGAAAGGCTATCTTGGAAGAAGTGGATCCAAAGGTTTTTGTCTGCCGTGTAAGGTTGGATCTTCCTTACGTACGATCTGAGATGCAGCTTTGGACAGGAAGCCCCGTCGTATTTTGCAAAGGAAGGCGCCTTGAACTTGTGTGGGATTACCACCCCAGAAGATAAACCTATATCTCCGAAATCCAGCCCCGACACATTTTGAATCTCCATGGCACTCAAGCGGTCCTCTAATTGCTTGTATTTGTCAGCAGCAGGAGGGTATTGTTTATCATTGTAATTCGTCTCGTTGTCAGAGACTGCAGGACTAGGAGCCCCTCCCCCTTGGGGACTGTCTTTCTCTACAGAGGAAGTAGTTGGATCAACCTCATTATGGAGTGTGTTCCCAAACCTGCATCCAGTGTTGAATAACACAGTCCTCTTCTTCTTCTTCTTTAGGAGCAAAGCCTTCAACTCTTGTTGACCTTGGGCCAAGCTCATGACCATCTCTTGAAACAGGGCATTCTGGGCCTGGAGGGCCTTGATTGCTTGCTCACTGGATGATTCTGGATTCATGATGACTGTTCAAAATAAACAGCGAAGAAGATTAAGCAACCTGTAGAAAAAGGGGTACCTGTTATGCACATGATGCATGAGATGCTATCTATGCAATGCATTCAAGGATTTTAGAAATTCACAATTGTTGCAGACAAAAAGAATGCACGTCATATTAATAATAAGAAATTTGTTAGTACATAAGTGCCCCATGGGCCAAATATTACAAAAACAACTTCTTAAGGTAAAAAGACGTTGCGCATCCTCTTTGGCGCAATGTAGGTGTTGAGGGCCTCTTGCTCATGGAGTCGGCGGGTGAGCTCTAGAACCTTCTTCTCGCTGGCGTAAAAGCTGGCTTCAAAAGTGTTCTGTTCCTCCTTGAGTTGGATCCAACTCTTCTGCATCTCCTCCCACGATGTAGGCATGTCAGGATGTAGGATGGTGTAGGGAACCTCTCCTTCCTTGACGGGCTCTTTAATCACAGGGAGAACATGGGGATAAGGCATCATTAGACTCTGGGCTCGGGCTCATACCCACTTGAGATAAGGTTCAAGAGGGATGGAGTTCTTGTGCCCCAGTGTCTTGCTATCAACCTTGTTGGGCCTCCCCCAAGCTCTGATGAATCTTTGGCGAAGTCCTTGCGCATCATTGTCGAAGTCAAAAACTAGGTCAGGAATCAACATGTCGTGAGGGCCATCTCTTCGTGCATATCCTAATTGCCTCAAAGCTAGGCAAGGGTTGTAGGTAATGCCCCCTCTAATGCCAAGTAATGGAACATTAGGGAACTCTCCACAACGATCGACGATGATGACATTTTCTCTGGACCGAGAACACCAATGTACATCAGAGTGAGTAAGAGTCATCAACTGTTGGGACCACCTTGAGCCTTGGTCATTCTTCAAGACAGATTGTGGAAGGTGCGAAATAAACCACCTTGCGAGGAGAGGAGTACAGCACATGAGAACACCCCTCTTTCTCATTGTTCGTGTGTAAAATGAGTGAAGGATGTCCCCAAGCAATGTTGGTATTGGATTTCTGGACAAGAAGATTTTGACGGCGTTGATCTCTATAAGCTGGTCAGGATTTGGGAACAAGACCAACCCATAGATAAGGAGTGCCACAATCTCTTCAAAGGCTTGCAGGTCCAATGAGTTCTAACATTCTTGTGCCTTCTCAAACAAGAATTTTGCTAAGAAGCCTTTGACACCGCTTCTAGTTTCCCAATGCCCTTTGATGACAGATGGCTGTAGATGTAATGCTCGAGCAACATCTTCAGGCTTTGGTTCCTTTTTCGTACCATTGAAAGGTAGTTGATTAAGGATAGGAATTCTCAGGAGTTGAGAAAACTCCTCCAAAGTGGGCACCAACTGATAGTCGGGGAAAGTGAAACAGTGATGAAGAGGGTCAAAGAACTGGAATAGCACTTTCATCATGTCCTCTTCAATGTTGGTGTTGACTAGGCTGAGCAGTCTACCATGTCTTTCACTGAAGGGAGAGCTTTCCGGAATTCTTGATGTGAGTTCCTTGAGTTGAGGAGGGATTCTCACAAGGTTGACTTGGATGGTTTTTCTGCGAGGAATTTCCATGACCTACAAAACAAGAACAAAGATGAAGATCTAAACCCTTGAAGTGATTAGTAAATGCATATGATGCTTTATGATGTTCATGATGCATGCACAAACATATGTACAAGCAATTCACACCAAACCCTAGTTTCAGGCTTGCATGGGGTTTCATAGGTAAGTACCCTCTTGAGTGTAGTTGGCTTAAAAACCTGTCCTATAAATAGTAACCAGGTTCTAAGGAGCTCAATATCACTGGATTGTTTTCATTGTTCATTGTTTTGGTTTAGCCACTTAACTAGCGACCAAAATATTCCAAGAAAACCACCCTTAATGAGTGTAGTATCGAGTATCTACCAACTTCGGAATGCACCAAAGCCGGTCGTCTCACTACCCCTAATAAAAGGCCAAGATGGTCAAGTAAGGTTCTAGGTCATTAGTGCTTAGTGACATCACTCAGCGGCCCCGTACTCTCCTTGATTGAACTCAAGGGTTACCGGTACTCACAAATATGTCGCACTAATATAGCTATTGCTTCGACCGTGTCGGTATACCCCGCACAGTTTCCACAATGTATTGCTATCTATGAATGTTTCCCAAAATCCGGGTGTAGGATTGCAAACCCAGACAAGAGAGCCAAGATATAAAGCAATCAAGACAAACAATTAATCATGCAAGAGGGTGATCTAAGCCCTAAGGTTACTCCACTTTTAAAGTCGTCCCCAGCAGAGTCGCCAGTTCTGTGATACAGTGGGAGAACTGACTTGAGGTTTTACGTTTGTTTTCGCAAATGTTTCGATTGAGCAAGAGTCGCCACCGACTTTTTATTTTATCCTAAGGAAAGGTTAAAAAGCACAGCAAAAACCTTTGAGATGTTTTCTTGGGTTCGGGGAGTAGATTATAGAAAGGGAAGGTATTAGCACCCTTTCTATCCATGGTTATCCATGGGCTCTTAGTTACTTGCTTAGATCAACTTGCCTTAATTTTCAATTGTTTGAAATGGTGCTTTGTGTGTGTGAGTTTGAAAATGTTTTGAAAAGAAGCCAATGTGGTGGCAACCTTTGTAATGATCCATGTTGGGATGTATACAAAGGTGTATATCTTTTGAAAAGGTTTTCAATGTTTTTGAAAGTTGTTTTTGAAAGTGTAGTGATGTGTGGTTTGAAAAATAGGCAAGTGTTTTTGTTTTGCAAGGGGGCAAGTAACCAAGAGCTATCTACCCTATATTTCTCAAAGATCTTTGCTATGTTTTAACCCTTTTAACAATTTTGTTCCACCATTGCATTTGGTGGATAATCTTGTGTTAGGATGTGAACGGGACGGGCGCGGGTCATCGTTTAGACCATAATTACAATGGTGCCAAGTATCTTTGGGCAATTTTTCCTTGGAGGGACTTGATCATTTTTTAGGCAACTTTCGAAAGCGTCATCGAGGGACTATGATCATTTGAATTGTGTTTGTTTTGCCCAAAGAGGCCTAACATGCAATATGGCCCATTATTGAAGGCAACAAGTGGAATACCCTAGGGATGCAAGTGTGATTAGTGTTGTCCATTTTCATGCTTGTTTATCTTGAATTTAGGTCAAACTATTTTTGGTTAATTGATTTGCATACAACCCTAATTCTAACATGGCATAATTAGAAAGCTTTAAAGTGTGAAAAATAAAGTTTCTAAGTTATTACAACACAATATATAGGAAGGGGGGTACAAATGTTCAAATGGAGATATTTTAGCAAGAAATTAAATCCTAAACTATTACAATCCAAATGGAATTATACAAATTATTTAATATGCAATAATTAAATAAAATAAGATAAATATGCAAGATGCAAAAATGATTTTTTATGTGTATGTAAAAAAGGTGTTTTTTATGTGTCAAGAAAACAAAAATAAAAGTATTAATTTTTGGGCATTTTTATATTTAGGGCAAAAACCCTAATTTTTACAAATAAAAGTATTTATTGTATAATATATTCAATATTTACTAATTATATACAAAAAATAAATAAAAGAGAAGTATATTTGTCAAAAAGGTATTTTTAATGTTAAATATTAATAAAAATAAAAATGTATATATTTTGTATTTTATCCTAAATATTCTAATAAATATGTAAATATTTATATTATATGATAAATATATTAAATATGTACAAAAATAAAATATTTAATATTTACAAAAAAAAAGTATATTTTCATAAAATATTTTCAAAAGATAAAATAAAAATAAAAATCAGAAAATAAAATGCATTGGTATTAATTTTAGTATTTTTAAATAAAAGATATTATGTATTATTTATGTACAAACATCAATTTAAACAAATAAATGCCTAATAAATACAAAAATAGTGTGAAAAATATTTTTTATATTTTTAATATTATGAGAAAAAATAAATAAGTCAGAAATAAAAAGAAAAGTCAAGAAAATGTTTCAAATAAGCACAATGGGCCAAGGGGGTTCAAAAGTAAAAACAAGGTGCAAATAAGAAAGATAAAACAAGCCCAGCCCAAAGGACCTTCTTCAACCTCTGGCCAGAATTTTGTCAAAAAACGCGCGCCTCCTACACTGATTCAAACATCTGGATTCCTAGACTTTTAGCACAAACTTACAACATGAAAAATGTTAAGCATCAAACCACGATTCTGGACATATAAAGAACTCATCCTAACTCTCAGAAATGAGAGAGAATTTCTTCATTCCCAATTCCTGACCTAGTTTTTGTTCCATGTTCAGACTTCAAATTCTCATAGCACACATAACATAAATGAAAACTAATTATATGGGCATGTTCAGGGCCATGAATGTGACATAATTTCTTCACAAATCTATATCTAACAAAGCCTGGATAGAGAGATAAGAGTTCATGAACTTACCTGTTCAGTTGGGATCGTATCTGGTGATGGAGGTGTTTTCAATGCAAGGTGATGATTGGTATAGCTTCCTTGATGTCCAGGGATGTTATTTCAAGCTTTAGTTTGCTTTGAAACCAAGTGAATCGTGTGATAACACTTCAACTGCAAAACAGACAAATGAAAATGGTGATGTTGATTAGGAGTGTTACAGTCTGCTTCTAATGCTTTGGACAGTTTGTATGGATGGTAGGGAAAGTGTTTGAAGTGGTTTTGGCCAAGATGCACGATGGAAATGAGTTGTGGGATTCCAAGTGCAGGATGCCCTGTTTTTGTGCAGTTTAATGGTGATTCTGTGTTTGAGGATGTTTGGAACTTGGTTGGCTTGTGTTTCAGCTTAGGTTTGATGATTAGAAAGTGTTCAATAACTTTGCTTAAGGTTCTCTTGGCTGAGATGATAGTTAGTGTATGTTATGCAAGTTTTCTTCACACTTAAGCAACAAAATGTCAAGTGGTGTTCTAGACTGATGCAGGCCCCCAATCTATGCTGCAACCTTTCCCCTTGATCAGTGTGTTTTACTTCTGAACTTGTGCCCAAAGATATGGCCTTGTACTTCTTGATTTGCAACTTTGACATAAAGCCATACTTTTCTAAAATGGATAATTTGTTTTTTCTATTTAAGGGTTAAACTTCCATGTAATGCTTAAACACATAATGCAAGGCTTGAACACAAGGGGTTTGCATTAAATTATTGAGTTCAAATGGGATATATGACCTGTAATCAAGTTGTGCAAGCTGATTTGAAAATTGCCTAAGTGTATGAACATGAAAATTGGTCATAAACAAAGTGAGTTTTTCCCATATTGCCAAATTCGATTCTCCCTAACCATGAGGTTGTTTGATGAGTTCTTGGACATTTTTGAAAGCTTGGAATGTGTACTACAATACATCTTTGAAATGCAAACTGAAATTCCAAGTGGAAGCATGTGAAAAATGGTCTTGAAGTTAGGAAAAAATCCTGCCTAAAATGGTTCAAAATTTCTCTAAGTTAAGAATGGTTTGGTACCCTTGTTCCAAAAATTATAACTTGAGCTACAAGCTTCTTTTGAGAAAACTTTGTGAATCAAAGTTGTAGATTTTGCAATGGACTACAACTTTCATGTTTTGACTTTTCCTTGAATCCAAATTCATCTTGATGAGAAAGTGGGACAAAGTTATGAAAAAATTAGGGTTTTTCATAACTTAGAAAAATTCTAAGTTATGAAAAATCTTCATTTCAAACCCTAATTTGCAATTCTTGATTTCTTGATGCACAAGTTTCATGATTTGGCATGTTTTTATGAAAAATGAATCTTGACACTTGATTTTGACCAAAAAGTCAAAGTTTGACTTTTCAGTATATAGTCAAAATTGATCAATTGACTGGAAAATTCAACTGTCAATCTTGTGCATTTGGGATCTTTTGAACTTGTTGAGTATGTCAAGACAATTCCATGGGGTCCTTGAGTCCATATGTGAGCTTGGTTTTCCATTGGCTAAGTCAAACAGTAAAAAATTGCCTTTGTGCAGTCAAAACCCTAAAAATGACCATTTTTCCCTTTTGGTGATCTGATCAAATTTCTTGTGGAATTGTGATCCAAACTTGATCAAATGGTCCATATGGGTTCATAATGTTGATGTGGGTCAATTTTCATGAGGTTTGACTGTCAATTGGCCACAGTTGACTTTTTCCCCAATACAGCTGATTTCTAGGTCAATTGTCCAATTGACTGGGCAAAGATTGGAATCAAGGCTTGAAACTTGGTATGGATAAACTTGGGAGTCCAACATGAAGCATGAAAGTCTTCTTAGGCATTTTAGGTCAAAATATCTTTGTGCAAACACAAACCCTAATTTGGGTCAACAGTGCTAGGAGAAGTCTTGCAGAGGAAACCCTAATTGGATCTTGAGCTCCAAGGGCCTTGTGATGAGAAAAATGTTGAGAGAATGGGAGGGCAAATTTTGAGGTACAACAGACGGGTTGTCTTCAACGACGAGTTGTCTTCAATGACGAGTTGTCTTTAATGACGAGTTGTCTTCAATGACGGGTAGTCTTCAACGACGAGGTGTCTTTAATGACGGGGTGTCTTCAATGACGGGTGTCTATGCTGACGGGTTGTCTTCAATGACGAGTGTCTATACTGACGGGTTATCTTCAATGACGGGATGTCTTCAATGACGAGTTGTCTTCAATGACGAGTTGTCTTCAATGACGAGATGTCTTCAATGACGGGTGTCTATACTGACGGGTTGTCTTCAATGACGAGTGTCTATACTGACGGGTTGTCTTCAATGACGGGATGTCTTCAATGACGAGTTGTCTTCAATGATGAGATGTCTTCAATGACGGGTGTCTATACTGACGGGTTGTCTTTAATGACGAGTGTCTATACTGACGGGTTGTCATCAACGACGAGTGTCTATACTGACGGGTTGTCTTCAATGACGGGTTGTCTTCAATGACGGGTTGTCTTCAACGACGGGTTGTCTTCAATGACGGGTGTCTATATTGACGAGTTGTCTTCAATGACGAGTTGTCTTAAATGACGAGTTGTCTTCAATGACGAGTTGTCTTCAATGACGAGTTGTCTTAAATGACGAGTTGTCTTAAATGACGAGTTGTCTTCAATGACGAGTTGTCTATAATGACGGGTTGTCTTCAATGACGAGTTGTCTATAATGACGGGTTGTCTTCAATGACGAGTTGTCTTAAATGACGAGTTGTCTTTAATGACGAGTTGTCTTCAATGACGAGTTGTCTTCAATGACGAGTTGTCTTAAATGACGAGTTGTCTATAATGACGGGTGTCTATAACGACGGGTTGTCTTCTTTGACTTTAGGAAGTAATTTAACTGGACCTGTCTTCTTTGACTGGATGAGCATCAGAAAAACCTTTGGGATTTAACTGGACTTGTCTTCTTTGATTGGATTTGTCTTCTTTGACTGGATTTGTCTTTTTTGACTAGATTGGTCTCTTTTGACTGTATTTGTCTACTTTGACGTAGCTGATTATTTAACTGTATCCTTCCTGAAAGGTAAAGGTCAGTCGTATGCAATGCATGATATGGATCAAGCAATGATGTTCTCGACATAAACGAGATTGTATGACATGATGCGCATATGCATGTATCATGATGTGATGTTTATGAATGTATCTTCGTCTAGGAAAGTAAATCCTTGACGCATGCCGGGAAGTTGAATCCTGGGCTGATGTTGAAGAACAGAGTTCTTCGTTTCCGTTGGGGATGATGATTGCAAGAACAAACCGGTAGGAGAAGATGACTTCGTCGGGGAGTAAACTTGTTGGAGAGATTACTCTGCGGGGAATTACTCTGTGGGAAGAGATACCTCGCTGAGGTTTGATGATAACTCCGCTGGGGACTCCGTTGATATGTTTTGTTGAGGATTCTGATGAACTCCGCTGGGGGTAGGAAGAGCTTCGCCGAGGATGATCTTTCCGTGGTAATTAGCTGAGGATAACCCAATTATAAGCTCTATGGGAGAATAACCTTTGAATAAAGTCGGGGAGACGTGTTCGTACTCTGCAGGGGATAAGCTTCCAGAATCTACTGGGGATAAGCTTCCAGAATCTACTGGGGAGAATGATTCAACTTTCCTGGGGAAACTTTTCAGACTGTACTGGGGTGTTTGGATTCCGCCGGGGAACAATCTTATGTTAAGACTGCCGAGGATGCTTGCTTAGGAACATCTATATACTCTGCTAGGGAATATTGAGATTTTCTGGGGATACCCAACTTCCTTAAGGCTGACAGTAGATTAACTCTGCTTGGGGAGAGTGTTGTTAACTTGCTGGAGATACTGTGCCTTTTCAGGGCTGATGAGAGACCAACTCTGCTCGGGAGAGAGTATTGATGAATCTTATCTTACTCTGCGGGGAGTGAAGGTATCTTGGTCACGTTCTTCAGCCGAACTTACCTTGGTACCTGTGTGGACAGAGCAACTAGATCGCTTAGACAACTCATATTGCCCCTGTTTCTGTGGGAGAAGATACCTGTGGAGGCGCTGATAACTGCCGGTTGACAATTCTTCTTCTGGTAGGCAAGTGACGAGATGCTGGGACATAGTCGTACGCTGTGATCCCTAATTTTTTCCTGGACCGCCCTTTCGGGTTTTCAGCCCACCGGGATACCCGTTTTTTCCCAAGCCGCCTTTTCAGGTTTTCGACTTGCCGGGTGTACAGATTTTTTTCATTTTCATCCCTTATTTTGCCCGAACCCTTTTGGTTCGCCGGGAAGCTCTTATTTTTGCCTAGGTGCGTCAACCTAGCGGGTCTTTGATTATGCGCAGTTTTTTTTCGACTATGTCCGTGCTCTTAGGATGTAGGGAGGTGCCCCTGTCAGTAGTGTTGCGTTGCCCTACTACCAGAAGATCTTCGTTTGATCGTCCAATGCCCCAAGTGATCCAGATGGAGATTTGCCCCAAGCTGGTTGGCCTTTTGAGAGATACTCCGAATCTTGACCTAACTGCCCCAGATGTTGGACAATGATCATGCCATGCCCCTTGGTTGGAAGTGCTTTTGTTCACTAGACATTCGTCGTGCGAATTTCTCTGCTGTTCGAACAAATAGTCATATGCAAACAATGTTATTTAAAAATGCCAAGCTTATGTCTGTCTTGAAGTTTTCTTGAAAATGCATTTTTTCATAAAAACAAGTGAATTTTTTTTTTGTAAACTGTGATGTCAACTCAAGATTTTACGGCGAGCCTTAAGGAGTCAGGATACCTTTCGTAATAGTATACTTTCGAACTAACTCATGCTTCAGTTAGGACTTTTAAGGGTTGTAGCGTGGCCTGGTTCACGGTTTAAGAAACAAAGGATAAAGGCTCAAATTTTGTTTGTACCCACCCGTTCTTCGTGATGTTCTTCAAACCTAAACTCAGTTGATCGTGCGTTAGACCTTGTTTGAGTCTTCGTCCTGATATACCGGTGATGGTTCGGATGTTGACAATTTATTTGGAATAGACAGTCATTCTTTTTCGGTTGAGGGTTTGTAGGACCTCTTTCTTTTTTGATTTCGTTATCCCTGTTTTTTGCCTGAACTGTTTCTTTTAGGATTACAGTCAGCGGGATGCCCCAGTTTTTGTAAGTCTCCTTCATAGGTTTCGACTTATTGGGCTTTTATTTTTGAAAGATAACGACTGCCTGTCTTTATGATTATTTGGAACCATCACTGTCTTTTGTATTGGAAGGACTCTTTTGATGTCATTCGTTATGCACTTGGATCAACTGAGAGAACTACCCTGCCCCAGGTTATAATTAAGGGTTTAATTTTTTTGTGAAAAGAAAAACTCCTACTTCTTTGGTTCGAAGGGGTTGACAAGGGATTATCATCCTTATAACTCCAGTGTTTAGGAATTGAAACAACGCATGTACCTCATCAGCGGGGTCTGTTCAAAAGCATACTGTAGATTGTGGTATCGTTTTCGTCATCCTCCCTCAAGAGGCTTAGAATTATTAACCGAGAGTTGAACATCAAAAAAATGAAAGCAGTTTGAATATAGCGAATGCGAATATATTGATTCAAAACAGACATATGCGATGCATTGATAAATTAATAAAGTTTGCTATGACAATAATTGTTTGAACAATCAAAGAAAAATACAACTTGAATATTCGAATGAACAAAAGTTTTCTCGTCTCAGGACTTGTCACTTCAAATGGTGAATCCTGCAGGGATGGTAGAAGAACTCCGCCTGGCCCTCTTGGGTGAAATCCACTTCTCCTTCATTAATCAGGTCCTGGACCTTGTTCTTCAGAGCCCAGCAGTCGGCAGTGTCATGTCCAGGACTATCAGAGTGGTATGCACATCTTTTGTTGGGATGATAGTTAGGAGCAGAGATGTTGGGGTTCCGGGGAGGAGCCCTTAGTGTAATCAGATTCAATCTTAACAGGTGTTGTAAAGCTTGAAACAGCGACACGTTGAGCTGGGTGAATTGCCTCCTGGGCTTGTTTGGCTTACTCTGATCAACATGTTGCTCTGGACGAGGTTGTGGTTGGACCTGTGAAGTGGTAGAAATTTGGAGAGGTCTATTCTTCACCATACCAGACTCTTGTCCTCTTGGAAGCTGATCAATGACCTGGTCCCTGACTTGGACTGGTTGCTTCATGTTGTATCTGTCTTGATGAAGCTGACTGATCATAGTCCTCAACTCTTCTTGCTCCCGAGCTAAGCCTTGGATGAGAGCCATTTGCCCCAGCATCTGGGTTCTCATCGTATCTACCTCAGCTTGCAGATGTTTCAGCCGTTCGTCCTTATCATCTTCGGGACTTTTCTTGGCCAAACTCCCCATGAGGAGTGTCCTCAACTCTTCCTTCTCCTTGGATAGGCTTAGGAAGATCTCCCTGAACTAAGTCTCTTGAGCATGAAGACCCTGGTTATCTTGTTGGGAAGCCATTGCTGAAATAAACAGCGAAGAAGGTAAGTGACCTGTAACAAGGGTATCTGTAATGCAATGATATGTATGATATGCATGCAATATTTTCAAGGATCTCGTGGGGTAAACAAGAAAATCGTTAGCATTTGCATTTTGTAGCTTGATGGAAGGCACTGCATATTATTGAGAGTCCTTCTTCAAGAGTCAAGGCTCACCATATCGAGTGGGTCATAGCCCCTGACTCAAGTCATTAACCTTGGCTAGAGGAAAATAAATCCCCTTTACCCCTTGCTGGACATTTGATTCATCATGACCTGCATCACAAAACCCTTGAGGTCCTTGAAATGGATTAGTCCTTATGTAGGATGCATGCAATGGTATGATGGTATGATGTTATGCTATGCGTGGAGTAATATAGGTAAACCCTATTATGAGTCCAGATTAAGGACTGTAAACAAAACCTGCAAGAAACTCAAGTGTCAGATAACAAGCATGCAAGTAGTCAAGTTTGAAGGCACACAAGTCACACAACAGCCCTTAGAGTTCAGGCCAGCATGAAGTTTGGGTACTACCCTCTTGAAGTTGGTGGGCTCAAAACTTGTCCTATCAAAAGTAACCGGGTTCTAAGGAGCTCAATATCATAGGGTTATTTTCTGTGTTCATTGTTTTGATTTAGCCACTGAACTGGAGATCAAAATATTCCAAGAAAACAACCCTTAATGAGTGTAGTATCGAGTATCAACCAACTTCGGACTGCACCAAAGTCAGTCATCTCACTACCCCTAAAGAGGCCAGGATGGTTCAATTAAGGTTCCTAAGGTCAGTTGATGCTTCACGACACCACGCGGAGGCCCCGTACTCTCCTTGACTTGACTTAAGGGTTACCGGTACTCACCAAAGTGCCACATCAACGTAGCAAACTGCTTCAACCGTGTCGGTATACCCCGCACAGTTCCCTCACAGTTTGTTGCTACTTTCTAAGAAGGTATCCCCCAGATCTGGGTTAGGATCTATGAAACTCCCAAGGCAAACCCACAATATTTAAAGAAAACAAAGCAAGCAATTGAAAACATAAGAGTGGTCTAATCCTAAGGTACACCTCACTTTTAAGATTCCCCAGCAGAGTCGCCAGTTCTGTGATCGGTGGAAATAGAACCGACTGGTTTTAGCTGGTTTTGCGAAATGTCGCGGTAAGCAAGAGTCGCCATCGTCTTTTATGTTCTCCAACATGGAAAGGACAAAAGCACAGCAAAATTCCTTCTTTGAGATTTCTCTCGGTTCGGGAGGTAGATTTATAGAAAGGGAAGGTGTTAGCACCCTTTCTATCCGTGGTTATCCATGGGCTCTTAGGTACTTGCTTTTATGTTTTCAAAATTTGTTTGCTTTTCAAGTGTGTGTGGGTTTTGAAAAAAGTTCTTTTAAAAGATTTCTAAGTAACTCTTGTATCTGTCCTCAAGAGTGTATGAAAAATTTGTTTGAAAACTTTTTGAAAGTGTGAGGTGTGAAAAGATGTTTTGTTTGTTTGAAAAGAGCAAGTACTTAAGAGAAATCTACCTTCTCTAAGGAATTAAGCTGTGTAAGAGTCCTTTAGATAGTGCTATCCCACCATTGAGAGGTAGGTAGCACCGTCGTTGGAGTTATTCGGGTCAATTCGATTATCGAGACTGTGTGGTCACCGAAGCAATGGTAGGACAACTTAGAAGTAACCCTAATGTCCTAGATCCTTTTATCCGAGGCAACCGTTTCGAGGCAACTGGATCTTTAGACAAAGGGTGACCTCTAAGACGTCCTATACTTGATGACCACGTTTCGAGGCAACGAGTGAAGTGTACCCTAGGAGTGGCATGTGCTTTGTGTGTTGTTTTCCGGTTAATGTTTTTGTACATGTTATTTGTGAGCTACGGATTAATTTTATTTACATACATTCTTTCATGCATTTAACAGTTAAGGGGTGCGGAAAGTAAATTGCGGAAATATAAATTCTACGCTATTACAAGGCGCGGGTCTATACATCGCCAAAAATACAAAGACCCGTTTTGGTAAAGTGCGGAAAGTAAATAAAAACAATAAACCTAATTACTATTACATTCTTGAAAGCAATTACATAATAATCAAAATGAAAATGCGCGCGAAAAAATTAATCGGGAATGTTCTAAGGGTTTTGACCCTTTTAAGAAAAGAAATTGAATTTTTTTGTCTTTTTTTTTGTAATTAATGAAATTAAAACCAATAATTAAACTAATTAATTAATTAATTAAAAAAAATAAAAGTTGTTTTTGTGTTTTTATGTTTTTTATGAAAATAAAATAAAAAGAATTAAAATGTCAAAAGAAAAGCCTAAGTCTAAGTTGATTTTATTTATTATAAAAAAAAAGGTTAACATTAAACTAATTAAACTAATTGACTTGTTAGAATTTATTTACAAAAATAACATGAAATTAATAATAATAATAATGTTAGTTCTTTTTTTTTTTTGATTTTTTTGTAAAAAAATATTAATTATGTTAATAGTTAATAAAAGGGAAAAAAATAAATAAGACAAATAAAATATAAAATGACAAAATAAAATTGCAAACCCAAGGGGGGTTTGGGCCAGATTTGGGAGTTTGATTTAGAAATTCTGGCCCAAGAATACTCCAAGCCTTGTTGACTTTGGGAATCGCCTATGCCTGCTTTGACCTGAGAACATGATGCTCCTTCCCTTGTGGCCATTGGATTTGCACTTGGAGACACTTGGCGCGTTGGATATGTGGGATGCATGGTGGTATGCTTTGGACTGCCTGTACATGAACATGTTAAGAAAAAATGAAACAATTATTTGGGGGACCTGGGAAGAACTTACAGCGCGGTATGATGGATCTTAGGACGTGGCAAGGGTTGCTTTAGCTTCAGGGGATGGCAAAGAAGAGAGTCACATTCTCCTTTTGGCCTGAAAATGCTTGCAATACTCCTTTTGATCTCACACTTTTTTTTGACACTTTTTGGATTTTTGCTCTGGCCGTTTGTGTAATGTTCTAGGTTGTGAATGAGGCTTGCAAGGCTTGTATATATAGTAATGAGTGAGAATCAAATGACATTAGGAGCCTTAAACCATTGCCATTAAGCTTTGGATTTTCTCATAACCACTGTTGTACCCCAAAATTTGCCCTCCCATATTCTTAAAGATTTGTCAAGATCAATCTCCAAATGCTTCAAAATCCCTCAAAGGTTGCACAGTCCAATTGCCTCCTAACACAGTCAAAATTAGGGTTTTGGTTCTTGCAAGGAAGTTGAGGTTTTCAAAGGCCCAATCAAGTCCTATATGCCTATATACATTGTCAAGCATCCATATGTCAAGTTTCAAGACTCACAGCATCAAAGTGCACAGTCAAAAACCCTAAATGCTCCACAGTCAACTGCAAGGGCAAAATGGTCATTTGACAGTCAAAAGTCAAAAATTTTGGTCAATATCTTATTTTGAAGCCACAATCATCATTTGACCAAGTCTTGATCATGATTCTCAAAGCATGGCTCAAAAAGTCTCAAGATGCAAAAGTTTCTATTATTGGACAGTTGAAAAGTCAACTGCAAATTGACTAAGGCATAACTTTTTCATGGTTCATCAGAAAAATCTCATCCAATGCTCATTTTGAAGGGGATGATATTTCCTACAACTCATATTCACATTCCAAGTCCAAGAAATGCTCTCACAAAAAGTTATCAATTTCAACATTATAGGTCATTTTCAAAAGTCAACAAAAAGGCACTTTAAGTCAAAGACCATAACTTGAGATTGGTAAATTAAAATGACATGGGACCAAAGGCATTGGTTAGAGGACTTCAAGACCTTTCCAAAATGTCCAAGAACATGTTCATAGCTTCAAAATTGAGCAAGATATGCATTGGAGAAGTTGGGAAATTTTTGGGAACTTTCAAAAGTCAACTTTGCCTAAAAAGCTTCAAATTTGCTAATGGGCCTCAAATTCTTCCTTGAATCATTACCCAAAGCCTATGCACGACCCATTGAGCTTAAAAGGATTTATTTTTTTATTTTTAATTAATTAATTGAATTTTTATTCTTATTAATTCATTTAATTAGTTTTAATTGTAGAAAAATATCAAATAATGGTTGTCAAATATTTTTATGCAGCAAATATACTCCACACATGCTAAGGATTTCGTGCATCAATCAACAAGACAAAATCTTCCATAATTGGCAAAGTTTTCATGGCAAAAGATTGAAAATCACATAATTGAAAAATCAAATATTCAAGTCATCAATTCATGGATTCATGGGCTTATTTTTGACCTAATTCCATTCATATACAAAGGCATAAGCTAACCCTGAAGCCGGAGACACGAAAAAGCTGCTGCAACAACATATTCACTTTGCAAGATTTTCATAAAAACTTGGAAACTGATTTCATAGTGGCAGTACAATTCAAGGCCTGAAATTGCTTCTAACACGTTGCTGGACCTTCCAGGAGTCTATTGCAATCAAGAACAAGCTTCCATACTCAAAGAAACGGTAGAACTGAGTCACGTTTTTTCACAAATATTTCCATAATCGAATTCTGATTTTTATGCATCATTCATATGTTTTGATTATTGATTTATGCTACTAACATCTCCCTGAAGCTTTTGGTAATGTTTAATTGTTCTAAAACTGCTTGTATCAAAATCCACCATTGAATGATATTAAGTTTTCAGAACATCCAAATTAGGGCTTTCCTTGTATGGAAAAATTGGACTTCCAAACCTATATGGACAAAATCGTGGCAACAAGACAAATCGATTGAAACCCTCGCGCTCAATTTATTTAATCTGTGCGCGTGTTTGCTATTTTTCACAGTTTCAGTTTGTGGGGGTTTAAAACCCCCGCTACTTGTTTTATATTTTGCAGGAAGAACGAAGAAGAAGCTTGCGTGTCATCACGCTACTGGGAGATTCAAACTTTAGCGCGTTTTTTAAACGTTTCAGCATAAGTGGCCTTTTTTATATATTATATTTGTTTTCCATTATATGTACAAACGCGTTGCCTGGCTCAGTTGGTTGAGGATGTGTATTGCAAGCATTGGGACCTGGGTTCGATTCCCAGGTCCCCCCACATAATTCATGATTTTTGCTTTAACGTGTTCAAGTGCAGCACTCCTTCAACGTTCCACCATACATGCTCATGCGCTAGCCTGCCAAGTGGCTTCAAGGTCCAATCCAGTGGCCTCAGAAGGAAATCCAGGGTGTGCCCCAGTCAACCATCATGCATACAATCAAAAAGTCAACGAGGCTTGCTTTGTCAATGGGCCTGAATTGCTGCAGTTTTACCTCCATTTGGGCCAGACACCCCCCCTTGTTTGTATATTTAATTTCATTTTCTTTTCTTTTTAATTCTTTTAATTGCTTTAATTATGTTTATTAATTCACTAAAATAATTTTTTCTATAATAAAAAACCAGAAACCAAAAAAATGTTTTATATTTAATTATTATTAATTTCACCACTAACCTATTTTTGTAAATAAATGGCTAACAATTAATTTAGCTTAATTTAGGTTTTAAACTTTAATCTTTTTTCTTAATAAATAAAAATATCTAGAATTAGGGTTTTTTGACATTTTATCTTTTTCTTAATTAATTTTTCCTCATTATTTATTATTATTAATTATTATTTTTGTAAATAAATATGTAAATTAATTAATTAGTAAATTAAGTCAACTTTAATATTTTCTTAAATAATTAAAATAAACTTAGAATTAGTGTTTCTCTTGATTTTAATTTTCTTTATTTTCATAAATACCAAAAACATAAAAAACATTTTTCTTTTCTTTCTTTTCTTTAATTAAATAATAATTAGACTTTAATTTAATTTAATTTCAAGCAAAGGGTCAAAACCCTCGGACGTTCAATTTATTCTTTTCACGCATTATTTTCTTTTGAATATTATGTAACTGCTCAAGGATGTAATAGTAATTAGGTCATTTTTACTTTCCGCATTTTTATCAAAAATGGGTCTTTGTATTTTGGCGATGTATAGACCCGCGCCTTATAATAGCGTAGCTTTTATCTTTCTGTATTTTACTTTCCGCACTCTTAAATTCTAACTTGTATGAAAGAATGTATGCTAATTAAAAAACAACGCGTAGCTCACAATGCCATGAGCAAAGATAACTGTTAAACTGAAAACAACACACAAATACACACACCACTTCTAGGGTACGCCTCACTTGTTGCCTTCGAAACGTGGTCGTCAAGTATAGGACGTTTTAGCGGTCGCTCTTATGTCCATGATCCGGTTGCCTCGAAACAGTTGGCTCGAAACAGTTGCCTCGGAACAGTTGCCTCAGATTAAAAAAGGATCAAGGACATAAGGGTAGCTTCTAAGGTGTCATAATTGTTGCTTCGGTGACCATACTGTCCCTACAATCGAATTGACCCGAACACCTCCAACGGTGGTGCTACCTACCTTTCAATGGTGGGATGGCACTACCTTAAGGACTTCTACACAGCTTAATTCCTTAGGGTAGGTAGATGACTCATGGATACTTGCTCTCTTCTAAAAACAAATCAAAAATCTTTTCACACTGACACTTTCAAAAGTTTTCAAAGCAAATTTTTCAAACACTCTTGAGGACATATACAAGAGTTATTCAGAAATCTTTCAATGAAACTTTTTCAAACCCACTCACATTTTGAAAAGCAAACATTTTGAAAACATAAGAGCAAGTATCACAGAGCCCATGGATAACCATGGATATAAAGGGTGCTAACACCTTCCCTTTCTATAAATCTACCTCCCGAACCGAGAAACGTTCTCATAAGGAATTTTGCTGTGCTTTTGTCCTGTCCATGTTGGAGAAAATAAAAGGCAGTGGCGACTCTTGCTTCCGCGAAATTTTGCGAACCAGCGTTAAACAGTCAGTTCTAAATCCACCGATCACAGAACTGGCGACTCTGCTAGGGAATACTGTTAAAGTGAGGTGTACCTTAGGATAGCTCATACTTGTGTTTTCAATTGCTTTGTTTTGTTTGCTTTATTATTATGGGCATTGTCTTGGAGTTTCATAGATCATAACCCGGATCTGGGGATACCCTGTTAGGTAGCATAAGTTGTGAGGGACTTGTCCGGCGTAGACTGACACGGGTGAAGTAGTGGCTACGTTGGTGTGGCACCTTGGTCTGTACCGATATCCCTTGTGTCGCAACAAGGAGAATATGGGTCTTCTGAGGAGTCATTAAGCACCAACCGACCTTAGAACCCTAATTGACCCAACTTGGCCATAGAACAGTAGCAGTATGCTACACCCATTGAGGCTAAACTCTCGCGATGGTTCTGGCCGCAAGAAAAGATTGCGATGATGGAGTTATGACCGATTGAGGGTAGTCAGTGATATAGGGATCCTCTAGAACCCGGTTACTTTTGATAGGACAAGTCTTAACCAACAAACTGAAAGAGGGTAGTACCTGAACTTCATGCAGGCCTAAACCCTAAGGGCTATCTTGTGTGACTTGTGTGCCTTATCATGTTTTCCTTTGTGAATATTTGTGGTGTGCTTTATCATGACATCATACCATCATAAACATTGCATGCATCCTGCATAAGGACTGACCATTTCAAAGACAAGAGGTTTCACCTTTGCTCTATTTTGTAAGACATCATGATGCCTATGCGAAGGAACACTATCCGGTTCAACTTTGTTCACCCACCTGAGTTGCTTGAAGAATTGGTTAGCAGAATTCCAAACACTACTTCCTTCATCCAGAGGCATGGGTCTCTTCTCGATTTAGTCACTGCAAAATAGGACCAACAACTGATGAGTGTCTTGACCCAGTTCTATGATCCCTTGTATAACTGCTTCACCTTTCAAGACTTCCAGCTGGTCCCTACCCTGGAAGAGTTCTCTGATTTGCTTGGTATCCCTATCTTGGATCAGACTCCCTTCACTGGTTGGGAAAAGACTCTTAGGCTTGAGGAGATTGCTGCAGCCCTTACCTTGACCCACAAAGAGGTAATGGACAACTGGGTGACTAGAAGAAGAGTTAAGGGCTTCTTGGCCAAGTTTCTGATTGGTAAAGCTAACAGTTTCTGGAATGATTTAGACTTCAGGGCGTATGAAGACATGTTGGCCCTCTTAATCTATGGTCTGGTTCTGTTTCCTAATCCGGATAACTTCATTAACATCACTGCCATAAGGATCTTCATGTCTCGGAACCCTGTGCCCACTCTCTTGGGTGACATCCTGCAACAACTCTATGCTCGTACTGCTCGAAGACGAGGTACTCCGTGGTGTTGTATTCCTTTGTTATTAACAGATGCACCTTCAGGGTATTCTTGAGCTTCCAAGTACCTCTTCACTTCATGATACCAAGGTTTTTCAGTTACCACCTCGGCCTCCAGATCACAGCAATACGCGGGTTCATCTAGTTTCCAGATAATGATCCGGGGAGCCTCGTTATCCCATTTGACTTTGAACATAGAAGACATCGTAGCCAACGCGTCCGCCAACTGATTCTCCTCTCTTGGGAAGTGTTCAAAAGTTATCTCCGTGAAATGGGGGATCAATGTCAACACTAACTCCTTGTAAGGAATAAGATTTGGGTGTTTCGTATCCCACTCGCCTTTGATCTGATTGATCACGAGAGCGGAATCTCCGAAGACACTCAGAAACTTGATCCTTAAGTCAATTGCAGCTTGAAGACCCATAATGCATGCCCATACTCCGCCATGTTGTTGGTGCAGTTGAAACATAGTCGGGCAGTGAGTGGAGTATGAGTGCCTTTGGGGGATATGATCACAGCGCCGATACTGTTACCCAAAGCGTTAGAGGCTCCGTCAAAGTGCATAGACCATCGGGATCCTTCCTCGGGTCCTTCATCCGGTCCAGGTACTTCAAAATCAGTTACTACCATGATATTCTCGTCTGGAAATTCAAAGTTCATGGACTGGTAGTCGTCCACTGCCTGATGTGCCAAGTGGTCTGCCAATACACTTCCCTTGATTGCTTTCTGAGTCGTGTACTGGATGTCATATTCTGTCAAGATCATCTGCCATCTTGCTATCCTTCCAGACAGAGCAGGCTTTTCGAATATGTACTTGATTGGATCCATTTTTGAAATCAACAAAGTAGTGTGAGTCAGCATATACTGTCTCAGCCGGCGAGCAGCCCATACCAAAGCGCAGCAAGTTTTCTCGAGCAGTGAGTATCGGGTATCACAGTCGGTAAACTTTTTGCTAAGGTAATAAATGGCATGCTCTTTTCGGCCAGACTCGTCATGCTGCCCCAGCACACACCCCATTGAGTTGTCAAGTAATGTCAAGTATAAGATTAGAGGTCTCCCTTCAACCGGTGGCATGAGAATGGGTGGTTCTTGGAGATACTCTTTGATTCTGTCGAAAGCGGCCTGACATTCATCGTTCCAACGTACTACTTGATCTTTCTTCAGTAGCTTGAAGATTGGTTCACAAGTAGCAGTTAGATGCGAGATGAATCGGGCAATGTAGTTCAACCGTCCTAGAAAGCCTCTGACTTCTTTCTCTGTCTTGGGAGCTGGCATCTCTTTTATGGCTTTCACCTTGGCAGGGTCCACTTGGATACCTTTATCACTTACGACGAAGCCTAGCAATTTTCCAGATCTCACCCCGAAGGTGCACTTGTTCGGGTTTAATCTCAGCTTGTACAACTTCAGACGGTCAAACAGCTTCCGTAGATGGTCAAGGTGTTCCTCCTCAGTTTGGGACCTTGCAATCATATCGTCGACATATACTTCTATCTCATGATGGATCATGTCATGAAACAAAGCAACCATGGCACGTTGGTAGGTTGCCCCAGCATTTTTCAACCCAAATGGCATGACCTTGTAGCAAAAGGTGCCCCACTGAGTAACAAAAGTAGTCTTTTCCATATCTTCGGGAGCCATCTCGATCTGATTATAACCTGAAAAACCATCCATGAAGGAGAACACCTTGTGTTTAGCAGTATTATCAACCAGGACGTCGATGTGAGGCAGAGGGAAGTCATCTTTAGGGCTTGCCCTGTTCAAATCCCTGTAATCAACACACATTCTGACCTTACCATCTTTCTTCGGCACCGGAACCACGTTGGCAACCCACTGAGGGTAAGAAGTCACTGCTAGAAACCCGACATCAAATTGCTTCATAACCTCAGCTTTGATCTTCTCGGACATCTCTGGACGCATACGGCGGACCTTCTGTTTAACCGGAGGGAAGTCTTCTTTGGTAGGCAAATGATGGACCACAATGTCGGTATCCAACACAGGCATGTCTTCATAAGATCAGGCGAAGATCTCCACATAATCATGCAACATATGAATCAACTGTTGTTTTACGCTGAGCTCCAGATTGGCACCAATCTTGATTTCCTTTCTATCTGTCTCAGTACCCAGATTTACCGTTTCCACTGGCTCTTCATGTGGCTGAATGGCCCTCTCTTCCTGGAGTAACAGTCTTGCAAGCTCGCCAGGCACTTCGCAATCATCTTCACCTTCGTCTTCAGCTAAGTTGATCGGATTTTCGAAGTCATAACTGGCAGTAGCAGAGTCGTTACCAGTGAGATCCAGAGTGGATTGAAACCTGTATAGGTGAGTGTGTGTAAATACAGCTGTTTTGCAATATATAAAGAAAGAAAGGGAGCGCAAGATTTGAAATTTGAAAAACGTCTGATGCTTTTATTCATGATATATGATAGTGACACACAAAAGCCCTCACAAATGAAGCCACGGTGCCCCGGGTAAGACACCGGGCCATAAAGTTTCAAATTATTGTTTATTACAAATTCAAAACAAATGAGTTTATTACTGGGTGACAAAAGTAACAGGCATGGAGTCTTTGGCAGTCCAGTTGCTAGGTCCACCGTTGGTCGTTGGGTAGATCCAGCTGCCGAATTCGGATTCTTCCACTTCATCATCCATCCTGATAGCATTTACTCCATGGTTGGGCATGGGAGCAGTCACCACATTAGGCCTCTCGGGCGCCTCGAACTGAACCTCTTTAGCATCAATAAGGTCTTGAACCTTATTCCTCAGAGCCCAACAATCATCAGTAGAATGTTCGGGCTATCAGAGTGATAAGCGCAACGGGCGTTGGGGTTGTACTTCGGAGATGCTGCGTTTACCACCTTCGGAGCTTCCTTGACAGTTACCAGGCTGGTTGACAGCAGTTGCGGTAATATCTGTGAGAGAGTCATGCTGAGCCGAGTATATTGCCTTTTGGGTCTCTCAACTCTTGGCTGGTTGTACTGCTGAGGAGCAGCAGCAGGCTTTGAAATTACCACCGCGTTGATAGCTTGGCGGCGTTCCGGTTTATTCTGTCTTCTGGGACAGTACACAGCACTAGCTTCCTTCTTGAAGGGCTTCTTTTCAGTATTTAAAAAGGCACCCTTCTGTATCTTCCCCGATTTTATACCAGCTTCAATCCTCTCACCAGTCAGGATCAGGTCTGTAAAACCAGCAGAGGAATTACTAATGAGATGATTGAATAATGGACCAGATAGGGTCCCCAAGAACATGTCTACTAGTTCACGATCCGTCAACGGTGGCTGCACCCTGCCAACCAGGTCTCTCCATTTCTGTGCGTACTCCTTAAAACCTTCACCCGTTCCCAGTGACATACCCTGGAGTTGGGTACGCGTGGGAGCGAGGTCGGAATTATATTGATACTGCTTGTAAAAAGCAGTGGCCAAATCCTCCCAGTTACGAATGTTGGTTCCATCCAGCTGATAGAACCATTCGAGATGAGTCCCTGAAAGACTCTCCTGGAAGAAATGGATCCATAAGTTCTTGTCTGCTGTGTAAGGTTGGATCTTCCTTACATAAGAGCGGAGGTGCAGTTTAGGGCAGGAAGCCCCGTCATACTTCACAAAGGCAGGTGCCTTGAACTTGTGTGGGATCACCACCCCAGAAGATAACCCTAAGTCTCCGAAATCCAACCCAGGCACGCGTTGAATCTCCATAGCATTTAGCCTGTCCTCCAGCTGTTTGTACCGGTCCTCAGCAGGAGGGTACTGTTCATCGTTGAAGTCTGTCTCGGTGTCAGAGACCACAGGACTAGGGACCTCTCTCCCTTGGTGACTGCCTTCCCCCACAGACGGAGTAGTCCTCTCAGCTTCATTCTGTAATGTATTCCCGATTCTGCGCCCAGTGTTGAACAGCACAGTCCTCTTCTTCTTTTTCTTCTTCAGGAGCAAAGCCTTCAACTCCTGTTTTCCTTGGGCCAAGTTCATGACCATCTCCTAAAATTGGGCATTCTGGGCCTGGAGGGCCTTGATAACTTGCTCGGTAGTGAGTTCAGGATTCATGATGCTTGAGTGCTGAAATAAACAGCGAAGAAGATTAAGCAACCTGTAGAAAAAAGGGTACCTGTTATGCACATGATGCATGATATGCTATTTATGCAATGCATTCAAGGGTTCGAAAGTTCAAATTTGTTGTAGCCAAAAAAGAACACACTTTTTATTAGGAAATAAACTGTTCAGTACATCAAGGCCTCATGGGCAAAACATTACAAAATAATTAATCCCAAAAGACACTGCGCATCCTCTTTGGAGCAATGTAAGTGTTGAGGGTCTTTTCCTCGTGCAACAGACGGGTGAGCTCCAAGACCTTCTTCTCACTGGCATGTAGATTGGTTTCAAGAGAATCCCGTTCTTCCTTGAGTTGGATCCAGCTTTTCTGCATTTCTTCCCAGGATGTAGGCATGTCAGGATGTTGAATGGTGTAGGGCACCTCTCCTTCCAAAACTGGCTCTTTGATCACGGGGAGAACATGAGGATATGGCATCACCAGCTTCTGGGAGCGGGCTCGTACCCACTTGAGATAAGGCTCCAGGGGGATGGAGTTTTTGTGCCCCAGTGTCTTGCTATCTACCCTGTTGGGCATCCTCCAAGCTCCGATAAATTTCTGGCGAAGTCCTTGTGCATCGTTGTCGAAGTCAAAAACTATGTCAGGAATCAACATATCATGAGGGCCATCCCTCCGAGCATATCCAAACTGCCTCAAAGCCATACATGGATTGTAAGTAATACCCCCTCTAATTCCAAGCAAAGGAACATTAGGATACTCTCCGCAACGATCAATGATAGTGACATTCTCTCTGGACCGAGAACACCAATGTATATCAGCATGTGTAAGAGTCATCAATCGTTGTGACCATCTCAAACCCCGCTCGTTCTTCAAAATTGATTGTGGAAGGTGCGAAATAAACCACCTTGCTAGGAGAGGAGTGCAGCACATGAGAACACCTCTTTTTCTCATGGTTCGAGTGTAACATGAGTGAAGGATGTCCCCAAGCAACGTAGGTATAGGATTCCTGGACATAAAGATCTTGACAGCATTGATATCTATAAGCTGATCTGGATTAGGGAACAACACCAACCCATAGACAAGGAGGGCTACAACTTCTTCAAAGGCTTGTAGGTCAAGGGAGTTCCAACATTCTTGTGCTTTCTCAAACAGAAATTTGGCCAAGAACCCTTTGATACCACTTCTAACTTCCCAATGCCCCTTAATGTCAGATGGTTGTAGGCATAATGCTTTAGCAACCTCTTCAAGTTTTGGTTCCCTTTCCGTACCGTTGTAGGGTAGTTGACTAAGGATAGGGATCTTCAGAAGCTGGGAGAACTCTTCCAATGTAGGCACCAGTTGATAATCCAGGAAAGTAAAACAGTGGTGCAGAGGGTCAAAGAACTGGAACAGCACTTTCACCATGTCCTCTTCAATGTTGGTATTGACCAAGCTGATGAGTCTACCATGCCTTTCACTGAATGAAGAGTTCTCTGGAATCCTGGATGTAAGTTCCTTAAGCTGAAGAGGGACCCTGATAAGGTTGACCTGAATTGTCTTTCTGCGGATAGTTTCCATGTCCTACAAAACAAGAACAAAGATGAAGATTCGAACCCCTGAAGTGGTTAGTGGATGCATATGATGTTGTATGATGTTATGATGCTATGATAAGAGCACACCACAAGTATTCACAAAAGTCAAACATGATAAGGCACACAAGTCACACCACAGCCCTTAGAGTTTAGGCCAGCATGAAGTTTGGGGTACTACCCTCTTGAAGTTGGTGGGCTCAAAAACCTGTCCTATCAAAAGTAACCGGGTTCTAAGGAGCTCAATATCATCGGGTTGTTTTCTGTGTTCATTGTTTTGATTTAGCCACTGAACTGGAGATCAAAATATTCCAAGAAAATAACCCTCAATGAGTGTAGTATCGAGTATCAACCAACTTCGGACTGCACCAAAGTCAGTTATCTCACTACCCCTAAAGAGGCCAAGATGGTTCAATTAAGGTTCCTAAGGTCAATTGATTCTTCACGATACCACGCGGCGACCCGTACTCTCCTTGACTTGACTCAAGGGTTACCGGTACTCACCAAAGTGCCACATCAACGTAGCAAACTGTTGTACCCCAAAACTTGCCCTCGCATTTTTCCACAAGAGATCGCAGCTTCGGGCATTTCCTGATTTTTCAAACTGACTCAAGAATCGGTCAAACTGACTTTTCTCGTCAGTCAAACAAAAATTAGGGTTTTACTGATTTTCAGGGCTCTCGAATGTTTCACACAGTTGGCTTAGGGTTTTGGTTGATTTTGGTTTAACTTTGATCAGGCGAATGCTCTTTGGCATTTAATCAGGAATTAGGGTTTGTGCGCGCATTCTCAAAAAGATCTAAATTCTACAGCACTTTGCAAGTTATTCCGAGATTTGGGTTGGATTCGCATTGTTTGATTTAATCAGTAAAAAGACTGCATTTGGGTTGAATTCACGTTGGTTTGTCTGAGCCAGTCAAAAGATCCATGCAGTTTGGATTTACAGTGTTTGATAAAAAATCGGGGAAAAGGGAATGCGCCTGATTAGTTTGTTTTGGTTAACTGTTGCTTTGCTTTGGATATTGGAAAGGCCAGGTTTAACTAATCAATTATTAAAGCATTGTTTATTTAAATTATTTATTATTCTAAATTAAGTGATTGAAATTTATTTTTCGATTATTTTAATTCAAAGAGTTTTAAATAATAAATAAACAATAAAGAAGGAAATAGAATTGATTGGATAATAAAGACTTTTATTTATTCTTGAATTATTTGTACAATTATTGTTTATAATTTAATTACAAGCAATGATTTTACATTAATTTAAATTTAAATAAAAAAGAAAACTATCCTATTTTTTCTAATTCTTCATTCTTCACTTTGCTCCCTGTGATCGGTGGATCTGGAACTGACTATTTAACGCTGGTTCGCGAAATGTCGCGGAAGCAAGAGTCGCCACCGTCTTTTATTTTCTCCAAATGGAAAGGACATAAGCACAGAAAAATTCCTTATAGAGATTGCTCTCGGTTCGGGAGGTAGATTATAGAAAGGGAAGGTGTTAGCACCCTTTCTATCCATGGTTATCCATGGGCTCTTAGATACTTGCTCAATGTGTTTTCAAAATGTTTGTTTGCTTTTCAACTGTGGGTTTTAAAAAAAATTCTTTGAAAATTTCAGTTCGACTCTTGTATCGGTCCTCAAGAGTGTTTGAAAAATTGCTTTCGAAAGCTTTTTGAAAATGTGTCGGTGTGAAAAGTATTTTTGAATTTTGCTTTGAATTTAGAGCAAGTATCTAGAGTCGTCTACCTACCCTAAGGAATTCGTCTGTGTAAATGTCCTTTAAAGTAATGCCATCCCACCATTGAGAGGTAGGTAGCACCACCGTTGGAGGTGTTCGGGTCAATTCGAGGTTCGGGACATGGTGATCACCAGAGCAATAGGAAGACACCTTAGAAGCTACCCTCATGCCAGGTTCCCGGATCATGAGGACTTACTAAGACATCCTCTACTCGACGATCACCTTTCGAGGCAAGGCAACAGTGAGGCGTACCCTAGGGGTGGTGTGTGATTTGTGTGTCGTTTTCATTTATTTTGTCTTGTTCATGTCAGGTGATCTACGCGTTTGTTTTTATTTAAGACCATTCATTCTTGCATGCATTTATTTAACAGTTAAAAAAATTGCGAGAAATAAAAGTTCTAAAGCTATTACAAAAGGCGCGGGTCCACATCGCCAAAATTTCCAGAACCCGATTTGACAGAAAAATAAAGAATTAAAATGCGAAAGATTAAAATGTTACATGGCCTTGGGAGAGGTACATAAATAATTTAAAAGAAAAAGAAATAAATATGCAAATTGCGTTAAAATTAGAAACGGGGGCGTTGGACCCTTTTAACGAAATTAAATTAAACGATTAAATTAATGAAAATTAAAAAGAAAAGGAAATTATTTTTTTGGTATTTTGTATTTATGAGACTTTAATGAGATTAATTGAAATTAAAATGCTAACCCTAATACTAATTGTTTTTTAGTTATTATTAAAAAATATTAAAGTTTAAACCTAAGTTAACCTAATTAATTACATGGTAATTTAATTATAAAAATAAACAATATTTAATTATTAGTGAAGAAAAAGAAAAAAGGATAAAAGTTATTATAAACCCTAACTCTACCAAGTTTTAAGTTTTTATTGCAAAAATATTAAGATGAATCCTAGATTAAAAAAACTAAAATCATTTAATGAAATTTATTTACAACAATACTAGTTAAATAAAAATATTTATTATTTTTTTATCTTTTCTGATTTTTTGTGTTTTTTTATATATTATGAAAATAATAATTATAAAGAATTAAAAGAGATTAATTAAAATAAAGAAAAGAAAAGATATAAAAAAAAAGTAAAAGAAACAAACTAGAGGGGGGTGCTGTCCCCAAGTGGAGGTTTTGATTAGCATTTTTGGGCCCATTTAGACCTTGGCCTGTTTGACTTTTGCGCTGGCATGGGTGTCTGTTGACTGATGTCTACCATATCCTTCAGCTCATAGCCTTCTGATCATTCCATTGGGCACGTGGATGGCTTGATTTGGTGAACGTACGGTGGTCTTCAATACTGAAACTGCATAGAAATATTAATTGAAAAATAACATGGAAAGGGTGAGGGACCTGGGGCTCGAACCCAGGTCCTAAAGATTACCAACGCACTCGCTTGCCAACTATGCTGCTTTGTCTATTTGTATATGATATAACTAATAAACATGATAAAATAAAACGAATGCTAGTGCTCTTTTCCGCGCGAAAATTTGAATCAACCAATTACTGATGGCCACCTAGTCATCTTCTTCATCGTTGTGTTTTTCCTGAAAATAGAAAAAAGGTTAGCGGGGGTTTTTAACCCCCCCAAAGTATGCCATATCTGAAAATAGCGAACAGGCCGTCCGACCATATAAATTAGGCGCGAGAGTAGTTTCCAAATCGTCCAAGCCTGCTGGTTTCATTCATGGCATTATGGTGTGCTAATTTTACCATATCCAAAAAGCCCTAATTCAAAAGCTGAAGAACCCTAAAAAACAACAATGGTAGATTCGTGTATGGGTGATAAAAATACAATTAAATTACACAGTTAGCATCAGAATCCATCAATTAGTCAGAATCCATAAGAAAAATGCAATGAATGTGCTTGAAAATCAAAATACGATTATGCATATTATATGAAAAAGTTTGATTTCTGGATACCGATTCAAAGGGCTATGCGTATGGAAAGCTATCCAGTTAGACTCAGTGATGTCCTAGGAAGGTAATGGAATGAATTTCTTGGCTTGAATCGACCTAGAACTTGGTTTTCAGTGTTGGACTTTTCTTGATAAATTTCAAGTTTGCATATGGTTTTTTCTGCGCAGCTTAGACCTTCTTAGCATTAGGGTTGCACTTGGTATTTATGTGAGAATGATTTAGGTCAAAAAAATTGATCAAAACATCCATGAATTGATGAAAAAGATATTTGATTTTCAAGCCATTATTTTGCAATCTTTTTCACATGTTTTTGATGCCAATCACATCCAATTGCCTTTGATTCTTTCCTAATCTGATTTGCACGAAATCTTGGAGATGTTTTATGCACAAAAAGATTTGAAACATTAGGTTTAACACTTTTCATGTATTTTATTTAATTAAATGAATTATTAATAATAAAAAATCCAAATAAATAAATAAAAATGATAAAAAAACTCCCCTTTGGGCCAAATGGTCGTGTACATGCCTTGGATGATGAATTGTGGAAGAAAAAGAGGCCCATTAGCATTTTTAGGTCATTTGAATCAATGTTGACTTTTCAAAATATCCAAAAATTTCCCAACTTCCACAAGGCATAACTTGCTCAATTTTTAAGCCTTGCTCATGTTCTTGGACATTTTGGAAAGGTATTTGAGTCCTCTAACTAATGTCTTTGGTCCCATGTCATTTTGATTTACCAATCTCAAGTTATGGCCTTTGACTTAAAGTCCCTTTTTGTTGACTTTTGAAAATGACCTATAATGTTGAAATTGATAACTTTTTGTGAGAGCATTTCTTGGACTTGAAGTATGAGGAGGAGTTGTAGGAAATGTCTTTCTCTTCAAAATGAGCTTTGGATGGAATTTTTTTGATAATCCATGTGAAAGTTATGCCCTGGTCAAGTTACAGTTGACTTTTTCAACTGTCCAAATAAGGAAACTTTTGCATCTTGATGATTTTTGAGCCAAGCTTTGAGAATCATGATCAAGCATTGATCAAATGGTGTTTGTGGCTTCAAAATGAGATGTTGACCAAAAATTTGAACTTTTGACTGTCAAATGACCATTTTGCCCCTACAGTTGACTGTAGTGCAATTAGGGTTTTTGACTGTGCAATTTTATGCTTGACCATATTTATAGGCATGTGGGACTTGATTGGACCCTTGGAAACTTCATTTACTTTGTCAGAACCAAAACCCTAATTTTGACTGTTAGGAGGCCCTTGAACTGTGCAACCCTTGGGGAGATTTTGAAGCTTGACTTGGCAATTTCTTGAAGAATATGGGAGGGCAAATTTTGGGGTACAACAGTTGCCCCTGTTCAATCTTCTTAGACCTGAGGATACAGATTGGCTGACGTGCCTTTCGTAATCCGAAGGGGGAAGATGATTGAACACTAGAGTGCCCAGAAATTTGCGCTCACATAGTAGCAATGTGATGATGGGAATGGGCTTATAGATGCCATTTAGAGATTGATGGATAGGATGATGGGCTTATAGAATCCATGCTAAGAGATGATGGAAGGTGGATGGGCTTATAGATGCCATCTGAATGTTGATCGCGTAAGAGCTTCCTTAGCGAGAACTTGCATACCTGCAAAAGAAAAATGATTACCTGACCCGTTACAGGAGCTGGTCTTCAAATTCTTTATGTAGATGTGTCCTGACTGGTTACAAGAGCTGGATCTGGAGCTTCAAACGGTGATGAATGAACCAGGGATGGTTACTACCTCAACAGGAACGGTGAGAGAACCTTGGATGACTTTAACCTCAATAGCAATCATTGAGAAAATCTTGGGATGATTACTACCTCCGCAGGATCGGGGAGAGAACCAATAGGTGACTACAACCTCAACAGCAATAATTGAGAGAGTCTTGGTGGGAATTACCATCTCCGCAGTATCGGGGAGAGAACCATAGGCGATTACAACCTCAACAGCAATCATTGAGAAAACCTTGGATGGAATTATCATCTCCGCAGTATCGGGGAGAGAACCATAGGCGATTACAACCTCAATAGCAATCATTGAGAAAACCTTGGATGGAATTATCATCTCCGCAGTATCGGGGAGAGAACCATAGGCGATTACAACCTCAATAGCAATCATTGAGAAAACCTTGGATGGAATTATCATCTTCGCAGTATCGGGGAGAGAACCATAGGCGATTACAACCTCAATAGCAATCATTGAGAAAACCTTGGATGGAATTATCATCTCCGCAGTATCGGGGAGAGAACCATAGGCGATTACAACCTCAATAGCAATCATTGAGAAAACCTTGGATGGAATTATCATCTCCGCAGTATCGGGGAGAGAACCATAGGCGATTACAACCTCAATAGCAATCATTGAGAAAACCTTGGATGGAATTATCATCTCCGCAGTATCGGGGAGAGAACCATAGGCGATTACAACCTCAATAGCAATCATTGAGAAAACCTTGGATGGAATTATCATCTCCGCAGTATCGGGGAGAGAACCATAGGCGATTACAACCTCAATAGCAATCATTGAGAAAACCTTGGATGGAATTATCATCTTCGCAGTATCGGGGAGAGAACCATAGGCAATAACAACCTCAATAGCAATCATTGAGAAAACCTTGGATGGAATTATCATCTCCGTAGTATCGGGGAGAGAACCATAGGCGATTACAACCTCAATAGCAATCATTGAGAAAACCTTGGATGGAATTATCATCTCCGCAGTATCGGGGAGAGAACCATACGCGATTACAACCTCAATAGCAATCATTGAGAAAACCTTGGATAACTTCTACTGAGTCTTCATCAGAAAAATCTGTTTGGGGTCGATTTAACTGGACTAGAGAAGGCCTTGAACTGGATAAGAAACAGAGAATCTTAGGGTCGATTAACTGAACCGGTCTAGGTCTTGGAATGTCTTCAACTGGGTCTTTATCAGAAAAATCTGTTTGGGGTCGATTTAACTGGACCAGAGAAGGCCTTCGACCGGATAAGAAATCTTTGGAGTCGATTTAACTGAACCGGTCTAGGTCTTGGAATATAGCCGAGAACCTAACTGAATCTTTTCCTGAAAGGTCAAGGTCAGTCATATGCCATGCATGATATGGATCAAGCAATGATGCTCTCAACATAAATGAGATTTGTGAGATATGATGCGTATATGCATGTTATAATGATGTATGTGATGTTTATGAATGTATTTTTCGTCTAGGAAAGTAAATCCTTGACGGGTGCCGGGAAGTCACTCCTGGGCTGATGTTGGAGAATAGATTTTGCTTCCGCTGGGGATGATAATTGCAAGAATACCGGTAGGAGAAGATGACTCCGTTGGGGAATAAACTTGGTGAATGGAATAACTCTGCGGGGAGGAAAGTACTCTAACGATCTTGCTGGGAAGCAGTAATCTGTGGGGAGAGAGATACTTTGCTGAGTTGTTGATAATAACTTGCTGGGGACACCATTGTTGTGTTGGAAGTGTTAATAGACTTTGCTGGGGATAAGAAGACTTCGCCGAGAACGATCTTCTCGTGGCTTTTGGCTGAGGATAACCCAGTTATATCCTTGTAAGGAAATAACTCTTTGAATAAAGCCGGGAGACGTGTTCGTGTTCTGCGAGGATAAGCTTCCAGAATCTACTGGGGATAAGCTTACTGCTTGGGGAGATGAATTCCAACTTTCCTGGGGAACTGGATTGGACTCTCTTGGGGAAGTCTTGAACTGTATCGGGAAGATGACTCCATTGAATGCTGGTACACCGCCGGGGAACAATCTTTAGACCAAGACTGCCGGGGATGCTCGTTAGGAATATATATGCTGCTGGGGAATGTTGAGATCTGCTGGAGGATACTCAACTTCCTTAAGTTTGATAGTAGCTTCGCTTGAGGAGAGTGTATTGACTTGCTGTCGTACTCTCTGGGGAATTAGGATATCTGATTATGTTCTTTATCTGAACCTACCTTGGTGCCTTGGAGGATAGAACAATTAGATTGCTTAGACAACTCTTTATTGCCCCTGTTTCTAATGTTACCTGTAATTAATCCTTTGTTTCGCATGCAAATATTCATGAGTTAGCAAATTATTGTCAATGCATATATCACAACTTGAACCTTGGACGTTCTTCGCAAGACAAAACAGAAAAGGAAAAACAATTGGCACTTTTTAACTGAAAAGTATATTTGTATTGATTTTTGAATGGCCTGAAAATATGCGTTTATGTACAAGAGGCTGACGTCCTAGTAAGAGAACGCCGCCGAACAAGAGAGTTTATACAAATTTTGTACGAGAGAAAATAAAACAGCTGTGTGAAATGAATGATCCCACTGGGTTTCAACTCTGCTATTGCCTTTATAACTCCGAGTGTCTCATCACTTGATGACCTTGGTTGAAGATGAAGCTGACTGATCAATGCCGTATGAACTTGATGTAGATACCGGATTCTGGATGCAAGGTGATCCAATGAGACATAGTATTACGCTTTATCCCTAACTTTTGCCTGGACCGCCCTTTCGGGTTTTCGGTCCACCGGGATACCCATTTTTGCCCAAGCCGCCTTTTCAGGTTTTTGACTTGCCGGGTGTACAGTTTTTTTTTCATTTCATCCCTTCATTTTGCCCGAACCCTTTTGGTTCGCCGGGAAGCCCTAATTTTTGCCTAGGCATGTCAGCCTAGCGGGTCTTTTTTATGCGTAGTATCTTTTTACTATGTCTGCATTGGCGGGGTGAGGAAGGTCGTCACCATCCATGTTGGTTAGTATCATTGCTCCTCCTGAGAACACATGCTTAACCACAAATGGTCCTTCATACGTAGAGGTCCATTTGCCCCTTGGATCACTCTGAGGAAGGATGATTCGCTTGATTACCAGATCCCCAACTTGATATTCCTGTGGTCTGACCTTTTTGTTAAATGCCCTGATCATCCGTTTCTGATACGTCTGACCGTGACAGATAGTAGCAAGTCTCTTTTCGTCAATAAGATTTAATTGATCAAGTCGTGTCTGGATCCAATCATCTTCGTTCAGATTTGTATCCTTCATTATCCGGAGAGAGGGTATTTGCACTTCGATCGGTAAGACTGCCTCCATACCATAAACCAAAGAGAAAGGAGTTGCCCCGGTTGACGTCCTGGATGAGGTACGGTACCCATGTAGAGCGAACGGTAACATCTCGTGCCAATCTTTATAAGTCACTGTCATCTTCTGCACGATTTTCTTGATATTTTTATTTGCTGCTTCTACAGCCCCATTCATCTTCGGTCTGTAAGGAGAAGAATTGTAGTGCTGTATCTTAAACTGCTCGCGGAGCTCAGTGATCATCTTATTATTGAGATTGGTACCGTTGTCTGTAATAATTCGTTCAGGGACGCCGTATCGACAGATCAGATTATGCCGAATGAATCGTGCCACAACAGTCTTGGTTACCGTAGCGTAGGAAGCTGCTTCAACCCACTTTGTAAAATAATCAATCGCCACTAGAATGAAGCGATGCCCATTAGATGCCGTAGGTTTAATCCCACCGATCATGTCTATGCCCCACATTGCAAATGGCCAAGGCGCAGTCAGAACATTCAGAGGAACTGGAGGGACATGCACCTTATCTGCATAAATCTGGCACTTATGGCATGTCCTGGAATGTTGGTAGCAGTCAGCTTCCATTGTGGACCAGTAATACCCCGCCCGAAGGATCTTCTTTGCCATTGTATGTCCACTGGAATGTGTACCAAAGGTCCCTTCATGTAGCTCTTCCATGATCCTTTCTGCTTCAGTTTTATCCACACAACGCAGTAGGGTTGAATCATGGTTTCGCTTGTACAAGATTCCGTTGCTAAGGAAGAACTTTGCCGCGAACCTTCTCAGGAACTTCTTATCATTGACAGAGGCACCCTCAGGGTATTCCTGAGCTTCCAGATATCTCTTCACCTCATGGTACCAAGGCTTCTCAGTCACCAATTCAGTCTCGAGATCGCAACAGTATGCCGGTTCGTCCAATTTCCAGATGATGATCCAGGGAGCCTCATTATCCCATTTGACCTTGAACATAGAAGACATTGTAGCTAACGCGTCCGCCAGCTGATTCTCCTCTCTCGGAAAGTGTTCAAAGGTTATCTTCGTGAAGTGGGGGATCAAGGTCAACACACATTCTCTGTAAGGAATAAGATTCGGATGTTTCGTATCCCACTCTCCTTTGATCTGATTGATCACAAGAGCGGAATCTCCGAAGACACTCAGAAACTTGATCCTTAAGTCGATCGCAGCTTGAAGACCCATGATGCATGCCTCATACTCTGCCATGTTGTTGGTACAGTTGAAACACAGCCGGGCAGTGAGTGGAGTATGAGTACCTCGTGGAGATATGATTATGGCGCCGATACCATTTCCCAAAGCATTGGAAGCTCCGTCAAAGTGCATAGACCATCGGGATCCTAGCTCAGGTCCTTCATCCGGTCCAGGTACTTCACAATCAGTTACAATCATGATGCTTTCATCCGGAAACTCGAAGTTCATTGATTGGTAGTCATCTACAGCTTGATGAGCTAAGTGGTCTGCCAATACACTCCCCTTGATGGCTTTCTGGGTTGTGTACTGAATGTCGTATTCCGTCAAGTTTGGATGTTTCGTATCCCATTCTCCTTTGATCTGATTGATCACAAGAGCGGAATCTCCGAAAACACTTAGGAATTTGATCCTTAGGTCGATCGCAGCTTGAAGACCCATGATCTTGACAGAGATAACCTTTGAGCACTTTCCAAGAGAAGAGAATCAGTTAGCGGACGCGTTAGCTACAATGTCATCAATGTTCAAGGTTAAATGGGATAATGAAGCTCCCCGGATCATCATCTGGAAACTGGACGAACCGGCATACTGTTGTGATCTCGAAACTGAATTGGTAACTGAGAAGCCTTGGTACCACGAAGTGAAGAGATATCTGGAAGCTCAGGCATACCCTGAAGGTGCCTCTGTCAATGATAAGAAATTCCTGAGGAGGTTCGCAGCCAAGTTCTTCCTAAGCAACGGCATCTTGTACAAACGAAACCATGATTCAACCTTACTGCGTTGTGTGGATAAGACTGAAGCGGAAAGAATCATGGAAGAGCTACATGAAGGGACCTTCGGTACGCATTCCAGTGGACATACTATGGCTAAAAAGATCCTACGGGCAGGATACTATTGGTCCACAATGGAAGCTGACTGTTACCAACACTCCAGGACATGCCACAAGTGCCAGATCTATGCAGACAAGGTGCATGTTCCTCCGGTTCCCCTGAATGTCATGACTGCGCCTTGGTCGTTTGCAATGTGGGGCATAGACATGATCGGCGAGATAAAACCTACAGCATCTAATGGACATCGCTTCATCCTAGTGGCGATTGACTATTTTACGAAGTGGGTTGAAGCAGCATCCTATGCTACAGTAACCAAGACTGTTGTGGCACGGTTCATTCGGCACAACCTGATCTGTCGATACGGCGTCCCTGAGCGGATTATTACAGACAACGGTACCAATATGAACAACAAGATGATTGCTGAGCTTTGCGAACAGTTCAAGATACAGCACCACAATTCTTCTCCTTACAGACCGAAGATGAATGGGGCTGTAGAAGCAGCTAACAAAAACATCAAGAAGATCGTGCAAAAAATGACAGTAACTTACAAAGATTGGCACGAGATGTTACCGTTCGCTCTGCATGGGTACCGTACCTCAGCTAGGACGTCAACCGGGGCAACTCCCTTTTCTCTGGTTTATGGCATGGAGGCAGTCTTGCCGATCGAAGTGCAAATTCCCTCTCTCCGGATAATGAAGGATGCAAACCTGAACGAAGATGATTGGATCCAGACACGACTTGACCAACTCAACCTCATTGACGAAAAGAGACTTGCTGCTATCTGTCATGGTCAGACGTATCAGAAACGAATGATCAGGGCATTTAACAAGAAGGTCAGACCACAGGAATATCAAGTTGGGGATCTGGTTATCAAGAGAATCATCCTTCCTCAGAGCGATCCAAGGGGCAAATGGACCCCTACCTACGAAGGGCCGTTTATGGTTAAGCATGTGTTCTCAGGAGGAGCAATGATCTTAACTAACATGGATGGTGACGACCTTCCTCACCCCGCCAATGCAGACATAGTTAAAAAATACTACGCATGAAAAAGACCCGCTAGGCTGACATGCCTAGGCAAAAATTAGGGCTTCCCGTCGAACCAAAAGGGTTCGGGCAAAATGAAGGGATGAAAATGAAAAATCTGTACACCCGGCAAGTCGAAAACCTGGAAAGGCGGCTTGGGCAAAAATGGGTATCCCGGTGGACTGAAAACCCGAAAGGGCGGTCCAGGCAAAAATTAGGGATAAAAGCGTAATACTATGTCTCATTGGATCACTTTGCATCCAGAATCCGGTATCTACATCAAGTTCAGACGGCGTCGATCAATCAGCTTCACCTTCAACCAAGGTCATCAAGTGATGAGACGCTCGGAGTTATAAAGGCAATAGCAGAGTTGAAACCCAGTGGATCACTCATCTTTCACACAGCTGTTTTATTTTCTTTTGTACAAAACTTGTATAAACTCTTTTGATCGACGGCGTACCTCTTACTAGGACGTCAGCCTCTTGTACACAAAACGCCTATTTTCAGGCCATTCAAAATCAATACAAATATATTTTCAGTTAAACGTGCCCAAGTGTTTTTCTTTTTCTGTTTTGTTTTGCGAAGAACGTCCAAGGTTCAATTTGTGATGTATGCATTGACAATAATTTGCTAACTCATAAATATTTGCATACGAAACAAAGGAATTAATTACAGGTGACACTAGAAACAGGGGCAATAAAGAGTTGTCTAAACAATCCAATTGCTCTATCCTCCAAGGTACCAAGGTAGGTTCAGCTAAAGAAAACGACCAATATACCTGAATTCCCCAGAGAGTGAGCCAACAAAAGTGCATCCTTCTCCAAGCAAATCATCAAATAGCAAGGAAATTGAGTATCCTCCCGTAGATCTCAATACTTCCCCAGCAGCACATATTTTTAATAAGCATCCCCGGCAGTCTCGGCCTAAAGATTGTTCCCCGGCGGCATACCAACATTCAAAGGAATCACTTCCCCGCAGTCCAAAACTTCCCCAAAGAGTCCAGTCCAACCCAGTTTCCCCAGGAAAATTGGAATTCATATTTCCCCAAGCAGTAAGCTTATCCCCAGTAGACTCTGGAAGCTTATCCCCTCGCAGAGCACGAACGCGTCGTCCGGCTTGATTTAAAGAGTTATTTCCTTAACAGGATATAACTGGGTTATCCTCAGCCAAAAGCCATGGAAAGAGTGTCGTCGACAAAGTCTTCTTACCCCAGCGAAGTCCTTCAACACTTCCTATACAACAAGGGTATCCTCAGCAAACTACTGTCAACATTCAGCAAAGCATCTCTATCCCCACAGAGTACCGCTTCCCGGCATAGTCGCTAGAGTATCCTTTCTCCCCGCAGACTCTTCATTTGCCAAGTTTATCCCTCAACGGAGTTATCTTCGCCTACCGGTATTCTTGCAGCTATCATCCCCAGCGGAAGCAAAATTTATTCCTCAATATCAGCCCAGGATACGACTTCCCGGCACCCGTCAAGGATTCACTTTCCTAGACGAAAGCATACATAAAACTTCACATACATCATCATGGCATGCATAACGCACTGCATCATACCATACGAATCTCATTTATGTTGAGAACATCATTGCTTGATCCATATCATGCATTGCATATGACTGACTTTTACCTTTCAGGAAAGATGCAGTTTAAAATCTCAATCACATTTCAAGACCTAGACCGGTTCAGTTAAATCGACCCTAAGATTTTCCTGATGCTTATCCAGTCAAAGGCCTTCTCTTGGTTCAGTCAGATCGACCCTAAGATCTCCCTGATGCTTATCCAGTTGAAGATGTTTCAAGACCTAGACCGGTTCAGTTAAATCGACCCTAAGATTTTCCTGATGCTTATCCAGTCAAAGGCCTTCTCTTGGTTCAGTCAGATCGACCCTAAGATCTCCCTGATGCTTATCCAGTTGAAGATGTTTCAAGACCTAGACCGGTTCAGTTAAATCGACCCTAAGATTTTCCTGATGCTTATCCAGTCAAAGGCCTTCTCTTGGTTCAGTCAGATCGACCCTAAGATCTCCCTGATGCTTATCCAGTTGAAGATATTCCAAGACCTTGTCCGGTTCAGTCAAATCGACCCTAAGATTTTCCTGATTCCTACCCAGTCAAAGGCCTCTCTGGTTCAGTCAGATCGACCCTAAGATCTCCCTGATTCTTATTCCAGTAGAAGACACCCAGGATTTTTCTCAACAAGCGTTGTTGAAGTTAAAGACACCCAAGATTTTTCTCAACGAGCGTTGTTGAAGTTAAAATCACCAAAGGTTCTCTTACCATTCATGCTAAGGTAGTAACCATCCCTGGTTCATTCATCAGCGTTTGAAGCTCCAGATTCAGCTCCTGTAACCAGTCAGGACACATCTATACCAAGCATCTAAAATCAGCTCCTGCAACATGTCAGGTACTCATTTTCTCTTTTGCAGGTATGCAGGTCCTAGCGAAGGAATCTCCTACGCGATCAACATTCAGATGGCATCTATAAGCCCATCACCCCATCCAGCAACCTCCAAATGGCATCTATAAGCCCATTCCCCCATCATCACTGCTACTATGTGAGCGCAAATTTCTGGGCACTTTAGTGTCCAATCATCTTCTACCCTCGGATTACGAAAGGCACGTCAGCCAATCTGCATCCTCAGGTCTAAGAAGATTGAACAGGGGCAACTGTTGCACCCCAAAATTTGCCCTCCCATATTCTCCAAGATTTGTCAAGTCAAGGTCACAAAATTCCCCAAGGGTTGCACAATCAAACTGTCTCCTATACAGTCAAAACTAGGGTTTGTGTTCTGATCAAGAATTGAAAGTTTTCAAAGGTCCAATCAAGTCTTATATGCCTACAAATGTGGTCAAGTATCCTCATATCAAGTTTCAAGGCATTCAGCTCAAAATTGCACAGTCAAAACCCTAAATTGCACTACAGTCAACTGTAGGGGCAAAATGGTCATTTGACAGTCAAAAGTTCAAATTTTTGGTCAACATATCATTTTGAAGCCACAAACATCATTTGATCAATACTTGATCATGATTCTCAAAATTTGGCTCAGAAATCATCAAAGATGTAAAAGTTGCTATATTTGGACAGCTGAAAAAGTCAACTGAAATTGACCAGGGCATAACTTTCACATGGATTATCAGAAAAATTCCATCCAAAGCTCATTTTGAAGAGAAAGACATTTCCTACAACTCATATTCATATTCCAAGTCCAAGAAATGCTCTCACAAAAAGTTATTAATTTCAACATTATAGGTCATTTTCAAAAGTCAACAAAAAGGGACTTTAAGTCAAAGGCCATAACTTGAGATTGGTAAATCAAAATGACATGGGACCAAAGGCATTGGTTAGAGGACTCAAAGACCTTTCTAAAATGTCCAAGAACATGTGAAAAGCTTAAAAATTGAGCAAGTTATGCCTTGTGGAAGTTGGGAAATTTTTGGGAATTTTGAAAAGTCAACAATGGTTCAAATGACCTAAAAATGCAAATGGGCCTATTTTTCTTCCAAGTTTCTTCATGCCAAGCCTATACACGACCACTAGGCCCAAAGGGAAGTATTTTCTCATTTTTAAATTATTTATTTGAATTTATATTAATATTAATTCAATTAAATTATTTAAATATGTAAAAAATATAAACTTAACCTAAAAAAATCTTTTTATGCATGATTTGGCTTCTATAATTCGTGCACATGCTAATAGGGAAAGATTTGGTGCTAATTGATCAGAATTGAACCAAATAACATGAAAAAAAGATTCAAAAAAGATTTCATAAAATCAAATATGTAAAACAATGAATGCTTGAGATTTTGTGCAGTTTTGTTGACCTAGCATGCTCTATACATACTCAGAATCATAACCCTAATGGCCTTACACTCCAAGCTGCGCAGAAAATCAATATACAAACTTGCAAAAATTCTCAAAAAGCTAAAATCTGAAATCAGGGTTCTAGGTCGATTCAGGTCCCAATTCCTTTTTCAAAAGCTTGCCAAGGTTGTCCTGATCAGATTCTAATCATAAACTTTCTCTCAAACGCCAAGAATTGGTATCAGGAACTCAAACTGTGTCATAAAAATTTCCAAATCGCATATCATAATTTACGCATCCTTGTGCATTTTTATTCATGAATTCTTGTTCCATGTGAAGTTTGCAAGCTAACCATAACTTTTAATTGAAGTTTCGTGCGCTTTTGGCCAAGTTACCATGTTTGTTCTTTAGGGTTTTCAGAAGGAAAAATTAGGGCTTTCACGATAAAGCAAAATTGGCCCTCAAGACCATGACAGTTACATTCAGCAAGCCTGGACGAACCTGAAGCATATCTCGCGATGAATTTATATATGCTATAGCGCTAGTCGCTATTTTTCCATAGCCTGCCTAACACCACGGTTGTAAAACCGTTGCCTATTTTGTTTTGTTTACAGGGACAGGGAGGAAGATGAAGCCGTGTCACCTGATGGTTGGTGCGTTCAAAAACGCGCGCGCTTTTCCAAGCCATTAACGCGTTTGCCCTTATATTATTTATTGGATATTATATATCAAATGGAATTCACGTGGCGTAGTGGTCAGGGAAGCGTTTGCAAGGCACAAGACCTGGGTTCGAGTCCCAGGTCTGAGTAGTTTCCATATTCTTTTTCCATTAATAATTACATGCAGGCATAACGTTTAGACTCACCGTACACCTCAAAATCCAAGCATACACGCGTCCCAGAGGTTCTAATCAAAGGCTGAGAATTGAAACACATCATGGGCATAGATCAACCTTGCCACACGCTGCCTGGAATAGTCAACAAATTCTGAATATTAATGGGCCAAAATTCCAGGCCTGAACCTCCTAAATTGGGGTTACCCCCCCTGGTTTGCATTTTTCTATTTTTTTTCTTATATTTTATTTTTGCTATTTCATTTATTTTCTTTATTTTAACATAATTAATTTATTTTCACAAAATATAAAAACATTAAAAATACAGAAAAGACAAAAATATAACTAATTTTGATTACTTTCATAAATAAATTAAAATGTAAATTATTTAGTTTAATTAGGTTTTAATTTTAATTCCTTTTTAATAAAAATCCAAAAATAGAATTTAGGTTTAATAACTTTTTATTTTCTTTTTTTAATTTTTTCCTTTTTTTCAGAATAATAATATTAGTTATTTATTTTCATAAATTAAAAATTGTACATAAATAAATTAGGATTTAATGTAGGTTATATTTTAATTCTTTCATGGTAAATAAAAATATTAGAATTAGGGTTTGCCTTTTAATTTAATTTCAATTAACTCCTTTTTCTCATTAAAACTAAAAAACACAAAAATACCTTTTAAATCTTTAATTTTAATTCCTCCTTAATTAATTCATTAACTTTAAATATTTTTGTAAAAGGGTCCAACGCCCATTATTTTAATTTAATTGCGCATATTTATTTTGTGTCGTTCATCATAATTATGTAAATCTCCCAAAGCACTGTAATTTAAACTTTTCGCACTTTTATTTACTTCGCATTATTTATTTTCCGTCAAATCGGGTTCTGGAAATTTTGGCGATGTGGACCCGCGCCATTTGTAATAGCCTTAGATTTATTTTTCCTGCAACTTATAACTGTTAAATATGCATGCAAGAATGAATGTCTTAATTAAAATCAAGCGTAGATCACAAATAAACATGACAAGATAAAATAACTGAAACATGACACACAATTCGCACACACCACCCCTAGGGTACGCCTCACTGTTGCCTTTCGAAAGGTGATCGTCGAGTAGAGGACGTCTTAGTAAGTCCTCATGATCCGGGAACCTGGCATGAGGGTAGCTTCTAAGGTGTCTTCCCATTGCTCTGGTGATCACCATGTCCCGAACCTCGAATTGACCCGAACACCTCCAACGATGGCGCTACCTACCTCTCAATGGTGGGATGGCACTACTTTAAAGGACTTTTACACAGACGAATTCCTTAGGGTAGGTAGACAACTCATAGATACTTGCTCTCTTCAAAACAAATCAAAACTACTTTTCACACCAACACTTTTCAAAAGCTTTCAAAGCAAATTTTTCAAACACTCTGACGTATGAGTCGATCTGAAATTTTTCAAAGAAACTTTTAAAAACCCACATTGAAAAGCAAACAATTTTGAAAACACATTGAGCAAGTATCTAAGAGCCCATGGATAACCATGGATAGAAAGGGTGCTAACACCTTCCCTTTCTATAACCTACCTCCCGAACCGAGAGCAATCTCTTTAAGGAATTTTTCTGTGCTTTTGTCCTTTCCATTTGGAGAAAATAAAAGACGGTGGCGACTCTTGCTTCCGCGACATTTCGCGAACCGGCGTTAAACAGTCAGTTCCAGATCCACCGATCACAGAACTGGCGACTCTGCTGGGGAATTATCTTTTAAAGTGAGGTGTACCTTAGGGCTAGCTTATAACTATGTCTTCAATTGTTTTCCTTGTGTGCTTTAAATTGTGGGTTGCTTGGGAGTTCTATAGATCCTAAACCCGGATCTGGGGGATACCTTTCTTAGAAAGTAGCAACAAGGCTGTGAGGGAACTGTGCGGGGTATACCGACATGGTTGAAACAGTCTGCTACGTTGATGTGGCACTTTGGTGTGTACCGGTAACCCTTGAGTTCAGTCAAGGAGAGTACGGGGCCTCCGCGTGGTGTCGTGAAGCATCAACAGACCTTAGGAACCTTAATTGAACTATCTTGGCCTCTTTAGGGTAGTGAGATAACTGACTTTGGTGCAGTCCGAGGTTGGTTGATACTCGATACTACGCTCAATTGAGGGTTGCTTTCCTGGAATATTTCGGTCGCCAGTTCAGTGGCTAAATCGAAACGATGAACAATGAAAGCAATCCCGTGATATTGGGAACCTTAGAACCCGGTTACTTTGATTAGGACAGGTTGAACCCACCAACTTCAAGAGGGTACTACCCAGCCCCCATACTGGCCTTAAACCTTAAGGGCTTGTCTTGTGTGCCTTGTGTGCCTTACATGTTTGTCTTTGTACATATCTGTGGTGTGTTTAATCATAGCATCATGACATCATCCAGCACCATATGCATTGACTAACCATTTCAGGGGTTCGAATTTTCATCTTTGTTCTTGTTTTGTAGGACATGGAAACTGTTCGTAGAAAGACAATTCCAGTCAATCTTGTAAGGGTACCTCCTCAGCTTAAGGAGCTTATATCCAGGATTCCTGAGAACTCTTCATTCAGTGAAAGGCATGGAAGCCTCATCAGCTTGGTCAACACCAACATTGAGGAAGATATGATAAAGGTCCTGTTCCAGTTCTTTGATCCTCTGCATTACTGCTTTACCTTCTTGGACTATCAGTTGGTACCTACATTGGAGGAGTTCTCCCGGCTCCTGAAGATCCCTATCCTTGATCAGCTACCCTTCAACGGTACAGAAAAGGAACCTAAGCTTGAAGAGATTGCTAAAGCCTTGCACCTACAGTCATCTGACCTCAAGGGACATTGGGAAGTCAGAAGTGGTATCAAAGGGTTCTTAGCCAGGTTTCTGTTTGAGAAGGCCCATGAGTGTTGGAACTCCCTTGACTTGCAAGCTTTTGAAGAGGTTGTGGCCCTCCTTGTTTATGGTTTGGTGTTGTTCCCTAACCCAGATCAGCTCATTGATATCAGTGCCGTTCAGATCTTTATGTCCAGGAATCCTATACCTACGTTGCTGGGGGACATCCTTCACTCATGTTACACTCGAACCATGAGAAAAAGAGGTGTCCTTATGTGTTGCACTCCTCTCCTGGGAAGGTGGTTTATTTCGCACCTTCCCCAATCAGTCCTGAAGAATGAGCGGGGTTTGAGATGGTCACAACGGTTGATGACTCTTACGCATGCAGATATACATTGGTGTCCTAGGTCCAGAGGAGATGTCACTATCATTGATCGTTGTGGGGAGTACCCTAATGTTCCTTTACTTGGAATCAGAGGAGGTATTACTTATAGCCCATGCCTGGCTTGGAGACAGTTTGGTTATGCTCGGAGGGATGGTCCTCATGACATGCTAATTCCTGACATAGTTTTTGACTTCGACAATGATACTCAAGGACTTCGTCAGAGATTTATCAGAGCCTGGAGGATGCCCAGTAGGATAGATAGCAAGACACTGGGGCATAGGAACTCCATCCCTTTGGAGCCTTATCTCAAGTGGGTACGCGCCCGCTCTCAGAAGCTAGTCATGCCTTATCCTCACACGCTTCCAGTAATCAAAGAACCTGTCTTGGAAGGGGAAGTGTCCCATGTTATTCAGCACCCTGATATGCCCACATCCTGGGAAGAGATGCAGAAGAGCTGGATCCAGCTTAAGGAAGAGCGGAATTCTCTTGAGACTAGTCTGCATGCCAGTGAAAAGAAAGTCTTGGAGCTCACCCGTCTGTTGCATGAGGAGAGGAATCTCAACACCTACATAGCTCCGAAGAGGATGCGCAGTGTATTTTGGGATTGACTTGATTTTTGTACTTTTGCCCAATGAGGCCTTGATGTATTAAACAATGATTTCTTTAATGATAACGTGTGTTCTTTTCTTGTCTACAACGAATTTGAACTTTCGAACCCTTGAATGCATTGCATACGCATTTCATACATCATGTGCATAGCAGGTTTTTCCTCTTTTCAGGTTGCTTACAGTTCTTCGCTGTTTATTTCAGCATCATGAATCCCGGATCTGAATCAACAGAGACATCAATCAAGGCTCTCCAGGCGCAGAATGCGCAGTTTCAAGAACTGATCATGGGTCTAGCTAAAGGCCAAGAAGAACTGAAGACTATGCTCCTGAAGAAGGAGAAGAAGAAGAAGAGAAGAACTGTTCTGTTCAACTCGGGCCGAAGGTTGGGTAATACTCTGCAGCATGAAGAGGCTGGTTCTTCTGTTGGCAGGAGTCCTTCTCAGGCAGAAGTAAAGGTTCCTAGTCCGGTCGTCTCCGACAACGAGACAGATTTTGATGAGGAGCAGTACCCTCCTGCAGATGACAGGTACAAACAACTGGAGGACAGGTTGAAGGCTATGGAGGTGCAACAGGCACCTGGGTTGGATTTCGGAGATCTGGGTTTGTCGACTGGTGTGATTATCCCACATAAATTCAAAGCACCATCCTTCTCAAAGTATGACGGGGCGTCTTGTCCCAAGCTGCACTTAAGGTCCTATGTTCGGAAAATTCAGCCGTACTCTGCGGACAAGAATCTATGGATCCACTTCTTCCAGGAGAGTCTTTCAGGGACTCATCTCGAATGGTTCTATCAGCTGGATGGGACCAAAGTTCGTAACTGGGAGGAGCTGGCTACTGCTTTCTACAAGCAGTATCAGTATAATGCCGACCTTGCCCCCACACGTACCCAACTCCAGGGTATGGCGTTAGGCGCAAGCGAAGGTTTTAAGGAGTACGCTCAGAAGTGGAGAGACCTGGCTGGCAGGGTGCAGCCACCATTGACTGATCGGGAGTTGGTTGACATGTTCTTGGGGACCCTATCTGGGCCATTCTTCAACCATCTCATTGGGAATTCTTCTGCTGGTTTCACTGATTTGATCTTGACTGGAGAAAGGATTGAAGCTGGGTTGAAGTCTGGGAAGATTGCAAAGGCTGCATCATCTAGTTCAGAAAAGAAACCGTTTAAAAAAGAATCTAGTGCCGTATATGGTTCCAGGAGATCAGAGAGAAATGAACACCGCCTATCTGTCAGTGCGGTCATAATTGCTAAGCCTGCTGCCGCTCCCCGGCCAAACAATTCTCAGAAAGCTGAAAGACCCCGGAGAGAATTCTCCCGTTTAAACATGACTTTGTCGCAGATCCTGCCACAGTTGCTCTCAACTAATTTAGTGACTGTCAGGGAGGCGCCAAAGTTCCCCAATACTGCATCCCCCAAGTACAACCCGAATGCTCGTTGTGCTTACCACTCAGATAGCCCGGGGCACTCTACTGATGACTGTTGGGCGTTGAAGAATAAGGTGCAAGACCTTATCGACGCAAAAGAGATACAATTCGAAGCGCCCGCAAAGCCGAATGTAGTTACTGCCCCTATGCCTCAGCACGGGGTAAATGTTGTGGATGAAGACGTTTATGCTGTTTCTGTGGATGATCTAGCCACTCCTCTAAAGATCGTTAAGAAGAACCTACTGCAGGCCGGTTTATTTCCGGGTTGTAGTGAGGGTTGCCTGTTCTGTGTTGTGTCCCCATCCGGTTGTCCCTTGCTAAAGTTAGGCATCCAAAGTTTAATGAATAGCAAGGAGATTCTATTCAAGAAGTCTGCCGTTCGTTTGGCTCCAATAGAAGAAGTCTCTGTGGTGACTATCTTCAATAATCCGATCCCGGCTCTCCAGAAGAAGCCCGTTCAAATTCTGACCGTTGCACCTGTTACTATCACTGTTCCTGGGCCCCTGCCCTATGTATCCAACAAAGCTGTCCCTTGGCACTATGGGGCAGATGTATATATAAACGGAGTTAAACAAGAGCTCAACACTGGCGCCAGCATCTGTGACATCACTGGCCCGGCCAAAGTTACCCGCAGTGGCAGGCTCTTCTCGCCTGACATTGCGCCACCTGCTTCCCGAAGACCACTCCTGATAATTCCTGCAAGTACACCTACTCCCGTTGCTGATCAAGTTGTTGTTCCTGCTGCTGATCCAATTGTTTCTCCTGCTGCCGAGTCATCCAATGCTCGGGGCAAGGGAATTGAAACTGAGCCTGCCCAGATGGAGGCACCCGTACCTATAGCTGCTGAGGCCTCCCCACAAGAGATGGAGGAGATTTTGAAAATTATAAAGAAGAGCGATTTTAATGTTGTGGAACAATTGGGGCATACACCCTCCAAGATCTCCATGCTCTCTTTACTGCTGTGCTCTGAGGCCCATGCAAAGGCCCTCATCTCATTCCTCAAGACAGCCCATGTGCCACATGAAACCTCTGCAGCCCAGTTCACTGATTGCGTGGCAAGTCTAACGGCAGACAATGGCTTGGGTTTCTCCGATGCTGATTTAACCGCAAAGGGGAAAGATCATAATGATGCTCTGCATGTCTCAATCGAATGCAGAGGCACCACCTTGGCACATGTGTTGGTTGATACTGGGTCATCTTTGAATGTGCTACCCAAGAAGGCTCTGGATCGTCTAGATTGTGAAGGCCTGGATTTGAAACCCAGCAACATCATTGTCAGGGCCTTTGATGGTTCAAAGCGGATGGTCCATGGGGAGGTGGACATCCCGATTCGTGTGGGCTCTCAGGTGTTCGACTCCACTTTTTATGTGATGGACATCCGTCCATCTTACTCTTGTCTGCTGGGTCGACCCTGGATACATAAGGCTGGGGCAGTGACCTCTACCTTGCATCAAAGGCTGAAGTACCCCGTCAGAGGGAAGATTGTCACCGTGCAAGGAGAGGAAGAATATATGGTGAGCCACCTGAACTCCTTCAGGTACATTGAGATGGATGGGGAGTTTATTGAGACCCCCTTTCAGCATTTCGAGGAGGTGTTTCCAATCGCAGCAGAAACAGCAGAAGCAGGTGGTACTTTGAAGATGGCTTCCCTAAAGGATGCCAGGGCTGTGGTGCAGAAGGGTGAATGTGTCAACTGGGGCAGACTTCCAGACTTCACCCAGAAGACTGATAAACTTGGGCTGGGTTTCACCTCAGAAGGGCAGAGAGCTATGAGGAAAGAGAAGATCGGAAGACCTCCGGTATTTATTAAAGGTTCAGAAGTGAATGCTGTCGGGGAAGACCATGAAGTAGACGAAGCCGAATTCAACAGCTGGATTTATCCGACGGCCGAAGACGGATTGAACAATTGGAGTGCAAAGGACCATACCCCTGTTACCTTTGTGATGCAGTAATAAATTTCTTTGTTTTGTTATTTTGTAATAAACAATGATAAACTCTATGGCCCGGTGTCTTACCCGAGGCACCGTGGTTCTATTTGTGAGGGCATACAAACTGTCATTTTATACATCATGAATGAAAATCTTGGACGTACTTTTCGCATTGCAAATATTATGTTCCTTTTCTGTCTTTCTTTTCCTTTACATAATTTTCAAAACAGCTGTATTTACACACACACTCACTCATACAGGTTCCAATCCACTCTGGATCTCACTGATAACAGCTCTGCTAATGCCAATTATGACTTCGAAAATACGATCAACTTAGCCGAAGACGAAGGTGAAGATGATTGCGAAGTGCCTGGCGAGCTTGCTAGACTGTTGCTTCAGGAAGAGCGGGCAATTCAACCCCATGAAGAGCCAGTGGAAACCATAAACCTGGGTACTGAAGCAGACAGGAAAGAGGTAAAGATTGGTGCTAACCTAGAGCTCAGCGTGAAGCAACGGTTAACCAAGATGTTGCATGACTATATGGAGATCTTTGCCTGGTCCTACGAAGACATGCCCGGGTTGGATACCGATATTGTTGTCCATCATTTGCCGACTAGGGAAGACTGCCCTCCAGTTAAACAAAAGGTTCGTCGGATGCGTCCAGAGATGTCCGAGAAGATTAAAGCCGAAGTCATGAAACAGTTTGATGCCGGTTTCCTTGCAGTGACTTCTTACCCTCAGTGGGTTGCCAATGTGGTGCCGGTACCTAAAAAGGACGGTAAGGTCAGAATGTGTGTCGACTACAGGGATCTGAACAGGGCCAGCCCCAAGGATGACTTTCCCTTACCTCACATTGATGTCCTTGTTGATAATACGGCTCAGCATAAGGTATTCTCTTTCATGGATGGCTTTTCAGGTTACAATCAGATCAAGATGGCACCTGAAGACATGGAAAAGACTACATTTGTTACTCAGTGGGGCACCTTCTGCTACAAGGTCATGCCGTTCGGATTGAAGAATGCTGGGGCAACCTACCAACGTGCCATGGTTGCCTTATTTCATGATATGATCCATCATGAGATCGAAGTGTATGTGGACGACATGATCGCTAGGTCCCAGACTGAGGAAGAGCATCTAGATCATCTACAGAAGTTGTTTGACCGGTTGAAACTATACAAGCTGAGATTGAACCCGAACAAGTGCACCTTCGGGGTAAGATCTGGGAAATTGCTAGGCTTCGTGGTCAGTGAGAAAGGTATTCAAGTGGACCCTGCTAAGGTCAAAGCTATTCAAGAGATGCCAGTTCCTAAGACAGAGAAGGAAGTCAGAGGCTTTTTAGGACGCCTGAATTACATCGCTCGATTCATATCTCATCTGACTGCTACCTGTGAGCCAATCTTCAAGCTGCTGAAGAAAGATCAGGTAGTACGTTGGAATGATGAATGTCAGGCTGCCTTCGACAAAATCAAAGAGTATCTCCAAGAACCACCCATCCTTATGCCACCGGTTGAAGGGAGACCTCTGATACTATATCTGACAGTGCTGGACAACTCAATGGGGTGCGTGCTGGGGCAGCATGACGAGTCTGGCCGAAAAGAGCATGCCATTTATTACCTTAGCAAAAAGTTTACCGACTGTGAGACCCGATACTCACTGCTTGAGAAAACTTGCTGCGCTTTGGTATGGGCTGCTCGCCGGCTGAGACAGTATATGCTGACTCACACTACCTTGTTGATCTCAAAGATGGATCCGATAAAGTACATATTCGAAAAGCCTGCTCTGTCTGGGAGAATTGCAAGGTGGCAAATGATCTTGACGGAATACGACATTCAGTACACAACCCAGAAAGCCATCAAGGGGAGTGTATTGGCAGACCACTTAGCTCATCAAGCTGTAGATGACTACCAATCAATGAACTTCGAGTTTCCGGATGAAAGCATCATGATTGTAACTGATTGTGAAGTACCTGGACCGGATGAAGGACCTGAGCTAGGATCCCGATGGTCTATGCACTTTGACGGAGCTTCCAATGCTTTGGGAAATGGTATCGGCGCCATAATCATATCTCCACAAGGTACTCATACTCCACTCACTGCCCGGCTGTGTTTCAACTGTACCAACAACATGGCGGAGTATGAGGCGTGTATCATGGGTCTTCAAGCTGCGATCGACCTAAGGATCAAATTCCTAAGTGTTTTCGGAGATTCCGCTCTTGTGATCAATCAGATCAAAGGAGAATGGGATACGAAACATCCAAACTTGATTCCTTACAGAGAATGTGTGTTGACCCTGATCCCCCACTTCACAGAGATAACCTTTGAGCACTTTCCAAGAGAAGAGAATCAGTTAGCGGACGCGTTAGCTACAATGTCATCAATGTTCAAGGTTAAATGGGATAATGAAGCTCCCCGGATCATCATCTGGAAACTGGACGAACCGGCATACTGTTGTGATCTCGAAACTGAATTGGTAACTGAGAAGCCTTGGTACCACGAAGTGAAGAGATATCTGGAAGCTCAGGCATACCCTGAAGGTGCCTCTGTCAATGATAAGAAATTCCTGAGGAGGTTCGCAGCCAAGTTCTTCCTAAGCAACGGCATCTTGTACAAACGAAACCATGATTCAACCTTACTGCGTTGTGTGGATAAGACTGAAGCGGAAAGAATCATGGAAGAGCTACATGAAGGGACCTTCGGTACGCATTCCAGTGGACATACTATGGCTAAAAAGATCCTACGGGCAGGATACTATTGGTCCACAATGGAAGCTGACTGTTACCAACACTCCAGGACATGCCACAAGTGCCAGATCTATGCAGACAAGGTGCATGTTCCTCCGGTTCCCCTGAATGTCATGACTGCGCCTTGGTCGTTTGCAATGTGGGGCATAGACATGATCGGCGAGATAAAACCTACAGCATCTAATGGACATCGCTTCATCCTAGTGGCGATTGACTATTTTACGAAGTGGGTTGAAGCAGCATCCTATGCTACAGTAACCAAGACTGTTGTGGCACGGTTCATTCGGCACAACCTGATCTGTCGATACGGCGTCCCTGAGCGGATTATTACAGACAACGGTACCAATCTGAACAACAAGATGATTGCTGAGCTTTGCGAACAGTTCAAGATACAGCACCACAATTCTTCTCCTTACAGACCGAAGATGAATGGGGCTGTAGAAGCAGCTAACAAAAACATCAAGAAGATCGTGCAAAAAATGACAGTAACTTACAAAGATTGGCACGAGATGTTACCGTTCGCTCTGCATGGGTACCGTACCTCAGCTAGGACGTCAACCGGGGCAACTCCCTTTTCTCTGGTTTATGGCATGGAGGCAGTCTTGCCGATCGAAGTGCAAATTCCCTCTCTCCGGATAATGAAGGATGCAAACCTGAACGAAGATGATTGGATCCAGACACGACTTGACCAACTCAACCTCATTGACGAAAAGAGACTTGCTGCTATCTGTCATGGTCAGACGTATCAGAAACGAATGATCAGGGCATTTAACAAGAAGGTCAGACCACAGGAATATCAAGTTGGGGATCTGGTTATCAAGAGAATCATCCTTCCTCAGAGCGATCCAAGGGGCAAATGGACCCCTACCTACGAAGGGCCGTTTGTGGTTAAGCATGTGTTCTCAGGAGGAGCAATGATCTTAACTAACATGGATGGTGACGACCTTCCTCACCCCGCCAATGCAGACATAGTTAAAAAATACTACGCATGAAAAAGACCCGCTAGGCTGACATGCCTAGGCAAAAATTAGGGCTTCCCGTCGAACCAAAAGGGTTCGGGCAAAATGAAGGGATGAAAATGAAAAATCTGTACACCCGGCAAGTCGAAAACCTGGAAAGGCGGCTTGGGCAAAAATGGGTATCCCGGTGGACTGAAAACCCGAAAGGGCGGTCCAGGCAAAAATTAGGGATAAAAGCGTAATACTATGTCTCATTGGATCACTTTGCATCCAGAATCCGGTATCTACATCAAGTTCAGACGGCGTCGATCAATCAGCTTCACCTTCAACCAAGGTCATCAAGTGATGAGACGCTCGGAGTTATAAAGGCAATAGCAGAGTTGAAACCCAGTGGATCACTCATCTTTCACACAGCTGTTTTATTTTCTTTTGTACAAAACTTGTATAAACTCTTTTGATCGACGGCGTACCTCTTACTAGGACGTCAGCCTCTTGTACACAAAACGCCTATTTTCAGGCCATTCAAAATCAATACAAATATATTTTCAGTTAAACGTGCCCAAGTGTTTTTCTTTTTCTGTTTTGTTTTGCGAAGAACGTCCAAGGTTCAATTTGTGATGTATGCATTGACAATAATTTGCTAACTCATAAATATTTGCATACGAAACAAAGGAATTAATTACAGGTGACACTAGAAACAGGGGCAATAAAGAGTTGTCTAAACAATCCAATTGCTCTATCCTCCAAGGTACCAAGGTAGGTTCAGCTAAAGAAAACGACCAATATACCTGAATTCCCCAGAGAGTGAGCCAACAAAAGTGCATCCTTCTCCAAGCAAATCATCAAATAGCAAGGAAATTGAGTATCCTCCCGTAGATCTCAATACTTCCCCAGCAGCACATATTTTTAATAAGCATCCCCGGCAGTCTCGGCCTAAAGATTGTTCCCCGGCGGCATACCAACATTCAAAGGAATCACTTCCCCGCAGTCCAAAACTTCCCCAAAGAGTCCAGTCCAACCCAGTTTCCCCAGGAAAATTGGAATTCATATTTCCCCAAGCAGTAAGCTTATCCCCAGTAGACTCTGGAAGCTTATCCCCTCGCAGAGCACGAACGCGTCGTCCGGCTTGATTTAAAGAGTTATTTCCTTAACAGGATATAACTGGGTTATCCTCAGCCAAAAGCCATGGAAAGAGTGTCGTCGACAAAGTCTTCTTACCCCAGCGAAGTCCTTCAACACTTCCTATACAACAAGGGTATCCTCAGCAAACTACTGTCAACATTCAGCAAAGCATCTCTATCCCCACAGAGTACCGCTTCCCGGCATAGTCGCTAGAGTATCCTTTCTCCCCGCAGACTCTTCATTTGCCAAGTTTATCCCTCAACGGAGTTATCTTCGCCTACCGGTATTCTTGCAGCTATCATCCCCAGCGGAAGCAAAATTTATTCCTCAATATCAGCCCAGGATACGACTTCCCGGCACCCGTCAAGGATTCACTTTCCTAGACGAAAGCATACATAAAACTTCACATACATCATCATGGCATGCATAACGCACTGCATCATACCATACGAATCTCATTTATGTTGAGAACATCATTGCTTGATCCATATCATGCATTGCATATGACTGACTTTTACCTTTCAGGAAAGATGCAGTTTAAAATCTCAATCACATTTCAAGACCTAGACCGGTTCAGTTAAATCGACCCTAAGATTTTCCTGATGCTTATCCAGTCAAAGGCCTTCTCTTGGTTCAGTCAGATCGACCCTAAGATCTCCCTGATGCTTATCCAGTTGAAGATGTTTCAAGACCTAGACCGGTTCAGTTAAATCGACCCTAAGATTTTCCTGATGCTTATCCAGTCAAAGGCCTTCTCTTGGTTCAGTCAGATCGACCCTAAGATCTCCCTGATGCTTATCCAGTTGAAGATGTTTCAAGACCTAGACCGGTTCAGTTAAATCGACCCTAAGATTTTCCTGATGCTTATCCAGTCAAAGGCCTTCTCTTGGTTCAGTCAGATCGACCCTAAGATCTCCCTGATGCTTATCCAGTTGAAGATATTCCAAGACCTTGTCCGGTTCAGTCAAATCGACCCTAAGATTTTCCTGATTCCTACCCAGTCAAAGGCCTCTCTGGTTCAGTCAGATCGACCCTAAGATCTCCCTGATTCTTATTCCAGTAGAAGACACCCAGGATTTTTCTCAACAAGCGTTGTTGAAGTTAAAGACACCCAAGATTTTTCTCAACGAGCGTTGTTGAAGTTAAAATCACCAAAGGTTCTCTTACCATTCATGCTAAGGTAGTAACCATCCCTGGTTCATTCATCAGCGTTTGAAGCTCCAGATTCAGCTCATGTAACCAGTCAGGACACATCTATACCAAGCATCTAAAATCAGCTCCTGCAACATGTCAGGTACTCATTTTCTCTTTTGCAGGTATGCAGGTCCTAGCGAAGGAATCTCCTACGCGATCAACATTCAGATGGCATCTATAAGCCCATCACCCCATCCAGCAACCTCCAAATGGCATCTATAAGCCCATTCCCCCATCATCACTGCTACTATGTGAGCGCAAATTTCTGGGCACTTTAGTGTCCAATCATCTTCTACCCTCGGATTACGAAAGGCACGTCAGCCAATCTGCATCCTCAGGTCTAAGAAGATTGAACAGGGGCAACTGTTGCACCCCAAAATTTGCCCTCCCATATTCTCCAAGATTTGTCAAGTCAAGGTCACAAAATTCCCCAAGGGTTGCACAATCAAACTGTCTCCTATACAGTCAAAACTAGGGTTTGTGTTCTGATAAAGAATTGAAAGTTTTCAAAGGTCCAATCAAGTCTTATATGCCTACAAATGTGGTCAAGTATCCTCATATCAAGTTTCAAGGCATTCAGCTCAAAATTGCACAGTCAAAACCCTAAATTGCACTACAGTCAACTGTAGGGGCAAAATGGTCATTTGACAGTCAAAAGTTCAAATTTTTGGTCAACATATCATTTTGAAGCCACAAACATCATTTGATCAATACTTGATCATGATTCTCAAAATTTGGCTCAGAAATCATCAAAGATGTAAAAGTTGCTATATTTGGACAGCTGAAAAAGTCAACTGAAATTGACCAGGGCATAACTTTCACATGGATTATCAGAAAAATTCCATCCAAAGCTCATTTTGAAGAGAAAGACATTTCCTACAACTCATATTCATATTCCAAGTCCAAGAAATGCTCTCACAAAAAGTTATTAATTTCAACATTATAGGTCATTTTCAAAAGTCAACAAAAAGGGACTTTAAGTCAAAGGCCATAACTTGAGATTGGTAAATCAAAATGACATGGGACCAAAGGCATTGGTTAGAGGACTCAAAGACCTTTCTAAAATGTCCAAGAACATGTGAAAAGCTTAAAAATTGAGCAAGTTATGCCTTGTGGAAGTTGGGAAATTTTTGGGAATTTTGAAAAGTCAACAATGGTTCAAATGACCTAAAAATGCAAATGGGCCTATTTTTCTTCCAAGTTTCTTCATGCCAAGCCTATACACGACCACTAGGCCCAAAGGGAAGTATTTTCTCATTTTTAAATTATTTATTTGAATTTATATTAATATTAATTCAATTAAATTATTTAAATATGTAAAAAATATAAACTTAACCTAAAAAAATCTTTTTATGCATGATTTGGCTTCTATAATTCGTGCACATGCTAATAGGGAAAGATTTGGTGCTAATTGATCAGAATTGAACCAAATAACATGAAAAAAAGATTCAAAAAAGATTTCATAAAATCAAATATGTAAAACAATGAATGCTTGAGATTTTGTGCAGTTTTGTTGACCTAGCATGCTCTATACATACTCAGAATCATAACCCTAATGGCCTTACACTCCAAGCTGCGCAGAAAATCAATATACAAACTTGCAAAAATTCTCAAAAAGCTAAAATCTGAAATCAGGGTTCTAGGTCGATTCAGGTCCCAATTCCTTTTTCAAAAGCTTGCCAAGGTTGTCCTGATCAGATTCTAATCATAAACTTTCTCTCAAACGCCAAGAATTGGTATCAGGAACTCAAACTGTGTCATAAAAATTTCCAAATCGCATATCATAATTTACGCATCCTTGTGCATTTTTATTCATGAATTCTTGTTCCATGTGAAGTTTGCAAGCTAACCATAACTTTTAATTGAAGTTTCGTGCGCTTTTGGCCAAGTTACCATGTTTGTTCTTTAGGGTTTTCAGAAGGAAAAATTAGGGCTTTCACGATAAAGCAAAATTGGCCCTCAAGACCATGACAGTTACATTCAGCAAGCCTGGACGAACCTGAAGCATATCTCGCGATGAATTTATATATGCTATAGCGCTAGTCGCTATTTTTCCATAGCCTGCCTAACACCACGGTTGTAAAACCGTTGCCTATTTTGTTTTGTTTACAGGGACAGGGAGGAAGATGAAGCCGTGTCACCTGATGGTTGGTGCGTTCAAAAACGCGCGCGCTTTTCCAAGCCATTAACGCGTTTGCCCTTATATTATTTATTGGATATTATATATCAAATGGAATTCACGTGGCGTAGTGGTCAGGGAAGCGTTTGCAAGGCACAAGACCTGGGTTCGAGTCCCAGGTCTGAGTAGTTTCCATATTCTTTTTCCATTAATAATTACATGCAGGCATAACGTTTAGACTCACCGTACACCTCAAAATCCAAGCATACACGCGTCCCAGAGGTTCTAATCAAAGGCTGAGAATTGAAACACATCATGGGCATAGATCAACCTTGCCACACGCTGCCTGGAATAGTCAACAAATTCTGAATATTAATGGGCCAAAATTCCAGGCCTGAACCTCCTAAATTGGGGTTACCCCCCCTGGTTTGCATTTTTCTATTTTTTTTCTTATATTTTATTTTTGCTATTTCATTTATTTTCTTTATTTTAACATAATTAATTTATTTTCACAAAATATAAAAACATTAAAAATACAGAAAAGACAAAAATATAACTAATTTTGATTACTTTCATAAATAAATTAAAATGTAAATTATTTAGTTTAATTAGGTTTTAATTTTAATTCCTTTTTAATAAAAATCCAAAAATAGAATTTAGGTTTAATAACTTTTTATTTTCTTTTTTTAATTTTTTCCTTTTTTTCAGAATAATAATATTAGTTATTTATTTTCATAAATTAAAAATTGTACATAAATAAATTAGGATTTAATGTAGGTTATATTTTAATTCTTTCATGGTAAATAAAAATATTAGAATTAGGGTTTGCCTTTTAATTTAATTTCAATTAACTCCTTTTTCTCATTAAAACTAAAAAACACAAAAATACCTTTTAAATCTTTAATTTTAATTCCTCCTTAATTAATTCATTAACTTTAAATATTTTTGTAAAAGGGTCCAACGCCCATTATTTTAATTTAATTGCGCATATTTATTTTGTGTCGTTCATCATAATTATGTAAATCTCCCAAAGCACTGTAATTTAAACTTTTCGCACTTTTATTTACTTCGCATTATTTATTTTCCGTCAAATCGGGTTCTGGAAATTTTGGCGATGTGGACCCGCGCCATTTGTAATAGCCTTAGATTTATTTTTCCTGCAACTTATAACTGTTAAATATGCATGCAAGAATGAATGTCTTAATTAAAATCAAGCGTAGATCACAAATAAACATGACAAGATAAAATAACTGAAACATGACACACAATTCGCACACACCACCCCTAGGGTACGCCTCACTGTTGCCTTTCGAAAGGTGATCGTCGAGTAGAGGACGTCTTAGTAAGTCCTCATGATCCGGGAACCTGGCATGAGGGTAGCTTCTAAGGTGTCTTCCCATTGCTCTGGTGATCACCATGTCCCGAACCTCGAATTGACCCGAACACCTCCAACGATGGCGCTACCTACCTCTCAATGGTGGGATGGCACTACTTTAAAGGACTTTTACACAGACGAATTCCTTAGGGTAGGTAGACAACTCATAGATACTTGCTCTCTTCAAAACAAATCAAAACTACTTTTCACACCAACACTTTTCAAAAGCTTTCAAAGCAAATTTTTCAAACACTCTGACGTATGAGTCGATCTGAAATTTTTCAAAGAAACTTTTAAAAACCCACATTGAAAAGCAAACAATTTTGAAAACACATTGAGCAAGTATCTAAGAGCCCATGGATAACCATGGATAGAAAGGGTGCTAACACCTTCCCTTTCTATAACCTACCTCCCGAACCGAGAGCAATCTCTTTAAGGAATTTTTCTGTGCTTTTGTCCTTTCCATTTGGAGAAAATAAAAGACGGTGGCGACTCTTGCTTCCGCGACATTTCGCGAACCGGCGTTAAACAGTCAGTTCCAGATCCACCGATCACAGGATCCATCTTTGAGATCAACAAGGTAGTGTGAGTCAGCATATACTGTCTCAGTCGGCGAGCAGCCCATACCAAAGCGCAGCAAGTTTTCTCAAGCAGTGAGTATCGGGTCTCACAGTCGGTAAACTTTTTGCTAAGGTAATAAATGGCATGCTCTTTTCGGCCAGACTCGTCATGCTGCCCCAGCACACACCCCATTGAGTTGTCAAGCACTGTTAGATATAGTATCAGAGGTCTCCCTTCAACCGGTGGCATGAGGGTGGGTGGTTCTTGGAGATACTCTTTGATTCTGTCGAAAGTAGCCTGACATTCATCGTTCCAACGTATTACCTGATCTTTCTTCAGCAGCTTGAAGATTGGTTCACAGGTAGCAGTCAGGTGTGAGATGAACCGAGCAATGTAATTCAGGCGTCCTAAAAAGCCTCTGACTTCCTTCTCTGTCTTAGGAACTGGAATCTCTTGAATAGCTTTAACCTTGGCAGGGTCCACTTGAATGCCCTTGTCACTTACCACGAAGCCCAGCAACTTCCCAGATCTAACCCCGAAGGTGCACTTGTTCGGGTTCAATCTTAGCTTGTACAGTTTCAACCGGTCAAACAACTTCTGCAGATGATCTAGGTGCTCTTCCTCAGTCTGGGACCTTGCGATCATGTCGTCAACATACACTTCTATCTCATGATGGATCATGTCATGAAATAAAGCAACCATGGCACGTTGGTAGGTTGCCCCAGCGTTCTTCAACCCGAATGGCATGACCTTGTAGCAGAAGGTGCCCCACTGAGTAACAAAGGTAGTCTTCTCCATGTCTTCAGGTGCCATCTTGATCTGATTGTACCCTGAAAAGCCATCCATGAAAGAGAACACCTTATGCTGAGCAGTATTATCCACCAGGACATCAATGTGAGGTAGAGGGAAGTCATCTTTGGGGCTGGCCCTATTCAGATCCCTGTAATCAACACACATTCTGACATTTCCATCCTTCTTTGGTACCGGCACCACATTAGCAACCCACTGAGGGTAAGAAGTCACTACAAGGAACCCAGCATCAAACTGTTTCATAACCTCGGCTTTAATCTTCTCAGACATCTCTGGACGCATCCGGCGGACCTTTTGCTTGACCGGAGGGCAGTCTTTCTTAGTAGGCAAGTGATGGACCACAATATCAGTGTCCAACCCGGGCATGTCTTCGTAGGACCAGGCGAATATCTCCATATAATCATGTAGCATCTTAGTCAATCGTTGCTTCACGCTGAGCTCTAGGTTGACACCAATCTTTACCTCTTTCCTGTCTGCCTCAGTACCCAAGTTTATTATTTCCACTGGCTCTTCATGTGGTTGAATTGCCCTTTCTTCCTGAAGCAACAGTCTTGCAAGTTCGCCAGGCACTTCGCAATCATCTTCACCTTCGTCTTCGGCTAAGTTGATCGGATTTTCGAAGTCATAACTGGCAGTAGCAGTGTTGTTTCCAGTGGGATCCAGAGTGGATTGAAACCTGTATGAGTGAGTGTGTGTAAATACAGTTGTTTTGAAATATATGTAAAGGAAAGAAAGACAGAAAAGGAGCATAAGATTTGCAATGCAAGAAAACGTCCAAGATTTTCATTTATGATATATGAAATGACAATTTATATGCCCTCACAAATGAAACCACGGTGCCTCGGGTAAGACACCGGGCCATAGAGTTTATTTATTGTTTATTACAAATAACAAAACAAAGAAGTTTATTACTGCGTAACAAAAGTAACAGGAGTATGGTCATTGGCAATCCAATTGGTCAATTCGCCTTCAGTCGTCGGATAGATCCAGCTATTGAACTCAGCTTCGTCCACTTCATTGTCCTCCCCAACAGCATTCACTCCTGGATTTGTGATGAGCACAGGAGGTCTTCTGGTCTTCGCCTTCCGCATAGCTTTCTGACCCTCTGCAGTAAAACCCAGCCCAAATTTGTCAGTTTTCTGTGTAAAGTCGGGAAGCCTGCCCCAGTTAGCACATTCACCTTTCTGAACCACAGCCCGGGCATCCTTCAGGGAAGCCATCTTCAAAGGAACATTCTCTTCGACTGCTGTTTCTGCTGCTGCTGAAATTGGAAGCACCTCCTCGAAATGCTGAAAGGGGGTTTCAATAAACTCCCCGTCCATCTCAATGTATCTGAAGGAATTCAAATGGCTCACCATATACTCCTCCTCTCCTTGTACAGTGACGATCTTCCCTCTGACGGGGTATTTCAGCTTCTGGTGCAAGGTAGAGGTCACTGCCCCAGCTTTATGGATCCAAGGTCGACCCAGTAGACAAGAGTACGATGGACGGATGTCCATCACATAAAAAGTAGAGTCAAACACCTGAGAGCCCACACGAATGGGAATGTCAACCTCTCCATGAACCATCCTTTTTGAACCGTCAAAGGCCCTGACGATGATATTGCTGGGTTTTAACTCCAGGCCTTCACAATCCAAACGGTCTAAAGCCTTCTTGGGTAGCACATTCAAAGAAGAACCAGTATCCACCAACACATGCGCCAGAGTAGTGCCCCTGCATTCAATAGAGACATGCAGGGCATCATTGTGGTCCCTTCCCTTCGCAATCAGGTCAGCATCTGAGAAACCCAAGCCATTGTCTGCCGTCAGATTTGCTACGCAATCAGTGAATTGAACTGCAGATGTTTCCTGTGGCACATGGGCCGTCTTGAGAAATGAGATTAAGGCCTTAGCATGGGCCTCTGAACACAGGAGCAAGGAGAGCATGGAGATTTTGGAGGGCGTATGCCCCAGCTGTTCCACAACATTAAAGTCACTCTTTTTTATTATCTTTAGAATCTCCTCCATTTCTTGTTGGGAGGCCTCAGCATTTATAGGTATCGGTGCCTCCATCCGGGCAGGCTCATCTTCAATTCCCTTGCCCCGAGCATTGGATGACTCGGCAGCAGGGGAAACAACTTGATCAGCAACAGGAACAGGTACACTTTTAGGTGTTATAAGGAGGGGTCTTCGGGTAGCAGGCGGTGCAATGTCAGGCGAGAAGAGCCTGCCACTGCGGGTAACCTTGGCTGGGCCAGTGATATCACAGATACTGGCGCCAGTGTTGAACTCTTGTTTGATTCCGTTCACATATACGTCTGCCCCATAATGCCAGGGGACAACTTTATCAGATACGTAGGGAAGAGGCCCCGGAACAGTAATAACCACAGGTGCAACAATCATGATTTGAACAGGCTTCTTCGGGAGAGCCTTGATTGGATTATTGAAGATGGTAACCACAGAAACTTCTTCTACCGGAACCAACTGAACAGCAGACTTCTTAAACAGAATCTCCTTGCTATCCATTAGGCTTTGGATGCCTAACTTCAGCAAGGGACAACCAGATAGGGAAACAGCGCAGAACAGGCAACCCTCACTGCAACCCGGAAATAAACCGGCCCGTAGTAGGTTCTTCTTGACAGTCATTAAGGGAGTGGCTAGATCATCCACAGAAACAGCGTACATCTCTTCATCAACAGCATTTACCCCATGCTGAGGCATAGGAGCAGTAACCACATTCGGCCTCTCAGGCGCTTCGAACTGTATCTCTTTCACGTCAATAAGGTCTTGCACCTTATTCCTTAATGCCCAACAGTCATCAGTGGAATGCCCCGGGCTATCAGAATGGTATGCACAACGGGCATTTGGATTGTATTTCGGAGATGCAGTGTTTACACCTTTGGGGGCCTCTCTGACAGTCACTAGGTTGGTGGATAGCAACTGTGGCAGGATCTGCGATAAAGTCATACTTAACCGGGTGAACTCTCTCTGGGGTCTTTCAGCCCTTTGAGGATTGGTTGGCCGAGGAGCGGCAGCAGGCTTAGCAATCATTACCGCACTGACAGATTAATGGCGCTCAGATTTCTCATGTCTCCTGGAACCATATACAGCACTAGCCTCCTTATTGAAGGGTTTCTTCTCTGAACTAGACGATGCACCCTTCGGAATCTTTCCAGACTTCAACCCAGCCTCAATTCTCTCTCCAGTCAGAATCAGATCAGTGAACCCTGCAGACGAATTCCCGATAAGATGGTTGAAAAATGGCCCAGATAGGGTCCCCAAGAACATGTCTACTAACTCCCGATCAGTCAACAGAGGCTGCACTCTGCCAGCCAGATCCCTCCACTTCTGAGCGTACTCTTTAAAACCTTCACTTGAACCTAACGACATACCCTGGAGTTGGGTACGCGTAGGGGCAAGGTCGGCATTATATTGATACTGCTTATAGAAAGCAGTAGCCAACTCCTCCCAGTTACGAACTTTGGTCCCATCCAGCTGATAGAACCATTCGAGATGACTCCCTGAAAGACTCTCCTGGAAGAAGTGGATCCACAAATTCTTATCCACTGAGTACGGTTGAATCTTCCGAACATAGGACCTAAGATGTAGCTTGGGACAAGATGCCCCGTCGTACTTGGTGAAAGATGGAGCCTTGAATTTGCGAGGAATGATCACGCCAGTGGACAAACCCAAATCTCCGAAATCCAGCCCAGGTACCTGTTGTATCTCCATAGCATTCAATTTATCCTCCAGCTGCTTGTATCTGTCTTCTGCAGGAGGATACTGCTCTTCATCAAAATCCGTCTCGTTGTCAGAGACTACCGGACTAGGACCTTTTTCCGTTTAAGGAGTACCCTTGCCAATGGAAGAACCAGCCTCTTCATTTTGCAGAGTGTTGCCAAACCTTCGGCCCGAGCTGAACAGAACAGTTCTTCTCTTCTTCTTATTTTCCTTCTTAAGGAGCAGAGCCTTCAGCTCCTCTTGGCCCTGAGCCAAACCCATGATTAGTTCCTGAAATTGCGCATTCTGCGCCTGAAGAGCTTTGATGGACATCTCAGTTGAGGATGAGTCAGGATTCATGATGCTGAAATAAACAGCGAAGAACTGTAAGCAACCTGAAAAGAGGAAAAACCTGCTATGCACATGATGAATGATATGTGTTTATGCAATGCATTCAAGGGTTCGAAAGCTCAAATTCGTTGTAGACAAAAAAGAACACACATTATCATTAAGGAAGTAATTGTTCAATACATCAAAGCCTCATGGGCAAAATAATACAAAAGCAAATCAATCCCAAAATATACTACGCATCCTCTTTGGAGCTATGTAAGTGTTGAGATTCCTCTCCTCATGCAACAGGCGGGTGAGCTCCAAGACCTTCTTTTCACTGGTATGTAGACTGGTCTCAAGAGAATTCCGTTCTTCCTTAAGCTGGATCCAGCTCTTCTGCATCTCTTCCCAGGATGTGGGCATATTAGGGTGCTGAATAGTGCAGGACACTTCTCCTTCCAAGACTGGCTCTTTGATCACAGGGAGCATATGAGGATAAGGCATCACTAACTTCTAGGAGCGGGCTCGTACCCACTTGAGATAAGGTTCCAACGGGATGGAGTTCCTATGCCCCAGTGTCTTGTTGTCTATCCTACTGGGCATCCTCCAAGCTCTGATAAATCTCTGGCGAAGTCCGTGTACATCGTTGTCGAAGTCAAAAACTATGTCAGGAATTAACATGTCATGAGGGCCATCCCTCCGAGCATAACCAAACTGTCTCCAAGCTAGGCGTGGGCTGTAAGTAATACCTCCTCTGATTCCAAGTAAATGAACATTAGGGTACTCCCCGCAACGATCAATGATAGTGACATCCTCTCTGGACCTAGGGCACCAATGTATATCTGCATGTGTAAGAGTCATCAACCGTTGTGACCATCTCAAACCCCGCTCATTCTTCAAGACTGATTGTGGAAGGTGCGAAATAAACCACCTTCCCAGGAGAGGAGTGCAACACATAAGGACACCTCTTTTTCTCATGGTTCGAGTGTAACATGAGTGAAGGATGTCCCCCAGCAACGTAGGTATAGGATTCCTGGACATAAAGATTTGGACAGCACTGATATCAATAAGCTGATCTGGGTTAGGGAACAACACCAAACCATAGACAAGGAGGGCCACCACTTCTTCAAAAGCTTGCAAATCAAGGGAATTCCAACATTCATGAGCCTTTTCAAACAGAAACCTGGCTAAGAACCCTTTGATACCACTTCTAACTTCCCAATGTCCCTTGAGGTCAGATGACTGTAGGTGCAAGGCTTTAGCAATCTCTTCCAGCTTGGGTTCCTTTTTCGTACCGTTGTAGGGTAGTTGATCAAGGATAGGGATCTTCAGGAGCCGGGAGAACTCCTCCAATGTAGGTACCAGCTGATAGTCCAAGAAGGTGAAACAGTGATGCAGAGGGTCAAAGAACTGGAACAAGACCTTTATCATGTCTTCCTCAATGTTGGTATTGACCAAGCTGATGAGACTTCCATGTCTTTCACTGAATGAAGAGCTCTCGGGAATCCTGGACATAAGTTCCTTAAGCTGAGGAGGGACCCTTACAAGGCTGATTTGAATTGTCTTTCTGCGAACAGTTTCCATGTCCTACAAAACAAGAACAAAGATGAAGATTCGAACCCCTGAAATGGTTAGTCAATGCATATGATGCTGGATGATGTCATGATGCTATGATTAAACACACCACAGATATTTACAAAGACAAACATGTAAGGCACACAAGGCACACAAGACAAGCCCTTAGGGTTTAAGGCCAGCATGGGGTCTGGGTAGTACCCTCTTGAAGTTGGTGGGTTCAACCTATCCTATTAGAAGTAACCGGGTTCTAAGGGTCCCAATATCACGGGATTGCTTTCATTGTTCATCGTTTCGATTTAGCCACTGAACTGGCGACCGAAATATTCCAAGAAAGCAACCCTCAATTGAGTGTAGTATCGAGTATCAACCAACCTCGGACTGCACCAAAGTCAGTTATCTCACTACCCTAAAGAGGCCAAGATAGTTCAATTAAGGTTCCTAAGGTCTGTTGATGCTTCACGACACCACGCGGAGGCCCCGTACTCTCCTTGACTGAACTCAAGGGTTACCGGTACACACCAAAGTGCCACATCAACATAGCAGACTGTTTCAACCATGTCGGTATACCCCGCACAGTTCCCTCACAGCCTTGTTGCTACTTTCTAAGAAAGGTATCCCCAGATTCGGGTTAGGATCTATAGAACTCCCAAGCAACCCACAATAATAAAGCAAGCAAAGAAGGCAATTGAAAACACAGTGATCTTAGTCCTAAGGTACACCTCACTTTAAGTTTAGTCCCCAGCAGAGTCGCCAGTTCTGTGATCGGTGGATCTGGAACTGACTATTTAACGCTGGTTCGCGAAATGTTGCGGAAGCAAGAGTCGCCACCGTCTTTTATTTTCTCCAAATGGAAAGGACAAAAGCACATAAAAATTCCTTATAGAGATTGCTCTCGGTTCGGGAGGTAGATTATAGAAAGGGAAGGTGTTAGCACCCTTTCTATCCATGGTTATCCATGGGCTCTTAGATACTTGCTCAATGTGTTTTCAAAATGTTTGTTTGCTTTTCAACTGTGGGTTTTAAAAAAATTTCTTTGAAAATTTCAGTTCGACTCTTGTATCGGTCCTCAAGAGTGTTTGAAAAATTGCTTTCGAAAGCTTTTTGAAAATGTGTCGGTGTGAAAAGTATTTTTGAATTTTGCTTTGAATTTAGAGCAAGTATCTAAAGTCGTCTACCTACCCTAAGGAATTCGTCTGTGTAAATGTCCTTTAAAGTAATGCCATCCCACCATTGAGAGGTAGGTAGCACCACCGTTGGAGGTGTTCGGGTCAATTCGAGGTTCGGGACATGGTGATCACCAGAGCAATAGGAAGACACCTGTTTACCTATGGTTTTGGTAAACAACCGCTGATCCTCCAAATGGTTACTTATTTGGTTACTCGCAGGATCGATCAGATTGATCCTATGGACATAGGTTGATTTTGAAGTTTAATTAATGTGGATAAGGCTTTAAGTAAATTGGTTAAAGTAAATTGCATAAAGGAAAAGGCTTGGTAAAATAAACAAGGCTGGAATGTAAAGGTTCGACATGAATCTTAAAGGGAAAAGCATGTAAAATACTGAAAAAGTAAATGACTTGAATTGATTAAATTGGTGTTTCACACATACATTTCTCAACAATTCGTTCGCTCACACTGGGTACTTGAATCTAAATGAGTGACTATGTATCTATTGTGAACACACGCGAGAAACTACACGTCTACTCCTATTTATACAAAAACATTCCAAGTAACCGTCGGGCAGTTACACTGCTTCGAGATCAAGCCACTTGTCACGTTCTCCATGCTCGACACTCCAGATCCTTGCACGTTCGCACGTAGTAACTGCTGGAAACCGTTTTCCCTCCAAAGCTTTGAATTTCAAACTGCTCCACTCTGGACCATCGAATACGTTCGTCAAGAGACGTCTTCGACGAAAACTCCTTCGACGTCGAAGGCAATCAGCCTCCTTCCTTGGAAGAAATCTTCTAAGTATTTGGCCATCTTTCGACGGTCACTTCGACAGGCTTAGCCAGTCGAAAGCATCTTTCAGCTTTTAATGGCTGTCATCAATTGAAACAAAGGTGTCGAATTTAGGAGCCAACAAATTGCCCCCCAAGAATGCCTTATTTCGACTCTTGAAAAGAAAAAGGCATTCTTTGAAAACGCCATTCGACACCTGTTTGTCCACGCTGAGTCACAAGTTAACTTGTGCACTTTTTGTTGCTTTTTACCAACTATTGGCAATCCCAAGAAACCATCATTGATTTGATCCTAGGACGTCACTGTCAGTACGGCGTGCAGAACCAAAACATCACTTCATAATTTGTCATTATGACAAATTCAAAAAACGAGGACGCACGCTGCGTCTCTCTGTTTCTGCAGAAACGGCCAAAACAACAGGATGCTGCCACGCGTCCCACTACTCCCTGCAGCATTAAATGACATTTAATGCCCTCGTTATTGGGAATTTCTCCCACTACTATAAATAGTAGTGAATATCCCATTGTGGGACTTTTCACGCAAACAATCTCTCAAACTCCCTTGCTTTCTTGCAAACTTGTTTCTCTTTGCAGAAAAACTCTTCCCTTTCCAACTTCATCTTCATCCTCAACAATGGCTTCTGCTTCAACTGCCCCCAAGACTAACGCACCAACTGAACAACTTGCTAAGCCCAAGGTTTTTGTAACCGCTCCGGTAGTGAACGCTACAGGGAAACGAAGGGTCCCTGAACCATCTGATATCTCCGTCCGCGACGCTTACTCGCGTCACTTGATGATTCCGGTTGGATACTCCAACCAAATCTTCGCCATGGCTGGACCCATGAACCCCAGCATCTCTGAAGCTCTGAAGATCAAGAGCTACTTTCCCATTGTCGAGAAGCTCAAGCCAGTAGCTTGTGCTAAGAAGGATCCAGAGGACAACGAAGACCCCACACACGAGAAGATCGACCTTCGTTTCTTCAACAGAAGTGTTAGAGTTTTTAGGTCTTGCCCTAATCTCACCCAGGACTATGTTGCTTGGCTAACAAAGCTGGAAAAACATCAAACTCCAGTCTGGAAGGAGATGGGCATCTTTGACCTAATAATGCTGTCGAAGACAGGTTTAAACTACTCCCCAGAGATGCTTATAGCTTCGATGCTGTTCTGGGATAACTCTCACTTCACCTTTCACCTTCCATGTGGGATGTTAACTCCCACACTCTTCGACGTAGCAGCCATCACTGGACTTCGACCAACCGGAGATTACTTCGACCCGGAAGAGATGTCGGAGGACCAAATTGGCTTTTCTGAGACGAAGCCAACATTCACCACCTTTATCAACCACTTTCATGACAAGTCGACAGACACAGTGTCCGACGTTGAACACATAGCGTTTCTAGCCTTATGGCTAACTCGCTTCGTGTTCTGTTCGAAGTCCCTGCAAGTGACCAAAAAGATGGTCACCCTGGCCACCCAACTGCATCACCGTCAGAACATCTGTCTGGCAGAACTAATTCTGGCCAGTCTTTATGACTCCATCAGCAATGGGGTTACTCTTTTGAAGCATATCGAAGATAGGAACAGTCTGCTACTCGCTGGGCCTTTCTGGTTACTTCAACTGTGGCTTAACGCCACTTTCGAGTCTTTCTTACCCAAGAAGACTCCGATAAATGAACAAGCCTCAGCGATAGCTAACAGACGTATCGAAGGGATTAGGCTGGCTCTACTGACACCTGTGGAAGATGGGCTAGAGTTCCAACAAACCTTCACTAACTTCGTGCTGATGTTCGCTCGAAGGAAGGAATTTGTTTCGACTATGGCTCCATTCGCTCAGCGAAAGGTGGGGCCAGCTTGGTTCACAAGGCCACATCCCAAGGAGTCGAGTGGTCCCAATGTTGATGAGCACACCATACTGTGGGAGGCATTCCTTACTCCAAGGATTATGCCTCTTCGATTTAAAAGTTCTAAGACTCATCTGAGTCTGCTGGCCTATCAACCAAACCTGGTATCTCGCCAGTTTGGTATCATCCAAACCCTGCCCTCTCCCATTTTCCAAAAAGAGAAGTCAATGTTGTACTTCTGCAACGATTATACAGAAGACGCTGCTACCAAGCATATTGGAAGATATGCTGGTCGAACCATCCTCTCGCTGTTCAACTACCAGCTTAACTTCCTTTGTTCGCCATCTTTTGAAGAATGGTGGAGAAGCTATTACGCTGAGTACTTCTTCGACGAGAAGGACTTTACAGCAGAGTTGCAGAAGTCTTTTGTCCTCGTATTTGACAAAGTAAAGAAATGTAAGTTCATACTCTCACATTACTTTTTATCTTTCTCTTCGACTGTTAGCTTGTTAACTTTCCTTTTCGCTTTCAGTTGTTCGAAAACCTTTGGTCAAGAAGGCTCCAGGAGGCCCACAAGGAGGAGTCCCTTCGACCAAACCTCCACCGCCGGCGAAGACTATAGCGCCGGCGAAGACAACGGGCAACCAACAGGGGGAAGGCTCTTCGAGAAGGCCTCCTGCATCGGTAACCAGACTTTCTATCTTCATTCTGGTTTTCGATTTTTTATTTTCGACGTAATTATTCAATCGAATTCCTATTGGTTTTATAGGTCCCTTCGCCCAAGAAAAGGGCAGCATTGGTGATCGAATCGGGGAGTGACGACGACAGTGATACCCCTCCTACTCCCTTAAAGAGGAGGAAGTTAACGAAGGATGCTTCCGTTCCTACTCCAGTTTCTGAAGGTCGAACCGTCAGAATAAAGGTTGGTGCGAAAAAGCCTAGGCCACCTGCAGTGGTCATCGAAGAACCAACTGAGGAAGAACTGAACGCTCTAGTTAACCAGCCTGTCGAAAGTGATAATTCCAGCCCTGGGGCTGAAGCCAATCCACAGGTAATCTATTAGACCCTTCTTATAACTTAGGCATAGATACCAGTATTTGATTATATCTCTTTCGACATCTGAAGATTTGTCCTCTTCCTCTTTTTCAGGAAACTACTGGAAGTTCCCCACCAAGGACTTCAGAAACTCTGGAATCTGCTGACCTCAGCAGGCCTCAGGTGCAAGATTTGGGCAATGACGAAGCCCACACTGAGCATGAGGCCAATGCCGAAACCGTGGAGAAGACAACTGAAGAACCTATGGCGGAGGAAACACAGCCAGAAAAGGTTCCTGTGGTGGTCTTGTCGTCAGAAGAGAATCCTGAAGGAAGAGACCAAGGCAATGGCGAAGAGAATCAAGATGCTGTTGTCGAAGCACATGAAGGTGGTACTGGCGAAGAACACCAGGATGACGCCAGCGAAGAACCACAGAATGACGCTGGCGAAAGACCCCAAGGTGAAGTTAACGAAGAACCACGAGTCGACGCTAGTACCGCCTCAGTTCAAGTCGAAGAACAACCAAACGAGGCACTCAGCATTCAACAGCCTCCAGTCCAAGATAATGCTATGGCAAGGGTCACCTCCTCAAAACATAGGTCGAAAGAAGACCTGGAAATCTTGAAGCGAACTGACCCTATCAGCTACCTCAATGCAATCGTTGAGAGTAAGAGTTCTTCCGACACCAGTCAGGAAATTCCTACTTTGTCGGGGAAATCTACTGAGACTTCTCCTCTTGATGATGCATTGGCGAAGGTCAAGGCCCAGTTCTTCAAGAGAGATTTAATGAAGGCTTTAGAGGGGGACCCCACTGCTCCATCTTGCTTAAAAGAGGTTTTGAATGCTGTTGATTTCGATGCTGTAGCTCCAGAAATCTCAGACTTGATCATGGAATTACATTCTATGATTGACCAAGTCTCAGCGGATTACCGGCGCCAACGAAATTTCAACAGTCAGCTCGAAACGTTGCATGGCAGGAGCTTATCTGCATGGACTGCCGTCACAAGTTCGACTTCTCGAATTGCCGAGTTGTCGAAACAGAAAGCGTCTGCACAGGAAAGGTTCGATGCTATTGAGCGAGAGAATGTCTCCTTCCGAGCACAAATTGCAGAGATAGAGGCGAAGATAAACGCCAACACTGTGCTCCAAGGGGAAATTCTTTCGACCATCCCAGACGCTGAGAGCCAGACTGAGGTCAAGCAAGGCCTGGAGTTCGCTGAGAGGGCGCAAAGCCTCGATGCTCAAATTGCCAAACTGGAGCAAGAAAAATCTTGGTGCAAGAAGAGGTTGGATTTGCAACATGCTAAGTATCTTCGACTGAAGAATTCTCTTTCTTTTTGATTCTCTTTTGTAATCATCTATTGTAATCGCTTTCGACAACAATTGCCATTTTGGCAGAAATTAATAAAAATTTCCATTTTGGCATTTTCATGATTAATTTAGTTTATTATTTTATTTTTATCTCTTGAAGTATAGGCTTATATTTTTTCAAATATTTACCATTTACTCTCAAGAGCCTTTTATCACCACTTATCTCTTCGACTTCATAGGCTCCACCAGAAAAAGTTTGGATAACTCTGAAGGGTCCTTCCCATTTGGGTGACCACTTCCCCATGCTTCGATCCCGTCGATCCATGGGAAGAATTACCTTCCAAACTAAATCTTCAGGCAAAAATGCCTTAGGTTTTACCTTTCTATTATAAGAGTCTTCGACTCTTTTCTTCTGAAGCCTGAGTAAGTCGAGAGCGTGTAATCTCTCTTCGTCTAAATCCACCAATTCATCTAACATCATGTTCCAATAAACCTCAGAAGGAATATCATAATGCCTCTGAACTCTTGCAGATTGAAGACAAATTTCTGCTGGCAATACTGCATCATGACCAAAAGTTAGCCTATATGGTGTTGTACCAGTGGCTTCTTTTGGGGACGTTCGACAAGCCCATAAAATCTGGTCTAACGTCTTATGCCAATTCTTTGGTTTCTTCCCAACATGTTTCTTTATCAAGCCAATTACCACTTTGTTAGCTGCTTCGACTTGACCATTCGCCTGTGCATAGTAAGGCGTGGATGTTAGGAGTTTGAAACCTGTTTCCTGAGCAAATTCCTGCATCTTTCGACCAGTGAAAACTGAACCTTGATCAGTTGTTATTGTCTCAGGGATTCCATACCTAAAAATAATGTTCTTTTGAATGAATTCAATGACATTTTCTTGGTCTACATTGACTAAAGGGACTGCTTCGATCCACTTAGTAAAATAATCAATGCCTACCAATATGTATTTCTGGCTCTTTGATGATGCTGGTCGAATCTCTCCAATAAGATCCAACGCCCATCCTCGAAAGGGCCAAGGCTTCACTATCGAGTGAAGTTCGCTTGCTGGTACATGCTGGATGCCTGTATGAACTTGACACTCTTGACAACCTTTGGCGAACTCAACACAATCTTTCAGCATAGTGGGCCAATATAGTCCTTGTCGAAACAACAACCATTTCATCTTATGGCCTGCTTGGTGAGCCCCACATGCCCCAGCATGCGTAGTCGAAAGGGCTATGTATGCTTCAGTTTCACTTAAACATTTCAGCAACACCCCTTCAGGCGTCTTCTTGAATAACTCATTACCCATGAGTACAAAACTCAACGCCCTGTATTTTGTTTTTCGTTCTGTCGGAGCTCCTGGATTTTGAAGATAGTCCACAATGGGTTTCCTCCAATCTTGGTCTGACAAATTATCAATGAACGAAATCTCGAAGTTTGAGTGATCAGCATATCCTAACCTTGTTGATTCCAAGTCTGTTGGTGATAGACAAGTCGCTCTTATCTTCTCTCGAACTTCGATTGCTCTTTGTAATCTCGTTTTTGAAATTTTATACCCAGATGCAATCTGTGCCAAGTCATTGGCTATTTGATTTTCGACTCTGGGTATGTGTCGAATATTGACACTTTCAAATTGTTTCAATAAACGATTTGCAATCACAAAGTACATAATGAGATTTTCTCTTATGCATTTATACTCCTTTGTGACTTGCTTGATGACTAACTCTGAGTCTCCCATTATTTCGACTCGAGTTGCCCCCAATTCCAACAATATTTCAAGGCCAGTAATTAGAGCTTCATACTCAGCCTCATTGTTCGAACAAGAACCTTCGATTTGGTACTTGAATGTTGTTGGAATTTTATCTGGAGAAATAAGTAAGACTCCTACTCCTGTTCCATTTTTATGGCTGGAACCATCGAAGTAGAATTTCCAAGGTTCTATCTCCACATAATTAATATCCTCGACTTGAATAGAGTGGTCGACTATGAAGTCTGCAACCACTTGTCCTTTTACTGCCTTAAGAGGCATAAAGGTCAAGGAGTATTCAGTCAATGCTAATGCCCACTTGCCAATTCGACTATGCAAGATAGGTTTCGACAACATATATTTGAAAACATCAAAATGAGACGAAACATAAACATCAACTGGTTTTATATATTGTTTGAGCTTTGTACAAGAGAAATACAGACATAGACACAATTTTTCAACTTCGCTATATCTAGTTTCTGCATCATTCAAAACTCGACTGAGATAATAAATGGGTCTTTCGACTCCATTCTCATCCTCTTGGGCTAACATACTTCCCAGAGTTTTGTCAGATGCAGCTATGTACAATCTCATACTCCTATTGCTACAAGGAGGCACCAAAATAGGTGGCTTAGTGAGGTACCCTTTGATTTTGTCGAAGGCTTCTTGTTGCTCTTGCCCCCATTCGAACCCCTCCTTATTCAGTCGAAGCAAGGGTGAAAAGGCCTGAGCTTTCCCACTTAGGTTAGATATAAACCTTCTCAAGAAATTTATCTTGCCTAAGAGAGATTGCAATTCCTTCTTATTCGATGGCGCTTTCGCTTCCAAAATTGCCTTCGTCTTGTTCTGATTGATTTCGATCCCTTTCTTGTGGACAACGAAGCCCAAGAAATCTCCAGCTTTTACACAGAACGCACACTTCAAAGGGTTCATCTTCAGACCATGTTCTCTCATTCTTTCGAATGATTGTCGAAGGTGGTCAATGTGACTCTTCCTGGAAACAGATTTTATAACAATATCATCAATATAAACTTGCATAAACGTGTTAATAAAATCATGGAAGATAGTATTCATTGCTCGCTGGTACGTTGCCCCAGCGTTCTTCAGGCCAAAAGGCATCACTACCCATTCGTAAGTGCCTAAGGCCCCAGGGCATCGAAAAGCTGTTTTCGACACATCCTCATCAGCAATGAAAATTTGATTATATCCTGAATAACCATCGAGCATACTCAGGTATTCGTAGCCAGCGGCAGAATCGACTAGCATTTCCGCCACAGGCATAGGATATTCATCTTTGGGGGTGGCAGCATTCAGATCTCTGAAATCTATGCACACCCTTAACGTGCCATTTTTCTTAATTACTGGCACAATATTTGCAATCCATTCGACATACCTTGTAACACGGATGAATTTGCATTTCAGAAGTCTTTCGACCTCCGTTTTGATCTTCGACAAAATTTCTGGAGCGAAGCGTCTTGGATTTTGCTTGATTGGCTTCTTTCCAGGTTTGATTGGCAACTGAAGTTCTACCAATCCTCTGTCGAGACCAGGCATCTCGTCATAATCCCATGCAAAACAGTCTTTAAACTCTTTCAGCAATTGGATTACTTCCAACCTAAGTTCTGGATCAATTTTGGCGCTGATGTAAGTTGGCCTATTCTCTGATCCTTCGCCTAAGTTGATTTCTTCTAAAGGGTCTTGTGCTAACATCTTAATGTTGTTCGCCAAGGGATCCTTTTCGAAGCCCAAAGGCTCATCGTCATAGATGGCGTCGAGCCTCTGTTCCTGCATTCCTTCTGTCGAGATATCAGGAGGTTCTGGGTCAAAATCTTTTCCAGGACCTATATCTGGTGGCTCTGGGTCGAAATCTTTTCCAGGACCTATATCTGGTGGCTCTGGGTCGAAATCTTTTCCAGGACCTGCAGAAGGTAGCACTTGGTCATTGGCCTTGGTGGCCATGTATTTTACTTCGGCTTCGAGAGCCGTTATCATCTTGGTTTCAGCCACATAGGCCGAAATTCGCTTCAGAGATTGTGACTCAGTCATTATCACTGAATTCACTCCCCCAACCAGTTGGTTGGATACCAGTTAGCCCACTGAATTCTATGTGTGACACGTCCTCTCTGTCCCATTGGAAACCATGCTCAGGATGCAGGTATAGGGAACAAAAGGTGTTTGGCGCTGGCGCCATGTCGAAATCAGGAGCTGGACATGGCCCTATGTGAGCCAAGTTTTTGTCGAAATCTGTTACACCCAAGTGGTTTACTTCGCCAAGGTAGTAACTCTGATCAGCCTCTATGTTTTCGACCAACCCATCTGGGCGCCATAGAAGCAGTCTTTGATGCATCGATGAAGGCACAGCACCCACACCATGTATCCACTCACGACCTAACAAAAGGTTGTAGTTAGGTTTGGCTGAAATGACCATGAACATTGTTGGTCGAAGGATCGACCCAACTTTTATGTCGAGCTGGATCACTCCCATGGTGGTCCCAATGCCTCCCTCATAGTTGGACAGGACCATATTGTGAGGTTTTATTTCTTCATCCCTTTTGCCAATCTTTATTAGCACAGAATGAGGGATAATATTGATAGTGGCCCCACAGTCGACCAATATCTTGTTCACAGTGGTCTCTTCGAGCTTGGCCCTTATGAACAAAGGTTTGAGGTGATTCTTCATCGCCTCTGTGGGTGGCTCGAAGAAGCCATTTTGTTCTTCTGTAGTGCCATTGTCCATGACAAAATAGCACACTGGCCTGTGTCTGGCCATTTCTTGTTCCATCTCCCAGTCACTGGTTTCGACTTCTACTTGTCGATTGAATTCCCTAGGCAGCATTGAGACAACGTTCACCATTATATCCAGGGTATCATCGGACTCAGCATCATCTTCGTCTTCGACTTCGCTCTGGTTAGGCCAAACTAGCCTGTTGGTAACTGGTTCTCTCTCAAGAGGCTTTCTTTGTTTCCTTTGAGGCACATTCGAACTAGTCTCAGCCTTAGGTTCATTGGCAGCCTCCCTTTCAGCTTTTCGCCTTCTTTGATACCTCCTCCATTGGGATCTCGACATAGGATTTTTTCCCTTATAGTTGCTGGACACTTGAGCAACCTTGGGTGCAGCAACTTGAGGATCTTTCTTCTGGATTAAAGAGGAACCTCTTGGCACTTCGAAAGAATGCCATTTCTCTTCACTTGGCCTTTTCCGGCCAGATGTTTTGTACCAAGTGTCTACTGGTACATTTGTTGGAGGCCTAAAAGTCGAAGGCCTCTTGTCTTGATTAGAACCCCTTCTGGGATCATGTCGAAGGTTAGAATTCTCCCTTCTTTTGTTCGCTGCTCTCACTCCTTGTATGTGCTCAGCAGCTTTTTTATCAAAGATAGAACTACATCTTGGACATAGCATAACCTCTGATTTTTTCTTCTGGCATTTTTGTAAAAAATCTGCCAAGTTTTCGTTTTCCTTAGGGAAAGCCGTTTTATTTGCCTGCTCTTGCCTTATGGCTTCTTCTGAAGCTTTAGGGTCAGAAAGTTCAACCATGTTGATGTTCATGGTATCCTTAGTAGCAAGAGTTAGTTGTTTCATTTGTGTTTCCAGTTTCTCCGTCTGGCCTTGAACAGTGGCCAAGTGGGAACTGGGCTTTGGTCCAGTTTTTTGTACTTCAGCAGTCTTCGACTTTGGATCTTCGACCGCTTTCTGGACAGCCTCAATTGTCTTCCTGGATAAGTTTCCAGAAAAACTGCCAAAGATTGGCATGTTGATGTGGTCCTTAGAGACTTCGACCATGTTAATGCCTGGCTTCTTCGACTGGATCTTGGTAGCCTCTATCATGTTCACCTCAGATGGTTCTGCATAGTGGGCTTCAGCCTTCATTGGGTTGGAGTCGACAGCCATGGGGGATTTGTCAGCAAACTTTAATCTCCCTTCCTCAATAGCGTCTTGGACAAGATTCCTGAAAAGAAAACATTGAGAAGTTTTATGGCCCAGAAAATTATGATATTTGCAAAAACCCCTCTTCTTTCTTTGATCAAGAGGAGGCACTTTTACCCCAGGGGGTACTATCATTTGGCCATCTTTAACTAGTAAGTCGAATATTTCATCACATTTTGTGATGTCAAAACTATAAGTCTTTTTTGGGAACCTATCATTGGTCTTGTCTGGACCAATGGGATTTTTCCCATTTGAGGGGACTAACTGTTTACAAGAGTATGGAGGCCCTTGTTTTAGTTCTGCTAAATCGACCTCTCCTTCCTCGACAGCTAAAGTATCGTCGAAGGATTCTAGCTCTTCGTCATCCATCTCAACGTAAGCTATTCTCTCTCTCTTGTGAGTTTTTGTTGCCTTGGCTTTTTCAGCTTTAAGGCGTTCGACTTGTCGAACTCTATCGGCCAGTTGGGCCATGTCTCTTAGGTACTGGGTATCTAGCTTCTTCCTAATGGAATAGTCTAAACCGCCTGCGGCCATTTCGACCAACTCATGTTCTGGCACTTGTGTAAAACATCTCGCCTTAAGCAACCTAAACCTATTTAGATATTCGTCTATAGGTTCAGTGAAACGTCTCTTAACACTCGCCAGTTCTTTCAGGCTTATCTTGGTTTGCCCCATATAGAATTGTTCATGGAACAATCTTTCCAATTGGGTCCAATGGTGGATCGAATTGGGGGGGAGAGTTGTAAACCAAGTAAAAGCATTCTTGGTTAAGGAACTTGGGAAGTATTTGATTCTTAGGTTTTCATTATTTGAAATGTCTCCTGCTTCGATCAAATACCTAGCCACATGTTCGACAGTAGATTCTGTCGTGTCCCCAGAGAACTTAGTAAATTTGGGGACTTTGGTTCTAGGGGGTAAGTCAGTTTGTAACACATATTCTGACAATGGAGATGTAAAGTTGGGCCTTCGAAAGCCCATGTTCATTCCATTCTGAGTCATGATCCTTTCGATCATGGTTGCCAGATTGTTTTCCAACCCCATGTTTTGGTATTGGACATGCTGAACCACTTCGTCAGCATTTTGGTTTCTGTTAACTAACCTAACCTCTGGGGCTATTACCCTAGGTTCTTCGACAGGTTGTTCTACAGGCTGTTGGGCCTGATTAATGGTGGTTTCTTCCTCTACAAATATCCCCTGATTTCCTCTTATTTGCGCCCTTTGGGGCTGTCGAATAGGTGGGGGTACTCCAAAGAAATCAGCCAAACGCGTCATTTGCGCTGTAACTTGCTGATTCGACTGAGTAGTATTTTGTATTAGAGGATTTAGCACTGTACTCAAAGTTTGTGCCAACATTTGCACCATATCATGGTTGCTTTCGTCCATCTGTTGCCTCAAGACTGCTGTCGAGGCATTTGTAAGGCCATGGGCTACTTGGGACGTTCCTCCTAAGAGTTGGGTCCTATTTCTATTCGCCATGCCTACTCCAGAGCCTTGGAGTGGCGAAGTGGCACTCACGAAAGGGTCTGAATAAGTGGACGCAGCATTCGTCAGGCTTGCCAATTCAGAAGTTGGCATACCATAGAATGGAATAAATCCTGGGGGAACCACTGGCCTTGGACCAGTATTTCCCCTTGGAGGGGGGGTTCCCAAAGTCATTCTGGGGCCTGCAAACGAAGTTGTTGGCCCCGTGGTTGTGACTGACACTGCTGGCATCGAACCAGCATTCGTCGCTTCACTAACGGTCATATTAACCGTTGCTCCCACACTCGTTTGTGGGATTTCATTGTTGTTTGGCGGATTCGCCATTTCTTCCCTTCTTCTGGCAGTATTATTATCGTTGGTGTATATTCTACCACTCCTCAATAACATACAACTCGAAAAGATGAGATTTTTCAACAATCAACACACAGTCCCACCGGGTGTGCCAATTTGTTTACCTATGGTTTTGGTAAACAACCGCTGATCCTCCAAATGGTTACTTATTTGGTTACTCGCAGGATCGATCAGATTGATCCTATGGACATAGGTTGATTTTGAAGTTTAATTAATGTGGATAAGGCTTTAAGTAAATTGGTTAAAGTAAATTGCATAAAGGAAAAGGCTTGGTAAAATAAACAAGGCTGGAATGTAAAGGTTCGACAGGAATCTTAAAGGGAAAAGCATGTAAAATACTGAAAAAGTAAATGACTTGAATTGATTAAATTGGTGTTTCACACATACATTTCTCAACAATTCGTTCGCTCACACTGGGTACTTGAATCTAAATGAGTGACTATGTATCTATTGTGAACACACGCGAGAAACTACACGTCTACTCCTATTTATACAAAAACATTCCAAGTAACCGTCGGGCAGTTACACTGCTTCGAGATCAAGCCACTTGTCACGTTCTCCATGCTCGACACTCCAGATCCTTGCACGTTCGCACGTAGTAACTGCTGGAAACCGTTTTCCCTCCAAAGCTTTGAATTTCAAACTGCTCCACTCTGGACCATCGAATACGTTCGTCAAGAGACGTCTTCGACGAAAACTCCTTCGACGTCGAAGGCAATCAGCCTCCTTCCTTGGAAGAAATCTTCTAAGTATTTGGCCATCTTTCGACGGTCACTTCGACAGGCTTAGCCAGTCGAAAGCATCTTTCAGCTTTTAATGGCTGTCATCAATTGAAACAAAGGTGTCGAATTTAGGAGCCAACAACACCTTAGAAGCTACCCTCATGCCAGGTTCCCGGATCATGAGGACTTACTAAGACATCCTCTACTCGACGATCACCTTTCGAGGCAAGGCAACAGTGAGGCGTACCCTAGGGGTGGTGTGTGATTTGTGTGTCGTTTTCATTTATTTTGTCTTGTTCATGTCAGGTGATCTACGCGTTTGTTTTTATTTAAGACCATTCATTCTTGCATGCATTTATTTAACAGTTAAAAAAATTGCGAGAAATAAAAGTTCTAAAGCTATTACAAAAGGCGCGGGTCCACATCGCCAAAATTTCCAGAACCCGATTTGACAGAAAAATAAAGAATTAAAATGCGAAAGATTAAAATGTTACATGGCCTTGGGAGAGGTACATAAATAATTTAAAAGAAAAAGAAATAAATATGCGAATTGCGTTAAAATTAGAAACGGGGGCGTTGGACCCTTTTAACGAAATTAAATTAAACGATTAAATTAATGAAAATTAAAAAGAAAATGAAATTATTTTTTTGGTATTTTGTATTTATGAGACTTTAATGAGATTAATTGAAATTAAAATGCTAACCCTAATACTAATTGTTTTTTAGTTATTATTAAAAAATATTAAAGTTTAAACCTAAGTTAACCTAATTAATTACATGGTAATTTAATTATAAAAATAAATAATATTTAATTATTAGTGAAAAAAAAGAAAAAAGGATAAAAGTTATTATAAACCCTAACTCTACCAAGTTTTAAGTTTTTATTGCAAAAATATTAAGATGAATCCTAGATTAAAAAAACTAAAATCATTTAATGAAATTTATTTACAACAATACTAGTTAAATAAAAATATTTATTATTTTTTTATCTTTTCTGATTTTTTGTGTTTTTTTATATATTATGAAAATAATAATTATAAAGAATTAAAAGAGATTAATTAAAATAAAGAAAAGAAAAGATATAAAAAAAAAAGTAAAAGAAACAAACTAGAGGGGGGTGTTGTCCCCAAGTGGAGGTTTTGATTAGCATTTTTGGGCCCATTTAGACCTTGGCCTGTTTGACTTTTGCGCTGGCATGGGTGTCTGTTGACTGATGTCTACCATATCCTTCAGCTCATAGCCTTCTGATCATTCCATTGGGCACGTGGATGGCTTGATTTGGTGAACGTACGGTGGTCTTCAATACTGAAACTGCATAGAAATATTAATTGAAAAATAACATGGAAAGAGTGAGGGACCTGGGGCTCGAACCCAGGTCCTGAAGATTACCAACGCACTCGCTTGCCAACTATGCTGCTTTGTCTATTTGTATATTGTGATCGGTAGATCTGGAACTGACTGTTTAACGCTGGTTCGCGAAATGTCGCGGTAAGCAAGAGTCGCCACCGTCTTTTATTTTCTCCAACATGGACAGGACAAAAGCACAGAAAAATTCCTTAAAGAGATTGCTCTCGGTTCGGGAGGTAGATTATAGAAAGGGAAGGTGTTAGCACCCTTTCTATCCATGGTTATCCATGGGCTCTTAGATACTTACTCACTTGTATTTTCAAAAATTGTTTGTTTGCTTTTCAACTGTGGGTTTTAAAAATTTTCTTTGAAAATTTCAGTTCGACTCTTGTATCAGTCCTCAAGAGTGTTTGAAAAGTTGCTTTCGAAAGCTTTTTGAAAATGTGTTGGTGTGAAAAGTATTTTTGATTTGTTTTGTTTCGAAATTAGAGCAAGTATCTAGAGTCGTCTACCTACCCTAAGGAATTCGTCTGTGTAGATGTCCTTTAAAGTAGTGCCATCCCACCATTGAGAGGTAGGTAGCACCACCGTTGGAGGTGTTCGGGTCAATTCGAAGTTCGGGACATGGTGATCACCAGAGCAATGGGAAGACACCTTAGAAGCTACCCTCATGCCAGGTTCCCGGATCATGAGGACTTACTAAGACATCCTCTACTCGACGATCACCTTTCGAGGCAAGGCAACAGTGAGGCGTACCCTAGGGGTGGTGTGTGCGATTTGTGTGTCGTTTTCATTTGCATTTGTCTTGTCATGTCATTGGTGTTCTACGCTTGTTTTTATTTATGGCCATTCATTCTTGCATGCATCAATTAACAGTTAAAATATTTGCGAGAAGTAAAAATTCTAAAGCTATTACAAAAGGCGCGGGTCCACATCGCCAAAATTTCTCGAACCCGATTTGACAGAAAAATAAAGAATTAAAAGAAAAAGTGCGAGCAATTAGTTACACGGCTTTGGGAGAGATACATAAATATTATACGAAAGAAGAAATAAATGTGCGAATTGAAATTTAAATCGAAACGAGGGCGTTGGACCCTTTTTACAAAATTAAATTAAACGATGGAATTAATTAATTAAAAAAGGAACAGAAATTGCTTTTGGTATTTTTGGTATTTTTATGTTTAATGGGAAAAAGAATTAATTAAAATAATATGCTAACCCTAATTCTACAATTTTGACTTTATTATGAAAAGATTAAGTTTTACCCTAAAATTAAACCCTAATTAATTTACATACAATTTAATTACAAAAATAAATATTTAATATTTTAATTATTATGAAAGAAAAATAAAAAGGAATAAAAATTATCATGAACCCTAAATCTACCATTTTTTAGATTTTTTATTAAAAAGTTAAGATTAAAACCTAATTTAATAACTAAGTTTAATTATATGCAATTTAATTGAAAATACTTAAAATAAAAACATTTATTATTTTTCTTGTCTTTTCTGATTTTTTATGTGTTTTTTATATTTATGAAAATAAGGAATTAATTAAGAAAACAATAATTTAAAAGAAAATAGAAATAATAATAAAAAAAAAATAAAGAAAGTAAAAAAAGTTTAGCAAACCTAGGGGGGTTGCAGTCCCCAAAGTGGAGGTTTTTCTTCAGTAATCTGGCCCATTTACCCTTGGCCCGTTGGACTTTTCAGGACGCGTGTACACGCGTTGACTAGGGCACATCGTGTTCCCCAGGTCTGTGCTTTTGGATTGATGTAATTGACGCGTGGACGGCTTGATCTTGAAGGTGTATGGTGCGCTTCAGCATTGAATCTGCATGGAAACATTCATTGAAAAATAATATGGCAATAGCGAGGACCTGGGGCTCGAACCCAGGTCATCAACGTTATCAGCACATGCGCTTCACCACTGCTCCACTTTGTCCATCTGTAAATTAATATAACAAATAAACATTATAAAACAAAACGCGTTAATGCTTGATTTTCCGCGTGAACTTTTAAACCAGCCAACCATCGCCTGCCACGAGATCATCTTCTCCATTGTTTATTTTTTGCCTTAAACATAAACATAATAAGCAACGGTTTTTTAAGCGTTCTTTTAGGCATGCTTTGGAAAAATAGTGAATAACCCAAGAACGCTCATAAATTGAGCGCGAGGGTGGGTTCCTCTTCGTCCAAGTGTACTGGACTGAATGGCCTTGGTTTCACACTCCAATTTTTCCTCATTTAAAAAACCCCAATTCTGAGCTTCATGAACCCTAATGAACAACAATGGCATATTTGCGTATAGTGCATAAAAATACAATTAATCCACATGGTTAGCTTCAGAATACAATACTCAGTATGAATACATAAATAAAATGCCATGAAACTGTCTCAAAATTAAAACACGAGTATGCATTTTTATGAGGAAAAATTCGATTCTGTACAACGATTTAGGGCGTTAGAGTTGGTGCTTTCGATTGGGAATCCTTCCTTGAAGCTTCAGGAAGGTGATTGAACAACTCTTATGCCTTGAATCAACCTCCAACCTTGTTTTATGATTTGAAGTTTTTCACCAAAAAGTCAAGTTTGCCAATGGTGTTTTCTGCGCGGCTTAGTGGTCAAATGCATTAGGTCTTGCTTGCTTGTATATGTAGGAATGATTAGGGTTAGAAAACTTGATCCAAATCTCTTGCATTCATGAATATGATATTTGATTTTTTTACATGATTTTCAAATCTTTTTCACATGCTTTTTGATGTAAATCATGACCAATCCAATTGATTCTTTCCATATTTGGCTAGGCACGAAATCTTGAGGATATAACATGCACAAAAAGATTGAAAAACTTAGGTTAATTATTTTTCATGTATTTAATTGATTTAAATGAATTATTATTAATAAAAATTCAAATAAATAAATAAAAAATGAATAAAAACATCCCTTTGGGCCAAGTGGTCGTGCACATGCCTTGGATGATGAATTGTGGAAGAAAAATAGGCCCATTAGCAATTTTAGGTCATTTGAATCAATGTTGACTTTTCAAAATATCCAAAAATTTCCCAACTTCCACAAGGCATAACTTGCTCAATTTTTAAGCTTTGCTCATGTTCTTGGACATATTGGAAAGGTCTTTGAGTCCTCTAACCAATGTCTTTGGTCCCATGTCATTTTTATTTACCAATCTCAAGTTATGGCCTTTGACTTAAAGTCCCTTTTTGTTGACTTTTGAAAATGACCTATAATGTTGAAATTGATAACTTTTTGTGAGATAATTTCTTGGATTTGAAGTATGAAGATGAGTTGTAGTAAATGTCTTTCTCTTCAAAATGAGCTTTGGATGGAATTTTTCTGATAATCCATGTGAAAGTTATGCCCTGGTCAATTTACAGTTGACTTTTTCAGCTGTCCAAATAAGGAAACTTTTGCATCTTGATGATTTTTGAGCCAAGCTTTGAGAATCATGATCAAGCATTGATCAAATGATGTTTGTGGCTTCAAAATGATATGTTGACCAAAAATTTGAACTTTTGACTACCAAATGACCATTTTGCCCCTACAGTTGACTGTAGTGCAATTAGGGTTTTTGACTGTGCAATTTTGTGCTGAAAGTCTTGAAACTTGATATGAGGATGCTTGACCATATTTGTAGGCATGTGGGACTTGATTGGACCCTTGGAAACTTCATTTTCTTGATCAGGACCAAAACCCTAATTTTGACTGCTTAGGAGACCCTTACACTGTGCAACCCTTGGGGAATTTTGAAGCTTGACTTGGCAATTTCTTGAAGAATATGGGAGGGAAAATTTTGGGGTACAACATATATGATATAACTAATAAACATGATAAAATAAAACGAATGCTAGTGCTCTTTTCCGCGCGAAAATTTGAATCAACCAATTACTGATGGCCACCTAGTCATCTTCTTCATCGTTGTGTTTTTCCTGAAAATAGAAAAAAGGTTAGCGGGGGTTTTTAACCCCCCCAAAGTATGCCATATCTGAAAATAGCGAACAGGTCGTCCGACCATATAAATTAGGCGCGAGAGTAGTTTCCAAATCTTCCAAGCCTGCTGGTTTCATTCATGGAATTATGGTGTGCTAATTTTACCATATCCAAAAAGCCCTAATTCGAAAGCTGAAGAACCCTAAAAAACAACAATGGTAGATTCATGTATGGGTGATAAAAATACAATTAAATTACACAGTTAGCATCAGAATCCATCAATTAGTCAGAATCCATAAGAAAAATGCAATGAATGTGCTTGAAAATCAAAATACGATTATTCATATTATATGAAAAAGTTTGATTTCTGGATACCGATTCAAAGGGCTATGTGTATGGAAAGCTATCCAGTTAGACTCAGTGATGTCCTAGGAAGGTAATGGAATGAATTTCTTGGCTTGAATCGACCTAGAACTTGGTTTTCAGTGTTGGACTTTTCTTGATAAATTTCAAGTTTGCATATGGTTTTTTCTGCGCAGCTTAGACCTTCTTAGCATTAGGGTTGCACTTGGTATTTATGTGAGAATGATTTAGGTCAAAAAAATTGATCAAAACATCCATGAATTGATGAAAAAGATATTTGATTTTCAAGCCATTATTTTGCAATGTTTTTCACATGTTTTTGATGCCAATCACATCCAATTGCCTTTGATTCTTTCCTAATCTGATTTGCACGAAATCTTGGAGATGTTTTATGCACAAAAAGATTTGAAACATTAGGTTTAACACTTTTCATGTATTTTATTTAATTAAATGAATTATTAATAATAAAAAATCCAAATAAATAAATAAAAATGATAAAAAACTTCCCTTTGGGCCAAATGGTCGTGTACATGCCTTGGATGATGAATTGTGGAAGAAAAAGAGGCCCATTAGCATTTTTAGGTCATTTGAATCAATGTTGACTTTTCAAAATATCCAAAAATTTCCCAACTTCCACAAGGCATAACTTGCTCAATTTGTAAGCTTTGCTCATTTTCTTGGACATTTTGGAAAGGTCTTTGAGTCCTCTAACCAATGTCTTTGGTCCCATGTCATTTTGATTTACCAATCTCAAGTTATGGCCTTTGACTTAAAGTCCCTTTTTGTTGACTTTTGAAAATGACCTATAATGTTGAAATTGATAACTTTTTGTGAGAGCATTTCTTGGACTTGAAGTATGAGGAGGAGTTGTAGGAAATGTCTTTCTCTTCAAAATGAGCTTTGGATGGAATTTTTTTGATAATCCATGTGAAAGTTATGCCCTGGTCAAGTTACAGTTGACTTTTTCAACTGTCCAAATAAGGAAACTTTTGCATCTTGATGATTTTTGAGCCAAGCTTTGAGAATCATGATCAAGAATTGATCAAATGGTGTTTGTGGCTTCAAAATGAGATGTTGACCAAAAATTTGAACTTTTGACTGTCAAATGGCCATTTTGCCCCTACAGTTGACTGTAGTGCAATTAGGGTTTTTGACTGTGCAATTTTGTGCTGAAAGTCTTGAAACTTGGTATGAGGATGCTTGACCATATTTATAGGCATGTGGGACTTGATTGGACCCTTGGAAACTTCATTTACTTTGTCAGAACCAAAACCCTAATTTTGATTGTTAGGAGGCCCTTGAACTGTGCAACCCTTGGGGAGATTTTGAAGCTTGACTTGGCAATTTCTTGAAGAATATGGGAGGGCAAATTTTGGGGTACAACACTCCCCTCCATTCAATTATTCATCTGCAAGAGAAAAAGAGAAAAGTCAAAAAGCAGATAAATAAATAATGACAGATAAAAAGAGTTCATCATTAAGGGCCACTGATTGGGATCAGTTAACCCTCTCTGCAAATCACGGGATTTCTCCCGGTTCACAAAGAGGGAAGAATTTTATTTGCTAATCATGAATGCAAAGTTGAGGAAAAAATGCAAAGTGTCAAACTGCATAAGTTCAAAATCTCAAACTCCAAGTTCAAACCAAACTGAAAAATCCAAATTCCTACTTTCTGTCAAAAATGCCAAAAGGTACAAGTTGCTGTCACAGGATCCAAGCTGTCAATAAAGAAGATTTTGGAAAGATATCAAGCTGTCAAAGAAAAGAGACGAGAATGCAGAGCAAAACTATTATGCAAGCAATAAATCTCACTTTCATCATTTCCCAAAGAAAAGTGGCCACTTTCAGAACTAAAAGTACATCATAAACATTATTATAATGCAAAGTGTACTAGAGAGAGAGAAGAGCAAAAAAGAAGCAGGTTTGCAGGCTTAAGGCTTGAAGCATAAGAAACTAATATAAAAAACAACTGCAACAGTACAGTGGAAAAGGGAGAGCAAAAACCAATACAGAGAATATACACAAAACTGTATAAGCTGTATAAACCATTCCAAAAACCGGCACAACCATTAACCTGCATCAACCCCTTAACCAAAAACAACAAAAAAATCAGTTCACTACAAGGATACCTGCTAAGGTCATAAACTTAAAGCATCAAACCTTAATCAAAATCTGTCTAAACATCCAACCTGCCTAAGTATCAACCTGAAGCTAAAAACCCCAGGCCTAAGCATAAACCAGTTAAGCATCAAACCTGAAACCCAAAAACTGTGGCCAAAAAAACAATATATCAGACAGCAGACCTGCAATCAAAAGGGGGGGGGGGGGGGGTAACACACAAACCTGTAACTATGCCTTAAAACCTCCAGCCAAAAAAAAAAGCAGTTTAAGGTCAAGCCTCACCATGCCTATCAATAACTAAAAACCTCCAGCCAGAACACCAGTTCAGGCCTCAAAGCCTCATCCTGCCTAAAACCTTAACCATTCAAAGCCAAATATATCACAAAAACCAGCATATGCCCATAACCAGAAAACCTTACCAGTTGCAAAAGCCAACAACTCAAAACATATCTCATCAACACTAAAAAGATCCAACATCACAAGCCTCAGAAAAAGCAATATCACAAGCCTCAGACAGCATCATCATGGGCCATTAATTTAAGCATACAGTAGAAGAAGAAGAAGAAGAGAGGCTAATCAAAGCAAAAGCTTCAACAATAGCATGTTACAGTTATAGCATTCAAGCCCTCAGAAAGATATCATCACAGGGCAATCAAAAAACAAGCAATATAAGCATACGAGCAAAGAAGGCAACTATCAAGCTCAACAGTTTCAAAGGCAAGTTCAAGGCAACTGAGATAGAAAAAGTTTCAAAGGCAAATTCGAGGCAAAAGAGAAGAGAGAAAATCTAAGGTATTCAGAAGCATTCAAAGCATCTCAAGGCAACATCACAGGCAAACGTTCAAAGGGGCATAGCACACGAAATAGCCAACAAAGCGAAGAAGAAAAGAGGACATCAAGTTAAGCTTTCAGACCAACATCATAAAGCCCAAGAAGTAGTACAGAAATACCAAGTGTCGTTCAAGCAAGTCCTCCACCGCTGAGCCTCCTAAGCACCTCCATCCTCTTCCTCCTCTCCGTCAAGGTAGTTCTCTCTTTCCCCTTTTCTTTTCATACCTCGCACAAGACAAACCAAAACACATTAATCAATAAAACACAGAATCAGATTCAACAATCAAAGAATCTTAACATGTAAATCCAAACGTCTAACAAATTTGAGACATTTCGTTACCTTGTTTTACCGTTGCTTGAACGATCGTGAGGGGAAGGACGAGAGATGGCACTGGTGGCTAGGTGGAGGAGATTGCACTCAGGAACGGAGAAGATGAACGAAGCCACAAACGGCGCTTCTGTTCGCTCACAAACCCTGCGTGTTTCAAACTGAACACAAATCACTCAGAACCCTAAAACATTTCTGTGTCAAGACTTGGGCCTTGCCCATTTCAACCACGTCCAAGCCTTTTGTTTTCCCAACTCACACCTCCCATTTCTCTTTTGCCTGGGCCTTGCCCGTTTCAAACATTAAGCCCATTCTTGCTTACTAACATTTGTAACATCTTAACATTAATCACTTTTTTATATAATTTACATAATACTAATTTCATTTCATTTTTTTCTTTACACTAAACAATACCTTTTCTTATATTAGCATAGTTAAATAGAAATACAAAACATGACAATAACATACTAATATTTTAATACAAAATACAGTGTAATTAAAATGAAAAAAACCTTTCTTTTTCTTAAGATAAATACTTCTCTTTTATTTTTTAAAGAAACATTATCTTTGTACATAAATTCCTTTTTTTAAATAAATACATTTTTGCATAATTTAAATTCTTAAACATTTAATTAAAATGCTTTTTGTACATCATAAATAAAGATACCTTGTTATACATAATTTAATTAGAATTTAAAACATTTGATTAAAACATTTCTTTTTGTACATATTAAGAAAATACAAGATTATTAATTAAATTAAATAAACATTTAATTTTTCTTTAGGTTAAAACAATACTTAATAATACTCTCGTAAAAATTACATTGTCGCACCTGTAAATAATCAAATACACGTATACACGTACACTTACACAATACATTTACATAGCTCCTATACACATTTGCTTATATTTGTATATTCGTTACATTTACATTTGATCGCAAATTCGATTTGGACATTACATTCCTAAAGTCTCATCCCCATTTGTAAATTTGTACCCCCACTCCCGGATACTTATTTTGTAATAGCGTAGACTTTACATTTTCGCAATTTACCGCTTTCAATTATACCATGGTTAGACCTAGAGTTTGCATGTACATAAAATCAAACGCTAGATAACCTAATACAAGACAAATACATGAAATCGATACACGGTCACACTTGCACCCTCTAGGGTAATCCCACATGTTGCCTTCCAAAATGGGCCGTGCTTGCACGTCGAGTATCTTTGGCAAAACAAATTCAAATGATCATAAGTCCCTCGATGACGCTTTCGAATGTTGCCTAAACGGAATGATCATAGTCCCTTCAAAGCGAATTGCCAAAGACACTTGGCACCATTGCATTCATGGTCCATACGATGACCCGCGCACGTCCCGAATAAACACCCTAAACGCAAGATTGTCCACCAAATTCAATGGTGGAACAAAATTGTTAAAAAAGGGTTGAAATCATAGAGAAAACCTTTGAGTACAATAGGGTAGACAAAACTCTTAGTTACTTGAGATCAACTTGCAAAAACACTTGCCTTCTTTTCAAAAACCACATTCCACAAGCACTTTCAACACAAACTCTCAAAACATTTTTGAAACATCTTTTCGAAAAGATACACGCCTTTGTAAAATATTCGAGTAAAGAATTGTTACAAGGTTAGCCTAAGACAAGGCATCTTCTTCCAAAACATTTTCAAAACACACACACACCACAATTTCAAGCAATCGAAAATCAAGGCAAGTGATCTAAAAAACCAAGTAACTAGATGCCATGCTGAGAGGTGATGGAAAGTGGATGGGCTTATGGATGCCATCTGGATGTTAATCGCGTAAGAGATTCCTTAGCGAGAACTTGCGTACCTGCAAAAGAAAAATGAGTACCTGACATGTTGCAGGAGTTGGTTTTCAGATGCTTTGTATAGATATGTCCTGACTGGTTACAGGAGCTGGATCTGGAGCTTCAAGTGGCGATGAATGAACCAGGGATAGTTACTACCTCAACAGGACGGTGAGAGAACCTTGGATGACCTTAACTTCAACAGCAATTGTTGAGAAAATCTTGGTGGGAATTATCATCTCCGCAGGATCGGGGAGAGAACCATAGGCAATTATAATCTCAAAAGCGGACGTTTGAGAAAAACCTGGAGTGGAATTATCGTCTCCGCACCGTTGGGGAGAGAACCATAGGAAATTATAATCTCAAAAGCGGACGTTTGAGAAAAACCTGGGATGGAATTATCATCTCCGCACCGTTGGGGAGAGAACTATAGGAAATTATAATCTCAAAAGCGGACGTTTGAGAAAAACCTGGGATGGAATTATCATCTCCACAACATTGGGGAGAGAACCATAGGAAATTATAATCTCAAAAGCGGACGTTTGAGAAAAACCTGGAATGGAATTATCATCTCCGCACCGTTGGGGAGAGAACCATAGGAAATTATAATCTCAAAAGCGGACGTTTGAGAAAAACCTAGATAACTTCTACTGAGTCTTCATCAGAAAAATCTGTTTGGGGTCGATTTAGCTGGACTAGAGAAGGCCTTGGACTGGATAAGAAATCTTTGGAGTCGATTAACTGAACCGGTCTAGGTCTTGAAATACGATAGAGAATTTAACTGAATCTTTCCTGAAAGGTAAAGGTCAGTCATATGCAATTCATGATGTGGGTCAAGCAATGATGTTCTCAACATAAATGAAATTTGTAAGATGTGATGCGTATATGCATGCTATAATGATGTATGGAAGTGCGATGTTTATGAATGTATTTTTTGTCTAGGAAAGTAAATCCTTGACGGGTGCCAGGAAGTCACTCCTGGGCTGGTGTTGGAGAATAGATTTTGCTTCCGCCTGGGATGATAATTGCAAGAATACCGGTAGGAGAAGATAACTCTGTTGGGGAATAAACTTGGCGAATGGAATAACTCTGCGGGGAGGAAAGCACTCTAACAATCTTGCTGAGGAGCAATACTCTGTGGGGAGAGAGATACTTTGTTGAGTGTTGATAATACCCTGCTGGGGATACTCTTGTTGCGTTGGAAGTGTTGATAGACTTCGCTGGGGATATGAAGACTGCGTTGACGACGATATTTCTGTGGCTTTTGGCTGAGGATAACCCAGTTATATCCTAGTATGGAAATAACTCTTTAAATAAAGCCGGACGACGTGTTCGTGCTTTGCGAGGATAAACTTCCAGAATTTACTGGGGATAAGCTTATTGCTTGGGGAGATGAATTCCAACTTTCCTGGGGAACTAGATTGGACTCTCTTGGGGAAGTTTTGAACTGCGGGGGAAGTGATTCCTTTGAATGTTTGATATACCGCCGGGGAACAATCTTTAAACCAAGATTGCCGGGGATGCTTGTCAAGAATGTGTGTATATATGCTGCTGGGGAATGTTGAGATCCACTGGAGGGTACCCAACTTCCTCAAGACCTGATAATATAACCTGGAGAGAGTGTACTGACTGCTTACTCTCTGGGGAATTAGGATATCTGGTTATGTTCTTTAGCTGAACCTACCTTGGTACCTTGGAGGACAGAACAATTAGATTGCGCAGACGACTCTTTATTGCCCCTGTTTCTAATGTTACCTGTAATTAGTTCTTTGTTTCGTATGCAAATATTCATGAGTTAGCAAATTATTGTCAATGCATATATCACAAATTGAACCTTGGACATTCTTCGCAAAACAAAACAGAAAAAGAAAAACAATTGGCACTTTTGACTGAAAAGTATATTTGTATTGATTTTTGAATGGCCCAAAAAATAGGCGTTTTGTGTACAAGAGGCTGACGTCCTAGTAAGAGAACGCCGCCGAGCAAAAGAGTTTATACAAATTTGTACAAAAGAAAATAAAACAGCTGTGTGAAATGAATGATCCCACTGGGTTTCAACTCTGCTATTGCCTTTATAACTCCGAGCGTCTCATCACTTGATGACCTTGGTTGAAGGTGAAGCTGACTGATCAATGCCGTCTGAACTTGATGTAGATACCGGATTCTGGATGTAAAGTGATCCAATGAGACATAGTATTACGCTTTATCCCTAATTTTTTCCTGGACCGCCCTTTCGGGTTTTCAGTCCACCGGGATACCCATTTTTGCCCAAGCCGCCTTTTCAGGTTTTCGACTTGCCGGGTGTACAGTTTTTTTCATTTCATCCCTTCATTTTGCCTGAACCCTTTTGGTTCGACGGGAAGCCCTAATTTTTGCCTAGGCATGTCAGCCTAGCGGGTCTTTTTTCATGCGTAGTATCTTTTTACTATGTCTGCATTGGCGGGGTGAGGAAGGTCGTCACCATCCATATTGGTTAGAATCATGGCTCCTCCTGAGAACACATGCTTAACCACAAACGGCCCTTCGTACGTAGGGGTCCATTTGCCCCTTGGATCACTCTGAGGAAGGATGATTCACTTGATTACCAGATCCCCAACTTGATATTCATGTGGTCTGACCTTTTTGTTAAATACCCTGATCATCCGTTTCTGATACGTCTGACCATGACAGATAGCAGCAAGTCTCTTTTCATCAATGAGGTTGAGCTGATCAAGTCGTGTCTGGATCCAATCATCTTCATTCAGATTTGCATCCTTCATTATCCGGAGAGAGGGTATTTGCACTTCGATCGGTAAGACTGCCTCCATACCATAAACCAAAGAGAAAGGAGTTGCCCCGGTTGACGTCCTAGCTGAGGTACGGTACCCATGTAGAGCGAACGGTAACATCTCGTGCCAATCTTTATAAGTCACTGTCATTTTCTGCACGATTTTCTTGATGTTTTTATTTGCTGCTTCTACAGCCCCATTCATCTTCGGTCTGTAGGGAGAAGAATTGTGGTGCTGTATCTTGAACTGCTCGCAGAGCTCAGCGATCATCTTATTATTCAGATTGGTACCGTTGTCTGTAATGATCCTCTCTGGGACACCGTACCGACAGATCAGGTTGTTCCGAATGAACCGTGCCACAACAGTCTTGGTTACCGTAGCGTAGGAAGCTGCTTCGGCCCACTTTGTGAAATAATCAATCGCTACCAGAATGAAGCGATGCCCATTGGATGCCGTAGGTTTGATCTCACCGATCATGTCTATACCCCACATTGCAAACGGCCAAGGCGCAGTCAGAACATTCAGGGGAACTGGAGGAACATGCACCTTGTCTGCATAAATCTGGCACTTATGGCATGTCCTAGAATGTTGGTAACAGTCAGCTTCCATTGTGGACCAGTAATACCTTGCCCGAAGGATTTTCTTAGCCATAGTGTGTCCACTGGAATGTGTACCAAAGGTCCCTTCATGTAGCTCTTCCATGATCCTTTCTGCTTCAGTCTTATCCACACAACGCAGTAGGGTTGAATCATGGTTGCGCTTGTACAAGATGCCGTTGCTGAGGAAGAACTTTGCTGCGAACCTTCTCAGGAACTTCTTATCATTGACAGATGCACCTTCAGGGTATTCCTGAGCTTCCAGATATCTCTTCACCTCATGGTACCAAGGCTTCTCAGTCACCAATTCAATCTCGAGATCGCAACAGTATGCCGGTTCGTCCAGTTTCCAGATGATGATCCGGGGAGCCTCATTATCCCATTTGACCTTGAACATAGAAGACATTGTAGCTAACGCGTCCGCCAACTGATTCTCTTCTCTCGGGAAATGTTCAAAGGTTATCTCTGTGAAGTGGGGGATCAGGGTCAACACACATTCTCTGTAAGGAATAAGGTTCGGATGTTTCGTATCCCACTCTCCTTTGATCTGATTGATCACAAGAGCGGAATCTCCGAAGACACTCTGAAACTTGATTCTTAGGTCGATCGCAGCTTGAAGACCCATGATGCACGCCTCATACTCCACCATGTTGTTGGTACAGTTGAAACATAGTCGGGCAGTGAGCGGAGTATGAGTGCCTTGAGGTGATATGATTATGGCGCCGATACCGTTACCCAAAGCGTTGGAGGCTCCGTCAAAGTGCATAGACCATCGGGATCCTTCCTCAGGTCCTTCATCCGGTCCAGGTACTTCACAATCAGTTACTATCATGATGCTTTCATCCGGAAACTCGAAGTTCATTGACTGATAATCGTCGACGGCCTGATGTGCCAAGTGGTCTGCTAATACACTTCCCTTGATGGCTTTCTGGGTTGTGTACTGAATGTCGTATTCCGTCAAAATCATTTGCCATCTTGCAATTCTCCCAGACAGAGCAGGCTTTTCAAATATGTACTTTATAGGATCCATCTTTGAGATCAACAAGGTAGTGTGAGTCAGCATATACTGTCTCAGCCGGCGAGCAGCCCATACCAAAGCGCAGCAAGTTTTCTCGAGCAGTGAGTATCGGGTCTCACAGTCGGTAAACTTTTTGCTAAGGTAATAAATGGCATGCTCTTTTCGGCCAGACTCGTCATGCTGCCCCAGCACACACCCCATTGAGTTGTCAAGCACTGTTAGATATAGTATCAGAGGTCTCCCTTCAACCGGTGGCATAAGGATATGTGGTTCTTGGAGATACTCTTTGATTTTGTCGAATGCAGCCTGACATTCATTGTTCCAACGTACTACCTGATCTTTCTTCAGCAGCTTGAAGATTGGCTCACATGTAGCAGTCAGATGTGAGATGAACCGAGCAATGTAATTCAGGCGTCCTAAAAAGCCTCTGACTTCCTTCTCTGTCTTAGGAACTGGCATCTCTTGAATAGCTTTAACCTTAGCAGGGTCCACTTGAATACCCTTATCACTTACCACGAAGCCTAGCAACTTCCCAGATCTTACCCCGAAGGTGCATTTGTTCGGGTTTAACCTTAGCTTGTACAGTTTCAACCGGTCAAACAACTTCTGCAGATGATCTAGGTGCTCTTCCTCAGTCTGGGACCTTGCGATCATGTCGTCAACATACACTTCTATCTCATGATGGATCATGTCATGAAATAAAGCAACCATGGCACGTTGATAGGTTGCCCCAGCGTTCTTCAGTCCGAATGGCATGACCTTGTAACAGAAGGTGCCCCACTGAGTAACAAATGTAGTCTTTTCCATGTCTTCAGGTGCCATCTTGATCTGATTGTAACCTGAAAAGCCATCCATGAAAGAGAACACCTTATGCTGAGCAGTATTATCAACAAGGACATCAATGTGAGGTAAGGGGAAGTCATCTTTGGGGCTGGCCCTGTTCAGATCCCTGTAGTCGACACACATTCTGACCTTACCGTCCTTCTTCGGTACCGGCACCACATTAGCAACCCACTGCGGGTAAGAAGTCACTGCAAGGAACCCGGCATCAAACTGTTTCATAACCTCGGCTTTAATCTTCTCGGACATCTCTGGACGCATCCGGCGGACCTTTTTCTTAACCGGAGGGCAGTCTTCCTTAGTTGGCAAGTGATGGACCACAATATCGGTATCCAACCCGGGCATGTCTTCGTAGGACCAGGCAAAGATCTCCATATAATCATGCAGCATTTGAGTCAACCGTTGCTTCACGCTGAGCTCTAGGTTAGCACCAATCTTTACCTCTTTCCTGTCTGCCTCAGTACCCAAGTTTACTGTTTCCACTGGCTCTTCATGGGGTTGAATTGCCCTCTCTTCCTGAAGTAACAGTCTTGCAAGCTCGCCAGGCACTTCGCAATCATCTTCACCTTCGTCTTTGGCTAAGTTGATCGGATTTTCGAAGTCATAATTGGCAGTAGCAGAGTCGTTACCAGTGAGATCCAGAGTGGATTAAAACCTGTATGAGTGAGTGTGTGTGTAAATACAGCTGTTTTGAAATATATGTAAAGGAAGAAAAGACAGAAAGGAGCACAAGATTTGTAATGCGAGAAAACGTCCAAGATTTTCATTCATGATATATGAAATGATAATTTATATGCCCTCACAAATGAAACCACGGTGCCTCGGGTAAGACACCGGGCCATAGAGTTTATTTATTGTTTACTACAAATACCAAAAACATAGGAATTCATTACTTAGTAACAAGAGAAACAGATAGATTGTCCTTTGCACTCCAATTGTTAAGTCCACTGTCGGTTTCCGGGTAGATCCAGCTATCAAACTCAGCTTCATCCACTTCATCTTCGTCCCCAATAGCATTCACTCCATGAGCTGGCAGGGGAGCTGTCACTACATTAGGCTTCTCAGATGCCTCAAATTGTACCTCCTTGGCGTCAATAAGGTCCTGCAGCTTACTCCTTAACGCCCAACAGTCATCAGTGGAATGCCCCGGTGTTGTACCCCAAAATTTTCCCTCCCATATTCTTCAAGAAATGGCCAAGTCATGCTTCAAAATTCTCCAAGGGTTGCACAGTGCAAGGGCCTTCTAAGCAGTCAAAACTAGGGTTTGTATTCTGATCAAGAAACTGAAGTTTTCAAAGGTCCAATCAAGTCTCATATGCCTACAAATATGGTCAAGCATCCTCATACCAAGTTTCAAGACATTCAGCTCAAAATTGCACAGTCAAAAACCCTAATTGCACTACAGTCAACTGTAGGGGCAAAATGGTCATTTGACAGTCAAAAGTTCAAATTTTTGGTCAACATATCATTTTGAAGCCACAAACATCATTTGATCAATGCTTGATCATGATTCTCAATGTTTGGCTCAAAAATCATCAAGATGCAAAAGTTTCCTTATTTGGACAGCTGAAAAAGTCAACTGTAAATTGACCAGGGCATAACTTTCACATGGATTATCAGAAAAATTCCATCCAAAGCTCATTTTGAAGAGAAAGACATTTCCTACAACTCATCTTCAAATTTCAAGTCCAAGAAATGCTCTCACAAAAAGTTATCAATTTCAACATTACAGGTCATTTTCAAAAGTCAACAAAAAGGGACTTTAAGTCAAAGGCCATAATTTGAGATTGGTAAATCAAAATGACATGGGACCAAAGGCATTGGTTAGAGGACTCAAAGACCTTTCCAAAATGTCCAAGAACATGAGAAAAGCTTAAAAATTGAGCAAGTTATGCCTTGTGGAAGTTGGGAAATTTTTGGATATTTTGAAAAGTCAACATTGATTCAAATGACCTAAAATTGCTAATGGGCCCATTTTTCTTCCATAATTCATCATCCATGGCATATGCACGACCACTTGGACCAAAGGGAAGTTTTTATTCATTTTTTATTTATTTATTTGAATTTTTATTTATAATAATTCATTTAAATCAATTAAATGTATGAAAAATACTTAACCTAAAGTTTTCAATCTTTTTGTGCATGTTTTACTCTCAAGATTTCGTGCATGTACCAATATGGAAAGATTTGGATTGATTGGCATGATTGAGAACAAAAAACACATGGAAAATATTTGGTTAAAGATCTTGAAAATCAAATTTTCAAAACCATCATTGCAAGAGATTTGGATCAATATTCTTAACCTAATTCATTCAGTATATGAGCCTGATCACAACCCTAATGATCACATACGCGCAACTGCTCAGAAAACTCCCTTCACAAATAGAAATTTTTCTCTAAAAACTCAAAACTGCAAACTCACTTCCAGGGCGATTCAAGGCAGAATTTTTGTTCCATTAGCTTCCTCAAGGTCCACTGAACGATTCTCAATCAATAATACTCATCAGAACCTCAAGAATTGGTAACACGAGTGCAAACTGTATCAAGAAAAATTCATAATCGTGCATCACGATTCATGCATCCTTTGTAACTTTTAATGCTTGATTCATGTTCATTATGAGATTCTGAAACTAACCATACAAGTTAATTGCGTTTTTGTGCGATGTACATGATTTTACCATTGATGCAGGCTAGGGTTTCTTGGACTCCAAATTAGGGGTTTCCTAATACTGTAAAATTAAGACATAACAACGCCATGGATGAAATCAGCAGGTTGGGACGAAAAGATTGAGACCATCGCGCCAAATTTCTGATTGTCACAGGCCTAATCGCTATTATTGGAATTAGCATCTTTTGAGGGGGTTTAAAACCCCCGTTAAATGTTTGTTAAATTTGTTTCAGGAAAACACCATGAAGAAGATGACTTCGTGGCACATATTGGTTGGCTCTTTCAAATTTTGCGCGCGTTTCCAAGCCATTGACATTTTTTCTTTTATAATATTTATTGTTTGTTTAATATTAACAACGCGTGCAGTAGAACGAATGGCAAGGCGTGTGAGTGTTAACGTCCAAGACCTGGGTTCGAGTCCCAGGTCTACATCACTTCCATATTATTTTTCAATAAGAATTCCCATGCAGACTCCACGTCAAGGCGCACCATACACTCTCCAGATCAAACCGTCCACGGCCATCTTGAGATCAATCCAAAGGCTGAGAGATGGAGAACAGCATGGACGTGAGTCAACGTGCCAGCATGCTGCCTGGGAAAGTCACATGGGCCAATGGATAAATGGGCTTAAGATTTCTAAAGATGCCTCCTAACTTGGGGTCTGAACCCCCTGGGTTTGTAAATCTCTCTATTTTCTTTGTTTTTATTATTTTCTATTTTTCCTTTTAATTATTGCTTTCAATTAATTAATTATTTTTACAAAAAAAAAACATAAAACATAAAAATCAGAAAAGATAAAAAATACAATAAATAATTTTAGTATTTCCTTAAATAAATTTGCATGTAATTGAATTTAGTTTTAAATTAGGTTTGCAATTTTAATCCTTTTAATAAAAAATATAAAAAAAACATAGAATTAGGTTTAATTAATGTTTTTATTCCTTTTTAATTTCTCTTTTTTTGTAATAATATTATTTATTTTATTTATTTTTATAATTAAGTTTGTATATAAAAATTAGGTTTAATTTAGGTTAAATTCTAACGTTTTCTTAATAAATTAAAATAAAATAGAATTAGGGTTAGCGTTTAATTGCAATTAATTTTTTCTATTAAATCCTAAAACATTAAAAACACTAAAAAATACCAAAAAAATAAATTCTTTCTTTCTTTCAATTTTAATCAATTCCATGTAATTTAACTTTGCAAAAAGGGTCCAACGCCCTCGTTTCGTTTTAATTCTTATTAATTCGCATTTATTTTTATTTCTTTATAATATTATGTATCTCTCCCGAAGCCTTGTAATTAACTTTCTCGCACTTTTATTTTCTTTATTTTCTGTCAAATCGGGTCCTGGTTAATTTTTGGCGATGTGGACCCGCGCCGTTTGTAATAGCTTAGAATTTACTTTCCTTGCAACTTTTAACTGTTAATCAAATGACATGAAAGAATGTATGGACAAAATAAAAACAAGCGTAGAACACCAATAACATGACAAGATAAATGCAAATGAAAATGACACACGAATCGCACACACCACCCCTAGGGTACGCCTCACTGTTGCCTTGCCTCGAAAGGTGATCGTCGAGTAGAGGATGTCTTAGTAAGTCCTCATGATCCGGGAATCTGGCATGAGGGTAGCTTCTAAGGTGTCTTCCCATTGCTCTGGTGATCACCATGTCCCGAACCTCGAATTGACCCGAACACCTCCAACGGTGGTGCTACCTACCTCTCAATGGTGGGATGGCACTACTTTAAAGGACATTTACACAGACGAATTCCTTAGGGTAGGTAGGTTCCCGTAGATACTTGCTCTAATTTCAAAACAAATCAAAAAAATACTTTTCACACCGACACCTTTTCAAAAAGCTTTCGAAAGCAACTTTTCAAACACTCCGAACTGGAATTTTCAAAGAAACTTTTTTTTAAACCCACAGTTGAAAAGCGAACTAACCAATTTTGAAAACACAAATGAGCAAGTATCTAAGAGCCCATGGATAACCATGGATAGAAAGGGTGCTAACACCTTCCCTTTCTATAACCTACCTCCCGAACCGAGAGCAATCTCTTTAAGGAATTTTTCTGTGCTTTTGTCCTTTCCATTTGGAGAAAATAAAAGACGGTGGCGACTCTTGCTTCCGCGACATTTCGCGAACCAGCGTTAAACAGTCAGTTCCAGATCCACCGATTACAGAACTGGCAACTCTGCTGGGGACTTAACTTAAAGTGAGGTGTACCTTAGGGTTAGTTCATAACTGTGTTTTCAATTGCTTCCCTTGTTTGCTTTAAATTAAGGGACTGTCTTGGGAGTTCTATAGATCCTAACCCGGATATAGGGATACCTTCTTAGAAAGTAGCAACAAGGCTGTGAGGGAACTGTGCGGGGTATACCGACATGGTTGAAACAGTCTGCTACGTTGATGTGGCACTTTGGTGTGTACCGGTAACCCTTGAGTTCAGTCAAGGAGAGTACGGGGCCTCCGCGGGGTGTCGTGAAGCATCAACAGACCTTAGGAACCTTAATTGAACTATCTTGGCCTCTTTAGGGTAGTGAGATAACTGACTTTGGTGCAGTCTGAGGTTGGTTGATACTCGATACTACACTCAATTGAGGGTTGCTTTCCTGGAATATTTCGGTCGCCAGTTCAGTGGCTAAATCGAAACGATGAACAATGAAAGAAATTCAGTGATATTGGGACCCTTAGAACCCGGTTACTTCTAATAGGACAGGTTGAGCCCACCAACTTCAAGAGGGTAATACCCAGACCCCATGCTGGCCTAAACTCTAAGGGTTTCTCTTGTGTGACTTGCGTGCCTTCGTACTTGACTATTTGCATGCTTGTTGTCTGACAGTTGAGCTTCTTGCAGGTTTTAGTTTGTAGTCCTTAATTAGGACTCATAACAGGGTATCCTAAGTTTCTTGCAGGTTTTAGTTTGTAGTCCTTAATAAGGGCTCATAACAGGGTTTATTCATATCACCCCATGCATCATGACATCATACCATTGCATACATCCTAACCCATTTCATGGATCTCAAGGGCTTGTGATGCAGGTCATGATGAATCAAACATCTAGCAAGGGGCAAAGAGGATTTATTTTCCTCTAGCCAAAGTTGTCAGGGGCTACGACCCACTTGATATGGTGAGCTTTGACACTGGAAGAAGATTGCCCTAGCCAAGGATGTCAGGGGCTATGACCCACTGGATATGGTGAGCCTTTGACCCTTGAAGAAGGAATCTCAGCAAGCATGAAGTTCCCTCAATCAAGCTACCTAGTTCTAACAATTTTTGTTTACCCTGCGAGGTCCTTGAAAACATTACATGCATGTCGTACTCATCATTGCATAGCAGGTACCCTTTTGACAGGTCACTTACCCTTCTCGCTGTTTATTTCAGCAATGACTTCCCAACAAGGTAACCAGGGTCTTCATGCTCAAGAGACTCAGTTCAGGGAAATCTTCCTAGGTCTATCCAAGGGGCAGGAAGAGTTGAGGGCACTCCTCATGGGGAATCTGATCAGAAAAAGTCCTGAAGATGACAAGGACGAACAGCTGAAACGTCTACAAGCTGAGGTAGACACACTGAAAACCCAGATGCTGGGGCAAAGGGCACTCATTCAAGGTTTAGCTCAGGAGCAAGGAGAGCTGAGAGCCATGATCAGCCAGCTTCCTCAAGGCATGAAGCAACCAACCCAAATCAGGGACCAGGTCATGGAACAGCTTCCAAGAGGGCAAAGGTCGGGTCCAATGAATAGACCTCTCCGAGTTACTACTACTTCACAGGTCCAACAACGACCTCGCCAAGAACAGCGGGTTGATCAGAACAGGTCGGACGAGCCTAAGAGACAATTCACCAACATCAACATGCCATGGTCACGAGCTTTGCAGCACATGTTAAGGATGAACCTGATTGCGGTGATCAACCCTCCTGCAAATTCAAAGACTTCCTCTCCAAACTACAACCCAGAAGCAAGGTGTGCTTATCATTCTGATAGCCCGGGGCACGATACTGAGGATTGTTGGGCGCTGAAATACAAGATCCAGAATATGATCGACGCTAAAGAGATTGAATTTGAACCTGCTGAGACCCCCAACGTGATCACTGCTCCCTTGCCAAAACATGGCTAGGATTGAGAAATTTTTGTTCATTCGAATGTTCAAGTTGCAATTTTCTTTTGTTCAAACATTTACTCATGTTAAACATTGTTATTTCATTAATGCATCGCTTATGTCTATTTTGAATCAATATATTCGTGTTCACTCTATGCAAATTATTTTCCTATTTTTTCTGATGATCAACTCTTAATTGATAATTCTAAGCCTCTTGAGGGAGGATGACGAAAACGGTACCATAATCTACAGTATGCTTTTGAACAGACCCCGCTGATGAGGTACATGCATTGTTTCAATCCCTAAACACTGGAGTTATAAGGATGATAATCCCTCGTCAACCCCTCTGAGCCAAAGAAGTAGGAGTTTTTCTTTTCGAAATTCAAAACCCTTCATCATAACCTGGGGCAGGGTAGTTCTCTCAGTTGATCCAAGTGCATAACGAATGGCACCAAAAGATCCTTACAAAACAAAGAAAGACAGTGATGGTTCCGAATGATCAATAAAGAAAGGCAGTCATTACCTCAAAAATTAAAAAAAAAACCATTAAGTCAAAACCCATGAAGGAGACTTACAAAACTGGGGCATCCCGCTGACTGTAATTCCAAAAAAGGAAACAGTTCAGGCAAAAAAAGAAAGGGATAACAAAAATCAGACAAGAAAGAGGTCTTACAAACCCTCAACCAAAGAAAAAATGACTGCCTATTCCAAATAAGTTATCAACATCTGAATCATCACCGGAAAATCAGAGCAAAGACTCAAACAAGGTCTAACGTATGATCAACTGAGTTTAGGTTTGGAGAACATCACGAAGAGCGGGTGGGTACAAATAATTTGAGCCTTTATCCTTTGTTTCTTAAACCGTGAACCAGGCCACGTTATAACCCTTAAAAGTCCTAGCTGGAGCACGGGTTAGTTCGAAAGCATACTGTTACGAAGGTATCCTGACTCCTTAAGGCTACGGTAAATACGGAGTTGACATCACGTTTTACAAACATTCACTTGTTTTATGAAAAAGAATGCATTTTCAAAATCTTCAAGACAGACATAAGCTTTGCATTTTTAACATAACTTTGTTTGCATATGACTTTTGTTTGAACGGCATGAAAATTCGCACGACGAATGCCTAATGAACAGAAGTACCTCCAATCAAGGGGCAGACATGACCATGGTCTATTATCTGGGGCAGTCCAATCAAGATTCGGAGAATCTCTCAAAGGCCAAATAGCCTGGGGCAAATCTCCGCCTGAGTCACTTGGGGCATTCCAACAACAAATCTCGCCTGATCAAACACCTTCTGGTAACATACAAAACACTTCTAACAGGGGCAACTCCCTACATTCTGAAGGCACGGACATGGTCGAAAAAAAATATACGCATAATCAAAGACCCGCTAGGTTGACACACCTAGGAAAAAATAAGGGCTTCCCGGCGAACCAAAAGGGTTCGGGCAAAATGAAGGGATGAAATGAAAAAATCTGTACACCCGGCAAGTCGAAAATCTGAAAAGGCGGCGTGGGCAAAAATGGGTATCCCGGTGGACTGAAAACCCGAAAGGGCGGTCCAGGCAAAAGTTAGGGATCAAAAGCGTACGACTATGTCCCGACATCTAATCACCAGTCTACCAGAAGATTTGTTAGCACTCCACAGGTCTTCCTCTCCCACCTCAGAAGCAGGGGCAGTAATGAGTCGTCCAAATGGTCTAATGGTTCTGTCCTCCAAGGTACCAAGGTGAGTTCGGCTGAAGAACATAACCAGATATCTCAATTCCCCAGAGAGTAAGTCAGCAGTCAGTACACTCTTCTTCAAACAAAGTTATCAAATCTTAAGGAAGTTGAGTATCCTCCAGCAGATCTCAACATTTCCCCCAGCAGCATACATATTCTTAACAAGCATCCCCGGCAGTCTTGCTCTAAAGATTGTTCCCCGGTGGCCTATCAACACTCAAAGGAATATCACTTCCCCCGCAATTCAAAACTCCCCCAGAAGAGTCCAATCTAGTTCCCCAGGAAGATTGGAATTCATCTCCCCCAAGCAGTAAGCTTATCCCCAGTAGATTCTGGAAGCTTATCCTCGCAGAGCACGAACGCGTCGTCCAGCTTTATTTAAAGAGTTATTTCCTTAACAGGATATAACTGGGTTATCCTCAGCCAAAAGCCACGGAAAGAGCGTCCTCGACAAAGTCTTCTTACCCCAGCGAAGTCCATCAACACTTCCAACAACAAGGGTATCCCCAGCAAATTATTATCAACACTCAGCAAGGCATCCCTCTTCCCACAGAGTATTGCTTCCCAGAATGGTCGCTAGAGTATCTTTTCTCCCCGCTGAATCTTCCATTTGCCAAGTTTATTCCGCAACGGAGTCATCTTCTCCTGCCGGTATTCTTGCAACTATCATCCCCAGCAGAAGCAAAATCTACTCTTCAACATCAGCCCAGGAATGACTTCCCGGCACCCGTCAAGGATTTACTTTCCTAGACGCAAAACACAGTCATAAAACATCACATACATCATTATAGCATGCATAACGCATCATATCATACAAATCTCATTTATGTTGAGAACATCATTGCTTGATCCATATCATACATTGCGTATGACTGACTTTTATCTTTCAGGAAAGATGCAGTTAAATCCTCAATCATATTTCAAGACCTAGACCGGTTCAGTTAATCAACTCCAAATATTCCTTATCCAGTCCAAGGCCTTCTCTAGTCCAGCTAAATCGACTCCAAACAGATTTTTCTGATGAAGACTCAGTAGAAGTTATTTTAGGTCTTTCTTTGAGATTATATTTTCCTATTGGTTCTCTCTCCGACGGTGCATGAGATTTCCATTTTAGGTTTTTCTTTGAGATTATAATGTCCTATTGGTTCTCTCTCCGACGGTGCATGAGATTTCCATTTTAGGTTTTTCTTTGAGATTATAATGTCCTATTGGTTCTCTCTCCGACGGTGCATGAGATTTCCATTTTGGGTTTTTCTTTGAGATTATAATGTCCTATTGGTTCTCTCTCCGACGGTGCATGAGATTTCCATTTTAGGTTTTTCTTTGAGATTATAATGTCCTATTGGTTCTCTCTCCGACGGTGCATGAGATTTCCATTTTGGGTTTTTCTTTGAGATTATATTTTCCTATTGGTTCTCTCTCCGACGGTGCATGAGATTTCCATTTTAGGTTTTTCTTTGAGATTATATTTTCCTATTGGTTCTCTCTCCGACGGTGCATGAGATTTCCATTTTAGGTTTTTCTTTGAGATTATATTTTCCTATTGGTTCTCTCTCCGACGGTGCATGAGATTTCCATTTTAGGTTTTTCTTTGAGATTATATTTTCCTATTGGTTCTCTCTCCGACGGTGCATGAGATTTCCATTTTAGGGTTTTTCTTTCAGGTTATATTGGTTCTCTCTCCGACGGTGCATGAGACTCCCATTTTAGGGTTTTCTTTAAGATTATAATTTCCTATGGTTCCCTCTCCGACGGTGAGTGAGGTGATAATTCCTTTTCAGATGGTTCCCTCTCCGACGGTGAGTGAGGTGATAATTCCTTTTCAGATGGTTCCCTCTCCGACGGTGAGTGAGGTGATAATTCCTTTTCAGATGGTTCCCTCTCCGACGGTGAGTGAGGTGATAATTCCTTTTCAGATGGTTCCCTCTCCGACGGTGAGTGAGGTGATAATTCCTTTTCAGATGGTTCCCTCTCCGACGGTGAGTGAGGTGATAATTCCTTTTCAGATGGTTCCCTCTCCGACGGTGAGTGAGGTGATAATTCCTTTTCAGATTATAATTTCCTATGGTTCTCTCCCCGACGGTGCGTGAGATGTAATTCTCTTTCAGATTATAATTGCCTTTGGTTCTCTTCCCGATCCTGCGAAGATGGTAATTCCCACCAAGATTTGCTCAACGGGCGTTGTTGAAGTTAAAGTCACCCAAGGTTCTCTCAGCGTTCATACTAAGGTAGTAACCATCCCTGGTTCATTCATCACCTTTTGAAGATCCAGACTCAGCTCCTGTAACCAGTCAGGACACGTTTATACCAACCATCTGAAAACCAGTTCTTGCAACGTGTCAGGTACTCATTTTTCTTTTGCAGGTATGCAGGTTCTCGCTAAGGAATCTCTTACGCGATCAACATCCAGATGGCATCTATAAGCCCATCATCCTATCCATCAATCTCTAAATGGCATCTATAAGCCCATTCCCATCACCACACTGCTACTATGTGAGCGCAAATTTCTAGGCACTCTAGTGTCCAATCATCTTCTACCTTCGGATTACGAAAGGCACGTCAGCCAATCTGCATCCTCAAGTCTAAGAAGATTGAACAGGGGCAACTGTTGTACCCCAAAATTTTCCCTCCCATATTCTTCAAGAAATGGCCAAGTCATGCTTCAAAATTCTCCAAGGGTTGCACAGTGCAAGGGCCTCCTAAGCAGTCAAAACTAGGGTTTGTATTCTGATCAAGAAACTGAAGTTTTCAAAGGTCCAATCAAGTCTCATATGCCTACAAATATGGTCAAGCATCCTCATACCAAGTTTCAAGACATTCAGCTCAAAATTGCACAGTCAAAAACCCTAATTGCACTACAGTCAACTGTAGGGGCAAAATGGTCATTTGACAGTCAAAAGTTCAAATTTTTGGTCAACATATCATTTTGAAGCCACAAACATCATTTGATCAATGCTTGATCATGATTCTCAATGTTTGGCTCAAAAATCATCAAGATGCAAAAGTTTCCTTATTTGGACAGCTGAAAAAGTCAACTGTAAATTGACCAGGGCATAACTTTCACATGGATTATCAGAAAAATTCCATCCAAAGCTCATTTTGAAGAGAAATACATTTCCTACAACTCATCTTCAAATTTCAAGTCCAAGAAATGCTCTCACAAAAAGTTATCAATTTCAACATTACAGGTCATTTTCAAAAGTCAACAAAAAGGGACTTTAAGTCAAAGGCCATAATTTGAGATTGGTAAATCAAAATGACATGGGACCAAAGGCATTGGTTAGAGGACTCAAAGACCTTTCCAAAATGTCCAAGAACATGAGAAAAGCTTAAAAATTGAGCAAGTTATGCCTTGTGGAAGTTGGGAAATTTTTGGATATTTTGAAAAGTCAACATTGATTCAAATGACCTAAAATTGCTAATGGGCCCATTTTTCTTCCATAATTCATCATCCATGGCATATGCACGACCACTTGGACCAAAGGGAAGTTTTTATTCATTTTTTATTTATTTATTTGAATTTTTATTTATAATAATTCATTTAAATCAATTAAATGTATGAAAAATACTTAACGTAAAGTTTTCAATCTTTTTGTGCATGTTTTACTCTCAAGATTTCGTGCATGTACCAATATGGAAAGATTTGGATTGATTGGCATGATTGAGAACAAAAAACACATGGAAAATATTTGGTTAAAGATCTTGAAAATCAAATTTTCAAAACCATCATTGCAAGAGATTTGGATCAATATTCTTAACCTAATTCATTCAGTATATGAGCCTGATCACAACCCTAATGATCACATACGCGCAACTGCTCAGAAAACTCCCTTCACAAATTGAAATTTTTCTCTAAAAACTCAAAACTGCAAACTCACTTCCAGGGCGATTCAAGGCAGAATTTTTGTTCCATTAGCTTCCTCAAGGTCCACTGAACGATTCTCAATCAAGAATACTCATCAGAACCTCAAGAATTGGTAACACGAGTGCAAACTGTATCAAGAAAAATTCATAATCGTGCATCACGATTCATGCATCCTTTGTAACTTTTAATGCTTGATTCATGTTCATTATGAGATTCTGAAACTAACCATACAAGTTAATTGCGTTTTTGTGCGATGTACATGATTTTACCATTGATGCAGGCTAGGGTTTCTTGGACTCCAAATTAGGGGTTTCCTAATACTGTAAAATTAAGACATAACAACGCCATGGATGAAATCAGCAGGTTGGGACGAAAAGATTGAGACCATCGCGCCAAATTTCTGATTGTCACAGGCCTAATCGCTATTATTGGAATTAGCATCTTTTGAGGGGGTTTAAAACCCCCGTTAAATGTTTGTTAAATTTGTTTCAGGAAAACACCATGAAGAAGATGACTTCGTGGCACATATTGGTTGGCTCTTTCAAATTTTGCGCGCGTTTCCAAGCCATTGACATTTTTTCTTTTATAATATTTATTGTTTGTTTAATATTAACAACGCGTGCAGTAGAACGAATGGCAAGGCGTGTGAGTGTTAACGTCCAAGACCTGGGTTCGAGTCCCAGGTCTACATCACTTCCATATTATTTTTCAATAAGAATTCCCATGCAGACTCCACGTCAAGGCGCACCATACACTCTCCAGATCAAACCGTCCATGGCCATCTTGAGATCAATCCAAAGGCTGAGAGATGGAGAACAGCATGGACGTGAGTCAACGTGCCAGCATGCTGCCTGGGAAAGTCACATGGGCCAATGGATAAATGGGCTTAAGATTTCTAAAGATGCCTCCTAACTTGGGGTCTGAACCCCCTGGGTTTGTAAATCTCTCTATTTTCTTTGTTTTTATTATTTTCTATTTTTCCTTTTAATTATTGCTTTCAATTAATTAATTATTTTTACAAAAAAAAAACATAAAACATAAAAATCAGAAAAGATAAAAAATACAATAAATAATTTTAGTATTTCCTTAAATAAATTTGCATGTAATTGAATTTAGTTTTAAATTAGGTTTGCAATTTTAATCCTTTTAATAAAAAATATAAAAAAAACATAGAATTAGGTTTAATTAATGTTTTTATTCCTTTTTAATTTCTCTTTTTTTGTAATAATATTATTTATTTTATTTATTTTTATAATTAAGTTTGTATATAAAAATTAGGTTTAATTTAGGTTAAATTCTAACGTTTTCTTAATAAATTAAAATAAAATAGAATTAGGGTTAGCGTTTAATTGCAATTAATTTTTTCTATTAAATCCTAAAACATTAAAAACACTAAAAAATACCAAAAAAATAAATTCTTTCTTTCTTTCAATTTTAATCAATTCCATGTAATTTAACTTTGCAAAAAGGGTCCAACGCCCTCGTTTCGTTTTAATTCTTATTAATTCGCAATTATTTTTATTTCTTTATAATATTATGTATCTCTCCCGAAGCCTTGTAATTAACTTTCTCGCACTTTTATTTTCTTTATTTTCTGTCAAATCGGGTCCTGGTTAATTTTTGGCGATGTGGACCCGCGCCGTTTGTAATAGCTTAGAATTTACTTTCCTTGCAACTTTTAACTGTTAATCAAATGACATGAAAGAATGTATGGACAAAATAAAAACAAGCGTAGAACACCAATAACATGACAAGATAAATGCAAATGAAAATGACACACGAATCGCACACACCACCCCTAGGGTACGCCTCACTGTTGCCTTGCCTCGAAAGGTGATCGTCGAGTAGAGGATGTCTTAGTAAGTCCTCATGATCCGGGAATCTGGCATGAGGGTAGCTTCTAAGGTGTCTTCCCATTGCTCTGGTGATCACCATGTCCCGAACCTCGAATTGACCCGAACACCTCCAACGGTGGTGCTACCTACCTCTCAATGGTGGGATGGCACTACTTTAAAGGACATTTACACAGACGAATTCCTTAGGGTAGGTAGGTTCCCGTAGATACTTGCTCTAATTTCAAAACAAATCAAAAAAATACTTTTCACACCGACACCTTTTCAAAAAGCTTTCGAAAGCAACTTTTCAAACACTCTTGAGGACTGATACAAGAGTCGAACTGGAATTTTCAAAGAAACTTTTTTTTAAACCCACAGTTGAAAAGCGAACTAACCAATTTTGAAAACACAAATGAGCAAGTATCTAAGAGCCCATGGATAACCATGGATAGAAAGGGTGCTAACACCTTCCCTTTCTATAACCTACCTCCCGAACCGAGAGCAATCTCTTTAAGGAATTTTTCTGTGCTTTTGTCCTTTCCATTTGGAGAAAATAAAAGACGGTGGCGACTCTTGCTTCCGCGACATTTCGCGAACCAGCGTTAAACAGTCAGTTCCATATCCACCGATCACACCCGGGCTATCAGAATGGTAAGCACAACGAGCATTTGGGTTGTACTTAGGAGATGTAGTATTGGGGAACTTCGGAGCCTCTCTGACAGTCACTAGATTGGTGGATAGCAACTGTGGCAGGATCTGCGATAAGGTCATGCTCAAACGGGTAAACTCTCTCCGGGGTCTTTCAGCCCTTTGAGGATTGGTCGGCCGAGGAGCGGCAGCAGGTTTGGCAATCGTTACCGCACTGACAGATTGGCGGCGCTCAAATCTTTCTGATCTCCGAAAGCCATATACAGCACTAGCCTCCTTTTTGAAGGGTTTCTTCTCAGAACTAGACGATGCACCCTTCGGAATTTTCCCAGACTTCAACCCAGCCTCAATTCTTTCTCCAGTCAGAATCAAATCAGTGAACCCTGCAGACGAATTCCCGATAAGATGGTTGAAAAACGGCCCAGATAGGGTCCCCAAGAACATGTCTACCAAATCCCGATCAGTCAACGGAGGCTGCACTCTGCCAGCCAGATCCCTCCACTTCTGAGCGTACTCTTTAAAACCTTCACTTGAACCTAACGACATACCCTGGAGTTGGGTACGTGTAGGGGCAAGGTCGGAATTATATTGATACTGCTTATAGAAAGCAGTAGCCAACTCCTCCCAGTTACGAACCTTGGTCCTATCCAGCTGATAGAACCATTCGAGATGAGTCCCTGAAAGACTCTCCTGGAAGAAGTGGATCCACAAATTCTTATCCGCTGAGTACGGTTGAATTTTCCGAACATAGGATCTGAGATGTAGCTTGGGACAAGACGCCCCGTCGTACTTAGTGAAAGATGGTGCTTTGAACTTCCGAGGAATGATCACACCAGTAGACAAACCCAGATCTCCAAAATCCAGCCCAGGTACCTGCTGTATCTCCATAGCATTTAACCTATCTTCCAGTTGCTTGTAACGGTCTTCTGCCGGAGGATATTGCTCTTCATCAAAATCAGTCTTGTTGTCAGAGACTACCGGACTAGGAACCCTTGCCTCTTGAGGAGTACTCTTGCCAACAGAAGAACCAGCTTCTTTATTCTGCAAAGTGTTGCCAAACCTTCGGCCCGAGTTAAACAGAACAATTCTTCTCTTCTTCTTTTTCTCCTTCTTCAGGAGCAGAGCCTTCAACTCTTCTTGGCCTTGAGCCAAACCCTTGATTAATTCCTGAAATTGCGCATTCTGCGCCTGAAGAGCTTTGATGGATGTCTCAGTTGATGACGAGTCAGGATTCATGATGCTGAAATAAACAGCGAAGAACTGTAAGCAACCTGAAAAGAGGAAAAACCTGCTATGCACATGATGAATGATATGTGTTTATGCAATGCATTCAAGGGTTCGAAAGTTCAAATTTGTTGTAGACAAAAAGGAACACACGTTATCATTAAGGAAAATTGTTCAGTACATCAAAGCCTCATGGGCAAAATAATACAAAAACAAATCAATCCCAGAATATACTACGCATCCTCTTTGGAGCTATGTAGGTATTGAGATTCCTCTCCTCATGCAACAGGCGGGTGAGCTCCAAGACCTTCCTTTCACTGGCATGTAGACTGGTCTCAAGAGAATTCCGTTCTTCCTTAAGCTGGATCCAGCTCTTCTGCATCTCTTCCCAGGATGTGGGCATATCAGGGTGCTGAATAGTATAGGACACTTCTCCTTCCAAGACTGGCTCTTTGATCACGGGGAGCATATGGGGATAGGGCCTTACTAACTTCTGGGAGCGGGCTCATACCCACTTGAGATAAGGTTCCAACGGGATGGAGTTCATGTGCCCCAGTGTCTTGCTGTCTATCCTACTTGGCATCCTCCAGGCTCTGATAAATCTCTGGAGAAGTCCTTGAGTATCGTTGTCGAAGTCAAAAACTATGTCAGGAATTAACATGTCATGGGGACCATCCCTCCGAGCATAACCAAACTGTCTCCAAGCCAGGCATGGGCTGTAAGTAATACCTCCTCTGATTCCAAGTAAAGGAACATTAGGGTACTCCCCGCAATGATCAATGATAATGACATCTTCTCTAGACCTAGGGCACCAATGTATATCTGCATGTGTGAGAGTCATCAACCGTTGCGACCATCTCAAACCCCGCTCATTCTTCAAAACTGATTGTGGAAGGTGCGAAATAAACCACCTTCCCAGGAGAGGAGTGCAACACATAAGGACACCTCTTTTTCTCATGGTTCGAGTGTAACATGAGTGAAGGATGTCCCCCAGCAACATAGGTATAGGATTCCTGGACATAAAGATCTGGACAACACTGATATCAATAAGCTGATCTGGGTTAGGGAACAACACCAAACCATAGACAAGGAGGGCCACAACTTCTTCAAAAGCTTGTAGGTCAAGGGAGTTCCAACATTCATGGGCCTTTTCAAACAGAAACCTGGCTAAGAACCCTTTGATACCACTTCTAACTTCCCAATGTCCCTTGAGGTCAGATGACTGTAGGTGCAAGGCTTTAGCAATCTCTTCAAGCTTAGGTTCCTTTTCCGTACCGTTGAAGGGTAGCTGATCAAGGATAGGGATCTTCAGGAGCCGGGAGAACTCCTCCAATGTAGGTACCAACTGATAATCCAAGAAGGTGAAACAGTGATGCAGAGGGTCAAAGAATTGGAACAAGACTTTCATCATATCTACCTCAATGTTGGTGTTGACCAAGCTGATGAGGCTTCCATGTCTTTCACTGAATGAAGAATTCTCGGGAATCCTGGATATAAGCTCCTTAAGCTGAGGAGGGATCCTTACAAGACTGACTTGAATTGTCTTTCTACGAACAGTTTCCATGTCCTACAAAACAAAGAACAAAGATGAAAATTCGAACCCCTGAAATGGTTAGTCAATGCATATGATGCTGGATGATGTCATGATGCTATGATTAAACACACCACAGATATTTACAAAGACAAACATGTAAGGCACACAAGGCACACAAGACAAGCCCTTAGGGTTTAAGGCCAGCATGGGGTCTGGGTAGTACCCTCTTGAAGTTGGTGGGTTCAACCTGTCCTATCAAAGTAACCGGGTTCTAAGGGTCCCAATATCACGGGATTGCTTTCATTGTTCATCGTTTCGATTTAGCCATTAAACTGACGACCGAAATATTCCAGGAAAGCAACCCTCAATTGAGTGTAGTATCGAGTATCAACCAACCTCGGACTGCACCAAAGTCAGTTATCTCACTACCCTAAAGAGGCCAAGATAGTTCAATTAAGGTTCCTAAGGTCAGTTGATGCTTCACGACACCACGCGGAGGCCCCGTACTCTCCTTGACTGAACTCAAGGGTTACCGGTACACACCAAAGTGCCACATCAACGTAGCAGACTGTTTCAACCATGTCGGTATACCCCGCACAGTTCCCTCACAACCTTGTTGCTACTTTCTAAGAAGGTATCCCCAGATCCGGGTTAGGATCTATAGAACTCCCAAGACAGTCCCACAATTTAAAGCAAGCAAAGCAATACAATTGAAAACACAGTTATGAACTAACCCTAAGGTACACCTCACTTTAAGTTTAAGTCCCCAGCAGAGTCGCCAGTTCTGTGATCGGTGGATCTGGAACTGACTGTTTAACGCTGGTTCGCGAAATGTCGCGGTAAGCAAGAGTCGCCACCGTCTTTTATTTTCTCCAATATGGACAGGACAAAAGCACAGAAAAATTCCTTAAAGAGATTGCTCTCGGTTCGGGAGGTAGATTATAGAAAGGGAAGGTGTTAGCACCCTTTCTATCCATGGTTATCCATGGGCTCTTAGATACTTGCTCACTTGTGTTTTCAAAAATTGTTTGTTTGCTTTTCAACTGTGGGTTTTAAAAATTTTCTTTGAAAATTTCAGTTCGACTCTTGTATCAGTCCTCAAGAGTGTTTGAAAAGTTGCTTTCGAAAGCTTTTTGAAAATGTGTTGGTGTGAAAAGTATTTTTGATTTGTTTTGTTTCGAAATTAGAGCAAGTATCTAGAGTCGTCTACCTACTCTAAGGAATTCGTCTGTGTAGATGTCCTTTAAAGTAGTGCCATCCCACCATTGAGAGGTAGGTAGCACCACCGTTGGAGGTGTTCGGGTCAATTCGAAGTTCGGGACATGGTGATCACCAGAGCAATGGGAAGACACCTTAGAAGCTACCCTCATGCCAGGTTCCCGGATCATGAGGACTTACTAAGACATCCTCTACTCGACGATCACCTTTCGAGGCAAGGCAACAGTGAGGCGTACTGTGATCGGTGGATCTGGAACTGACTGTTTTAAAGCTGGTTCGCGAAATGTCGCGGTAAGCAAGAGTCGCCACCGTCTTTTATTTTCTCCAAATGGAAAGGACAAAAGCACAGAAAAATTCCTTAAAGAGATTGCTCTCGGTTCGGGAGGTAGATTATAGAAAGGGAAGGTGTTAGCACCCTTTCTATCCATGGTTATCCATGGGCTCTTAGATACTTGCTCATTGTGTTTTCAAAATTGTTTGTTTGCTTTTCAATGTGGGTTAACAAAGTTTCTTTGAAAAAATTTCAGTTCGACTCGTACGTCAGAGTGTTTGAAAAATTTGCTTTGAAAGCTTTTGAAAAGTGTTGGTGTGAAAAGATTTCAGTTTGTTTTGAAGAGAGCAAGTATCCATGAGTCGTCTACCTACCCTAAGGAATTCGTCTGTGTAAATGTCCTTTAAAGTAGTGCCATCCCACCATTGAGAGGTAGGTAGCACCACTGTTGGAGGTGTTCGGGTCAATTCGAGTTTTAGGGGCATGGTGATCACCGGAGCAATGGGAAGACACCTTAGAAGCTACCCTCATGCCAGGTTCCCGGATCATGAGGACTTGCTAAGACGTCCTCTACTCGACGATCACCTTTCGAAAGGCAACAGTGAGGCGTACCCTAGGGGTGGTGTGTGCGGTCCGTGTGTCATGTTTCAATTATTTTGTCTTGTCATGTTTGTTGTGATCTACGCTTGATTTTATTTTTAAGTCCATACATTCTTTCATGCATATTTATTAACAGTTGTATATTTGCGAGAAAATAAATCTAAACTATTACAAATGGCGCGGGTCCACATCGCCAAAATAAACCGAACCCGATTTGACTGAAAGTAAAAGTGCGAGAAATAAAGTAAAAATTATTACAAGGCTTTGGGGTATATACATAATTATTTAAACGATATAAAATAAATGTGCGAAATAAAGGAATTAAAAACAAAACTAGGGCGTTGGACCCTTTTGCAATAAGTTAAAATTAATGAAGAATAAAAATTAAAAATTAAATGTTTTGGTATTTTTGTGTTTTTTAAGGTTTAAAAGAAAAAGAATTAATTAAAACAAAAAATTGGTTGTAAACCCTAATTCTAATGTTTTTTAAGTTATTAAGAAAAAGATTTAATTTTTAACCTAATTTAAATCTAAGTCATTTATATACATTTAATTATAAAATAGAATAAATAAATAATTATATTATGATAAAAAAAGAAAAAATTTAAGAGGAATGAACATTGTTAATTAACCTAATTCTATGTTTTGATTTTTATTAAAAGGAATTAAAGTTGGAAACCTAATTAAAACTAAATATTTACATGTGATTATTTATACAAAAAAAACAATATTTAAAATAAAATAATTATTAAATTTTTTGCCTTTTCTGATTTTTGTGATGTTTTTGTATTTTTGTAAAAAAAATAATTATTGAATTAAAACAACAAAACAAATAAAATAGTAATTAAAAGATATAAGAAAAATAAATTAAATGGGCAAACCAGGGTGGGGTGTAGCCCCAGAATTGGAGGTTCAGGCCTGGAGTTATGGCCTATTAAGCCTTGAATTTGTTGACCCTTCTGGATCATGCGTGGCATGTTGACTTACATCCATGGTATGCTTTCAATCTGAACCCTTGATTAGATCTCCTGGGACGCGTGGGCAATAGATGAGGAGGACGTATGGTGGTCCTTAAGAGCGTGCCTGCATAGGAATGAACATTGAAAAATATTATGGAAATTGCCAGACCTGGGACTTGAACCCAGGTCATGAGAGTCACATGCACGTATCCCTGTCCACTGAGCCATTTGTGTTTCATTTAATATATAACATCAAATAAATAATATAAAGGAAAAACTGCGTTAGTGGGAGTCAGCGCGCCACTTTTTAAACCCACGAATTACTGAGTGACACGATTCCATCTTCTTCATCGTTTTTATTTTTTTTCTGAAACAAGGTTGTAAGGCAACGGTTTTGGAAGCGTGGCCTTAGACTAGCTACAAGAAAATAGCGACTAGCGCTATGGTGATCATAAATTGATCGCGACTAGTGCCTTCTCTTCGTCTTGATGAGCTGAGCGCAATGGTATGAGTCTGGAGTCATGATTTTGCTTCGTTTGAGAAGCCCTAATTTTGAATCTGAAAAACCTAGAAATTCAACAATGGCAAAAGCGCATATATGACACAAAAACGTAATTGAACATGTTGGTTAGCTTAGAAACATCATTATGAGCAAGAATCCATAAAGAAAAATGCAAAAGAATGCTTGGATTATGCTATGCGATTTGAAATTTTTTACAACACAGTCTGAGTTGTAGCTACCACTTCTTGGCGTTTTGATTGATGTTAGGAATTGGGATGTGTTCAGAAAGGGTCCAGGAAGCTATTAGAAAAAGAATTAAGGCTTGAAAATTCCTCTCACCTTGATTTCAGTTTTGTGTTTTTATGCCAAAATTTCAATGTTGCCACAAGCCTTTGAGCGCACCATATGAGGTGTTAGGCTTAGGGTTTGACTCAGTGCATATGATGGAAGAGAATTGGCTTGCTATTTGACCTTAATTCATGCTCATGAAAGAACAAGTCCTAGGGTTTCCACCATTAACCAATTTTCCTTCTTTTAAGCCAAGACCAAGACCTAGTGTGCAATTTAACCCTAGCCTGAGTTTTTGAGTTGGCCCATGATACATGGAAGTTGTCCAAATTCACATGACACTATTCCATTGGTTTTTGAATTTTATTTGAATTTTCAAAGATTTAAAATGAATTAAATTATCAAAAATTAAATAAAATAGAAAAATCAATATTTGGTCTTGAAATTAACCATGGGACACGTGTGTGGCATGACAAGGATGAATCAAGTGGAAGAAAGTGGGCCCTTTTGTCAAAAATTGGAATTTCAAGGATAGTTGACTTTTGCCATTTCACAAAAATTTCCCAACTTCTACAAGGCATAACTTGCTCAATTTTTAAGATTTTCACATGTTCTTGGACATTTTGGAAAGGTCTTTGAGTCCTTTAACCAATGCCTTTGGTCCCATGTCATTTTGATTTACCAATCTCAAGTTATGGCCTTTGACTTAAAGTCCCTTTTTGTTGACTTTTGAAAATGACCTATAATGTTGAAATTGATAACTTTTTGTGAGAGCATTTCTTGGACTTGAAGTATGAAGATGAGTTGTAGGAAATGTCTTTCTCTTCAAAATGAGCTTTGGATGGAATTTTTCTGATAATCCATGTGAAAGTTATGCTCTGGTCAATTTCAGTTGACTTTTTCAGCTGTCCAAATATAGCAACTTTTGCATCTTTGATGATTTCTGAGCCAAATTTTGAGAATCATGATCAAGCATTGATCAAATGATGTTTGTGGCTTCAAAATGATATGTTGACCAAAAATTTGAACTTTTGACTGCCAAATGACCATTTTGCCCCTACAGTTGACTGTAGTGCAATTTAGGGTTTTGACTGTGCAATCTTGAGCTGAATGCCTTGAAACTTGATATGAGGATGCTTGACCATGTTTGTAAGCATATGAGACTTGATTGGGCCTTTGAATACTTCCTTTTCTTGATCAGACTCAAAACCCTAATTTTGACTGTATGGGAGACTGTTGCACTGCACAACCCTTGGGGAATTTTGTAGCTTGGCTTGGCAATTTCTTGAGGAATATGGGAGGGCAAATTTTGGGGTATAACAGTTGCCCCTGTTCAATCTTCTTAGACCTGAGGATGCAGATTGGCTGACGTGCCTTTCGTAATCCGAGGGTAAAAGATGATTGGACACTAGAGTGCCCGGAAATTTGCGCTCACATGTTAGCAATGATGGTGGAATGGGCTTATAGATGCCATCTGGATGTTTAATTGCGTAGGAGATTCCTTGGCGAGAACCTGTATACCTGCAAAAGAAAATGAGTACCTGACACGTTGCAGGAGCCGATTTTTTTAGATGCCTGGTATAGATGTGTCCTGACTGGTTACAGGAGCTGAGTCTGGAGCTTCAAACGACGATGAAAGAACCAGGGATGATTACTTCCTTAGCATGAATGGTAAGAGAGCCTTGGGCGACTTTAACTTCAACAACGCTCGTTGAGAAAAATCTGGGGTGTCTTCTACTGGGATAAGAATCAGGGAGATCTTAGGGTCGATCTGACTGAACCAGAGAGGCCTTTGACTGGGTAAGAATCAGGAAAATCTTAAGGTCGATTTAACTGAACCGGTCTAGGTCTTGAAATGTCTTCAACTGGATAAGCATCAGGGAGATCTTAGGACGATCTGACTGAACCAAGAGAAGGCCTTTGACTGGATAAGCATCAGGAAAATCTTGGGACGATTTAACTGAACCGGTCTAGGTCTTGAAATGTCTTCAACTGGATAAGCATCAGGGAGATCTTAGAGTCGATCTGACTGAACCAGAGAAGGCCTTTGACTGGATAAGCATCAGGAAAATCTTGGGACGATTTAACTGAACCGGTCTAGGTCTTGAAATGTCTTCAACTGGATAAGCATCAGGGAGATCTTAGGGTCGATCTGACTGAACCAGAGAAGGCCTTTGACTGGATAAGCATCAGGAAAATCTTGGGACGATTTAACTGAACCGGTCTAGGTCTTGAAATGTAGCTTGAGAACTTAACTGGATCTTTCCTGAAAGGTAAAAGTCAGTCATATGCAATGCATGATATGGATCAAGCAATGATGTTCTCAACATAAATGAGATTTGTATGATGCAGTGCGTTATGCATGCTATAATGATGTATGTGATGTTTTATGTATGTTTTCGTCTAGGAAAGTAAATCCTTGACGGGTGCCGGGAAGTCGTATCCTGGGCTGATATTGAGGAATAAACTTGTACTTCCGCTGGGGATGATAGTTGCAAGAATACTGGTAGGAGAAGATGACTCCGTTGCGGAATAAACTTGGCAAGGACGATTCTGCGGGGAGAAAAGATACTCTGACGACCATGCTGGGAAGCAATACTCTGTGGGGAGAGAAATACTTCGTTAAGTGTTGACGATTATTTGCTGAGGATGTCTTTGTTGTTGGAAGTGTTAATGGACTTCGCTGGGGATAGGAAAGAACTATGTTGACGACGACCTTTCCGTGGCTTTTGGCTGAGGATAACCCAGTTATATCCTGTTAAGGAAATAACTCTTTGAATAAAGCCGGACGACGCGTTCGTGCTCTGCGAGGGGTAAGCTTCCAGAATCTACTGGGGATAAGCTTACTGCTTGGGGGTATGAATTCCAATTTTCCTGGGGAAACTGGATTGGGCTCTTCTGGGGAAGTTTTGAACTATGTCGGGGAAGGGATTCCTTTGAATGTTGATATACCGCCGGGGGAACAATCTTTAGACCAAGACTGCCGGGGATGCTTGTAGGGATTGCTGCTGGGGAAGTATTGAGATCTACGGGAGGATACTCAATTTCCTTTTGATAATTTTGCTTGGAGAAGAGTGTATTGTTTTGCTGAACCGCTCTCTGGGGAATTAAGATGTACTTGGTCGTGTTCTTTAGCTGAACCTACCTTGATACCTTGGAGGATAGAACAACTAGATTGCTTAGACAACTCTTTTATTGCCCCTGTTTCTAGTGTCACCTGCAATTAATTCCTTTGTTTCGTATACAAATATTTATGAGTTAGCAAACTATTGTCAATGCATATATCACAAATTGAACCTTGGACGTTCTTCGCAAAACAAAACAGAAAAAGAAAAGCACTGGGCACGTTTAACTGAAAATATATTTGTATTGATTTTTGAATGGCCTGTGAATAGGCGTTTTGTGTACAAGAGGCTGACGTCCTAGTAAGAGGAACGTCGCCGAATAAGAGAGTTTATACAAATTTTGTACAAAAGAAAGTAAAACAGCTGTGTGAAATGAATGATCCCACTGGGTTTCAACTCTGCTATTGCCTTTATAACTCCGAGCGTCTCATCACTTGATGACCTTGGTTGAAGGTGAAGCTGACTGATCGATGCCGTCTAAACTTGATGTAGATACCGGATTCTGGATGCGAAGTGATCCAATGAGACATAGTATTACGCTTTTATCCCTAATTTTTGCCTGGACTGCCCTTTCGGGTTTTCAGTCCACCGGGATACCCATTTTTGCCCAAGCCGCCTTTTCAGGTTTTCGACTTGCCGGGTGTATAGATTTTTCATTTTCATCCCTTCATTTTGCCCGAACCCTTTTGGTTCGACGGGAAGCCCTAATTTTTGCCTAGACATGTCAGCCTAGCGGGTCTTTTTTCATGCGTAGTATTTTTTAACTATGTCTGCATTGGCGGGGTGAGGAAGGTCATCACCATCCATATTGGTTAATATCATTGCTCCTCCTGAGAACACATGCTTAACCACAAATGGCCCTTCGTACGTAGGGGTCCATTTGCCCCTTGGATCACTCTGGGGAAGGATGATTCGCTTGATCACCAGATCCCCGACTTGATATTCCTGTGGTCTGACCTTTTTGTTAAATGCCCTGATCATTCGTTTCTGATACGTCTGACCATGACAGATAGCAGCAAGTCTCTTTTCGTCAATAAGGTTGAGCTGATCAAGTCGTGTCTGGATCCAATCATCTTCATTCAGATTTGCATCCTTCATTATCCGGAGAGAAGGAATTTGTACTTCGATCGGCAAGACTGCCTCCATGCCATAAACCAGAGAGAAAGGAGTTGCCCCGGTTGACGTCCTAGCTGAGGTACGATACCCATGCAGAGCGAACGGTAACATCTCGTGCCAATCTTTATACGTTACTGTCATCTTCTGCACGATCTTCTTGATATTTTTATTTGCTGCTTCTACAGCCCCATTCATCTTCGGTCGGTAAGGAGAAGAGTTGTGGTGCTGTATCTTGAACTGTTCGCAGAGCTCAGCGATCATCTTATTGTTTAGATTGGTACCGTTGTCTGTAATAATTCTCTCAGGGACGCCGTACCGACAGATCAGGTTATGCCGAATGAACCGTGCTACAACAGTCTTGGTTACCGTAGCATAGGATGCTGCCTCAACCCACTTCGTGAAGTAATCAATTGCCACTAGGATGAAGCGATGTCCATTAGATGCCGTAGGTTTAATCTCGCCGATCATGTCTATGCCCCACATTGCAAACGGCCAAGGCGCAGTCAGAACATTCAGGGGGACCGGAGGAACATGCACCTTGTCTGCATAAATCTGGCACTTGTGGCATGTCCGGGAATGTTGGTAACAGTCAGCTTCCATTGTAGACCAGTAATATCCTGCCCGTAGGATCTTCTTAGCCATGGTATGCCCACTGGAATGTGTACCAAAGGTCCCTTCATGTAGCTCTTCCATGATTCTTTCTGCTTCCGTCTTATCCACACAACGCAGTAAGGTTGAATCATGGTTTCGCTTGTACAAGATGCCGTTGCTAAGGAAGAACTTGGCTGCAAACCTCCTCAGGAATTTCTTATCATTGACAGAGGCACCTTCAGGGTATTCCTGAACTTCCAGATATCTCTTCACTTCGTGGTACCAAGGCTTCTCAGTCACCAATTCAGTTTCGAGATCACAACAGTATGCCGGTTCGTCCAGTTTCCAGATGATGATCCGGGGAGCTTCATTATCCCATTTAACCTTGAACATTGAAGACATTGTAGCTAACGCGTCCGCCAACTGATTCTCTTCTCTTGGAAAGTGCTCAAATGTTATCTCTGTGAAGTGGGGGATCAGGGCCAACACACATTCTCTGTAAGGAATCAAGTTTGGGTGTTTCGTATCCCACTCTCCTTTGATTTGATTGATCACAAGAGCGGAATCTCCGAAGACACTCAGAAATTTGATCCTCAGGTCGATCGCAGCTTGAAGACCCATGATACACGCTTCATACTCCGCCATATTGTTGGTACAGTTGAAACACAGCCGGGCGGTGAGTGGAGTATGAGTACCTTGTGGAGATACGATTATGGCGCCGATACCATTTCCCAAAGCATTGGAGGCTCCGTCAAAGTGCATAGACCATCGGGATCCTGGTTCAGGTCCTTCATCCGGTCCAGGTATTTCACAGTCAGTTACTATCATAATGCTTTCGTCTGGAAACTCGAAGTTCATTGATTGGTAGTCATCCACAGCTTGATGTGCTAGGTGGTCTGCCAATACACTTCCCTTGATGGCTTTTTGGGTCGTGTACTGAATGTCGTATTCCGTCAAGATCATCTGCCATCTTGCAATTCTCCCAGACAGAGCAGGCTTTTCAAATATGTACTTTATAGGATCCATTTTTGAGATTAACAAGGTAGTGTGAGTCAGCATATACTGTCTCAGCCGGCGAGCAGCCCATACCAAAGCGCAACAAGTTTTCTCAAGCAGTGAGTATCGGGTCTCACAGTCGATAAACTTTTTGCTAAGGTAATAAATGGCATGCTCTTTTCGGCCAGACTCGTCATGCTGCCCCAGCACACACCCCATTGCATTATCAAGCACTGTCAGGTAAAGTATCAAAGGTCTCCCTTCAACTGGTGGCATAAGGATGGGTGGTTCTTGGAGATATTCTTTGATTCTGTCAAAAGCAGCCTGACATTCATCATTCCAACGTACTACCTGATCTTTCTTCAGCAGCTTGAAGATTGGCTCACAGGTAGCAGTCAGATGTGAGATGAACCGGGCAATGTAATTCAGACGTCCTAGAAAGCCTCTGACTTCCTTCTCTGTCTTAGGAACTGGCATCTCTTGAATAGCTTTGACCTTAGCTGGGTCCACTTGAATGCCTTTATCACTGACCACGAAGCCTAGCAACTTCCCAGATCTTACCCCGAAGGTGCACTTGTTAGGGTTCCATCTTAGTTTGTACAGTTTCAATCGGTCAAACAATTTCTGCAGATGGTCTAGGTGCTCTTCCTCAGTCTGGGACCTAGCGATCATGTCATCAACGTACACTTCTATCTCATGATGGATCATGTCATGAAATAAAGCAACCATGGCGCGTTGGTAGGTTGCCCCAGCATTCTTTAGTCCAAAAGGCATGACTTTGTAGCAGAAGGTGCCCCACTGAGTAACAAATGTAGTCTTTTCCATGTCTTCCGGAGCCATCTTGATCTGATTGTAGCCTGAAAAACCATCCATGAAAGAGAACACTTTATGCTGAGCCGTATTATCAACAAGGACATCAATGTGAGGTAGAGGGAAGTCATCCTTGGGGCTGGCCCTGTTCAGATCCCTGTAATCGACACACATCCTGACCTTGCCGTCCTTCTTAGGTACCGGCACCACATTAGCAACCCACTGAGGGTAAGAAGTCACTGCAAGGAACCCGGCATCAAACTGCTTCATAACCTCGGCTTTAATCTTCTCAGACATCTCTGGACGCATACGGCGGACCTTTTGCTTAACCGGAGGGCAATCTTCTTTAGTTGGTAAGTGATGGACCACAATGTCGGTATCTAATCCGGGCATATCTTCGTAGGACCAGGCAAAGATTTCTTTATAGTCATGCAGCATCTGAGTCAACCGTTGCTTCACGCTGAGTTCTAGGTTGGCACCAATCTTCACCTCTTTCTTGTCTTCTTCAGTACCCAAGTTTATTATTTCCACTGGCTCTTCATGGGGTTGAATTGTCCTCTCCTCCTGTTGTAACAGTCTTGCAAGTTCACCAGGCACTTCGCAATCATCTTCACCTTCGTCTTCGGCTAAGTTGATCGGATTTTCGAAGTCATAACTGGCAGTAGCAGAATCGTTACCAGTGAGATCCAGAGTGGATTGAAACCTGTATGAGTGAGTGTGTGTGTAAATACAGCTGTTTTGCAATATGTAAAGAAAGGAAAGAAAAGGAGCGCAAAATTTGAATTGTGAAAAACGTCCAATGCTTTTATTCATGACATATGATAGTGACAAACAAAAGCCCTCATAAATAAAACCACGGTGCCCCGGGTAAGACACCGGGCCATATAGTTTCAAATTATTGTTTATTACAAATCAAAAACAAAGAAATTCATTACTGGGGAACAAAAGTTATGGGTGTAAAATCTTTGACAGTCCAATTGGTCAATCCACCGTCGGCCGTCGGGTAGATCCAGCTATCGAACTCTGACTCTTCTATTTCATCTTCCTCTCCAATAACATTCACTTCTGAGTGGGTGATGAACACAGGAGGTCTTCCAATTCTCGCCTTGCGCACCGCTTTCTGAGCTTCTGTGGTGAAACCTAGCCCAAACTTGTCAGTCTTAGGAGTAAGATCAGGGAGCTTGCCCCAGTTTGCACATTCACCTCTTTCGATCACAGCCCGGGCATCCTTTAAGGAGGCCATCTTCAAAGGAGAAACCTCTTCATCTGCTTCTGTTGCTGCCAAGGTTTGTGGTACTTCCTCAAAATGTTGAAAGGGGGTTTCAATGAACTCCCCATCCATTTCTACGTATCTGAAGGAGTTGAGGTGACTGACCATGTACTCCTCTTCCCCTTGCACGGTTACGATCTTCCCCCTGACCGGGTACTTGAGCTTCTGATGCAATGTGGAAGTCACAGCTCCAGCCTTGTGGATCCACGGGCGACCCAGCAAACAAGAATAGGACGGATGGATGTCCATCACATAGAATTTTGAATCGAATACCTGTGACCCAACCCTGATTGGGATGTCCACTTCACCATGCACCATTCTTTTGGACCCGTCAAAGGCCCGGACAACAATGTTACTTGGTTTGAGCTCCAGACCCTCACAATCCAGCCTATCCAGAGCCTTCTTGGGCAGCACGTTTAATGAAGAACCTGTGTCAACCAGCACATGAGCAAGAGTAGTGCCCCTGCATTCAATGGAGACATGCAGGGCATCATTATGGTTCTTCCCCTTTGCTGTCAGATCGGCATCAGAGAAACCCAGGCCATTATCAGCAGTTAGGTTGGCCACACAGTCGGTGAACTGGTCAGCAGACGTCTCTTGGGGTACGTGGGCTGTCTTTAAGAAAGCAATCAGAGCCTTCGCATGGGCCTCTGAACACAGCAGCAGTGACAACATGGAGATTTTAGAGGGGGTGTGCCCCAGCTGTTCTACAACGTTGAAATCACTTTTCTTTATTATCTTGAGGATTTCTTCCATTTCCTGCTTGGAAGCCTCAACAATGGTCTTTGGTGCCTCCGTCCTGGCAGGCACATCAGCAGCAATCCCCTTGCCCCGAGTATCAGATGACTCAGTAGCAGGGGTGGATACTTGGTCAGAGGGAGAAACAGGCACACTGGCAGGTGTGAAGATCAAAGGCCTATGAATTACCGGAGGAGCAATGTCTGGCGAGAACAGTCTTCCACTACGAGTGACCTTAGCAGGCCCGGTGATGTTGGAGACACCAGTATCAATGTTGAACTCTTGTTTCACACCCAAAACATAAACATCCGCCCCATAGTGCCATGGGACAGCCTTATCAGATTTGTAGGGTATAGGCCCCGGAATAGTAATGGTGATGGGAGCACTCTTGTGAACTGACAAAATTTGGACAGGCTTCTTTGAAGGAGCCTCGGAATGGTTGTTGAAGATGGTAACGATCGACACTTCTTCAACAGGAGCAGCAGGAACAACAGTCTTTCTGAACAAAATCTCTCTACTATCTATCAGGTTTTGGACACCTGACTTCAGCAGAGAACAACCAGCAGGGGAAGCAACACATAGAGGGCAACCTTCGCTACATCCCGGAAATAAACCGGCTAGCAACAGATTCCTCTTGACCATCAGCAACGGAGTAACAACATCATCCACCGAAGCTACATACAAATCCTCCTCAACAGCATTCACTCCATGCTGGGGCATGGGAGCAGTTACAACATTCGGCCTCTCGGGCGCCTCGAACTGTATTTCCTTTGCATCAATGAGGTCTTGAACCTTATTCTTTAGGGCCCAACAGTCATCTGTGTTATGCCCCGGGCTATCAGAGTGATAAGCACAGCGAGCATTTGGATTGAACTTGGGGGATGCAGTATTGGGAAACTTTGGAGCCTCCCTGACAGTCACTAAATTGGTGGATAGCAACTGTGGCAGGATCTGTGATAAGGTCATGCTTAACCGGGTATACTCTCTCCGGGGTCTTTCAAACTTTTGAGGATTAGTTGGCCGAGGAGCGGCAGCAGGTTTGGCAATCATTACCGCACTGACAGATTGGCGGTGTTCAGGTCGCTCTGTTCTCCGGGAGCTATATACAGCACTAGCCTCCCTTTTGAAGGGTTTCTTCTCAGTACTGGAGGAGGCAACTTTCTGTATCTTCCCCGATTTTATACCGGCCTCGATCCTTTCACCAGTCAAGATCAGATCAGTAAACCCAGCAGAGGAATTACCAATGAGATGATTGAAAAATGGACCAGATAGGGTCCCCAAAAACACATCTACCAGCTCCCGATCCGTCAATGGTGGCTGCACCCTGCCAGCCAGGTCTCTCCATTTCTGGGCGTACTCCTTAAAACCTTCACTCGACCCTAGCGACATACCCTGGAGCTGGGTACGCGTAGGAGCGAGGTCGGCATTATACTGATACTGCTTGTAAAAAGCAGTGGCCAGATCCTCCCAGTTACGAATGCTGATTCCATCCAGCTGATAGAACCAATCGAGGTGAGTCCCTGAAAGACTCTCCTGGAAGAAGTGGATCCAAAGGTTCTTGTCTGCTGTGTAAGGCTGGATCTTCCTTACATAAGAACGGAGGTGCATCTTGGGACAGGAAGCCCCATCATACTTCACGAAGGTAGGTGTTTTGAACTTGTGTGGGATCACCACGCCAGTAGATAACCCCAAGTCTCCGAAATCCAATCCAGGCACCCGTTGAATTTCCATAGCCTTTAATCTGTCTTCCAGCTGTTTGTACCGGTCTTCAGCAGGAGGGTACTGTTCGTCGTTGAAGTCTGTTTCAGTATCAGAGCCCACAGGAGTAGGGACCTCCCTTTCTTGGTGACTACCTTCCGTCACAGATGGAGGAGTCCTTTCAGCTTCCACCAAAGTGTTCCCGAGTCTGCGCCCGGTGTTAAATAGCACAGTCCTCCTCTTCTTCTTAGTCTTCTTCAGAAGCATGGTCTTCAACTCTTGTTGACCCTGAGCCAAGCCCTTGATCAGCTCCTGAAATTGGGCGTTCTGCGCCTGAAATTGGACGTTCTGCGCCTGAAGAGCCTTGATAGATGCCTCGGTTGATGATTCAGGGTTCATGATGCTGAAATAAACAGCGAAGAACGGTAAACAACCTGAAAAGAAGAGTACCTATGATGCACATGATGAATGATATGTGTTTATGCGATGCATTCAAGAGTTCGAAAATTCAAATTTGTTGTAGACCAAAAGGAACACACGTTATTATTAAGAAAATCATTGTTTAATACATCAAAGCCTCATGAGCAAAAGTACAAAAAGATCAAATCAATCCCAAAATATGTTGCGCATCTTCTTTGGAGCTATGTAAGTGTTGAGGTTCCTTTCCTCGTGCAACAGGCGGGTGAGCTCCAAGACCTTCCTTTCACTGGCATGCAAACTAGTCTCAAGAGAATTCCGCTCTTCCTTAAGCTGGATCCAGCTCTTCTGCATCTCTTCCCAGGATGTGGGCATATCAGGGTGCTGAATAACATGAGACACCTCTCCTTCCAAGGCAGGCTCTTTGATTACTGGAAGCATGTGAGGATAAGGCATTACTAATTTCTGAGAGCGGGCTCGTACCCACTTGAGGTAAGGCTCCAAAGGGATGGAGTTCCTGTGCCCCAGTGTCTTGCTGTTTATCCTACTAGGCATCCTCCAAGCTCTGATAAATCTCTGGCAAAGTCCTTGAGTATCGTTGTCGAAGTCAAAAACTATGTCAGGAATCAACATATCATGAGGACCATCCCTCCGAGCATAACCAAATTGTCTCCAAGCCAGGCATGGACTATAAGTAATACCCCCTCTGATTCCAAGTAAAGGAACATTAGGATACTCCCCGCAACGATCAATGATAGTGACATCTTCCCTGGACCTAGGGCACCAATGTATATCTGCATGTGTAAGAGTCATCAACCGTTGTGACCATCTCAAACCCCGCTCGTTCTTCAGGACTGATTGTGGGAGGTGCGAAATAAACCACTTTCCCAGGAGAGGAGTGCAACACATTAGGACACCTCTTTTTCTCATGGTTCGAGTGTAACATGAGTGAAGGATGTCCCCCAGCAACGTAGGTATAGGGTTCCTGGACATAAAGATCTGGACAGCATTGATATCAACGAGCTGGTCTGGGTTAGGGAACAACACCAAACCATAAACAAGAAGGGCCACAACCTTTTCAAAAGCTTGTAAGTCAAGGGAGTTCCAACATTCATAGGCCTTTTCAAACAGAACCCTGGCTAAGAACCCTTTGATACCACTTCTAACTTCCCAATGTCCCTTGAGGTCAGATGACCGTAGGTGCAAGGCTTTAGCAATCTCTTCAAGCTTAGGTTCCTTTTCTGTACCGTTGAAGGGTAGCTGATCAAGGATAGGGATCTTCAGGAGTCGGGAGAACTCCTCCAATGTAGGTACCAACTGATAGTCCAAGAAGGTGAAACAGTGATGCAGAGGATCAAAGAATTGGAACAAGACCTTTATCATATCTTCCTCAATGTTGGTGTTGACCAAGCTGATGAGGCTTCCATGCCTTTCACTGAATGAAGAGTTCTCGGGAATCCTGGATATAAGCTCCTTAAGCTGAGGAGGGATCCTTACAAGACTGATTGGAATTGTCTTTCTACGAACAGTTTCCATGTCCTACAAAACAAGAACAAAGATGAAAATTCGAACCCCTGAAATGGTTAGTTAATGCATATGATGCTGGATGATGTCATGATGTTATGATTAAACACACCACAGATATTTACAAAGACAAACATGTAAGGCACACAAGGCACACAAGACAGGCCCTTAAGGTTTAAGGCCAGCATGGGGTCTGGGTAATACCCTCTTGAAGTTGGTGGGTTCAACCTGTCCTAATCAAAGTAACCGGGTTCTAAGGTTCCCAATATCACGGGATTGCTTTCATTGTTCATCGTTTCGATTTAGCCACTGAACTGGCGACCGAAATATTCCAGGAAAGCAACCCTCAATTGAGTGTAGTATCGAGTATCAACCAACCTCGGACTGCACCAAAGTCAGTTATCTCACTACCCTAAAGAGGCCAAGATGGTTCAATTAAGGTTCCTAAGGTCTGTTGATGCTTCATGACACCACATGGAGGCCCCGTACTCTCCTTGACTGAACTCAAGGGTTACCGGTACACACCAAAGTGCCACATCAACGTAGCAGACTGTTTCAACCATGTCGGTATACCCCGCACAGTTCCCTCACAGCCTTGTTGCTACTTTCTAAAAGGGTATCCCCCAGATCCGGGTTAGGATCTATAGAACTCCCAAGACAGTCCCACAATTTAAAGCAAACAAAGCAATACAATTGAAAACACAGTTATGAACTAACCCTAAGGTACACCTCACTTTAAGTTTGTAAATCCCCAGCAGAGTCGCCAGTTCTGTGATCGGTGGATCTGGAACTGACTGTTTTAAAGCTGGTTCGCGAAATGTCGCGGTAAGCAAGAGTCGCCACCGTCTTTTATTTTCTCCAAATGGAAAGGACAAAAGCACAGAAAAATTCCTTAAAGAGATTGCTCTCGGTTCGGGAGGTAGATTATAGAAAGGGAAGGTGTTAGCACCCTTTCTATCCATGGTTATCCATGGGCTCTTAGATACTTGCTCATTGTGTTTTCAAAATTGTTTGTTTGCTTTTCAATGTGGGTTAACAAAGTTTCTTTGAAAAAATTTCAGTTCGACTCGTACGTCAGAGTGTTTGAAAAATTTGCTTTGAAAGCTTTTGAAAAGTGTTGGTGTGAAAAGATTTCAGTTTGTTTTGAAGAGAGCAAGTATCCATGAGTCGTCTACCTACCCTAAGGAATTCGTCTGTGTAAATGTCCTTTAAAGTAGTGCCATCCCACCATTGAGAGGTAGGTAGCACCACTGTTGGAGGTGTTCGGGTCAATTCGAGTTTTAGGGGCATGGTGATCACCGGAGCAATGGGAAGACACCTTAGAAGCTACCCTCATGCCAGGTTCCCGGATCATGAGGACTTGCTAAGACGTCCTCTACTCGACGATCACCTTTCGAAAGGCAACAGTGAGGCGTACCCTAGGGGTGGTGTGTGCGGTCCGTGTGTCATGTTTCAATTATTTTGTCTTGTCATGTTTGTTGTGATCTACGCTTGATTTTATTTTTAAGTCCATACATTCTTTCATGCATATTTATTAACAGTTGTATATTTGCGAGAAAATAAATCTAAACTATTACAAATGGCGCGGGTCCACATCGCCAAAATAAACCGAACCCGATTTGACTGAAAGTAAAAGTGCGAGAAATAAAGTAAAAATTATTACAAGGCTTTGGGGTATATACATAATTATTTAAACGATATAAAATAAATGTGCGAAATAAAGGAATTAAAAACAAAACTAGGGCGTTGGACCCTTTTGCAATAAGTTAAAATTAATGAAGAATAAAAATTAAAAATTAAATGTTTTGGTATTTTTGTGTTTTTTAAGGTTTAAAAGAAAAAGAATTAATTAAAACAAAAAATTGGTTGTAAACCCTAATTCTAATGTTTTTTAAGTTATTAAGAAAAAGATTTAATTTTTAACCTAATTTAAATCTAAGTCATTTATATACATTTAATTATAAAATAGAATAAATAAATAATTATATTATGATAAAAAAAGAAAAAATTTAAGAGGAATGAACATTGTTAATTAACCTAATTCTATGTTTTGATTTTTATTAAAAGGAATTAAAGTTGGAAACCTAATTAAAACTAAATATTTACATGTGATTATTTATACAAAAAAAACAATATTTAAAATAAAATAATTATTAAATTTTTTGCCTTTTCTGATTTTTGTGATGTTTTTGTATTTTTGTAAAAAAAATAATTATTGAATTAAAACAACAAAACAAATAAAATAGTAATTAAAAGATATAAGAAAAATAAATTAAATGGGCAAACCAGGGTGGGGTGTAGCCCCAGAATTGGAGGTTCAGGCCTGGAGTTATGGCCCATTAAGCCTTGAATTTGTTGACCCTTCTGGATCATGCGTGGCATGTTGACTTACATCCATGGTATGCTTTCAATCTGAACCCTTGATTAGATCTCCTGGGACGCGTGGGCAATAGATGAGGAGGACGTATGGTGGTCCTTAAGAGCGTGCCTGCATAGGAATGAACATTGAAAAATATTATGGAAATTGCCAGACCTGGGACTTGAACCCAGGTCATGAGAGTCACATGCACGTATCCCTGTCCACTGAGCCATTTGTGTTTCATTTAATATATAACATCAAATAAATAATATAAAGGAAAAACTGCGTTAGTGGGAGTCAGCGCGCCACTTTTTAAACCCACGAATTACTGAGTGACACGATTCCATCTTCTTCATCGTTTTTATTTTTTTTCTGAAACAAGGTTGTAAGGCAACGGTTTTGGAAGCGTGGCCTTAGACTAGCTACAAGAAAATAGCGACTAGCGCTATGGTGATCATAAATTGATCGCGACTAGTGCCTTCTCTTCGTCTTGATGAGCTGAGCGCAATGGTATGAGTCTGGAGTCATGATTTTGCTTCGTTTGAGAAGCCCTAATTTTGAATCTGAAAAACCTAGAAATTCAACAATGGCAAAAGCGCATATATGACACAAAAACGTAATTGAACATGTTGGTTAGCTTAGAAACATCATTATGAGCAAGAATCCATAAAGAAAAATGCAAAAGAATGCTTGGATTATGCTATGCGATTTGAAATTTTTTACAACACAGTCTGAGTTGTAGCTACCACTTCTTGGCGTTTTGATTGATGTTAGGAATTGGGATGTGTTCAGAAAGGGTCCAGGAAGCTATTAGAAAAAGAATTAAGGCTTGAAAATTCCTCTCACCTTGATTTCAGTTTTGTGTTTTTATGCCAAAATTTCAATGTTGCCACAAGCCTTTGAGCGCAGCATATGAGGTGTTAGGCTTAGGGTTTGACTCAGTGCATATGATGGAAGAGAATTGGCTTGCTATTTGACCTTAATTCATGCTCATGAAAGAACAAGTCCTAGGGTTTCCACCATTAACCAATTTTCCTTCTTTTAAGCCAAGACCAAGACCTAGTGTGCAATTTAACCCTAGCCTGAGTTTTTGAGTTGGCCCATGATACATGGAAGTTGTCCAAATTCACATGACACTATTCCATTGGTTTTTGAATTTTATTTGAATTTTCAAAGATTTAAAATGAATTAAATTATCAAAAATTAAATAAAATAGAAAAATCAATATTTGGTCTTGAAATTAACCATGGGACACGTGTGTGGCATGACAAGGATGAATCAAGTGGAAGAAAGTGGGCCCTTTTGTCAAAAATTGGAATTTCAAGGATAGTTGACTTTTGCCATTTCACAAAAATTTCCCAACTTCTACAAGGCATAACTTGCTCAATTTTTAAGCTTTTCACATGTTCTTGGACATTTTGGAAAGGTCTTTGAGTCCTTTAACCAATGCCTTTGGTCCCATGTCATTTTGATTTACCAATCTCAAGTTATGGCCTTTGACTTAAAGTCCCTTTTTGTTGACTTTTGAAAATGACCTATAATGTTGAAATTGATAACTTTTTGTGAGAGCATTTCTTGGACTTGAAGTATGAAGATGAGTTGTAGGAAATGTCTTTCTCTTCAAAATGAGCTTTGGATGGAATTTTTCTGATAATCCATGTGAAAGTTATGCTCTGGTCAATTTCAGTTGACTTTTTCAGCTGTCCAAATATAGCAACTTTTGCATCTTTGATGATTTCTGAGCCAAATTTTGAGAATCATGATCAAGCATTGATCAAATGATGTTTGTGGCTTCAAAATGATATGTTGACCAAAAATTTGAACTTTTGACTGCCAAATGACCATTTTGCCCCTACAGTTGACTGTAGTGCAATTTAGGGTTTTGACTGTGCAATCTTGAGCTGAATGCCTTGAAACTTGATATGAGGATGCTTGACCATGTTTGTAAGCATATGAGACTTGATTGGGCCTTTGAATACTTCCTTTTCTTGATCAGACTCAAAACCCTAATTTTGACTGTATGGGAGACTGTTGCACTGCACAACCCTTGGGGAATTTTGTAGCTTGGCTTGGCAATTTCTTGAGGAATATGGGAGGGCAAATTTTGGGGTATAACACGTACCCTAGGGGTGGTGTGTGCAATTTGTGTGTCGTTTTCATTTGCATTTGTCTTGTCATGTCATTGGTGTTCTACGCTTGTTTTTATTTATGGCCATTCATTCTTGCATGCATCAATTAACAGTTAAAATATTTGCGAGAAGTAAAAATTCTAAAGCTATTACAAAAGGCGCGGGTCCACATCGCCAAAATTTCTCGAACCCGATTTGACAGAAAAATAAAGAATTAAAAGAAAAAGTGCGAGCAATTAGTTACACGGCTTTGGGAGAGATACATAAATATTATACGAAAGAAGAAATAAATGTGCGAATTGAAATTTAAATCGAAACGAGGGCGTTGGACCCTTTTTACAAAATTAAATTAAACGATGGAATTAATTAATTAAAAAAGGAACAGAAATTGCTTTTGGTATTTTTGGTATTTTTATGTTTAATGGGAAAAAGAATTAATTAAAATAATATGCTAACCCTAATTCTACAATTTTGACTTTATTATGAAAAGATTAAGTTTTACCCTAAAATTAAACCCTAATTAATTTACATACAATTTAATTACAAAAATAAATATTTAATATTTTAATTATTATGAAAGAAAAATAAAAAGGAATAAAAATTATCATGAACCCTAAATCTACCATTTTCTAGATTTTTTATTAAAAAGTTAAGATTAAAACCTAATTTAATAACTAAGTTTAATTATATGCAATTTAATTGAAAATACTTAAAATAAAAACATTTATTATTTTTCTTGTCTTTTCTGATTTTTTATGTGTTTTTTATATTTATGAAAATAAGGAATTAATTAAGAAAACAATAATTTAAAAGAAAATAGAAATAATAATAATAAAAAAAAATAAAGAAAGTAAAAAAAGTTTAGCAAACCTAGGGGGGTTGCAGTCCCCAAAGTGGAGGTTTTTCTTCAGTAATCTGGCCCATTTACCCTTGGCCCGTTGGACTTTTCAGGACGCGTGTACACGCGTTGACTAGGGCACATCGTGTTCCCCAGGCCTGTGCTTTTGGATTGATGTAATTGACGCGTGGACGGCTTGATCTTGAAGGTGTATGGTGCGCTTCAGCATTGAATCTGCATGGAAACATTCATTGAAAAATAATATGGCAATAGCGAGGACCTGGGGCTCGAACCCAGGTCATCAACGTTATCAGCACATGCGCTTCACCACTGCTCCACTTTGTCCATCTGTAAATTAATATAACAAATAAACATTATAAAACAAAACGCGTTAATGCTTGATTTTCCGCGCGAACTTTTAAACCAGCCAACCATCGCCTGCCACGAGATCATCTTCTCCATTGTTTATTTTTTGCCTTAAACATAAACATAATAAGCAACGGTTTTTTAAGCGTTCTTTTAGGCATGCTTTGGAAAAATAGCGAATAGCCCAAGAACGCTCATAAATTGAGCGCGAGGGTGGGTTCCTCTTCGTCCAAGTGTACTGGACTGAATGGCCTTGGTTTCACACTCCAATTTTTCCTCATTTAAAAAACCCCAATTCTGAGCTTCATGAACCCTAATGAACAACAATGGCATATTTGCGTATAGTGCATAAAAATACAATTAATCCACATGGTTAGCTTCAGAATACAATACTCAGTATGAATACATAAATAAAATGCCATGAAACTGTCTCAAAATTAAAACACGAGTATGCATTTTTATGAGGAAAAATTCGATTCTGTACAACGATTTAGGGCGTTAGAGTTGGTGCTTTCGATTGGGAATCCTTCCTTGAAGCTTCAGGAAGGTGATTGAACAACTCTTATGCCTTGAATCAACCTCCAACCTTGTTTTATGATTTGAAGTTTTTCACCAAAAAGTCAAGTTTGCCAATGGTGTTTTCTGCGCGGCTTAGTGGTCAAATGCATTAGGTCTTGCTTGCTTGTATATGTAGGAATGATTAGGGTTAGAAAACTTGATCCAAATCTCTTGCATTCATGAATATGATATTTGATTTTTTTACATGATTTTCAAATCTTTTTCACATGCTTTTTGATGTAAATCATGACCAATCCAATTGATTCTTTCCATATTTGGCTAGGCACGAAATCTTGAGGATATAACATGCACAAAAAGATTGAAAAACTTAGGTTAATTATTTTTCATGTATTTAATTGATTTAAATGAATTATTATTAATAAAAATTCAAATAAATAAATAAAAAATGAATAAAAACTTCCCTTTGGGCCAAGTGGTCGTGCACATGCCTTGGATGATGAATTGTGGAAGAAAAATAGGCCCATTAGCAATTTTAGGTCATTTGAATCAATGTTGACTTTTCAAAATATCCAAAAATTTCCCAACTTCCACAAGGCATAACTTGCTCAATTTTTAAGCTTTGCTCATGTTCTTGGACATTTTGGAAAGGTCTTTGAGTCCTCTAACCAATGTCTTTGGTCCCATGACATTTTGATTTACCAATCTCAAGTTATGGCCTTTGACTTAAAGTCCCTTTTTGTTGACTTTTGAAAATGACCTATAATGTTGAAATTGATAACTTTTTGTGAGATAATTTCTTGGATTTGAAGTATGAAGATGAGTTGTAGGAAATGTCTTTCTCTTCAAAATGAGCTTTGGATGGAATTTTTCTGATAATCCATGTGAAAGTTATGCCCTAGTCAATTTACAGTTGACTTTTTCAACTGTCCAAATAAGGAAACTTTTGCATCTTGATGATTTTTGAGCCAAGCTTTGAGAATCATGATCAAGCATTGATCAAATGATGTTTGTGGCTTCAAAATGATATGTTGACCAAAAATTTGAACTTTTGACTACCAAATGACCATTTTGCCCCTACAGTTGACTGTAGTGCAATTAGGGTTTTTGACTGTGCAATTTTGTGCTGAAAGTCTTGAAACTTGATATGAGGATGCTTGACCATATTTGTAGGCATGTGGGACTTGATTGGACCCTTGGAAACTTCATTTTCTTGATCAGGACCAAAACCCTAATTTTGACTGCTTAGGAGACCCTTACACTGTGCAACCCTTGGGGAATTTTGAAGCTTGACTTGGCAATTTCTTGAAGAATATGGGAGGGCAAATTTTGGGGTACAACATATATGATATAACTAATAAACATGATAAAATAAAACGAATGCTAGTGCTCTTTTCCGCGCGAAAATTTGAATCAACCAATTACTGATGGCCACCTAGTCATCTTCTTCATCGTTGTGTTTTTCCTGAAAATAGAAAAAAGGTTAGCGGGGCTTTTTAACCCCCCCGAGAGTATGCCATATCTGAAAATAGCGAACAGGCCGTCCGACCATATAAATTAGGCGCGAGAGTAGTTTCCAAATCGTCCAAGCCTGCTGGTTTCATTCATGGAATTATGGTGTGCTAATTTTACCATATCCAAAAAGCCCTAATTCGAAAGCTGAAGAACCCTAAAAAACAACAATGGTAGATTCGTGTATGGGTGATAAAAATACAATTAAATTACACAGTTAGCATCAGAATCCATCAATTAGTCAGAATCCATAAGAAAAATGCAATGAATGTGCTTGAAAATCAAAATACGATTATTCATATTATATGAAAAAGTTTGATTTCTGGATACCGATTCAAAGGGCTATGCGTATGGAAAGCTATCCAGTTAGACTCAGTGATGTCCTAGGAAGGTAATGGAATGAATTTCTTGGCTTGAATCGACCTAGAACTTGGTTTTCAGTGTTGGACTTTTCTTGATAAATTTCAAGTTTGCATATGGTTTTTTCTGCGCAGCTTAGACCTTCTTAGCATTAGGGTTGCACTTGGTATTTATGTGAGAATGATTTAGGTCAAAAAAATTGATCAAAACATCCATGAATTGATGAAAAAGATATTTGATTTTCAAGCCATTATTTTGAAATTTTTTTCACATGTTTTTGATGCCAATCACATCCAATTGCCTTTGATTCTTTCCTAATCTGATTTGCACGAAATCTTGGAGATGTTTTATGCACAAAAAGATTTGAAACATTAGGTTTAACACTTTTCATGTATTTTATTTAATTAAATGAATTATTAATAATAAAAAATCCAAATAAATAAATAAAAATGATAAAAAACTTCCCTTTGGGCCAAATGGTCGTGTACATGCCTTGGATGATGAATTGTGGAAGAAAAAGAGGCCCATTAGCATTTTTAGGTCATTTGAATCAATGTTGACTTTTCAAAATATCCAAAAATTTCCCAACTTCCACAAGGCATAACTTGCTCAATTTTTAAGCTTTGCTCATTTTCTTGGACATTTTGGAAAGGTCTTTGAGTCCTCTAACCAATGTCTTTGGTCCCATGACATTTTGATTTACCAATCTCAAGTTATGGCCTTTGACTTAAAGTCCCTTTTTGTTGACTTTTGAAAATGACCTATAATGTTGAAATTGATAACTTTTTGTGAGAGCATTTCTTGGACTTGAAGTATGAATAGGAGTTGTAGGAAATGTCTTTCTATTCAAAATGAGATTTGGATGGAATTTTTTTGATAATCCATGTGAAAGTTATGCCCTGGTCAAGTTACAGTTGACTTTTTCAACTGTCCAAATAAGGAAACTTTTGCATCTTGATGATTTTTGAGCCAAGCTTTGAGAATCATGATCAAGAATTGATCAAATGGTGTTTGTGGCTTCAAAATGAGATGTTGACCAAAAATTTGAACTTTTGACTGTCAAATGGCCATTTTGCCCCTACAGTTGACTGTAGTGCAATTAGGGTTTTTGACTGTGCAATTTTGTGCTGAAAGTCTTGAAACTTGGTATGAGGATGCTTGACCATATTTATAGGCATGTGGGACTTGATTGGACCCTTGGAAACTTCATTTACTTTGTCAGAACCAAAACCCTAATTTTGATTGTTAGGAGGCCCTTGAACTGTGCAACCCTTGGGGAGATTTTGAAGCTTGACTTGGCAATTTCTTGAAGAATATGGGAGGGCAAATTTTGGGGTACAACACTCCCCTCCATTCAATTATTCATCTTCAAGAGAAAAAGAGAAAAGTCAAAAAGCAGATAAATAAATAATGACAGATAAAAAGAGTTCATCATTAAGGGCCACTGATTGGGATCAGTTAACCCTCTCTGCAAATCACGGGATTTCTCCCGGTTCACAAAGAGGGAAGAATTTTATTTGCTAATCATGAATGCAAAGTTGAGGAAAAAATGCAAAGTGTCAAACTGCATAAGTTCAAAATCTCAAACTCCAAGTTCAAACCAAACTGAAAAATCCAAATTCCTACTTTCTGTCAAAAATGCCAAAAGGTACAAGTTGCTGTCACAGGATCCAAGCTGTCAATAAAGAAGATTTTGGAAAGATATCAAGCTGTCAAAGAAAAGAGACAAGAATGCAGAGCAAAACTATTATGCAAGCAATAAATCTCACTTTCATCATTTCCCAAAGAAAAGTGGCCACTTTCAGAACTAAAAGTACATCATAAACATTATTATAATGCAAAGTGTACTAGAGAGAGAGAAGAGCAAAAAAGAAGCAGGTTTGCAGGCTTAAGGCTTGAAGCATAAGAAACTAATATAAAAAACAACTGCAACAGTACAGTGGAAAAGGGAGAGCAAAAACCAATACAGAGAATATACACAAAACTGTATAAGCTGTATAAACCATTCCAAAAACCGGCACAACCATTAACCTGCATCAACCACTTAACCAAAAACAACAAAAAAATCAGTTCACTACAAGGATACCTGCTAAGGTCATAAACTTAAAGCATCAAACCTTAATCAAAATCTGTCTAAACATCCAACCTGCCTAAGTATCAACCTGAAGCTAAAAACCCCAAGCCTAAGCATAAACCAGTTAAGCATCAAACCTGAAACCCAAAAACTGTGGCCAAAAAAACAATATATCAGACAGCAGACCTGCAATCAAAAAGGGGGGGGGGGGGGTAACACACAAACCTGTAACTATGCCTTAAAACCTCCAGCCAAAAAAAAAAGCAGTTTAAGGTCAAGCCTCACCATGCCTATCAATAACTAAAAACCTCCAGCCAGAACACCAGTTCAGGCCTCAAAGCCTCATCCTGCCTAAAACCTTAACCATTCAAAGCCAAATATATCACAAAAACCAGCATATGCCCATAACCAGAAAACCTTACCAGTTACAAAAGCCAACAACTCAAAACATATCTCATCAACACTAAAAAGATCCAACATCACAAGCCTCAGAAAAAGCAATATCACAAGCCTCAGACAGCATCATCATGGGCCATTAATTTAAGCATACAGTAGAAGAAGAAGAAGAGAGGCTAATCAAAGAAAAAGCTTCAACAATAGCATGTTACAGTTATAGCATTCAAGCCCTCAGAAAGATATCATCACAGGGCAATCAAAAAACAAGCAATATAAGCATACGAGCAAAGAAGGCAACTATCAAGCTCAACAGTTTCAAAGGCAAGTTCAAGGCAACTGAGATAGAAAAAGTTTCAAAGGCAAATTCGAGGCAAAAGAGAAGAGAGAAAATCTAAGGTATTCAGAAGCATTCAAAGCATCTCAAGGCAACATCACAGGCAAACGTTCAAAGGGGCATAGCACACGAAATAGCCAACAAAGAGAAGAAGAAAAGAGGACATCAAGTTAAGCTTTCAGACCAACATCATAAAGCCCAAGAAGTAGTACAGAAATACCAAGTGTCGTTCAAGCAAGTCCTCCACCGCTGAGCCTCCTAAGCACCTCCATCCTCTTCCTCCCCTCCGTCAAGGTAGTTCTCTCTTTCCCCTTTTCTTTTCATACCTCGCACAAGACAAACCAAAACACATTAATCAATAAAACACAGAATCAGATTCAACAATCAAAGAATCTTAACATGTAAATCCAAACGTCTAACAAATTTGAGACATTTCGTTACCTTGTTTTACCGTTGCTTGAACGATCGTGAGGGGAAGGACGAGAGATGGCACTGGTGGCTAGGTGGAGGAGATTGCACTCAGGAACGGAGAAGATGAACGAAGCCACAAACGGCGCTTCTGTTCGCTCACAAACCCTGCGTGTTTCAAACTGAACACAAATCACTCAGAACCCTAAAACATTTTTGTGTCAAGACTTGGGCCTTGCCCATTTCAACCACGTCCAGGCCTTTTGTTTTCCCAACTCACACCTCCCATTTCTCTTTTGCCTGGGCCTTGCCCGTTTCAAACATTAAGCCCATTCTTGCTTACTAACATTTGTAACATCTTAACATTAATCACTTTTTTATATAATTTACATAATACTAATTTCATTTCATTTTTTTCTTTACACTAAACAATACCTTTTCTTATATTAGCATAGTTAAATAGAAATACAAAACATGACAATAACATACTAATATTTTAATACAAAATACAGTGTAATTAAAATGAAAAAAACCTTTCTTTTTCTTAAGATAAATACTTCTCTTTTATTTTTTAAAGAAACATTATCTTTGTACATAAATTCCTTTTTTTAAATAAATACATTTTTGCATAATTTAAATTCTTAAACATTTAATTAAAATGCTTTTTGTACATCATAAATAAAGATACCTTGTTATACATAATTTAATTAGAATTTAAAACATTTGATTAAAACATTTCTTTTTGTACATATTAAGAAAATACAAGATTATTAATTAAATTAAATTAACATTTAATTTTTCTTTAGGTTAAAACAATACTTAATAATACTCTCGTAAAAATTACATTGTCGCACCTGTAAATAATCAAATACACGTATACACGTACACTTACACAATACATTTACATAGCTCCTATACACATTTGCTTATATTTGTATATTCGTTACATTTACATTTGATCGCAAATTCGATTTGGACATTACATTCCTAAAGTCTCATCCCCATTTGTAAATTTGTACCCCCACTCCCGGATACTTATTTTGTAATAGCGTAGACTTTACATTTTCGCAATTTACCGCTTTCAATTATACCATGGTTAGACCTAGAGTTTGCATGTACATAAAATCAAACGCTAGATAACCTAATACAAGACAAATACATGAAATCGATACACGATCACACTTGCACCCTCTAGGGTAATCCCACATGTTGCCTTCCAAAATGGGCCGTGCTTGCACGTCGAGTATCTTTGGCAAAACAAATTCAAATGATCATAAGTCCCTCGATGACGCTTTCGAATGTTGCCTAAACGGAATGATCATAGTCCCTTCAAAGCGAATTGCCAAAGACACTTGGCACCATTGCATTCATGGTCCATACGATGACCCGCGCACGTCCCGAATAAACACCCTAAACGCAAGATTGTCCACCAAATTCAATGGTGGAACAAAATTGTTAAAAAAGGGTTGAAATCATAGAGAAAACCTTTGAGTACAATAGGGTAGACAAAACTCTTAGTTACTTGAGATCAACTTGCAAAAACACTTGCCTTCTTTTCAAAAACCACATTCCACAAGCACTTTCAACACAAACTCTCAAAACATTTTTGAAACATCTTTTCGAAAAGATACACGGCTTTGTAAAATATTCGAGTAAAGAATTGTTACAAGGTTAGCCTAAGACAAGGCATCTTCTTCCAAAACATTTTCAAAACACACACACACACACCACAATTTCAAGCAATCGAAAATCAAGGCAAGTGATCTAAAAACCAAGTAACTAAGAGCCCATGGATAACCATGGATGAAAAGGGTGCTAATACCTTCCCTTTTCATAATCTACCCCCCAGAACCACGAAACATCTCAAAAGGTTTTTGCTGTGCTTTTTCAACCTTTCCTTTAGGATAAAATAAAAAGTCGGTGGCGACTCTTGCTCAACCTCACAAGTGCGAACACGAACGCAAAACCACAGTCAGTTCTCCCACCGTATCACAGAACTGGCGACTTTGCTGGGGAGAATTTTAAAAGTGGGGTTACCTTAGGGTTTAGATCACCTTTACTTTCTTGCTTTGATTGACTTGATTGCTTTATCTTTTGGGTTCTTTGTTTGGGTTTGTTGTAAATCCTCCACCCGGATTTGGGGCACCTTTTTAGGTAAATAGCAAAAAAAAAAACTGCGAGGGAACTGTGCGGGGTATACCGACATGGTTGAAGTAGTAAGCTATGTTAGTGTGACATATTTGTGAGTACCGGTAACCCTTGAGTAGTCAAGGAGAGTACGGGGCTGCTGTGTGATGTCGTGAAGCACTAACGGACTCTTAGAACCTTAATTGACCATCTTAGCCTTTTTAGGGGTAGTGAGATGACCGACTTTGGTGCAGTCCGAAGTTGGTAGATCCTCGATACTACACTCTTTTGAGGATTATTTTCTTGGAATATTTTGGTCGCCAGTAAGTGGCTAAACCGAAACAATGAACACAGAAAACAATCCAATGATATTGAGCTCCTTAGAACCCGGTTTCTATTTTAGGACAGGATGAGCCAACTAACTTCAAGAGGGTACTTACCTGAACCTCATGCAAGCCTAAACCTAAGGACTTGTTTGCTTTGTATGAATATGTTTGCTTGTATATACACTCACTTGCTTTTTGCATACATGTACATAACATCATCATACCATAGCATTTTCAATAACCATCTCAAGGATCTCGAGGGTTCTTTTGATGCAGGGTCACGTTGAACCAGACGTCTATCAAGGGGAAAGAGGTTTTTCCTCTAATCAATGCCAATCAAAGATCAAGTGCAATAACTTGAATCAGTGGCTATGACCCACTTGACATGGTGAGCTCGATTCTCATGGAAAGACGTCCACCGGTGCAGAGATCTCCAATCCAAGAGCAAAGTTCAACCTCTAACATTTTCTTGTGTTTACCCCAAGAGATCCTTGAAAGCATGCATCCACATATCATGCATTACATTTTGACAGTCTCTCCTTTTTCAGGTTTCCTTATTCTCCTGCTGTTTATTTCAGTAAGAGATGGCTCTAGAAAGTTCTGTCAAAGACATCCAAGACCAGACTGCTCAGCTGCAGGAGATGTTCCTGAACTTGTCTCTGGGGCAAGAAGAGATGAAAGCTCTCCTCACAAAGGGCTTGGAGAATTCCAACAATGCCAGGAGTGATCAGCTTGCAGAACTGCAGTTTGATCTGACAACCTTGAGGACCCAAGTGATGGGACAGTTGGTGGGCCAGATAGCTCTCATCCAAGACCTATCTCAAAGACAAGAGGAACTCATAGTTCTTGTCCGCCAACTGCTTCCGAACAACCAACTGGGGCAAACATCTGAGGTTGAAGAGCAAGTCACCGCTCAACCTCCATCCACTCAAGAAGACAAGGGGAAAGCTCCTTTGCTTGCTTCAGGGTCACAGGCCCATTGTGATACGGTGGGAGAACTGACTGTGGTTTTGTGTTCGTATTCGCACTTGTGCGGTTGAGCAAGAGTTGCCACCGACTTTTTATTTTATCCTAAAGGAAATGTTAAAAAAGCACAGCAAAAACCTTTTGAGATGTTTCGTGGGTCCGGGGGGTAGATTATGAAAAGGGAAGGTATTAACACCCTTTTCATCCATGGTTATCCATGGGCTCTTAGTTACTTGGTTTTTAGATCACTTGCCTTGATTTTAGATTGCTTGAAAAATGGTGTGTGTGTGAGTGTTTTTGAAAATGTTTTGGAAGAAGATGCCTTATCTTAGGCGACTAATGTATTTGACTCGTGTTTGAGTGTTTTACAAAAGTGTGGATCTTTTCGAAAAGATGTTTCAAATGTTTTTTGAGAGTTTGTTTTGAAAGTGTTGTGGATTGTGGTTTTTGAAAAGAAGGCAAGTGTTTTTGCAAGTTGATCTCAAGTAACTAAGAGTTTTGTCTACCCTATTGTACTCAAAGGTTTTTTCTATGCTTTCAACCCTTTAAGAATTTTGTTCCACCATTGAATTTGGTGGACAATCTTGCGTTTAGGAAGTTTGTTCGGGACGGGCGCGGGTCATCGTATGGACCACGAATGCAATGGTGCCAAGTGTCTTTGGAAATTTGCTTTGAAGGGACTATGATCATTCCGTTTAGGCAACATTCGAAAGCGTCATCGAGGGACTTATGATCATTTGAATTTGTTTTGCCAAAGATACTTGACGTGCAAGCATGGCCCATTTTGGAAGGCAACATGTGGGATTACCCTAGAGGGTGCAAGTGTGATTGTGTATTGATTTCATGTATTTGTCTTGTATTAGGTTATCTAGCGTTTGATTTTATGTACATGCAAACCCTAGGTCTAACCATGGTATAATTGAAAGCGGTAAATTGCGAAAATGTAAAGTCTACGCTATTACAAAATAGTATCCGGGAGTGGGGGTACAATATTCACAAATGGGGATGAGACTTATAGTATCCAATAAGTTACAACCAAATCAAATTTGCGATCAAATGTAAATGACGTATATCAATGCATAAGATAAACAAATGGGTATAGGAGCAATGTAAATGTATTTGTATTGTGTAAGTGTGAGATGTATTGTGTAAGTGTGAGATGTATTGTGTAAGTATGTAATTATTTACAGGTGCGACAATGTAAATTTTGAACATGTATTAAGTATTGTTTAACTTAAAGAAAAATTAAATATTTATTTAATTTAATTAATGATCTTGTATTTTTTAATATGTATGAAAAGAAAAATATTCTAAGTTTGAAAGTTATTATTTTTCATTTGACATAAGAAAGTATCTTTGTATTATTAGTAAGAATATTTGAATTAAAAGAAAAAAGTGTTTTCAATTTTAATTATATGACGTAAAGAAAAAAATGTATTTGTGTTATTTATGTACAAAGGTATTTTAATTAAAAGAAAAAACAAGGTTTTACATTTTAATTGTATTGTATAATAAAAAATGTATTTTAATTATAAAAATAATTTGAGGTCAATGGATAACAAGAAAAGATTTTGTTGATTAAATTTCATAAGAAAAGAAAATGTTGGTTTTAAAAAATAGTATGAAATAAAATTAACAATGGGCTCAAAGGTAAGGTTATGGCCCAAATGTAAAAGAAGTGGGGAGGTGTATGAAGGAAAAAGAGGCTTTGGGCGTTGGAAAAAAAAATTAGGTTAGGCCCACTGTACTGAAACAAAATTTAAGGTTGATTGCTTTATGGTTCAGTTGGACGATACGCTTAGGTTTTGTGTAGCGGCGGCGTTCGTTTGTTCGTTTATGAGTTCTTCAGCCCAAGGCCACCAGCTTCTATGCCTCCTTCTTCCCTCCAACGGTAACGTTAAGGTGACAGAATTAGGTAACAAATCTCAATCTTAATTCGTTAGGGTTTGTTAAGATTGTGCATGTCGCGATTTTATGTTCATTTCTGATTCTTATTCTTATTGCAATGATTGTTGAGGCATCATGAAAGAAAAGTGAGGGTGAAATACTACCTGGAGAAGGAGGAAGGAAGGTGAGGAAGGATAGGAGGCCAAGGGCGGAGGGAGAGGCGGAGGCGCGACGGACTTGGAACCCTGGTTCGCGTATTCTTTCCTTTTCTTCTTTTGCTTTGCCTCTGTCGCTTTCGTTGTATGCTTGCTTATGTTGTCTGTGAACGCTTGTTGCCTTGAACGTTTATTGCTTTGATACTTTGCCCTATGATGATGCAAATCTGAGGGCTCGTGGGGTTGACTTTGAGTTGTTTTGTTTGGATAGTTTATGGTTTAGACTTGAGGCTGGACTGGTTTAGGCCTTAATAGGTTTAAATGGCTTAGCAGGTCATGCTTGGATTGAATGGTAAGTGTTTTTAGGCCATGTATTGTTGGGTTATGCTTAGGCAGTTTTGACTGGTTTTATGGCCTTAACAGTTTTTTTCTTGAGGTGCAGCAGGTTTGAACTGGTGATGTTTCACAGGTTTGAGCTTTAGCAGGTTTGGCATATGCAGGTTAATGATGTTTGGTGCATAGTTTAGGTGTTTATGGACTGGTATCTGAACTTGTTGACAGGTTATGAGGTTTTTGTGTGTTTAGTTTAGGTGTTGGGGATTCTGAACTGGTTTATGGCTTCATGTTAGGCCTGCTTCAAAGCTTCAGGCAGGTTTAATGTTTGACAGGGGTTTGTATGGTATATGCTGGTATGGCTTTTTGGCTTAGGTTTTGCATATGCAGGTTAGGCTTTTGACTTGCTTCAGCTGGTTTGTATGTTGAGGCCGGTTTGAGCCAATGCAGGTTTTGTGAAGTCTTAAGGCCTAGGTTGAAATGCAGTAGCAGGTTTTGTATACCAGTTTGTATCTTTCTTTTTACCTTGGTGAAAATTCTGCTTCTTTTGCATCTGTTGGTATGGCCCCCCTTTCTTTACTGTATTCAGTCCCTTTGTATATCTTTCTTCCTGCCTAAAAGCCTAAAAACCTGCATTCTTATCTCTTCTTTTTCTCTCTCTTTAGTACACTTCAAAGAATATTAAACGTTTTTGTGTGTACTTTCTGAAAGGGCCACCCTTGTTGGGAAATGATGAAAAGAAAATGCATGCTTGCATAATGGTTTTTGTGATCGGTGGATCTGGAACTGACTGTTTAACGCTGGTTCGCGAAATGTCGCGGAAGCAAGAGTCGCCACCGTCTTTTATTTTCTCCAAATGGAAAGGACAAAAGCACAGAAAAATTCCTTAAAGAGATTGCTCTCGGTTCGGGAGGTAGGTTATAGAAAGGGAAGGTGTTAGCACCCTTTCTATCCATGGTTATCCATGGGCTCTTAGATACTTGCTCAATGTGTTTTCAAAAATGTTTGTTTGCTTTTCAATTGTGAGTTTTAAAAAGTTTCTTTGAAAATTTCAGTTCGACTCGTACGTCAGAGTGTTTGAAAATTTTGCTTTGAAAGCTTTTGAAAAGTGTCGGTGTGAAAAGATTTTGATTTGTTTTGTTTTTAAGGAGAGCAAGTATCTACGAGTCGTCTACCTACCCTAAGGAATTCGTCTGTGTAAATGTCCTTTAAAGTAGTGCCATCCCACCATTGAGAGGTAGGTAGCACCACCGTTGGAGGTATTCGGGTCAATTCGAGTTTGTAGGGACATGGTGATCACCAGAGCAATGGGAAGACACCTTAGAAGCTACCCTCATGCCAGGTTCCCGGATCATGAGGACTTACTAAGACATCCTCTACTCGACGATCACCTTTCGAGGCAAGGCAACAGTGAGGCGTACCCTAGGGGTGGTGTGTGATTTGTGTGTCGTTTTCATTGATATTTGTCTTATCATGTTCATTGTGATCTACGCTTGATTTTATTATGGCCATTCATTCTTGCATGCTTTGTTAACAGTTAAAATATTTGCGGAAAAGTAAATTCTAAGCTATTACAAATGGCGCGGGTCCACATCGCCAAAATTAAACCGGACCCGATTTGACAGAAAATAAATAAAGCAAAGGAAATAAAAGTGCGAAAAGTTTAAGTTACAACGCTTTGGGAGAGATACATAATGAATTAAGCGAAATAAAATAAATGTGCGAATTAAATAAATTACGAACGAGGGCGTTGGACCCTTTTGCAAAAAATTAAAGTTAATGAATTTAATTAATTAGAATTAATGAGGAATAAAAAATTAAAAATTAAAAAGGAATGTTTTTTTGGTGTTTTTGTATTTTTAAGATTTAATAGAAAAAATAATTAATTAAAACTAAATACTAAACCTAATTCTAATTATTTTAAGTTTATTAAGAAAATATTGACCTTTTTTAACCTAAATGAAACCCTAATTAATTTACAAGTTAATTATGAAAATAAAATAAGTAAATAATGTTATGGTAAAAAAAAGGGAAAAAATATTAAAAGGAAAAATTATCAATTACCTAATTCTATGTTTTTTTTGATTTATTAAAAAGAATTAAAATTGCAAAAACCCTAATTATACTAAATTCAATTATACAATTTATTTATGAAAATAATTAAAATAAAAATATTTATTACATTTTGTCTTTTTCTGATTTTTTTTATGATGTTTTTTATATTTTGTAAAAATAATAATTAATTTAAACAAATAAAGAAAATAAAATAACAATTATGAATAAAACAAGAAAAATATAGAGAAAGCAAACCAGGGGGGGTTCAGGCCCCAAAGTGGAGGTCTTGATCCAAGAGTTTGGGCCCAATATTCCTCAGGTCCATTGACTTTTCCATCCAGCGTGTACATGCTTTGACCAAGCTTATGATGTATATCCCATCCCAGCCTTTGATTTGGATTTGTTAGATACGTGGATGGCTAGATGATGAAGGAACATGATGCGCTTCAATGTTGTGCCTGCATGGGAATTTACATGGAAAAATAATATGGCAAATATACAGACCTGGGACTCGAACCCAGGTCTTGGATGTTGAAGCGTTAAGCGTTTGCCAGCTGAGCCAATGAAGCCATCTGTTAATTAAACATACAACAAATATAATAAAAGAAACAACGCGTTAGTGCTGGAAAACGCGCGAATTTTTAAACCAACGAATCATAGTTTGCCACGCTTCATCGTCTCCACTATCCTTGAAACAAAAAACACAAAAGCAACGGTTTTTATGGCGTGGGTTTAGAGGGCTTTAGGGAAAATAGCGAATAGCGCTATAGGTTTCATAAATTGTTCGCGAATGGTGCTTCCTGTTCGTCCAAGCTTGTTGAGTCTAATGGTCATGGTTTTGAGGCTTAATTTTGCCTTATTGCAAAAGCCCCAAATTCGAGCTCTGAAAACCCTAGAAAGTAAACATGGTAAAATCGTGTATATGGCATAAAAATACAATCAAACGCATTGGTCAGTATCAGAACATCATAAGGAATAAGAATCTATGATTAGAATGCCATGAGAATGCCTAAAACTAAAAACACGATTGTCACTTTTTCTCTATACAGGAGAGGTTCTTATTACCAATTCTTGGAGTTTGAGTTGACGTTTTGGATTGGAATGTGATCAAGGAGACTTGAGGAAGCCAATGGAATGAATATTAGGGCTTGAATCGACCTCTAAGGTTGATTTCAGTTTTGCTTTTTATGGAGAAAATTTCAAGTTTCTAATGAGTTCTTTAGCGCAGCTTAGAGTGTAGCACGATTAGGTTTGTGTTCCTGGCTTTGTAGTGAGGCAATTAGGTTAAGAAAATTGAATAAAATCCATGGCATTGATGATTTTGCATATTTGATTTTCCAAGATCTTTTCATATCTTTTCCACATGGTTTTTGTATCAATTATGATCAATTAGCTCCAAATCTTTCCTAGTTTGCATTTACACGAAATATTGACCTTAAAACATGTATAAAAAGATTGGTTTTGTTAGGTTAAATATTTTTCACATATTTTAAATTGATTTAATTGAATTAATATAAATAAAAATTCAAATAAATAAATAAAAAATTAGAAAATACTTCCCTGTGGGCCAAGTGGTCGTGCATATGCTTAGAATGATGAATCATGGAAGAAAAATGGGCCCATTTGCAATTTTAGGTCATTTGGGTCAAAGTTGACTTTTCAAAATATCCAAAAATTTCCCAACTTCCACAAGGCATAACTTGCTCAATTTTTAAGCTTTTCTCATGTTCTTGGACATTTTGGAAAGGTCTTTGAGTCCTCTAACCAATGCCTTTGGTCCCATGTCATTTTGATTTACCAATCTCAAGTTATGGCCTTTGACTTAAAGTCCCTTTTTGTTGACTTTTGAAGATGACCTATAATGTTGAAATTGATAACTTTTTGTGAGAGCATTTCTTGGACTTGAAGTATGAAGATGAGTTGTAGGAAATGTCTTTCTCTTCAAAATGAGCTTTGGATGGAATTTTTCTGATAATCCATGTGAAAGTTATGCCCTGGTCAATTTCAGTTGACTTTTTCAACTGTCCAAATATAGTAACTTTTGCATCTTTGATTATTTCTGAGCCAAATTTTGAGAATCATGATCAAGCATTGATCAAATGATGTTTGTGGCTTCAAAATGATATGTTGACCAAAAATTTGAACTTTTGACTGTCAAATGACCATTTTGCCCCTACAGTTGACTGTAGTGCAATTTAGGGTTTTTGACTGTGCAATTTTGAGCTGAATGCCTTGAAACTTGATATGAGGATACTTGACCATCTTTGTAGGCATATGAGACTTGATTGGGCCTTTGAAACCTTCAATTTCTTGATCAGAACACAAACCCTAGTTTTGACTGTATAGGAGACAGTTGCACTGCACAACCCTTGGGGAATTTTGTGACTTGGCTTGGCAATTTCTTGAAGAATATGGGAGGGCAAATTTTGGGGTACAACAGTTGCCCCTGTTCAATCTTCTTAGACCTGAGGATGCAGATTGGCTGACGTGCCTTTCGTAATCCGAGGGTAGAAGATGATTGGACACTAGAGTGCCCAGAAATTTGCGCTCGCATGTTAGCAGTGTGATGGGGAAATGGGCTTATAGATGCCATTTAGAGATTGCTGGATAGGATGATGGGCTTATAGATGCCATCTGGATGTTGATCGCGTAGGAGATTCCTTAGCGAGAACCTGCATACCTGCAAAAGAAAAATGAGTACCTGACACGTTGCAGGAGCTGATTTTAGATGCTTGGCATAGATATGTCCTGACTGGTTACAGGAGCTGAGTCTGGAGCTTCAAAAGATGATGAATGAACCAGGTATGGTTACTGCCTTAGCATGAATGGTAAGAGAACCTTGGGTGATTTTAACTTCAACAACGCTCGTTGAGAAAATCTTGGCGGCAATTACCATCTTTGCAATATCGGGAAGAGAACCATAGACCATTATAATCTGAAAGGGAATCACCTCACTCGCCGTCGGAGAGGGGAATCATAGGAAAAGGAATTGTCACCTCACACACCGTCGGAGAGGGAACCATAAGAGACTATCACCTCACACTCATCGTCGGAGAGGGAAACATCTGAAGAAGGAATTACCACCTCACGCACTTGTCGGAGAGGGGACCATAGGAGATTATCACCTCACACTCATCGTCGGAGAGGGAAACATCTGAAAAAGGAATTACCACCTCACGCACTTGTCGGAGAGGGGACCATAGGAGACTATCACCTCACACTCATCTTCGGAGAGGGAAACATCTTGAAAAAGGAATTACCACCTCACGCACTTGTCGGAGAGGGGACCATAGGAGACTATCACCTCACACTCATCGTCGGAGAGGGAAACATCTGAAAAGGACTTACCACCTCACACACCGTCGGAGAGGGAACCATAAGAGACTATCACCTCACACTCATCGTCGGAGAGGGAAACATCTGAAAAGGACTTACCACCTCACACACCGTCGGAGAGGGAACCATAGGAGACTATCACCTCACACTCCTCGTCGGAGAGGGAAACATCTTGAAAAAGGAATTACCACCTCACACACTTGTCGGAGAGGGGACCATAGGAGACTATCACCTCACACTCATCGTCGGAGAGGGAAACATCTGAAGAAGGAATTACCACCTCACACACCGTCGGAGAGGGAACCATAACTTCTGCTGAGTCTTTACCAGAAAAATCTGTTGGGAGTCGATTTAGCTGGACTAGAGAAGACTTTGAAATATGTTTGAGCATTTTAACTGCGTCTTTCCTGAAAGGTAAAGGTCAGCCATATGCGATGTATGATATGGATCGAGCAATGATGTTCTCAACATAAATGAGATTTGTATGATATGATGCGTTATGCATGCTATAATAATGTATGTGACGTTTTATGAATGTTTTCGTCTAGGAAGTTAAATCCTTGACGGGTGCCGGGAAATCATATCCTGGGCTGATGTTGGAGAATAAGCTTTTACTTCCCTTGGGGATGATAATTGCAAGAATACCGGCAGGAGAAGATGACTCCGTTGCGGAATAAACTTGGCAAATGGACGATTCTGCGGGGAGAAAAGATACTCTAGCGACCATGCTGGGAAGTAATACTTTGTGGGGATAGAGATGCTTTGCTGAATTGTTGATAGGCATTGCTGGGGATATCTTTGTTGATGGACTTCGCTGGGGTAGGAAGACTTCATCGAGGACGCTCTTTCCGTGGCTTTTGGCTGAGGATAACCCAGTTATATCCTGTTAAGGAAATAACTCTTTGACTAAAGCCGGACGACGCGTTCGTGTTCTGCGAGGGGGTAAGCTTCCAGAATATACTGGGGATAAGCTTACTGCTTGGGGATATGTGGATTCCAACCTTCCTGGGGAATTGGATGGGACTCTCCTGGGAAGTTTTGAATTGCTGGGGAAGTGATTCCTTTGAATGTTGATATACCGCCGGGGAACAATCTTTAAGCCAAGACTGCCGGGGATGCTTGTTATGTATTGTTGCTGGGGAATGTTGATATCTGCCGGAGGATACCCAACTTCCTTGAGATTGGATAATTTTGCTTGGAGAGGAATGTACTGTTTGGCTTACTCTCTGGGGAATTCAGGTATACTGGTCATGTTCTTTAGCTGAACCTACCTTGGTACCTTGGAGGATAGAACAATTGGATTGTTTAGACAACTCTTTTATTGCCCCTGTTTCTAGTGTCACCTGCAATTAATTCCTTTGTTTCGTATGCAAATATTTATGAGTTAGCAAATTATTGTCAATGCATATATCACAAATTGAACCTTGGACGTTCTTCGCAAAACAAAACAGAAAAAGGAAAAATACTTGGCACGTTTAACTGAAAAGTATATTTGTATTGATTTTGAATGGCCTGTGAATAGGCGTTTTGTGTACAAGAGGCTGACGTCCTAGTAAGAGGAACGCCGCCGAACAAGAGAGTTTATACAAGTTTTGTACAAAAGAAAATAAAACAGCTGTGTGAAATATGAATGATCCACTGGGTTTCAACTCTGCTATTGCCTTTATAACTCCGAGCGTCTCATCACTTGATGACCTTGGTTGAAGGTGAAGCTGACTGATCGATGCCGTCTGAACTTGATGTAGATACCGGATTCTGGATGCAAAGTGATCCAATGAGACATAGTATTACGCTTTTATCCCTAATTTTTGCCTGGACCGCCCTTTCAGGTTTTCAGTCCACCGGGATACCCATTTTTGCCCAAGCCGCCTTTTCAGGTTTTCGACTTGCCGGGTGTACAGATTTTTCATTTTCATCCCTTCATTTTGCCCGAACCCTTTTGGTTCGACGGGAAGCCCTAATTTTTGCCTAGGCATGTCAGCCTAGCGGGTCTTTTTTTATGCGTAGTATTTTTTAACTATGTCTGCATTGGCGGGGTGAGGAAGGTCGTCACCATCCATGTTGGTTAATATCATTTCTCCTCCTGAGAACACATGCTTAACCACAAATGGCCCTTCGTACGTAGGGGTCCATTTGCCCCTTGGATCACTCTGAGGAAGGATGATTCGCTTGATAACCAGATCCCCAACTTGATATTCCTGTGGTCTGACCTTTTTGTTAAATGCCCTGATCATCCGTTTCTGATACGTCTGACCATGACAGATAGCAGCAAGTCTCTTTTCGTCAATGAGGTTGAGCTGATCAAGTCAGGTATGGATCCAATCATCTTCGTTCAGATTTGCATCCTTCATTATCCGGAGAGAGGGAATTTGTACTTCGATCGGCAAGACTGCCTCCATGCCATAAACCAGAGAGAAAGGAGTTGCCCCGGTTGATGTCCTAGCTGAGGTACGGTATCCGTGTAGAGCGAACGGTAACATCTCGTGCCAATCCTTGTAGGTCACTGTCATTTTCTGCACGATCTTCTTGATGTTCTTATTTGCTGCTTCTACAGCCCCATTCATCTTCGGTCTGTAAGGAGAAGAATTGTGGTGCTGTATCTTGAACTGTTCGCAGAGCTCAGCGATCATTTTGTTGTTCAGATTGGTACCGTTGTCTGTAATAATTCGCTCAGGGACGCCATATCGACAGATCAGGTTGTGCCGAATGAACCGTGCCACCACAGTCTTGGTTACCGTAGCATAGGATGCCGCCTCAACCCACTTCATAAAATAGTCAATCGCCACTAGGATGAAGCGATGTCCGTTGGATGCCGTAGGTTTAATCTCGCCGATCATGTCTATGCCCCACATTGCAAACGGCCAAGGCGCAGTCAAAACATTCAGGGGAACCGGAGGAACATGCACCTTATCTGCATAGATCTGGCACTTGTGGCATGTCCTGGAATGTTGGTAACAGTCAGCTTCCATTGTAGACCAGTAATATCCTGCCCGTAGGATCTTCTTTGCCATTGTATGTCCACTGGAATGCGTACCAAAGGTCCCTTCATGCAGCTCTTCCATGATCCTTTCTACTTCAGTCTTATCCACACAACGCAGTAAGGTTGAATCATGGTTTGGCTTGTACAAGATACCGTTACTAAGGAAGAACTTGGCTGCGAACCTCCTCAGGAATTTCTTATCGTTGACAGATGCACCTTCAGGGTATTCTTGAGCTTCCAGATATCTCTTCACTTCATGGTACCAAGGCTTCTCAGTCACCAATTTAGTTTCGAGATCGCAACAGTATGCCGGTTCGTCCAGTTTCCAGATGATGATCCGGGGAGCCTCGTTATCCCATTTGACCTTGAACATTGAAGACATTGTAGCTAACGCGTCCGCCAACTGATTCTCTTCTCTTGGAAAGTGCTCAAAGGTTATCTTTGTGAAGTGGGGAATCAGGGTCAACACACATTCTCTGTAAGGAATCAGGTTTGGATGTTTCGTATCCCACTCTCCTTTGATCTGATTGATCACAAGAGCGGAATCTCCGAAGACACTCAGAAATTTGATCCTTAGGTCGATCGCAGCTTGAAGACCCATGATACACGCCTCATACTCCGCCATGTTGTTGGTACAGTTGAAACACAGCCGGGCAGTGAGTGGAGTATGAGTACCTTGTGGAGATATGATTATGGCGCCGATACCATTTCCCAAAGCATTGGAAGCTCCGTCAAAGTGCATAGACCATCGGGATCCTGGTTCAGGTCCTTCATCCGGTCCAGGCACTTCACAATCAGTTACTATCATGATGCTTTCATCCGGAAACTCGAAGTTCATTGATTGGTAGTCATCTACAGCTTGATGTGCTAAGTGGTCTGCCAATACACTCCCCTTGATGGCTTTCTGGGTCGTGTACTGAATGTCGTATTCTGTCAAGATCATTTGCCATCTTGCGATTCTCCCAGACAGAGCAGGCTTCTCGAATATGTACTTTATAGGATCCATCTTTGAGATCAACAAGGTAGTGTGAGTCAGCATATACTGCCTCAGCCGGCGAGCAGCCCATACCAAAGCGCAGCAAGTTTTCTCAAGCAGTGAGTATCGGGTCTCACAGTCGGTAAACTTTTTGCTAAGGTAATAAATGGCATGCTCTTTTCGGCCAGACTCGTCATGCTGCCCCAACACACACCCCATTGAGTTGTCGAGCACTGTTAGGTATAGTATCAGAGGTCTCCCTTCAACCGGTGGCATAAGGATAGGTGGTTCTTGGAGATACTCTTTGATTCTGTCGAAGGCAGCCTGACATTCATCGTTCCAACGTACTACCTGATCTTTCTTCAGCAGCTTGAAGATTGGCTCACAGGTAGCAGTCAGATGTGAGATGAATCGAGCGATGTAATTCAGGCGTCCTAAAAAGCCTCTGACTTCCTTCTCTGTCTTGGGAACTGGCATCTCTTGAATAGCTTTGACCTTAGCAGGGTCCACCTGAATACCTTTATCACTGACCACGAAGCCTAGCAACTTTCCAGATCTTACCCCGAAGGTGCACTTGTTCGGGTTCAGTCTCAGCTTGTACAGTCTCAACCGGTCAAACAACTTCTGCAGATGATCTAGGTGCTCTTCCTCAGTCTGGGACCTAGCGATCATGTCATCAACATACACTTCTATCTCGTGATGGATCATATCATGAAATAAGGCAACCATGGCACGTTGGTAGGTTGCCCCAGCGTTCTTTAATGCAAACGGCATGACCTTGTAATAGAAGGTGCCCCACTGAGTAACAAATGTAGTCTTTTCCATGTCTTCAGGTGCCATCTTGATATGATTGTAACCTGAAAAGCCATCCATGAAAGAGAATACCTTGTGCTGTGTTGTATTATCAACAAGGACATCAATGTGAGGTAAAGGGAAGTCATCCTTGGGGCTGGCCCTGTTCAGATCCCTGTAATCGACACACATTCTGACCTTACCGTCCTTCTTAGGTACCGGCACCACATTAGCAACCCACTGAGGGTAAGAAGTCACTGCAAGGAACCCAGCATCAAACTGTTTCATGACCTCGACTTTAATCTTCTCAGACATCTCTGGACGCATCCGACGGACCTTTTGCTTAACTGGAGGGCAGTCTTCCTTAGTTGGCAAATGATGGACCACAATATCGATATCCAACCCGGGCATGTCTTCGTAGGACCAGGCAAAGATCTCCATATAATCATGTAACATCTTGGTTAACCGTTGCTTCACGCTGAGCTCTAGGTTGGCACCAATCTTTACCTCTTTTCTGTCCGCCTCAGTACCCAAGTTTATTGTTTCCACTGGCTCTTCATGGGGTTGAATTGCCCTCTCTTCCTGAAGCAACAGTCTTGCAAGCTCGCCAGGCACTTCGCAATCATCTTCACCTTCGTCTTCGGCTAAGTTGATCGGATTTTCGAAGTTATAATTGGCAGTAGCAGAGTTGTTATCAGTGAGATCCAGAGTGGATTGAAACCTGTATGAGTGAGTGTGTGTGTAAATACAGCTGTTTTGAAAATTATGTAAAGGAAAAGAAAGACAGAAAAGGAGCACAATATTTGTAATGAAAAATACGTCCAAGATTTTTATTCATGATATATGAAATGACAGTTTGTATGCCCTCACAAATAGAACCACGGTGCCTCGGGTAAGACACCGGGCCATAGAGTTTATCATTGTTTATTACAAAAAATAACGAAACAAAGAAATTTATTACTGCGTCACAAAGGTAACAGGAGTATGATCCTTAGCAATCCAGTTGTTCAATCCGCCTTCGGTCGTCGGATAGATCCAGCTATTAAATTCCGCTTCATTCACTTCGTTGTCTTCCCCGACCGCATTCACTCCTGAACTTTTAATAAATACCGGAGGCCTTCCGATCTTCGCTTTCCTCATAGCTCTTTGACCTTCTGTGGTAAAACCCAGCCCAAGTTTATCAGTCTTCTGAGTGAAGTCTGGAAGTCTGCCCCAGTCGGCACATTCACCCTTCTGCACCACAGCCCTGGCATCCTTCAGGGAAGCCATCTTCAAAGGACCACTTGCTTCTGTTGTTTCTGCTGCAATTGGAAACACCTCCTCGAAATGCTGAAAGGGGGTCTCAATGAACTCCCCATCCATCTCAATGTATCTGAAAGAGTTTAGGTGACTCACCATATATTCTTCCTCTCCTTGCACAGTGACAATCTTCCCTCTGACGGGGTACTTCAGCTTTTGATGCAAGGTAGAGGTCACTGCCCCAGCCTTATGTATCCAGGGTCGACCCAGCAGACAAGAGTAAGATGGACGGATGTCCATCACATAAAAAGTGGAGTCGAACACCTGAGAGCCCACCCGAATCGGAATGTCAACTTCTCCATGGACCATCCTCTTTGAACCGTCAAAGGCCCTGACGATGATGTTGCTGGGTTTCAATTCCAGGCCTTCACAATCTAGACGATCCAGAGCCTTCTTGGGTAGCACATTCAAAGATGACCCAGTATCAACCAACACATGTGCCAAGGTGGTGCCCCTGCATTCAATAGAGACATGCAGAGCATCATTATGGTCTCTCCCTTTTGCGGTCAAGTCAGCATCTGAGAAACCCAAACCATTGTCTGCCGTCAGACTTGCCACGCAATCAGTGAACTGGACCGCAGAGGTTTCATGTGGCACATGGGCCGTCTTGAGGAATGAGATTAGGGCCTTAGCATGGGCCTCGGAGCACAGCAATAAAGAGAGCATGGAGATCTTGGAGGGCGTATGCCCCAATTGTTCCACAACATTAAAATCGCTCTTCTTTATAATCTTCAGAATCTCCTCCATCTCTTGTGGGGAGGCCTCAGCAGTTATGGGTACGGGTGCCTCCATCTGGGCAGGCCCAACTTCAATTCCCTTGCCCCGAGCATTGGATGACTCGGCAGCAGGAGAAACAATCGGATCAGCAGCAGGAACAACAACTTGATCAGCAACAGGAATAGGTGTACTTGTAGGAATTATCAGGAGCGGTCTTCGGGCAGCAGGCGGTGCAATGTCAGGCGAGAAGAGCCTGCCACTGCGGGTAACTTTGGCTGGGCCAGTGATGTCACAGATGCTGGCGCCAGCGTTGAGCTCTTGTTTAATCCCGTTTATATATACATCTGCCCCATAGTGCCAAGGGACAGCTTTATCAGATACATAGGGCAGGGGCCCTGGAACAGTGATAATAACGGGTGCAACGGTCATAATTTGAACGGGCTTCTTCTGGAGAGCCGGGATCGGATTATTGAAGATAGTCACCACAGAAACTTCTACCATTGGAACCAACCGAACAGCAGACTTCTTGAATAGAATCTCCTTGCTATCCATTAAGCTTTGGATGCCTAACTTTAGCAAGGGACAACCAGATGGGGACACAGCACAGAATAGGCAACCCTCACTACAACCCGGAAATAAACCGGCCTGCAGTAGGTTCTTCTTGACGATCTTTAGAGGAGTGGCTAGATCATCCACAGAAACAGCATAAATGTCTTCATCAACAGCATTTACCCCGTGCTGAGGCATAAGGGCAGTAACTACATTCGGCTTTGCAGGCGCTTCGAATTGTATCTCCTTTGCATCGATAAGGTCTTGCACCTTATTCTTTAATGCCCAACAGTCATCAGTAGAGTGCCCCGGACTTTCTGAATGGTAAGCACAACGAGCATTCGGGTTATACTTGGGAGATGTAGTATTGGGGAACTTCGGAGCCTCCCTGACAGTCACTAAGTTAGTGGATAGCAACTGTGGCAGGATCTGCGATAGGGTCATGTTTAACCGGGTAAACTCCCTCCGGGGTCTTTCAGCCCTTTGAGAATTGTTTGGCCGAGGGGCGGCAGCAGGCTTAGCAATCATCACCGCGCTGACAGATTGGCGGTGCTCAGGTCTCTCTGATTTCCTAGAACCATACACGGCACTACACTCCTTCTTGAATGGTTTCTTTTCCGAACTAGATGATGCACCCTTTGCAATCTTCCCAGACTTCAGCCCAGCTTCAATTCTCTCTCCGGTCAGAATCAAATCAGTGAAACCAGCAGAAGAATTCCCAATGAGATGGTTGAAAAATGGCCCAGATAGGGTCCCCAAGAACATGTCTACCAGCTCCCGATCAGTCAATGGTGGCTGCACCCTGCCAGCCAGGTCTCTCCACTTCTGAGCGTACTCCTTAAAACCTTCGCTTGCACCTAACGCCATACCCTGGAGTTGGGTACGTGTGGGGGCAAGGTCGGCATTATATTGATACTGCTTATAGAAAGCAGTAGTCAACTCCTCCCAGTTACGAACCTTGGTCCCATCCAGCTGATAGAACCATTCGAGATGAGTCCCTGAAAGACTCTCCTGGAAGAAGTGGATCCATAAATTCTTATCCGCAGAGTACGGCTGAATTTTCCGAACATAGGACCTTAAATGCAGCTTGGGACAAGACGCCCCGTCATACTTAGAGAAGGAGGGTGCTTTGAACTTGTGGGGGATGATCACACCAGTCGACAAACCCAAATCTCCGAAATCCAGCCCAGGTACCTGTTGAACCTCCATAGCCTTCAACCTGTCCTCCAGTTGCTTATATCTGTCATCTGCAGGAGGGTACTGTTCTTCATCAAAATCTGTCTCGTTGTCGGAGACTAACGGACTAGGAACCTTGACTTCTGCCTGAGAAGGACTCTTGCCAACAGAAGAACCAGCCTCTTCATGCTGCAGAGTGTTGCCAAACCTTCGGCCCGAGTTGAACAGAACAGTTCTCCTCTTCTTCTTCTTCTCCTTCTTCAGGAGCATAGTCTTTAATTCTTCTTGGCCTTTAGCCAGACCCTTGATTAGTTCTTGAAACTGCACATTCTGCGCCTGAAGAGCCTTGATTGATGTCTCGGTTGATGCAGATTCGGAATTCATGATGCTGAAATAAACAGCGAAGAACTGTAAGCAACCTGAAAAGAGGAAAAACCTGCTATGCACATGATGAATGAGATGTGTATGCAATGCATTCAAGGGTTCGAAAGTTCAAATTTGTTGTAGACAAAAAGGAACACACGTTATCATTAAAAAAAAATCATTGTTTAATACATCAAGGCCTCATGGGCAAAAGTACAAAAATCAAATCAATCCCAAAATACACTGCGCATCCTCTTTGGAGCTATGTAGGTGTTGAGATTCCTCTCCTCGTGCAACAGGCGAGTGAGCTCCAAGACCTTCTTTTCACTGGCATGTAGACTAGTCTCAAGAGAATTCCGCTCTTCCTTAAGCTGGATCCAGCTCTTCTGCATCTCTTCCCAGGATGTGGGCATATCAGGGTGCTGAATAATGTGGGACACTTCCCCTTCCAAGACTGGTTCTTTGATTACCGGGATCATGTGAGGATAAGGCATCACTAACTTCTGGGAGCGAGCTCGTACCCACTTGAGGTAAGGCTCCAAAGGGATGGAGTTCCTGTGCCCCAGTGTCTTGCTGTCTATCCTACTTGGCATCCTCCAGGCTCTGATGAATCTCTGGCGAAGTCCTTGAGTATCGTTGTCGAAGTCAAAAACTATGTCAGGAATCAACATGTCATGAGGACCATCCCTCCGAGCATAACCAAACTGTCTCCAAGCCAGGCATGGGCTATAAGTAATACCTCCTCTGATTCCAAGTAAAGGAACATTAGGGTACTCCCCGCAACGATCAATGATAGTGACATCTTCTCTGGACCTAGGGCACCAATGTATATCTGCATGTGTAAGAGTCATCAACCGTTGTGACCATCTCAAACCCCGCTCATTCTTCAAGACTGATTGTGGAAGGTGCGAAATAAACCACCTTACCAGGAGAGGAGTGCAACACATAAGTACACCTCTTTTTCTCATGGCTCGAGTGTAACATGAGTGAAGGATGTCCCCCAGCAATGTAGGTACGGGATTCCTGGACATAAAGATCTGGACGGCACTGATATCAATGAGCTGATCTGGGTTAGGGAACAACACCAAACCATAGACAAGGAGGGCCACAACCTCTTCAAAAGCTTGCAAGTCAAGGGAGTTCCAACATTCAAGGGCCTTTTCAAACAGAAACTTGGCTAAGAACCCTTTGATACCACTTCTAACATCCCAATGTCCCTTGAGGTCAGATGACTGTAGGTGCAAGGCTTTAGCAATCTCTTCAAGCTTAGGTTATTTTTCTGTACCGTTGAAGGGTAGCTGATCAAGGATAGGGACCTTCAGGAGCCGGGAGAACTCCTCCAATGTAGGTACCAACTGATAGTCCAAGAAGGTAAAGCAGTGATGCAGAGGGTCAAAGAATTGGAACAAGACCTTAATCATATCTTCCTCAATGTTGGTGTTGACCAAGCTGATGAGGCTTCCATGCCTTTCACTGAATGAAGAGTTCTCGGGAATCCTGGATATAAGCTCCTTAAGCTGAGGAGGGACTCTTACAAGACTGACTTGAATTGTCTTTCTACGAACAGTTTCCATGTCCTACAAAACAAGAACAAAGATGAAAATTCGAACCCCTGAAATGGTTAGTCAATGCATATGATGCTGGATGATGTCATGATGCTATGATTAAACACACCACAGATATGTACAAAGACAAACATGTAAGGCACACAAGGCACACAAGACAAGCCCTTAGGGTTTAAGGCCAGCATGGGGTCTGGGTAGTGCCCTCTTGAAGTTGGTGGGTTCAACCTGTCCTAATCAAAGTAACCGGGTTCTAAGGTTCCCAATATCACGGGATCGCTTTCATTGTTCATCGTTTCGATTTAGCCACTGAACTGGCGACCGAAATATTCCAGGAAAGCAACCCTCAATTGAGCGTAGTATCGAGTATCAACCAACCTCGGACTGCACCAAAGTCAGTTATCTCACTACCCTAAAGAGGCCAAGATAGTTCAATTAAGGTTCCTAAGGTCTGTTGATGCTTCACGACACCACGCGGAGGCCCCGTACTCTCCTTGACTGAACTCAAGGGTTACCGGTACAAACCAAAGTGCCACATCAACGTAGCAGACTGTTTCAACCACGTCGGTATACCCCGCACAGTTCCCTCACAGCCTTGTTGCTACTTTCTAAGAAGGTATCCCCCAGATCCGGGTTAGGATCTATAGAACTCCCAAGCAACCCACAATAATAAAGTAAGCAAAGAAGACAATTGAAAACATAGTTATGACCTAGCCCTAAGGTACACCCCACTTTAAGTTTTTCCCCAGCAGAGTCGCCAGTTCTGTGATCGGTGGATCTGGAACTGACTGTTTAACGCTGGTTCGCGAAATGTCGCAGAAGCAAGAGTCGCCACCGTCTTTTATTTTCTCCAAATGGAAAGGACAAAAGCACAGAAAAATTCCTTAAAGAGATTGCTCTCGGTTCGGGAGGTAGGTTATAGAAAGGGAAGGTGTTAGCACCCTTTCTATCCATGGTTATCCATGGGCTCTTAGATACTTGCTCAATGTGTTTTCAAATGTAAATGACGTATATCAATGCATAAGATAAACAAATGGGTATAGGAGCAATGTAAATGTATTTGTATTGTGTAAGTGTGAGATGTATTGTGTAAGTGTGAGATGTATTGTGTAAGTATGTAATTATTTACAGGTGCGACAATGTAAATTTTGAACATGTATTAAGTATTGTTTAACTTAAAGAAAAATTAAATATTTATTTAATTTAATTAATGATCTTGTATTTTTTAATATGTATGAAAAGAAAAATATTCTAAGTTTGAAAGTTATTATTTTTCATTTGACATAAGAAAGTATCTTTGTATTATTAGTAAGAATATTTGAATTAAAAGAAAAAAGTGTTTTCAATTTTAATTATATGACGTAAAGAAAAAAATGTATTTGTGTTATTTATGTACAAAGGTATTTTAATTAAAAGAAAAAACAAGGTTTTACATTTTAATTGTATTGTATAATAAAAAATGTATTTTAATTATAAAAATAATTTGAGGTCAATGGATAACAAGAAAAGATTTTGTTGATTAAATTTCATAAGAAAAGAAAATGTTGGTTTTAAAAAATAGTATGAAATAAAATTAACAATGGGCTCAAAGGTAAGGTTATGGCCCAAATGTAAAAGAAGTGGGGAGGTGTATGAAGGAAAAAGAGGCTTTGGGCGTTGGAAAAAAAAATTAGGTTAGGCCCACTGTACTGAAACAAAATTTAAGGTTGATTGCTTTATGGTTCAGTTGGACGATACGCTTAGGTTTTGTGTAGCGGCGGCGTTCGTTTGTTCGTTTATGAGTTCTTCAGCCCAAGGCCACCAGCTTCTATGCCTCCTTCTTCCCTCCAACGGTAACGTTAAGGTGACAGAATTAGGTAACAAATCTCAATCTTAATTCGTTAGGGTTTGTTAAGATTGTGCATGTCGCGATTTTATGTTCATTTCTGATTTTTATTCTTATTGCAATGATTGTTGAGGCATCATGAAAGAAAAGTGAGGGTGAAATACTACCTGGAGAAGGAGGAAGGAAGGTGAGGAAGGATAGGAGGCCAAGGGCGGAGGGAGAGGCGGAGGCGCGACGGACTTGGAACCCTGGTTCGCGTATTCTTTCCTTTTCTTCTTTTGCTTTGCCTCTGTCGCTTTCGTTGTATGCTTGCTTATGTTGTCTGTGAACGCTTGTTGCCTTGAACGTTTATTGCTTTGATACTTTGCCCTATGATGATGCAAATCTGAGGGCTCGTGGGGTTGACTTTGAGTTGTTTTGTTTGGATAGTTTATGGTTTAGACTTGAGGCTGGACTGGTTTAGGCCTTAATAGGTTTAAATGGCTTAGCAGGTCATGCTTGGATTGAATGGTAAGTGTTTTTAGGCCATGTATTGTTGGGTTATGCTTAGGCCGTTTTGACTGGTTTTATGGCCTTAACAGTTTTTTTCTTGAGGTGCAGCAGGTTTGAACTGGTGATGTTTCACAGGTTTGAGCTTTAGCAGGTTTGGCATATGCAGGTTAATGATGTTTGGTGCATAGTTTAGGTGTTTATGGACTGGTATCTGAACTTGTTGACAGGTTATGAGGTTTTTGTGTGTTTAGTTTAGGTGTTGGGGATTCTGAACTGGTTTATGGCTTCATGTTAGGCCTGCTTCAAAGCTTCAGGCAGGTTTAATGTTTGACAGGGGTTTGTATGGTATATGCTGGTATGGCTTTTTGGCTTAGGTTTTGCATATGCAGGTTAGGCTTTTGACTTGCTTCAGCTGGTTTGTATGTTGAGGCCGGTTTGAGCCAATGCAGGTTTTGTGAAGTCTTAAGGCCTAGGTTGAAATGCAGTAGCAGGTTTTGTATATCAGTTTGTATCTTTCTTTTTACCTTGGTGAAAATTCTGCTTCTTTTGCATCTGTTGGTATGGCCCCCCTTTCTTTACTGTATTCAGTCCCTTTGTATATCTTTCTTCCTGCCTAAAAGCCTAAAAACCTGCATTCTTATCTCTTCTTTTTCTCTCTCTTTAGTACACTTCAAAGAATATTAAACGTTTTTGTGTGTACTTTCTGAAAGGGCCACCCTTGTTGGGAAATGATGAAAAGAAAATGCATGTTTGCATAATGGTTTTTGTGATCGGTGGATCTGGAACTGACTGTTTAACGCTGGTTCGCGAAATGTCGCGGAAGCAAGAGTCGCCACCGTCTTTTATTTTCTCCAAATGGAAAGGACAAAAGCACAGAAAAATTCCTTAAAGAGATTGCTCTCGGTTCGGGAGGTAGGTTATAGAAAGGGAAGGTGTTAGCACCCTTTCTATCCATGGTTATCCATGGGCTCTTAGATACTTGCTCAATGTGTTTTCAAAAATGTTTGTTTGCTTTTCAATTGTGAGTTTTAAAAAGTTTCTTTGAAAATTTCAGTTCGACTCGTACGTCAGAGTGTTTGAAAATTTTGCTTTGAAAGCTTTTGAAAAGTGTCGGTGTGAAAAGATTTTGATTTGTTTTGTTTTTAAGGAGAGCAAGTATCTACGAGTCGTCTACCTACCCTAAGGAATTCGTCTGTGTAAATGTCCTTTAAAGTAGTGCCATCCCACCATTGAGAGGTAGGTAGCACCACCGTTGGAGGTATTCGGGTCAATTCGAGTTTGTAGGGACATGGTGATCACCAGAGCAATGGGAAGACACCTTAGAAGCTACCCTCATGCCAGGTTCCCGGATCATGAGGACTTACTAAGACATCCTCTACTCGACGATCACCTTTCGAGGCAAGGCAACAGTGAGGCGTACCCTAGGGGTGGTGTGTGATTTGTGTGTCGTTTTCATTGATATTTGTCTTATCATGTTCATTGTGATCTACGCTTGATTTTATTATGGCCATTCATTCTTGCATGCTTTGTTAACAGTTAAAATATTTGCGGAAAAGTAAATTCTAAGCTATTACAAATGGCGCGGGTCCACATCGCCAAAATTAAACCGGACCCGATTTGACAGAAAATAAATAAAGCAAAGGAAATAAAAGTGCGAAAAGTTTAAGTTACAACGCTTTGGGAGAGATACATAATGAATTAAGCGAAATAAAATAAATGTGCGAATTAAATAAATTACGAACGAGGGCGTTGGACCCTTTTGCAAAAAATTAAAGTTAATGAATTTAATTAATTAGAATTAATGAGGAATAAAAAATTAAAAATTAAAAAGGAATGTTTTTTTGGTGTTTTTGTATTTTTAAGATTTAATAGAAAAAATAATTAATTAAAACTAAATACTAAACCTAATTCTAATTATTTTAAGTTTATTAAGAAAATATTGACCTTTTTTTAACCTAAATGAAACCCTAATTAATTTACAAGTTAATTATGAAAATAAAATAAGTAAATAATGTTATGGTAAAAAAAAGGGAAAAAATATTAAAAGGAAAAATTATCAATTACCTAATTCTATGTTTTTTTTTATTTATTAAAAAGAATTAAAATTGCAAAAACCCTAATTATACTAAATTCAATTATACAATTTATTTATGAAAATAATTAAAATAAAAATATTTATTACATTTTGTCTTTTTCTGATTTTTTTTATGATGTTTTTTATATTTTGTAAAAATAATAATTAATTTAAACAAATAAAGAAAATAAAATAACAATTATGAATAAAACAAGAAAAATATAGAGAAAGCAAACCAGGGGGGGTTCAGGCCCCAAAGTGGAGGTCTTGATCCAAGAGTTTGGGCCCAATATTCCTCAGGTCCATTGACTTTTCCATCCAGCGTGTACATGCTTTGACCAAGCTTATGATGTATATCCCATCCCAGCCTTTGATTTGGATTTGTTAGATACGTGGATGGCTAGATGATGAAGGAACAGGATGCGCTTCAATGTTGTGCCTGCATGGGAATTTACATGGAAAAATAATATGGCAAATATACAGACCTGGGACTCGAACCCAGGTCTTGGATGTTGAAGCGTTAAGCGTTTGCCAGCTGAGCCAATGAAGCCATCTGTTAATTAAACATACAACAAATATAATAAAAGAAACAACGCGTTAGTGCTGGAAAATGCGCGAATTTTTAAACCAACGAATCATAGTTTGCCACGCTTCATCGTCTCCACTATCCCTGAAACAAAAAACACAAAAGCAACGGTTTTTATGGCGTGGGTTTAGAGGGCTTTAGGGAAAATAGCGAATAGCGCTATAGGTTTCATAAATTGTTCGCAAATGGTGCTTCCTGTTCGTCCAAGCTTGCTGAGTCTAATGGTCATGGTTTTGAGGCTTAATTTTGCCTTATTGCAAAAGCCCCAAATTCGAGCTCTGAAAACCCTAGAAAGTAAACATGGTAAAATCGTGTATATGGCATAAAAATACAATCAAACGCATTGGTCAGTATCAGAACATCATAAGGAATAAGAATCTATGATTAGAATGCCATGAGAATGCCTAAAACTAAAAACACGATTGTCACTTTTTCTCTATACAGGAGAGGTTCTTATTACCAATTCTTGGAGTTTGAGTTGACGTTTTGGATTGGAATGTGATCAAGGAGACTTGAGGAAGCCAATGGAATGAATATTAGGGCTTGAATCGACCTCTAAGGTTGATTTCAGTTTTGCTTTTTATGGAGAAAATTTCAAGTTTCTAATGAGTTCTTTAGCGCAGCTTAGAGTGTAGCACGATTAGGTTTGTGTTCCTGGCTTTGTAGTGAGGCAATTAGGTTAAGAAAATTGAATAAAATCCATGGCATTGATGATTTTGCATATTTGATTTTCCAAGATCTTTTCATATCTTTTCCACATGGTTTTTGTATCAATTATGATCAATTAGCTCCAAATCTTTCCTAGTTTGCATTTACACGAAATATTGACCTTAAAACATGTATAAAAAGATTGGTTTTGTTAGGTTAAATATTTTTCACATATTTTAAATTGATTTAATTAAATTAATATAAATAAAAATTCAAATAAATAAATAAAAAATGAGAAAATACTTCCCTGTGGGCCAAGTGGTCGTGCATATGCTTAGAATGATGAATCATGGAAGAAAAATGGGCCCATTTGCAATTTTAGGTCATTTGGGTCAAAGTTGACTTTTCAAAATATCCAAAAATTTCCCAACTTCCACAAGGCATAACTTGCTCAAATTTTAAGCTTTTCTCATGTTCTTGGACATTTTGGAAAGGTCTTTGAGTCCTCTAACCAATGCCTTTGGTCCCATGTCATTTTGATTTACCAATATCAAGTTATGGCCTTTGACTTAAAGTCCCTTTTTGTTGACTTTTGAAGATGACCTATAATGTTGAAATTAATAACTTTTTGTGAGAGCATTTCTTGGACTTGAAGTGTGAAGATGAGTTGTAGGAAATGTCTTTCTCTTCAAAATGAGCTTTGGATGGAATTTTTCTGATAATCCATGTGAAAGTTATGCCCTGGTCAATTTCAGTTGACTTTTTCAACTGTCCAAATATAGTAACTTTTGCATCTTTGATTATTTCTGAGCCAAATTTTGAGAATCATGATCAAGCATTGATCAAATGATGTTTGTGGCTTCAAAATGATATGTTGACCAAAAATTTGAACTTTTGACTGTCAAATGACCATTTTGCCCCTCCAGTTGACTGTAGTGCAATTTAGGGTTTTTGACTGTGCAATTTTGAGCTGAATGCCTTGAAACTTGATATGAGGATACTTGACCATCTTTGTAGGCATATGAGACTTGATTGGGCCTTTGAAACCTTCAATTTCTTGATCATAACACAAACCCTAGTTTTGACTGTATAGGAGACAGTTGCACTGCACAACCCTTGGGGAATTTTGTGACTTGGCTTGGCAATTTCTTGAAGAATATGGGAGGGAAAATTTTGGGGTACAACAGTTTTCCTCTGCATATTTTATCTTTTCTTTTGACAAATTTTGTACTTTTTTATCTTCTTTGATATCTTTGTGCAGTAACTTGTACCTTTTGGCATTTGACAGCAAGTTTGACACTTTTGGATTTTGACAGAAAGTTGCAATTTAGTTGGGTTTGAACTGTGCAGTTTGCTTGAGATTTTTGAATTTATGCAGTTTGGCACTTTGCATTTTTTCTCAACTTTGCATTCATGATTAAATAAAATTCTTCCCTCTTTGTGAACCGGGAGAAATCCCGTGATTTGCAGAGAGGGTTAACTGATCCCAATCAGTGGCCTTTAATGATGACTGCAATTTTATCTGTCTTTTCAATTTAATTTAACTGTTATTTGACTTTTCTCTTTTCTTTTGCAGATGAAAAATGGAGCACCGGAGCGAGGGATAACGGATGAAGATTTGAAGATTAGAAAAATAATTAGGATAGTTTTTTTTTTATTTAGCTTTAAATAAAATGTAATATTATTTTTGTCAACATTTTGTAAACAAAAACAATTATACAAATGACTTAAAGATAAATAAAAAAGCCCTTTTATTTAATTAATTCTTCTCTTCTTTAATTGTTTATTTATTATTTATAGTTCTTTAAATTAAAATAAATTGAAAATAAATTCCAACTCATTTAATCTTTAGAATAATAAATAATTAACTAAACAAATATTTCAGTACTGGTCCATTAATTAAACTTGACGCTTCCAATGTTCAAAGCGAAATAACAGTTAATCACAACAATTGATCAGACGCATTTACTGATTTTTAACAAACACTGTAATTCCAAACTGCGTATATCTTTTGACTGGTGAATTCAAACCAACTGCCTTCTTTTACTGATTAAATCAAAACAATGCGAATTCAACCCGAATCTCGGAATAACTTGCAAAGTGCTGTGGAATTTAAATCCTTCTGAGAATGTGCGCACAAACCCTAATTCCTGATTAAATGCCAAAGAGCATTTGCCTGATCAAAATTGAGCCAGAATCAACCAAAACCCTAAGCCAACTTGTGTGAAACATTCCGGAGCCCTGAAAATCAGTAAAACCCTAATTGTGTCCTGACTGACGAGAAAAGTCTGTTTGACCGATTCTTTAGCCAGTTTGAAAAATCAGGAAATGCCTGAAGCTGAGATTTCTTGTGGTAAAATGCGAGGGCAAATTTTGGGGTACAACAGTTGCCCCTGTTCAATCTTCTTGAACCTGAAGAGTTAGATTGGCAAGTTTGCCTTTCGCGACTTGAAGGTAAAAGAAGATTGGGCACTAAAGTGCCCAGAAAATTTGCACTCGGCGATGTGATGGTAGAGGTGAATGGTCTTACAGATGCCATTTGGTGATGGGCTTAAAGATGCCACCTGGTGACTGCTGGTAGGAGGATGGGCTTATAGATGCCATCTGGACATGTTGAACTGTATGTCAATGGTGAGTGGACAAGTATCAGAAGGGCATCCATGTTTCGGAACATCTCTGAATTGGGGGTCCGAATAAGCAACAGATTGACGTCCATGTCTGGAGAATCCGTAAACTATTTTCAGGAGTTGAGATTGAGTGAGCAATAGAGCCACATCCGTCATTGGGAAGCGTCCGTAAACTGTTTTCAAAAGTTGGCATCTGAACAAGTTGGTAGATTGACATCCGTTGTTAGGAAGAATCCGTAAACTGTTTTCAGAAGTCTTGAAGAGTAACCGGTGTAGGGTTTCCTGATGATGCGTCTGAATGGATCTGGAATAAGTATCAGAATGTCGCCGTGTCCGGGTCACATCTGAACTATTTCTGGATGAATCTCGGAAGATGATCTGTGTCTGTCGACTACTCTTACCTGAAAAGATAGAGGGTTAGTTGTATGCAATGTTATGATGCATGATGCAATGTATGTGGCATCAATGTTTATGACATGAATGTGACGAATGCGCATGCAAGCTTGATGAGCTATCTTGTTGAGGATAAATGACTCCTGGATGGCTGAAGGAAAAAGAATCTTGACTGCTGCCTGGGAGAAAAATTCTCTGGCTGCTGCTGTGGAGGGCAGGAGTCTTCAATTGTTGAAAATGAGAGGTCTTGGGACCACTGTTGGGAGAATCAGAAGCTTGGGTTATGTGCCAAACTACTGGGGTCTTCCTGTTTTGAGGAGATCTGTGTAGGATTTCCTGACGATGAGTACGTGTAAAACTGCATCGGGTTTTTGAACACTTTTGACATTCGAATGCCCCAAGTGGTGATGTAGATAAATTCCTGGCTTGTTACAGGTGTTGGTCTACAATCGGTCGTCCACAGATGTTTTCCTGGCTTGTTACAGGTGTTGATCTGGAACTCTTTAGACGTGCCCTGGCTGGATACAGGAATCGAATCTGGAAAGGTGATAGTTAACAGATATGCCCTGGCTGGATACAGGAGTCGAATCTGGAATTGTGACAGTTGATAGATATGCCCTGGCTGGATACAGGAATCGAATCTCCAAACTCTTCAGACGTGCCCTGGCTAGATACAGGAATCAAGTCTGGAAATGTGGTCAAAAGATATGCCCTGGCTGGATACAGGAGTTGAATCTGGAATTGTGGTCAACAGATATGCCCTGGCTGGATACAGGAGTTGAATCTGGAATTGTGGTCAACAGATATGCCCTGGCTGGATACAGGAGTCGAATATGGAATTGTGACAGTTGATAGATATGCCCTGGCTGGATACAGGAATCGAATCTTCAAACTCTTCAGACATGCCCTGGCTAGATACAGGAATCGAGTCTGGAAATGTGGTCAACAGATATGCCCTGGCTGGATACAGGAATCGAATCTGGAATTGTGATAGTTGATAGATATGCCCTGGCTGGATACAGGAATCGAATCTTCAAACTCTTCAGACGTGCCCTGGCTGGATACAGGAATCGAGTCTGGAAATGTGATAGTTAACAGATATGCCCTGGCTGGATACAGGAATCGAATCTTCGAACTCTTCAGACGTGCCCTGGCTAGATACAAGAATCGAGTCTGGAAATGTGATCAACAGATATGCCCTGGCTGGATACAGGAATCGAATCTAGAATTGTGATAGTTGATAGATATGCCCTGGCTGGATACAGGAATCGAATCTTCAAACTCTTCAGACGTGCCCTTGCTAGATACAGGAATCGAGTCTGGAAATGTGATCAACAGATATGCCCTGGCTGGATACAAGAATCGAATCTGGAATTGTGATAGTTGATAGATATGCCCTGGCTGGATACAGGAATCGAATCTTCAAACTCTTCAGACGTGCCCTGGCTAGATACAGGAATCGAGTCTGGAAATGTAATAATTGATTTGTTGAACACTCTTGACATTCGAATTCCCCAAGTGGTGGTGAAGGAGTCTTGAATCAGATTACTCTACATATTGAGAGATTTCTGGAAATCTTGACTGGACTGCCCCAGGTTAACTGAACTCTGAAAGATCTGTTGGACCTTGACTGGACTGCCCCAGGTTAATTGAATTGTGACATGTCATGCCCCTTGTGAATAGGAGATTTGATGGAAGTGTTATCCTCTTGAAGTGATTTTTACTTACTGAGAGAGTTTTCGTTCCTTCGAACATTCGCTGTATGAATTTCTTTGCTGTCAAACAAAAAGCCATATGCAGACAGTGATATTCAAGCAATGCAAAGTTTATGTTTGTCTCGAAGTTTTGAAAATTGCGTTTTTAGCAGAAAACCTTTTTTATAAGACAGATTAACACAAGATTTAGAGCAAAGCCCTACAGGAGTCAGGATACCTTTTGTAACAGTATGCTTTCGAACTAACCCATGCTTCAATTAGGACTTTTGAAGGGTTGTAACGTGGCCTAGTTCACGGTTTAAGAAACAGAGGATAAAGGCTCAAAGTATATTTGTACCCACCCGCTCTTCGTGATGTCCTTCAACCTAAGCTCAGTTAATTGTGTGTCGCACTCTGTTTTGAGTTTTGAACGACTTTTGGGCGATGGTTCACCAGTTGAATTTGGGGAGACAGTCATCATCTCCTCTTTTCTTTTTCAACAGTTTTCATGTTGTTGAGGATTTTGTAATGACCTTACTATTTTGTATTTGATTTGTTATCCCTAACTTTTGCCTGACTGTTACCGTTTTCCGGGATTACCGTCAGCGGGATGCCCCAGCTTTCTTAAGCCTCCTTTATAGGTTTTGGCTCAGTGGGATTTTTCTCTTTTGAGAGATTGACTGTCTATGTGATAGGGAACCACCCCTGTCTTTTGATTCCAAAGGAATGCTTTCTTTTTCGACGTCGTTCGTTGTATTACGAATTGAGAGTTTGCGACTTCAGTGCGCATTTTCTTTTGGATTAACTGAGATACTACCCTGCCCCAGGTTTATATCATAGGTTTTGATCGTTTAGAACAGAAAACTCCTACTTCTTTGGCTCGAAGGGGTTGACTAGGGATTAACTTCCTTATAACTCCAGTGTTTGGGAATTGAAAGAAATGCCTGTACATCATCAGCAAGGTCTGTTCAGAAGCATACTGTATAAGATCACGGTATTGTTTCGTCATCCTCCCTCTAAAGGCTTACAGCTTTTTATCAAGAGTCAAATATCATAAAGAAAAGCATAAGAGTAGTGAAACGAATGGATGAATTCAAGACAAACATATGCAATGCATTAATGGAAACAAAGTTTAACATCAACAGATAATTGTTTGACAGCAAAAGAAATTACAACTTTGAAAATTCAAAAAGAAGCAAAAGTCTTTCAGCTCGAGCTTCGTCACTTCAAGTGGAGAACCCTTTAACGGAAGATTTTCATCTCGCCGTCTGGCATGAATTCCAGCACTCCAATGTCGATCAGATCTTGAATCTTGTTCTTCAAGGCCCAACAGTCGTTGGTGTCGTGTCCTGGGCTGTAGGAGTGGTAAACACAAAATGCATCGGGATGATAGTGAAGAGAAGAGGTATTGAGCTTCTGAGGAGGGTCCTTTACGGTAAGCAAGTTGACCTCCAACAGACGCTTCAGTATAAAGAATGATGGTATTTCAGTCTCCGTGAACTGTCTTCCCGACGTTTCTTGCTTACGCCGATTACCCCGTTGACGCTGGCGAGGTTGTTGATGGGCTTGTGACCCTGAAGCAAGCAAAGGAGCTTTCCCCTTGTCCTCTTGAGTGGATGGAGGCTGAGCGGTGACTTGCTCTTCGACCTCAGATATTTGCCCCAGTTGGTTGTTTGGAAGCAATTGGCGGACAAGAACTCTGAGTTCCTCTTGTCTTTGGGATAGGTCTTGGATGAGAGCCATCTGGCCCACCAACTGTCCCATCACTTGGGTCCTTAGGGTTGTCAGATCAAACTGCAGCTCCGCAAGCTGGTCACTCCTGGCATTGTTGGAATTCTCCAAGCCCTTTGTGAGGAGAGCTTTCATCTCTTCTTGCCCCAGAGACAAGTTCAGGAACATCTCCTGCAGCTGAGCAGTCTGGTCTTGGATGTCTCTGACAGACCTTTCTAGAGCTATCTCTTGCTAAAATAAACAGCAGGAGAGTAAGGAAACCTGAAAAAAGAAAGACTGTCAAAATGCAATGCATGATATGTGGATGCATGCTTTCAAGGATCTCTTGGGGTAAACACAAGAAAATGTTAAAGGTTGAACTCTGCTCCTGGACTGGAGAACTTTGCACCGGTGGATATCCCTCCACGAGAATCGAGCTCACCATGTCAAGTGGGTCATAGCCACTGATTCAAGTTGTTGCACTTGATCTTTGTTTGGAGAGCTTTGCATCGGTGGATGTCTTTCCACGAGAATCAAGCTCACCATGTCGAGTGGGTCATAGCCACCGATTCAAGTTGTTGTACTTGAACTTTGACTGGAGAACTTTGTTTAGAGGAGAAGACCTCTTGCCCCTTGGTAGACGTCTGGTTCAACGTGACCCTGCATCAAAAGAACCCTCGAGATCCTTGAAATGGTTATTGAAAATGCTATGGTATGATGTCATGATGTTATGTACATGTATGCAGAAAGCAAGTGAATGCATATACAGACAAACATATTCACACAAAGCAAACAAGTCCTTAGGTTTAGGCTTGCATGAGGTTTAGGTAAGTACCCTCTTGAAGTTAGTTGGCTCATCCTGTCTTAAAATAGAAACTGGGTTCTAAGGAGCTCAAAATCATTGGATTGTTTTCTGTGTTCATTGTTTCGGTTTAGCCACTTACTGGCGACCAAAATATTCCAAGAAAACAACCCTCAAATGAGTGCAGTATCGAGTATCTACCAACTTCGGACTGCACCAAAGTCGGTCATCTCACTACCCCTAAAAAGGCTAAGATGGTTGTGATCGGTGGATCTGGAACTGACTGTTTAACGCTGGTTCGCGAAATGTCGCGGAAGCAAGAGTCGCCACCGTCTTTTATTTTCTCCAAATGGAAAGGACAAAAGCACAGAAAAATTCCTTATAGAGATTGCTCTCGGTTCGGGAGGTAGATTTATAGAAAGGGAAGGTGTTAGCACCCTTTCTATCCATGGTTATCCATGGGCTCTTAGATACTTGCTCACTTGTGTTTTCAAAATGGTTTGTTTGCTTTTCAACTGTGGGTTTTAAAAAAAGTTTCTTTGAAAATTTCAGTTCGACTCTTGTATCAGTCCTCAAGAGTGTTTGAAAAATTGCTTTCGAAAGCTTTTTGAAAAAGGTGTCGGTGTGAAAAGTATTTTTGATTTGTTTTGAAATTAGAGCAAGTATCTACGAGAACCTACCTACCCTAAGGAATTCGTCTGTGTAAATGTCCTTTAAAGTAGTGCCATCCCACCATTGAGAGGTAGGTAGCACCACCGTTGGAGGTGTTCGGGTCAATTCGAGGTTCGGGACATGGTGATCACCAGAGCAATGGGAAGACACCTTAGAAGCTACCCTCATGCCAGGTTCCCGGATCATGAGGACTTACTAAGACATCCTCTACTCGACGATCACCTTTCGAGGCAAGGCAACAGTGAGGCGTACCCTAGGGGTGGTGTGTGCGATTCGTGTGTCGTTTTCAGATATTTTTGTCTTTTGTCATGTCATTGGTGTTCTACGCTTGATTTTATTTAAGTCCATTCATTCTTGCATGCTTTGTTAGCGGTTAATATTTGCGGGAAAATAAATCTAAGCTATTACAAATGGCGCGGGTCCACATCGCCAAAATTAAACCGGACCCGATTTGACAGAAAAGTAAATAAAGCAAATAAAGTAAAGTGCGAGAAAGTTATTTACAAGGCTTCGGGAGAGATACATAATTATTTAAATGATATAAAATAAATATGCGAAACTAAAAGAATTATCGAAACGAGGGCGTTGGACCCTTTTGCAAAATATTAAATTACATGAATTAATTAATTAGAATTAATGAGGAATTAAAATCAAAAATTAAAAATGTTTTTGGTATTTTTTAGTGTTTTTAGGAATTTGATGAAAAAAAAGTTAATTAAAATTAAACTAAAAGGCAAACCCTAATTCTAATAGCTTTTAAATTTATTGTGAAAATATTAAATTGAAACCTAAATTAAACCTAATTTTTATGTACAATTAATTATAAAAATAAATAAATAATATTATTAGAAAAAAAAGAAAAAAATTAAAAGGAATAAAATTTATTAAACCAAATTCTACATTTTTTATATTTTTATTATGAAAAGAATTAAAGTTGCAACCCTAATCTAAATTAATTAATTATATGCTAATTTATTTACAAGAAAATATCAAAATAAATAATCATTATATTTTTTTATCTTTTTCTGAGTTTTTTATGTGTTTTATATTTTGTAAAAAATAAAATAATAATTAAAGTGAAACAACAAAGAAAATAATATAATTGAAAAAATAAAATATAAGAAAAAGATAGAAAATTGCAAACCAGGGGGGTTTCAGGCCCCAATTGTGAGGTATAGGCCTTAGCAATCTGGCCCAGTTAAGCATTGATCCGTTTGACTCTTTGAACAACATACAACAATGTTGACCTATGCCCATGGTGTGTTTTCAATCTATGCCCTTGATTTGATCTCCAGGACGCGTGGCTGTAGGATTCTTGAAGGCATATGGTAGTCTTGACTTTGGGCGCTGCATGAGAATTCACATGGAAAAATAATATTGGAAATTATACAGACCTGGGACTTGAACCCAGGTCTTGGATGTTGAAGCAATGAGCGTTTGCCAGCTGAGCCACTGAACGCGTTTGATTAATAAATAAACAATGAATATTATAAAAGAAAAGCAAGTGGTTAGTGGTGCAACGCGCGAAATATTCAAACGTGCCAATCAGTGTGTGACACGGCTTCATCTTCCTCACCATCCCTGTAAAATAAAACACAAAGGCAACGGTTTTCTGTGCGTGGCTTAAGGTCAGTTTCAAGAAAATAGCGACTAGCGCTATGGTGTCCATAAATTGGGCGCGATAGGTGTTTCCTCTTCGTCTGAATGCACTGAGTACAACCATGGTGGTCTTAAGGCTTAATTTTTCCTCGTTTGCAAATCCCCAATTCCAACCTCTGAAAACCCTAAAATTCACTCATGGCACATTCGTATATACAGCATAATAATCAAATTAAACATAATGGTTAGCTTTAGAATCAAATGAGGAACAAGAATCTATGAACAAAATGCTGTAAAAATGCTTAAAACATGAAACACGATAATCAATTTTTCTCTGTACAGTTTTGATTCAATATACCAACTCCTGGCGTTTGGATAGCTGTTCTTGATTGGAATGTGATCAGGGACCTTCAAGGGAGCTAATGGAATCGTCTTTATGCTTTGAATCGACCTAAAAAGTGCTTTTCAGTTTTGAGCTTTTAGGGAATTTTTCCAAGTTTGTCAATGGTTCTTTAGCGCAGCTTTCTCTGTCTGGGCATTAGGGTTGTGTTCAAGCATTTGTAGTGAATCAATTAGGTTAAGAAAATTGATAAAAATCTCTTGCAATCATGGTTTTCAATATTTGATTTTTCACCATTATGTTTTCAATCTTTCCCATGTGCTCTTGTATCAATTATGCTCAAATCAAACCAAATCTTTCCCTATTGTACAAGCACGAAATATTGAGTCTAAAACATGTATAAAAAGATTGGTTAGGTCAAGTTAGATATTTTTCATATATTTAAATGATTTAAATGAATTAATATAAATAATAATTCAAATAAATAAATAAATAATGAGAAAATACTTCCCTTTGGGCCAAGTAGTCGTGCATATGTCTAGAATGATGAATCATGGAAGAAAAATGGGCCCATTAGCATTTTTAGGTCATTTGGATCAATGTTGACTTTTCAAAATATCCAAAAATTTCCCAACTTCCATAAGGCATAACTTGCTCAATTTTTAAGATTTTCTCATGTTTTTGGACATTTTGGAAAGGTCTTGAAGTCCTCTAACCAATGCCTTTGGTCCCATGTCATTTTGATTTTCCAATCTCAAGTTATGGCCTTTGACTTAAAGTCCCTTTTTGTTGACCTTTGAAAATGACCTATAATGTTGAAATTGATAACTTTTTGTGAGAGCATTTCTTGGACTTGAAGTATGAAGATGAGTTGTAGGAAATATCTTTCTCTTCAAAATGAGCTTTGGATGGAATTTTTCTGATAATCCATGTGAAAGTTATGCCCTGGTCAATTTCAGTTGACTTTTTCAGCTGTCCAAATAAGGAAACTTTTGCAATTTGATGAATTCTGAGCCAAACTTTGAGAATCATGATCAAGCATTGATCAAATGATGTTTGTGGCTTCAAAATGATATGTTGACCAAAAATTTGAACTTTTGACTGTCAAATGACCATTTTGCCCCTACAGTTGACTGTAGTGCAATTAGGGTTTTGACTGTGCAATTTTGAGCTGAATGCCTTGAAACTTGATATGAGGATGCTTGACCATATTTGTAGGTATATGAAACTTGATTGGACCTTTGAAAACTTCATTTTCTTGATCAGAACACAAACCCTAGTTTTGACTGTATAGGGGACCTTTGCACTGTGTAACCCTTGGGGAATTTTGCAGCTTGACTTGGCAATTTCTTGGAGAATATGGGAGGGCAAATTTTGGGGTACAACAGTTGCCCTTGTTCAATCTTCTTAGACCTGAGGATGCAGATTGGCTGGCGTGCCTTTCGTAATCCGAGGGTAGAAGATGATTGGACACTAGAGTGCCCAGAAATTTGCGCTCACATGTTAGCAGTGTGATGGGGGAATGGGCTTATAGATGCCATTTAGAGATGGATGAATAGGATGATGGGCTTATAGATGCCATCTGGATGTTGATCGCGTAAGAGATTCCTTAGCGAGAACCTGCATACCTGCAAAACAGAAAATGAGTACCTGACACGTTGCAGGAGCTGATTTTTAGATGCTTGGTATAGATGTGTCTTGACTGGTTACATGAGTTGAGTCTGGAGCTTCAAAAGATGATGAATGAACCAGGGATGGTTACTGCCTTAGCGTGAATGGTAAGAGAATCTTGAGTGACTTTAACTTCAACAACGCTCGTTGAGAAAAAATCTTGGGTGTCTTCTACTGGGATAAGAATCAGGGAGATCTTAGGGTCGATCTGACTGAACCAGAGGAGGCCTTTGACTGGATAAGCATCAGGAAAATCTTAGGGTCGATTTAACTGAACCGGTCTAGGTCTTGAAATATCTTCAACTGGATAAGCATCAGGGGGATCTTAGGGTCGATCTGACTGAACCAGAGAAGGCCTTTGACTGGATAAGCATCAGGAAAATCTTAGGGCGATTTAACTGAACCGGTCTAGGTCTTGAAATATCTTCAACTGGATAAGCATCAGGGAGATCTTAAGGTCGATCTGACTGAACCAGAGAAGGCCTTTGACTGGATAAGCATCAGGAAAATCTTAGGGTCGATTTAACTGAACCGGTCTAGGTCTTGAAATATCTTCAATTGGATAAGCATCAGGGAGATCTTAGGGTCGATCTGACTGAACCAGAGAAGGCCTTTGACTGGATAAGCATCAGGAAAATCTTAGGGTCGATTTAACTGAACCGGTCTAGGTCTTGAAATATCTTCAACTGGATAAGCATCAGGGAGATCTTAGGGTCGATCTGACTGAACCAGAGAAGGCCTTTGACTGGATAAGCATCAGGAAAATCTTAGGGTCGATTTAACTGAACCGGTCTAGGTCTTGAAATATCTTCAACCGGATAAGCATCAGGGAGATCTTAGGGTCGATCTGACTGAACCAGAGAAGGCCTTTGACTGGATAAGCATCAGGAAAATCTTAGGGTCGATTTAACTGAACCAGACAAAGTCTTGTAGCTTGAGAACTTAATTGGATTTTTCCTGAAAGGTAAAGGTCAGTTATATGCAATGCATGATATGAATCAAGCAATGATGTTCTCAACATAAATGAGATTCGTATGATATGATGCTTCTATGCATGTGATAATGATGTATGTGATGTTTAGGAATGTATGTTTTTGTCTAGGAAGGTGAATCCTTGACGGGTGCCGGGAAATCGTATCCTGGGCTGATGTTGAAGAATAGATTTTGCTTCCGCTGGGGATGATAAATGCAAGAATACCGGTAGGAGAAGATGACTCCGTCGCGGAATAAACTTGGCAAATGGAGGATTCTGCGGGGAGAAAAAATACTCTAGCGACCATGCTGGGAAGCAATACTCTGTGGGAAGAGGGATGCCTTGCTGAGTGTTGATAATAGTTTGCTGGGGATAGGAAGACTTTGTCGACGACGCTCTTTCTGTGGCTTTTGGCTGAGGATAACCCAGTTATATCCTGTTAAGGAAATAACTCTTTAAATCAAGCCAGACGACGCGTTCGTGCTCTGCTAGGGGATAAGCTTCCAGAATCTACTGGGGATAAGCTTACTGCTTGGGGATATGAGTTCTAGCTTTCCTGGGGAACTGGATTGGACTCTTCTGGGGAGTTTTGATATGCTGCCGAGGAAGTGATTCCTTTGAATGTTGATATACCGCCGGGGAACAATCTTTAGACCAAGACTGCCGGGGATGCTTGTTAAGAATATATGTATGCTGCTGGGGAACGTTGAGATCTATTGGAGGATACTCAACTTCTTGGAGATTTGATAACTCTGCTTGGAGAAGAATGCACTGACTTGCCTACTCTCTGGGGAATTAAGATACTTGGTCATGTTCTTTAGCTGAACCTACCTTGGTGCCTTGGAGGATAGAACAATTGGACTGCTTAGACAACTCTTTTATTGCCCCTGTTTCTAGTGTCACCTGTAATAAAATCTTTTGTTTCGTATGCAAATATTTATGAGTTAGCAAATTATTGTCAATGCATATATCACAAATTGAACCTTGGACGTTCTTCGCAAAACAAAACAGAAAAAAGAAAAACACTTGGCACGTTTAACTGAAAAGTATATTTGTATTGATTTTGAATGGCCTGTGAATAGGCGCTTTTGTGTACAAGAGGCTGACGTCCTAGTAAGAGAACGCCGCCGAACAAAAGAGTTTATACAAATTTTGTACAAGAGAAAATAAAACAGCCGTGTGAAATATGAATGATCCCACTGGGTTTCAACTCTGCTATTGTCTTTATAACTCCGAGCGTCTCATCACTTGATGACCTTGGTTGAGGGTGAAGCTGACTGATTGGTGTCGTCTGAACTTGATGTAGATACTGGATTCTGGATGCCAAGTGATCTAATGAGACATAGTATTACGCTTTATCCCTAATTTTTGCCTGAACCGCCCTTTCGGGTTTTCGGTCCACCGGGATACCCATTTTTGCCCAAGCCGCCTTTTCAGGTTTTCGACTTGCCGGGTGTACAGATTTTTTTCATTTCATCCCTTCATTTTGCCCGAACCCTTTTGGTTCGACGGGAAGCCCTAATTTTTGCCTAGGCATGTCAGCCTAGCGGGTCTTTTTTTTTCATGCGTAGTATTTTTTAACTATGTCTGCATTGGCGGGGTGAGGAAGGTCGTCACCATCCATGTTGGTCAATATCATGGCTCCTCCTGAGAACACATGCTTAACCACAAATGGCCCTTCGTACGTAGGGGTCCATTTGCCCCTTGGATCACTCTGAGGAAGGATGATTCGCTTGATTACCAGATCCCCAACTTGATATTCCTGTGGTCTGACCTTTTTGTTAAATGCCCTAATCATCCGTTTCTGATACGTCTGACCATGACAGATAGCAGCAAGTCTCTTTTCGTCAATGAGGTTGAGTTGATCAAGTCGTGTCTGGATCCAATCATCTTCGTTCAGATTTGCATCCTTCATTATCCGGAGAGAGGGTATTTGCACTTCGATTGGTAAGACTGCCTCCATACCATAAACCAGAGAGAAAGGAGTTGCCCCGGTTTACGTCCTAGCTGAAGTACGGTACCCATGCAGAGCGAACGGTAACATCTCGTGCCAATCTTTGTACGTCACTGTCATCTTCTGCACGATCTTCTTGATGTTCTTATTTGCTGCTTCTACAGCCCCATTCATCTTCGGTCTGTAAGGAGAAGAATTGTGGTGCTGTATCTTGAACTGTTCGCAGAGCTCATCGATCATCTTGTTATTCAGATGTGTACCGTTGTCTGTAATAATCCGCTCAGGGACGCCGTATCGACAGATCAGGTTGTGCCGAATGAACCGTGCCACAACAGTCTTGGTTACCGTAGCATAGGATGCTGCCTCAACCCACTTCGTGAAATAATCAATCGCTACTAGGATGAAGCGATGTCCATTGGATGCCGTAGGTTTAATCTCGCCGATCATGTCTATGCCCCACATTGCAAACGGCCAAGGCGCAGTCAGAACATTCAGGGGAACCGGAGGAACATGCACCTTGTCTGCATAAATCTGGCACTTGTGGCATGTCCTGGAATGTTGGTAACAATCAGCTTCCATTGTGGACCAGTAATATCCTGCCCGTAGGATCTTCTTAACCATAGTGTGTCCACTGGAATGCGTACCAAAGGTCCCTTCATGTAGCTCTTCCATGATTCTTTCTGCTTCAGTTTTATCCACACAACACAGTAAGGTTGAATCATGGTTTCGCTTATACAATATGCGTTTGCTAAGGAAGAACTTTGCTGCGAACCTCCTCAGGAATTTCTTATCATTGATGGAGGCACCTTCAGGGTATTCCTGAGCTTCCAGATATCTCTTCACCTCATGGTACCAAGGCTTCTCAGTCACCAATTCAGTCTCGAGGTCGCAACAGTATGCCGGTTCGTCCAGTTTCCAGATGATGATCCGGGGAGCCTCATTATCCCATTTGACCTTGAACATTGAAGACATTGTAGCTAACGCGTCCGCTAGCTGATTCTCTTCTCTTGGAAAGTGTTCAAAGGTTATCTCCGTGAAGTGGGGGATCAGGGTCAGTACACATTCTCTGTAAGGAATCAGGTTTGGATGTTTCGTATCCCACTCTCCTTTGATCTGGTTGATCACAAGAGCGGAATCTCCGAAGACACTCAGAAATTTGATCCTTAGGTCGATCGCAGCTTGAAGACCCATGATGCACGCCTCATACTCCGCCATGTTGTTGGTACAGTTGAAACATAGTCGGGCAGTGAGTGGAGTATGAGTACCTTGAGGAGATATGATTATGGCGCCGATACCGTGACCCAAAGCGTTGGAAGCTCCGTCAAAGTGCATAGACCATCGGGATCCTGGTTCAGGTCCTTCATCCGGTCCAGGCCCTTCACAATCTGTTACTATCATGATGCTTTCATCTGGAAACTCAAAGTTCATTGACTGATAATCATCTACAGCTTGATGTGCCAGGTGGTCTGCCAATACACTTCCCTTGATGGCTTTCTGGGTCGTGTACTGAATGTCGTATTCCGTCAAGATCATTTGCCATCTTGCAATCCTCCCAGACAGAGCAGGCTTTTCGAATATGTACTTTATAGGATCCATTTTGGAGATCAACAAGGTAGTGTGAGTCAGCATATACTGTCTCAGCCGGCGAGCAGCCCATACCAAAGCGCAGCAAGTTTTCTCAAGCAGTGAGTATCGGGTCTCACAGTCGGTAAACTTTTTGCTAAGGTAATAAATGGCATGCTCTTTTCGGCCAGACTCGTCATGCTGCCCCAGCACACACCCCCATTGAGTTGTCAAGCACTGTCAGGTATAATATCAGAGGTCTCCCTTCAACCGGTGGCATAAGGATAGGTGGTTCTTGGAGATACTCTTTGATTTTGTCAAAAGCGGCCTGACATTCATCGTTCCAACGTACTACCTGATCTTTCTTCAGCAGCTTGAAGATTGGCTCACAGGTAGCAGTCAGATGTGAGATGAACCGGGCGATATAATTCAGGCGTCCTAAAAAGCCTCTGACTTCCTTCTCTGTCCTGGGAACTGGCATCTCTTGAATTGCTTTGACCTTAGCAGGGTCTACTTGAATGCCTTTATCACTGACCACGAAGCCTAGTAATTTTCCAGATCTTACCCCGAAGGTGCACTTGTTCGGGTTCAATCTTGGCTTGTACAGTTTCAACCGGTCAAACAACTTTTGCAAATGATCTAGGTGCTCTTCCTCAGTCTGGGACCTTGCGATCATGTCGTCAACATACACTTCTATCTCGTGATGGATCATGTCATGAAATAAGGCAACCATGGCACGTTGGTAGGTTGCCCCAGCGTTCTTCAACCCGAATGGCATGACCTTGTAACAGAAGGTCCCCCACTGAGTAACAAATGTAGTCTTTTCCATGTCTTCAGGTGCCATCTTGATCTGATTGTAACCTGAAAATCCATCCATGAAAGAGAATACCTTGTGCTGAGCAGTATTATCAACAAGGACATCAATGTGAGGTAAGGGGAAGTCATCTTTGGGGCTGGCCCTGTTCAGATCCTTGTAGTCGACACACATTCTGACCTTACCGTCCTTCTTAGGTACCGGCACCACATTAGCAACCCACTGAGGGTAAGAAGTCACTGCAAGGAACCCAGCATCAAACTGTTTCATAACCTCGGCTTTGATCTTCTCAGACATCTCTGGACGCATCCGACGGACCTTTTGCTTGACTGGAGGTCAGTCTTCCTTAGTTGGCAAGTGATGGACCACAATGTCGGTATCCAACCCTGGCATGTCTTCGTAGGACCAGGCAAAGATCTCCATATAATCATGTAACATCTTGGTTAACCGTTGCTTCACGCTGAGCTCTAGGTTGGCACCAATCTTTACCTCTTTTCTGTCTGCCTCAGTACCTAAGTTTATGGTTTCCACTGGCTCTTTGTGGGGTTGAATTGCCCTCTCTTCCTGAAGCAACAGTCTTGCAAGCTCGCCAGGCACTTCGCAATCATCTTCACCTTCGTCTTCGGCTAAGTTGATCGGATTTTCGAAATCATAATTGGCAGTAGCAGAGTTGTTATCAGTGAGATCCAGAGTGGATTGAAACCTGTATGAGTGAGTGTGTGTGTAAATACAGCTGTTTTGAAAATTATGTAAAGGAAAGAAAGACAGAAAAGGAGCACAATTTTTGTAATGCGAAAATACGTCCAAGATTTTCATTCATGATATATGAAATGACAGTTTGTATGCCCTCACAAATAGAACCACGGTGCCTCGGGTAAGACACCGGGCCATAGAGTTTATCATTGTTTATTACAAAATAACAAAACATAGGAATTTATTACTTAGTAACAAGAGAAACAGATAAGTTGTCCTTTGCGCTCCAATTGTTAGATCCGCCGTGGGTTGTCGGGTAGATCCAGCTATCAAACTCAGCATCGTCCACTTCGTCTTCGTCCCCAATAGCATTTACTCCATGAGCAGGTAGGGGAGCTGTCACCACATTAGGCTTCTCAGATGCCTCAAACTGTACCTCTTGGGCATCAATAAGGTCCTGCAGCTTGTTCTTTAATGCCCAACAGTCATCGGTAGAATGCCCCGGGCTATCTGAATGGTAGGCACAACGAGCATTCAGGTTGTACTTGGGAGATGCAGTATTTGGAAACTTCGGCGCCTCCCTGACAGTCACTAAATTGGTTGAGAGCAACTGCGGCAGGATTTGCGACAATGTCATGCTTAAACGGGTGAATTCTCTCCGGGGTCTTTCAACCTTCTGAGGATTGTTTGGCCGGGGAGCGGCAGCAGGTTTAGCAATTATTACCGCACTGACAGATTGGCGGTGCTCATGTCTCTCTGATTTCCTGGAACCATATACGGCACTAGACTCCTTCTTGAAGGGTTTCTTCTCAGAACTAGATGATGCACCCTTCGGAATTTTTCCCGATTTTAACCCAGCTTCAATACTCTCTCCAGTCAAGATTAGATCAGTGAACCCTGCAGATGAATTCCCGATGAGATGGTTGAAAAACGGCCCAGATAGGGTCCCCAAGAACATGTCTACCAATTCCCGATCAGTCAATGGTGGCTGCACCCTACCAGCCAGGTCTCTCCACTTCTGAGCGTACTCCTTAAAACCTTCGCTTGCACCTAACGACATACCCTGGAGTTGGGTACGTGTGGGGGCAAGGTCGGCATTATATTGATACTGCTTATAGAAAGCAGTAGCCAACTCCTCCCAATTACGAACCTTGGTCCCATCCAGCTGATAGAACCATTCGAGATGAGTCCCTGAAAGACTCTCCTGGAAGAAGTGGATCCATAAATTCTTATCCGCAGAGTACGGCTGAATTTTCCGAACATAGGACCTTAGATGCTGCTTGGGACAAGACGCCCCGTCATACTTAGAGAAGGAGGGTGCTTTGAACTTGTGGGGGATGATCACACCAGTTGACAAACCCAGATCTCCGAAATCCAGCCCAGGTACCTGTTGGACTTCCATAGCCTTCAACCTATCCTCCAGTTGCTTGTATCTGTCGTCTGCAGGAGGGTACTGCTCTTCCTCAAAATCTGTCTCGTTGTCGGAGACTACTGGAGTAGGAACCTTTACTTCTGCCTGAGAAGGACTCTTGCCAACAGAAGAACCAGCCTCTTCATGCTGCAGAGTATTGCCAAACCTTCGGCCTGAGTTGAACAGAACAGTTCTTCTCTTCTTCTTCTTCTCCTTCTTCAGGAGCATAGCCTTCAATTCTTCTTGGCCCTGGGCCAAACCCTTGATTAATTCCTGGAATTGTACATTCTGCACCTGAAGAGCCTTGATGGATGTCTCAGTTGATGCAGATTCGGGATTCATGATGCTGAAATAAACAGCGAAGAACTGTAAGCAACCTGAAAAGAGGAAAAACCTGCTATGCACATGATGAATGAGATGTGGTTATGCAATGCATTCAAGGGTTCGAAAATTCAACTTTGTTGTAGACAAAAAGGAACACACATTATCATTAGGGAAATCATTGTTTAATACATCAAGGCCTCATGGGTAAAATAATACAAAATCAATCCCAGAATACACTGCGCATCCTTTTTGGAGCTATGTAGGTGTTGAGGTTCCTCTCCTCATGCAGCAGGCGGGTGAGCTCCAAGACCTTCTTTTCACTGGAATGCAGACTAGTCTCAAGAGAATTCCTTTCCTCCTTAAGCTGGATCCAGCTCTTCTGCATCTCTTCCCAGGATGTGGGCATATCAGGGTGCTGAATAGTGTAGGACACTTCTCCTTCCAAGACTGGTTCTTTGATTACCGGGAGCATATGAGGATAAGGCATCACTAACTTCTGGGAGCGGGCGCGTACCCACTTGAGATAAGGCTCCAAAGGGATGGAGTTCCTGTGCCCCAGTGTCTTGCTGTCTATCCTACTTGGCATCCTCCAAGCTCTGATAAATCTCTGGCGGAGTCTTTGAGTATCATTGTCGAAGTCAAAAACTATGTCAGGAACTAACATGTCATGAGGACCATCCCTCCGAGCATAACCAAACTGTCTCCAAGCCAGGCATGGGCTATAAGTAATACCTCCTCTGATTCCAAGTAAAGGAACATTAGGGTACTCCCCGCAACGATCAATGATAGTGACATCTTCTCTGGACCTAGGGCATCAATGTATATCTGCATGTGTAAGAGTCATCAACCGCTGTGACCATCTCAAGCCCCGCTCATTCTTCAGGACTGATTGTGGAAGGTGCGAAATAAACCACCTTCCCAGGAGAGGAGTGCAACACATAAGGACACCTCTTTTTCTCATGGTTCGAGTGTAACATGAGTGAAGGATGTCCCCCAGCAACGTAGGTATAGGATTCCTGGACATAAAGATCTGGACAGCATTGATATCAATAAGCTGATCTGGATTAGGGAACAACACCAAACCATAGACAAGGAGGGCTACCACTTCTTCAAAAGCTTGCAAGTCAAGGGAGTTCCAACATTCAAGGGCCTTTTCAAACAGAAATCTGGCTAAGAACCCTTTGATACCACTTCTGACTTCCCAATGTCCTTTGAGGTCAGATGACTGTAGGTGCAAGGCTTTAGCAATCTCTTCAAGCTTAGGCTCCTTTTCTGTACCGTTGAAGGGTAGCTGATCAAGGATAGGGATCTTCAGGAGCCGGGAGAACTCCTCCAATGTAGGTACCAACTGATAGTCCAAGAAGGTGAAACAGTGATGCAGAGGGTCAAAGAACTGGAACAGAACCTTGATCATATCTTCCTCAATGTTGGTGTTGACCAAGCTGATGAGGCTTCCATGTCTTTCACTGAATGAAGAGTTCTCAGGAATCCTGGATATAAGCTCCTTAAGCTGAGGAGGGATCCTTACAAGATTGATTTGAATAGTCTTTCTACGAACAGTTTCCATGTCCTACAAAACAAGAACAAAGATGAAAATTCGAACCCCTGAAATGGTTAGTCAATGCATATGATGCTGGATGATGTCATGATGCTATGATTAAACATACCACAGATATTTACAAAGGCAAACATGTAAGGCACACAAGGCACACAAGACAAGCCCTTAAGGTTTAAGGCCAGCATGGGGTCTGGGTAGTACCCTCTTGTAGTTGGTGGGTTCAACCTGTCCTAATCAAAGTAACCGGGTTCTAAGGTTCCCAATATCACGGGATTGCTTTCATTGTTCATCGTTTCGATTTAGCCACTGAACTGGCGACCGAAATATTCCAGGAAAGCAACCCTCAATTGAGCGTAGTATCGAGTATCAACCAACCTCAGACTGCACCAAAGTCAGTTATCTCTGTACCCTAAAGAGGCCAAGATAGTTCAATTAAGGTTCCTAAGGTCTGTTGATGCTTCACGACACCACGCGGAGGCCCCGTACTCTCCTTGACTGAACTCAAGGGTTACCGGTACACACCAAAGTGCCACATCAACGTAGCAGACTGTTTCAACCATGTCGGTATACCCCGCACAGTTCCCTCACAGTCTTGTTGCTACTTTCTAAGAAAGGTATCCCCCAGATCCGGGTTAGGATCTATAGAACTCCCAAGACAGTCCCACAATTTAAAGCAAACAAATCAAAGCAATTGAAAACACAGTGATCTTAGTCCTAAGGTACACCTCACTTTAAGTTTTTTCCCCAGCAGAGTCGCCAGTTCTGTGATCGGTGGATCTGGAACTGACTGTTTAACGCTGGTTCGCGAAATGTCGCGGAAGCAAGAGTCGCCACCGTCTTTTATTTTCTCCAAATGGAAAGGACAAAAGCACAGAAAAATTCCTTATAGAGATTGCTCTCGGTTCGGGAGGTAGATTTATAGAAAGGGAAGGTGTTAGCACCCTTTCTATCCATGGTTATCCATGGGCTCTTAGATACTTGCTCACTTGTGTTTTCAAAATGGTTTGTTTGATTTTCAACTGTGGGTTTTAAAAAAAGTTTCTTTGAAAATTTCAGTTCGACTCTTGTATCAGTCCTCAAGAGTGTTTGAAAAATTGCTTTCGAAAGCTTTTTGAAAAAGGTGTCGGTGTGAAAAGTATTTTTGATTTGTTTTGAAATTAGAGCAAGTATCTACGAGAACCTACCTACCCTAAGGAATTCGTCTGTGTAAATGTTCTTTAAAGTAGTGCCATCCCACCATTGAGAGGTAGGTAGCACCACCGTTGGAGGTGTTCGGGTCAATTCGAGGTTCGGGACATGGTGATCACCAGAGCAATGGGAAGACACCTTAGAAGCTACCCTCATGCCAGGTTCCCGGATCATGAGGACTTACTAAGACATCCTCTACTCGACGATCACCTTTCGAGGCAAGGCAACAGTGAGGCGTACCCTAGGGGTGGTGTGTGCGATTCGTGTGTCGTTTTCAGATATTTTTGTCTTTTGTCATGTCATTGGTGTTCTACGCTTGATTTTATTTAAGTCCATTCATTCTTGCATGCTTTGTTAGCGGTTAATATTTGCGGGAAAATAAATCTAAGCTATTACAAATGGCGCGGGTCCACATCGCCAAAATTAAACCGGACCCGATTTGACAGAAAAGTAAATAAAGCAAATAAAGTAAAGTGCGAGAAAGTTATTTACAAGGCTTCGGGAGAGATACATAATTATTTAAATGATATAAAATAAATATGCGAAACTAAAAGAATTATCGAAACGAGGGCGTTGGACCCTTTTGCAAAATATTAAATTACATGAATTAATTAATTAGAATTAATGAGGAATTAAAATCAAAAATTAAAAATGTTTTTGGTATTTTTTAGTGTTTTTAGGAATTTGATGAAAAAAAAGTTAATTAAAATTAAACTAAAAGGCAAACCCTAATTCTAATAGCTTTTAAATTTATTGTGAAAATATTAAATTGAAACCTAAATTAAACCTAATTTTTATGTACAATTAATTATAAAAATAAATAAATAATATTATTAGAAAAAAAAGAAAAAAATTAAAAGGAATAAAATTTATTATACCAAATTCTACATTTTTTATATTTTTATTATGAAAAGAATTAAAGTTGCAACCCTAATCTAAATTAATTAATTATATGCTAATTTATTTACAAGAAAATATCAAAATAAATAATCATTATATTTTTTATCTTTTTCTGAGTTTTTTATGTGTTTTATATTTTGTAAAAAAAAAATAATAATTAAAGTGAAACAACAAAGAAAATAATATAATTGAAAAAATAAAATATAAGAAAAAGATAGAAAATTGCAAACCAGGGGGGTTTCAGGCCCCAATTGTGAGGTATAGGCCTTAGCAATCTGGCCCAGTTAAGCATTGATCCGTTTGACTCTTTGAACAGCATACATCAATGTTGACCTATGCCCATGGTGTGTTTTCAATCTATGCCCTTGATTTGATCTCCAGGACGCGTGGCTGTAGGATTCTTGAAGGCATATGGTAGTCTTGACTTTGGGCGCTGCATGAGAATTCACATGGAAAAATAATATTGGAAATTATACAGACCTGGGACTCGAACCCAGGTCTTGGATGTTGAAGCAATGAGCGTTTGCCAGTTGAGCCACTGAACGCGTTTGATTAATAAATAAACAATGAATATTATAAAAGAAAAGCAAGTGGTTAGTGGTGCAACGCGCGAAATATTCAAACGTGCCAATCAGTGTGTGACACGGCTTCATCTTCCTCACCATCCCTGTAAAACAAAACACAAAGGCAACGGTTTTCTGTGCGTGGCTTAAGGTCAGTTTCAAGAAAATAGCGACTAGCGCTATGGTGTCCATAAATTGGGCGCGATAGGTGTTTCCTCTTCGTCTGAATGCACTGAGTACAACCATGGTGGTCTTAAGGCTTAATTTTTCCTCGTTTGCAAATCCCCAATTCCAACCTCTGAAAACCCTAAAATTCACTCATGGCACATTCGTATATACAGCATAATAATCAAATTAAACATAATGGTTAGCTTTAGAATCAAATGAGGAACAAGAATCTATGAACAAAATGCTGTAAAAATGCTTAAAACATGAAACACGATAATCAATTTTTCTCTGTACAGTTTTGATTCAATATACCAACTCCTGGCGTTTGGATTGCTGTTCTTGATTGGAATGTGATCAGGGACCTTCAAGGGAGCTAATGGAATCGTCTTTATGCTTTGAATCGACCTAAAAAGTGCTTTTCAGTTTTGAGCTTTTAGGGAATTTTTCCAAGTTTGTCAATGGTTCTTTAGCGCAGCTTTCTCTGTCTGGGCATTAGGGTTGTGTTCAAGCATTTGTAGTGAATCAATTAGGTTAAGAAAATTGATAAAAATCTCTTGCAATCATGGTTTTCAATATTTGATTTTTCACCATTATGTTTTCAATCTTTCCCATGTGCTCTTGTATCAATTATGCTCAAATCAAACCAAATCTTTCCCTATTGTACAAGCACGAAATATTGAGTCTAAAACATGTATAAAAAGATTGGTTAGGTCAAGTTAGATATTTTTCATATATTTAAATGATTTAAATGAATTAATATAAATAATAATTCAAATAAATAAATAAAAAATGAGAAAATACTTCCCTTTGGGCCAAGTAGTCGTGCATATGTCTAGAATGATGAATCATGGAAGAAAAATGGGCCCATTAGCATTTTTAGGTCATTTGGATCAATGTTGACTTTTCAAAATATCCAAAAATTTCCCAACTTCCATAAGGCATAACTTGCTCAATGTTTAAGCTTTTCTCATGTTTTTGGACATTTTGGAAAGGTCTTGAAGTCCTCTAACCAATGCCTTTGGTCCCATGTCATTTTGATTTTCCAATCTCAAGTTATGGCCTTTGACTTAAAGTCCCTTTTTGTTGACCTTTGAAAATGACCTATAATGTTGAAATTGATAACTTTTTGTGAGAGCATTTCTTGGACTTGAAGTATGAAGATGAGTTGTAGGAAATATCTTTCTCTTCAAAATGAGCTTTGGATGGAATTTTTCTGATAATCCATGTGAAAGTTATGCCCTGGTCAATTTCAGTTGACTTTTTCAACTGTCCAAATAATGAAACTTTTGCAATTTGATGAATTCTGAGCCAAACTTTGAGAATCATGATCAAGCATTGATCAAATGATGTTTGTGGCTTCAAAATGATATGTTGACCAAAAATTTGAACTTTTGACTGTCAAATGACCATTTTGCCCCTACAGTTGACTGTAGTGCAATTAGGGTTTTGATTGTGCAATTTTAAGCTGAATGCCTTGAAACTTGATATGAGGATGCTTGACCATATTTGTAGGTATATGAAACTTGATTGGACCTTTGAAAACTTCATTTTCTTGATCAGAACACAAACCCTAGTTTTGACTGTATAGGGGACCTTTGCACTGTGTAACCCTTGGGGAATTTTGCAGCTTGACTTGGCAATTTCTTGGAGAATATGGGAGGGCAAATTTTGGGGTACAACAATGGTCAATTAAGGTTCTAAGAGTTCGTTAGTGCTTCATGACATCACACAGCGGCCCCGTACTCTCCTTGACTACTCAAGGGTTACCGGTACTCACAAATATGTCACACTAACATAGCTTACTGCTTCAACCATGTCGGTATACCCCGCACAGTTCCCTCGCAGTTTTTTTGCTATTTACCTAAGAAGGTGCCCCAAATCCGGGTGTAGGATTTACAACAAAACCCAAACAAGAACCCAAAAGATAAAGCAATCAAGTCAATCAAAGCAAGAAGGTAAAGGTGATCTAAACCCTAAGGTAACCCCACTTTTAAAATTTTTCCCCAGCAGAGTCGCCAGTTCTGGCGATACGGTGAGAGAACTGACTCTGGTTTTGCGTTCGTATTCGCACTTGTGCGGTTGAGCAAGAGTCGCCACCGACTTTTTATTTTATCCTAAAGGAAAGGTTAAAAAAGCACAGCAAAAACCTTTTGAGATGTTTCGTGGGTCCGGGGGGTAGATTATGAAAAGGGAAGGTATTAGCACCCTTTTCATCCATGGTTATCCATGGGCTCTTAGTTACTTGGTTTTTAGATCACTTGCCTTGATTTTCGATTGCTTGAAAAATGGTGTGTGTATGAGTGTTTTTGAAAATGTTTTGGAAGAAGATGCCTTGTCTTAGGCGACTAATGTATTTGACTCGTGTTTGAGTGTTTTACAAAAGTGTGGATCTTTTCGAAAAGATGTTTCAAATGTTTTTTGAGAGTTTTTTTTGAAAGTGTTGTGGATTGTGGTTTTTGAAAAGAAGGCAAGTGTTTTTGCAAGTTGATCTCAAGTAACTAAGAGTTTTGTCTACCCTATTGTACTCAAAGGTTTTTTCTATGTTTTCAACCCTTTAACAATTTTGTTCCACCATTGAATTTGGTGGACAATCTTGCGTTTAGGAAGTTTGTTCGGGACGGGCGCGGGTCATCGTATGGACCACGAATGCAATGGTGCCAAGTGTCTTTGGCAATTTGCTTTGAAGGGACTATGATCATTCCGTTTAGGCAACATTCGAAAGCGTCATCGAGGGACTTATGATCATTTGAATTTGTTTTGCCAAAGATACTCGACGTGCAAGCATGGCCCATTTTGGAAGGCAACATGTGGGATTACCCTAAAGGGCGCAAGTGTGATTGTGTATTGATTTCATGTATTTGTCTTGTATTAGGTTATCTAGCGTTTGATTTTATGTACATGCAAACCCTAGGTCTAACCATGGTATAATTGAAAGCGGTAAATTGCGAAAATGTAAAGTCTACGCTATTACAAAATAGTATCCGGGAGTGGGGGTACAATATTCACAAATGGGGATGAGACTTATAGTATCCAATAAGTTACAACCAAATCGAATTTGCGATCAAATGTAAATGACGTATATCAATGCATAAGATAAACAAATGGGTATAGGAGCAATGTAAATGTATTTGTATTGTGTAAGTGTGAGATGTATTGTGTAAGTGTGTAATTATTTACAGGTGCGCCAATGTAAATTTTGAACATGTATTAAGTATTGTTTAACTTAAAGAAAAATTAAATATTTATTTAATTTAATTAATGATCTTGTATTTTTTAATATGTATGAAAAGAAAAATATTCTAAGTTTGAAAGTTATTATTTTTCATTTGACATAAGAAAGTATCTTTGTATTATTAGTAAGAATATTTGAATTAAAAGAAAAAAGTGTTTTCAATTTTAATTATATGACGTAAAGAAAAAAAATGTATTTGTGTTATTTATGTACAAAGGTATTTTAATTAAAAGAAAAAACAAGGTTTTACATTTTAATTGTATTGTATAATAAAAAATGTATTTTAATTATAAAAATAATTTGAGGTCAATGGATAACAAGAAAAGATTTTGTTGATTAAATTTCATAAGAAAAGAAAATGTTGGTTTTAAAAAATAGTATGAAATAAAATTAACAATGGGCTCAAGGGTAAGGTTATGGCCCAAATGTAAAAGAAGTGGGGAGGTGTATGAAGGAAAAAGAGGCTTTGGGCGTTGGAAAAAAAAATTAGGTTAGGCCCACTGTACTGAAACAAAATTTAGGGTTGATTGCTTTGTGGTTCAGTTGGACGATACGCTTAGGTTTTATGTAGCGGCGGCGTTCGTTTGTTCGTTTCTGAGTTCTTCAGCCCTTCTCCGTTTGCTTCTGAGTTCTTCAGCCCAAGGCCACCAGCTTCTATGCCTCCTTCTTCCCTCCAACGGCAACGTTAAGGTGACAGAATTAGGTAACAAATCTCAATCTTAATTCGTTAGGGTTTGTTAATATTGTGCATGTCGCGATTTTATGTTCATTTCTGATTCTTATTCTTATTGCAATGATTGTTGAGGCATCATGAAAGAAAAGTGAGGGTGAAATACTACCTGGAGAAGGAGGAAGGAAGGTGAGGAAGGCTAGGAGGCCAAGGGCGGAGGGAGAGGCGGAGGCGCGACGGACTTGGAACCCTGGTTCGCGTATTCTTTCCTTTTCTTCTTTTGCTTTGCCTCCGTCGCTTTCGTTGTATGCTTGCTTATGTTGTCTATGAACGCTTGTTGCCTTGAACGTTTATTGCTTTGATACTTTGCCCTATGATGATGCAAATCTGAGGGCTCGTGGGGTTGACTTTGAGTTGTTTTGTTTGGATAGTTTATGGTTTAGACTTGAGGCTGGACTAGTTTAGGCCTTAACAGGTTTAAATGGCTTAGCAGGTCATGCTTGGATTGAATGGTAAGTGTTTTTAGGCCATGTATTGCTGGGTTATGCTTAGGCAGTTTTGACTGGTTTTATGGCCTTAACAGTTTTTTGCTTGAGGTGCAGCAGGTTTGAACTGGTGATGTTTCACAGGTTTGAGCTTTAGCAGGTTAATGATGTTTGGTGCATAGTTTAGGTGTTTATGGACTGGTATCTGAACTTGTTGACAGGTTATGAGGTTTTTGTGTGTTTAGTTTAGGTGTTGGGGATTCTGAACTGGTTTATGGCTTCATGTTAGGCCTGCTTCAAAGCTTCAGGCAGGTTTAATGTTTGACAGGGGTTTGTATGGTATATGCTGGTATGGCTTTTTGGCTTAGGTTTTGCATATGCAGGTTAAGCTTTTGACTTGCTTCAGCTGGTTTGTATGTTGAGGCCGGTTTGAGCCAATGCAGGTTTTGTGAAGTCTTAAGGCCTAGGTTGAAATGCAGTAGCAGGTTTTGTATATCAGTTTGTATCTTTCTTTTTACCTTGGTGAAAATTCTGCTTCTTTTGCATCTGTTGGTATGGCCCCCCTTTCTTTACTGTATTCAGTCCCTTTGTATATCTTTCTTCCTGCCTAAAAGCCTAAAAACCTGCATTCTTATCTCTTCTTTTTCTCTCTCTTTAGTACACTTCAAAGAATATTAAATGTTTTTGTGTGTACTTTCTGAAAGGGCCACCCTTGTTGGGAAATGATGAAAATAAAATGTATGCTTGCATAATGGTTTTCCTCTGCATATTTTATCTTTTCTTTTGACAAATTTTGTACTTTTTTATCTTCTTTGATATCTTTGTGCAGTAACTTGTACCTTTTGGCATTTGACAGCAAGTTTGACACTTTTGGATTTTGACAGAAAGTTGCAATTTAGTTGGGTTTGAACTGTGCAGTTTGCTTGAGATTTTTGAATTTATGCAGTTTGGAACTTTGCATTTTTTCTCAACTTTGCATTCATGATTAAATAAAATTCTTCTCTCTTTGTGAACCGGGAGAAATCCCGTGATTTGCAGAGAGGGTTAACTGATCCCAATCAGTGGCCTTTAATGATGACTGCAATTTTATCTGTCTTTTCAATTTAATTTAACTGTTATTTGACTTTTCTCTTTTCTTTTGCAGATGAAAAATGGAGCACCGGAGCGAGGGATAGTGGATGAAGATTTGAAGATTAGAAAAATAATTAGGATAGTTTTTTTTTATTTAGCTTTAAATAAAATGTAATATTATTTTTGTCAACATTTTGTAAACAAAAACAATTATACAAATGACTTAAAGATAAATAAAAAAGCCCTTTTATTTAATTAATTCTTCTCTTCTTTAATTGTTTATTTATTATTTATAGTTCTTTAAATTAAAATAAATTGAAAATAAATTCCAACTCATTTAATCTTTAGAATAATAAATAATTAACTAAACAAATATTTCAGTACTGATCCATTAATTAAACTTGACGCTTCCAATGTTCAAAGCGAAATAACAGTTAATCACAACAATTGATCAGACGCATTTACTGATTTTTAACAAACACTGTAATTCCAAACTGCGTATATCTTTTGACTGGTGAATTCAAACCAACTGCCTTCTTTTACTGATTAAATCAAAACAATGCGAATTCAACCCGAATCTCAGAATAACTTGCAAAGTGCTGTGGAATTTAAATCCTTCTGAGAATGCGCGCACAAACCCTAATTCCTGATTAAATGCCAAAGAGCATTCGCCTGATCAAAATTGAGCCAGAATCAACCAAAACCCTAAGCCAACTTGTGTGAAACATTCTGGAGCCCTGAAAATCAGTAAAACCCTAATTGTGTCCTGACTGACGAGAAAAGTTTGTTTGACCGATTCTTGAGCCAGTTTGAAAAATCAGGAAATGCCTGAAGCTGAGATTTCTTGTGGTAAAATGCGAGGGCAAATTTTGGGGTACAACACCCATCAACAACCTCGCCAGCGTCAAAGGGGTAATCGGCGTAAGCAAGAAACGTCGGGAAGACAGTTCACGGAGACTGAAATACCATCATTTTTCATACTGAAGCGCCTGTTGGAGGTCAACTTGCTTACCTTAAAGGACCCTCCTCAGAAGCTCAATACCTCCTCTCCTCACTATCATCCTGACGCATTTTGTGTTTACCATTCCTACAACCCGGGACACGACACCAACGACTGTTGGGCCTTGAAGAACAAGATTCAAGATCTGATCGACATTGGGGTGCTGGAATTCATGCCAGACGATGAGATGAAGATCTTCCGTTAAAGGGTTCTCCACCTGAAGTGACGAAGCTCAAGCCGAAAGACTTTTGCTTCTTTTTGAATTTTCAAAGTTGTAATTTCTTTTGCTGTCAAACAATTATTTGTTGATGTTAAACTCTGTTTTCATTAATGCATTGCATATGTTTGTAGTGAATTCATCCATTCATTTCACTACTCTTATGCTTTTCTTTATGATATTTGAATCTTGATAAAAAGCTGTAAGCCTTTAGAGGGAGGATGACGAAACAATACCATGATCTTATACAGTATGCTTTTGAACAGACCTTGCTGATGATGTACAGGCATTTCTTTCAATTCCCAAACACTGGAGTTATAAGGAAGTTAATCTCTAGTCAACCCCTTCGATCCAAATAAGTAGGAGTTTTCTGTTCTAAACAATCAAAACCTTTGATATAAACCTGGGGCAGGGTAGTATCTCAGTTAATTCAAGAGAAAACGTGCATTGAAGTCGCAAACTCTCAGTTCGTAACACAACGAACGGCGTCGGAAAAAAAAGAGAAAGCATTCCTTTGGAATCAAAAGACAAGGGTGGTTCCCTATCACATAGACAGTCAATCTCTCAAAAAGAAAAAGCCCGCTGAGCCAAAACCTGTAAAGGAGGCTTAAGAAAGTTGGGGCATCCCGCTGATGGTAATCCCGGAAAACGGTAATAGTCAGGCAAAAGTTAGGGATAACAAATCAAAATCAAAATAGTGAGGTCATTACAAAATCCTCAACAACATGAAAAATGTTGAAAAAGAAAAAGAGATGATGACTGTCTCCCCAAATTCAAACTGGTGAACCATCGCCCAAAAGTCGTTCCAAACTCAAAACAGAGTATGACGCAATTAACTGAGCTTAGGTATGAAGAACATCACGAAGAGAGGGTGGGTACAAATATGCTTTGAGCCTTTATCCTTTGTTTCTTAAACCGTGAACCAGGCCACGTTACAACCCTTCAAAAGTCCTAATTGAAGCATGGGTTAGTTCGAAAGCATACGGTTACAAAGGGTATCCTGACTCCTGTAGGGCTTTACTCTAAATCTTGTGTTGACTTGTCTTGTGAAAAGTTTTCTGCTGAAAAACGCATTTTTCAAAACTTCGAGACAAACATAAACTTTGCATTATTTGAATATCACTGTCTGCATTTGGCTTTTTGTTTGACAGCGAAGAAATTCATACAGCGAATGTTCGGAGGAACGAAAACTCTCTCAGTAAGTAAAAATCACTTCAAGAGGATAACACTTCCATCAAATCTCCTATCAACAAGGGGCATGACATGTCACCATCCAATTAACCTGGGGCAGTCCAGTCAAGGTCCAACAGATCTTTCAAAGTTCAGTTAACCTGGGGCAGTCCAGTCAAGGTCCAACAGATCTTTCAAAGTTCAGTTAACCTGGGGCAGTCCAGTCAAGATTTCAAGAAATCTCTCAATATGTAGAGTAATCTGATTCAAGACTCCTTTATCACCACTTGGGGCATTCGAATGTCAAAAAGTGTTCAACAAATCAACTATTACAATTCCAGATTCGACTCCTGTATCCAGCCAGGGCACGTCTGAAGAATTCCAGATCAACACCTGTAACAAGCCAGGAAAACATCTGTGGACGACCGATTGTAGACCAACACCTGTAACAAGCTAGGAAATTATCTACATCACCACTTGGGGCATTCGAATGTCAAAAGTGTTCAAAAACCCGATGCAGCTTTACACGAGCTCATCATCAGGAAGCCCTACACCGGTTCCTCTTCAAGACTTCTGAAAACAGTTTATGGATTCTTCCCAACAACGGATGTTAATCTATCAGCTTGTTCAGATGCAACCATTGAAAACAGTTTACGGACGCTTCCCAACAATGGATGCTGCTCTATTGCTTATTCAATCCCAAGATTTCTGAAAACAGTTTACGGGTTCTCCAGTAACGGATGTTAACCTATGCTTGTTCAGACACTTCTCAACATTCTGAAAACAGTTTACGGATTCTCCAGTAACGGATGTCAATCTATCAGCTTGTTCAGATGCAACCATTGAAAACAGTTTACGGACGCTTCCCAACAACGGATGCTGCTCTATTGCTTATTCAATCTCAAGATTTCTGAAAACAGTTCACGGGTTCTCCAATAACGGATGTTAACCTATCACTTGTTCAGATTCTTCTCAAGACGTCTGAAAACAGTTTACAGATTCTTCCCAACAACGGATGTTAATCTACCAACTTGTTCAAATGCAATTTCTGAAAACAGTTTACGGACGCTTCCCAACAACAGATGCTGCTCTATTGCTTATTCAACCTCAAGATTTCTGAAAATAGTTCACGGGTTCTCCAGTAACGGATGTTAACCTATCACTTGTTCAGACACTTCTCAACGTTCTGAAAACAGTTTACGGATTCTCCAGTAACGGATGTCAATCTATCGCTTGTTCAGATTCCAAGCCTTCACCTGAAGTAATCAGAGGACTCTCGCAATCCCCAGCCAGAGAACCTTCCAGAGGCTAACTCCCCTCAGAGTCAAGTTTCATTATCCCCAGCGGAGCCAGACTAGTGAGCCTTCTCCCCACAAAGTTTTGGGAGGGCAAATCTTGAGTTCCCCAGTGAAGTCGCCAGAGTTACTTCCCACCAAACTGAAGATTCTCAATCTTACCTCCCCAACATGAGTCTACTAGTTTGGAACTCCCCAGTAGAGGTCATCAGGAATTCTCTTCCCCAGCAACAGCCAAGGAATTATTTTCCCGGCAGCGGTCAAGATTCTTTTATCTTCAGCCGTCCAAGATTCATTTATCCTCAGCAAGATAGCTCACCAGCTTACATGCGCATTCATCACATTCATGTCATAAACATTGATGTCACATACATTGCATTATGCATCATGACATCTTTAAGCCCATCACCAAATGGCATCTTTAAGCCCATTCACCTCTACCATCACATCGACGAGTGCAAATTTTCTGGGCACTTTAGTGTCCAATCTTCTTTTACCTTCAAGTCGCGAAAGGCAAACTTGCCAATCTAACTCTTCAGGTGCAAGAAGATTGAACAGGGGCAACTGTTGTACCCCAAAATTTGCCCTCGCATTTTTCCACAAGAGATCGCAGTTTCAGGCATTTCCTGATTTTTCAAACTGACTCAAGAATCGGTCAAACTGACTTTTCTCGTCAGTCAAACAAAAAGTAGGGTTTTACTGATTTTCAGGGCTCTGGAATGTTTCACACAGTTGGCTTAGGGTTTTGGTTGATTTTGGTTCAACTTTGATCAGGCGAATGCTCTTTGGCATTTAATCAGGAATTAGGGTTTGTGCGCGCATTCTCAAAAAGATCTAAATTCTACAGCACTTTGCAAGTTATTCCGAGATTTGGGTTGGATTCGCATTGTTTGATTTAATCAGTAAAAAGACTGCATTTGGGTTGAATTCACGTTGGTTTGTCTGAGCCAGTCAAAAGATCCATGCAATTTGGATTTACAGTGTTTGATAAAAAAATCGGGGAAAAGGGAATGCGCCTGATTAGTTTGTTTTGGTTAACTGTTGCTTTGCTTTGGATATTGGAAAGGCCAGGTTTAACTGATCAATTATTAAAGCATTGTTTATTTAAATTATTTATTATTCTAAATTAAGTGATTGAAATTTATTTTTCGATTATTTTAATTCAAAGAGTTTTAAATAATAAATAAACAATAAAGAAGGAAATAGAATTGATTGGATAATAAAGACTTTTATTTATTCTTGAATTATTTGTACAATTATTGTTTATAATTTAATTACAAGCAATGATTTTACATTAATTTAAATTTAAATAAAAAAGAAAACTATCCTATTTTTTCTAATTCTTCATTCTTCACTTTGCTCCCCTCCATTCAATTATTCATCTGCAAGAGAAAAAGAGAAAAGTCAAAAAGCAGATAAATAAATAATGACAGATAAAAAGAGTTCATCATTAAGGGCCACTGATTGGGATCAATTAACCCTCTCTGCAAATCACGGGATTTCTCCCGGTTCACAAAGAGGGAAGAATTTTATTTGCTAATCATGAATGCAAAGTTGAGGAAAAAATGCAAAGTGTCAAACTGCATAAGTTCAAAATCTCAAACTCCAAGTTCAAACCAAACTGAAAAATCCAAATTCCTACTTTCTGTCAAAAATGCCAAAAGGTACAAGTTGCTGTCACAGGATCCAAGCTGTCAATAAAGAAGATTTTGGAAAGATATCAAGCTGTCAAAGAAAAGAGACAAGAATGCAGAGCAAAACTATTATGCAAGCAATAAATCTCACTTTCATCATTTCCCAAAGAAAAGTGGCCACTTTCAGAACTAAAAGTACAACATAAACATTATTATAATGCAAAGTGTACTAGAGAGAGAGAGAAGAGCAAAAAAGAAGCAGGTTTGCAGGCTTAAGGCTTGAAGCATAAGAAACTAATATAAAAAACAACTGCAACAGTACAGTGGAAAAGGGAGAGCAAAAACCAATACAGAGAATATACACAAAACTGTATAAGCTGTATAAACCATTCCAAAAACCGGCACAACCATTAACCTGCATCAACCCCTTAACCAAAAACAACAAAAAAATCAGTTCACTACAAGGATACCTGCTAAGGTCATCAACTTAAAGCATCAAACCTTAATCAAAAATCTGTCTAAACATCCAACCTGCCTAAGTATCAACCTGAAGCTAAAAACCCCAGGCCTAAGCATAAACCAGTTAAGCATCAAACCTGAAACCCAAATATTGTGGCCAAAAAAACAATATATCAGACAGCAGACCTGCAATCAAAAGGGGGGGGGGGGGTAACACACAAACCTGTAACTATGCCTTAAAACCTCCAGCAAAAAAAAAAGCAGTTTAAGGTCAAGCCTCACCATGCCTATCAATAACTAAAAACCTCCAGCCAGAACACCAGTTCAGGCCTCAAAGCCTCATCCTGCCTAAAACCTTAACCATTCAAAGCCAAATATATCACAAAAACCAGCATATGCCCATAACCAGAAAACCTTACCAGTTGCAAAAGCCAACAACTCAAAACATATCTCATCAACACTAAAAAGATCCAACATCACAAGCCTCAGAAAAAGCAATATCACAAGCCTCAGACAACATCATCATGGGCCATTAATTTAAGCATACAGTAGAAGAAGAAGAACAGAGGCTAATCAAAGCAAAAGCTTCAACAATAGCATGTTACAGTTATAGCATTCAAGCCCTCGGAAAGATATCATCACAGGGCAATCAAAAAACAAGCAATATAAGCATACGAGCAAAGAAGGCAACTATCAAGCTCAACAGTTTCAAAGGCAAGTTCAAGGCAACTGAGATAGAAAAAGTTTCAAAGGCAAATTCGAGGCAAAAGAGAAGAGAGAAAATCTAAGGTATTCAGAAGCGTTCAAAGCATCTCAAGGTAACATCACAGGCAAACGTTCAAAGGGGCATAGCACACGAAATAGCCAACAAAGAGAAGAAGAAAAGAGGACATCAAGTTAAGCTTTCAGACCAACATCATAAAGCCCAAGAAGTAGTACAGAAATACCAAGTGTCGTTCAAGCAAGTCCTCCACCGCTGAGCCTCCTAAGCACCTCCATCCTCTTCCTCCCCTCTGTGATCGGTGGATCTGGAACTGACTGTTTAATGCTGGTTCGCGAAATGTCGCGGAAGCAAGAGTCGCCACCGTCTTTTATTTTCTCCAAATGGAAAGGACAAAAGCACAGAAAAATTCCTTATAGAGATTGCTCTCGGTTCGGGAGGTAGGTTATAGAAAGGGAAGGTGTTAGCACCCTTTCTATCCATGGTTATCCATGGGCTCTTAGATACTTGCTCATTGTGTTTTCAAAAATGGTTTGTTTGCTTTTCAACTGTGGGTTTTAAAAAGTTTCTTTGAAAATTTCAGTTCGACTCTTGTATCGGTCCTCAAGAGTGTTTAAAAAATTGCTTTCGAAAGCTTTTTGAAAAGGTGTCGGTGTGAAAAGTATTTTTGATTTGTTTTGAAATTAGAGCAAGTATCTAGAGTTGTCTACCTACCCTAAGGAATTCGTCTGTGTAAATGTCCTTAAAGTAGTGCCATCCCACCATTGAGAGGTAGGTAGCACCACCGTTGGAGGTGTTCGGGTCAATTCGATGTTCGGGACATGGTGATCACCGGAGCAATGGGAAGACGCCTTAGAAGCTACCCTCATGCCAGGTTCCCGGATCATGAGGACTTACTAAGACATCCTCTACTCGACGATCACCTTTCGAGGCAAGGCAACAGTGAGGCGTACCCTAGGGGTGGTGTGTGCGAACTGTGTGTCGTTTTCATTTGTATTTGTCTTGTCATGTTAAAGTGATCTACGCTTGATTTTATTATGGCCATACATTCTTTCATGCTTTTGTTAACAGTTAATATTTGCGGGAAAAATAAATTCTAAGCTATTACAAATGGCGCGGGTCCACATCGCCAAAATTAAACCGGACCCGATTTGACGGAAAAATAAATAAAGCAAATAAAGCAAAGTGCGAGAAGTAAATGTTACAAAGCTTCGGGAGCGATACATAATTAATTAAATGAAATAAAATAAAGATGCGAAATTAAACAATTAAGTCGAAAGGAGGGCGTTGGACCCTTTTGCAAAATTAAATTAAAATTAAAAGAGAATGTTTTTGGTATTTTTATGTTTTTTAAGATTTAATAGAAAAAGAATTAATTAAAATGAAAATTGAATGCAAACCCTAATTCTAATGGCTTTTAAATTTATTGTGAAAATATTAAATTAAAATCTAAACGAAACCCTAATTAATTATGTACAATTTAATTATAAAAAAAATAATAAATAAATAAGTATTATGATGAAAAAGAAAAATTAAAAGGAATGAAAATCTTAATTGAACCTAATTCTACTTTTGTATTTTTGTTTATTAAAAGAAATTAACATTACAACCTAATTAAAACTAAATAATTTACATGCAACTTGTTTATGAAAATATTATAAATAAAAATTATTTATTACATTTTTATCTTTTTCTGGTTTTTAGGCATTTTTTGTATTTTGTAAAAATAATTAAATCAAAACAATACAATAAATAAAAATAAGAATTAAAACAAGAATAAAAAAATATACAAAGATGAAGAGAAAGTGCAAACCAATGGTGCATTGACTATGGTGCATTGACTCAAGCCTACAGCGTTCATCAATTTTCAGCCCTTAATTTGATCTCCAGGAACACGTGGACAGCTGGATCTTGAGGTGTATGGTGCGTCCTGGACGTTAACGCTGCATAGGAAGACATATAGCAAAATAATATGGAGATGATACAGACCTGGGGTTCGAACCCAGGTCTTGGACGTTAATACTCCCTTCGCTTGCCAACTGAACTACATCACGCGTGTTAACATATTATAACATATAAATAATAAAAAGAAAAACCAAGGCATTAGTGGTTCAGCGCGCGAAATTTCAAACCAACGTATCATGTGTTGCCACCACATCATCGTCTTCCTTTTCCCTGAAACACAAACATTCAGCCACGGTTTTTTTAGCGTTGTTTAAGGTTAGCTTCAAGAAAATAGCGACTAGCGCTATGATGTCCATAAATTAATCGCGAATGGTGTTTCCTCTTCGTCCAAGCTTGCTGAGTCTAATGGTGGTGGCCTTGAACCATAATTTTTCCTTGGGTGAAAAACCCCAATTCAAAACTCTGAAAACCCTAAAGATCGATCATGGTGAAATCTTATATACGGCATAAAAATCCAATTAAACATAATGGTTAGCTTTAAAACATCACAAGGAACAAGAATCCATAAATAAAAAAATGCAAAAGATGCGTGAATTATGATGCACGATTCTGGAAATTTCTTGACACAGTTTATACTCGTTTTACCAGTTCTTGGTGTCTTGATGGATGATTCTGAGTGGAATACGTTCAATAGACCTTGAGCAAGCTATTGGAGTGAAAATTAGGCTTTGAATCGCCCTCTAAAGTTGATTTCAGAATTGTGTTTTTTTGACAATTTTTTCAAGTTCTTCAATGGCCTTTTAGCGCAGCTTAGAGTCCATTTGCATTAGGTTTCTCATCAAGCATATGTAGTGAATAGATTAGGTCAACAAAATTCAACCAAATCTCTTGTAATCATGATTTTTGATAATTGATTTTCTAAGGATCTTTTTGAATCTTTTTCATATGTTCTTGTATCAATTTGCATCCAATCACCCCAAATCTTTGCTAGTTTGCATTTACACGAAATATTGACCTTAAAACATGTATAAAAAGATTGGTTTGGTTAATTTAAACATTTTTCATATATTTAATTGATTTAATTGATTTAATATAAATAAAAATCCAAATAAATAAATAAAAAATGAGAAAACACTTCCCTTTGGGCCAAGTGGTCGTGCACATGCTTAGAATGATGAATCATGGAAGAAAAATGGGCCCATTAGCATTTTTATACCATTTGAATCAATGTTGACTTTTCAAAATATCCAAAAATTTCCCAACTTCCACAAGGCATAACTTGCTCAATTTTTAAGCTTTTCTCATGTTCTTGGACATTTTGGAAAGGTCTTTGAGTCCTCTAACCAATGTCTTTGGTCCCATGTCATTTTGATTTACCAATCTCAAGTTATGGCCTTTGACTTAAAGTCCCTTTTTGTTGACTTTTGAAAATGACCTATAATGTTGAAATTGATAACTTTTTGTGAGAGCATCTCTTGGACTTTAAGTATGAAGATGAGTTGTAGTAAATGTCTTTCTCTTCAAAATGAGCTTTGGATGGAATTTTTCTGATAATCCATGTGAAAGTTATGCCCTGGTCAATTTCAGTTGACTTTTTCAGCTGTCCAAATATAGTAACTTTTGCATCTTGATGATTTTCTGAGCCAAACTTTGAGAATCATGATCAAGCATTGATCAAATGATGTTTGTGGCTTCAAAATGATATGTTGGCCAAAAATTTGAACTTTTGACTGCCAAATGACCATTTTGCCCCTACAGTTGACTGTAGTGCAACTTAGGGTTTTGTCTGTGCAATTTTGAGCTGAATGCCTTGAAACTTGATATGAGGATGCTTGACCATATTTGTAAGCATGTGAGACTTGATTGGGCCTTTGAAAACTTCCTTTTCTTGATCAGTACACAAACCCTAATTTTGACTGTATAGGAGGCTCTTGACTGTGCAACCTTTGGGGAATTTTGTGACTTGACTTGGCAATTTCTTGAAGAATATGGGAGGGCAAATTTTGGGGTGCAACACCCTCCGTCAAGGTAGTTCTCTCTTTCCCCTTTTCTTTTCATACCTCGCACAAGACAAACCAAAACGCATTAATCAATAAAACACAAAATCGGATTCAACAATCAAAGAATCTTAACATGTAAATCCAAATGTCTAACAAATTTGAGACATTTCGTTACCTTGTTTTACCGTTGCTTGAACGATCGCGAGGGGAAGGACGAGAGATGGCACTGGTGGCTAGGTGGAGGAGATTGCACTCAGGAACGGAGAAGATGAACGAAGCCACAAACGGCGCTTCTGTTCGCTCACAAACCCTGCGTGTTTCAAACTGAACACAAATCACTCAGAACCCTAAAACATTTCTGTGTCAAGACTTGGGCCTTGCCCATTTCAACCACGTCCAAGCCTTTTGTTTTCCCAACTCACACCTCCCATTTCTCTTCTGCCTGGGCCTTGCCCGTTTCAAACATTAAGCCCATTCTTGCTTACTAACATTTGTAACATCTTAACATTAATCACTTTTTTATATAATTTACATAATACTAATTTCATTTCATTTTTTTCTTTACACTAAACAATACCTTTTCTTATATTAGCATAGTTAAATAGAAATACAAAACATGACAATAACATACTAATATTTTAATACAAAATACAGTGTAATTAAAATGAAAAAAACCTTTCTTTTTCTTAAGATAAATACTTCTCTTTTATTTTTTAAAGAAACATTATCTTTGTACATAAATTCCTTTTTTTAAATAAATACATTTTTGCATAATTTAAATTCTTAAACATTTAATTAAAATGCTTTTTGTACATCGTAAATAAAGATACCTTGTTATACATAATTTAATTAGAATTTAAAACATTTGATTAAAACATTTCTTTTTGTACATATTAAGAAAATACAAGATTATTAATTAAATTAAATAAACATTTAATTTTTCTTTAGGTTAAAACAATACTTAATAATACTCTCGTAAAAATTACATTGTCGCACCTATAAATAATCAAATACACGTATACACGTACACTTACACAATACATTTACATAGCTCCTATACACATTTGCTTATATTTGTATATTCGTTACATTTACATTTGATCGCAAATTCGATTTGGACATTACATTCCTAAAGTCTCATCCCCATTTATAAATTTGTACCCCACTCCCGGATACTTATTTTGTAATAGCGTAGTGTGATACAGTGGGAGAACTGACTTGAGGTTTTGCGTTTGTATTCGCAAATGTTTCGGTTGAGCAAGAGTCGCCACCGACTTTTTATTTTATCCTAAAGGAAAGGTTAAAAAAGCACAGCAAAAACCTTTTGAGATATTTCTTCGGTTCGGGGGTAGATTATGAAAAGGGAAGGTATTAGCACCCTTTTCATCCATGGTTATCCATGGGCTCTTAGTTACTTGGTTTTTTAGATCACTTGCCTTGTTTTTTCGATTGTTTGAAAATGGTGTGTGTGCGGGTGCTTTTGAAAATATTTTGGAAGAAGATGCCTTGTCTTAGGCAACTAATGTATTTGACTCGTGATTGAGTGTTTTACAAAAGTGTGGATCTTTCCGAAAAGATGTTTCAAATGTTTTTGAGAGTTTGTTTGAAAGTGTTGTGGATTGTGGTTTTTGAAAAGAAAGCAAGTGTTTTTGCAAATTGATCTCAAGTAACTAAGAGTTTTGTCTACCCTATTGTACTCAAAGGTTTTTTGTTATGTTTTAACCCCTTTTAACAATTTTGTTCTACCATTGAAATTGGTAGACAATCTTGCGTTTAGGAAATTTATTCGGGACGGGCGCGAGTCATCGTATGGACCATGAATGCAATGATGCCAAGTGTCTTTGGCAATTTGCTTTGAAGGGACTATGATCATTCCGTTTAGGCAACACTTTGAGACTTATGATCATTTGATTTTGTTTTGCCAAAGATACTCGACGTGCAAGCATGGCCCATTTTGGAAGGCAACATGCGGGATTACCCTAGGGGGTGCAAGTGTGATTGTGTATTGATTTCATGTATTTGTCTTGTATTGGGTTATCTAGCGTTTGATTTTGTGTACATACAAACCCTAGGTCTAACCATGGTATAATTGGAAAACTGTAAATTGCGGAAATGTAAAATCTACGCTATTACAAAATAGTATCCGGGATTAGGGGTACAAGTGTATGAATGGGGATGAGACTTATAGTATCCAATAAGTTACAACCAAATCGAATTCGCAATCAAATGTAAATATCGAATATACAGATATAAGATAAACAAATGTGTATAGGGCAATGTGATTGATTTGCATTGTGTAAGTGTATAATGTGAAATATATTGTAAGTGTGCAAGTATATGTGTATGTGGATATTTACAGGTGTGAAATGTGAAATTAAAGCGTATTAGGGTTTTTGTCCTAAAGAAATGTTTACTTAGTCTTGTATTTTGTATTTAGATATGTACAATGTTTTAAATTAAATGCTCAAGTTTTAATTTAAATTGTGAATAAAATGTATCATGGTTTATTATGTACAAAAATATATTTTAATTAAGTGTTTGTGAATTTTAATATTAGAAGAAAAATGCATTTTCATTATTATGTACAAAAATATATTTTAAATAAAAGAGTAAAAAGTCATTTTTCAATTTTAAGTATATGATATAAAAGTATTTTATTATTTTATGTATAAATATAATTTAAATCAGGTATTTTAAATAAAAAATAAAATATTTTCATATATTTAGTATTAATGTGATTTTGTAAAGGATAAATGAAAAGAAAAAGAAATAATTGTTTTATGATAAAAGAAAAAGAAGTTAGTATTAAAAATGAATTTGGTTATATAAAAAGGGTTAGTGATTTTATTGGATCTTGACTGGTAATTAGAAACGGGTCAGGCCCATTTTTGGAGGCAAATGTTTTTTAGGGTTTCGCTTGTGTTTGTTCAGTTGAGGGGATTAGGGTTTGAACGGCGCCGCGTTCGTATGTTCGTTCATCATCGTCTTCTTCTGATCAGCTCCTCCGTCCAGCCACCAGTGTCGCTCCCAAAACCTCTCTTCCCTCCATGGCACGGGCTCAGTGTCCTTGATACAAGGTTCGTTTCAATGTTTATGTTCCTTTCTCTTTTACGAACTTGCGTGCGTTTCTGATTTGAATCTTACTTTTATCTTTTTACTATGAGATGAAGGAGAAAAGAAGAGGGAGAGAGCTTACTACCTGGCCTTGGAGAAGGAGGAGAGAAAAAGGATGCGGCGCTCAGGAGGCTGGAACAGTCGAGGAGGACAGATGTTCGCGCTTTGAACTCCCGGTATCTTTTATCTGGTTGTTATTTTTTTACCTATGGATTTGATGATGATGTTCTGAAAAGCCCTATCTTGAAATAGATTCACTTCTTTATATTTTCTCTTCTACTATATGTTGCCTTTGGGAATTCGTATGGACAGAATGTTGCCTTGCCTATGATGAAGCTTGCTTCTGAGGCCCTTGAATTGCTTTCTGAGATTGATGCCCTTGGAATGTATTTTGCTTATGATGAAAAGCTTCTGAGTTCACCTCTTTCCTCTTCTCTACTGCTCACATTGCCTTTGGATGAACTTTCTCTCTTCTTCTTCTTGAACACTGTATACTTGTTGCCTTAGATTTGTTTGACTATACTGGGATTGACGCTTTGAACTTGTCTTGAGTTGGATGCCTAGAGCTTTTGTTGCCCAGTGATGTTTATGCTGAGGGCCCAGTGTTGAGTTGCCTATGTACCTTCTTTTATGTTTCTGTATGCTGGTTTTATGCCCGATGATGTGTCTACTGAGGGCTTTTAGGCTTGAAATGCTATGGCTTTGAGTTGGTTTCTGTGTTGGCAGTGGGCTTGGTGTTTGACAAGGGTTCAACAGGTTTGTACCTTAGTATGTCTTTTGAGGTTATGGCAGCAGGCTGGATGCCTAGCAGGTTTTATCAGGTTTTTAGTTGGTTTATCAGGTTTGAAGGCTAGGCCAGGTTTGGTAGTTTAGTTTATGTGTTTGTATGTGTTTTGGTTAAGATGATATGGTGAGGTTTTGACAGCAGGTAAGCTTGCAGTAGGTTATGTTGTTGGACAGTATGGTAGTTCTGGTTTAAGGTTAAGCTTCAGCAGGTTTGAGGTTGGGCTTCAGGTTTGCCTCATAACTTAGCAGGTTTTGCTTCAGGTTTGAACCTGGTGTGCTTCTGGTAGCAGGTTTGAACTTGGTTTCAGGTTTTTGTATATTTTTCTTCCTATCTCCTTGCTTGCTGAACCGTGTTTTGTTCTTTGTGTTATATCTTTTTCTTCTATACCTGCCTCTAGCCTAAAACCTGCCTATGCTTACTTTATCTCTCTTCTCTTTCTCTCCATAGTACAGTTTAAAGAATTTTTAAATGTTTATGCTGTACTTTGTTCTGAAGGGGCCCCTTGGGAAATGATGATTTAGAGTTCAGTTGCTTGCATATAGGATTTTTCTGCATATATATCTCTTCTTTGACAGCTTTCTACACTTTGTGTTATCTTCCATATCTTTGCCAAATCTTTTTATTGGCAGCCTTGAGAGACTTGTACTTTTGACAGTAAATTGCTCTTTTTGCTTTTGATAGAAAGTGGAATTGGATTTTGACTTGGATTTGAACTATGCAGTTTGAACTTTGGAATTTATGCATTTGACATTTGCATTCATGAATAAAATTCTTCCCTCTCTGTGAACCGGGAGAAATCCCGTGATTTGCAGAGAGGGTTAACTGATCCCAATCAGTGGCCCCTAATGATGAGCAAATTTTATCTGTCTTTAATTAATTCAACTGCTTTTGACTTTTCCTTTTCTTTTTTGCAGATAAATAATGGAGCACCGGAACAAAGTGAAGAATGAAGAATTAGAAATAGGATAGGATAATTTTTATTTTCAATTCAATTATTTGTAAACCATTATTATTTTAAATACTTCGTAATAAATACTTGTATCCAAATAATAATTGTAACAATTATTAAATATGAAAAAAATTCCATTGGTTCATTTAACTCTTTTCAATTCCTTTTCTTTAATTATTTACTTGTTATTTATAATTCCTTAAATTAAATAAAATGAAAGTTTAAATTTCAAATACTTAATTCTTAGAACCATAAATAATCAACTAAACCTTGTTGATAAAAATAAATGAACTTGACGTCTCCATCATTCAAAGCAATGCACAGTCGAACACAATAACTGATCAGACGCAATCCTTTCTTACTGATTCTTTGCCAAGCACTGTAATTCCAAACTGCACATCTTCTTTTGACTGGCCCAAACAAAACAAACTGAATTCAAACCACTGTCTCTTTTACTGATTAAATCAAAACAACGCTAATTCAATCCGAATCTCGGAATAACTTGCAAAGTGCTGTGGAATTTTAATTTTGCTGAGAATATGCCCGTAAAACCTTAATTCCTGATTAAATGCCAAATAACATTCGCCTGATCAAAATTGAGCCAAAATCAACCAAAACCCTAAGCCAACTGTACGAAACAATCCAGAGCTCTGAAAATCAGTAAAAACCCTAATTTTGCTTGACTGTCAAGAAAAGTCCGTTTGTCCGATTCTTGAGCCAGTTTGAAAAGTCAGGAAATGTCTGAAGCTGAGATTGCTTGTGAAAAAATGCGAGGGCAAATTTTGGGGTACAACAGTTGCCCCTGTTCAATCTTCTTGGACCTGAAGAGTTAGACTGGCAAGTTTGCCTTTCGCGACTTGAAGGTAAAAGGAGATTGGACACTAAAGTGCCCAGAAAATTTGCACTCGGCGATATGATGGTGGAGGTGAATGGGCTTAAAGATGCCATTTGATGATGGGCTTAAAGATGTCATCTGGTGCGATAGAATTTTGTCGGGGGATGGGCCTAGAGATGCCATCTGAGAATGGGCTTACGGATGCCATTCGACGACTGCTGGTAGGAGGATGGGCTTATAGATGCCATCTGGTTATGTTGAACTGTATGTCAAAAGTGAGTGGATAAGTGTCAGAAAGGCATTCCTGTTTTGGAACATCTCTGAATTAGGGGTCCGAATAAGCAACAGATTGACGTCCATGTCTGGAGAATCCGTAAACTATTTTCAGGAGTTGGGATGGAATAAGCAATAGAGCAACGTCCGTTGTTGGGAAATGTCCGTAAACTGAACAAGTTGGTAGATTGACATCCGTTGTAGGGAAGAATCCGTAAACTATTTTCAGAAGTTGCACCTGAACAAGTTGGTAGATTGACATCCGTTGTAGGGAAGAATCCGTAAACTATTTTCAGAAGTCTTGAAGTTGAAGAGGAACCGGTGTAGGGTTTCCTGATGATGCGTCTGAATGAATCTGGAATAAGTATCAGAATGTCGCCGTGTCCGGGTCACATCTAAACTATTTCTGGATGAATCTTGGGAGATGATCTGTGTCTGTTGACTGATCTTACCTGAAAAGGCAGAGGGTTAGTTGTATGCAATGTTATGATGCATGATGCAGTGTACGTGACATCAATATTTATGACATGAATGTGATGAATGCGCATGTAAGCTGATGAGCTAATCTTGCCGAGGATACATGAATCCGAGATGGCTGAAGATAAAAGCATCTTGACTGCTGCCGGGGAAAATAAATCCTTGGCTGCTGCTGGGGAAGAGAATTCCTGATGACCTCTACTGGGGAGTTCCAAACTAGTAGACTCATGCTGGGGAGGCCAGATTGAGAATCTTCAGCTTGATGGGAAGTAACTCTGGCGACTTCACTGGGGAACTCAAGATTTGCCCTCTCCAAAACTCTGTGGGGAGAAGGTTCAATGGTTTGGCTCCGCTGGAGGCACTGAAGCTTAAACTCTGAGGGGAATTGAATTCCGGAGGATTCTCTGGCTGGGGATTTGCAAAGATAAGTTACTGCTGGGGAATTTTGATGAACTCCGCTGGGGATAGGAAGAATTTTGGCGAGCGCGATCTTCCGTGGTTGTTAGCTTGAGAAGAATCTGAACAAGCAATAGGTTAACATCCGTTTACTTGGAGAACCCGTGAACTATTTTCAGGAATATTGAAGTTGAATTAGCAATAGAGCCGCATCCGTTGTTGGGAAACGTCCGTAAACTAATTTCAAAGATTGAGAAGAGTCTGAACAAGTCGGTAGATTGACATCCGTTGTAGGGAAGAATCCGTAAACTGTTGTCAGAAGTCTTGAGAAGAATCTGAACAAGTGATAGGTTAACATCCGTTTACTTGGAGAACCCGTGAACTATTTTCAGAAATCTTGAGGTTGAATCAGCAATAGAGCCGCATCCGTTGTTGGGAAGCGTCCGTAAACTAATTTCAAAGGTTGAGAAGAGTCTGAACAAGTTGGTAGATTAACATCCGTTGTTGGGAAGAATCCGTAAACTTGTTTCAGAAGTCTTGAAGAGGAACCGGTGTAGGGCTTCCTGATGATGAGCTTGTGTAAAACTGTATCGGGTTTTGAACACTTTTGACATTCGAATGCCCCAAGTGGTGATGTAGATAAATTCCTGTCTTATTACAGGTGTTGGTCTACAATCGGTCGTTCACAGATGTTTCCCTGGGTTGTTACAGGTGTTGATCTGGAATTCTTCAGACATGCCCTGGCTGGATGCAGGAATCGAATCTTCAAACTCTTCAGACGTGCCCTGGCTAGATACAGGAATCGAGTCTGGAAATGTGGTCAACAGATATGCCCTGGCTGGATACAGGAATCGAATCCGGAAATGTGATAGTTGATAGATATGCCCTGGCTGGATACAGGAGTCGAATCTTCAAACTCTTCAGACATGCCCTGGCTAGATACAGGAATCGAGTCTGGAAATATGGTCAACAGATATGCCCTGGCTGGATACAGGAATCGAATCTGGAAATAGTCGTCAACAGATATGCCCTGGCTGGATACAGGAATCGAATCTGGAAATAGTCGTCAACAGATATGCCCTGGCTGGATACAGGAATCGAATCTTCGAACTCTTCAGACGTGCCCTGGCTAGATACAGGAGTCGAGTCTGGAAATGTTGTAAACAGATATGCCCTGGCTGGATACAGGAGTCGAATCTGGAATGGTGATAGTTGACAGATATGCCCTGGCTGGATGCAGGAATCGAATCTTCAAACTCTTCAGACGTGCCCTGGCTAGATACAGGAGTCGAGTCTGGAAATATGATCAACAGATATGCCCTGGCTGGATACAGGAGTCGAATCTGGAAATGTGATAGTTGATAGATATGCCCTGGCTGGATACAGGAGTCGAATCTTCAAACTCTTCAGACATGCCCTGGCTAGATACAGGAATCGAGTCTGGAAATATGATCAACAGATATGCCCTGGCTGGATACAGGAGTCGAATCTGGAAATGTGATAGTTGATATATATGCCCTGGCTGGATACAGGAGTCGAATCTTCAAACTCTTTAGACATGCCCTGGCTAGATACAGGAATCGAGTCTGGAAATATGGTCAACAGATATGCCCTGGCTGGATACAGAAGTCAAATCTGGAATTGTTGTAGTTGATTTGTTGAACACTTTTGACATTCGAATGCCCCAAGTGGTGAAGAAGGAGTCTTGAATCAGATTACTCTGTATATTGAGAGATTTCTTGAAATCTTGACTGGACTGCCCCAGGTTAACTGAACTTTGAAAGATCTGTTGGACCTTGACTGGACTGCCCCAGGTTAATTGAATTTTGAAAGATCTATTGGACCTTGACTGGACTGCCCCAGGTTAATTGAATTGTGACATGTCATGCCCCTTGTTGGTAAGAGATTTGATGGAAGCGTTATCCTCTTGAAGTGATTTTTGCTTACTGAGAGAGTTTTCGTTCCTCCGAACATTCGCTGTATGAATTTCTTCGCTGTCAAACAAAAAGGTCAAATGCAGACAGTGATATTCGAATAATGCAAAGTTTATGTTTGTCTCGAAGTTTTGAAAAATGCGTTTTTTAGCAGAAAACTTTTTACAAGACAGATCAACACAAGATTTAGAGCAAAGCCCTACAGGAGTCAGGATACCTTTTGTAACAGTATGCTTTCGAACTAACCCATGCTTCAATTAGGACTTTTAAAGGGTTGTAACGTGGCCTGGTTCACGGTTTAAGAAACAAAGGATAAAGGCTCAAAGTATATTTGTACCCACCCGCTCTTCATGATGTTCTCCAACCTAAGCTCAGTTAATTGTGCGTCGCACTCTGTTTTGAGTTTGGAACGACTTTTGGGCAATGGTTCACCAGTTGAATTTGGGGAGACAGTCATCATCTCCTTTTTTCTTTTTCAACATTTTTCATGTTGTTGAGGATTTTGTAACGACCTCACTATTTTGATTTTGATTTGTTATCCCTAACTTTTGCCTGACTGTTACCGTTTTCCGGGATTACTGTCAGCGGGATGCCCCAGCTTTCTTAAGCCTCCTTTATAGGTTTTGGCTTGGCGGGCTTTTCTCTTTTGAGAGATTGACTGTCTATGTGATAGGGAACCACCCTTGTCTTTTGATTCCAAAGGAATGCTTTCTCTTTTTTGACGTCGTTCGTTGTATTACGAATTGAGAGCTTGCGACTTCAATGCGCATTTTCTCTTGAATTAACAGAGAGACTACCCTGCCTCGGGTTTATATCAAGGGTTTTGATCGTTTAGAACAGAAAAACTCCTACTTCTTTGGCTCAAAGGGGTTGACTAGGGATTAACTTCCTTATAACTCCAGTGTTTGGGAATTGAAAGAAATGCATGTACATCATCAGCAAGGTCTGTTCAAAAGCATACTGTATAAGATCACGGTATTGTTTCGTCATCCTCCCTCTAAAGGCTTACAGCTTTTTATCAAGAGTCAAATATCATAAAGAAAAGCATAAGAGTAGTGAAACGAATGGATGGATTCAAGACAAACATATGCAATGCATTAATGAAAACAGAGTTTATCATCAACAGATAATTGTTTGACAGCAAAAAAAAAATTACAACTTTGAAAATTCAAAAAGAAGCAAAAGTATTTCAGCTCGAGCTTTGTCACTTCAAGTGGAGAACCCTTTAACGGAAGATTTTCATCTCGCCGTCTGGCATGAATTCCAGCACTCCAATGTCGATCAGATCTTGAATCTTGTTCTTCAAGGCCCAACAGTCGTTGGTGTCGTGTCCCGGGCTGTAGGAGTGGTAAACACAGAATGCGTCGGGATGATAGTGAGGAGAGGAGGTATTGAGCTTCTGAGGAGGATCCTTTACGGTAAGCAAATTGACCTCCAACAGGCGCTTCAGTATGAAGAATGATGGTATTTCAGTCTCCGTAAACTGTCTTCCCGACTTTTCTTGCTTACGCCGATTGCCCCGTTGACGCTGGCGAGGTTGTTGATGGGTTCGTGACCCTGAAGCTAGCAAAGGAGCTTTCCCCTTGTCTTCTTGAGTGGATGGAGGCTGAGCGGTGACTTGCTCTTCAACCTCAGATGTTTGCCCCAGTTGGTTGTTTGGAAGCAGTTGGCGGACAAGAACTCTGAGTTCCTCTTGTCTTTGGGATAGGTCTTGGATGAGAGCCATCTGGCCCACCAACTGTCCCATCATTTGAGTCCTCAGTGTTGTCAGATCAAACTGCAGCTCCGCAATCTGATCACTCCTGGCATTGTTGGAACTTTCCAAGCCCTTGGTGAGGAGAGCTTTCATTTCTTCCTGCCCCAGAGACAAGTTCAGGAACATCTCCTGCAGCTGAGCAGTCTGGTCTTGGATGTCTTTGACAGACCGTTCTAGAGCCATCTCTTGCTGAAATAAACAGCAGGAGAGTAAGGAAACCTGAAAAAGGAAAGATTGTCAAAATGAAATGCATGGTATATGGATGCATGCTTTCAAGGATCTCTTGGGGTAAACACAAGAAAATGTTAGAGGTTGAACTTTGCTCTTGGATTGGAGATCTCTGTACCGGTGGACGTCCTTCCACGAGAATCAAGCTCACCATGTCGAGTGGGTCATAACCACTGATTCAAGTTGTCGTTCTTGAACTTTTGATTGGAGAGCTTTGTATCGGCGGATGTCTTTTCACGAGAACCAAGCTCACCATGTCGAGTGGGTCATAGCCACTGATTCAAGTTGTTGTACTTAAACTTTTGATTGGAGAGCTTTGTGTCGGTGGATGTCTTTCCACGAGAATCAAGCTCACCATGTCGAGTGGGTCATAGCCACTGATTCAAGTTGTTGTACTTGAACTTTGACTGGATTGGTTAGAGGAGAAACCCCTTGCCCCTTGATAGATGTCTGGTTCAACGTAACCCTGCATCAAAAGAACCCTCGAGATCCTTGAAATGGTTATTGAAAATGCTATGGTATGATGTCATGATGTTATGTACATGTATGCAAAAAGCAAGTGAGTGTATATACAGACAAACATATTCACATAAAGCAAACAAGTCCTTAGGTTTAGGCTTGCATGGGGTCTGGGTATTACCCTCTTGAAGTTGGTGGGCTCAACCTGTCCTATTAGAAGTAACCGGGTTCTAAGGATCCCAATATCACTGGATTGCTTTCATTGTTCATCGTTTCGATTTAGCCACTGAACTGGCGACCGAAATATTCCAGGAAAGCAACCCTCAATTGGGTGTAGTATCGAGTATCAACCAACCTCGGACTGCACCAAAGTCAGTTATCTCACTACCCTAAAGAGGCCAAGATGGTTCAATTAAGGTTCCTAAGGTCAGTTGATGCTTCACGACACCACGCGGCGGCCCCGTACTCTCCTTGACTGAACTCAAGGGTTACCGGTACACACCAAAGTGCCACATCAACGTAGCAGACTGTTTCAACCATGTCGGTATACCCCGCACAGTTCCCTCACAGCCTTGTTGCTACTTTCTAAGAAGGTATCCCCAGATCCGGGTTAGGATCTATAAAACTCTGATACAGAGCCCACAAATGTAAAGCAAACAAAGCAATCAATTGAAAGTAAAGGTGATCTAAACCCTAAGGTAACCCCACTTTTAAGTATATCCCCAGCAGAGTCGCCAGTTCTGTGATACGGTGGGAGAACTGACTTGAGGTTTTGCGTTTGTATTCGCAAATGTTTCGGTTGAGCAAGAGTCGCCACCGACTTTTTATTTTATCCTAAAGGAAAGGTTAAAAAAGCACAGCAAAAACCTTTTGAGATATTTCTTGGGTTCGGGGGGTAGATTATGAAAAGGGAAGGTATTAGCACCCTTTTCATCCATGGTTATCCATGGGCTCTTAGTTACTTGGTTTTTTAGATCACTTGCCTTGTTTTTTCGATTGTTTGAAAATGGTGTGTGTGCGGGTGCTTTTGAAAATATTTTGGAAGAAGATGCCTTGTCTTAGGCAACTAATGTATTTGACTCGTGATTGAGTGTTTTACAAAAGTGTGGATCTTTCCGAAAAGATGTTTCAAATGTTTTTGAGAGTTTGTTTGAAAGTGTTGTGGATTGTGGTTTTTGAAAAGAAAGCAAGTGTTTTTGCAAATTGATCTCAAGTAACTAAGAGTTTTGTCTACCCTATTGTACTCAAAGGTTTTTTGTTATGTTTTAACCCCTTTTAACAATTTTGTTCTACCATTGAAATTGGTAGACAATCTTGCGTTTAGGAAATTTATTCGGGACGGGCGCGGGTCATCGTATGGACCATGAATGCAATGATGCCAAGTGTCTTTGGCAATTTGCTTTGAAGGGACTATGATCATTCCGTTTAGGCAACACTTTGAGACTTATGATCATTTGATTTTGTTTTGCCAAAGATACTCGACGTGCAAGCATGGCCCATTTTGGAAGGCAACATGTGGGATTACCCTAGGGGGTGCAAGTGTGATTGTGTATTGATTTCATGTATTTGTCTTGTATTGGGTTATCTAGCGTTTGATTTTGTGTACATACAAACCCTAGGTCTAACCATGGTATAATTGGAAAACTGTAAATTGCGGAAATGTAAAATCTACGCTATTACAAAATAGTATCCGGGATTAGGGGTACAAGTGTATGAATGGGGATGAGACTTATAGTATCCAATAAGTTACAACCAAATCGAATTCGCAATCAAATGTAAATATCGAATATACAGATATAAGATAAACAAATGTGTATAGGGCAATGTGATTGATTTGCATTGTGTAAGTGTATAATGTGAAATATATTGTAAGTGTGCAAGTATATGTGTATGTGGATATTTACAGGTGTGAAATGTGAAATTAAAGCGTATTAGGATTTTTGTCCTAAAGAAATGTTTACTTAGTCTTGTATTTTGTATTTAGATATGTACAATGTTTTAAATTAAATGCTCAAGTTTTAATTTAAATTGTGAATAAAATGCATCATGGTTTATTATGTACAAAAATATATTTTAATTAAGTGTTTGTGAATTTTAATATTAGAAGAAAAATGCATTTTCATTATTATGTACAAAAATATATTTTAAATAAAAGAGTAAAAAGTCATTTTTGAATTTTAAGTATATGATATAAAAGTATTTTATTATTTTATGTATAAATATAATTTAAATCAGGTATTTTAAATAAAAAATAAAATATTTTCATATATTTAGTATTAATGTGATTTTGTAAAGGATAAATGAAAAGAAAAAGAAATAATTGTTTTATGATAAAAGAAAAAGAAGTTAGTATTAAAAATGAATTTGGTTATATAAAAAGGGTTAGTGATTTTATTGGATCTTGATTGGTAATTAGAAACGGGTCAGGCCCATTTTTGGAGGCAAATGTTTTTTAGGGTTTCGCTTGTGTTTGTTCAGTTGAGGGGATTAGGGTTTGAACGGCGCCGCGTTCGTATGTTCGTTCATCATCGTCTTCTTCTGATCAGCTCCTCCGTCCAGCCACCAGTGTCGCTCCCAAAACCTCTCTTCCCTCCATGGCACGGGCTCAGTGTCCTTGATACAAGGTTCGTTTCAATGTTTATGTTCCTTTCTCTTTTACGAACTTGCGTGCGTTTCTGATTTGAATCTTACTTTTATCTTTTTACTATGAGATGAAGGAGAGAAGAAGAGGGAGAGAGCTTACTACCTGGCCTTGGAGAAGGAGGAGAGAAAAAGGATGCGGCGCTCAGGAGGCTGGAACAGTCGAGGAGGACAGATGTTCGCGCTTTGAACTCCCGGTATCTTTTATCTGGTTGTTATTTTTTTACCTATGGATTTGATGATGATGTTCTGAAAAGCCCTATCTTGAAATAGATTCACTTCTTTATATTTTCTCTTCTACTATATGTTGCCTTTGGGAATTCGTATGGACAGAATGTTGCCTTGCCTATGATGAAGCTTGCTTCTGAGGCCCTTGAATTGCTTTCTGAGATTGATGCCCTTGGAATGTATTTTTCTTATGATGAAAAGCTTTTGAGTTCACCTCTTTCCTCTTCTCTACTGCTCACGTTGCCTTTGGATGAACTTTCTCTCTTCTTCTTCTTGAACATTGTATACTTGTTGCCTTAGATTTGTTTGACTATACTGGGATTGACGCTTTGAACTTGTCTTGAGTTGGATGCCTAGAGCTTTTGTTGCCCAGTGATGTTTATGCTGAGGGCCCATGTTGAGTTGCCTATGTACCTTCTTTGATGTTTCTGTATGCTGGTTTTATGCCCGATGATGTGTCTACTGAGGGCTTTTAGGCTTAAAATGCTATGGCTTTGAGTTGGTTTCTGTGTTGGCAGTGGGCTTGGTGTTTGACAAGGGTTCAACAGGTTTGTACCTTAGTATGGCTTTTGAGGTTATGGCAGCAGGCTGGATGCCTAGCAGGTTTTATCAGGTTTTTAGTTGGTTTATCAGGTTTGAAGGCTAGGCCAGGTTTGGTAGTTTAGTTTATGTGTTTGTATGTGTTTTGGTTAAGCTGATATGGTGAGGTTTTGACAGCAGGTAAGCTTGCAGTAGGTTATGTTGTTGGACAGTATGGTAGTTCTGGTTTAAGGTTAAGCTTCAGCAGGTTTGAGGTTGGGCTTCAGGTTTGCCTCATAACTTAGCAGGTTTTGCTTCAGGTTTGAACCTGGTGTGCTTCTGGTAGCAGGTTTGAACTTGGTTTCAGGTTTTTGTATATTTTTCTTCCTATCTCCTTGCTTGCTGAACCGTGTTTTGTTCTTTGTGTTATATCTTTTTCTTCTATACCTGCCTCTAGCCTAAAACCTGCCTATGCTTACTTTATCTCTCTTCTCTTTCTCTCCATAGTACAGTTTAAAGAATTTTTAAATGTTTATGCTGTACTTTGTTCTGAAGGGGCCCCTTGGGAAATGATGATTTAGAGTTCAGTTGCTTGCATATAGGATTTTTCTGCATATATATCTCTTCTTTGACAGCTTTCTACACTTTGTGTTATCTTCCATATCTTTGCCAAATCTTTTTATTGGCAGCCTTGAGTAGACTTGTACTTTTGACAGTAAATTGCTCTTTTTGCTTTTGATAGAAAGTGGAATTGGATTTTGACTTGGATTTGAACTATGCAGTTTGAACTTTGGAATTTATGCATTTGACATTTGCATTCATGAATAAAATTCTTCCCTCTCTGTGAACCGGGAGAAATCCCGTGATTTGCAGAGAGGGTTAACTGATCCCAATCAGTGGCCCCTAATGATGAGCAAATTTTATCTGTCTTTAATTAATTCAACTGCTTTTGACTTTTCCTTTTCTTTTTTGCAGATAAATAATGGAGCACCAGAACGAAGTGAAGAATGAAGAATTAGAAATAGGATAGGATAATTTTTATTTTCAATTCAATTATTTGTAAATCATTATTATTTTAAATACTTCGTAATAAATACTTGTATCCAAATAATAATTGTAACAATTATTAAATATGAAAAAAATTCCATTGGTTCATTTAACTCTTTTCAATTCCTTTTCTTTAATTATTTACTTGTTATTTATAATTCCTTAAATTAAATAAAATGAAAGTTTAAATTTAAAATACTTAATTCTTAGAACCATAAATAATCAACTAAACCTTGTTGATCAAAATAAATGAACTTGACGTCTCCATCATTCAAAGCAATGCACAGTCGAACACAATAACTGATCAGACGCAATCCTTTCTTACTGATTCTTTGCCAAGCACTGTAATTCCAAACTGCACATCTTCTTTTGACTGGCCCAAACAAAACAAACTGAATTCAAACCACTGTCTCTTTTACTGATTAAATCAAAACAACGCTAATTCAATCCGAATCTCGGAATAACTTGCAAAGTGCTGTGGAATTTTAATTTTGCTGAGAATATGCCCGTAAAACCTTAATTCCTGATTAAATGCCAAATAACATTCGCCTGATCAAAATTGAGCCAAAATCAACCAAAACCCTAAGCCAACTGTACGAAACAATCCAGAGCTCTGAAAATCAGTAAAAACCCTAATTTTGCTTGACTGTCAAGAAAAGTCCGTTTGTCCGATTCTTGAGCCAGTTTGAAAAGTCAGGAAATGTCTGAAGCTGAGATTGCTTGTGAAAAAATGCGAGGGCAAATTTTGGGGTACAACACGTAGACTTTACATTTTCGCAATTTACCGCTTTCAATTATACCATGGTTAGACCTAGAGTTTGCATGTACATAAAATCAAACTCTAGATAACCTAATACAAGACAAACACATGAAATCGATACACGATCACACTTGCACCCTCTAGGGTAATCCCACATGTTGCCTTCCAAAATGGGTCGTGCTTGCACGTCGAGTATCTTTGGCAAAACAAATTCAAATGATCATAATTCCCTCGATGACGCTTTCGAATGTTGCCTAAACGGAATGATCATAGTCCCTTCAAAGCGAATTGCCAAAGACACTTGGCACCATTGCATTCATGGTCCATACGATGACCCGCGCACGTCCCGAATAAACACCCTAAACGCAAGATTGTCCACCAAATTCAATGGTGGAACAAAATTGTTAAAAAAGGGTTGAAATCATAGAGAAAACCTTTGAGTACAATAGGGTAGACAAAACTCTTAGTTACTTGAGATCAACTTGCAAAAACACTTGCCTTCTTTTCAAAAACCACATTCCACAAGCACTTTCAACACAAACTCTCAAAACATTTTTGAAACATCTTTTCGAAAAGATACACGCCTTTGTAAAATATTCGAGTAAAGAATTGTTACAAGGTTAGCCTAAGACAAGGCATCTTCTTCCAAAACATTTTCAAAACACACACACACACCACAATTTCAAGCAATCGAAAATCAAGGCAAGTGATCTAAAAAACCAAGTAACTAAGAGCCCATGGATAACCATGGATGAAAAGGGTGCTAATACCTTCCCTTTTCATAATCTACCCCCCGGACCCACGAAACATCTCAAAAGGTTTTTGCTGTGCTTTTTCAACCTTTCCTTTAGGATAAAATAAAAAGTCGGTGGCGACTCTTGCTCAACCGCACAAGTGCAAACACGAACGCAAAACCACAGTCAGTTCTCCCACCGTATCACACAAACTATTTCAACCGTGTCGGTATACCCCGCACAGTTCCCTCACAGTTTGTTGCTACTTTCTAAGAAGGTATCCCCCAGATCCAGGTTAGGATCTATGAAACTCCCAAGACAGGCCCAATAATATTAAAGCAAACAAATCAGGCAATTGAAAACACAAGTGATCTTAGTCCTAAGGTACACCTCACTTTTATGATATCCCCAGCAGAGTCGCCAGTTCTGTGATCGGTGGAAATAGAACTGACTGTTTTTTAGTTGGTTTCGCGAAATGTCGCGGTAAGCAAGAGTCGCCACCGTCTTTTATATTCTCCAACACGGAAAGGACAAAAGCATAGCAAAATTCCTTATTGAGAATGTTTCTCGGTTCGGGAGGTAGATTTATAGAAAGGGAAGGTGTTAGCACCCTTTCTATCTGTGGTTATCCACGGGCTCTTAGGTACTTACTCTTATGTTTTCAAAAGATGTTTGCTTTTCAAGTGTGAGTGGGTTTCGAAAAAAGTTCGTTTGAAAACTTCTAGGTAACTCTTGTATCAGTCCTCAAGAGTGTATGAAGTATTGTTTGAAAACTTTTTGAAAGTGTAAGGTGTGAAAAGTATTTTGTTTGTTTTGAAAAGAGCAAGTATCCATGAGTCATCTACCTACCCTAAGGAATTAAGCTGTGTAAGAGTCCTTTAGATAGTGCTATCCCACCATTGAGAGGTAGGTAGCACCATCGTTAGAGGTATTCGGGTCAATTCGATTATCGGGATAGTGTGGTCACCGAAGCAATGGTAGGACACCTTAGAAGTAACCCTAATGTCCTAGATCCTTTTTAATCCGAGGCAACCGTTTCGAGGCAACTGTTTTGAGGCAACTGGATCTTTAGACAAAGGGTGACCTCTAAGACGTCCTATACTTGATGACCACGTTTCGAAGGCAACGAGTGAGGCGTACCCTAGAAGTGGTGTGTGCATTGTGTGTTGTATTCAGTTAATGTTTTTGTACATGTTATTTGTGAGCTACGAGTTGTTTTTATTTACCATACATTCTTTCATGCATTTAACAGTTAGGGGGTGCGGAAAGTAAATTGCGGAAAGATAAAGTTCTACGCTATTACAAGGCACGGGTCTATACATCGCCAAAAATACAAAGACCCGTTTTGGTAAATAAGTACGGAAAATTAAATAAAGCTATAAAACTAATTACTATTACAACCTTGAAAGCAATTACATAATAATAAACTATGCGCGAATAAAAATTAAAAATGTTCTAAGGGTGTTAACCCTTTTAAGAAAAGAAATTGAATTTTTTTGGTCTTTTTGGTAATTAAATGAAATTAAAAACTAATTGTTAAACTAATTAATTAATTTAATTAAAAGAAAATATATTTTTTTGTTTTTTATGTTTTTTTATGGAATAAAATAAAAAGAAATAAAATTAAAAGTTAATTTTACCTAATTCTAAATCTATTTTAATTATTAAGAAAAGAAGTTAAAATTGCCTAATTAAACTATTTATTTGTTAATATTTTATTTACAAAAATAATATGAGAATAATAATAATAATAATAATGTTAATTCTATTTATTTTTTATTTTTTATGAAAATATGTTAATTATGTTAATTGTTAATAAGAAAATAAGGCAAATAAAAAATGAAAATGACAAAACAAAATAAAAAAAGAAAAGTAAACCCAAGGGGGGTGTGGGCTGGAATTTGAGGATGCATTGTTGAATCCTGGCCCATTTGAAACTTCAGCTCGTTTGACTTCTTGGATTGCCTATGCCCACGTTGACTCCAGAGCACCATGGTCCTCATGCTTGGCCCTTGGATCTGCATCTGTGGACACTTGGCTGGCTCCTGGGTGAGGTATATGGTGGAAGCTATTTGAGAATCTGCACAGGAATGCCTTGAAAAAAATAATATGAGAATTATGGGGGACCTGGGAATCGAACACAGGTCCCAGAGATTACAAGACACATGGCCAACCACTGAACCAAACGCGTTCATTTGTAAACATAATAGAAACAAAAGAATATATGAAATAAGTGCGTTATATGCTGGAAAAACACAAAAAGGCGCGCCATGTTTGAATGGCCCACTCCCTGGTTGCCACGCCATCATCATCTTCGTTCTGAAATAAAAAAGCACAGGCAAATAATGGGGGTTTTAAACCCCCACTAATTTCAACAGTGAAAAATAGCGATTAGAAATTGGGACAACATAAAAACGGTGCGAGGATCCCATTCAATTCGTCTCATCATGCTGAGTTTGACCATATATGTTTGGAGTCCTGATTTTACAGTATAGCAAAAGCCCCAAATAACAAGCTTTGAAAACCTAGAAATCACTAATGGTAATTTTCAATCCAGGGCATTAAAATCAAATTGAATTATATGGAAAGCTTCATTTGGTCCCTGTGAGTACAATGCAATCAATGAAAAGAGTTAAAAATGCATAAATGTATGACTGTAATTTTGAGAAAGAATGGAAACTGTGTGACTAGTGTAGCATGATTCCTTGAGTGTTTTGGCTTAATTCTGATTGCAAAAGGTTCCTGGAAGGGTCAGGAGTGTGTTTGGATCAGAGGAGAGGCTTGAAATACGCTGGAAATAGGTTTTCAGTTTCTCACTTTTCTTTGAAATTTTGAAATTGCTTATGCTGTTTCTGAGTGTTCTAGGTCGTGTTCTGTGTTGCCAAGGCTTGCATATATGGTTTTGAATGAGTATCCATCAATATAATGAACAATAAACCAATGCAATTATGCTTTTGATTTTGCCATAAACTCCATTGAAGAAAACTTGCCTTTTGTGTCCAATTTGAATTTCATGCTTGGAATAGGCCTTGCACGAATTTGGAATGTGTTTCATGGTGTATCAAAGCTATTCAAGCCACAAAATATCCTTCCATTAATTTTCTTGATTTTTATTTGAATTTTAAAGATTTAAAATGAATTAAATCAAATAAAATTAAATAAAAATGGAAAAATTAAATTTTAATCTTGAAATAAATTGTGGGACACGTGGGAGGCATGGACAAGCTGAACCAAGTGGAAAAAGTGGGCCCTTTTGGTCAAAAATGAAATTTCAAGGATAGTTGACTTTAGCCATTTCACAAAAATTTCTCAACTTCTCCAATGCATATCTTGCTCAATTTTGAAGCTATGAACATGTTCTTGGACATTTTGGAAAGGTCTTGAAGTCCTCTAACCAATGCCTTTTGTCCCATGTCATTTTGATTTACCAATCTCAAGTTATGGTCTTTTGACTTGAAGTGCCTTTTGGTTGACTTTTGAAAATGACCTATAATGTTGAAATTGATAACTTTTTGTGAGAGCATTTCTTGGACTTGGAATGTGAAGATGAATTGTAGGAAATGTCCTCCCCTTAAAAATGAGCATTGGATGGGATTTTTCTGATGAAACATGAAAAAGTTATGCTTTGGTCAAGTTACAGTTGACTTGTCAGCTGTCCAAAAATAGAAACTTTTGCATCTTGATGATTTTTGAGCCATTCTTGTGAAGTCATGGTCAAGACTTGACCAAATGATGATTGTGGCTTCAAAATAAGATGTTGACCAAAAATTTTGACTTTTGACTGCCAAATGACCATTTTGCCCCTGCAGTTGACTGTGAAGCAATTAGGGCTTTTGATTGTGCAACTTGACCTTGTGAGCCTTGAAACTTGACATGTAGGTGCTTGACAATGTATATGAGCATATGGGACTTGATTGACCCCTTGAAAACCTCAACTTCCTTGAAGGAACCAAAACCCTAATTTGACTGGCTTAGGAGGATGGTTTGAACTGTGTAGCCCTTGAGTAGACTTGAGATGATGCTTTGCCAAACTTTGAAGAATATGGGAGGGAAAATTTTTGGGTACAACAACAGGTGTCTATAACGACGGGTGTCTATAACGACTGGTGTCTATAACGACGGGTGTCTATAACGACGGGTGTCTATAACGACGGGTGTCTATAACGACGGGTGTCTATAATGACGGGTGTCTATGACGACGGGTGTCTATAACGACAGGTGTCTATAATGACGGGTGTCTATAACGACGGGTGTCTATAACAACTGGTGTCTATAACGACGGGTGTCTATAACGACGGGTGTCTATAACGACGGGTGTCTATGACGACGGGTTGTCTTCAATGACAGGTTGTCTTCAATGACAGGTTTGCATTAGAAAAATGTTTAAGAATTGAATTAATTGGATTTGTCTTCTTTGACTGGATTTGTCTTTTTTAACTGAATTTGTCTTCTTTAACTGAATTTAGAGTTTAACTGCATCTTTCCTGAAAGGTAAAGGTCAATCATATGCCATGCATGATATGGATCAAGCAATGATGTTCTCAACATAAATGAGATTGTATGATATAATGTGTATATGCATGCATGTGTCATCATGTATGACAATGTGATGTTTATGAATGTATCTTCGTCCGGGAAAATAAATCCTTGACGAATGTTGGGAAGTTAAATCCTGGACTGATGTTGAAGAGTAGAGTTCTTCGTTTCCGCTGGGAAGGATGAACAAAGATGTTTGCAAGAATAAACCGGTAGGAGAAGATGACTCCGTTGGGGAATAAAATTGTTGGAGAGCTTACTCTGCGGGGAATTACTCTGTGGGCAGAGATACTTCGCTGAGATTGTAATGATAACCTTGCTGGGGATTCCGTTGATAAGTTATGTTGGAATATTTGATGAACTCCGCTGGGGGGATAGGAAGAATTTCGCCGAGGACGATCTTTCCGTTGTAATTAGCTGAGGATAACCCAGTTATAAGCTCTGATGGGGAATAACCTTTGAATATGGTCGGGGAGAGACGTATGTACTCTGCAGGTGATAAGCTTCCAGAATCTATTGGGGATAGATTTCTAGGATCTACTGGGGATAAGCTTCCAGAATCTACTGGGGATATGGATTCAACTCTCCTGGGGAATCTTTTGGACTGTACTGGGGAATGGTTCCACTGGGGTGTCTGGTATTCCGCCGGGGAACAATCTTATATTAAATCTGCCGGGGATGCTTGCTTAGGAACATCTGTATACTCCGCTAGGGAATATTGGGATCTTCTGGGGATATCCAACTTCCTTAAGGTTGACAGTAGACTAACTCTGCTTGGGGAGAGTATCGCTGACTTGCTGGAGATATTGCGCCTTTTTGGGCTGACGGGAGACCAACTCTGCTCGGGGGAGAGTATTGATGAACCTTGTCTTACTTTTGGGGAGTGAAGGTATCTTGGTCGTGTTCTTCAGCTGAACTTACCTTGGTACCTGGAGGACAGAGCGTCTTGTACAGTTCAAACAATTCTTATTGCCCCAGTTTCTGCGGGAGAAAAAGGCTTATGAGGTGCTTGATAACTGCCGATAGACAGGTCTTCTTCTGGTAGACAAGTGACGAGATGACGGGACATAGTCGTATGCTTTGATCCCTAACTTTTGCCTGGACCGCCCTTTCGGGTTTTCAGTCCACCGGGATACCCCTTTTTTTGCCCAAGCCGCATTTTCAAGTTTTCGACTTGCCGGGTGTACAGATTTTTCTTATTTTCATCCCTTATTTTTGCCCGAACCCTTTTGGTTCGCCGGGAAGCCCTTATTTTTGCCTAGGTGTGTCAACCTAGCGGGTCTTTGATTACGCGTAGTATTTTTTTCGACTATGTCCACGCTTTCAGGATGCAGGGAGTTGTCACTGTCTGTAGCATTGTGTTGCTATACCACCAAAAGATCTTCGTTTGATCGTCCAATACCCCAAGTGATCCAGATGGAGATTTGCCCCAAGCTGGTTGGCCTTTTGAGAGATTCTCCGAATCTTGACTTAACTGCCCCAGATGATGGACAATGATCATGCCATGCCCCTTGATTGGAGGTGCTTTTGTTCATTAGACATTCGTCGTGCGAACTTCTATGATGTTCAAACAAATAGTCATATGCAAGCAATGTTATATTAAAAATGCAAAGCTTATGTCTGTCTTGAAGTTTTTGAAAATGCATTTTTTTTCATAAAAACAAGTGAATTTTTTGTAAACTGTGATGTCAACTCGTTATTTTACCGCAAGCCTTAAGGAGTCAGGATACCCTTCGTAACAGTATGCTTTCGAACTAACCCATGCTTCAGCTAGGACTTTTAAGGGTTGTAGCGTGGCATGGTTCACGGTTTAAGAAACAAAGGAAAAGGCTCAAAATTTATTTCTACCCACCCGTTCTTCACGATGTTCTTCAATCCTAAACTCAGTTGATCGTGCGTTAGACCTTGTTTGAGTCTTTGTTCTGATATTTCGGTGATGGTTCGGATATTGACAGTTTATTTTGACCAGGCAGTCATTTATTTTTGTTGAGGGTTTGTAGGACCTCTTTCTTTTTGATTTTATTATCCCTGTCTTTTGCCTGAATTGTTTCTTTTTGTGATTACAGTCAGCGGGATGCCCCAGTTTTGTAAGTCTCCTTCATAGGTTTTGACTTAATGGGCTTTTATTTCTGAAAGATAATGACTGCCTGTCTTTATGATTATTTGGAACCATCATTGTCCTTTGTTTTGTAAGGACTTCTTTGGTGCCAGAAATTTGCACTTGGATCAACTGAGAAAACTACCCTGCCCCAGGTTATGATTAAGGGTTTTAATTTTTGAAAAGAAAAACTCCGACTTCTTTGGCTCAAAGGGGGTTGACGAAGGATTATCTTCCTTATAACTCCAGTGTTTCGGATTTGAAGCAATGCATGTACCTCATCAGCGGGGTCTGTTCAAAAGCATACTGTAAAGATTGTGGTATCGTTTTCGTCATCCTCTCTCAAGAGGCTTAGAATTATTAAATCGAGAGTTGAACATCAAGAAAAATAAAAGCAATTTTGAATATAGTGAAAGCAATTACTTCAAAACAGACACGTGTAATGCATTAATGAAATAACAACGTTTGACATGAATAAAATGTTTGAACAATCAAAGAAAAATACAACTTGAACATTCGAATGAACAAAAGTTTTTTTCAATCCTAGCCATGTTTTGGCAAGGGAGCAGTGATCACATTGGGAGCTTCAGGCGCTTCAAATTGGACCTCCTTTGCATCGATTAGGTCCTGAACATTATTCCTCAAAGTCCAACAATCATCTGTAGCATGCCCCGGGCTGTCAGAATGATAAGCGCAGTGGGCGTTGGGGTTATACCTTGAAGGTGTCTTGCTGGGATTCTTAGGAGGGTCCCTTAGAGCTACCAGATTGGTCTCCAGCAACTGTGGCAGTATCTGGGACAAGGTCATGCTTAGGGGAGTGAATTGCCTTTTAGGTCTCTCTTCCCTTTGTTGGTTGTGATGTTGAGGAGCATTGGCCGGTTTTGAAATAACCACCGCGTTGACAGCTTGGCGGTGTTCGGACCTATTCTGCCCTTTTGAACCATAGACAACACTAGATTATTTCTTGAATGGTTTCTTCTCAATGTTAGAGGAGTCACCCTTTTGTATCTTCCCAGACTTGATACCGACTTCTATCCTTTCACCAGTCAAAATGAGGTCTGTAAACCCAGCAGAAGAATTTCCAATCAGATGGTTTAAGAACGGACCAGACAGGGTCCCCAGGAACATATCCATGAGCTCACGGTCAGTCAAAGGTGGTTGCACCCTTCCAGCCAGGTCTCTCAACTTTTGAGCGTATTCTTTGAATCCTTCACCCGTCCCTAGTGACATACCCTGGAGTTGGGTACGCGTAGGAGCGAGGTCGGAATTATACTGATACTGCTTGTAGAACGCAGTAGCCAAGTCCTCCCAGTTACGAATACTGGTTCCATCCAGCTGATAGAACCATTCGAGTTGAGTCCCTGAAAGACTTTCCTGGAAGAAATGGATCCATAAATTCTTGTCTACAGTGTACGATTGGATCTTCCTCACATATGATCTGAGATGCAGCTTAGGACAAGATGCCCCGTCGTACTTCGCAAAAGAAGGTGCCTTGAACTTGTGTGGGATCACCACCCTAGAAGATAAACCTAGATCTCCAAAATCCAACCCAGGCACCTGCTGAATCTCCATAGCACTCAGACGGTCCTCTAGCTGTTTGTACCGGTCCTCAGCAGGAGGGTACTGCTCATCATTGAAATTTGTCTCGTTGTCGAAGACCGCGGGACTAGGAGCCCTTCCCTCTTGGGGACTGTCTTTCCCTACTGTGATCGGTGGATCTGGAACTGACTGTTTAACGCTGGTTCGCGAAATGTCGCGGAAGCAAGAGTCGCCACCGTCTTTTATTTTCTCCAAATGGAAAGGACAAAAGCACAGAAAAATTCCTTTAAAGAGATTGTTCTCGGTTCGGGAGGTAGATTATAGAAAGGGAAGGTGTTAGCACCCTTTCTACCCATGGTTATCCATGGGCTCTTAGATACTTGCTCACTTGTGTTTTCAAAAATGGTTTGTTTGCTTTTCAATTGTGGGTTTTAAAAAGTTTCTTTGAAAATTCCAGTTCGACTCTTGTATCGGTCCTCAAGAGTGTTTGAAAAATTGCTTTCGAAAGCTTTTGAAAAGGTGTCGGTGTGAAAAGTATTTTTTGAATTTGTTTTTGAATTTAGAGCAAGTATCTAGAGTCGTCTACCTACCCTAAGGAATTCGTCTGTGTAAATGTCCTTTAAAGTAGTGTCATCCCACCATTGAGAGGTAGGTAGCACCACCGTTGGAGGTGTTCGGGTCAATTCGAGGTTCGGGACATGGTGATCACCAGAGCAATGGGAAGATACCTTAGAAGCTACCCTCATGCCAGGTTCCCGGATCATGAGGACTTACTAAGACATCCTCTACTCGACGATCACCTTTCGAGGCAAGGCAACAGTGAGGCGTACCCTAGGGGTGGTGTGTGATTCGTGTGTCGTTTTCAGATATTTTTGTCTTTTGTCATGTTATTGGTGATCTAGCGTTTGTTTTTATTTTTTGTCCATACATTCTTTCATGCCTTGATTAACAGTTAAAAGATTGCGAGAAGTAAAAGTTCTAAAGCTATTACAAAAGGCGCGGGTCCACATCGCCAAATTTCCAGAACCCGATTTGACAGGAAAATAAATAAGGAAAGTAAAAAAAGTGCGAGCAATTAGTTACACGGCTTTGGGAGAGATACACAAATATTAAAAGAAATAAACAATAAACGTGCGAATTTAAATAAGAATTAAACGAGGGCGTTGGACCCTTTTTGCAAAATTAAATTAAACGATGAATTAATTAAAATTAAAAGGAAAAAGAAATTGTCTTTTTGGTATTTTTTGGTATTTCGTGATTTTAATGAAAAAGAATTAAATGAAATAAATGCTAACCCTAATTCTAGTTATTTTAATTTATTAAAAAGAAGATTAAAGTTTTACCCTAAAATTAACCCTAATTAATTTACATGCAATTTAATTACAAAAATAAATATTTAATATTTTAATTATTATGGAAGAAAAATAAAAAGGAATAAAAATTATCATAAACCCTAATTCTATATTTTTTAGATTTTTATTAAAAGAGTTAAGATTAAAACCTAATTTAAAACTAATTAATTAATACAATTTATTTATGAAAATACTAAAAATAAAAATATTTATTATATTTTTTCTCTTTTCTGATTTTTTTTAATTGTTTTTTGTGTTATAAAAATATGAAATTAATTAATAACAATAATTAAAAAGAAAATAGAAAATATGCAAGAAAGAAAAGAAAATAAAATGGTAAACCTAGGGGGGTATCTGTCCCCAAAGTGGAGGTGAAGCCTTGGTAATTCAGGCCCAATAAACCTTGGCCTGGCTGACTTCTCAGGACACGTACCCAAGCGTTGACTAGAGCCTACCATATTCCACAAATCCTGGCCCTTGAATTGATGAGAGTAAACGCGTGGCAAACTGGATGATGGGTCACATGATGGACTTCCTGTATTGACATTGCACAAGAACACGTTTAATGGAAAAATATAATGAAAGGAGTGTGGACCTGGGGCTCGAACCCAGGTCATGAACGTTACCACTCAAGCGCTTCACCAACCAGGCTATTTGTTTTCTTTGTATATTAAATAACGAATAATGAATATAAGATAAACCAACGCGTTAGTGGATTTTTAGCGCGCAATTTTGAATGAACCAACCAGGACCGGCCACTTCATCATCTTCCTCATGGATTTGTTTTCCTGAAAATACAAAAGAAATAAGCAACGGTTTTCACACGTTGCCATAGACACTATACTAGAAAATAGCGACTAGCACATGAGCATTCATAAATTGTTCGAACTAGGGCCATTAGAATCGTCTCTCTCTCATGATTCCAACTATGTATCTCTCATGGCCTAATTGTTCCAGGTTTGAAAACCCCCAAATTGATTTCCACGGAAACCTAATATGCTTTCATGGTAGATTCTTCGTTTGGGCATGAAACTTCAATCAAACTATGCAGTTAGCTTGCAAACATCATCCTAAACACAAAAACAACAACGAAACATGTTAAAAATGTATGAATAATGGAAAACGATTTTGGAATTTTCTCTACCAATTTCAATGATGATTTCGCATTTTCTTGAGTATGGGGCTTAGGGAATGATTGGAACACGTTCTATGATCCTTGAGGAAGCTAATGGAATAGCTATTTGGCCTTGAATCACCCTAGAACTAGGTTTTCAGAATTGGGATTTTTGCCAAAAAATTGAGTTTTGTCAATGGAGTTTCTGCGCAGTTTTTAGGTCAAATGCATTAGGTCTTGCTTGCTTGTATATGTAGGAATGATTAGGGTTAGAAAACTTGATCCAAATCTCTTGCATTCATGAATATGATATTTGATTTTTAAACATGATTTTCAAATCTTTTTCACATGCTTTTTGATACAAATCATGACCAATCCAATTGATTCTTTCCATATTTGGCTAGGCACGAAATCTTGAGGATATAACATGCATAAAAAGATTGAAAAACTTAGGTTAATTATTTTTCATGTATTTAATTGATTTAAATGAATTATTATTAATAAAAATTCAAATAAATAAATAAAAAATGAAGAAAAACTTCCCTTTGGGCCTAATGGTCGTGCACATGCCTTGGATGATGAATTATGGAAGAAAAATAGGCCCATTAGCAATTTTAGGTCATTTGAACCAATGTTGACTTTTCAAAATATCCAAAAATTTCCCAACTTCCTCAAGGCATGACTTGCTCAATTTTTAAGCTTTGCTCATGTTCTTGGACATTTTGGAAAGGTCTTTGAGTCCTCTAACCAATGCCTTTGGTCCCATGTCATTTTGATTTACCAATCTCAAGTTATGGCCTTTGACTTAAAGTCCCCTTTTGTTGACTTTTGAAAATGACCTATAATGTTGAAATTGATAACTTTTTGTGAGAGCATTTATTGGACTTGAAGTGTGAAGAGGAGTTGTTGGAAATGTCTTTATCTTCAAAATGAGCTTTGGATGAATTTTTTCTGATAATCCATGTGAAAGTTATGCCCTGGTCAATTTACAGTTGACTTTTTCAACTGTCCAAATAAGGAAACTTTTGTATCTTGATGATTTTTGAGCCAAGCTTTGAGAATCATGATCAAGCATTGATCAAATGATGTTTGTGGCTTCAAAATGAGATGTTGACCAAAAATTTGAACTTTTGACTGTCAAATGACCATTTTGCCCCTACAGTTGACTGTAGTGCAATTAGGGTTTTGACTATGCAATTTTATGCTGAAAGTCTTGAAACTTTGTATGAGGATGCTTGACCATATTTATTGGAATGTGGGACTTGATTGGACCCTTGGAAACTTCATTTTCTTGATCAGAATCAAAACCCTAATTTTGACTACTTAGGAGGCCCTTGACTGTGCAACCCTTGGGGAGATTTTGAGGCTTGACTTGGCAATTTCTTGAATAATATGGGAGGGCAAATTTTGGGGTACAACACCTACAGAGGAAGTAGCCAGATCAACCTCATTTTGCAGTGCATTCCCAAACCTCCGTCCAGCGTTGAACAACACAATCCTCTTTTTCTTCTTCTTCTCTTTCAGAATCAGAGTTTTCAAGTCCTATTGACCCTGGGCTAGGCTCATTACCAACTCCTGGAACTGGGCATTCTGGGCCTGGAGGGCCTGGATAGCTTGTTCAGTGGATGATGCAGGATTCATGCTGATTGTTGAAATAAACAACGAAGAAGATTAAGCAACTTGTAAAAAGGGTACCTGTAATGCAATGATATGTATGATATGCATGCAATGTTTTCAAGGACCTCGCGGGGTAAAAAGAGAAATTTGTTAGAATTTGGTAGCTTGATTGAAGGAACTTCATGTTGTTGAGAGTCCTTCTTCAAGAGTCAAGGCTCACCATATCCAGTGGGTCATAGCCCCTGACAACCTTGGCTAGAGGAAAATAAATCCCCTTTGCCCCTTGCTAGACATTTTGATTCATCATGACCTGCATCACAGACCCTTGAGATCCTTGAAATGGGTTAATCCTTATGCAGGATGCATGCAATGGTATGATGTTATGCTATGCATGGAGTGATGTAAGTAGGCCCTGTAATGAGTCCCAATTAAGGACTGTAAACAAAACATGCAGGGAACCCGTGTTATCAGATAACAAGTACATGCAAGTAATTCAAGTTTGAAGGCACACAAGTCACACCAGACATCCCTTAGAGTTTAGGCCAGCATGAAGTTTAGGTACTACCCTCTTTCAGTTTCGTTGGTTAAAACCTGTCCTAAAAAATAGTAACCGGGTTCTAGAGGATCTCAATATCACTGACTACCCTCAATCGGTCATAACTCCAGCATCGCAATCTTTTCTTGCGGCCAGAACCATCGCGAGAGTTTAGCCTCAATGAGTGTAGCATACTGCTACTGTTTTATGGCCAAGTTGGGTCAATTTAGGGTTCTAAGGTCGGTTGGTGCTTAATGACTCCTCAGAAGACCCATATTCTCCTCGTTGCAACACAAGGGATATCGGTACAGACCAAGGTGTCACACCAACGTAGCCACTGCTTCACCCGTGTTGGTCTACGCCGGACAGGTCCCTCACAGCTTATGCTACCTACAGGGTATTCCCCAGATCCGGGTTAGGATCTATGAAACTCCGATGCAACCCACAAATATAAAAGCAATCAAGACAAGCAATTGAAAACATAAGAGTGGTTTAATCCTAAGGTACACCTCACTTATTAAGCATCCCCGGCAGAGTCGCCAGTTATGTGATCGGTGGAAATAGAACTGACTGTTTTTAGCTGGTTTCGCGAAATGTCGCGGTAAGCAAGAGTCGCCACCGTCTTTTATGTTCTCCAAAATGGAAAGGACAAAAGCACAACAAAATTCCTTTTTCGAGATGTCTCTCGGTTCGGGAGGTAGATTTATAGAAAGGGAAGGTGTTAGCACCCTTTCTATCCGTGGTTATCCACGGGCTCTTAGGTACTTGCTCTTATGTTTTCAAAAATGGTTTGCTTTTCAAGTGTATGTGGGTTTTGAAAAAGTTTCGTTTGAAAAATTACTAGGTAACTCTTGTATTTGTCCTCAAGAGTGTATGAAATATTTGTTTGAAAACTTTTTGAAAGTGTAGGTGTGAAAAATATGTCTTTGTTTTTTGAAATAGCAAGCACCAAGGAGAAATCTACCGACTCTAAGGAATTAAGCTGTGTAAGAATCCTTTAGACAGTACTATCCCACTATTGAGAAGTAGGTAGCACCGCCGTTGGAGTTATTTGGGTCAATTCGATTATAGGGACATGTGTGGTCACCAAAGCAATAGTAGGACGCCTTAGCGATAACCCTAATGTCCTAGATCCTTTTCATCTGAGGCAACCGTTTCGAGGCAACTGGATCTTTAGACAGGAGGGCGACCTCTAAAACACCCTATACTTGACGACCACCTTAGAAGGCAACCGAGTGAGGCGTACCCTAAGAGTGACATGTGCATGTGTGTTGTTTCAGTTTATATTTATCTTGTACATGTTATTTGTGAGCTACGAGTTGGTTTTATTATTCAAACAAGTTTTGCATGTATATTAACAGTTAAGAGTACGGAAAATAAAGTGCGGAAAAGGTAAATCTACGCTATTACAAGGCGCGGGTCTATACATCGCCAAAAACATAACCCGTTTTGGAAATAAATGCGAGAAAAGTAAATAAAGTGGTAAAATCCTAATTAACTATTACATCCTCGGAAACAGATACATAAATAATGATCAAAAGGAATTAAAGCGCGAAAGAAGTTAAATCGGGAACGTCTTAGGGTTTTGACCCTTTTTGAGAAAAGAAAGTAATTTGTCCCTTTTTTGCAATTAATTAAATATTAAACCTAAACCTAATTAATTAAATAATTAAAAGAAAAAAATGTTTTTGTGTTTTTATATTTTAATGAAATAAAAAAAAAGTTAGTAAAACCCTAGGTCTAATCTATCTTATTTATTGTGAAAGAAAATTGAAATTACACCTAATTAAAACAACTAAATTAATTAGTTAGAATTTATTTATGAAAATAATTAATTAAATTTAATCAATAAAAATATTATTATTTTTTAGGTTTTCTGGATTTATTATGGAAAAATAATTAATTATATTAATTAAATAGTAATAATAATAATTAGTAAAGAAAATATAAAAGAGAAAAAGGAAAAGAAAATAAGAACCCAGGGGGTGTATTGGCCCAGATGGAGGTTTGGTCTGGAATTCTGGCCCATTTGTTGGCCAGTCCGTTTGGACTTTTGAGATCAGCTATGCCTGCGTTGACTGAGGATTATTGTGGTCCCTCAACATGAGCCATGGGATTTGCATTGGAGGCCACCTGGCAGGCTGAGCGCTGGAGTCCATGGTGGAATGTTGTTGTGAATCTGCATAGGATCATGTTATGAAAAATAATACAAGGAATTTGGGTGGACCTGGGAATCGAACCCAGGTCCCAATGGTTCTTGGACAGATTACCAACCACTGAGCCAACCTGCACGCGTTTGTATGTATAATGGATAACGAAAATAATATATAAAAAATCAATTATGCTGGAAACCAAGAAAAAGCGCGCATTATATTTGAATCATTCGATAACACATTAACAGCTCATCATCGTCTTCCCTAAACCTGCAAAACAAAGGTTGGATAGCGGGGGTTTTTAACCCCCACAAAATGCAAAAAGGAAAAATAGCGATTAGGTCCCTGATGCATATAAATATGGCGCGATGGTTGGGTTAAGTTCGTCTGGCCTTGACGAATTCAACCATATGCGTCTCAAGGTCCGATTTTTCATATAGAGCAAACCCCCTAATTCAGAGCTTGGAAACCCTAGAACGTGTTCATGGCAACTTCTGATTTAAGACATCTTAATCCAATTGATTTATGCCAAAAGCTTCCTATGATTGCTAACAACACAAAACAAACAAAAAATTACGTTAAATGCTCATGAATTGGATGTTACGATTTTGAATAAAAGTATCAAACCGTATGACTGTTATGGGCGATTCTTGGAGCTATGAAACTGGAAACTGATTGCAAATCGTTCAGGAAACTCCCAGCAATGTCTTTGGATCCACAAAAGTCCTTAATTCGCCCTAGAACAGTGAAAACAGTTTTGAGTTTCTTTGATATTTTTTGGAATTGGTTATGGTGTTTTTGCAGCAATTTGCACGTGAATGGCATTATGGTTAGGTTCAGCATATATAGTATAATGGATTTAGGTTACAATCTTGGCCAAGAATCCATGGAATTATGGTTTGCATATTTGATTTTCAATCAAATATTTTTGCATCTTTTTGATTGCCAAAACTTGCCAAAATTGGATATTCTTGTCTCTTTGATTGGCACACGAAATCTCCAGCTCATATTGGTCACATTTGCTTCATGAAAAGATTTGAAAACCATATCTTCATATTTTCCTACAATTAAATGAATTAAATGAATTAATAATCAATTAAAAATCCAAATAATTAATAAAAATAAGAAAATAATTCAATTTAATCTCAATGGGTCGTGCATAGGCCTTGGACAATGTTTCAAGAATAATTTTGAGGCCCATTAGCAAAAATGAGGTGTTTTGGGCAAAGTTGACTTTTGCAAATTCCTAAAAATTTCCCAACTTCTCCAATGCATATCTTGCTCAATTTTGATCCTATGAACATGTTCTTGGACATTTTGGAAAGGTCTTGAAGTCCTCTAATCAATGCATTTGGTCCCATGTCATTTGGATTCACCAATCTCAAGTTATGGTCTTTGACTTAAAGTGCATTTTTGTTGACTTTTGAAATTGACCTATAATGTAGAAATTGATAACTTTTTGTGAGAGCATTTCTTGGACTTGGAATGTGAAGATGAGTTGTAGGAAATGTCATCCCCTTAAAAATGAGCATTGGATGGGATTTTTCTGATGAACCATGAAAAAGTTATGCCTTGGTCAAGTTACAGTTGACTTTTCAGCTGTCCAAAAATAGCAACTTTTGCATCCTTGATGATTTTGAGCCATTCTTGTGGAATAATGATTAAGACTTGATCAAATGATGATTGTGGATTCAAAATAAGATATTGACCAAAATTTTTGACTTTTGACTGCAAAATGACCATTTTACCCATGCAGTTGACTGTGAAGCAAATGGGACTTTTGACTGTGCAATTTGATGTTGTGAGTCTTGAAACTTGGCATGTAGATGCTTGACAATGTGTATAGGCCTATGGGACTTGATTGAGCCACTGAAAACCTCAAATTCCTTGCAAGAACCAAAACCCTAATTTTGACTGGCTTAGGAGGATGTTTGACTGTGCAACCCCTTGAGAAATCTTGAGCCATTTGAATATGATTCTTGTTAAATCTTGGAGAATATGGGAGGGAAAATTTTGGGGTACAACATTATGTGTAGCCTAACTTCTTCTACCCCATCTCTGATGCCAATGTGAGTCTTGGCGATGAGGTTTCACACTCAGTCTGGTTGTTGGTGGCAGAGAAATCAAAGCATAAAGATACATTTATTACTCCTTCTACGCACACTAGTCTTCAAGTGGTAGAATTTAGTGTTCATATCACCATCTGTAATCCTCTTACTTATTGACTATTGAAAGCAAATATACTATTTCTGGTAAAAAGTATAAGCCAATTGATCTCGAAGAACACACTTAAGTGCTTCAAGGTATCTACTGTATTCATAACGTGAGTTATATTATAATGTTATTCAACCTTTCCTTATTAAATTATAAGTTGTTTCCCAATTGTCTTTGTTCACTGATCGCACTAAATCGCACTATGTTTCTGACTCAAATATCACATGTTTTCCTTAGTTTTTATTATTGTTTTCCCGTATTATGTTCCTTTTTCCTTTGTTTTCAGGATTCTTGTCATTTCAGAGCCTTCTGTGAAGAAACGAGCCAAAACGCCAAGAATTTAGGGTTTTTCAAGATATTCTGCACTTATGGCGTTCAGCGCCGCGCTGGCTACAGGGAACGCAATGACGTGGCCCACTTTCACCCAGAGATCAACTGCCACGTTCCCATGATGTGGCAGTTCCAGCCACCGCGCCCGCGGCCACCCCCACCGCGCCCGCGGCCTTCACAAAAAGCTTCCTGCTCAAAAGAAGTTAAGGGGCATGCTGGTCTTTACGCACCTCAAGGATCCTCTATAAATAGTTTTCGTTTTTCATTCTTTTGTTTCATCCAAGCTTAGTACAATCTTAAGCCATATACTATCAGTTTCTGTAAAGTGATAATCTCTTCACATCGGGGAGTTATTGCGGTGTAGATTGAGTTGTAATCGAGTCTTGGAGCACTTTGGTTGAAGTTCATCATACCAGCCTTACCATTCCGTAGATTTGTATCAGATTCAAGTCTCCGACTGGAGCAAGGTTCTATTTTATTGCATTTCTTTACTTATAATTGCTCTTACCATAGTCTACACGTTTTATAGACTTTAAATGCTCTTACCATAGTCTACACGTTTTATAGACTTTAAATGCTCTTACCATAGTCTACACGTTTTATAGACTTTAAATGCTCTTACCATAGTCTACACGTTTTATAGACTTTAAATGCTCTTACCATAGTCTACACGTTTTATAGACTTTAAATGCTCTTACCATAGTCTACACGTTTTATAGACTTTAAATGCTCTTACCATAGTCTACACGTTTTATAGACTTGCACTTATTATGTCTGGCTAAACTATAAAGGTTTGGATGTAATGATTGTCATCATGGTCGTGTTCCAATTATCATGTTAGTGAAAATACTCTGGGGATGTTTTGCTTTTAACTTAAGTCAATTATGTTTAAATGTTTATTGGGTAAGATCGAAAGCCGTCCAAACTAATGATACGACTTGATTATTATTTAACCAAACAAAAAGAGCGAAAGCCGTTGATTGGTTAAATAGGAATCATTGACCTTTTTAGAAAACGATTTTGAAACTATTTTCGGACGCGTTTGTAGGTTTGAAATCTGACTCTTGGTCAAAAGCCAAAAGTCTCTTTAAGTTAATCTTTCCAAGTAAAATTACTTTTCTGTTAAGTCAAAACTATCAATTTCTTAAAAATAGGTTTACCTCTTTAACGCGGAAGGCACCCTTTATATGTGACAATAAAGGAATTTAATTTAAAGAGTAAACTCGGTTCTTAGTAGTCAAAAGCTACAAGTTCCCGTTAAATTGATTCTTTGCTATCAATAGAAAATACTGCCCCATAAGTAGGTTCATCTACGCATGACCGGACCAATATCTGATTGCATGATTTACATTCCAACCTGTCTTTTAAACTGTTATTTACCTCGCTCATTTACTTTGTGCACTGCACTCACATTAACATTCTTGTTTGCCTTAGATAAGCACCTTAGCAATAGAGTTGATAGATTGACAATTGGTCTCTGTGGTTCGATAATCTTATATATTACTTCGATAGGCTGTACACTTGCAGTACTACATTTAGGCTATACGTTACAGATTAAACCCATCAAGTTTTTGGCGCCGTTGCCGGGGACCAACTTCGTCAAATTTCGTACCCTATTGTTATCCCGTTTAGACTAAGGCTATTCTAGCCGGTAGATGCGTAGAAATCGTAGCACCGGTAACCTAATAGATCCTTTAGTAGAACCTGAACGTTACACTCGTGCCCGTCTTTTTATACGCAAGATAAGAAGAGCTATGGCAGAAGATCGTAACCAAAGACCGCTCAAGGAATTCGCCCAACCATCTAACAAGGAACCTAGTTCTAGTATAGTAAACCCTGCTATAACTACCAACAACTTTGAACTAAAGCCCTCATTATTACAATTAGTACAACAAAACCAATTCGCTGGTCTCGCTACCGAGAACCCGAATCAACATTTAAAGGTATTTATCCAGTTAGCTGACACCCTTAAGGCAAATGGAGCCTCACCCGAAGCTATCCGTTTAAGACTGTTTCCTTTTTCCCTTAGAGGTAAAGCTCACGACTGGTTAGACGCCCTTCCAACTAACTCAATAACAACATGGGAAGACCTTAGGAGAGCTTTTATTGCGAGGTATTTTCCACCAAGCAAGACCGCTGTTCTTAGGAACCTGATCACTTGTTTCACCCAAAACCAAGGCGAATCACTTTTTGATGCCTGGGAGAGATATAAAGAACTTTTAAGAGCTTGTCCGCACCATGGCCTGGAGCAATGGTTAATCATACATACCTTCTATAATGGACTCCATTACAACACAAAGATGTCCATAGACGCTGCCGCTGGCGGAGCGTTGATGAACAAACCTTACCCTGACGCTTGTGCCCTAATAGAGGACATGGCCCAAAACCACGCCCAGTGGGGATTAGAACGAGCGACAGTAGAGAAAAAGGAGAGCCATGGAGGAAAGCATGAGGTAAGTTGCATGGACATGATTAATGCGAAGATGGACGCCCTAGCTTTGAGAGTCGAGAACATGTCTCAAAATCCAACCACAGTAGCAGCAATCCAATCGGAATGCAAACTCTGCGGAACTCAAGGACATCAAACCGTTGACTGTAACCTTTTGAACGAATCTAGCTCAGACCAAGTTAACTATACCCAAGGGAACCCTTTCTCGAATACCTACAATCCTGGATGGAGGAACCACCCGAATTTCTCTTACAAAAACAATAACCCTATCCAAAATCCCAGACCTTCGAGACCTCAAGGATTCCAAACGCAAAAACAAAACCAACCTATGCAAATAGTGCCCCCAAGACCAAACCTTAAAGAAACCATAGACACCTTTATTCAGGCTCAAACCCAGCAAAATAAGGAGTTTATGAACCAACACATTCACACGAACGAACTAGTTACTCAACTGGCAACCAAGTTTGACCAGATAATAACCCACACCAAAATGCTTGAGACTCAGATTTCCCAAGTAGCACAAAACACCTCTGTACAAGTTGCACCTGGAGGACAATTTCCTGGACAAACTCAACCAAATCCAAAAGGCCAAGCAAATTCTATCACATTAAGAAGTGGAACTCCTTATGAAGTGCCTAGAAATCCTAACTTAAGCACATCAGAAAAACCTATGGAAGATGCTACGCCTAAAGACCAGGTAGAGGAACCAGAGAAACCAAAAAAGCAATCAAAACCAGAAGTAGGGAATAACACTCAACAACCTTATAAACCACCTATTCCGTTCCCACAGAGGCTGAAAAACACCAAAGTAGAAAACCAGTACCAAAAGTTTATTAAGGTAATAGAGAAACTCCATGTAGAGATTCCTTTTACTGAAGCTATAACCCAGATACCATCATATGCTAAGTTCTTGAAAGATATTTTGACCAATAAACAGCGACTTGATGATCCCAAGCCTTTAGAATGTCATTCTATATCCGAAAATAAACTCGCCAAGAAAGATAAAGACCCTGGAAGTTTTTCTATCCCTTGCATCCTAGGTAACCATATGATAGACAAAGCATTTTTAGACTTAGGAGCAAGCGTAAGTCTGATGCCTCTGGCCGTCTGTAAGAGGTTAAAATTAGGAGAACTTCAACCTACTAAGATGTCCTTACAATTAGCTGATAGATCTGTCAAATATCCCATGGGTATTTTAGAAGACATACCTGTCAAGATTGGTCAGTTGTACATTCCGACCGACTTCGTCGTAATGGATATTAAAGAAGATGAAGACATCCCAATCCTCTTAGGAAGACCATTCCTATCGACCGCCAGAGCTATAATAGATGTTAAGAAAGGGAAACTGACTTTCGAGGTAGGAGATGAAAAGATTGAGTTCATTTTATCAAAGTTTCTAATGGCACCAGTGATAGGAGATGCGTGTTATGCCATCGACGTCATTGATGAATGTGTAAATGAGCTCGAACAAAACGAATTTTTAATCAAATTACCATCAACCCCTATTTTAGAGGATGACGGATTTAAGAGTATCGAACTGTACATTGATGACAACCTTTTCGAATGCTTAGCTCTTACCCCTGACCTTATGCCGCGTACTGAGAAAACCACTATAGAACTTAAGGAACTACCCAAGAATCTAAGATATGAGTTTTTGGATGAGGAGATGAATAGACCTGTTATAATTAGCGCCGCTCTAAACCAAATAGAAACAAATCAACTCTTAGATACCTTGCGAAAATATCCCTCAGCTTTAGGGTATAAAGTTTCAGATTTAAAAGGTATAAGCCCATCCGTATGCATGCATCAGATTATGCTAGAAGAAGATTCAAAACCCTCAAGAGAACATCAAAGAAGAATAAACCCTATCATGAGTGATGTAGTCAAGAAAGAAGTTCTTAAGTTATTAGAAGCTGGTATCATATACCAAATTTCGGATAGTGAATGGGTAAGCCCAGTCCATGTGGTACCCAAGAAAGGAGGTATCACTGTTCTGAAAAATGAGAAAGGTGAGCATGTGGCAAAACGAACAGAAGGAGGATGGCGTATGTGTATAGATTACAGAAAGTTGAATAAGGCAACGAGAAAAGACCATTTCCCTCTCCCATTTATAGATCAGATGCTTGAACGTCTAGCAAGACACTCATGTTTCTGCTATCTTGATGGATATTCGGGGTTTTTCCAAATCCCTATTCACCCAGAGGACCAAGAAAAAACCACATTTACCTGCCCTTATGGAACATTCGCTTATAGACGAATGCCCTTTGGACTCTGTAATGCACCTGCCACTTTCCAACGTTGTATGATGTCAATTTTCGCAGACTACCTAGATGGAATTATGGAAGTATTTATGGACGATTTTTCAGTGTGTGGGTTTGATTTCAAAAACTGCCTCTCAAACTTAGAGAAAATCTTAAAAAGATGTGTGGAAGTAAACCTTGTGTTGAATTGGGAAAAGTGCCACTTTATGGTAAATGAAGGGATAGTCTTGGGACACATTATTTCTGAAAGAGGTATAGAAGTCGATAAGGCCAAGATAGAAGTTATAGAAAACCTAAACCCACCTAAGACCGTTAGGGAAGTAAGAAGTTTTCTAGGACATGTCGGGTTCTACCGACGTTTCATCAAGAATTTTTCCGGAATAACAAAACCTTTAACTAACTTATTGATGAAGGATGTCGAGTTTGAATTCGACCAAAAATGTCTTGAGGCCTTTGAAGTTTTAAAGCAAGCTCTTATTTCAGCACCTATCATAAGACCACCTGATTGGACACAACCCTTTGAAATCATGTGCGATGCTAGTGATTTCGTTGTAGGAGCTGTACTGGGGCAAAGAAAAGACAAGAAACTGCATGCAATTTACTACGCTAGTAGAACACTAGACGCTGCCCAGCTAAATTATACAACCACAGAAAAGGAATTGCTAGCCGTAGTTTTTGCTATTGATAAATTTCGATCTTATTTGGTGGGAGCAAAAATAATAGTATACACTGATCATGCAGCAATCCGGTACTTGTTAAGTAAGAAAGATGCTAAGCCTAGATTGCTCAGATGGGTACTTTTACTCCAAGAATTTGACTTGGATATTAAGGATAAAAAAGGAGCTGAAAACTTAGTAGCTGATCATCTCTCTAGGTTAGAACACCTTAAACCTGAACTTATACCTATAGACGATCACTCTACTTATGAAAGATTAATAGCTGGGATAAACTCAACTGAAGAAGAGACCTATGAGGAAATCTCAACCATTAACAACATACCATGGTACGCAGATATTGTGAATTATCTGGCCGCTGATATCATACCCCCTGACTTAAGCTACCAACAGAAGAAGAAGTTTTTTAGAGATGTTAAACACTTCTTTTGGGATGAACCCCTCCTATTCAAAAGAGGAATAGATAATATATTCAGACGATGTGTGCCGGAAGAAGAAGTAGACAACGTCATTAAACATTGTCATGCTTCACCTTATGGTGGACATGCAAGCACATCTAAAACATGCGCCAAAATATTTCAAGCAGGTTTTTATTGGCCTACTGTATGACGCGATGTCCACACTTACATTACAAAATGTGACCGATGACAACGCACTGGGAACATCTCAAGACGTGATGAAATGCCTTTAAGTAACATCCAAGAAGTGGAAATATTTGATGTCTGGGGTATAGATTTCATGGGACCTTTTCCTTCCTCAATGGGTAACAAGTATATCCTAGTAGCTGTCGATTATGTCTCAAAGTGGATAGAAGCTGTTGCATCACCCACAAACGATACCAAGGTAGTTATCAAACTGTTTAAGAATATTATTTTTCCTAGGTTTGGAACCCCGAGGTTAGTCATAAGTGATGGAGGATCGCATTTTATATCTAAGATATTTGACAAGCTTCTAAGCAAATACGGAGTAAAACATAGAGTAGCAACACCATATCACCCGCAAACCAGTGGCCAAGTAGAAGTATCGAATAGGGAGATTAAGCAGATCCTAGAAAAAACCGTATCATTATCCAGAAAAGACTGGTCTGGAAAACTTAAAGACACCTTATGGGCTTATAGAACGGCTTATAAAACCCCTATTGGAACAACTCCTTATCAATTGGTTTATGGAAAGTCCTGTCATTTACCCTTCGAACTAGAACATAAAGCCTATTGGGCCATTAAATCCTTGAATCTAGATTACCTAAAAGCTGGAGAAAAACGTATCCTGGACATTCACAAGCTGGAAGAGCTTCGCTTGAATGCCTATGAGAATGCCATCATATATAAGGAAAGAACCAAGATGTGGCATGATAAAAAAATCATCAAGAAAGATTTCAACATTGGTGACCCTGTTCTCCTATTTAACTCAAGGTTACGACTTTTTCCTGGTAAGCTTCGTTCAAGATGGACAGGTCCATTTGAAGTGTCAAAAGTTCTAAAGTCTGGAGCAGTAGAAATCAAAAACAATTCATGCGCTCCATTTGTGGTAAATGGACAAAGACTGAAGCTATACAAAGGAGGCGATTTACCTGTTGACTACTCTAGTCATATTCTTATAGACCCACCAATACCCACATAAAGTAAGATCTAATCGTCAAGCTAACGACGTTAAACAAGCGCTGCATGGGAGGCAACCCATGGTTTATTCTTAATTTTATTTTATTTTATTTTAGTAATTTATATATGTTTTATCTGGACTAATTTCTTGTGTTTATATTTTCAGGATGCATTACCCCGATGGTATGGTTGTGATTTTCAGAGATGAAGCACAAAAAGCTCGATTTGCTACCTTATCTGCTAGACCTATGGTACCCACTAGGTACCCCGATCAGAGCTGCATGGAGGCACTCGGGATTGAGCCAAGTATTAGGTATCTGTGCAACCAACTTGGCTGGGATTCTTATGCTGATGATGTCCACAAAACTTACAGGAACCTTACTCTAGAGTTTCTTAGCTCTGTGGATTATAACCCACAGGTGGGTGAAGGAGATGAGCGAGGATGCCTAAGTTTCAGATTGTTTGGTACCGAGTATACCCTGACTACCAAAGAATTTGGGGATTTGCTTGGTTTCCAAACTGGACCGACCGCTATCACTGAGTTTCCATTGAGTTACTATATGGACAGAGATATTGATAAATTTTGGCAGGACATTACTGATAGAGCCAGCCTTGACCCCTCTACCCAGCTGTCCAGGAAGATCCATAACCCGGCTTTCCGATACTTCGAGATGATTCTGTGCCACACTTTCTTTGGGAGGAGTTACTGTGACCACTTGGTCACCGCTGAGGAAATCCTTTTCCTATACTGTGCCAGTCAGTCCAGACCTATAGCTAGTGGAGGTTTTCTGATAGAGAGCCTCGAGCAGACTGCTCGATCCGCTGTAGGGCTCATTCATTCCGGAGGGAATGTGACACAGATAGCTTCTGCTTTGGGTTTGGACAGTATGATAGCACAACTGACCCCATACTGTGGATATACTTTCCTGGATTTAGACTTTTGCATGGATCGTGGGCTCATGAGGAGGGCCTCTTTCCACCCATATCAGTACAGATTGCTCATCGATGACCAGACAGTTTACACCTTCACACTTCCAGACCCTCAGATGACTTGTGTTTCCAACCCTGCTAATTGGAACTATTCTGTAGAAGGTTGGGGTGAGATATCAGAGTTCACTCCAGAATACACTCCTGCTTCCGAAGATCTCACTCCAGAATACACTCCTGCTTCCGAAGATCTCACTCCAGAATACACTCCTGCTTTCGAAGATCCCACTCAAGAATACACTCCTGCTCCCGAGGACTCTACTCCAGATCACACATCCCGACCCGAGGTTACACACACTACTGTTCTTGCTAATAACCTCAACTTGCAGGAACCTGATATTCGCACTCTGTTGACTGCTATGCGCACTGAGATAACCACTCTCCGCAATGAGGTGGCTGACCTTCATTTACAGTTGGAAGTGAATGATGTTACCTTTGCTGGTGAGTTAGATGAATTAGCTCACGAGGTGGCAGAGATTCGACGCCAGCTGACTGAGCTGCGTGGCCCAGACACTCCTGCAGAGCATCCTACCAGTTGGCGATAGATATGTGTTATTCACAAGATATCTAGTTCCAGTATTATTAGTATTATGTTGATTTCCTTTTCAGACTCATTTTTATTTGCATTATCTATTTCCTGCATTATTAATAATTATTTTGGTGACCCGATGTCCGTACCTATATATATATATATATATATATATATATATATATATATATGCATGTGTTTCATTTATATATCTTTCATTTACTAATGTTTTTGTTTTTCTGGTCACCATAATTTTAATATAAAAATAAATAAATATACATGTATATATATTCACATACATATATGCACGTTCATAAGAAAAATAGGTACACCTCCAAAAATTGAAGCTAATGGCATGGAAGGAAAAGCCCAATGGAAAGGAAGCAAGACCGGCCCAACTTGCCTCGACCTCACGGCGCCCGCGGTGAGCCCTGCCGCGCCCGCGGTGACGCAACGGTCACCTAACGGCTAGTTGCTCGTTTTCCCCCCCATTTTGCCTCTTTTTCCACTTCCAATCCCATTTTCTTCCATTCTTACCCCCCATAACTTCCTTTATTATCCATACCTACCCCACTACATTTATTCTCATTATTCCCATCATAAATATTTACAACCACCATTTTTCTTCACTACCTATAAATACCCCCACTATTTCATTTTCTTCCTCACACCTTCATTACTTCTACATCTCATTCTTTCTCTTTATTCATCCACAAGAAAATCCTATGGAGTATCACGGCTACATTTTGCGAGATGGCCAAGCCGTAGAAAGGCAACAAAAGCGGCTTGAGAAATTGCTGACAACACCAATACACTCTACCAGGTATATCGATGAAAACTGTCTATATTCATTAGGTATATACCATAGTGTATTTTTCCTTCTCGACAAAATAGGCATGCATGATATTTTTGCTACTCAAGCACCAACCTACCCTAGGCTGACGTTCGAATTTTTGAGTTCTTTAATTTATAACGTCTCTCCTAACACTGCTAGCACCGTAGGTGGAGTCAAATTTAGAATGTTTAATGTTGAATATGACTACTCCACTGACGGTCTAGCCGCCATGTTAGGTTTGCCTTATGGGGATGGTGCCATTTGTGAAGCACCTTTAGACACAGATTGGGCATTTGAAGCATTTTGGGCCAGAATTACTAAACAAAATGCAACATCTTTTGATGGCCTACTTGCTTCTCATATCCACAATCCTGCCCTTCGTGTTTTTAGATTTCTTTTAGCATCCACCATCTTTGCTCGGGAAAACCCAAACAAGGTGAGTGCTAAAGAATTAATTATCATGCAGAGCTGCCTCACAGACACCAAAGTTAATCCAGTCCCATTCATGATTGCCCACATGCACCATGTTTTAAGAAAAGGTGGGCCGATTTCCTTTGGTGGCCTGATTACTACTATTGCCCGTGCCATAGGATTGGATACGGAACTTGCCACCCTTGAGCCACTTCCTCCTCGTATTGCAAATCTTAAAATTTTCAGGGATATGCGTTTATGCAAGACGAGGAGGGAAGGTGGTTACTTCCTCATGGTTGGAGGTGCTGCTGTTCCCAGTGTTGTTATTCCTTGCACCCGTCGTACTGATATTAGATTTGAGCGTAACTGGACCTACGATCTCAATGCTCCTGCTTTTATTGGTCTGTTGCCCCCAAATCTACCTTTAAATGAGGGTAACAACACTGATGATGAGTACGATTTCCAAACAGAGGAACCACCCCACTTTTCACCACCACACACGACACCATCTACTTCTAACCCACATGCAGGTACAGCTCCTAGTTTCCATGTTACTGAGGACATGTGGCGTGAGCATATGGCCCGAGAAGCCCAGAGGGACACCCTCCTTGCTACTTTGCAGCAACAGGCGACCGATAACATGGCCTTCATGCAAGCATCCCAAGAGCAAAATGCTAGCTCTCTGCGCACTATTATGGAAAGTCAGCTGGCTTTCCAGAGAGAACAGCACCTACACCAGACCACATACGCTCGTCACTTCCAATTGATGGAGGCAACCCAAGGCACCCTCATTGGTCGGACCCAAGAGCTACAAGCGGCAAATGCCGCCTTGACAGAGAGATTGGAGCAGCTTGTTTTGGACCGAGATAGCCGCCGTCGCAGCCGTAGCCGCCGTTCCGGTCGTACCAACCAGGATGGTGAAGGTCCTAGTGGCCCCCCACTAGTGTTTTCAGGTACCTCCTCCTACCTTATTTTGGAACATTGAGGACAATGTCTGATTTAAGTGTGGGAGGAGCATTTATCGCTTTTATTTCCCGTTTTCACTTTTATTTCCCATTTTTCCTGCTTTTATTTCCCTTCCGCATTTTTCCTTTTAGGCATGTTATATTCGTAGTTAATAAAATGCATGTGATAGGCGAGTCTTTCTGCGTAGTGTACCCCTTCATTTCCCCCATTTTTTTTAGCCTTACAAAATTTTTCTTTTTTTCAAAGAATTGTGGTTGTTTTTAAGGATTTGGGCTATGAGACAGGTCCTAGATAGGGTCTATTTCTTGGGCACTCACTTTTTGAAAAATTCGTTATCGTTTTAACACCGTAAGCCTTTTTGAACATCTAGATTAGATCCTTTCTTCCCAATATGCTATGATTTTGAATAAAACTGTACAAATAGGTCATCAAGTAGTTTATCTTAGCAGTCAGCTCCGACCTAAGCATGCTCTAAGTGTAGGATCGATGAATATAAGTGGATGATCTCTATTTTGCCTTAAAAATTATAAAATAAAGTATGAATACGACTACGAGTTGGGTGATCCTCACAAAGATTACTCAACTCAAGAAAGTTGTAAGCACCAACAAAAACAAAGAAAAAAATATATATAAGGCACATCCGTTGTAGTTGGTCCAGAGGTATCTGGTGCTGGACTTGGTAGGGCGGACTACGGTCTGATCCCCCGCAACTACAAATGGGTAAAATAAAAAGGGGTTAAACCAACTCTTGTACAAGAATCCCATCACTTGAGATCAGAGTCACTAACCGGTCACTACACCATGAGTATGTACGGATAACGGGCTTAATGTGATTGCGCCTGAATGAAAAAGGACCTCGTACAAAAAGAAGTCTTAGCATAGTAAGGATATTAGGATCGATCTATATACTTATGAGGTTTATGTCCGCATTTCTGCGAGTAGTGTAATTACGATACCCTTGGTTCAGATAGTTAGTGCCTGACAACACACCCTTACTCGGACTTAGAAGCCCTCTTTGCCCAAAACTTGTATACACCATAATTTTCTTTCATCTACTTCTAAAGAGTTGTTGCTTGAGGACAAGCAAAGGTCTAAGCGTGGGAGGATTTGATCGCACTAAATCGCACTATGTTTCTGACTCAAATATCACATGTTTTCCTTAGTTTTTATTATCGTTTTCCCGTATTATGTTCCTTTTTCCTTTGTTTTCAGGATTCTTGTCATTTCAGAGCCTTCTGTGAAGAAACGAGCCAAAACGCCAAGAATTTAGGGTTTTTCAAGATATTCTGCACTTATGGCATTCAGCGCCGCGCTGGCTACAGGGAACGCGATGACGTGGCCCACTTTCACCCAGAGATCAACTGCCACGTTCCCATGATGTGGCAGTTCCAGCCACCGCGCCCGCGGCCACCCCCACCGCGCCCGCGGCCTTCACAAAAAGCTTCCCGCTCAAAAGAAGTTAAGGGGCATGCTGGTCTTTACGCACCTCAAGGATCCTCTATAAATAGTTTTCGTTTTTCATTCTTTAGTTTCATCCAAGCTTAGTACAATCTTAAGCCATATACTATCAGTTTCTGTAAAGTGATAATCTCTTCACATCGGGGAGTTATTGCGGTGTAGATTGAGTTGTAATCGAGTCTTGGAGCACTTTGGTTGAAGTTCATCATACCAGCCTTACCATTCCGTAGATTTGTATCAGATTCAAGTCTCCGACTGGAGCAAGGTTCTATTTTATTGCATTTCTTTACTTATAATTGCTCTTACCATAGTCTACACGTTTTATAGACTTTAAATGCTCTTACCATAGTCTACACGTTTTATAGACTTTAAATGCTCTTACCATAGTCTACACGTTTTATAGACTTTAAATGCTCTTACCATAGTCTACACGTTTTATAGACTTTAAATGCTCTTACCATAGTCTACACGTTTTATAGACTTTAAATGCTCTTACCATAGTCTACACGTTTTATAGACTTGCACTTATTATGTCTGGCTAAACTATAAAGGTTTGGATGTAATGATTGTCATCATGGTCGTGTTCCAATTATCATGTTAGTGAAAATACTCTGGGGATGTTTTGCTTTTAACTTAAGTCAATTATGTTTAAATGTTTATTGGGTAAGATCGAAAGCCGTCCAAACTAATGATACGACTTGATTATTATTTAACCAAACAAAAAGAGCGAAAGCCGTTGATTGGTTAAATAGGAATCATTGACCTTTTTAGAAAACGATTTTGAAACTATTTTCGGACGCGTTTGTAGGTTTGAAATCTGACTCTTGGTCAAAAGCCAAAAGTCTCTTTAAGTTAATCTTTCCAAGTAAAATTACTTTTCTGTTAAGTCAAAACTATCAATTTCTTAAAAATAGGTTTACCTCTTTAACGCGGAAGGCACCCTTTATATGTGACAATAAAGGAATTTAATTTAAAGAGTAAACTCGGTTCTTAGTAGTCAAAAGCTACAAGTTCCCGTTAAATTGATTCTTTGCTATCAATAGAAAATACTGCCCCATAAGTAGGTTCATCTACGCATGACCGGACCAATATCTGATTGCATGATTTACATTCCAACCTGTCTTTTAAACTGTTATTTACCTCGCTCATTTACTTTGTGCACTGCACTCACATTAACATTCTTGTTTGCCTTAGATAAGCACCTTAGCAATAGAGTTGATAGATTGACAATTGGTCTCTGTGGTTCGATAATCTTATATATTACTTCGATAGGCTGTACACTTGCAGTACTACATTTAGGCTATACGTTACAGATTAAACCCATCATTCACACCCTTATTAAGAGTATTCATACATTTTAATAGAGAAACCAAATTTCCCCCGTATATCCATTTTTTAGCATCCAAGGACCAAAATTATCATGCAAGCCAATCTGCTTAAAATCTAAAAGGTCGGTTGGGAGGATTAGTAGGATTCTCTTGGAACATAACAATAATAGGATGATGGTCGGATTTGATACCATGTATAACTCTAGAAAATCTTTCCAGAAAATTGAGTCTCCGATCAATATTATACATATTTTGATCGAGCTTTTTGAAGTACATAATATCTTCCCCCCCACCAGGGTCATGGCATTGTGAACATGGAATCCACAATGTTTACATCTATCATGTGACAAAAAAATTAATCATAATAGATCAAATTTAGTCACGAAAAGCGTATCCATACGATCATTCTCTCCACCTTGTTATTTAGTGAAGCAAATCCAATGTTCAATGGAAATTCGTTAAATAGTAATTTTATGTCATTCAAGCCTCAATTAAGACAATTCTTTCTTTATACACGGCTTGCTCAAACTTAACCATGTATAATCAGTTATCATCGCCTATGATCTCTAATTCTCATTTCAAATTCTAAACAACAGGGAATCGATCCTTTATAGTATTATATCACCCATTTTTCTCAAAAATTTAACTTCGACCCAAAGAGTGCACGCGTCTTTAAAAACAACTACATACAATCTCCAAATAAACTTTAAGCAAAAGTATGTTTTTTTAGTCAAGAACCATTTTCTTCTTCAACCGAGAAAAGGAATTTGACTTCTATAAATCACGATGCGGTATAACTACTATTTGCACCCTAATATGTTTTATATCATTAACAAAGGCACTGACCTTTCAGAGGAATTAACTTCTCACCCCCTCGATTTTATACATGTCACATCCCTAAATGGTATGAAAAGATAAAATTACCCAAACCCAAAAAATCTCAAAAATCCCAAATTTGTGGTACCATACCAAAAATTTGAAATTCCTAGGGCGTTATTGGAAATTTTCTGAACAAGTAAGAAATTTGCGATAGATTTATAAAATTTCCGGTACATTATACCAGAATTTTAAAAAATTTAGAGCGAAAGCTCAAGCCCGGAATAACAAGGCACAAGTTTCCGAGTTATGGGCTGGACAACATCTCCCGACCAGTTCTCACCAGAAATAGATGGTTGAGCAATATATGCAATTCCGTGCACCCCGCCGTCGAGAACTTAGAGTTTCTACCACCGAGGAGGTACATACTCCTGCTCCTGTGCTTGTAATTGAGTCGATTGTTAAGCAACATATTGAGGAGGTTTTTGCCTATTGTGGAGGGCGCAACTGAGCCGATAGTCGAGCAGGTTGTGGAGCCGGCAACTGAAGAAATTGTATAGCAGGATGATGAGTTTGTTGCTAAGCGTTTCGACGAGGTGTCCTACACTGATACAGATACTGCAACTTGTGCGTCTATAGATCCATCAGTTTACACTGATGGAGCCTTTCTAGGAGGACCTTCAGATAAGTCAGTGTTGACAAGATTTGCTGACTATGTCGCTTACATGATATGGCATGATGATGCATATATTTTGTTTTCTTTAATTGCATACTTTTTCAAGTGTTTGAAAGTTAATGTATTTTATTTTTGATTCTTACAAAAGCGTCCGGTGCTGAAGGTCGTTTCTCATGGTTCGAAGTTGAAATTTTTTCTAGAGAGTCCCAAGCCTGAGGAGGTTAGTAGTATTGTTAGAGATTTTCATTTTTTGGAGTTCGTGCAGTGCTTCTTGACCATGCTGGACGCCTATCTGTTGTCTGTTTTTGTTGAGTGGTGACACCCAAAGTCATAATCATTTCATCTTCCACTTGAGGAGATGACGATCACATTAGATAATGTTGATGCCCTATTTCACATCTTGGTCTCTAGTACATTCTTTATACCTTCTCATATTAATCATGTAACGACGATGCACATGGTTATGGATGATTAAGAGGTATCTAAGACGAGGGTGCTAGAGGAGTTTGGGTTTAACCGGGGATTTCACCTTCAGATGTCTTGGTTTAGGAGATTGTACGTGGAGCTCGTGGAGTCCCATAGGTACCAAGCTGCCGCTAGGGCATACATGTTACATTTGATGGCATGTACTCTCTTTGCGGACAAATATGGATTTTACATAGATGTTCACTACCTGTCTCTATTCAGCACACTTGACACTCTATGTTAGACTTAGGGAGTGATCTCTTTGACCATGCTGTACACGACACTTGACGTTGATTCTCAGCCCGAGATCAGACAACTTGCTGGTTACCTTAGCCTTTTACAGGTATTCTATAATTTATTTGATGGTTTTTATTAGTTATTTGGTGTATTTATATGATGGTTTTTATTTATGCAGTGTTGGATATACGCACACTTCCTCAAATATGCGAGCGGAAGATCTAGCGTGTCCCGCATACTCTTCCATGTGCAAGGAGGTGGAAGGGCAAGAAAGCCCATCCAGGAGGTGTGATGGAGTACAAGAGGAGGCTCGATGCAATGACCGTAGAGGATGTCGTCTATACACCATATATATCTCATCGGCCTCATCGTGCATATAAGGAGTCTACTTTGTATTAAGGGCATATTAGATGGGAAAACTATGTGAATAAACACTTGCTTGAGACTCTAGTATGGTTATGTATATGGAATCCCTCATCCAGTTCCAGAGACTCTAGCTGGTGGCATCGATATATGGTTTCAGAGTCACATCATCAGCTCTCCACATGAGATCATGGATACATCAGTTGTAGTTCATCATCCATCATAGTGCGAGGATGGATACCTGGAGTGGTTTTACAGTATGTCACACCCTCGAGTCTTACCACCAACTGTAACATCTGACGCTCTGGGGCCTTCAGGTGCCAGGATTTCTATCGAGCCTCCACCATCACCTCCACCTCCTGCAGGTGATCAAGACAACCATCAACATTTTATTGTAGTTCATTTAGATAACCTCATGAGTTTGGTAAACCCTGATGGTTAGATCTATACCGGTTTAGCTAGGTTAGCCAAAATAGCTCATGGAGAGCCTATGTAGATCTATTTTATTTTGGTTGTATTATATATATATATATATATATATATATATATATATATATATATATATATATATATATATATATATATATATATATATATATATATATATATATATATATATATATATATATATATATATATATATATATTGTGACACACATACTTTTTATTTATAGCATTATATTTTGGTGATTATATGTTTCGAATCGATGATGAACATAAAATAAAACAGTACAACAAACATAAACAAAAAATAACTAAACATAAAAACCTAGGCACTATCAGATGTTTCTGAATGTTTCAACATCTTGATTATGTCGTCAACGGATCTTCGGATCTCCGCATCTAACTCGATCAGACCTTTAGTTATCATACGGGGAAATGATTTCCACATGGCCGTCACATCTTCATCATTCTTCAACTCAACTGGGTTGTATTTTACTATTCCATTTGTATCAATACAATCCTCCCAAAACTCAATCTTTGTCACCCTCCTGTTATAGGAATCAAACATCAGTTCATTAAACTTATCTTTCAAGTTGTCGAAGGATGTGGTGCTATATGGAAGCTTGATTTCAACAACATGATTGTTTCCGTTGAAATATACTTCCGTCTTAATCAGAAATTGTGGAAGAGACATTGTTTGAGATGCTTTTCTTTGTAACATTTGCCCCTATTTATACAAATGTTGATGTATTATAGACCAAACAAATTTGTCAGTGCATTCCGAACCATCCAAAGATGTCAGCAAAATCTCTACCGTTAAAAAAACTTGAATAATTAAACTACCAGAAATTTCAGTATATCTAAAATTTCCGGTACTGTCTTGTAAATTTGAAAATTTCGAAATACCGAAAATTTCGAATTCACTATCGAAAATATAGATACATCGAAAACTTTGTAGGGTTGTAATGAAAATGTCTTGTAAATTTGAAAATTTTGAAATACCGAAAATTTCGAATTCACTATCGAAAATATAGATACATGGAAAACTTTGCAGGGTTGTAATGAAAATTTCGTGTGTCAAAAAATTTCAATAACTCTACTAAAAATTTCGTCCAAAAATTTATTTATAACTCAGCCAAGATAATTCTAGAATAATTTTTTTTGGAGGATATAATTTAGGGGTGGGATGTTAATTCCTCAATTTTCACTTTGTTATTATTTTTGTAGTCAATGTAAAATGGGCTATCAACCCAATAGAATATAGTTGGATTGTTAAACTAGCCCATTTACTTATGAAAAAGAAAGAAATTCTCCCGCGCGTTAAATCTTAAATGCAAAAAAAAAGGAAAATGTAAAGGCGCTGTTATTGGCGCTTAAACCAAAAACCCCAAATCAGTTTTTCCCTCCTTTCATTTCATTTCACATCATATATATTCTCAAACATTTCCCCATTCTTTTCAAATCGCACAACATTCAGAACGAAACAAGGAATCGTAAAATTAGGGTTTAATCATTCACAAAAAAACCATACGAAAATGACGAAGGGTACGAAAAGAGTCGACGCCGGCGATTCCGCTTCCGTTCTCGTTCGTGCCAAAGACGGCAGTGCCTTCGCCAAATGGTTTGTTCTTCCCTTTCACTTCTCTGCTGAATATTCAATTTTTCAGTTACTGATTTATATGAATTTTGTTGTAATTTTCAGTGATGAGTGTAAGAAGAATGTCCCTGTTGCGCTTATCAGCATGCATGATTGTAGCCTTGAAGCCAAAATCAAAATGAATCTTGGTAATTGTTGTTATTCAGAACTCTATTAGTGGTTTGGTTTGATATTAGGTCTAATTTGAAGTTATAATCAGTGATTAATTTGTTCTAAGATGTTTTGATTTTGTTTATTTTTTTAGATTCTCATGTTGTTGAGCAAGCTGCCGCTGAAGCAAAGAAACCTGAGAGGTTGATTTTTTTGACTTGATTTGACTGATGATTTGAAATTGGTTTTTGATTAGGGTCTATTTTATTTTGATTTTATTTTGAAATTTTGTAGGAAGAAGCCTAATACTAAAGAACCAGCTGCAAAAAAGGCTAAGGGTGGGAAAGATAAGAAAGAGAAGAAGGTTAAAGATCCCAACATGCCCAAACGACCTGCTACTGCTTTCTTTGTGTTTATGTAAGGGTTTGGTGTACTTATGCTGTCTGGTGTTTTGACTTTGGTTCTGTTTAGGGTTTTTATTGATTGTTTTTATTTGATGCAGGGATGACTTTAGAAAAACTTTCAAGGAAGCTAATCCTGATTCAAAGGATGTTAAAAGGGTAATGAAAACTTGTTTACTTGTTTGTGGACTTTGGTTAAGGGTTGGTTATTGATTATACTGATTTTTTTTCTGGACGTAATAGGTTGCTAAGGAAGGGGGTGAGAAGTGGAAGTCTTTGACTGATGAAGTAAGTTAGTTTAAGATGTTCTGTTTTTGTTCAAGTGTTCTACTAGTTTAGATTTTTGTTATTTGATGTTAATCTAGTGCTGCAATGCTTGATGTTATAGGAGAAGAAGCCTTATTTGGATAGAGTTGCTGAACTCAAGGCAGAATATGAGAAGGCTATGGAAGCTTATAATGCTGGTGAAAAAGAAGTATGTTTTCTAAGTTTTTCAGTTTGTTTTTTTAATATGCCCTTGTTTGGTTAGTTTCATTTCTTAAGCTGTTGATATTTGTTCAGGATCAAGAGGGATCTGATAAGTCTGACAAGGAAGCCCAGTCTGATAAAGAAGCCCCTGCTGCAGGAGAGGTGGAAGAGTTAACTGATGAAGAGTAGTAGTAGATTTGTTTTCATCATACCTGAATACTATGTTGAAATGGCCATTTGACCCAGTCTAAATTTGTATATTTTGGAATGCTTTTAGTTTACATTTAGATGTTGATTGGATTAGAAATTCCAGTGCAACATCTTATGTACTCTTATCTTGGAATATTACCAATGCTATGCTAGTTACTTTATTTCTTCAATTGTTATCTTGCCATTTATTTTCTTCATTATGCATATTGATTCCGATTTTTTTCCAAATGGTTATCCAAATAAAAACTGGCCTTTTACATTTAGGGAAACCAAATAAAGCAAGCTCCACACAAGTTCTAGTGGTTGGTTAGCTACATTATTTTATTGTGTCCACACAATATATAAAACTTGAATAAAAACATAGGCTGTAGTATCTTTTGCTTCAAATCTGAAGTATGATGTAAAAATGAATACATAATTTATTCAAAATAATATTGAATTGGAAATTGAACTCAACAATAAGCATTGTGATGCTCAACCTGGAAATGAAAGATTTAAATAAAGTTGGAGCCTAATCTATCTTGTGTAATAATGGTGAAATGAAAACATCTATTATGATAACTTAGTCAGCATCTTGCTGACCTATTGTCCCTTATGTCTATGCCTTGCAAGGCTGCAAGGGTTTGCCACATAAGCACAAATTATGGGCATAAGTAGCTGGTGGAAAGATGTTGAAAGGTCTGGTCTGTGGAATTTCTCCACACAGCCTGTTTGTTCTGAAACTTGCATGCTTGAGATTAGTGATCTGTGAGAAGCTACTTGGGATTTGTCCTGTTATTCCATTTATAGATACATCAAGCCATTGTAGGTTCTGCAACTGACCTATACTTGAAGGGATGTTGCCCAATATGTGATTTCTTGAAATGTCCAATTTCACAAGTTCTATCAAATTTGAAATAGAAACTGGGATTGAACCTGATAGATTGTTGCTTCCCAAGTTTAGTATCTTCAAACTTGACCCTTCTGCGAATTCTGGAATGTTACCAGAAATGAAATTGTTTGAGACATCAATTACCTCCAAAGAGCTGCTTGTCATGTTATTTATGAATGTTGACAGCGAACCGATCAAAAGATTTGAATGCAAATCTATTGAAGACAACCCAGATGGCAATTTTATCTTAGAAATGTCAAACCTCAACTGGTTGTTTGAGAGCTTGACATCTTGCAAACTAGACATATTTGTGAAGAAGTTTGAGATACCATCAACCAGAAAGTTATCTGACAGGTCTATAGAGCTCAAAGAGTCGGGTCTGACAAAACTCGGAAGGTCGCTCTTCAATTTACACCCGGCTAGTCGCACGTGTATAAGTTGTTTGCTTCTGATCCAATCAGGAACACTTCCAAGGCTGAGATTATTATAAGACAGGTCTATGGACAAAAGGGAAGGAATACCCTTGATAGGAATTGCTGGTAAGGGATCCGAGAATCCATTTCTCGACACATTAAGGTACCAAAGTTTCTGCAATTTCGATATGGATAGTGGAAAATGTCCTGTTAGCTGATTGCCACTAAGTTGAAGACTTGTCAGTGATTTCAGGTTTCCTATTTGATCTGGAATGTTTCCTGTGAGCTTGTTATAGCTCATAGACAAGTCTACAAGATTCACAAGGCTGAACAAAGAAACCGGAATTTTTCCTGTTAGTAGGTTATAAGACAAGTCTAGATTAGTCAAGTTTCGAAACTCACCAACAAAATCAGGGATAGGCCCTGATAACAAATTGTAACTGAGGTCAAGATAATTCAAATTTCTAAGGCTTTTGAAACCGAGCGGAATAGAACCCGACAGAAAATTTCTCGCTACATTAACTTGAACAAGGTTTTTCAGATTCCCTATTGTTGGAGGGATCTGTCCTTTCAATTGGTTACCACTCAATGAAAGGGTTTCGAGCAAAGACAAAGAACCCAAGCTTGGAGGAATGCACCCTCCAAGTGAATTATCTTCAAGAACAAGATGTTTAAGGTTAGTTAAATTCGTGAAGCTAGAGGGAATTGGTCCTGTAATATGCTTCATTCCACTTATCATCATTACCTCTAAGAACTGCAAATTACCTAGTGCTGGTGAAAGAGTTCCCTTCATAAAACTGCCACTATCTCTAACATCAGGACTTTGTATCTGCAACATATTAACTCTACCTGTGGATGCATCACATTGAACTCCTTCCCACCCTCCGTCGCAGCAGTCGCGGCTTATCCACGAAGATAAGGTATCTGTTGTGTCCTTCAAAATGCTTGCCTTAAAGGTGAGAAGAGAAGCTCTATCTTGTTCTGAACAAATTGGAGGCTTTGGTGAATAAGCACTTTCTGAGAAGAAGTTACCGAGTAATGAACATATCAGAACAAGGTTTAAAACCCATGTGAAAAATTGCATTTTGAGAAGTGGGTCTTGATCAAAATAAGTTTTTTTTCTTCTTCTCTGAAGTTGAGATCTGACAAGAGAAACTTTGAGTTAGTAAAAGAAGAAAAAATAGAATATAATTAATTTAGTAAGAAAAAGTATAGGAAAAGTACCAATCCGACATTGATTTATTCTAAGGTAAGATATGATGATGATGAAGTATGTGTTGTCTGAAAATTATGGTTCTGTTGGAAATTTTCTGCATGCAAGATAGTGATTTGTGCAGTCTCTTATTTATAGTTAGAAAGGAAAGAAACAAAAACACAAAGGTTGTAAGAAATTGGATTAGTTTAAAGAAGTTCACATGGTAAAATTGTGACCGTTTGATGAATCACGAGGATCCTTGGTTATTCGAACGTTGGAGCGCACTAGATTCAAAATATGTCAATGTTTTTATAAAATTTAGGTTCTGTCTGTTATTTATACTGTCCACATGTTCCTTGTTTAGGAGTAAGAAAATGAATAGTATTAATATATAACTTCTTAATATAAAAGATAATGAATTTAATTGCATGTTTGGTTTTTTTTTTTTTTAAGGATTAAAAACAATTTTAAAGATGTAGAATTGATTCCGAGTGATTCTAAGATGTTTTGTTAGACAAAAATACAATTGGTTTTATTTCTGAAATTAATTCTATTTGAAGCTAGAATTTGTAACTTCTGTCTCAAAAATTGACTCTAATAAGTTTTACATTGAAATTCATTGTTCAACTCACTTTTACATAAATATATCAAAACATAAATCAATTCTGCTAAATTCAATTCTAATAGAATCAATCTACAAAACTCAATTCTACTGGATCAATCATATTCACTACCAATTCAAACACATCCTAAGAATAAATGAAATAATTCAAATTAGATGTTTTAATTGATTGTAAACAGTTGATTTAGAGTTTGATTTTTAGCATCATTTTAATTAATAAAATATGTTAATTTCATATTACTATTATAAATGTCTCGTAATAAACGATAACGTCATTTTAATTAATAAAATATGTTAATATTTTTACTACCTAGTTAATTTCATATTACTATATACTATGATATTTGAATTTATGTTTTTTTAATTTATTTTAATAATTTTATTTGAAGAAATTATCAATTTTTGTAAGATAAAAGTCAAAAATAGAAGTAATTGAAAAATATCTTCAAAGGCAAGAAGAGAAAAATAAGTAAAAGGTAAAAACCAAGTCAAGTGGAATGCCCCATGCTAAACCCATGTTTGGTAGGTTTCCACTTTTACTTTGTATGGATATTAATAGTTTTATAAGTTATTGTAAATACTACATTTAACTTTAAGTATGGAAAAATATATTGTTAAAACAAAACTTAATTGGAAAATATAAGTGCTTGATAAATTTAATGTTTTGGAACATTTTTATATGACATTTTTACATTGAGATGAATTCATTAGATTACATCAAGAAATTATTTATATTATTTTGTCAAGTCATTTTCAACAGTAAATAAAATAGCATAAAAACAATAATCACTGTTTGTTTTTATTAAAGCATGATGAATATCAACTTTGCCTTCTCAGTAAGTATGCTTAACTTGCTAATTACTTCCTTTACAGCAGTACAATTTTTGTTTGCTTATCATTTAACAATAATTAAAAATGGGTCCCCTTTATTCTTACTTGGTTCTGGAACAATGCTTCTACATTGCCCATTTAATATGGGATTTGTCATGTATTGATTACTCTTATTTTATTTTGACCAAAAGCTCTATCCTTAATCTTGATTAACATTTTTCTCCAAAATTTTTAAAATATGTAAAGAATTACATGTTTTATACATTGCAAATAAAAATCATACAAAAATAATTTGAAAGTGCAGATAATTCAAACAAAATCATTAGAACTTAGACTGATTACATGTTTTTTTGGCATAACATTATTCGCATTAAATAGTAGTTTTCTTTGATTTGCTGTATCATTATTTTTATTTTTTATTTTGCATATAAGAAGACAAAAAAATTAAAGTATTACTATATTAAACTTGTTCCTCTTAAGTACTTATTGAGAAAAAGACTAAGATTAACATGGATATCATCCAATATTACAAAAGAGAAACAACATCACAATCTCTAAGATTAATGGCATTATTATAAAAATTTACTTCACGAGCATTGAAAAGTTGATAAGAGAACCTCATTACAAAAATGGTCTCAAAAAGAATTATCTAACTTACAATTAATAAGATGAACCATGATTCAATGTTAAAATTTGATGACAAAATTGTTATTCCAGTGCTCTAGTTCTACTCTAGTCCTTCTAATCATTATGGTTAAATATTCTTTTAAGGAAGATTTATCTTAGATTTTGCGGTGTTAAAACCTTTTTGTGGGTAATTATTTTATGGATAATTATTTTATAGGATTGATATCATTGACTTGATGTTAGAAATGTGATGTTAGTATCCTTTGCTCTGACGGTCCATAACTTTTATGCCAATATAATTTATAGAAAATCTCGTATCATATTAAATCAAAACTAGTTGATTTTTGATCCTGACTAAAACACTAATCCTTTAAGTTAAAATCGACGAAGTTGAGTCGTGATTTATTTTAGATCTCTTTAAAATTTAACTGCTAAGAAGTTAGGATCTCCATCTACGCCATCCTTTAAGTATTAGTGAATCTTATTTAAGGATCATGCATGCTATTTATGCGTTAACTTTAATCTTCTTGGTAGTAATTTAGTTACCAAGTTTAGCCTCTCTAAACATGACTATATATGACTATACTCCCTCCATTCTTATTTATAATTTTTTTTTGACTTTTTAGATTCATTGAATAATTGGTGTATCTAACCTATACATGGACCAAATACATCATTTATTCAATAAATCTAAAAATTTAAAATTTTCTTATAAATAATAATGGAGGGAGTATTATATTATTGTGGTTCTTCCATAAAGCCTAAACAAAACTCTCAAAAAATTAGTCAATATTCTTTTTCGTGATATCTCAATAAAGTTAAAGACACAAATCAAAGCTAAAAAGTTTAACTCTAGTATCTTATGTGATGAATTGATTCCAATATATTTGGCCAACTTCAAAATATCTTAGCATATAATGATTCTTAACGGGACCGCAATTAGGGATACAATAACCCCTTCAAAAGCAATAGTTTCATGTCCTTCATTTATTACCCATCTTATATGAGACTAAACCATCTTCCACAAGTTTAAACTAATCCTACAAAGGTTAGAAGAATTGTTTTGAACGATGGTAAAATAATGAGAAGAAAGCCACAAGTATATTATTCATCACTAGCACCTATATCTTGTAGGAATATTGCCATCGATTTCCAAACAAATTTATAAATATAAGCTTTATTACTTGCACCTATATCTTCTAGGGACATGCCATCGATTTCCAAACAAATTTATAAATATAAGCTTTATTATGATGAATTTAATTCAAGCTTTGAGGAGTTGGTTAGTTAGTTTTCTATTTTTGGAAACAATGTAAAAAGAAGTTACTTGGTGTGCAAGTAAATGTTGATTTAGGTTATATATGTATCTTATCAACTCATTAATGAAATACCCAGCTCAAAAATTGCTTTGCTATATTTTTCACATATTCTTATCTCTCTCAATCTCTTTTTAACAGATTGGTATATAGATCAAGATCGATCCTATGTATTCAAGAACTTGCAAGTAAATTCAATCATGATGGGTTATGGGAACTTTGCAACACACCTATCAAATATTGATAGAAAAAATTGGGATAAATGGGTGACTCAAATGAAGGTCATTTTACGTGAAGAAGATGTTTGTGATATGGTGGAAATTGGTTTAGAAACTTTGCTTGAAGATGCAAGTGTAGCAAAAAGGAAAGCATATAATGAAGACGAGAAAAGAGACTATAATTCTCTTTTTCTCATTCATCAAAGTGTGGATTTAAAAGTGTTTGGAAAAATCTCTGGTGAAACTAGTTCGAAAGCTGCATGGGACAAGTTGAAAAGGTATTTTAGTGGTAATGAAAAAGTCAAGAAGATGAAGTTGTAGTCATTAAGGTATGGTATGTGATAAGTACAAATTATAGTTATTTTTGTATATACTTTTTGTTGCACTTATTGACTTTTTATTGTTAATATCGTTGAATAACCCCGACTTTTATGTAAATACGTTTAGTTTGTGTTTATTTGTGTTTTTGTGTATATAGTCTACCGTTTGATGTTTTTCCATTCATTTCGTAGGTATTTGTTGCATTTTGGAGCATTGAGGAATAAGGTGTCGAAGGCACGACTCAGATGTGCGTTTTCGGAATAAAAGATCACTTTTGTGATATTATCTCCAAGAGAGTCCACTTAACGCACAAAGGTCGCTAAGCGCGAGTGGTGCTCAACACATTTTGTAGTGCGCTGCTTGTGCTTTACTGTTTTGGTAGAACCAAAGTTTTGAAGCCCGCTTAGCGCAGATAGCGCTCTTAGCGCGATTTTAGGCGGTGTGTTAAATAATGAAGTCGCGCTTAGCGCGTCAGGCCCGCTTAGCGCGACCTGCTGAGTTTTGTTTTATAAAAACATATTTAATTCATTTTTAGGTTATGGTTTTGTGGAATTTTTCTCTCAACTCCATCAACCTGTAAATTTTGTTAGGATTAGCTTAGATAACAACTATGTAGCTTGAATACAGATGATCCAAGGTGAATTACTGTTTAACCGGCACTGACAAACCGGTATATCTGTGGTTCATTTCTCTTCCTCTTTGTATATTCTCTATTGGTTGGGTTTGTATATATATTTTCTTTGAACTCATGTATATTTGTCGCCATTGGCGTTATATAAAACTTGCTTTACGATTCTTTGTCGATTGTTGTCCTGGATTTTTACAATGTGTTAGAGATTTGAGTTGTTATAAACATATACTGCTTAGATTCTTATCTAGGATGATTATCTGTTAGTTTTTGAACTCTAGAGATAGATTTAGAGCTGACATCTACTTGGGTATCAAAGCTTAATGCCTCTGTGTTGTTTGTGTCGCTCTGAGAGATTGTTGATACACGCGAGCATGGTTGACTTCTGTGTGGTTGAGGTGGTTAAGAGATCACTATCGAGGTGATGCAACCAACCTCTCAATTTGGGTTAGAAATGACTTAGGTTGTGAGTGATACATAATGACATTGATGAACACTGTAAGTCGATTATAACTGGTTGATAAGTTTAAGTATGTGAGAAGTAGTATATATGCATACTTGATAAGTTATTCCTTTTTCCTTTTATATATTTATTTTCTGTTAATATATTTTCTTTCAACTAATTTAACCCCTAAACTCATTAACGATAGATTTTCGAACGATATTTCAATACACCAATCTCTATGGACACGATACAAATAACCTATATCACCCGATAAAAATAATACTTTACTTTTTGCTTGCCGCTTTACCACAACAACAAAATGGCATCGTTGTCGGAGATTGGTTCTATTGTTTTCGCATTGCGATAATTATTTTATTTTTGAGTTTTGTAATTAATGTATATCTTGTATAGAAGTCGTACAATTACTTTGTATATGATACTTGTGCATATATGTGTTTTTCTTTGTTTTCACGTAATGTTGTAAATTGTCTCGTTTTCGTAACGTTTGTTGTATGAATGTTAGGATACTTTCTTTAGGTTTGCGCGGTGTGAAAATACCATGGCATGATGAAAGAAGGTTACTAGCTCGCACAATAAAGGCGTCGAGCTTACGACGTAAAATAAGCATGTTTTGTTTGTATTCGTTTTTGTTATATGTGACTTATGTTTTAACAAGTTGAAATTGGACTTGTTTTAAATTTTCAAATTTTCACTTTTCAACTTGTTAATTCACTTTCAATTGTTTGTTTCGTTATGTAGATTTTTGTTTTTCCGCAAGATTTTTGTGTTTAGCTTGAGGAAGTTTGTATGTTGTAATTATTCTGTGTATTGAGGTTGTGTAGGTGATTGTGGAGATGCATAGCAGCTGCACCAGTTGCTGTCCTATTTTTCTGCAACTGGTGTAGCGCACTAAGCGCACTCTGTGCCGCTTAGCGCACTCTTCTGTGTAGAGCCAGTGAACTCTTTTTAATTTTTCTCTTGGTTTTACTTTTTACCACTTCCACCTAGGCCTTGTAATAGTAAATAATATTAATATTTTTAATTCTTTCTTTTTTTGTTTGGACTCAATTTGGTTCGATAGCTTGAAGTCGCATTTGGTGATTTTCCAATTTTGAGTGTGTCAACTTGCGAATGCGTGTTAATGATATTATTAAAATTTTGTACACATTCGAGGTATATGTTTATCGCTTTATATACTTTAGCATATTCATAATACTTAGACTTTTTACATTTTTTATGCCATCCATTCTTTTGTATACTTGTTCATTTGTGAATCACTTTAGTTCATACCCTTTTTGTGAGGTAGCTTTCCATTGTTCACATATGCTGGAGACCATAATTATTGTTTTAACTGGATTTTATTATGCTTAATCTTTTGTTTGTATTGATTGTATGAAAGCTTGAACATGATCAAGACATTTTTTTGTTCCATTTTGAGCACAACTACCCTAGCCAAATAGCCAATTCACCTTGTGAGTGTGTGATCATTAGTAACCCCTTTTAGATTTTTGTCGATATCCATGTTTTATTTGCTAAATGCTTGTCTATGAGTGTTTAGTTTCCCTTTTTGCATGGATGTTGATTCATTGTTTTCTCGAACCCTCAACCATTGTTTTGGTTTGAATTTTTACCTCGCCTTAGAAAGTAGGAAGTATTCACTTTAATGTATGGTTGAATTCAAGTGGGGGAGAAAAATGATTGTGTATTTATTGGTTGATTGTTATGAGGTTCAGAAAGAAAAAAAAGGAAAAAAAAGAAAGAAAAGAAAAAGTAAAAAATGAAAAAAACTTTGAAAAAGAAGAACAAAAAGAGTTTGGAATAATGTTGTGTTAATAAGTGATGTGTGTTTGGTGTAACACTTGAGATGAAGAAGAATTTTGATTGAAATTCTATTGTTTGAAACTTTGGTGAATTGATCACTCCCTTAGGTTTAGACAAATTTTTGTTTCGATTAACCTTAGAAATTATCCCTTGTTTGTTCACTCGACCATGCTACAACCTTGAAAAGCCCTTGAGATTCTTGCTTTTATATTTTCAATGTAAATTTTTGGATGAATGCATAATTTAGTCTATTGTTTGCAAGATTGTTGGATGAGTGAAAATATCCCATTTTTGTGTATTTTTTATCTACCGATGATTGTGTTTGCTAGGTGTGATTCATTTATGAACTAATATTGTTTTAGAATGTTTGGCATAATTTTTGCATTTAGCATTCGTTTCATGTTTATGTTGTCATCGTAGTTTAGTGGTAAGTATGTTTCATCGTGTGTACCATTTTTCATTTGAACCATTGTATTTGTTTTCTGTTTTCAAAACTTGTTGATTCATGATATTTTGGTTTGTTACTTTTGGTTCTTTGAGTTGTTTGGCTTTGTTTGAGGACAAACAAGTTCAAGTTGGGGAAATTTTGATAAGTGCAAATTATAGTTATTTTTGTATATACTTTTTGGTGCACTTATCGACTTTTTGTTATTAATATAGTTGAATAACTCCAACTTTTGTGTAAATATGTTTAGTTTGTGTTTATTTGTATTTTTGTGTACATAATGTACCATTTGATGTTTTTCTATTCATTTTGTAAGTATTTGTTGCATTTTGGAGCATTGAGGAATAAGATGTTGAAGGCACGACTCTGAATGCATGTTTTCAGAATAAAAGATCAATTTTGGGACATTATGTCTAGGAGAGCCCGCTTAGTGCGCAGAGGCCGCTAAGCGCGAGTGGCGCTCAACATATTTTATAGTGCGAGATAGAAAAGAAAAACAAGGAGCGTAAAATTTGTAACGCAAGAAATTATCCAATGCTTTATTGATGATATATAAAATGACAAATAATAAGCCCTCACAAACAAAGCCAATGTGCCTCGGGAAAGGCACCGGGTCATAAAGTTTCAACTGTCTGTTACAAATCTTAAAACAAAATTCTATTACTGTGTAATAAAAGAAACGGGCACGAAGTCCTTCGCTGTCCAGTTGTTCAATCCACCGTTGGTAGTCAGATAGATCCAGCTGTCGATATCTGACTCTTCTTCATCATCCTCAATCGCATTCACTCCATGATTACTGATGTGCAGAGGAGGTCTTTTAATCCGCGCGCGCCGAACAACCCTTTGAGCTTCTGCAGTAAAGCCCAAACCAAACTTGTCAGTTTTGTGTGCAAAGTCAGGGAGATGACCCCAATTTGCACACCCACCTTTTTCAATTACAGCCCTGACATCCTTAAGAGAAGCCATCTTCATCGGAGATTCGTCAATAGCAACTTCAGTCGACGCTAGAGTCTGGGGGACCTCTTTAAAGTTCTGACAAGGGGTTTCGATGAATTCCCCATCCATCTCCATATAGCGAAAGGAATTAAGATGACTCACCATATACTCCTCTTCACCTCGTACCGTGACGATTTTCCCCTTTACTGGATATTTCAACATTTGATGGAGCGTAGAAGTCACAGCCCCAGCCTTATGAATCCACGGGCGACCCAGTAAGCAAGAATAAGATGGTCGGATATCCATCACATAGAAAGTAGATGCAAAAGTCTGAGAGCCAACTTTAACAGGGACGTCCACCTCCCTGTGCACCATCCTTTTTGACCCGTCGAAAGCCCTGACCACAATATTGCTCGACTTCAGAATCAAACTTTCACAGTCCATACGGTCTAATGCTTTCTTTGGAAAAACATTCAATGAGGACCCAGTATCCACCAATACATGGGCCATAGTAGTGCCCCTGCACTCGATCGAGACGTGCAGAGCATCATTGTGATTTCTTCCTTTAACAGTCAGATCTGCGTCTGAGAAACCCAACCCATTGTCGGCAGTCAAGCTAGCTACGCAGTCTTTGAATTGATCGACAGAAGTCTCCTGCGGCACATGTGCAATTTTGAGGAAAGCAATTAAAGCCTTTTCATGGGCTTCCGAGCACAATAACAAGGATAACATGGAGATTTTTGACGGGGTCCGCCCCAGCTGCTCGACTACGTTATAGTCGCTCTTCTTGATAATCTTCAGAATTTCCTCTATCTCCTGCTTAGAGGTTTCTACAATGATCCTCTTAGGTGCCTCCATCCGGGCAGGCTCACCTATGATTTCTTTGCCCCGAGTGTCAGATGGCTCGGCGACAGGAGTGATAACTGGGATAGGAACTGGGACAGTAGCTGATGTACTGTAGATGGAATGACAACAGGTTTGTGAACAGTCGAAGGGGAAATCTCAGGAGAGAAGAGTCTTCCACTTCTGTTGACCTTGCTAGCCTCGACAATATTGCTAACATCAGCATCAGCTTCTTCAATCTTTAAGTCTTGCTTAACTCCATGGTAATACACATCGGCCCCATAGTGCCAAGGGACAGCTTTATCCAAATTGTATGGGATAGGGCCCGGGATAGTAATGATTAACAGAGCAATTCTTGGAACAAATGTAATCCTAACAGGCTTTCTCGAGGAAGCCTTGGATGGATTGACGAAAATGGTTATGATGGCAACATCTTTAACTGGAACTAACAGAATCATAGTCTTCTCGAACAAGATTTCTTTGCTATCCATCAGGCGCTGAACACCTGATTTCAAAAAGTGGCAACCAGCAGGCAGAATTGAACACAAGTGGCAACCTTCGCCACAACCCGAAAATAAACCGGCCAACAAGAGATTCTTCTTAACTGTCATCAAAGGAGTAGAAATTTCTTCTACGGAGGTCACAAATAAATCATCGTCCACAGTATTTACTCCATGACCATGTTTGGGCATAGGAGCAGTCATGATGTTGGGCTTCTCCGGAGCGTTAAACTCAATTTCTTTAGCTTCAATCAAATCTTGCACCTTATTCTTCAAGGCCCAACAATTGTTTGTATCATGACTTGGGCTATCAGAGTGATAGGCACAGCGGGCGTTCGGGTTATATAGCAGATATGTGGTGCTGGGATTCTTCGGGGCTTCCCTTAGAGTTACCAGGTTGGTCTTCAATAATTGTGGTAGAATTTAAAACAAGGTCATATTAAGACGAGTGTACTGTCTCTGCGGTCTCTCCATCATTTGTTGATTGTTGCATTGTGGAGAAACTATGGGTCTTGATATTACTACCGCATTTACTGCTTGACGGTGTTCAGGTCTGCGTTGGCTCCTCGAGCCGTAGACTGCACTAGCTTCTTTCTTACCGGTGAAAGGCTTCTTTTATGCACTTGATGAAGTACCTTTCTGTATCTTACCACTTCAGATACCAACTTCTACTCTCTCCCCAGTCAAAATCAATTCAATAAACCCAGATGACGAACTGCCGATCAGATGATTGAAAAATGGACCAGACAACGTCCCTAGAAACATGTCAACCAACTCCCTGTCAGACAAAGGGGGTTGGACTCTTCCAGCCAAATCTCTCCACTTCTGGGTATAGTCCTTAAAACCTCCACTTACACCCATAGACATACCTTGAAGCTGAGTACGAGTGGGAGCAAGGTCGGCGTTATACTGATACTGCCTGTAAAAATCAGCAACAAGGTCCTCCCAGTTTCGGACATTAGCTCCTTCCAATTGATAAAACCATTCAAGCTGAGTCTCTGACAGACTATCTTGAAAGAAATGTACCCACATATTTTTATCAGCGGTGTGGGGTTGAATTTTTTGGACATACGAGCGGAGATGGAGTTTAGGACAGGACACTCCATCGTACTTAGCAAAAACCAGAGCTTTGAACTTATGAGAAATCACCACTCCTGATACCAATCCCAGCTCTCCAAAATCCAAACCAGGGATCTTCTGACACTCTATAGCACTCAACTAGTCTTCAAGTTGTTTGTACCTATCCTCAGCAGGAGGATACTGTTCTTCATCATAATCTGTATCATTATCAGAAACTACAGGACTGGGGCCCTTTTCTTCTTCTTGGTCCTCCTCTCCTTTGGATGAAAGGGACATATCAACTTGTTGTTTCAGCCTATCCCCAAACCTTTTACCCATGCTAAAAAGAACAACCTTCTTCTTCTTCTTCTTCTTCTTCTCCTTCTCCTTCTCTTTCAGGATGAGAGCTTTCAAATCCTCTTGCCCTTTAGCCAAGTTTAAGAACATCTCTTGGAACTGGGCATTTTGCGCCTGAAGATCTTTGATAGCTTGATCAGAAGACATAACTGCTAAAATAAATAGTGAAGAAGATGAGAAACCTATAATGGTACCTGTAATGATGTGCATGATAATGGGATGCATATGTAATGATTTCAAAGACTTTGGGAGATTTAAATTTGCAAAAGAAAAATAAAACAAACTTTATTAGATTAACTTGTAAAAATGTTTAACAATGCCTTTGAGGCGTTACAAAGAAATAAATGGAAAACAAATCTAAACTAGAAAAAGCAAAATTAGAAATCCCACGGACGCTTCCCCTTGGTGCTTACGTAGTCATTGATCGTTCTTTCATTCTCGAGTTGCCTGGTGAGCTTCAAGATCTTCCTTTCTTGCTCATGGTACTTCTCCCGGTAGGTATCCCTATCCTCTTTCAGCTGAATCCAGGATCTCTTCAATGATCCAAGATCAGTGGGAATATAGGGATAAAGGACTGTATAAGGAATGCCCTCTTCATTGGTAGGCTCCACAATCACTGGCAACACAGCTTCATAAGGCATCCCAAGCTTCTGGGCTCGAGCTCGGACCCACTGGAGATAAGGCTTCATAGGGAGAGAAGTCCTTAGTCCTAGCTCTTGAGGATCATATTTGTTCACCATGCCCCAAGCTCGTATAAACCTTCAGTGATGCTCGTCAACGTCCTCCTTGTAGTCAAATGCAATATCTGTAAGAAGTAGCTCATGAGGACCGTCTCTCCGAGCACGACCAAATTTTCGCAGAGCTAAGTAGGGATTATAGGTTATACCCCCTCTGATTCCAAGCAATGGGACATTAGGGTATCCCCCACATTGATCAATGACAACAATGCTCTCCATAGCCTTAGAACTCCAAAGAATGTCTGTATGGGAAAGGGACATTATCCTGTAAGACCATCCTAGACCTTCCTCATTCTTCAACATGGACTCGGGGAGGTGCGAAATAAACCACCTCGCCAGCAGTGGCATGCAACACATGAGGGTCCCTCTTCTTCGTATGGTACGAGTATAGAGGGCATGCAAGATATCACCCAGAAGAGTAGGTACAGGATTGCGAGACAGGAAGATATTAACCGCATTCACATCTATGAAGGAATCTGGATTCGGGAAAAGAACCAAACCGTAGATATGGAAAGCCAAGATGTCTTCGAAATCCTGGAAATCCAAGTTATCCCAAAATAACTGAGCTTGATCCATCAGAAACTTGGCTAATAAACCTTCAACCCTGCTTCGTGTCTCCCAATTAGATACTACATCAGCCCTTTTCAAATGTAGAGTTGAAGCAATGTCTTCTGGTCTAGGAGTCTATTCCAAACCTGTGAAGGGCATCTGCTCGAGGATGGATATGCCCAATAAGTGAGAAAACTCTTCCATAGTGGGAACTAGCTGATAATCCAGGAAAGTTAAGCAATGATGCACCTGATCGAATAATTGGAAAAGCACACTTATCATTTGCTCATCAAACCTTGAGGTAACCAAGCTAAGAAGCTGACCATATCTCCTAATGAATGAAGAAGTATCAGAAACTCTCGAGGCTAAATCTTTGAGTTGAGTAGGGATTTGCACAAAGTTAACTCGAATGGTGTTTATGCGCACGAAAGCCATAATCTGAAAAATAGAACAAAGATAAATCCCCTCGGTCTTTGAAATGGTTAGTATAATGAAGTATGCATGCTATGTTATGGTGCATGATGTCATGATGAAACACACAACAGGTATAGCAGATAACCGACATGGTAAAGTCAAACAAGTCACACAAAAGCTCTTAAGTTTCAGGCTTGCATGGGGTCTAGGTACTACCCTCTTGAAGTTCAGTTGGTTTCAACCTGTCCTACTAATAGTAATCGGGTTCTAGAGGTTCTCAATATCACTGACCATCCTCCATCGGTCATGGTTTCAGCTCACGCAATCTTTTCTTGTAGCCGGAACTATCTCGAGAGTATGGTCTCAATGAGTGTAGCATCGAGTATCAACCAGTTCTCAGCTTTATACCGAGACCGGCTATCTCACTACTTCCTAATGGCCAATTTGGTCAATTAAGGGTTCTAAGGCCAGTTGATGCTTAACGACACATGTAGCAGCCCCATATTCTCCTCGTTTCTCTATAACGGATACCAGTACCAACAAATGTGCCACATCAACGTAGCTACTACTTAACCTAATTGGTCTACGCCGTACAATTCCCTCACAGTTTATTGCTACTTACCTAAAAGGTGTCCCCATATCCGAGTTAGGATCTATAGTAACTCCCAAACAAAACTCTTAAAAGTAAACCAACCAAAACAAACAAAAGAAGAAATTTATGATGAACTAAATCCTAAGGTATACCCCACTTATTACTCCCCAGCAGAGTCGTCAGTTCTGTGATACGGTGGCAGAACCGGGCTGTTTTAGGAAAATGCTGGTTTGCGTTTTGCGTTTGTGTTTGCAAAATGTCGCGGTAAGCAAGAGTCACCACCGACTTTTATTTTATCCAACCGGAAAGGAAAAAAAGCACAGAAAAATTCCTTTTTTGAGATTTTGAGTACGGGGGGTAGATTATAGAAAGGGAAGGTATTAGCACCCTTTCTATCCTTGGTTTTCCACGGGCTCTTAGGTACTTGCTCATCATTTTAAAAATTGCTTCTATATTTGTGTGTTTTGAAAAGTTTTTGTTTTACTTCGATTTAACCCTTGCTTCTATCTTCAAGAGTGTTACGAAGTGTTTTGAAAACTTTGTTTGAAAAGTGTTTGGTGTGAAAAAGTTTGATTTGAGCAAGTACCTACTAGCATCTACCTACTCGAAAAAAAAGAATGTTTCTGTTCTTGTTTCCTTTAGACAGCGCTATCCTATTATTAGTGAGTAGGTAGCACCGTCGTTGGAGTTGCGAGGGTCAATTTGAAAGGGACGTACGATCACTAAAGCAATGCTAGGACGTCTTAGTAATAACCCTAGTGTCTTAAGATCATATTCGAGGCAACATTTCCAAAAGGGACATTTGATCTTTGTTTAGACAAGAGGGCAACCACTAAGACACCCTATACTTAATGATCGTTTACCGAAGGCAACCGAAGTGAGAATATTCCCTAAGAGTGCGCATGTGCGAGTGATTTGATTTCAAGTTATTATCTTTGCACATTTAGGGTTTGCTAACCATTTTAAAATTAACATACATTATTGTCATGCAATCTTATTGTCATACATCTAACAGTTAATATTTGCGAAAATTTAAATGCGAGAAATAAAACTACGCTATTACAAGGCTTCGAGGAGGGAGATTAATTACATAGCCAAAAACCCGTAAAACGATAAATAAAAGAAAAATCCTAATTAAACTATTACATTCCATGAGCAGTTACATTAATATCGTAAAAATAGTAAATGCGCGCGATGAATCGAGAACGAGAAAATATTAGGGTTTTGACCCCGTCTAAAACTTAATTAAAAGAAAAATCATTTTTTGTTGTTTTTGGCTATTTTGAGAAAAAAAATAAGGTTTTAATTAAATAAATACAAACCTAATTACTAATTAATTTGAATTAATAAAAATAATTAATTTTGGTCTATTTTTGTATTTTGGTTATTTTAAGAAAAGAAAATAAAAATTAAATTAAACAAAACCCTAATCTTCTAATTTATTTTAAATTATTTACAAAAGGTTAAAATTGCCCTAAAATCAAATTAAACTAATATTAAATTAATTTTGACAAAATACATAAAAAAAAAACTAAATTTCTAATTTGATGAAAAAATGATTTTATGAGTTTTTTTTGTAAAAAAGAATTAATTTTCTGTGAGAAAACAATTAATCAAAATAATTAAAAGAAAAATATAAAAGAAAAATAATATGGGCCTGGTGTCAAAGTAGAATGGGGGGTGTTAATTGCATATCCGAGCCCAATAAGCTTTGGTCCACGTTTGACTTCTCAGATCCCATGTTGCAAGTTGACTAGGGTGCATTGTAGACCTCCAAAGGATGGCCTTTAGATCCAGCTTGTGGACATCTGGTTGGCTGTTCCTTGAGGGTGTATGGTGGTCTCCATGCCTGTACACATGCCTGATTACGCAAGAAGTAAAATTATGAAATAATCTGGGGGACCTGGGATTCGAACCCAGGCCCTTTGGCAATTTCTCTCTCCCACTAACCAACTGAGCTAGCGTGTTCTTGTGTTAGTAAAATAACAAATAAGCATAATATGATAAAGACCAAAAGTGGATTCTGGAAACGCGCAAAATTTGAATGGGCCAGTCAGGCCACGCCACGCCATCATCTTCTCCAGCGTCCGTCGTCTTAGGTAAAATAACTTTTACCTACAGACGTTCTCTGTAGGTATAGCCCCTGTGATTTTCCAAAATTCCCTACAAGCATGATAAACACATAAAAATGGTACAAATCAACTCGTGACAACCTCACCAGCATCATGGTACCTTAATCGTGGCCCAATTGTACCTGTAATCAAAATCCCTAAAAACGAAACCTAAACCCTAATCATGGCAAATCTTTGTATGGCTAACAAAAATGCAATTAATTATTATCATTAGCTTGCAAATGTTTCAAGGATTCAAAATATATAAACAAATCATGCTAACAATGCCAAATTCATGAGATTCGATTTCAAAAAAGTAGGGATGTCGTGAGGTACTTACAATGCGTTTTTGGGCATGAAACCGCTTGCTAATGATTGGGATAGAGTCCTTAGATGTCCAGCCAATGAATGGTATGCTTGGAATAGCTTGAAAGAGTCTGGAACTATGAAATCAGATTGCCACTTTTCTTGAGTTTTTGCAAGTTTCCTCTCAGCTTCTCACGCCTCTAACCCCTATGCTTTTGGTCTGCCAATGTTCTATATGTACTCTTGAGTGAATTAGGTTTACAAATTTGCTTCAAATCTTCTCCAATAATGACCTTTGATCATGATTTGATTCTTATGTAAATCTTTCCAAATCAAGCAAAAATCTAATATTTTTGTGTACAAACAAGCCTTTCACGATTTGATCTCATTGCCAGCTATCCATGGACCTGAAATATGCACAAAATCTCAAGGTTTAAATGATTTTTGATATTTTCATTATTTATTTTTGATTTTATTTGATTTAAATGAAATAAAATCAAGATAAATGATAAAAATAAAAGAATCACAAGTAGAAGGGCTCATGGGTCGTGGACCATGTCACCAACTCAATACAAGCACAAAAAGTTAGGCCCATTTGACAAAAATTGCAATTTGAGACATATTTGGCTTTTGGCAATTTTACAAAAAAGGTCAACTTTGCCAATGCATAACTTCCTCAATTTTGACCCTAGAGATGTGTTATTGAGCTTTTCAGAAAGATCAAGATGTCCTCTAAGCAAACCTTTTGGTCTCATCTCAATTGAGTATTCCATGTTCATGTATGAAGTTTTGACAAAAAAGGTGTTTTGGTTGACTTTTCAAAGTGACCTATAATGTCCAAATTCATAACTTCTTGTGAGTACATATTTTGAACTTGGGAGCTGAATATGAATTGTTGGGAATCACATCCTCTTCAAAATTATCTTTGTATGGGTCATTATTGATAAAGTATGATAAAGTTATGCTTGGTCAAAGTTGAGTTGACTTTTCCTACAAAAACCCTAATTTAGCAACTTTTGGGTTTTGATGAATTGTGAGCAATCCTTGAGGAATCATGATAAACCCTTGATCAAATGATGAATAATACTTCAACATGAGGATGTTGACCAAAAATCTTGAAGTTTGACTGTATGTGGGCCACAGTTGACTTTTGCCCTAGCATAGTCGACTTTCAGGCCTTTGAGCAATTGACTGAGCAAACTTCCTCTACAAGGCTTGAAAATTGACATGGATGATATTGAGAACATATTAGGACAATAGTGAGCATTTGGGACCCTTTGGACTCAAACATATTGATGCAAACTGAAACCCTAATTTGGGGTAGACTGCCTTAGAAGAGAGTTTGTCTGGTCAACTCTTGGACTTCCTTGAGCAATTTGAGGACCTCACTTGAGATGTATTGAGAAATATGGGAGAGAAAATTTTGGGGTACAACAATTAGGTTATCTAGAGATTGATTTTTTTTTAATCTTGCCATGCACGCCTAATTACTATACAGTATAAGGAAAACAGTAAATTGCGGGAATTGAAATTCTATGCTATTACAGAGCTTTTAGGAATGGGGGTATAATTTTACAAATGGGGATGGAATAATGCGATTAAAAGTCCAAATAGGAAAACAATATAACCAAATCGAATTGAGAAATTAATTGAAATTACAACAATCTATGAAGTAAAAATTAATTAACAAAGTATGGAAATAAAATTCTTATTTTTGTTTTGTTGGAAAAGTTTGCAAAAAAAAAAAAAGAAAGAAAAAATATATTCTATTAATTAGCTAAAGAAATTAAATTAAATGCATGTATTTTTTCTTTTAGGGTTTTTTGTTATTAAGAAATTAAATGAACAAATTAAAGCTTAAGTACAAAATAATTAGTAAAATTATTTACAAAGTTCCTTAAATAATTTCAAAACTAAACTAATTAAGAAAATTATCTAATTAAAAATATTATTATTAAATTAGCAACAAAACAAAAATAAGAAAAACTAAGATATTAAAGCAAGATAGAAAGGTGGTGTTAAACTGAAAATAGGGGGGATGCTGATTTTTTCGTATGGGCTTTTGATTAAAAGCCCAAACATTTTTTGATGACTTTGTCTAATAGTAAAAAAAAGAAAATGAAAAAAAGGATTAAAATAAAACAAAACGTCCCAGGGGGGGATCGAACCCAGGACATCAAGCTTCCAAACCCAAGCATTCACCACCACTCCAGCTGACTCATTCGTTTATTTATTTACTCTTAATAATATAGAAGCTAAAAAAAGATTAAAAATAACATATAAAAAAATAAGGTGGGCTTGGGCCGAACCGGGTCGACCCAAGGTCCACCCTCTCTTCATATCAGTAGACGGGTTGTGAACCGTAGAATTAGAAGAGGAATGAGGCAGCGCCTCCTTACAGCTACCACAACCCTTGTTTTTCTCTCTCATTCTCAACGTAGCAACACACATCCATGAAATCTATTTTTTTTAATCAGTCATGACAACTACAAAAACAAAATGCAATGTATGGAACTAGGGAGAAAAGAGAAGTTACCGACGAACATCGACGTGTTAGAGTTTGAGGCGATTCGTGAAGGAGGGGAATCATGGTGAATTGACGAACAAGGACAGTCTGGGTAACTTCCCGACGGTGCTCGTGTTGAGATCGTTGACGGTGAAATCCGACAGTGCTGTTAGAATCTCTTCGAAGGAGTTTCAGAAAGGTGAGTATAACAAATCCTTTATATTTTATGAGGTTATTGTCGATGTTACAAAACTGTTGCTTCAGGTTTGAAACTGTTGTAGTTTGTGTCGATTTTCCGGTTAAGGGTTTGCGGTAACGGTGAACTCCGTCGCGATGGGGTGGTGGTGTTGGGTAACAGTTGTGGATTTGAGTTTCTACTGTATGGGAATTTTTGTATGTTTGAAGAGAGGTTATGGTTTTTGATGGAATGTTAATATCTTTGTTGGTTTTACTGCTTGGTTTGAATCTTGTTGGTTCTGTTTCTTTGATATGGCTTGGTTTTTCCTGGTGTGTTTTCTTTTGTTCTCTAATAGTTAGCTTGATGGTTGTGTTGTATGAGGTTCAGATCTTAAGCTTGGCGTTGGGCTGTAGTTTGTATGTATCCGTCCCTCTTTTCCTTTGTGTTGTTGTATATTTTATAGTGGAATTAATGATGTTTTAGGGGGGAAAAGAATGATAAGTTTGAACTGTTATGAATCTTTTTCGACCCTTTCTTGATGTAGGTTGATGTTTTTCCATTTTAGTGCAACTCTTGGACTGATTATGATACAGGGAAGCAACCAGTTTAGGGATTGCCTATTTTGATATCATGTGTAGACTATATGATGCAGGTTTGGACAGGGCTGACTTGGTACAGTTTTGTAGGCTGTTTGGACTGTTGTATGCTTGGGTGATTTCCTTTCCTCTCTCATCTTTCAATGATGTAAAGCAAACATGTTTTTATTCAAAAATATCTGAAGGGTTTGTATAACTTAAGGAACATGATGATGTAAGGTGGTGTGTTGAGCAAGCTTGCTATTTTGCCTTGTTCCGATTTTGTTTTATTTGTTGCTGCCTTCTTTGTGCTGCTCTACTGCCATATTGTTGTAGGCTTGTTGCAGGTTTGCTGCAAGTTTGCTGCAAGTTTGTTGCAGGTTTTCTGCATTGTAGCCTGTTCGCTGTTGTTTGTTAAATTGCAGCCTGTTTGCTGCTGTTTTTTGTGATGCTGCCTTGGGCAGTTTGACTTGTTTGTTGTCTTTTGCCCTGCTGCATATACTTGTTTGTTGTTGGACAACCTTGGGCTTTATGCTATTTTGTAGTAGAAAATGTTTGCAAATTTTCTTTTCCCTTTTGGTGAACCAAGGCCCAAACCTTGTGATTCACAAAATAGGAGAAGATGGACCATGATTAAAACAAGCAACCTTTAAATCTGATTCCACATACAAACCCTAATGATGAGTATTAAAAATTGTTTTAGCAATTAATTCTTGAATTTTCACATGCTTGCTAACTTCCTTTATTTTCTTATTTCATGAACATGAGAATTGGACGGCGAACGCGAAGTTGAGAGATGGAAAGGCCATGGCTAGCAAAAAGTGTGGACGAGTTTCTTGAAGAGGAAGCAACAGAAAATTGAAGAAGAAACATTTAATTCTTTTTTTTTGCTTTGTAAACAAAAAATTGTAACTTGTCCTAAAAATGTAATGAACACATAACTTGAGTGAATTTTAAGAATTAGGAATTTATTGTATGGAAATCATTTTTGAATCTTGATGAAAATGAAATTCCCGACTTGCATGATTTGAACATGTATCTGGCTTCGTAGCTTAAACTTCCAATCAAATTCATGAACAAAACAATGCTTAAGAATTCAATTCCACTTGGTTTACTCGAACTCAAAACAATTGGTTATCTAAATGACAGTCTCAATCTTCACCTCTTGTCCAAATCAAATTTGCACTCAAAATGAACTCGCACGCCGTGCTCGATTAGAACAGAACTTAATTGCCAAAAAAACATGCTTTAAGAACATTCCCCAATCTTGTAGAATTAAAAAACTTCAAAATGAGAAACATAGTCCTGAGGAAAACAAGTTGTGGTTAAGAATATTCGAAATCATACAAATGACTTGCAACGATTTGATAACTTTCAAAGTCTTCCAAACACAATTTTCTTTTAATCTTTAAAGATAAACTCGTGTGCGACATCACTTATGACCATATGCGGAGATAATCGTTGCAAGATCTTGTAATTTGAGGAAATCACAATTATTAGAAACCAGGCGACAATTACTTAAGATTAGGTCAAAATCCACGAAGTGACTTCTAACGCATTCGAATTTTGGTGATCTTCTACGTGTAATCAACTCTTGATTTGTGAAAAGAAATTGGAGATAACATCGAGGAGAGTCATACGCAAGAAGAACTGCTCAAAAATATCGAATAATGAAGAAGTTACAATCGTTTCAACTTGGTCTCGCAAAAGGTCAACTTTTGGGTCAATGGAGTCATTTTCAGTCGTCTGAACCATTGACTGAGCAAAATTGCAATACGAGTTTTGAAACTCGGCCTGAACATCCTTGAAGAGACATGAAGATATATGAAGACCATTTGAAACCATGAAGAATAAATTTTCTTTGAGAAACGTCAAACCCTAATCGTTGACTTACTGCCTAGGAAGAAAATCTGTCTGACCAACTTCTGAGCCAAATTGAGTATTCGAGAAGACCTAGGATAGTATCTTGAAAAAAAAAGGGAGGGCAAATTTTGGGGTACAACAACATTCATACCATTTCCTAACCATTTCAAGGACCAGGGATTTTGTCTTTGTTCTATTTTGCAGACTATGACTTCCACCCGCAGAAATACCATCTGAGTCAACCTCGTAAGGGTGCCTCTTCAACTCAAAGAGTTAGCTTCAAAGGTTCCTGAAAATTCTTCGTTCACCAAAAGATATGGTCGACTTCTCAATATGGATACCTCAAGCCTCAAAGAAGACATGATAAGGATGCTCTTCCAGTTCTTTGACCATGTACATCATTGTTTCACTTTCCCCGATTATCAATTGGTGCCTACAATAGAAAAATTATCTCAACTACTAGGAGTGTCTGTTCTTGATCAAATACCCTTTACCAGTTTAGAGGAAACTCCAAGACCCGAAGTTATTGCCAAGGCCTTACATCTGAATATTTATGACATTATAGATAATTAGGAGACAAGAAATCGGGTCAAAGGATTTTTGGCTAAATTCCTGATAGAGAAGGCTCGACTATTTTGGGATGCTTTGGATTTACAAGCTTTTGAGGAGATCTTAGATCTTATAACCTATGGGTTGGTGATTTTTCCTAACCCTAACCAACTCATAGATGTGAATACTGTCAAAATTTTCCTTACTCGTAACCCTGTGCCAATATTAGTTGGAGACATTTTTCACTCTCTTCATACTCGCACTATGAAGAAGCGAGGGACTCTTATGTGTTGCTTTCCTTTGATGTCTAGGTGGTTTATTTCTCACCTTCCTCGATTAATATTGAAGAATGAGAAGGGTTTGAGGTGGTCGCAAAGGTTAATATCACTTTCTCATACAGATATCCATTGGTGATCTTGGTCTCAAGAGGACACTACTATCATTTACCGTTGCCGGGAGTTCCCTAATGTTCCACTCTTAGGCATTAAGAGGGGAATCACTTATAACCCTTATATGGATCTACAACAATTTGGCTATGCTCGAAGAGATGGTGTTGTACCCCAAAATTTTCCGTCTCAATTTCTCAAGAGCTCTCTCACAAGATCTCCATTGATTCAAGACTGCACAAAGTTTGATCAGCTCAAGACACCTCCTCAAGCACTAATGACTCATAATTAAGGTTTGAGTTTATACAAGGACAATTGGAATTTTAACGCTTCATATGACTTTCATGGATAATTTTGGACTCCCAAGATTGCTCATGTCAAGTTTCAAGCTTTAGATCACTTTTTTGCTCAGTCAATTGATCAGTTGACCCAAAATCATCCGTATTAAGGAAAAATTCAATTGTGATCAATTTAAAGTCAAACTTCATAATTTTTTTATCCATATCAACATTTTGGACACATATATGGAAATTGATCAAATTTGGATCACAATTCCTCAAGAAATTTGATCAGGTTATCAAAAGGGCAAACTGGTCAAAATTAGGGTTTTGATCGAGAAGGTTCAATTTTTGAGTTTTGACCCAACAAATGACTTGTTGGTTTGAAGCCCAATATCAAGGATTCAAATAAAACATGTTAACCTAATTTCATGGCTCAAAACCTTTCTCAAGATCAATTGATTGATAGTTGAAATTCAGTCAATTGATACACTGAAAAGTCAAACTTTGACTTTTTGATCAAAATCAAGTTTCAAAAATCATATTTCATAAAGACATTTCAAAAGTTGAGACTTGATCATCAAGAAATCAAAAATTCAAATTTTATCTTGAAAAGTCAAAATTTCTAAAACTTTTTTCTAAGTGTTAAAAACATGATTATTTCATAACTTCATCTCAACTTTTCACCATGATGCAAGATGATTCAAGGAAAAATTCCAACATGAAAGTTGTAGATCTCAATGATATCTAAAACTTTATTGGACAGGACAATTTCTAAAAATGCTTGGATTTCATGTTATCAATTTATGAAGACATGTCCATGAAACTAAAACACTTAGTGAAATTTTGAGCATCTTAAGTTAGGATTTTGACCTAACTTCTTGGCCATGTTTCACATAGTTCAAATTAGAGTTTTCAAAAGTGATTCAAAGAGGGAATTTAGATCATGTTACAAGATTTCAAAAAAGTCCAAGAACTCCTTGAGATCATGTTTGAGCATGGAGAATCGAAGAGATGAAGTTAGGGTTTCATTCTTGTTTTACAAGGCAGATTTTTAGGATGAACATGAGCCAAATCCATGCTAGGCTGTATAATCTTTGCTTTGCAGGACTCAAAATTATATATCACTCCTTAATTGAATGCTTACACAACTAATTAAGCTATAATCCAAGTGGTTCAAGCTTTATCCAAGTTGACTTGCCATTTAAGGAAGAAAGGTCACATTGCCATTTTGGAAAAGTAAGCTTTATGCAAATTGTCAATGCCTTGAGCCTTGTGACCTTTATCTCTAATTGCAAGCAATATCAAAAGCATGAATCAAGTCTCTTGCGCCTAACAAACATCAGGCCATGCTTGGACTTGAACTTTGGAACCATGAAAAACCATTTAATTTGTTTCTTTCATTTTCAACTAAACCATAACATGTTATCTCAAGATTTTGGTTACTACGAGATGTCAAACCTCTTCTCTATAAATAGAGACATTATTTGCAACTTAGGACACGAGATTAGAAGCCCTTAAGCACTCTCAAATTCCCTCAAGCCATAAATTGCACAAAATCTCCATTTTTGTGTCATTTCTGACTTTGAACTTCAATCTTCAAAACCACTCGTGCGTTTCTTGGCTTAATCCTTCCAAAAGCTTCCTAGCATCATATACAAACCATCCCAATATATGTTTGCAAACTGTAACACCATTTATTCCATCCTCCATAACCAAAAACAGAGGTCTGCATTTTGACTTCTCCAGGCCATTTCAGCCACTCTCAGTTCAAGCCAGCTATTGCATTAGCTTCCTAGAGGTTCAAGGAAGCTAACCTGATCATCACCATCACTTGAAACAAGCTCAAAATCATTTCACGATTTCCAGTTTTTGAGGTATTTTTCTGAACTTTCATCTTTTCATTTAGGCAATGTTAGGCTTCCATTTTCAAAGATAAAATGTAGATATCATTGCCCTGAAACTGTACATATCCATAGTTTTCATTTATATTGACTGAGTAGGGAGAATTTTGAGATTGAAATTCCTGGAAAAATTAGGTTTCAAATTAGGGCTATAAAATTTTATGCTTATCTTTGATTTATAGTTTTAGTAATTTACATTTCTGGAATTGTTGTGAAATTTGGAACAAGTTTGATGTATACATTTTTGCAAATGGATGAGAAATGATTAAGTTGCAGGGATTCATGATGGTGGTTGAAGATGAAGTTATAACATGGACTTAGTTTATCTTAAGTTTATTGATTGTTGTATAACTAAAGGATGAAGTAGGCCACCCCAGTGGTACAAGAAGCGCACGCGTATTAGGAGGTTCTGAATTCGAACCCCAGCGAGACCTTTTGCCCTTTTTTACATTTTTCCATTTTTTTGTTTAAATCAGACAGTGCTTGGGCCTCCTTGGCTGGGCCTAGCAGATTTACTCCATTCTCACCCTCATGTTCACTTTCACACACCTGGCCTATTTATTTCTTTTATCATTTTTATTATTTGTTTTCTTTTAATCATTTTTATTTAAAAATCATAAAAATATTAAATTTAGGTTTTATTTAAGTTAAACTAATTTTTGATATAAAAATAATTTATTTTCATCACACTTTAAGTTTATTAATTGGTTAAAAATCAATTAGAACTAGGATTTTTATTATTTCTTTTACACATTGAAATATTTTCTTAAATAAATTTAATTCTTTTCTTAAATAAATAAAATAAGACTTAGGTTTAGTTTATTTTGATTTAGGAACTTAGGATTTTCTTTTAATTAATTTTCATATTATTTAATTAACATTGAAATATTTTCTCAAAAACCCTAAAAAATGTTTCTTTATTTAATTTAGGTTTCATTTCTTATTCTTTAAGTTAATCATCTTTTATTTTAGTAGATTGGGTTAAAACAAAACCTTTTCCTTAACAAATCCAAAAACCAAATCAATTCTTGTCCATTTAATTCCTTGTACATTATATTCTTTACATTTTTTGTATATTTCATTAAATATTCAATATGGTTGTAATAGATAATTAGGTTTACTTTCTTGCAATCCCCCATTTGTGAATTTGTATACCCCATCCCCAAATGATGTGATAGCTTAGTAAATTTACTTTCCGCAATTTATCGCTTTTATATTAATGCTAGTAATTAGGGTTTGTATGGAAAGATAAAATCAATGCTTAGAAAACCCTAATTCAAGACAAACAAAAATATATGAAACACAAACACTTGCATACCTACGCCCCTAGGGTTAACTCCACTTATTGCCTTGAGAAAAATGGCCATGTTATGCATGTGTGATACCTTAGCAAAAATAATTAAAAATACAAGATCATAGTCCCTCGATGACACTTCAAATGTTTCCTTACAAATGATCTTATACCCTTAAGAAAATTGCTAAGGTATCTCACAACATTGCATCTTATGACTATACGATGACCCACACCCGTCCCTTTACATCCAATGACAGGGCTACTTATCAAACAATGGTAAGATGGAAATATCAAAGGAATAAGGAAATGAACAAAAGACTTTTGAGTAGGTAGAACGTTTTTAGTTGCTTGCTCATGAGAGATTTCAGGAGAGAAAATCCTTCTGCTTCTGGTAATTTTACTGGTCCCAAGAATGTTGCCAATATTAGGGTCAATATCTTCAGTAACTTCATTCTTGATAACCAATAGGTCTTGCTTGACGCCATGGTAGTAGACGTCAACTCCATAATTCCAAAGAACAACCTTGTCGGAGGAATATGGTATTGGCCCTGGAAAGGTGGTAATTAAAGGAGCAACCTTGGGAGTGGATGTAATCTTGACAGGTCTTTTGGAGGAGACCCTGGGTGGATTATCAAAAATGGTAATAATTGACACATCTTCACATATTGCATCTTCACATAGGTTTTTCATAGAGGGAGTCTTCTCAAATATAATTTCCTTGTTATTCATCAGGCGTTGGACACCTATCTTCAACAACAAACAACCATTGGGCAGAGACACACATGTGGCAACCTTCACCACAACCCAGAAATAAACCAGATTGTAAGAGATTCTTCTTAATAGTTGACAGAGGAGTAGCTAGTTCATCAACAGAAGAAACAAACAGGTCGTTATCAACGACATTAACACCCTGACCATGTTTGAGCATTGGTGCAGTGTTCACATTAGGGGTCTCAAGAGGGTCAAATTCAATCTCCTTTGCCTTAATAAGATCCTGAACTTTATTCTTCAGAGCCCAACAATCATTTATATCATGCCCTGAACTGTTGGAGTGGTAGGCATACCGAGCATTTGGATTATAACAAGGAGATGTAGCGTTTGGATTTTGAGGAGGCTCCCTTAGAGTGACCAAACTAGCCTTCATTAGATGTTGCAATACTTGAGATAAGGGCATGTTAAGTCTGATGAATTGTCTTCTAGGCGCATCCTTCCTGTGCTGATTGTTTTATTGTTGAGTTGATGTAGGGTTGGAGATCATTACAGCTCCCACCGTTGGACGACATTCAAATTTTCCCTGATTACATTAGCCATAAGCAACACTAACTTCCTTCTTCCCAGAGAATGGTTTCTTTACTGTACTTGAAGACACATCTCTCTGAATTTTACCTCTCTTGATACCAGCTTCTACTCTTTCACTTGTCAATATTAGCTCGGTGAACCCAGCTGAAGAGGTCCCGATCAGATGTTTGAAGAATGGGCCTGGAAAAGTACCCAAGAACATATCTACCAACTCTTTATCAAACAGAGGAGGCTGGACTCTTCCTGCAAGACCTATCCATTTATGGGCATAATCTTTGAAGCCCTCACTGGAACCCATAGACATGCTTTGAAGTTGTGTACGAGTTAGAGAGAGGTCATCATTATATTGGTACTGCCTATAGAAAGCAACATCCAAATCCTCCCAATTGCGGATGTTGGTTCCCTCCAGCTGATAGAACCATTCCAATTGAGTCCCCGATAAACTTACCTGGAAGAAATGCACCCGTAAATTCCTATCAGCGGTGTGAGGTTGGATCTTCGTGACATAAGACCTCAGATGCAGCTTAGGACATGAAACTCCTTCATATTTAGCAAATGCGGGAACCTTGAACTTCGGGGTAATGACCACTCTAGAAACCAACCCTAATTCTTCAAAATCCAGACTAGGTACCCTCTGAATTTCCATGGTGTTGAGACGATCCTCCAGCTGTTTATATTTGTCATCAGCAGGGGATATTGTTCTTCAGCATAGTCAGCCTCTTCTTCATCAGACCTCAGACTGTGGTCCCCTTCTTTTTTCTTCTCTTCCTGATTGCCCCCCTCATTTGAAGAAGTTGCGAATTTTAGAACTCACTTAGTTGGTTCTCTGAATCTCCTTCCTATATTCAGGACACCCACTGGTATCTTTGTCTTTTTCTTCTTGTCTTTGATCATGAGAGCCTTCAGGTCCTCTTGTCCTTTAGCCAGAGCCAGGAACATCTGTTGGAATTGAGAATTTTGTGCTTGAAGATCTTTCACTGTTTGTTCGATATCCATATTACTGAAATAAACAATAGAAAGATAAGGAAACATGTTGTAGAAAACCTGTTTATGTTATGATGCATGAACATGCGTATGCAAATGATTTCAAGGACTTAGAAGATTTAAATTTGTTTAGACAAAAGGGAACAAACGTTAGTTGTATTAATAAGTTCAAATTGCTTAAAACATGCCTCTTGGGCTTACTTTGAATCAAAAGAAACAAAATGAAATACAATAACAATGGTTCAAGTTTCATATGGATGCTTCCTCTTTGGAGTGATATAGGCATTCAGGATCCTCTCCTCATGAAGTTGTCTCGTGAGCTCTAATGTCTTCTTCCCACTTGTATAAAACTGGGCTTCAAAGGTGTCTCACTCCCCATTTAGTTGAATCAAAGCTCTTTGCAAATCTTCAAGAGAAGTAGGCATATCAGGATAAAGGACAGTATATGGAACATCTCCTTCGGCAACAGGCTCCATGATGACTGGTAAGATGGCGGGGTAAGGCATCACGAGACTTTGAGCACGAGTTCGCACCCACTTAAGGTAAGGATCAAGGGGGATAGAATTCTTATGTCCCAATGTATTACTATCCACTTTGTTTATCATTCTCCAAGCTCGTATGAACCTTTGATGATAGCCTTGGTCGTTTCCCTTGTAATTGAATTCCAAACCTTGGATGAGTGTATCATGAGGACCATCTCTTAGTGCATACCCAAACTGTCATAAAGCCAAAAAAGGGTTGTAGGTAATACCTCCTCTAACGCCAAGCAGAGGGACATTAGGAAATTCCCCATAACGGTCGATGATAGTAATATCCTCCAAGGATCAAGAACAACAATGAATATCAAAATGTGTGAGTGATATCATCCTTTGAGACTATGTCAAGCCTTTCTCATTCTTCAACATTGATCGAGGTAGGTGCAAAATAAACCACGTAGAGAGTAAGGGAATGCAACACAAAAGAGTACCTCTTTTCTTCATGGTGTAAGTGTGGAAATAATGTAGAATGTCTCCAAGCAGGGTAGGTATGGGATTGAGAGAGAGAAAAACATTGATGGCATTCACATCTATGAGTTGGTCCGAATTGGGAAATAGAACCAAACCATATATTAGAAGGTCCAAGACATCTTCAAAAGCTTGAAAATCCATACCCTCCCAGAATGAACGAGCCTTCTCCAGCAGAAACTTGGCTAAGAAACCCTTAACTCCACTTCTTGTCTCCCAATTTGTCACAATGTCATATCTCTTCAAATGCAAGGCTTCGGTAATAACTTCAGGATTTAGAGTCTCCTCTAAACCGGTGAATGGTATTTGATCAAGCACATGCACTCCTAGCAATTGAGATAACTCTTCTAATGTACGCACCGATTGGTAGTCGGGAAAGGTGAAACAGTGATGCATAGGATCAAAGAATTGGAAAAGCACACACATCATTTCTTCTTAGAAGTTTGAGATAGCCAAGTTGAGCAGTCGACCATATTTTTTGGTGAAGGGAGAATCTCTAGGCACTCTTGATGCTAACTCTTGAAGCTGAGGCTGCACTTTTACGAAGTTGATTCAGATGGTATTCCTACGAGTGGAAGTCATGACCTACAAAATGGAACAAAAATAAATTCCTAAATCCTTGAAATGGTTAGTGATAATGCTTATGATGTTATGATGTTTACGATGACATGAATAATAATCACAAACAAAGAACACAAAAAACCTTAGGTTTAGACTTGCATGGGTTTTATAGGTAAGTACCCTCTTGAAGTTTAGTTGGCTCAACCTGTCCTAGAAAGTAATCAGGTTCTAGGGAATCTCAATATCATTGATGTTTCTTCATTGGGAATTGTCTCAGCATAATCAATCTTTTCTTGCGGCCGAAATATCCCAAAAGTCCGATCTCAATGAGTGTAGTATCGAGTATCAACTAATCTTCAGCTTTACACCAAAGTTGACTATCTCACTACTTCCTAATGGCCAAGTTGTTTAGTTAAAGGTTCTAAGGCCAGTTAGTGCTTCATGACACTGCTCAATGGCCCCGTATTCTCCTCGATTCAACACAAGGGATACCGGTACCAACAAATGTATCACACTAACGTAGCCATTGCTTCAACCATATCGGTCTATACCATACAATTTCCATAATCTATTGCTAGTTACCTAATGATGTTCCTGAATCCGGGTAGAGGATCAAAACAAACCCAAACAAGGACCCATAAATGTAAAGCAAAAAAAATCAAACAATAAAAGCAATTAAGTGTGATCTAGATCTAAGGTAACCCCACTTTAAAAATAACTCTCCATCAGAGTCGCTAGTTCTGTTATATGGTGGGAGAACTGACTTGGGTGTTTTGTGTTTTTATCGTAATTACTGCAGATAGTAAAAGTCTCCACCGACTTTTCTTTTATCCAATAAAGGAAAGGGTGAAAAGAACATGAAAGGCCTTTGAAATATTTTCTTGAGTTCGCGGGGTAGGTTATGAAAAGGGAATGTGTTAGCACCCTTTTCATCCGTAGTTATCTACGGGCTCTTAATTGCTTGCTAGATCACTTGAAAATGCTTTGTTTGAAAATGTGTTTTGTGATGGGTGTAAGTTTGAAAATATTTTAAAAACGCCTTTGTTTCGCCAAACTTTGTAATGATTATCGTCTCTATAAGAATGTATACAAAGTGTTGGTTTTGAAAATAGTTCAGAGATGTTTGTTTTTGAAGATGTTTTGAAAGTGTAAGTTTGAAAATGGCTTTGATTGTGATCAAGCAACTACGAGCGTCCTATCTACTCAAAAGGTCTATGTTCTTTTCCTCATCCTTTAGATGTTTCTATCTGTGATTGGTGGAAATAGAACTGACTGTTTTGAAATGCTGGTTCGCGTTTGCGTTTAGCAAAATGTCGCGGTAAGCAAGAGTCGCCACTGTCTTTTATGTTCTCCAACAAGGAAAGGACAAAAGCACAGCAAAATTCCTTTTCGAGATGTTTCTCGGGTTCGGGAGGTAGATTATAGAAAGGGAAGGTGTTAGCACCCTTTCTATCCGTGGTTATCCACGGGCTCTTAGGTACTTGCTCACTATGTTTTCAAAAATGTTTGCTTTTCTTGTGTTTGTGGTTTTTTTGAAAAAAGTTTGTTTGAAAACTTCGTTTTGACTCTTGTGTCAGTCCTCAAGAGTGTCATGAAGTGCTTGTTTGAAAACTTTTGTCAGAAAAGTGTAAGTGCGAAAAGTATTTTTTGTTTTTTGAAAGAGCAAGTACCTTAGAACCTCTACCTACTCAAAGGAATTAAGCTGTGTAAATGTCCTTTAGACAGTACTATCCCACTATTGAGAAGTAGGTAGCACCGTCGTCGGAGTTATTCGGGTCAATTCGATTATAGGGACATGTGGTCACCAAAGCAATAGTAGGACGCCTTAGCGGTAACTCTAATGTCCTAGATCCTTTTTTATCCGAGGCAACCGTTTCGAGGCAACTGGATCTTTAGACAAGAGGGCGATCTCTAAAACACCATATACTCAATGACCACGTCGAGGCAACCAAGTGAGGCTTACCCTAAGAGTGGCATGTGCATGTGTGTCAGGTTTCATGTTTAAATTATCTTTGCACATGTTATTGTGAGCTACGGGTTGATTTTAATTTTCAGGCAAGTCTTGTCATGCATAGCAATTAATAATTGTGCGGAAAGTAAATTGCGGAAAGTAAATCTACGCTATTACAAGACGTCAGGTATTTACATCGCCAAAAGCAACCCTTGAAAAGATAAATGCGAGAAAATAAAGAAAGCGATAAAAGGTCCTAATTATCTATTACATCCTCGGAACAATTACATAAATATAATCAAAAATAAATATGCGCGAAAAGAAATTGAATCAGAGAAGTCCTTAGGGTTTTGACCCTTATTTGAGAAAAGAATGAACTTTGGTCCTTTTTTGCATTTAATTAAACCTAATTCTAATTAATTAAATAATTAAAAGAAAAAAGTATTTTTTAGTTTTTTAATGCCTTAATGAAAATAAAAATAAAGAAATTAAAAGTTGTCGAAATCCTAATTCTATGTTAATTTTATTTATTGTGAAAAAAAAGTCAAAGTTAACCTAATTAACTAAATTAATCACATTTAGAATTTATTTACAAAAATAATTAGATTAAGGTGAAATTAATAATAATAATAATAATAATAATAATATTTCTGATTTTATCATAAAAATAATAATTTGTGAGTTAATTAAATAATAATAATAATAGTTATTAAAATAAAATAATTTAAAGGAAAAGGAAATAAAAAGTAATAATAAACCAGGGGGTGATGGCCCATTAAGGAGGTGTAGAAGCAATTCTCAGGCCCATCAAGTTGTTCAGCCTGTTTGACTTTCTTTGATTGTCCAGGCGTGCTTTGACTAGGAAGTACCATGGTCCTCCAATAATGACCATCAGATTCAAGCTTGTGGCCACTTGGCACCTGGGTGTTTGAGGTATATGGTGGAACACCTTTGAAAGCCTGCACATGATTATGGTAAGAAAAATAGAAACAAGGATTTTGGGGGACCTGGGAATCGAACCCAGGTCCCAATGATCACCGTCCAGCGCATCAACCACTAGGCCATTTGCTTGCTTTTGATAATATATTAACAAACAATTATAATATATACAAAATAACAATTATGCTGGAAACAACAAAATCACGCGCGTTTTTTTTGAATGACCCAACCATGAATCAGCACATCATCGTCTTCCTCGCTAGGCCTGTAAAAACAAAGTTAGATAGCGGGGGTTTTTAACCCCCACAACCTGCAATAAGGAAAAATAGCGAATAGGCGTATGATTAATAGAAATATTTCGTGAGGGTGGTTTTGTGTTCGTCTGGTCTCAACGAATTCAACCATAGGTATCTCAAGGCTTGATTTTTCCTGTACTGAAAAGCCCCAATTTGGAAGCTCAAGAACCCTAGCTTTTGTCAATGGCAACTTACGATTCTGTGCATTATAATCCAATTAACTAATACCATTAGCTTTATATGAACTCAAGCAACACAAAACAATGATTAAAACATGTTAATTATGCATGAAACACGAGTTACGATTATGAAAAAAAGTATCAAACCGTGTGACTGCTCTTAAGGATTTCTTAAGCTTTAGCGTGTGGTTTTGATTGCAAAACGTCCCTGAGAGTTCCTGCAAGGTATTAGAAACCACAAAATGCTTTGAATCGTGCTAAACTATAGAAAACAGTTTTCACTTTTCTTTGATTTTTTTTTTTGAATGTGGTTATGGCTTTCTTGCAGCAAATTCCCGTCTGCATGGGTAGGATTAGCTTGTGTACTTATAGGAGAATGAAACTAGGTTAAATATTTGCCAAGAAATCCATGGAATTGATGTTTGTATATGTGATCGGTGGAAATAAAACTGACTGTTTTGAAATGCTGGTTCACGAAATGTCGCGGTAAGCAAGAGTCGCCACCGTCTTTTATGTTCTCCAACAAGGAAAGGACAAAAGCACAGCAAAATTCCTTTTCGAGATGTTTCTCGGTTCGGGAGGTAGATTATAGAAAGGGAAGGTGTTAGCACCCTTTCTATCCGTGGTTATCCACGGGCTCTTAGGTACTTGCTCACTATGTTTTCAAAAATTGTTTGCTTTTCTTGTGTATGTGGGTTTTGAAAAAGTTTCATTTTGAAAACTTCTAGGTAACTCTTGTATCAGTCCTCAAGAGTGTATGAAGTATTTGTTTGAAAACTTTTTGAAAGTATGAGTGCGAAAAGTTTGTTTTTGTTTTGAGAGAGCAAGTACCCAGGAGAAATCTACCTACTCTAAGGAATAAAGCTGTGTAAGAGTCCTTTAGACAGTACTATCCCACTATCGAGAAGTAGGTAGCACCGTCGTTGGAGTTATTCGGGTCAATTCGATTATAAGGACATGTGTGGTCACCAAAGCAATAGTAGGACGCCTTAGCGGTAACCCTAGTGTCCTAGATCCTTTTTATCCAAGGCAACCGTTTCGAGGCAACTTGGATCTTTAGACAAGAGGACGACCTCTAAAACACCCTATACTCAATGACCACGCCGAGGCAACCAAGTGAGGCGTACCCTAAGAGTGGCATGTGCGAGTGTGTCAGGTTTCATGTTAAGTTATCTTTGTACATGTTATGGTGAGCTACGGGTTGATTTTATTTTTCATACAAGTCTTGTCATGCATAATTAACAGTTAATAATTTGCGGGAAATAAATTGCGGAAAATTGAATCTACGCTATTACAAGGCGTCGGTATTTACATCGCCAAAAACATAACCCTTGAAAATAAAGTGCGAGAAAATAAAGAAAGCGATAAAGATCCTAATTATCTATTACATTCTCGAAGCAGTTACATAAATATAATCAAAATAATGAATTAAAATAAATATGCGCGTGAAAGAATTGAATCGGGACGTCCTTAGGGTTTTGACCCTTTTTGAGAAAAGAATGAAATTTGTCCTTTTTTGCATTTAATTAAATATTAAACCTAATAACTAATTAATTAATTAATTAAAAGAAAAAGTATTTTTTTTATGTTTTTTATGTTTTAATGAGAATAAAAAGAAAAGGAATTAAAATTGTCAAAAGAAAAACCCTAATTATATGTTAATTTTATTTATTATGAAAAAGATTAAGGTTAACCTAATTTAAAACAACTAAATTAATTAATTACATTTATTTACAAAATAATTAAATTAAGGTGAAATTAATAATAATAATAATAAGAAGAAAATATTGTTTTATGAATTAATTATGAAAATAATTATTTGTTAGTTAAATAGTCATTAATAATAATAATTAATAAAAGAAAATAATTAAAAAGAAAATATAAAAGAGAAAAAAAAGGAAAAGAAAAGAAGAACCCAGGGGGGTTGATGACCCAATATGGAGGTTTGTTCTGGAATTCTGGCCCATTTGTTGGCCAGTCCGTTTGGACTTTTGAGATTGTCTGCGCATGCATTGACTAATGAGCATCATGATCTTCATCCTTTGACCATTGGATTGGTGATAGTGGCCACATGGAAGGCTGATGCTTGGAGTCCATGGTGGGATGCTTTGGATAGCCTGCATAGGAACACGTTATGAAAAATATCATGAGAATTTTGGGTGGACCTGGGAATCGAACCCAGGTCCCAATGGTTAACGTCCACCTCACTAGCCACTCAGCCACTTGCCTGCATTTGTTAATAAGATAAGTAATGAATATAATATATCAAGAATAATAATTATGCTGGACAAAGCAAAAATCACGTGCGCTATTTGAATGCTCCAACCATATGCTAACATATATTGTCTTCTTCGCTGAATACCTGCAAAAACAAATCAAATAGTGGGGGTTTTTAACCCCCACAAAGCAGAACGACCAATAATAGCGAATAGAATCCTAGGCTATATAAATATGGCGCGATGGTTGGGTTAAATTCGTCTGGTTCTCAGGATTACAACCATATGCATTAGAGGTTCCAATTTTGCCTGGATAGTAAAGCCCTAATTCAAGAACTCAAGAACCCTAAAATTCGTTAATGGCAATTCACGATTCCGTGCATGATAATCCAATTAATTAATACCATTAGCTTTCTATGGATGCAAGCAATATAAAACAAACCATAAATCACATAAAATGCTTATGAATCATGAGTTTCGATTATGGCAAAAGTATGCAAACCGTGGTTCTGAAACTAGCGATTCTTGGAGCTATGAAGCTGGAAACTGATTGCAAATCGTCCAGGAAACTCCCAGCAATGTATTTGGATCCACAAAAGTCCTTAATTTGCCCTAGAACACAGAAAAAAGTTTTGAGTTTTCTTTGATTTTTTTCAATATGGTAATGTCCTTTCTGCAACAATTCTCACGTGTGTGGCATTAGTTTAGCTTGTGCATATATAGTAGAATGGATTTAGGTTAAATCTTTGACCAAAAATCCATGGAATTATGGTTTGTATATTTGATTGAAAATCAAATATTTTTCAATCTTTTTGATTGAAAAATCTTGCTAAACTTGGAGATCCTTGTCCCCTTGATGTGCACACGAAATCTCCAGCATGTGTTGACCACTTTTGCTTCACAAAAAGATTGAGAAATCATATCTTTGAATTTCCTACAATTTAAATTAATTAAATGAATTAAAATTGATTAAAAATCCAAATAATTAATAAAAAATAAGAAAATAAATTCAAATAATCCCAATGGGTCGTTCATAGGCCTTGGACAATGTTTCAAGAAGGAATTTGAGGCCCATTAGCAAAAACAAGGTGTTTTGAGCAAAGTTGACTTTTGCAAATTCACAAAAATTTCCCAACTTCTCCAATGCATATCTTGCTCAATTTTGATCATATGAACATGTTCTTGGACATTTTGGAAAGGTCTTGAAGTCCTCTAACCAATGCCTTTGGTCCCATGTCATTTGGATTTATCAATCTCAAGTTATGGTCTTTGACTTAAAGTGCCTTTTTGTTGACTTTTGAATTTGACCTATAATGTAGAAATTGATAACTTTTTGTGAGAGCATTTCTTGGACTTGGAATGTGAAGATGAATTGTAGGAAATGTCATCCCCTTCAAAATGAGAATTGGATGGGATTTTTCTGATGAACCATGAAAAAGTTATGCCTTGGTCAAGATACAATTGACTTTTCTGCTGTCTAAAAATAGTAACTTTTGCATCCTGATGATTTTTGAGCCATTCTTGTGGAATCATGATCAAGAATTGATCAAATGATGATTGTGGACTCAAAATAAGATGTTGACCAAAAATTCTGACTTTTGACTGCAAAATGACCATTTTACCCCTGTAGTTGATTGTGGATCAAATAGGGCTTTTGACTGTGGAATTTGGCACTGTGAGTCTTGAGACTTGGCATGTAGATGCTTGACAATGTATAGAGGCCTATGAGACTTGATTGAACCATTGAAAATCTCAAATTCCTTGAAAGAAACAAAACCCTAATTTTGACTGGCTTAGGAGGTGGTTTGACTGTGTAATCCTCGAGCAATCTTGAACAAATTGAAGATCATTCTTGACAAATCTTGAAGAATATGGGAGGGAAAGTTTTGGGGTACAACAGTTTCCCCTGTTCAATCTTCTTAGACGTGAGGATGTAGATTGGCTTGCGTGCCTTTCGTGACCCGAAGGTGGAAGATGATTGAACACTAGAGTGCCCAGAAATTTGCACTCGCATAGTGTAGTATCAACAATGTGATGTCGGGAATGGGCTTACAGATGCCATTTGGAGAGATGATGGATAGGAGGATGGGCTTATATATGCCATCTGGAGATTGTTGGTAGAATTGTGATCTTGTAAGTTGAACGAGGGAACCTGTGTAGGGTTGCCTGATGATGAGCTCGTGTAAAACTGCATCTTGGAAAGAAGGAAACCTGTGTAGGGTTGACTGATGATGAGTCCGTGTGAAACTGCATCTTTGAAGGAAGGAAACATGTGTAGGGTTGACTGATGATGAGTCCGTGTAAAACTGCATCTGAAATGGAGAAGGAACCTGTGTGGGGTTACTTTGATGATGAGCCCGTGTAAAACTGCATCTGGAAAGAGAAAGGGAACCGGTGTAGGGTCGCCTCATGATGAGTTCGTGTAAAACTTCATCCTGGAAGAAAGAAAACCTGTGTAGGGTTGACTGATGATGAGTCCATGTGAAACTGCATCTTTGGAATGGAGGAAACCTGTGTAGGGTTTCTTGATGACGAGTCCGTGTGAAACTGCATCCTTGGAAAGAGAGAACCTGTGTAGGGTTTCTTGGTGACGAGTTCGTGTAAAACTTCATCTTTGGAAAGAGAGAACCTGTGTAGGGTTTCTTGATGACGAGTCCGTGTAAAACTTCGTCTGGAGTTGAGAAGGAACCGGTGTAAGGTTACTTCGGGATAAGTTCGTGTAAAACTTCTGGATGAACCGGGGTAAGGTTATTTTGAGATAAGTTCGTGTGAAACTTCAGGAGGAACCGGGGTAAGGTTACTGTGAGATAAGTTCGTGTAAAACTTCTGGATGAACCGGGGTAAGGTTACTTTGAGATAAGTTCGTGTAAAACTTCTGAATGAACCGGGGTAAGGTTATCTTGACGATGAGTTCGTGTAAAACTTCGTCTTGGAACTGAGGAGGAACCGGTGTAGGGTTGCCTCATGATGATCAAGTAGATAATTGTTCTGTCTGGTTTCAGGTAATAACCCACAATCAGTCGTCCACAAAATTTTCCTGACTTGTTACAGGTGTTGATCTGGAACTGCAAAGGTAGATGGTAATTGTGATACGGTGGGAGAACTGACTTGAGGTTTGCGTTTGTATTCGCAAATGTTGCGGTTGAGCAAGAGTCGCCACCGACTTTTTATTTTATCCTAAGGAAAGGTTAAAAAGCACAGCAAAAACCTTTGAGATGTTTTCTTGGGTTCGGGGAGTAGATTATAGGAAGGGAAGGTATTAGCACCCTTTCTATCCATGGTTATCCATGGGCTCTTAGTTACTTGCTTAGATCACTTGCCTTTTGTTTTCAATTTGTTTGAAATGGTGCTTTGTGTGTGAGTTTGAAAATGTTTTGAAAAGAGGCCAATGTAGTGGCAACCTTTGTAATGATCCATGTTGGGATGTATACAAAGGTGTATGTCTTTGGAAAAGGTTTTCATTCGTTTTTGAAAGTTTGTTTTGAAAGTGTTGTGATGTGTGATTTTGAAATTAGGCAAGTGTTTTGTTTTGCAAGTTTGATTCAAGTAACTAAGAGGTTGTCTACTCCTAAATTTCTCAAAAGATTATTGCTATGTTTTAACCCTTTTAACAAGTTTATTCCATCATTGTATTTGGTGGACAATCTTGTGTTAGGATGTGAAAGGGACGGGCGCGGGTCATCGTTTAGACCATAATTGCAATGGTGCCAAGTATCTTTGGGCATTTGCTTTGAAGGGACTATGATCATTCCATTTAGGCAACTTTCGAAAGCGTCATCGAGGGACTTATGATCATTTGAATTTGTTTTGCCAAAGATACTCGACGTGCAAGCATGGCCCAATTTTGAAAGGCAACAAGTGGATATAACCCTATGGGTGTTAGTGTGCAAGTGTGTTTTATTGCATTCAAGAGTTTTTTTTTCTTTGAATTAGGTTTTTCTATTTCATTGAGTTTTATCTTGCCATACATGTCCTAATTACTAGCAATAAGAAGCGGGAATGTAAAATCCTACGCTATTACAATAGTTAGGGGAGGGGGATACACATTTGTACATGGGGGGTTCAACGAGAAAAATAGACAAAAAAGAAAATAGCGGAAAACAAGGTATATAGAGAGAGAGAGGGAGCCTGCGCGCCGTTGGGAGGCCATCAGAAGTTCTGACCCAGATCCGCTGTCAGATGATCAACCTGTTGGTGAAACTGGATGAGTCAGAACTTCTGACTCTAGAACCTGCAAAACAGACCCTTGTTAGTGGGGAAACCAGAAGTTCTGATTTCCCTGCGCTGCAAGACAGAAGTTTGTTAGTGGAGAACCCAGAAGTTCAGATTCTGCTGAAAAGGCAATAACTCTCAGAGGTTCTGATGTTATTGACAGCAAAACAGGCTTCAGATGTGCTAACGTCAAAGTCAGCACTTGGCTTTTTCCTGCACTAATCAGAACATCTGCAATCCTGTTGTTACTCCATAAAACAGAAAACATATTTGGGACAGATCCAGCAAAATAGCAAAACGTCTCAGAGGTCAGAATCACCAAGGTCACAGGCAGGTCCTAAACTGGCTCAGAACGTACTGAGGTATGAGAGTCCTCAGAACATAAACAGCAATAACATGAATATTTACATTATGTTACTTGAATATGCACAGCTGATGATGCTTAACAGTGTGGTGAGGGTCAGCAGGTGCTTACCTGACTTTCTGGAAAATGGTGGGTGAAAGTTAGCTTTTGGTTCTGGTGGTGTTCTGGACAGATTTGGAAAAGGGGAAGTGAAGGTGTAAACGTGTATAGGGTCAGAAGTTTGGAAAGAACGTTTTTGGTTTACAGAAAAGGGCTGGATGTTTGATGAAGTTGAAGGTGAGAAACTTAAAGTTATGAAACAAGGCTGGAAATTTTGGCAGAGTTTCAGAATGTTACGTTGCTAGGAGTTTCGTTTCTCTCTTAGAAATTTTTCTGTTTCTTTTCTTGAACTTCTTTAACCTCTTTTGCAGTGGTGAAAGCTTTCTATTTATAGGCAAAGTTCTTGTGGATATCTTGAACATTTAAGGCGCCAACAGAGTTTGAACTGGTTCTTTGACAGAAATTCCTGGGAAGTTGTGATAACAGCTATTTTTCAGCCTAGGTAGCAGCAGCAGGCGTAGATTGGGGGAAGTGACCTCTGAAATGGGCGGTGGCGTGAAGACCCATGCCAGAATCTGTGCAAAAGCATTTTCCAGGCCACACGTGATCGCTCAGGAGTGGTTGGAAGCATTAATGGGCATTAAATGGTGACAAGACCTGTCAATACCAACATTTTGGTTGTTGAATCAGCAGCGTAAACCATGCTCTGGCCTTGGCTACCTGTTGTCTTAGCAAGCTCTGGAAATTTTCCTGGTCTTCTGGTACGTTCCTTGGGTCTACTTCTGGACAATCTGGACTTAGAGATTCTGTATCAATGTGACACCCATCCCTCTGACCTTTCATCTTCTGACTTCAACCTGTTCTGAAGGAGCCTTTATACTTTCATGTTTCTCTTGCATTCCTTTAGCAAGTTCTGACTGAGCTTGTGTAACTGCTGAAGGGGCATGTTCTGTTTGAGGCTTACACTCTGAACCACGCTGAGCCAAGCTTGCAACTTCTGATGGAACTGATATAACTGCTGAAGAGCCAACTTCTGACCACGCTGAGCCAAGCTTGCAACTTCTGACCATCTTCATCTGGAATGGGTCCAGAAGTTCTGAAGCGCTGATTTTTCTAAAAAACACTTATTTTAAAGAAACATTCTAAGCACTTGGAATTTGATTTTCCTCAAGATGAAAGCGTTGTTTCCGGAGTTTGGGAGATCATCTTGCTCTTGTAAGTGGCTTGCTTGGGCAAAAGGATAACCCAGGACTTGGATTTGTTCCAGGGGACTTTGAAAAATCTAAGATGGTTTCCTGAAGAAAGGGAGGGCAAATTTTGGGGTACAACAGTTGCCCCTGTTCAATCTTCTTGAACCTGAAGAGTTAGATTGGCGAGTTTGCCTTTCGCGACTCGAGGGTAAAAGGAGATTGGACACCAGAGTGCCCGAAAATTTGCACTCGCCTAGTAGAGTATCAGCAATGGGAATGGGCTTATAGATGCCATTTGGAGAGGCGGTAGATAGGGAGATGGGCTTACAGATGCCATCCGGAGACGTGACAGAACCTTGTCGGGAATGGGCTTATAGATGCCATTTGGAAGTGTCGATCGCATAAGAGATTCCTTAGCGAGAAATTTGTATATTTGAGAAAGACGGATGTTTTCCTGGCTTGTTACAGGTGTTTGATCTTCAATCTCCTTATGCAGACGTGCCCCGGCTGGATACAGGTATCGAATCTACAATTGATTGCTCACAGATGTGCCCTGGCTGGATACAGGAGTTGAATCTGGAAATAGTCGTTAATAGATGTGCCCTGGCTGGATACAGGAATCGAATCTTCGGACTCTTCAGACGTGCCCTGGCTAGATACAGGAATCGAGTCTGGAAACGTGACAGTTGATAGATGTGCCCTGGCTGGATACAGGAATCGAATCTTTGAGCTCTTCAGACGTGCCCTGGCTAGATACAGGAATCGAGTCTGGAAATGTTGTAGTTGATAGATGTGCCCTGGCTGGATACAGGAATCGAATCTGGAAATAGTCGTCAACAGATATGCCCTGGCTGGATACAGGAATCGAATCTGGAAATCTTCAGACGTGCCCTGGCTAGATACAGGAATCGAGTCTGGAAATGGTCGTCAACAGATATGCCCTGGCTGGATACAGGAATCGAATCTTTGAACTCTTCAGACGTGCCCTGGCTAGATACAGGAATCGAGTCTGGAAACGTTGTCAACAGATATGCCCTGGCTGGATACAGGAATCGAATCTTTGAACTCTTCAGACGTGCCCTGGCTAGATACAGGAATCGAGTCTGGAAACGTTGTCAACAGATATGCCCTGGCTGGATACAGGAATCGAATCTTTGAACTCTTCAGACGTGCCCTGGCTAGATACAGGAATCGAGTCTGGAAACGTTGTAGTTGATAGATGTGCCCTGGCTGGATACAGGAATCGAATCTTTGAACTCTTCAGACGTGCCCTGGCTAGATACAGGAATCGAGTCTGGAAATGTTGTAGTTGATAGATGTGCCCTGGCTGGATACAGGAATCGAATCTTTGAACTCTTCAGACGTGCCCTGGCTAGATACAGGAATCGAGTCTGGAAACGGATCACTCTCAGATGTGCCCTGGCTAGATACAGGTATCGAATCTGGAATTGTGACAGTTGAAGGTAGTTGTTTTCGGGATTGTCTTTTTCCTGAAAAGGCGAAAACATAAGTGGCATGCAATGTCATGATGTATGATATGCATGATGTTATGATGTTCAACATGAGATGTTGTATGCGTTTCATCATGTATGTAAGCAAGATGTATGAAAATGTGAAATGTTTATGAGTGTAATTTCATCTTAGGAAAATAAATCCTTGACGAACGGCCGGGAAGCTGCTCTGTGGAAGAGATACTTGGCCGAAGTTTTGATGAGAGGCCTGCTGAGGACTTTAACGACGGATTCCGCTGAGGATAATGATGATAAACTCCGCTGGGGAATTCCAAAGATAAACTCTGCTTGGGAATACCAAAGATAGACTCCGCTGGGGATTGTAGGAACTTTGCCGAGAGCGGTCTTCCGTGGCTTTTAGCTGAGGATAACCCAGTTATAAGTCCTTGTGAGGAAATAACTCTAAATAAAACTCGGGCGAGACGTCCGTGCTTCGCCGGGGATAAGCTTGCAGGATCTACTGGGGATGAGCTTTAAGACCTGCCGGGGAATGTTGGGCTTCTTCAGGATCGACGGGGAATCGACTCCGCTTGGGGAAAGTATTGTCGCATCCTGTCTTATTCTGCGGGGAATTGAGATGATTTGGCCACATTCTTTAGTTGAACCTATCTTGGTGCCTTGGCGGACCAAAACAAACAGACTGCGTTAAACAACTCCACATTGCCCCTGTCTTTGATGTCACCTGTAATTAATCTCTTGTTTCATATGCGAATATTTATGAATCAGCAATTTAATGTCAAATGCATATATCAAAAATGAACATTGGACGTTCTTCGCAAGACAAAACACAAAAAGGAAAACAATGGTAATTTGTATGGACAAGTGAATTTGTATTGATTTAAACTTTGCCTGTGAATAGGCGTTTTTTGTACAAGAGGCTGACATCCTAGTAAGAGGACGCCGCCAAATAACATAGAGTTTATAATTTGAAAGAGGAAACAAAACAGCTATGTGAACAATCCCACTGGGTTCCAACTCTGCTATCGCCTTTATGTCTTCGAACGTCTCATCGCTTTGTTACCTAATTTGAAGATGAAGCTGATTGGTCAATGCCGAAATCTGGAGCCAGATAGTTGATGCCGAATTCCGGATGCGAAGTGATCCAATGAGACATAGTGTTACGCTTTTATCCCTAACTTTTTCCTGGACCGCCCTTTCGGGTTTTCAGTCCACCGGGATACCCTTTTTTGCCCAAGCCGCCCTTTTAGGTTTTCGACTTGCCGGGTGTACAGATTTTTTTTATATTCATTTCATCCCTTATTTTTTCCCGAACCCTTTTGGTTCGCCGGGAAGCCCTTATTTTTGCCTAGGTATGTCAACCTAGCGGGTCTTTTATTTATGCGTAGTATTTTTTCACTATGTCTGCATTGGCGGGGTGAAGAAGGTCGTCACCATCCATGGTGGTTAGGATCATGGCTCCTCCTGAGAACACACGTTTAACCACAAATGGCCCTTCGTAAGTAGGGGTCCATTTGCCCCGGGGATCACTTTGAGGAAGGATGATGCGTTTGATTACCAGGTCCCCAACTTGATACTCTTGCGGTCTGACTTTCTTGTTAAATGCCCTGATCATCCGTTTCTGATACGTTTGACCATGACAGATAGCAGTGAGCCTCTTTTCGTCAATCAGATTTAATTGATCAAGTCGAGTCTGGATCCAATCATCTTCATTCAAGTCTGCATCCTTCATTATCCGGAGAGAGGGTATCTGGATTTCGATCGGCAAGACTGCCTCCATGCCATAGACCAAAGAGAAAGGAGTTGCCCCGGTTGACGTCCTTGCTGAGGTGCGGTACCCATGAAGAGCGAACGGTAACATCTCGTGCCAATCTTTATAGGTCACTGTCATCTTCTGCACAATTTTCTTGATATTCTTATTGGCTGCCTCTACAGCCCCATTCATCTTCGGCCGGTAGGGAGAAGAATTGTGGTGCTGTATCTTGAATTGTTCACAGAGTTCAGTGATTATTTTGTTATTGAGATTGGTACCATTATCCGTAATGATTCTTTCTGGGACGCCGTACCGACAGATCAGATTATTCCGGATGAAACGCGCCACGACGCTCTTGGTTACTGTGGCATAGGAAGCTGCCTCAACCCATTTCGTGAAGTAATCGATCGCCACCAAGATGAAGCGATGCCCGTTGGATGCCGTTGGTCGGATCTCACCGATCATATCGATGCCCCACATTGCGAAAGGCCAAGGTGCCGTTAGGACATTCAAAGGAACTGGAGGGATATGCACCTTGTCAGCATAGATCTGGTACTTATGACAAGTTCGGGAGTGTTGGTAACAATCGGCTTCCATTGTGGACCAGAAATATCCTGCCCGAAGGATTTTCTTAGCCATGGTGTGTCCACTGGAGTGCGTTCCGAATGTACCTTTATGTAGTTCCATCATGATTTTCTCCGCTTCAGCCTTATCCACACAACGTAGCAAGGTTGAATCATGATTCCGTTTGTAGAGAATGCCGTTGCTGAGGAAGAATCTTGCAGCAAACCTTCTCATGAACTTCTTATCATTGACGGATGCACCTTCAGGGTATTCCTGAGCTTCCAAGTACCTCTTCAACTCGTGATACCAGGGTTTTTCAGTCACTTTCTCAGCCTCGAGCTCACAGCAGTATGCCGGTTCATCCAACTTCCAGATAATGATTCGGGGAGCCTCATTGTCCCATTTAACTTTGAACATTGAAGACATCGTGGCTAGTGCGTCCGCTAGCTGATTCTCCTCTCTGGGGAAATGCTCAAAAGTTATCTCTCCAAAGTGAGGGAGCAAGGTCGACACATACTCCTTGTAAGGAATAAGATTCGGGTGTTTCGTATCCCACTCGCCCTTGATCTGATTGATCACGAGAGCGGAATCTCCGAAGACACTTAGAAACTTGATCCTCAAATCGATTGCAGCTTGAAGACCCATGATACATGCCTCATATTCTGCCATGTTGTTGGTGCAGCTGAAACATAATCGGGCGGTGAGGGGAGTATGAGTTCCCTTGGGAGATATGATTACAGCGCCGACGCCGTTACCCAAAGCATTGGAGGCTCCATCAAAATGCATGGACCATCGGGATCCTTCCTCAGGTCCTTCATCCGGTCCAGGTACTTCACAGTCGGTTACTACCATGATATCTTCGTCCGGAAAATCAAAGTTCAATGATTGGTAATCGTCCACAGGTTGGTGTGCCAAATGATCAGCCAGTACACTTCCCTTAATTGCTTTCTGAGTTGTATACTGGATGTCATATTCTGTTAAGATCATTTGCCATCTCGCTATCCTTCCAGACAGAGCGGGCTTTTCAAATATGTACTTGATGGGATCCATCTTTGAAATCAACAAAGTAGTGTGAGTCAGCATATACTGTCTTAGCCGGCGAGCAGCCCATACAAGAGCGCAGCAAGTTTTCTCAAGCAGTGAGTAACGAGACTCACAGTCGGTAAACTTTTTGCTCAAGTAATAAATAGCGTGCTCTTTTCGGCCAGACTCGTCATGCTGCCCCAGCACACACCCCATCGAATTATCAAGTACCGTCAAGTAAAGTATCAGAGGTCTTCCTTCCACCGGGGGCATAAGAATGGGTGGCTCTTGGAGATATTCCTTTATCCTTTCAAAGGCGGCCTGACATTCATCATTCCAGCGTACCACTTGATCTTTCTTCAGTAATTTGAAGATTGGCTCACAAGTAGCAGTTAGATGTGAGATGAATCGGGCAATGTAATTCAGTCGTCCTAGGAAACCTCTGACTTCTTTCTCTGTTTTTGGAGTCGGCATCTCTTGTATGGCTTTTACCTTGGCAGGGTCCACCTGAATACCTTTATCACTTACAATGAAACCTAGCAATTTTCCGGACCTCACCCCAAAGGTGCATTTGTTGGGATTCAACCTCAGCTTGTATAACTTGAGTCGATCAAACAACTTCCTCAGATGGTCAAGGTGCTCCTCCTCAGTTTGAGACCTTGCAATCATGTCATCAACGTATACCTCAATTTCATGATGGATCATATCATGAAATAAAGCAACCATGGCACGTTGATAGGTTGCCCCAACATTTTTTAATCCGAATGGCATGACCTTATAACAGAAGGTCCCCCACTGAGTCACAAATGTAGTCTTCTCCATATCTTCAGGAGCCATCTTGATCTGATTATACCCTGAAAAACCATCCATGAAGGAGAACACCTTGTGTTGAGCTGTATTGTCAACAAGGACATCGATGTGAGGTAGGGGGAAGTCATCCTTGGGGCTGGCCCTGTTCAAATCCCTGTAGTCGACACACATCCTGACTTTACCGTCCTTCTTCGGTACTGGCACCACATTGGCAACCCACTGGGGGTAGGAAGCTACTGCAAGGAAACCGGCATCAAATTGCTTCATAACCTCGGCCTTGATCTTTTCAGACATCTCTGGACGCATTCGTCGAACTTTTTGTTTTACCGGAGGGAAATCTTCCTTGGTTGGCAGATGGTGAACTACAATGTCGGCATCCAAACCAAGCAAAAATCTCCATGTAGTCTTGTAGCATCTGGATCAATCGTTGCTTCACGCTGAGCTCTAGATTGGCACCAATCTTGACCTCTTTCCTATCTGTCTCAGTACCCAAGTTAATTGTCTCCACAGGCTCTTCATGTGGTTGAATAGCCCTCTCTTCCTGGAGTAGCAGTCTTGCGAGTTCACCAGGCACTTCGCAATCATCTTCACCTTCGTCTTCGGCCAAGTTGATCGGATTTTCGAAGTCATAACTGGTGGTAGCAGAGCTGTTACCAGCGAGATCCAGAGTGGATTGAAACCTGTATAAGTGAGTGTGTGTAAATACAACTGTCTTGCAATATATATAACACAGAAAGGAAAAGAGCACAAGATTTGAAATGCAACAAACGTCCAATGTTTTGATTGATGATATATGAAAATGTCATACAAAAAGCCCTCACAAATGGAGCTACGATGCCCCGGGTAGGACACCGAGCCAACAAAGTTTTAACATATTGTTTGTTACGAATTCGGAAATCAAAAGAAATTAATTACTGCGTGACAAATGTGATAGGGGTAAAATCCTTTGCCGTCCAGTTGCTTGGTCCGTCGCTGGTAGTCGGGTAAATCCAACTATCAAACTCTGCTTCCTCCACATCCTCCTCGATAGCGTTCACTCTTGAGCTGGAAATAAACACCGGAGCCTTTCCGATCTTCCCTTCGCGCACCGCCTTCTGAGCCTCTGCAGTAAAGCCTAGCCCAAAGTTGTCGTTCTTCTGAGTGAAGTCAGGAAGCTGACCCCAGTGTGCACAATTGCCTTTCTGAACCACAGCCCGGGCATCCCTTAGGGAAGCCATCTTCAAGGAATCATTCTCTTCGGCCATTGTCTCTGCAGCTGCTGAAATTGGATGCACCTCCACGAAATGCTGGAATGGGGTTTCAATAAACTCTCCGTCCACCTCGATGTACCTGAAGGAGTTCAAATGGCTCACCATATACTCCTCTTCTCCTTGCACAGTGACAATCTTTCCCCTGACGGGATACTTCAGCTTCTGGTGCAAGGTGGAGGTCACTGCCCCAGCTTTATGGATCCAAGGTCGACCCAACAGACAAGAGTACGATGGACGTATATCCATCACGTAAAAGGTAGAGTCGAACACTTGAGAGCCCACACGAATAGGGATGTTAACCTCTCCGTGAACCATCCTTTTTGAACCGTCAAAGGCCCTGACGATGATATTGCTGGGTTTCAACTCCAGGCCTTCATAATCCAGACGATCTAAAGCCTTTTTCGGAAGAACATTCAAAGAAGAACCAGTATCCACCAATACATGTGCCAGAGTAGTGCCCCTGCATTCAATAGAGACATGCAGGGCATCATTGTGGTCTCTCCCTTTTGCGGTCAGATCAGCATCTGAAAAACCCAAGCCGTTGTTCGCCGTCAGATTCGCTATGCAGTCAGTGAACTGGACTGCAGACGTCTCTTGCGGCACATGGGCCGTCTTGAGAAATGAGATTAAGGCCTTAGCATGGGCCTCGGAGCATAGCAATAGGGAGAGCAGGGAGATCTTGGAGGGTGTATGCCCCAACTGCTCGACAACATTAAAATCACTTTTCTTTATTATTTTCAGAATCTCCTCCATTTCTTGTCGGGAGGCCTCAGCATTTATGGGTATCGGCGCCTCCATCCGGGCAGGCTCTTCTTCAATCCCTTTGCCCCGATAATTTGATGACTTGGCAGCAGGGGACACAATTTGATCAGCAACAGGACTAGGTAAACTTGTAGGTTTTATGAGGAGGGGTTTTCGGGCGGCGCAATGTCAGGCGAGAAGAGCCTGCCACTGCGGGTGACCTTGGCTGGACCAGTGATATCGCAGATACTGGCACTAGCGTCGAATTCTTGCTTGATTCCATTTACATATACGTCTGCCCCATAATGCCAGGGGACAGCTTTATCAGACACGTAGGAGAGGGGCCCCGGAACAGTAATGATCACAGGCGCAACTGTCATGATTTGAATAGGCTTCTTTGGGGAAGCCTTGATTGGATTTTTGAAGATGGTAATCACAGAAACTTCTTTCATCGGAACCAATTGAACAGCAGTCTTTTTGAATAGAATCTCCTTGCTATCCATTAGGCCTTGGATGCCTAACCTCAGCAGGGGACAATCAGATAGGGAAATAGCACAGAATAGGCAACCTTCACCGCAACCCGGAAATAAACCGGCTCGCAGTAGGTTCTTCTTAACAGTCTTCAGAGGGGTAACAACTTCATATACCGAAACAGCATACACTTCTTTCTCAATGGCATTTATCCTATGCTGGGGAATAGGAGCCGTTACAACATTTGGTCTCTCCGGCGCTTCAAACTGAATTTCCTTTGTGTCGATCAGATCTTGCACTTTGTTTCTCAAGGCCCAGCAATCATCAGTGGTGTGCCCGGGACTATCAGAATGATAAGCACACCGGGCATTTGGGTTATATTTAGGAGACGCAGTGTTGACGACCTTAGGAGCTTCTTTGAGGGTCACCAGGTTGGTGGATAACAGTTGGGGTAAAATTTGAGATAATGTCATACTTAGTCGGGTATACTGCCTCTTGGGCCTTTCGCTTCTTTGTTGATTGTACTGCTGAGGAGCAGCAACAGGTTTGGAGATGACCAAAGCATTGACGGCTTGGCGACTTTCGGGCTTGACTTGTCTTCTAGGACCATAGACGACGCTTGCTTCTCTCTTGAATGGCCTCTTCTCAACACTTGTAGAGGCAGCCTTCTGTATCTTGCCTGACCTGATGCCAGCTTCAATTCTTTCTCCTGTTAATATCAAATCTGTAAATCCAGCAGAGGAGTTACCAACCAAATGATTGAAAAACGGACCAGACAAAGTCCCAAGGAACATATCAACCAGCTCTCGATCAGTTAATGGAGGCTGCACCCTGCCAGCCAAATCTCTCCATTTTTGAGCGTACTCTTTGAACCCTTCACCCGTCCCTAGAGACATACCCTGAAGTTGGGTACGCGTAGGAGCGAGATCAGAATTGTATTGGTATTTGTGATCGGTGGATCTGGAACTGACTGTTTAACGCTGGTTCGCGAAATGTCGCGGAAGCAAGAGTCGCCACCGTCTTTTATTTTCTCCAAATGGAAAGGACAAAAGCACAGAAAAATTCCTTAAAGAGATTGCTCTCGGTTCGGGAGGTAGGTTATAGAAAGGGAAGGTGTTAGCACCCTTTCTATCCATGGTTATCCATGGGCTCTTAGATACTTGCTCATTTGTGTTTTAAAAATGGTTTGTTTGCTTTTCAATGTGGGTTTAAAAAGTTTCTTTGAAAAATTCCAGTTCGACTCGTACGTCAGAGTGTTTGAAAAGTTTGCTTTGAAAGCTTTTTGAAAATGTGTCAGTGTGAAAAGTCTTTTTGAGTTTGTTTTGAGATTAGAGCAAGTATCCTTGAGAACCTACCTACCCTAAGGAATTCGTCTGGGTAAGAGTCCTTTAAAGTAGTACCATCCCACCATTGAGAGGTAGGTAGCACCACCGTTGGAGGTGTTCGGGTCAATTCGAGGTTCGGGACATGGTGATCACCAGAGCAATGGGAAGACACCTTAGAAGCTACCCTCATGCCAGGTTCCCGGATCATGAGGACTTACTAAGACGTTTTCTACTCGACGATCACCTTTCGAGGCAAGGCAACAGTGAGGCGTACCCTAGGGGTGGTGTGTGATTTGTGTGTCATGTTTCAGTTATTTGTCTTGTCATGTTTGTCGTGTTCTACGCTTGATTTTATTTTAAGTCCATTCATTCTTGCATGCATATTTAACAGTTATAAATTGCGGAAATTGAAAGTTCTAAACTATTACAAAGGCGCGGGTCCACATCGCCAAAATTAAACCGGACCCGATTTAGCGGAAAAATAAATAATGCGAAGAAATAAAGCGCGAAAAGTAAAGTTACAATGCTTCGGGGCAATTACATAATTATAATAAGCGATAATAAAATAAATGCGCAATTAAATGATTAATGACGGGCGTTGGACCCTTTTTGCAAATAATTAAAAGTTAATGAGAATTAAAAATTAAATGATTAAATGAGAATGATATTTTTTGTGTTTTTTAGATTTAATGAAAAAAGAAATTAATTAAGATTAAATTGAGTGGCGAACCCTAATTCTAATATTTTTTTTAATTATTAAGAAAGAATTAAAATATGACCTAAATTAAACCTAATTGATTATGTACAATTTTAAATAAGAAAATAAATAAATAATAATTATTATGGTGGAAAAAAAAGGAAATAAAAAGAATTAACAATTAACCTAAATTCTACATTTTGGATTTTTATTAAAAAAGGAATTACAATTAAAACCTAATTACACTACATAATTTACATTCTAATTTATTTATGAAAATAATTATAATGAAATAAATATTGTATTTTTTGTATTTTCTGATTTTCATAATGTTTTCATATTCTATAGAAAAAAAAAATAAATTAATTAATTAAAGCAATAAAAATAAATAATATAATAATTAAAACAATAAAAATAAATAATCAAACCAGGGTGGGGTGTTGCCCCAAATAAGGAGGTTCAAATCTGAAAAAGCCTGGCCCAATAAGAGTTGATTTATTGACTTTCTTGGATCAGGTGTCAGCGCTTTGACCTGGTGCATGGTGCATCTTAAATCTTGACCCTTGATCTAAATCTCCAGGATGCGTGGGCGATGGATATTGAGTGTGTGTGGTGAACGTTCACGTTAGGCCTGCATGGGATCAGTTATAGAAAAATAATATGGGACTTTGCCAGACCTGGGACTTGAACCCAGGTCTTGAGGGTCACCAGCTCAACACTTTACCACTGAACCACATGCATTTCATTTAATATATAATAATACATAAATAATATAAAAAGAAAACGCTAATGCTTTGGAATTCCGCGCGAAATTCAAATGGACCTGTCACCGATGGACACGTCTTCGTCTCCTCCCCCTTCCCTGTAAAACAAAACTAATGGGCAACGGTTTTTACAGCGTGGTTTAAAGAGGGATTCAAGAAAATAGCGAATAGGATTCCTTGATCCATAAATCCATCGCGAGGCATGCTTCTTGTTCATGGGACCACGCTGAGTTCAACCATGGTGGTTTGGAGCTCTGATTTTGCCTCTACGTAAAAACCCTATTTCAAGAAACCTGTAACCCTAGATTTTAACAATGGCATAATCTTGTATGATCAATAAAAATGCAATTAAACACCACAGTTAGCTCTAGAATTTCACAAAGAATAAGAATCAACAAACAAAATTCATGAAAAATGCTTAGAATATGATATGCGATTTGGAAATTTTTGCTTCACAGCTTGGGGTCGTGATACCGTTTCAGGGTGTCTCAATGGATGTTCTTGATTGGAATTTGATCAGGAGCGTCTGAGGAATCTTTTGGTACAAGAATTAGAGCTTAACACGACCCCTAACAATGTTTTCAGCTTTTAATTTTTATGGCAAAATTTCAATATGCAAGGGTTGTTTTGGGGCGCAGCTTCAGTCTAGGAGCATTAGGGTTCTCCTTCTGATCATATATGGAGTGATTAGGTTAAGAAACATTGGACAAAATCTTATGCATTGATGAATTTTGGATATTTGATTTCATGGATCTTTTACAATCTTTTTTTCATGGTCTTTGTGTTCAATCAGCTCAAATCTCATCAAAACTTGCCATAATCAATTAAGCACGAAATATTGAGATTAGAATGTGCATAAAAAGATTTTTTAGGTTATGTTTGATATTTTTCATATATTAAAATCATTTAAATGAATATAAATTAATATTAATTCAAATAAATAATTAAAAAATATGAGAATACTTCCCTTTGGGCCTAGTGGTCGTGCATAGGCTTGGCATGAAGAAACTTGGAAGAAAATTGGGCCCATTTGCATTTTTAGGCCTTTTGCATCAATGTTGACTTTCAAAAATTTCCAAAAATTTCCCAACTTCCACAAGGCATAACTTGGTCAATTTTTAAGCTTTTCACATGTTCTTGGACATTTTGGAAAGGTCTTTGAGTCCTTTAACCAATGCCTTTGGTCCCATGTCATTTTGATATATCAATCTCATGTTATGGCCTTTGACTTAAAGTCACTTTTTGTTGACTTTTGAAAATGACCTATAATGTTGAAATTGATAACTTTTTGTGAGAGCATTTCTTGGACTTGGAACATGAAGATGAATTGTAGGAAATGTCTTTCTCTTCAAAATGAGCTTTGGATGGAATTTTTCTGATAATCCATGTGAAAGTTATGCTCTGGTCAATTTCAGTTGACTTTTTCAGCTGTCCAAATATAGCAACTTTTGTATCTTTGATGATTTCTGAGCCAAATTTTGAGAATCATGATCAAGCATTGATCAAATGATGTTTGTGGCTTCAAAATGATATATTGACCAAAAATTTGGACTTTTGACTGTCAAATGACCATTTTGCCCCCTACAGTTGACTGTAGTGCAATCTAGGGTTTTGACTGTGCAATTTTGAGCTGGATGCCTTGAAACTTGACATGAGGATACTTGACCATCTTTGTAGGCATATGAGACTTGATTGGGCCTTTGAAAAGTTCATTTGCTTGACCAGAACTCAAACCCTAGTTTTGACTGTGTAGGAGACAGTTGAGCAGCACAACCCTGGGGGAATTTTGTGACCTTGATTTGGCAATTTCTTGATGAATATGGGAGAGCAAATTTTGGGGTACAACAGTATTGTCTGTAGAATGCGGTTGCCAAATCTTCCCAGTGTCGGATGCTAGCTCCGTCCAATTGGTAGAACCATTCAAGCTGTGACCCCGAGAGGCTATCTTGGAAGAAGTGAATCCAGAGGTTCTTATCCGCCGTGTAAGGTTGGATTTTCCTTACGTATGACCTTAGATGCAGCTTTGGGCAGGAGACCCCATCATACTTGGCGAAGGCAGGTGATCGCACTAAATCGCACTATGTTTCTGACTCAAATATCACATGTTTTCCTTAGTTTTTATTGTCATTTTCTCGTATTATGTTCCTTTTTCCTTTGTTTTCAGGATTCTTGTCATTTCAGAGCCTTCTGTGAAGAAACGAGCCAAAACGCCAAGAAATTAGGGTTTTTCAAGATATTTTGCACTTATGGCGTTCAGCACCGCGCTGGCTACAGGAAACGCGATGACGTGGCCCACTTTCACCCAGAGATCAACTGCCACGTTCCCATGATGTGGCGGTTCCAGGCGCCGCGCCCGCGGCCACCCTCACCGCGCCCGCGGCCTTCACAAAAAGGCTCCCGCTCAAAAGAAGTTAAGGGGCATGCTGGTCCTTACGCACCTCAAAGTTCCTCTATAAATAGCTTTCGGTTCTCATTCTTTAGTTTCATCCAAGCTTAGTACAATCTTAAGCCATATACTATCAGTTTCTGTAAAGTGATAATCTCTTCACATCGGGGAGTTATTGCGGTGTAGATTGAGTTGTAATCGAGTCTTGGAGCACTTTGGTTGAAGTTCATCATACCGGCCTTACTTTTCCGTAGATTTGTATCAGATTCAAGTCTCCGACCGGAGCAAGGTTCTAATTTATTGCATTTCTTTATTTAATTGCTCTTATCATAGTCTACACGTTTTATAGACTTTAAATGCTCTTACCATAGTCTACACGTTTTATAGACTTTAAATGCTCTTACCATAGTCTACACGTTTTATAGACTTTAAATGCTCTTACCATAGTCTACACGTTTTATAGACTTTAAATGCTCTTACCATAGTCTACACGTTTTATAGACTCGCACTTATTATGTCTGGCTAAACTATAATGGTTAGGATGTAATGATTGTCATCGTGGTTGTGTTCCAATTATCATGCTAGTGAAAATACTCTGGGGATGTTTTGCTTCTAACTTAAGTCAATTGTGTTTAAATATTTATTGGGTAAGATCGAAAGCCGTCCAAACTAATGATACGACTTGATTATTATTTAACCAAACAAAAAGAGCGACAGCCGTTGATTGGTTAAATAGGAATCATTGACCTTTTTAGAAAACGATTTTGAAACTATTTTCGGACGCGTTTGTAGGTTTAAAATCTGACTCTTGGTCAAAAGCCAAAAGTCTCTTTAAGTTAATCTTTCCGAGTAAGATCACTTTTCTGTTAAGTCAAAACTATCAATTTCTTAAAAATAGGTTTACCTCTTTAACGCGGAAGGCACCCTTTATATGTGACAATAAAGGAATTTAATTTAAAGAGTAAACTCGGTTCTTAGTAGTCAAAAGCTACAGGTTCCCGTTAAACTGATTCTTTGCTATCAATAGAAAATACTGCCCCATAAGTAGGTTCATCTACGCATGACCGGACCAATATCTGATTACATGATTTACATTCCAACCTGTCTTTTAAACTGTTATTTCCCTCGCATATTTACTTTGTGCACTGCACTCACATCAATATCCTTATTCGCCTTAGATAAGCACCTTAGCAATAGAGTTGATAGATTGACAATTGGTCTCTGTGGTTCGATAATCTTATATATTACTTCGATAGGCTGTACACTTGCAGTACTACATTTAGGCTATACGTTACAGATTAAACAGCCCATCAAGTTTTTGGCGCCGTTGCCGGGGACCAACTTCGTCAAATTTCGTACCCTATTGTTATCCCGTTTAGACTAAGGCTATTCTAGCCGGTAGATGCGTAGAAATCGTAGCACCGGCAACCTAATAGATCCTTTAGTAGAACCTGAACGTTACGCTCGTGCCCGTCTTTTTATTCGCAAGATAAGAAGAGCTATGGCAGAAGATCGTAACCAAAGACCGCTTAAGGAATTCGCCCAACCATCTAACGAGGAACCTAGTTCTAGTATAGTAAACCCTGCTATAACTACCAACAACTTTGAACTAAAGCCCTCGTTACTACAATTAGTACAACAAAACCAATTCGCTGGTCTCGCTACCGAGAACCCGAATCAACATTTAAAGGTATTTATCCAGTTAGCTGACACCCTTAAGGCAAATGGAGCCACGCCCGAAGCTATCCGATTAAGACTATTTCCTTTTTCCCTTAGAGGTAAAGCTCACGACTGGTTAGACGCCCTTCCAACTAACTCAATAACAACTTGGGAAGACCTTAGGAGAGCTTTTCTTGCGAGGTATTTTCCACCAAGCAAGACCGCTGTTCTTAGGAACCTGATCACTTGTTTCACCCAAAACCAAGGCGAATCACTTTTTGATGCCTGGGAGAGATATAAAGAACTTTTAAGAGCCTGTCCGCACCATGGCCTAGAGCAATGGTTAATCATACATACCTTCTATAATGGACTCCATTACAACACAAAGATGTCCATAGACGCTGCCGCTGGCGGAGCGTTGATGAACAAACCTTACCCTGACGCTTGTGCCCTAATAGAGGACATGGCCCAAAACCATGCCCAATGGGGATTAGAACGAGCGACAGTAGAGAAAAAGGAGAGCCATGGAGGAAAGCATGAGGTAAGTTGCATGGACATGATCAATGCCAAGATGGACGCCCTAGCCTTGAGAGTCGAGAACATGTCTCAAAACCCAACCACAGTAGCAGCAATCCAATCGGAGTGCGAACTCTGTGGAGCTCAAGGACATCAAACCGTTGACTGTAACCTTTTGAACGAATCAAGCTCAGACCAAGTTAACTATACTCAAGGGAACCCTTTCTCGAATACCTACAATCCTGGATGGAGGAACCACCCGAATTTCTCTTACAAAAACAACAACCCTATCCAAAATCCCGGACCTTCGAGACCTCAAGGATTCCAAACGCAAAAACAAAACCAACCTATGAAAATAGTACCCCCAAGACCAAACCTTAAAGAAACCATAGACACCTTTATTCAAGCTCAAACCCAGCAAAATAAGGAGTTTATGAACCAACATATTCACACGAACGAACTGGTTACTCAACTAGCAACCAAGTTTGACCAGATAATAACCCACACCAAAATGCTTGAGACTCAGATTTCCCAAGTAGCACAAAACACCTCTGTACAAGTTGCACCTGGAGGACAATTCCCTGGACAAACTCAACCAAATCCAAAAGGCCAAGCAAATTCTATCACACTAAGAAGTGGAACCGCTTACGAAGGACCTAGAAATCCTGACTTAAGCACATCAGAAAAACCTATGGAAGATGCTACGCCCAAAGACCAGGTGGAGGAACCAGAGAAACCAGGAAAGCAATCAAAACCAGAAGTAGAGAAAAACACTCAACAACCTTATAAACCACCTATTCCATTCCCACAGAGGCTGAAAAACACCAAAGTAGAAAACCAGTACCAAAAGTTTATTAAGGTAATAGAGAAACTCCATGTTGAGATTCCTTTTACTGAAGCTATAACCCAGATACCATCATATGCTAAGTTTCTGAAAGATATTTTGACCAATAAACGACGACTCGATGATCCCAAGCCTTTAGAATGTCATTTTATATCCGAAAATAAACTCGCCAAGAAAGATAAAGACCCTGGAAGTTTTTCTATCCCTTGCATCCTAGGTAACCATATGATAGACAAAGCATTTTTAGACCTAGGAGCAAGTGTAAGTCTGATGCCTCTGGCCGTCTGTAAGAGGTTAAAATTAGGAGAACTTCAACCTACTAAGATGTCCTTACAACTAGCTGATAGATCTGTCAAATATCCCATGGGTATTTTAGAAGACATACCTGTCAAGATTGGTCAGTTGTACATTCCGACCGACTTCGTCGTAATGGATATCAAAGAAGATGAAGACATCCCAATCCTCTTAGGAAGACCCTTCCTATCGACCGCCGGAGCTATAATAGATGTTAAGAAAGGGAAACTGACTTTCGAGGTAGGAGATGAAAAGATTGAGTTCATTTTATCAAAATTTCTAATGGCACCAGTGATAGGAGATGCGTGTTATGCCATCGACATCATTGATGAATGTGTAAATGAGCTCGAACAAAACGAATTATTAACCAAATTACCATCAACCCCTATTTTAGAGGATGACGGATTTGAGAGTATCGAACCGTACATTGACGACAACCTTTTCGAATGCTTAGCTCTTACCCATGACCTTATGCCACGTGCTGAGAAAACCACTATAGAACTTAAGGAACTACCCAAGAATCTAAGATATGAGTTTTTGGATGAGGAGATGAATAGACCTGTTATAATTAGCGCCACTCTAAACCAAATAGAAACAAATCAACTATTAGATACCTTGCGAAAATATCCCTCAGCTTTAGGGTATAAAGTTTCAGATTTAAGAGGTATAAGCCCATCCGTATGCATGCATCGGATTATGCTAGAAAAAGATTCGAAACCCTCAAGAGAACATCAAAGAAGAATAAACCCTATCATGAGTGATGTAGTCAAGAAAGAAGTTCTTAAGTTATTAGAGGCTGGTATCATATACCAAATTTCGGACAGTGAATGGGTAAGCCCAGTCCATGTGGTACCCAAGAAAGGAGGTATCACTGTTCTAAAAAATGAGAAAGGTGAGCATGTGGCAAAACGAACAGAAGGAGGATGGCGAATGTGTATAGATTACAGAAGGTTGAATAAGGCAACAAGAAAAGACCATTTCCCTCTCCCATTTATAGATCAGATGCTTGAACGTCTAGCAAGACACTCATGTTTCTGCTATCTTGATGGATATTCAGGATTTTTCCAAATCCCTATTCACCCGGAGGACCAAGAAAAAACCACATTTACCTGCTCTTATGGAACATTCGCTTATAGACGAATGCCCTTTGGACTCTGTAATGCACCTGCCACTTTCCAACGTTGTATGATGTCAATTTTCGCAGACTACCTAGATGGAATTATGGAAGTATTTATGGACGATTTTTCAGTGTGTGGGTTTGATTTCAAAAACTGCCTCTCGAACTTGGAGAAAATCTTAAAAAGATGTGTGGAAGTAAACCTTGTGTTGAATTGGGAAAAGTGCCACTTTATGGTAAGTGAAGGGATAGTCTTGGGACACATTATTTCTGAAAGAGGTATAGAAGTCGATAAGGCCAAGATAGAAGTTATAGAAAACTTAAACCCACCTAAGACCGTTAGGGAAATAAGAAGTTTCCTAGGACATGCCGGGTTCTACCGACGTTTCATCAAGAATTTTTCCGCAATAACTAAACCTTTAACTAACTTATTGATGAAAGATGTCGAGTTTGAATTCGACCAAAAATGTCTTGAAGCCTTTGAAGTTTTAAAGCAAGCTCTTATTTCAGCACCTATCATAAGACCACCTGATTGGACACAACCCTTTGAAATCATGTGCGATGCTAGTGATTTCGCTGTAGGGGCTGTACTAGGGCAAAGAAAAGACAAAAAACTGCATGCAATTTACTACGCTAGTAGAACATTAGACGCCGCCCAGCTAAATTATACAACCACAGAAAAAGAATTGCTAGCCGTAGTTTTTGCTATTGATAAATTTCGATCTTATTTGGTGGGAGCAAAAATAATAGTATACACAGATCATGCAGCAATCCGGTACTTGTTAAGTAAGAAAGATGCTAAGCCTAGATTGCTCAGATGGGTACTTTTACTCCAAGAATTTGACTTGGATATTAAGGATAAAAAAGGAGCTGAAAACTTAGTAGCTGATCATCTCTCTAGGCTAGAACACCTTAAGCCTGAACTTATACCTATAGACGATCACTCTACTTATGAAAGATTAATAGCTGGGATAAACTCAACTGAAGAAGAGACTTATGAGGAAATCTCAACCATGAACAACATACCATGGTACGCAGATATTGTAAATTATCTAGCCGCTGATATCATACCCCCCGACTTAAGCTACCAACAGAAGAAGAAGTTTTTCAGAGATGTTAAACACTTCTTTTGGGATGAACCCCTCCTATTCAAAAGAGGAATAGATAATATATTCCGACGATGTGTGCCGGAGGAAGAAGTAGGCAATGTCATTAAACATTGTCATGCTTCACCTTATGGTGGACATGCAAGCACGTCTAAAACATGCGCCAAAATATTTCAAGCAGGTTTTTATTGGCCTACTGTATGGCGCGATGTCCACACTTACATTACAAAATGTGACCGATGCCAACGCACTGGGAACATCTCAAGACGTGATGAAATGCCTTTAAGAAACATCCAAGAAGTGGAAATATTTGATGTCTGGGGTATAGATTTCATGGGACCTTTTCCTTCCTCAATGGGTAACAAGTATATCCTAGTAGCTGTCGATTATGTCTCAAAGTGGATCGAAGCTGTTGCATCACCCACAAACGATACCAAGGTAGTTATCAAACTGTTTAAGAATATTATTTTCCCTAGGTTTGGAACCCCGAGGTTAGTCATAAGTGATGGAGGATCGCATTTTATATCTAAGATATTTGACAAGCTTCTAAGCAAATACGGAGTAAAACATAGAGTAGCATCACCATATCACCCGCAAACCAGTGGCCAAGTAGAGGTATCGAATAGGGAGATTAAGCAGATCCTAGAAAAAACCGTATCATTATCCAGAAAAGACTGGTCTGGAAAACTTAAAGACGCCTTATGGGCTTATAGAACGGCTTATAAAACCCCTATTGGAACAACTCCTTATCAATTGGTTTATGGAAAGTCCTGTCATTTACCCTTCGAACTAGAACATAAAGCCTATTGGGCCATTAAATCCTTGAATCTAGATTACCTGAAAGCCGGAGAAAAACGTATCCTGGACATTCACAAGCTAGAAGAGCTTCGCTTGAATTCCTATGAGAATGCCATCATATATAAGGAAAGAACCAAAATGTGGCATGATAAAAAAATCATCAAGAAAGATTTCAACATTGGTGATCCTGTTCTCCTATTTAACTCAAGGTTACGACTTTTTCCTGGTAAGCTTCGTTCAAGATGGACAGGTCCATTTGAAGTGTCAAAAGTTCTAAAGTCTGGAGCAGTAGAAATCAAAAACAATTCATGTGCTCCATTTGTGGTAAATGGACAAAGACTGAAGCTCTACAAAGGAGGCGATTTGCCTGTTGACTACTCTAGTCATATTCTTATAGACCCACCAATACCCACATAAAGTAAGATCTAATCGTCAAGCTAAACGACGTTAAACAAGCGCTGCCTGGGAGGCAACCCATGGTTTATTCTTTATTTTATTTTATTTTATTTTAGTAATTTATATATTTTATCTGGACTAATTTCTTGTGTTTATATTTTCAGGATGCATCACCCCGATGGTATGGTTGTGATTTTCAGAGATGAAGCGCAAAAGGCCCGATTTGCTACCTTATCTGCTAGACCTATGGTACCCACTAGGTACCCCGATCAGAGCTGCATGGAGGCACTCGGGATTGAGCCAAGTATTCGGTATCTATGCAACCAACTTAGCTGGGATTCTTATGCCGATGATGTCCACAAAACCTACAGGAACCTTACTCTGGATTTCCTTAGCTCTATGGACTATAATCCACGAGTAGGTGAAGGAGATGAGCGAGGACGCCTGAGTTTCAGATTGTTTGGCACCGAGTATACCCTGACCACCAAAGAATTTGGGGATTTGCTTGGTTTCCAAACTGGACCGACCGCTATAACTGAGTTCCCATTGAGTTGCTACATGGACAGAGACATTGACAAATTTTGGCAGGACATTACTGATAGAGCCAGTCTTGACCCCTCTACCCAGCTGTCCCGGAAGATCCATAACCCGGCCTTCCGATACTTCGAGATGATCCTATGCCACACTTTCTTTGGGAGGAGTTACTGTGACCACTTGGTCACCGCTGAGGAGATCCTTTTCTTATACTGTGCTAGTCAGTCCAGACCTATAGCTAGTGGAGGTTTTATGATAGAGAGCCTCGAGCAGACTGCTCGATCCGCTGTAGGGCTCATTCATTCCGGAGGGAATGTGACACAGATAGCTTCTGCTTTGGGTTTAGACAGTATGATAGCACAGCTGACCCCATACTGTGGATATACTTTTCTGGATTTAGACTTTTGCATGGATCGTGGATTCATGAGGAGGGCCTCTTTCCACCCATATCGGTACAGATTGCTTATCAATGACCAGACAGTTTACACCTTCACCATGCCAGACCCTCAGATGACTTGTGTTTCCAACTCTGCTAATTGGAACTATTCTGTAGAAGGTTGGGGTGAGATATCAGAGTACACTCCAGAATACACTCCTGCCTCCGAAGAGTACACTCCAGAATACACTCCTGCTTCCGAAGATCTCACTCCAGAATACACTCCTGCTTCTGAAGATCCCACTCAGGACTACACTCCTGCCTCCGAGGACTCCGCTCCAGATCACACATCCCGACCCGAGGTTACACATACTACTGTTCTTACTAATAACCTCAGCTTGCAGGAACCTGATATTCGCACTCTATTGACTGCTATGCGCACTGAGATAACCACTCTCCGCAATGAGGTGGCTGACCTTCATTTGCAGTTGGAAGTGAATGATGTTACCTTCGCTGGTGAGTTAGATGAATTAGCTCACGAGGTGGTAGAGATTCGACGCCAGCTGACTGAGCTGCGTGGCCCAGGCACTCCTGCAGAGCATCCTACCGGTTGGCAATAGATCTTTATTGTTCACAAGATATCTAGTTTCAGTATTATTAGTATTATGTTGATTTCCTTTTCAGACTCATTTTTATTTTTGCATTATCTGTTTCCTGAGTTGTTAATATTTATTTTGATGACCCAATGTCCGTACCTATATCTATATATATATATATATATATATGCATATGTTTTATTTATTTACTAATGTTTTTGTTTTTCTAGGTCACCATAGTTTTAATATAAAAATAAAATAAATAAACATGTGTATATGTATTCACGTACATATATGCACATTTATAAGAAAAATAGGTACACCTCCAGAAATTGAAGATAATGGCGAGGAAGAAAAAGCCCAATGGAAAGAAAGCCAGGCCAGCCCAACTGACCTCGACCTCACCGCGCCCGCGGTAGGCCCTGCCGCGCCCGCGGTGACGCAACGGTCACCTAACGGCTAGTAGCTCGTTTTTCCCCCCATTTTACCACTTTTTCAATTTCCAATCCCATTTTCTTCCAATTTTAACCCACTTTATTACCCATACCAACCCACTACATTTATTTCCATTATTTTCATCATAAATATTTACAACCACCATTTTCTTTCTTCCCTTCCTATAAATACCCCCTACTATATCATTTTCTTCCTCACACCTTCATTACTTCTACATCCCATTCTTTCTCTCTTTTTATCCACAAGAAAATCCTATGGAATATCACGGTTACATTTTACGTGGTGGTCAAGCCGGAGAAAGGCAACTAAAGCGGCTTGAAAAATTGCTGACAACACCAATACACTCTACCAGGTATATCGATGAAAACTGTCTATATTCATTAGGTATATACCATAGTGTATTCTTCCTTCTAGATAAAATAGGTATGCATGATATTTTTGCTACTCAAGCACCGACCTACCCTAGGCTGACGTTCGAGTTTTTAAGTTCTTTAATTTATAACGTCTCTCCTAACACTGCTAGCACCGTAGGTGGAGTCAAATTTAGAATGTTTAATGTCGAATATGATTACTCCACTGACGGTATAGCCGCCATGTTAGGATTGCCTTATGGGGATGGTGCCATTTGTGAAGCACCTTTAGACACGGATTGGGCATTTGAAGCATTTTGGGCCAGAATTACTAAACAAAATGCAACATCTTTTGATGGCCTTCTTGCTTCTCACATCCACAATCCTGCCCTTCGTGTCTTTAGATTTCTTTTAGCATCCACCATCTTTGCTCGGGAAAACCCAAACAAGGTGAATGCTAAAGAATTAATTATCATGCAGAGCTGCCTCACAGACACCAAAGTTAATCCCGTCCCATTCATGATTGCCCACATGCACCATGTTTTAAGAAAAGGTGGGCCGATTTCCTTTGGTGGACTGATTACCACTATTGCCCGTGCCATAGGATTGGATACGGAACTTGCCACCCTAGAACCACTTCCTCCTCGGATTGCAAATCTTAAATTTTTCAGGGATATGCGTTTATGCAAGACGAGGAAGGAAGGTGGTTACTTCCTAATGGTTGGAGGTGCTGCTATACCCAGTGTTGTTATGCCTTGCACCCGTCGTACTGATATTAGATTTGAGCGTAACTGGACCTACGATCTCAACGCTCCTGCTTTTATTGGTCCGTTGCCCCCAAATCTACCTTTAAATAAGGGTAACAACACTGATGATGAGTACGATTTCCAAACAGAGAAACCACCCCATTTTTCACCTTCACACACGGCACCTTCAACCTCTAACCCACATGCAGGTACAGCTCCTAGCTTCCATGTCACTGAGGACATGTGGCGTGAGCATATGGCCCGAGAGGCCCAGAGGGACACCCTCCTTGCTACCTTGCAGCAACAGGCGGCCGACAACATGGCCTTCATGCAAGCGTCCCAAGAACAAAATGCTAGCTCTCTGCGCACTATTATGGAAAGTCAGCTGGCTTTTCAGAGAGAACAGCACCTACACCAGACCACAAACGCTCGTCACTTCCAATTGATGGAGGCAACCCAAGGCACCCTCATTGGTCGGACCCAAGAGCTACAAGCGGCAAATGCCGCCTTGTCAGAGAGACTGGAGCAGCTTGTTTTGGACCGAGATAGCCGCCGTCGCAGCCGTAGCCGCCGTTCCGGTCGTACCAACCAGGATGGTGAAGGTCCTAGTGGCCCCCACTAGTGTTTTCAGGTACCCTCTCCTACCTTATTTTGGAACATTGAGGACAATGTCTGATTTAAGTGTGGGAGGAGCATTTATCGCTTTTATTTCCCATTTTTCGCTTTTATTTTTCGCTTTTATTTTCCGTTTTTCCTGCTTTTATTTTCCTTCCGCATTTTTCCTTTTTTATTCGTAGTTAATAAAATGCATGTGATAGGCGAGTCTTTCTGCGTAGTGTACCCTTTCATTTCCCCCACCTTTTAGCCTTACAAAATTTTTATTTTTCAAAGATTTATGGTTGTTTTTAAGGATTTGGGCTATGAGACAGGTCCTAGATAGGGTCTGTTTCTCGGACACTCACTTTTTGAAAAATTCGTTATCATTTTACACCATAAGCCTTTTTGAATATTTAGATTAGATCCTTTCTCCCCAATATGCTATGATTTTGAATAAAACTGTACAAATAGGTCTTCAAGTAGTTTATCTTAGCAGTCAGCTCCGGCCTAAGCATGCTCTAAGTGTGGGATCGATGAATATAAGTGGATGATCTCTATTTTTGCCTTAAAAGTTACAAAATAAAGTATGAATACGACTACGAGTTGGGTGATCCTCACAAAGATTACTTAACTCAAGAAAGTTGTAAACACTAACAAAAACAAAGAAAAAAATATATAAGGCATATCTGTTGTAGTTGGTTCAGAGGTATCTGGTGCTGAACTTGGTAGGGCGGACTACGGTCCGATCCCCCGCAACTGCAAATGGGTAAAATAAAAAGGGATTAAACCAACTCTTGTACCAGAATCCCATCACTTGAGATCAGAGTCACTAACCGGTCATTACACCATGAGTATGTACGGATAACGGGCTTAATGTGATTGCGCCTGAATGAAAAAGGACCTCGTACAAAAAGAAGTCTTAGCATAGTAAGGATATTTGGATCAATCTGTATACTTATGAGGTTTATGTCCGCATTTCTGCGAGTAGTGTAATTAAGATACCCTTGATTCAGACAGTTAGTGCCTGACAACACACCCTTACTCGGACTTAGAAGCCCTCTTTGCCCAAAACCTGTATACACCATAAATTTTCTTTCATCTACTTTTAAGAGTTGTTGCTTGAGGACAAGCAAAGGTCTAAGCGTGGGAGGATTTGATCGCACTAAATCGCACTATGTTTCTGACTCAAATATCACATGTTTTCCTTAGTTTTTATTGTCATTTTCTCGTATTATGTTCCTTTTTCCTTTGTTTTCAGGATTCTTGTCATTTCAGAGCCTTCTGTGAAGAAACGAGCCAAAACGCCAAGAAATTAGGGTTTTTCAAGATATTTTGCACTTATGGCGTTCAGCACCGCGCTGGCTACAGGAAACGCGATGACGTGGCCCACTTTCACCCAGAGATCAACTGCCACGTTCCCATGATGTGGCGGTTCCAGGCGCCGCGCCCGCGGCCACCCTCACCGCGCCCGCGGCCTTCACAAAAAGGCTCCCGCTCAAAAGAAGTTAAGGGGCATGCTGGTCCTTACGCACCTCAAAGTTCCTCTATAAATAGCTTTCGATTCTCATTCTTTAGTTTCATCCAAGCTTAGTACAATCTTAAGCCATATACTATCAGTTTCTGTAAAGTGATAATCTCTTCACATCGGGGAGTTATTGCGGTGTAGATTGAGTTGTAATCGAGTCTTGGAGCACTTTGGTTGAAGTTCATCATACCGGCCTTACTTTTCCGTAGATTTGTATCAGATTCAAGTCTCCGACCGGAGCAAGGTTCTAATTTATTGCATTTCTTTATTTAATTGCTCTTATCATAGTCTACACGTTTTATAGACTTTAAATGCTCTTACCATAGTCTACACGTTTTATAGACTTTAAATGCTCTTACCATAGTCTACACGTTTTATAGACTTTAAATGCTCTTACCATAGTCTACACGTTTTATAGACTTTAAATGCTCTTACCATAGTCTACACGTTTTATAGACTCGCACTTATTATGTCTGGCTAAACTATAATGGTTAGGATGTAATGATTGTCATCGTGGTTGTGTTCCAATTATCATGCTAGTGAAAATACTCTGGGGATGTTTTGCTTCTAACTTAAGTCAATTGTGTTTAAATATTTATTGGGTAAGATCGAAAGCCGTCCAAACTAATGATACGACTTGATTATTATTTAACCAAACAAAAAGAGCGACAGCCGTTGATTGGTTAAATAGGAATCATTGACCTTTTTAGAAAACGATTTTGAAACTATTTTCGGACGCGTTTGTAGGTTTAAAATCTGACTCTTGGTCAAAAGCCAAAAGTCTCTTTAAGTTAATCTTTCCGAGTAAGATCACTTTTCTGTTAAGTCAAAACTATCAATTTCTTAAAAATAGGTTTACCTCTTTAACGCGGAAGGCACCCTTTATATGTGACAATAAAGGAATTTAATTTAAAGAGTAAACTCGGTTCTTAGTAGTCAAAAGCTACAGGTTCCCGTTAAACTGATTCTTTGCTATCAATAGAAAATACTGCCCCATAAGTAGGTTCATCTACGCATGACCGGACCAATATCTGATTACATGATTTACATTCCAACCTGTCTTTTAAACTGTTATTTCCCTCGCATATTTACTTTGTGCACTGCACTCACATCAATATCCTTATTCGCCTTAGATAAGCACCTTAGCAATAGAGTTGATAGATTGACAATTGGTCTCTGTGGTTCGATAATCTTATATATTACTTCGATAGGCTGTACACTTGCAGTACTACATTTAGGCTATACGTTACAGATTAAACAGCCCATCAGCAGGCGCCTTAAACTTGTGTGGAATGACTACCCCAGAAGATAACCCCAAATCTCCGAAATCCAGTCCCGGCACATTCTGAATCTCCATGGCGCTCAAGCGGTCCTCCAATTGTTTGTATCTGTCAGCAGCAGGTGGGTATTGTTCGTCGTTATAGTCCGTCTCGTTGTCGGAGACTGCGGGACTAGGAGCTCCTCCCCCTTGGGGACTGTTTTTCTCAGCAGAAGAGGTAGTTGGATCAGCTTCATTGTGGAGTGTGTTCCCAAATCTGCGTCCGGTGTTGAACAGCGCAGTCCTCTTTTTCTTCTTCTTCTTCAGGAGTAGAGTCTTTAACTCTTGCTGACCTTGGGCTAGGCTTAGGACCATTTCTTGAAACTGTGCACTTTGGGCCTGAAGGGCCTTGATTGCTTGCTCACTGGATGATTCTGGATTCATGATGACTGTTCACACAAACAGCGAAGAAAATTAAGCAACCTGCGAAATAGGGTACCTGCTATGCATATGGTGCAATGGAATGCGTATGTATGCAATGCATTCAAGGATTTAGAATATTCAAAATTTGTTGTAGACAAAAAGGAACGCACATCATATTAATAAGGAGAAATTCGTTAGTACATAAACGCCTCATGGGCCAAATATTACAAAATAACTCCTTAAGGTAAAAAGACATTGCGCATCCTCTTTGGCGTGATGTAGGTGTTGAGATTCCTTTCCTCGTGCAGCAGGCGGGTGAGTTCCAGGACCTTCTTTTCACTAGCATGTAGACTGGTCTCAAGAGAATTCCGTTCTTCCTTAAGCTGGACCCAACTCTTCTGCATCTCTTCCCAGGAGGTGGGCATGTCGGGATGTTGAATGGTGTAGGATGCTTCTCCTTCCAAGACTGGTTCTTTGACCACAAGAAGCATATGAGGATAAGGCATCACTAATTTCTGGGAGCGGGCTCGTACCCACTTGAGGTAAGGTTCCAACGGGATGGAGTTCCGGTGCCCCAATGTCTTGCTGTCTATCCTACTTGGCATCCTCCAAGCTCTGATAAATCTCTGACGAAGTCCTTGAGTATCGTTGTCGAAGTCAAAAACTATGTCGGGAATTAACATGTCATGGGGGCCATCCTTCCGAGCATAACCAAACTGTCTCCAAGCCAGGCATGGGTTGTAAGTAATACCTCCTCTGATTCCAAATAAAGGAACATTAGGGTACTCCCCACAACGATCAATGATAGTGATGTCTTCCCTAGACCTAGGGCACCAATGTATATCTGCATGCGTGAGAGTCATTAACCGTTGTGACCATCTCAAACCCCGCTCGTTCTTCAAAACTGATTGTGGAAGGTGCGAAATAAACCACCTTCCCAGGAGAGGAGTGCAACACAAAAGGACACCCCTTCTTCTCATGGTTCGAGTGTAACATGAGTGAAGGATGTCCCCCAACAGTGTAGGTATAGGATTCTTGGTCATGAAGATCTGGACCGCACTGATATCAATAAGCTGATCTGGGTTAGGGAACAACACCAAACCATAGACAAGGAGGGCCATGACTTCTTCAAAAGCTCGTAGGTCAAGAGAGTTCCAACATTCTTGAGCCTTTTCAAACAGAAATCTAGCTAAGAATCCTTTGATACCACTTCTAACTTCCCAATGTCCCTTGAGGTCAGATGTCTGTAGGTGCAAGGCTTTAGCAATCTCTTCAAGCTTGGGTTCCTCTTCCGTACCTTTGTAGGGTAGTTGATCAAGGATAGGGACCTTCAGAAGTCGGGAGAACTCTTCCAATGTAGGCACCAACTGATAATCCGGAAAAGTGAAGCAGTGATGTAGAGGGTCAAAGAATTGGAACAGGACCTTTATCAAGTCCTCCTCAATGTTGGTGTTAACCAAGCTGATGAGTCTTCCATGTCTCTCACTGAATGAAGAGCCCTCGGGAATCCTGGACAGAAGTTCCTTAAGCTGAGGAGGGATCTTTACAAGGCTAATCTGAATTGTCTTTCTGCGAGCAGTTTCCATGTCCTATAAAACAAGAACAAAGATGAAGATTCGAAACCCTTGAAATGGTTAGTCAATGCTCATGATGTTTGTATGATGTAATGATGGGATGATTAAATACAATTTTCACAGAGGCAAACATGGTAAGGCACACAAGTCACACAAACCCTTAGAGTTTAGGCCTGCATGGAGTCTGGGTATTACCCTCTTGAAGTTTGGTGGGCTCAACCTGTCCTATCAAAAGTAACCGGGTTCTAAAGGTCCCAATATCACGGGATTGCTTTCATTGTTCATCGTTTCGATTTAGCCACTGAACTGGCGACCGAAATATTCCAGGAAAGCAACCCTCAATTGAGTGTAGTATCGAGTATCAACCAACCTCAGACTGCACCAAAGTCAGTTATCTCACTACCCTAAAAAGGCCAAGATGGTTCAATTAAGGTTCCTAAGGTCAGTTGATGCTTCATGACACCACGCGGCGACCCCGTACTCTCCTTGACTGAACTCAAGGGTTACCGGTACACACCAAAGTGCCACATCAACGTAGCAGACTGTTTCAACCATGTCGGTATACCCCGCACAGTTCCCTCACAGCCTTGTCGCTACTTTCTAAGAAGGTATCCCCAGATCCGGGTTAGGATCTATAAAACTCCGATACAAAGCCCACAAATGTAAAAGCAAACAAAGCAAGCAATTGAAAACAATGGTGATCTAAACCCTAAGGTTACTCCACTTTTAAGTTTATCCCCAGCAGAGTCGCCAGTTCTGTGATACGGTGGGAGAACTGACTTGAGGTTTGCGTTTGTATTCGCAAATGTTGCGGTTGAGCAAGAGTCGCCACCGACTTTTTATTTTATCCTAAGGAAAGGTTAAAAAGCACAGCAAAAACCTTTGAGATGTTTTCTTGGGTTCGGGGAGTAGATTATAGAAAGGGAAGGTATTAGCACCCTTTCTATCCATGGTTATCCATGGGCTCTTAGTTACTTGCTTAGATCACTTGCCTTTTGTTTTCAATTTGTTTGAAATGGTGCTTTGTGTGTGAGTTTGAAAATGTTTTGAAAAGAGGCCAATGTAGTGGCAACCTTTGTAATGATCCATGTTGGGATGTATACAAAGGTGTATGTCTTTTGAAAAGGTTTTCATTCGTTTTTGAAAGTTTGTTTTGAAAGTGTTGTGATGTGTGATTTTGAAATTAGGCAAGTGTTTTGTTTTGCAAGTTTGATTCAAGTAACTAAGAGGTTGTCTACTCCTAAATTTCTCAAAAGATTATTGCTATGTTTTAACCCTTTTAACAAGTTTATTCCATCATTGTATTTGGTGGACAATCTTGTGTTAGGATGTGAAAGGGACGGGCGCGGGTCATCGTTTAGACCATAATTGCAATGGTGCCAAGTATCTTTGGGCATTTGCTTTGAAGGGACTATGATCATTCCATTTAGGCAACTTTCGAAAGCGTCATCGAGGGACTTATGATCATTTGAATTTGTTTTGCCAAAGATACTCGACGTGCAAGCATGGCCCAATTTTGAAAGGCAACAAGTGGATATAACCCTAGGGGTGTTAGTGTGCAAGTGTGTTTTATTGCATTCAAGAGTTTTTTTTCTTTGAATTAGGTTTTTCTATTTCATTGAGTTTTATCTTGCCATACATGTCCTAATTACTAGCAATAAGAAGCGGGAATGTAAAATCCTACGCTATTACAATAGTTAGGGGAGGGGGATACACATTTGTACATGGGGGGTTCAACGAGAAAAATAGACAAAAAAGAAAATAGCGGAAAACAAGGTATATAGAGAGAGAGAGGGAGCCTGCGCGCCGTTGGGAGGCCATCAGAAGTTCTGACCCAGATCCGCTGTCAGATGATCAACCTGTTGGTGAAACTGGATGAGTCAGAACTTCTGACTCTAGAACCTGCAAAACAGACCCTTGTTAGTGGGGAAACCAGAAGTTCTGATTTCCCTGCGCTGCAAGACAGAAGTTTGTTAGTGGAGAACCCAGAAGTTCAGATTCTGCTGAAAAGGCAATAACTCTCAGAGGTTCTGATGTTATTGACAGCAAAACAGGCTTCAGATGTGCTAACGTCAAAGTCAGCACTTGGCTTTTTCCTGCACTAATCAGAACATCTGCAATCCTGTTGTTACTCCACAAAACAGAAAACATATTTGGGACAGATCCAGCAAAATAGCAAAACGTCTCAGAGGTCAGAATCACCAAGGTCACAGGCAGGTCCTAAACTGGCTCAGAACGTACTGAGGTATGAGAGTCCTCAGAACATAAACAGCAATAACATGAATATTTACATTATGTTACTTGAATATGCACAGCTGATGATGCTTAACAGTGTGGTGAGGGTCAGCAGGTGCTTACCTGACTTTCTGGAAAATGGTGGGTGAAAGTTAGCTTTTGGTTCTGGTGGTGTTCTGGACAGATTTGGAAAAGGGGAAGTGAAGGTGTAAACGTGTATAGGGTCAGAAGTTTGGAAAGAACGTTTTTGGTTTACAGAAAAGGGCTGGATGTTTGATGAAGTTGAAGGTGAGAAACTTAAAGTTATGAAACAAGGCTGGAAATTTTGGCAGAGTTTCAGAATGTTACGTTGCTAGGAGTTTCGTTTCTCTCTTAGAAATTTTTCTGTTTCTTTTCTTGAACTTCTTTAACCTCTTTTGCAGTGGTGAAAGCTTTCTATTTATAGGCAAAGTTCTTGTGGATATCTTGAACATTTAAGGCGCCAACAGAGTTTGAACTGGTTCTTTGACAGAAATTCCTGGGAAGTTGTGATAACAGCTATTTTTCAGCCTAGGTAGCAGCAGCAGGCGTAGATTGGGGGAAGTGACCTCTGAAATGGGCGGTGGCGTGAAGACCCATGCCAGAATCTGTGCAAAAGCATTTTCCAGGCCACACGTGATCGCTCAGGAGTGGTTGGAAGCATTAATGGGCATTAAATGGTGACAAGACCTGTCAATACCAACATTCTGGTTGTTGAATCAGCAGCGTAAACCATGCTCTGGCCTTGGCTACCTGTTGTCTTAGCAAGCTCTGGAAATTTTCCTGGTCTTCTGGTACGTTCCTTGGGTCTACTTCTGGACAATCTGGACTTAGAGATTCTGTATCAATGTGACACCCATCCCTCTGACCTTTCATCTTCTGACTTCAACCTGTTCTGAAGGAGCCTTTATACTTTCATGTTTCTCTTGCATTCCTTTAGCAAGTTCTGACTGAGCTTGTGTAACTGCTGAAGGGGCATGTTCTGTTTGAGGCTTACACTCTGAACCACGCTGAGCCAAGCTTGCAACTTCTGATGGAACTGATATAACTGCTGAAGAGCCAACTTCTGACCACGCTGAGCCAAGCTTGCAACTTCTGACCATCTTCATCTGGAATGGGTCCAGAAGTTCTGAAGCGCTGATTTTTCTAAAAAACACTTATTTTAAAGAAACATTCTAAGCACTTGGAATTTGATTTTCCTCAAGATGAAAGCGTTGTTTCCGGAGTTTGGGAGATCATCTTGCTCTTGTAAGTGGCTTGCTTGGGCAAAAGGATAACCCAGGACTTGGATTTGTTCCAGGGGACTTTGAAAAATCTAAGATGGTTTCCTGAAGAAAGGGAGGGCAAATTTTGGGGTACAACAGTAATCATCTTTTGATTGACCTTTTCCTGAAAAGGAAAAACGTTAGCTGTATGCAATGTCATGATGCATGAATTGCAGGATGTCATGATGTTCTCAAAAATAAATGAGATCGTGTCGTATGCACTTTATCACGTGTGTAAGCAGGAAGTATGAAATGTGAAATGTTTATGAATATATTTTCGTCCCGGAAAATAAATCCTTGACAAATGCCGGGAAGTTCGTTGAATCCTGGGCTGATGTTGAAGAGTAGAGTTCTTCGTTTCCGCTGGGGATGATGGATGAAGATGATTGCAAGAATAAACCGGTAGGAGAAGATGACTCCGTTGGGGAATAAACCTGATGAAGAGATTACTCTGCGGGGAATTACTCTGTGGGAAGAGATGCTTCGCTGAGGTTTTAATGATAACTTCACTGGGGATTCCGTTGATAAGCTCTGTTAGGGATTTTGATGAACTCCGTTGGGGATAGGAAGAACTTCGCCAAGGACGATCTTTCCGTTGTAATTTGCTGAGGATAACCCAGTTAGACTCTGGTGGGGAATAACCTTTGAATATGGCTAGGGAGATATATTTGCACTCTGCAGGGGACAAGCTTCCAGAATCTACTGGGGAGATGGTTCAACTCTCTTGGGGAAACTTTTTGGACTGCACTGGGGAAATGGCTCCACTGGGGGTACCTTGTATTCCACCGGGGAACAATCTTATATTTCGTTGAGAAATATTAAGACCGCCGGGGATGCTTGCTGAGAAATATCTGTATACTCTGCTGGAGAATATTGAGATTTTCTGGGGATAAACGCAGCCATGATTGTGTTTTACTCCGATGTGTGGACAAAGCTGAAGCAGAGTTAATCATGACTGAGATACACAGTGGCACATTCGGCACCCACTTGAGCGGACATACGATGGCTAAGAAGATTCTAAGGGCAGGCTATTACTGGTCTACCATGGAAGCTGATTGCCATCAACATTCCCGTACTTGCCACAAATGTCAAGTCTATGCTGACAGGATTCATATTCCTCCTGTTCCTCTCAACGTTCTGACAGCTCCTTGGCCATTCGCAATGTGGGGAATTGACATGATTGGAGAGATCAAGCCCACAGCGTCCAATGGGCATCGCTTCATTCTGGTCGCCATTGACTATTTTACCAAATGGGTCGAAGCAGCTTCCTACGCCTCTGTTACAAAGAATGTGGTTGCCTGCTTCATTAAGCAGAACCTCATATGCCGGTATGGTGTCCCCGACAGGATCATCACAGACAACGGAACCAATCTGAACAATACTATGATCACCGCTTTATGCGAACAGTTCAAGATTTATCATCACAATTCATCTCCCTATCGGCCGAAGATGAACGGTGTTGTTGAAGCTGCGAACAAAAACATCAAGAAGATCATTCAGAAAATGACAGTTACCTATAAGGACTGGCATGAGATGTTACCGTTTGCTCTGCATGGATACCGTACCACGACACGTACTTCAACAGGGGCAACCCCATTTTCTTTGGTATATGGCATGGAAGCTGTCCTACCCATGGAAGTTCAGATTCCTTCTTTAAGGATTATGAAGGACGCTGGTTTGAGTGAAGACGATTGGATTCAGACCCGACTTGATCAACTCAATTTGATCGATGAGAAACGACTCACTGCTGTTTGCCATGGTCAGACGTACCAAAAACGGATGATCAATGCTTTCAACAAGAAAGTAAGACGTCAAGTATATCAAGTCGGAGATCTTGTAATCAAGCGGATTATATTGCCGCAAAGTGATCCCAGGGGCAAATGGACTCCTACCTACGATGGACCATTTGTAATCAAGAGCATCTTTTCTGGTGGTGCAATAATTCTGACCACCATGGACGGCGACGATTTGCCACACCCTGCGAACGCAGACATAGTCAAAAGATACTACGCATAAAATAACCTGACAAGTTGAAAACCCGAAAGGGAGACTTGGGCAAAAATGGGCATCCCGGTGAACCGAAAACCCGAAAGGGCGGTTCAGGCAAAATTAGGGATAAAACAAAAAAATTTGTACACCCGGCAAGTCGAAAACCCGAAAGGGCGGCTTGGGCAAAAAAGGGGTTTCCCGGTGGATTGAAAACCCGAAAGGGCGATCCAGGCAAAAGTTAGGGAATTAAAGCGTATGACTATGTCTCGTCGGATCACTTTAAAGAACAATCTCTTCATCAACTAGCTCCAAGCTTCTGATCAGTCCAGTCATCGGCGGACGAAGCAGCGAATGGACAGATATTCAGAGTTGTGAAGGCTATAGCAGAATGGGGATCCCATGGAATTGTTTCACATAGCCATCTTTCTTTTGTATAAAATTTTCAATTTTTTACAACAACATCCTCTTACTAGGATGCCTGTCTCCTTTGTACAAAGATACTCATAAAAAGTTAATACAAATACTTTTCAAAATACAGAAATTTTCTTTGTCTTCCTTTTTCTCTTTTGCACTTATGTTTTATTTGAGAAACGTCCAAAGTTTTGTTAACTAGGCATATGCATTTGAACATCATCATTTTCTTACAAACCAAGAAAAGATGATTACTGATAAGTTGAAGGTACAGATAGATATCCTGATGCCCTTTCAGAAGGAATCCCCAGCGGTTCTAAACTCCAAATTCCTCAACAAGGTTCAAATCCAGAGCTTAATTCCCCCAAACAGAGTTAAACTTCAGGGCCTTCAGCAGAACAAAAGCTTTCTCAAAGTTGATTTCCCCAGCCAGAGAGCCTTCCAGAACTTAATCCCCCTCAAAATTAAGTTTTAGTATCCCCAGTGGAGCCCTGAAATATGAAAATCTTATCCCCAGCGGAGCTAAAACTTCCAACTATCAATCCCCAGCGGAACCATACTAGTGAACATTCTCCCACAGAGATACTTCCTGTTGTACCCCAAAATTTGCCCTCGCGCTTTTCCACAAGAAATCTCAGCTTCAAGCATTTCCTGACTTCTCAAACTGGCTCAAGAATCGGGCAAACAAAGTTTTCTTGACAGTCAAGCAAAATTAGGGTTTTTACTGAGTTTCAGAACCCTGATTTGTTTCATACAGTGGGCCTAGGGTTTGATTGATTGTTGGTCAAGCAAGAGTGATGTGGCATTTAATCAGGGATTAAGTTTTATGAGCATATTCTCAGAAGATTTTGAATTTCACAGCACTTTGCAGTTTATTTCAAGATTCGGGTTAAAATTCGCGTTATCTTGGTTTAATCAGTAAAAAGGACAATGGTTTTGAATTCAGTACATTTTGATTGGGCCAGTCAGATATATGCAGTGTTGAATTCACAGTATTTTTGCACTTGATCAGTCCATTTAAGTTAATTGCTGCTTCGCTCTGGATGTTGAATAAGACGGACTTAATTGGTCAATGTTGTTTTATTTAAGCTATTTATTATTCTGAAATTAAATGATTGAATTTATTTTTCAATTGTTAATTCTAAGAATTTTAAATAAATAAATAAACAATAAAGAAATTAGATTTAATCAGATAATTTGAATTTTTATTGATATTTAAATTATTTACAAATTGTTGTTACAAACAATAATTTACATTTAATTTAAATATTACAATAGAATGAAAAAGTATCCTATTTTTCTAAATACTCTTCATTCCTCACTCTGCTCCGGCATTCCATTTTTCATCTGCAAAAAGAAAAAGAAACAAGAAAAGTCAAAAGCAGTTAATTGGAAAAGACAGTTAAATTGCTCATCATTAGGGGCCACTGATTGGGATCAGTTGCCCTCTCTGCAAATCACGGGATTTCTCCCGGTTCACAGAGAGGGAAGATTATTTTATCTCATGAAATGCAAATGTCAAAAATGCATAAGTTATGAAATTCAAGCTGCATAGAAATTCAAGATTCAAAATCCAATCCAAACTGAAAAGGTTCAATCCAAACTTTCCATCCAAAACAAAGTCTACTCAAAGAAAGTCAAGGAAGTACATTTGCTGTCACAAGCTCAAAAGCTATCATGGAAAAATTTGAGAAAAAGATATCAAAAAAGCAGAAAATCTGTCCAAATTGTCAAAAGGATAAAGATGCAAAATAAAGATGCAAACTATCTTTTTCATCATTTCCTTAGTCAGCCCCTTCAGAACAGTACAGATAAATATCATATAAAATCGTAAGCTGTACTTTGAGAGAAGGAAAAGAGATAAAGCATAGCAGAGATATAGCAGTTCAGCAGTAGACAGTAGAGCAGAGAGATAAAGCCAAAACTCAGCATAGCAGAGATAAAGCCAAAACTCAGCATAGCAGAGATATAGCAGTTCAGCAGCAAGACAGTTCAGCAGTAGACAGTAGAGCAGGGAGAAGAGGGCAAAAGATATAGAAAATATACACAGGCAAAAAGCAATCCAAGATAGTAGGATAGAAAAGAGAGATACAAACCAGTTCAGCAGAGGCATCAAACCACTACTGTCCACAAAACTGAGTTCAAAAAAGGAAAGATAGCAGTTCAGGACAGTTCAAAAAATATACAAACAAACCACAACCTGCCTAAGTCAAAGAGGAGCTCACTACTGTCCAGGACCATAAAACAATAACCAAACCTTTATGCCAAACACAAGAAACCTGAGATCCCAACTCAAAAACTCAACCTTTATGCCAAACAAGAAACCTGATAATCCAAGTCATAACCATATCCAAAACAACACCACAAAAAACTCTACATGCTGCAAACCATAAACCCATAACCTGATATCCAATACCCTGTCATTAACCAATGCTAAACACAATAACCTGACATCAAAACTCAAGCCTCAATTTTAAAACCATACTTACATCCTGATATCCAAACTAAAAACCAGAACCAACATCCAAACCTCAAGAGCCTGTCAAACACCCCAAACCCCACTGTCATAACCAAACAACAATAATAACCCAAAACTCCCTGTCAAAAACTTGGTATATCTGTGCTAAAAAATGTCAAGCACGAACTAATCCTTAAGCCTCAGAAGCAAGCTTCATCATAGGCATCTCAGAAGGCCACTCAAGGCAATATTCGTTCAAAATCATCACAAGGCAACGAGAGAAAGATAAGCACACAAATTCCCAAGGCAACAATTCAGGCAACAACACAAAGGCAACTTAGAGAGCCTCAGAAGCAAGCTTCATCATAGGCTAGCACACATAGGCAATAGCTGTTCAAGAAAAGAGTTCAAGACAAGCAAATCTCAAGCAAAGTACTCAGACATACGCATCATTCAAAGACAATCATCACAGTGGAAGAAGAAGAGGTAAAGAAGCGAGGATTTAGGGTTTTCTCAGTGAATATCATCATCAAAAAACCTGAGCAAAAGATAAAAGAACGAAGTTACCAGGAAGGCATCAAGAAGCAAGCCAGCGTCTTCATCACTGAATCTTCGCCATCAAAGCCTCCCAAGCGTCCTCGTCTCCTTCCTTCCCTTTTCCAGTAGAGGTATGACACTTCTTTTCCCTCCTAATGCACCTCCAAATAAAAATCAATAAACACAACATGAGAGGTCAAACCCCAAGCAGTAAATCAAATACGCAAAAGATCACAAAACGTACTAAAACAAGACAAATCAAAGCGAATACCAAGTTCTACTGCCTCAACAGTGTCGCTGGAGGGAAGGGGAAACGAAGGTAACGCGGTGGCTCGGGCAAAGAAGCTCAGGGAAGCTAGAACGAAGAAGACGAAATTCAAGTGGACACGGCGCCGCTGCTGACGAACCCTAATTCCACTCCCAATTGAACAAACAACGCGTTAACCCTAATTTTCTGCCTTTGGATCAAAGGGCCTGACCCGTTACTGATTCCTCAAAAGCCCATCAGAATGCTTTTCTTCTCTTTTTCTTAAACAACATTAAACATTAATCTCATTTTTTATACATACTTTCCTTTTTTATATACATATAAAACATTAATCTTTTTTTATTTTTACAAAACAATGTTTGCTTTTTTTTTTTATTATCTTAATTAAAAATACTTTTTATTATAAAATAAAGACATTTTTAGATAGATATTTCATACATATATTACTTTAAAAAATTAGTTTTATACATATCATATAAACTAAATTTGAAAATACTTTTTTCTTAATCAATATACTTTTTATACACAAATTAAACTTAAAAACATTTTTTGAAATACATTTGTATATAATTATCTTTTCTTTTTTATACATGATTAAATTGAAGATACCATTTTAATTAAATGCATTTTTGTACATATTATACATTCTCATACATAATTAAAATTAAACTTTTTAATTAACATTTTTTTTCATACATAATAATTCAAAACATTTCTCTTCTAATATTTAAAATTACAAACATTTTGACTAAAATACTCTCCGATTAAAACTTAACACTTAATCAAAACCCTTCATTTGTACATATTTACACTTACACATACATTTGCACTTACACAATATATTGCCCTACACACATTTTATCTTACATTTATACATTTGACATTTATATTTTGATTGCGACATTCGATTTGGTTGTAAGTACTATAAGTCTCATCCCCTTGTACATTTATACCCCCGCTCCCGGACATTATTTTGTAATAGCGTAGATTTACATTCCGCAATTTACAGCTTTTCAATTATACCATGGTTAGACCTAGGGTTTGTATGTACATAAAATCAAACGCTAGATAACCTAATACAAGACAAATGCATGTAATTAATACACAATCACACTGGCACCCCCTAGGGTAATCCCACATGTTGCCTTCCAAATGGGCCATGCTTGCACGTCGAATGTCTTTGGCAAAACAAAATCAAATGATCATAAGTCCCTCGATGACGCTTTCGAAAGTCGCCTATCAAAATGATCAAAGTCCCTTCAAGCAAATCGCCAAAGACACTTGGCACCATTGCATTCGTGGTCCATACGATGACCCGCGCCCGTCCCGAATAAACTTCCTAAACGCAAGATTGCCCATCAATTTCAATGGTGGAACAAAATTGTTAAAAGGGGTTAAAACATGACAAAAACCTTCGAGTACCATAGGGTAGACATAACTCTTAGTTACTTGAGATCAAACTTGCAAAAACACTTGCCTAATTTCAAAAAAAAACACAATCCACAACACTTTCAAAAATCAAACTTTTCAAACTTTTGAAACATCTTTTCGAAGAGATATGCACCTTTGTAAAACGTTCGAGTAAAGAATTATTACAAGGTTGGCCTAAGACAAGGCATCTTTTTCCAAAACATTTTCAAAACAACCCACACACGCACTATTTTCAAAGCAATCGAAAAACAAGGCAAGTGATCTAAAAAGCCAAGTAACTAAGAGCCCATGGATAACCATGGATGAAAAGGGTGCTAATACCTTCCCTTTTCATAATCTACCCCCCGAACCCACGAAATATCTCAAAAGGTTTTTGCTGTGCTTTTTAACCTTTCCTTTAGGATAAAATAAAAAGTCGGTGGCGACTCTTGCTAACCGCACAAGTGCGAATACAAATGCAAAACACTAGTCAGTTCTCCCACCGTATCACACTTCCCATTAGATTGAAGATTCTCAGTCTTACTCCTCCAGCATGAGTCTCCCAGGTTCTGGGCTCCCCGGTAGAGATCATCAGAATTCTCGTTTCTCACAAGTCACCAGGGATTTTTCAATCCCCAGCAGTGGTCCTAAAATCCCTCAACAACTGAAGATCTTCACTCCCCAAGCAGTCAGCAGTCAGCAGTCAGCAAGGATTTCTCATCACCAGTAATCAAAGATCCTTGGAATCCCCTGCAGCAGTCAAGGATTCACTTTCCCCGGCAGCAGTCAAAGATTCTATTATCTCTGGCTATCCAGGATTCATCTATCCTTAGCAAGACAGCTCATCAGCTTACATGCGCATTCATTACATTCATATATCATAAACATTGATATAACATATATATTGCATCATACATATCATGCAACATAACTTTGTGTTTTAGCTAACATTTCATCGTTTTCAGGATAAGATTAAAAGGCTGTCGTTAACAATTATTCAGATACAATGTGGATACACCCCAGACAAGGCGGTCATTCTATTACTCATTCAGAATTTCAAGTCAGATACAGTACATATACACCCCAGACACGGCGGTTATTCTACTACTCATTCAGATTACAGCAATCAGATACAGACTAGATACGCTCCAGACACGGCAGCCATTCTATCTCTCATTCAGATTCATTTATCCACCTCAAGGTTCAATGCATTCCAAGCACGGATACCATTCTGACCCTTACAACAGCAGTTTGATTCTCCCAAGTGCATTCACCACGGAAGTCATTCTGTCATTTATTTAGATCCCAGTTACAGTTTCAGATACACTCCAGACACGGAAGTCATTCTGCTACTCATACAAATCTCAACTTCAGATACAGTCCAGATACGCTCCAAACACGGTTGCTATTCTGTCACTCATTCAGAATTTGTCCCCAGCACGCAATTGCTCCCTATACAGATATTTATCTGTTACCCAGATACAATACAGATACACTCCAGACACGACAGCCATTATGATATTCATTCTATATTCAAATACAGTTACAGCTCAGATACGCCCCAGACACGGTTGCCATTCTTTTGCTCATACAGACTCAGATACAGTTCAAATGCATTCCAGACACGGATACCATTTTGATCCTCATTCTTCTGACCTATCAAATTACAGTTCAACAAACATTCCAGATGGTATCTTTAAGACCATCTCTAAATGGCATCTTTAAGCCCATCTCCAAATGGCATCTTTAAGCCCATTCCCGCACCTATGTTCTGACGAGTGCAAATTTAAGGGCACTCTAGTTTCCAATATCCTCTTACCTTCGAGACGCGAAAGGCAAAACTGCCAATCTAACTCTTCAGGTGCAAGAAGATTGAACAGGGGCAACTGTTGTACCCCAAAATTTGCCCTCTCATTTCATCAACATTCTCTCATCACAAGACTCTTGGAGCTCAAGATCAAGTTAGGGTTTGCTCTGCTCAAGACCCCTCCTTGTATTGTTGACCCAAATTAGGGTTTGAGTTTGCACAAGGATATTTTGACCTAAGATGCCCAAAGTGACTTTCATGCTTCATGTTGGACTCACAAGTTTATCCATACCAAGTTTCAAGCCTTGATTCCAATCTTTGCCCAGTCAATTGGACAGTTGACCTAGAAATCAACTGTATTGGGAAAAAAGTCAATTGTGGCCAATTAACAGTCAAACCTCATGATTTTTGACTCACATCAACATTATGAACTCATATGAACCATTTGGTCAAGTTTGGATCACAATCCCACAAGAAATTTGATCAGATCACCAAAAGGGCAAAATGGTCATTTTTAGGGTTTTGATTGCACAAAGGCAATTTTTGACTGTTTGACCTAACCAATGGCAAACCAAGCTCACATATGGACTCAAGGACTCAATGGCATTGTCTTGACACATTCAACAAGTTCAAAAGATCTCAAATGCACAGGATTGACAAATGAATTTTCCAGTCAACTGATCAAAATTTGACTGTATACTGAAAAGTCAAACTTTGACTTTTTGGTCAAAATCAAGTTCCAAGATTCATTTTTCATCAAGACATGTTAAATTATGAAACTTGTTCATCAAGAAACCCAAATTTGCAAATTAGGGTTTAAAATGAAGAAATTTCATAACTTAGAAATTTTCTAAGTTATGAGATTTCCTTATTTTTTCCTAACTTTGTCCCATTTTTTCATCAAGATGCAAATGGATTTAAACAAAACTCAAAACATGAAAGTTGTAGTCCATTGCAAAATCTACAACTTTGATTCACAAAGGTTTCTCAAAGGAAGCTTGTAGCTCAAGTTATGATTTTTGGAACAAGGGTGCAAAACATTTTTAACTTAGAAAAATTTTGACCTATTCTAGGCAGGATTTTTGTCCAACTTCTTGGCCATTTTTCACATGCTTCCACTTGGAGTTTCAATTTGCATTACAAAGATGGATTGTAGTACACATTCCAAGCTTTCCAAATTATCCAATAACTTCTCAAACACCCTTGTGGTTAGGGAGATTCGAATTTGCAAAGTTGGGCAAAAGTCACTTTTGTTCATAACGAAATGCATGTTCATACAAGTTCCATTTTGAAATCAGCATGCTTGGTACTTGCTTGCAGGCCTCTAAACCAAGTTTGCACTCCATAATTAAATGCCTAACCTTTGTGTTCAAGCATTGTTTTGTGCATTTGGTCATTACACAAAAAACTAATCCATAATTAGAAAAAGCAACTTTGCCATTTTTGAAAAGTAATGCTTTATGTCAAATTCTGAATCTTTGAAGTACAAGCCAAATCTTTGAGGCAAGAGTTTGTAAGCAAATCCCACTGATCAAGAACAAAGGGTGCAACATAGATAGAGAGGTTATACAGGTCTGCATAAGAACTTGAACCTTCTTACTTCAAAAACAAGAAATCTTGCAAACACATACCAACTTTGATTTCCTACAAACACAAGCCTAAGAAAACTTTGTTCTCATCTTTCATACATCTAAACAGACCTAAGGCACGATTCATTGATCCCTCACACCTCCTAAAACCCCAAAACACCATTTTTCTGCAAGAAACAGGGCATCCCTGCAGATTGAGTTGCACAACTCAGTTTGCTCATGCGTTTTGGCCAAAGCTTGTTCAAACACATTCCCTACCATCCATTAGAACTATCCCAAGCCCTAAATACAAACTGTAACATCCCTAACCCCTGTTGCCATTTTCATTTTTTCAGTTTTGCAGGTAAACTTCCATAGCACGATTCATAGTGATTCAAAGCAAGCCAGGTGTTGGAGAAGCATCCTTGGACTTCAGGCAAGCTGTACCAAAGCCCAAACTCCATTGAAGATACCTCCATTGCTGTACACGACTCAAGCTGAAACAGGTAAAAACATGAACTTCTATCTCTCAATATAGGAAGAGTTAGGCTTAGGTTTGTGAATGAAACATGTTCTCCTCAAAGTCCTGAAGCCATCCATATATTTACTTTTCATTTATATTGAGTATGCTATGAGAATTTTGGCCATGAACTTTGAAGAAAAATTAGGTCAGAAATTGGGGGAGAAGAAATTCTCCCTGGTTTCTTAGAGTTAGGTCAACTTTTTTATATGTCTGAATTCGTCTCTTGATGCTCTACATTATTGGTGTTATGAGTTTTTGCTAAAAGTCAAAGAATCAGAAGTTAGTATGATGAACAAGAAGGCGCGTATTTTTGAAACAGAAGCTGGAGGTTGAAGATGATGGCTTGGGCTGGGCCTGAGTCATCCTTACTATTTACACCCCTTTTTTAGTTTTGCACCCCCTAGCCCATTATGTGAAATATTTAACATTTTTGCATTTTTCTTTTTTATTCTGATTTTATATTTTTAGCTCAAACATAAAAAACACCAAAAATATTTTTCCACACATTTTTGCATTTATTTGGCATTTATTTGTTTTATTTAAACATATACATGTAAATAAATATATACACTTTTATTTAAAACACTAAAAAAAATAATACAAAAATATATTTATTTTCAGTTATTATTTTTCATTTACATTTTGAAAACATTTTCTAAGAATACACATTTTTGTAAATAATTAATATTTTATTTTTGTACATATTTAACTTATTAAATATATATAAATATACTTATACATATTTTATTAAATATTTAGGACAAAAATATGAAAATAATACATTTTTATTTTTATTAATATTTGACATCAAAAATATTTTCTTACAATATACTTTTTTTTTTTGTATATAATTAGCAAATATTGTATATAATTAATAAATAAATGTTATTTATTCAAAAATTAGGGTTTTGCCCTAAATGACAAAAATACTCAAAATTTGACCTTTTTATTTTTGTTTATATTTTACATTGAAAAATACTTTCACATACATAAAAAATCATTTTGTGCATAATACATTTTGCATATTCATTTTGTATTTATTCCAATATTGTACAATTAAATAATTTGTATATTCGATATGGATGTAATAGCTTAGATTTAATTCATTGTCAAATATCCCCCCATTCAAACATTTGTACCCCCATCCCCATAATCATGTTGTAATAATTTAGGACTTTAAATTTCCGCATTTAAAAGGTTTCAAATTATGCCATGATAGACCTAGGGTTTGTATGCAAAATCAAATAACAAATAGCTTGACCTAATTCAAGACAAAAAAGCATGAAAATGGACAACACAATGCACACTTTCACCCTTAGGGTTACTCCACTTGTTGCCTTCAAAAATGGGCCATGTTGCATGTTGAGTGTCTTTGGCAAAACAAAAACAAATCAAACAATCATAGTCCCTCGATGACGCTTTCTCAAGTTGCCTAAAAAAATGATCAAGTCCCTTAAAGGAAAAATTGCCAAAGACACTTGGCACTATTGCATTCATGGTCTAAATGATGACCCACGCCCGTCCCGTTAACATCCTAACACAAGATTGACCACCAAATACAATGGTGGGACAATATTGTTAAAAGGGTTAAAACATAGGAATGATCTTTGAGAAATTTAGGGTAGATAGCTCTTGGTTACTTGATCAACTTGCAAAACAAATCCTTGCCATTTTTTTTAAAACACACATCACAACACAACTTTCAAAACATTGAAAACTTTTCAAAAGACAAATACACCTTTGTATACATTCAAACATGGATCATTACAAAGGTTGCCACAACAAATGGCCTCTTTTCAAAACCTCTTTCAAAATCACACACAAAGCACCATTTCAAACAATTGAAACCACCATTTCAAACAATTGAAAAGCAAAGGCAAGTGATCTAAGCAAGTAACTAAGAGCCCATGGATAACCATGGATAGAAAGGGTGCTAATACCTTCCCTTTCTATAATCTACTCCCCGAACCCAAGAAAACATCTCAAAGGTTTTTCCTGTGCTTTTTAACCTTTCCTTAGGATAAAATAAAAAGTCGGTGGCGAGAGATGCATTTAACATATTTTTGTGATTAATTTGTGTTGTTAGAGATCATACGAAGCTAATAGAATGGTTGAATTGAACCATAGTGCTCTGAATCGAGAGATGCCATGTTTGAATTTCTAGGGTTTCCAAGCTTTCAAATAGGGATTTTCAATCCAGGAAAAATTAGGACTAATGGGATACATGGTTGAAATCGTGAGGCCAAGACGATGGGACTCCATACCTCGCGAAATATTTATGCTTGCTATATTTCTATTTGCTATTTTTCCTTGCAGGAGGTAGTGGAGGTTGAAAACCCCCGCTATTTGATTCTGTTTACACAGAACCAAGGTTGAAGATGATGATGTATTGGCATATGGTTGGTCAATTTGAAAAGCGCGCGTTTTGTTTTTTTATTTTACAGCATGTTGATTGTTTGATATATAACAATTGCTTATTATCCAAATAATAAAAGGATGCAGGTGGTTGGGTGGTAAACACGCTGGCCAATGATCATTGGGACCTGGGTTCGAATCTCAGGTCCCCCCAAAACCTTGTTATTTTTATTATTCAGGAATTCACGTGCAAGTCTCAAAAGGGAGTCCACCATATGCTTCAAATCTCAGCACGCCAAGTGGCTTCAGGCCAAGATCCAGTGGCCAAAATTGAAGGACCATCATAATCTCCAGTCAGCACATGCATAGCAAATCCAGAAAAGTCAAAACAGGCTTGAGCATTGTTGGGCCACAAATTTCCAGATTCACCTCCTGATTTGGGCCAGAACCCCCTGGGTTTATTTCTTCTTCTTCTTTTATATTTTTTATTTAATTGTTTTTTTTACTATTAATTATTATTATTATTACTTAATTAACCAAATAATTTATATTTTCCTAATAAAATTCAGAAAACATAAAAAATATATAATATTTTTATTTATTAAACTTAATTAGTTATTTTTGTAAATAAATAAGTAATTAATTAATTTAGTTTTAATTAGGTTAATTTTAACTTTTTGCAAAAATAAAATTAATGTAGAATTAGGGTTCTTGACAATTTTAATCTTTTATTTTTTCCTTAAAACATAAAAAACTCAAAAAATATCTTTCTTTTATTTAATTAATTAATTAGTCTAGGTTTAATTTAATTTAAATGCAAAATAATAAAAAATCTCTTTCTTTCTCAAAAAAAGGGTCAAAACCCTAAAAAACTCTCTGATTCACTTTTTCTCGCGCGTATTATTTTATTCATGTTTTGATCCATATAATTGTATTTGCTCCGAGAATGTAATAACTTTAATTAGGACCTTTTATCGCTTTTATTTATTTCCCGCAATTTACTTTTTCAAGGGTTTGTTTTTGGCGATGTAAATACCCGACGCCTTGTAATAGCGTAGTTTTATTTTCCGCAACTATTAACTGCTAGATGTATGCTAAATAGGCTATGCATGTCAAGATCTCTCTTAAATTAAAATCAATCGTAGCTCACCATAACATGTACAAAGATAACATAACTGAAACTTGACACACTCGCACATGCCACTCCTAGGGTACGCCTCACTTGGTTGCCTCGACGTGGTCATTGAGTATAGGGTGTTTTAGAGGTCGCCCTCCTGTCTAAAGATCAAAGTTGCCTCGATAAAAAAATGATCTAGGACATTAGGGTTACCGCTAAGGCGTCCTACCATAGCTTTAGTGACCACATGTCCCTAGAATCGAATTGACCCGAAAACTCCAACGACGGTGCTACCTACTTCTCAATAGTGGGATAGTACTGTCTAAAGGACATTTACACAACTTAATTTCTTTTGAGTAGGTAGAGGTTCTCAGGTACTTTCTCTTTCAAAACGAAACAACTTTTCGCACTTACACTTTTTCAAACAACACTTCATACATTCTTGAGGACAGACACAAAAGTTAAATCGAAGTTTTCAAACAAAACTTTTTTTTCAAAACCCACAAAACACGAAAAAAGCAAAACCTTTTGAAAACATAGTGAGCAAGTACCTAAGAGCCCGTGGATAACCACGGATAGAAAGAGTGCTAACACCTTCCCTTTCTATAATCTACCTCCCGAACCCGAGAAACATCTCGAAAAGGAATTTTGCTGTGCTTTTGTCCTTTCCTTGTTGGAGAAAATAAAAGACGGTGGCGACTCTTGCTTACCGCGACATTTTGCGAAACGCAAACGCGAACCAGCATTCCAAAACAGTCAGTTCTATTTCCACCGATCACAGAACTGGCGACTCTGCTGGGGATAGATAAGTGAGGTGTACCTTAGGATTAGATCACTTGTGTTTTCAATTGTATGCTTTGTATGCTTTAAACTTTATGGGCTTGTATCGGAGTTTCATAGATCCTAACTCGGATCTGGGGGTACCCTTTTTTTAGGTAAGTAGCAATAAATTGTGAGGGATCTGTCCGGCGTAGACCGACACAGATGAAGCAGTAGCTACGTTGGTGTGACACCTTGGTCTGTACTGATATCCCTTGTGTTGGAACGAGGAGAATATGGGTCTTCTGAGGAGTCATTAAGCACCAACTGACCTTAGAACCTTAAATTGACCAACTTGGCCATAGAACAGTAGCAGTATGCTACGCTCATTGAGACTAAACTCTCGCGATGGTTCCGACCGCAAGGAAAGGTTGCCAAACTGGAATTATGACCGATTGAGGGTAGTCAATGATATTGAGATCCTCTAGGACCCGGTTACTATTTTTAGGACAGGTCTTAACCAACTGAAACTGAAAGAGGGTAGTACCTAAGCTTCATGCCAGCCTGAAATCTAAGGGCTCTTTGGTGTGACTTGTGTGCCTTCAAACTTGAACTACTTGCATTCTTGTTATCTGACAACATGAGTTCCTTGCAGGTTTTGTTTACAGTCCTTATTCATTGTAGGGCTTACTTACACCACCTCACACCTTGCTTCAACGCATAACATACACATCATAACATCATACCATAGCACTTCCTTAACCATTTCAAGGATCTCAAGGGTTTGTGATGCAGGTCATGATGAACCAGACGTCAAACAAGGGGCAAAGGGGATTTATTTTCCTCTAGCCAATGTCATCTAGAGATCAAAACATGATGACTTGAGTCAGGGGCTATGACCCACTCGATATGGTGAGCCTAACTCTTGAAGAAAGACTCTCAGCAACATGAAGTTCCTTCAATCAAGCTGCAAAATTCAAATTCTAACAAGTTTCTTTGTTTACCCCACGAGATCCTTGAAAACATTGCATACATATATCATACATATCATTGCATTACAGGTACCCTTTTTACAGGTCGCTTATCTTCTTCGATGTTTATTTCAGCAATCATCATGTCTACTGAACCTTCCACTGAGCAAGCTATCAAGGCCCTCCAGGCCCAGAATGCCCAGTTTCAAGAGTTGGTCATGAGCCTAGCTAAGGGTCAGCAGGACCTGAAGACCCTGATTCTGAAAGAGAGGAGGAAGAAAAAGAAGAGGACTGTCCTGTTCAACACCGGACGCAAGTTTAGAAACGGGCTGCAAAATGAAGTTGATCTAACCACCTCATTTGGAGGGAAAGACAGCCCACAGGAGAGGAGGGTTCCTAGCCCTATAGTCTCCGACAACGAGACGGATTATGATGAAGAACAGTACCCTCCTGCTGAGGATAGGTACAAACAGTTGGAGGACCGCTTGAGCGCTATGGAGATACAAAACGTGCCCGGGCTGGACTTTGGAGACATAGGTCTATCCTCTGGGGTGGTGATTCCCCATAAGTTTAAGGCACCTGCCTTTGCCAAATATGACGGAGCTTCCTGTCCAAAGCTGCACCTCCGGTCGTATGTAAGGAAGATCCAGCCTTACACAGCTGATAAGAATTTGTGTATCCATTTCTTTCAGGACAGTCTTTCAGGGACTCAGCTCGAGTGGTTCTATCAGCTGGATGGAGCCAGTATCCGTAACTGGGAAGATTTGGCTACTGCGTTCTATAGGCAGTACTAGTATAATTCCGACCTCGCTCCTACGCGTACCCAACTCCAGGGTATGTCAATAGGGACGAGTGAAGGATTTAAAGAATATGCTCAAAAATGGAGAGACCTTGCCGGAAGGGTGCAACCACCTTTAACTGATCGTGAACTCGTCGATATGTTTTTGGGGACCCTGTCTGGCCCATTCTTTAATCATCTGATTGGAAACTCTTCAGTCGGGTTTACAGACCTTATCTTGACTGGGGAGAGAATTGAAGCTGGAATTAAGAGTGGGAAGATTCAAGAAGCTACACCTTCTGATGCTCATAAAAAGCCTTACAGTGGGAAGAAAGAGTCCAATGTTGTGAACAGTCAAAAGAGTCGTCGTGACCAACACGTAGGGGCAGTCTTGATCTCTGGTTCTGCGTCACACCGACAACAGAAAAAGGGAAATCAACGAAGGCCGGACGAGCCTAAAAGACAGTTCACCAACATCAACATGCCATTGTCACAAGCATTGCAGCACATGTTGAAGATGAATTTGATTACGGTGGTAAACCCTCCTCTGAACCCTAAGAATTCTTCTCCTAACTACAACCCAGATGCAAGGTGTGCTTATCATTCCGGTAGCCCGGGGCACGATACTGACGATTGTTGGGCGCTGAAATACAAGATCCAGAATATGATTGACGCTAAGGAGATCGAATTCGAGCCTCCTGAGACTCCCAATGTGGTCACTGCTCTCTTGCCAAAACATGGCTAGGGTTGAGAGATTTTTGTTCATTTGAATTCTGAAACTCTATTTTTCTTTGCTTATTCAAACAATTATCATGTCAAGCTCTTTTATTTCATTAATGCATTACACGTGTCTGTTTTGAATTAATTGTTTTCACTATGCTTAAAATTGCTTCATATTTCCTTTTTGTGATGTTCAAACTCTCGATTAAAAAAAAATTCTAAGCCTTTTGAGGGAGGATGACGAAAACGATACCACGACCCTTACTGTATGCTTTTGAATAGACCCCGCTGATGAAGTACAGGCATTGTTTCAAATCCTAAACAGTGAAGTTATAAGGAAGATAATCCCTCGTCAGCCCCTTCGAGCCAAAGAAGTTGGAGTTTTTTCTTTTCACAAATTAAAACCCTTAATTATAACATGGGGCAGGGTAGTTTTCTCAGTTGATCCAGGTGCACAATGAATGGAATCAAAGAAGTCCTTCCGAGACAAAAGACAGTGATGGTTCCCTATAATCGTCAAGATAGGCAGTCGTTATCTTTCAAAAACAAAAGCCCAACAAGTCAAAACTTATGAAGGAGACTTACAAGACTGGGGCATCCCGCTGACTGTAATTACAAAAGAAACAGTTCAGGCAAAAGACAGGGATAATAAAATCAAAAAAAGAAGGAAGTCCTACAAACCCTCAACAAAAAAGAAATGACTGCCTGTTCAAAATAAATTGTCAATATCCGAACCATCACCGGAATATCAGAGCAAAGACTTAAACAAGATCTAATGCACGATTAGCTAAGTTTAGGATCGAAGAACATCACAAAGAACGGGTGGGTACAAATAAAATTTGAGCCTTTATCCTTTGTTTCTTAAACCGTGAACCAGGCCACGTTATAACCCTTAAAAAGTCCTAGCTGAAGCATGGGTTAGTCCGAAAGCATACTGTTACAAAGGTATCCTGACTCTTGTAGGGCTTGCTGTAAAATCCTGAGTTGACATCACATTTTACAAAAAATTCACTTGTTTTATTAAAAACTGCATTTTCAAAGAACTTCAAAACAGACATAAGCTTTGCATTCTTAAAATAATATTGTTTGCATATGACTATTTGTTCAATAGCAGAGAAGTTCGCACGAAGAATATCTAGTGAACAAAAACCTTCTCAATAAAAAGGATCACCTCAAGTGGAAAAACACTTCCAACCAAGGGGCACGGCATGAGCATTGTCCATCATCTGAGGAAGTTAAGTCAAGATTCAAGGAATCTCTCAAAATGCCAAATAGTCAGGGGAAAATCTCCATCTGAATCAATTGGGGCATTGGACATGAATTCCAGCAACGAATCTTGCATGATCAAACGAAGATCTTCTGGTAGTATGGCAACACAACACTACCGATAGTGACACCTCCCTACATCCTGAGAGCGTGGACATAGTCAAAAAGTACTACGCATAATCAAAGACCCGCTAGGTTGACTGGCCTAGACAAAAATAAGGGCTTCCCGGCGAACCAAAAGGGTTCGGGCAAAAATAAGGGATAAAACATGAAAAAATCTGTACACCCGGCAAGTCGAAAACCTGAAAAGGCGGCTTGGGCAAAAATGGGTATCCCGGTGGACTGAAAACCCGGAAGGGCGGTCCAGGAAAAAGTTAGGGATCAAAGCGTACGACTATCTCCCGTCATCTCGTCACTTGCCTACCAGAAGAAGATTTGTCAATCGGCAGTTATCAAGCACCTCATAGGCCTTCTTCTCCCGCAGAAACTGGGGCAATAAGAATTGTCTGAACTGTACAAGCTGCTCTGTCCTCCAGGTACAAGGTAGGTTCAGTTGAAGAATATGACCAAGATACTTTCACTCCCCGTAGAGTAAGACAGTAAGGGAAGCTCTCCCCACTGAGACCTGCAATCATGGACGAATCAGCAATACTCTTCCCCAAGCAGAGTTGGCCTACCGTTAGTCCCGAGAAGTTGGGTATCCCCACTAGATCTTAATATTCCCCAACGGAGTATACAGATATTCCTCAGCAAGCATCCCCGACAGTCTTAATATTCCTCGACAGAATATAAGAATATTCCCCGGTGGAATACAAGATACCCCCAGTGGAGCCATTTCCCAGCGCAGTCTAAAAAGCTTCCCCGCCGGAGTTGAATCATCTTACCCAGTAGATTCTGGAGGCTTGCCCCCTGCAGAGTACAAGCGCATCTCCTCAGCCAAATTCAGAGGTTACCCCCATAAGAGTCTAACTGGGTTATCCTCGGCAAGTTGCAACGGAAAAATCATCCCCAGCGAAGTTCTTTCTATCCCCAGCGGAGTTCTTCATCAAAATCCCCAATAGAGCTTATCAACGGAATCCCCAACGGAGTTATCGTTAAAATCTCAGCAAAGCATCTCCTCCCCACAGAGTAATTCCCCGTAGAGTAATCTCTTCACCAGTTTATTCCCCAACAGAGTCATCCTCTCTTGCAAGTTTATCATCTTCGTTCATCATCCCCAGTGGAAGCAAAGAATTCAACATCATTCTCCAGCAGCTATCTGGGATTTATTTTCCCCAGCTAAAACATCACATTTTCATACATCATGATACATGCATATACGCATCATATCATACAATCTCATTTATGTTGAGAACATCATTGCTCGATCCATATCATGCATTGCATATGACTGACATTTACCTTTCAGGAAAGATGCAATTAGATTCTCAAATTATGTCAATAGAGACAAAATCAGTTAAATCGATTCCTAAAGATTTTTCTGAGACAAAGTCAGTCAAAGGAGACAAAATCAGTTAAATCGATTCCTAAAGATTTTTCTGAGGCAAAGTCAGTCAAAGGAGACAAAGTCAGTTAAATCGATTCCTAAAGATTTTTCTGAAGCAAAATCCAATCAAAGAAGACACAACCAGTTAAATTGATTCCTAAAGATTTTTCTGAAGCCAAGTCAGTCAATGGAGACAAAATCAGTTAAATTGATTCCTAAAGATTTTTCTGAGGCAAAGTCAGTCAAAGGAGACAAAATCAGTTAAATCGATTCTTAAAGATTTTTCTGAAGCCACGCCAGTCAAAAGAGACGAAATCAGTTAAATCGATTCCTAAAGATTTTTCTGAAGCAAAATCCAGTCAAAGAAGACAAATCCAGTTAAGTCGATTCCTAAAGATTTTTCTGATGCAAACCCGTCAATAGAGACAAACCCGTCAATGGAGACAAACCCGTCAATAGAGACAAGCCCGTCAATGGAGACAAATCCGTCAATAGAGACAAACCCGTTAATGGAGACAAACCCGTCAATAGAGACAACCCGTCAATGAAGACAACCCGTCAATGAGGACAACCCACCATGAAGCAGCCCTACACCGGTTCCTTCTCTCTTTCAGATGAATTTTTACACGGACTCATCATCAGGCGACCCTACACCGGTTCCTTCTCGTTCCAAGATGCAGTTTCACACGAACTCATCGTCAAAATAACCTTACCCCGATTCATCCTGAAGTTTCACACGAACTTATCTCAAAGTAACCTTACCCCGGTTCCTCCTAAAGTTTCACACGAACTTATCTCACAGTAACCTTACCCCGGTTCATCCTGAAGTTTCACACGAACTTATCCCAAAGTAACCTTACCCAGGTTCCTCCAGAAGTTTCACACAAACTTATCCCGAAACAACCCTACACCAGTTCCTTCTTAACTCCAGATGAAGTTTTACACGGACTCCTCATCAGGCAACCCTACACCGGTTCCCTCTCTTCAAGATGTAGTCTTACACAGACTCGTCATCAGTCAACCCTACACATGTTTCCTTCCTTCCAAGATGTTGTTTCACACGGACTCATCATCAGTCAACCCTACACAGGTTTCCTTCCTTCCAAAATGTAGTTTTACACGGACTCATCATCAGGCAACTCTACACAGGTTCCTTCTTTCGACTTACAAAGTTACAATTCAGCAAACAATCTCCATATGGAATCTATAAGCCCATCCTCCTATCCATCATCTCTCCAAATGGCATCTGTAAGCCCATTCCCGACATCACATTGCTGATACTACACCATGCGAGCGCAAATTTCTGGGCACTCTAGTGTTCAATCATCTTCCACCCTCGGATCACGAAAGGCACACAAGCCAATCTACACCCTCAGGTTTAAGAAGATTGAACAGGGGAAACTGTTGTACCCCAAAATTTTCCCTCCCATATTCCTCAAGAATGATCTTCAAATTGCTCAAGATTGCTCAAGAGTTGTACAGTCAAATCACCTCCTTAAGCAGTCAATTCAAAATTAGGGTTTTGGTTCTTTCAAGGAATTTGGGGTTTTCAATGGTTCAATAAAGTCTCATAGGCCTATATACATCCTCAAGCACCTACATGCCAAGTTTCAAGACTCACAGTGCCAATTTGCACAGTCAAAAGCTCCATTTGATCTACAGTCAACTGCAAGGGCAAAATGGTCATTTTACAGTCAAAAGTCAGAATTATTGGTCAACATCTTATTTTGAGTTCACAATCATCATTTTATCAAGTCTTGATCATGATTCCCCAAGAATAGCTCAAAAATCATCAAGATGCAAAAAGTTACTATTTTTGGACAGCAGAAAAGTCAACTGTACCTTGACCAGGGCATAACTCTTTCATGGTTTGTCAGAAAAATTCCATCCAAAGCTCATTTTGAAGAGGATGAAATTTACTACAATCCATCTTCACACTCCAAGTTCAAGAAATGCACTCACAAGAAGTTCAAAATTTTTACATTATAGGTCAATTTCAAAAGTCAACAAAAGTACACTTTGAGTCAAAGGCCATAACTTGAGATTGTTAAATCCAAATGACATGGGACCAAAGGCATTGGTTAGAGGACTTCAAGATCTTTCCAAAATGTCCAAGAACATGGTCATATGATCAAAATTGAGCAAGTTGTGCATTGGAGAAGTTGGGAAATTTTCATGAATTTGCAAAAGTCAACTTTGCTCAAAACACCTTCTTTTTGCTAATGGGCCTCAAATCTCTTCTTGAAACTTCGCCCATGACCTATGCACGACCCACCAAGCTAAATGGGATTTATTTTCTTAAATTTATTGATTAAATGGATTTTTAATATATATTAATTCATTTAATTAATTTAAATCATAAGAAAATACAAGATTTGATTTTTAAATCAATTTGTGAACCAAATATGATCCAAATATGCTGACCAATTCGTGCACAAGCTAAAAGATACAAAAAATTCAATTTTGGCAACTTGTATAATCATGGAAAATCAAGAATATTTGATTTATCAATCAAGGATTCAATCATCAATGCACATGGATATTGGCCCAACTCTTGACCTAAATTGATTCTCCTATATGTATGCAGGCAAACCATGACCTAACACATGACTGAAAGCTGCAGAAACGACCATACAATTTCAAGAAATTCCAAGAAAACTCAAAACTGGTTCTTGCATTCTAGGCCACTTCAAAGCGATTTGTCCATCCAAACACATTGCAGGAGGTTCCAGGAACGATTTGCAATCGAATTCACGCACCAAAGCTCAAGGAATCACTGAATACAGTTTCACGGTTTGCACTTTTGATTCCAAATCATATCTCTTAATTCATATGCATTTAACATATTTTTGTGATTAATTTGTGTTGTTAGAGATCATACAAAGCTAATGGAATGGTTGAATTGAACTATAGTGCCCTGAATCGAGAGATGCCATGTTTGAATTTCTAGGGTTTCCAAGCTTTCAAATATGGCTTTTCAATCCAGGAAAAATTAGGACTAATGGGATACATGGTTGAAATCGTGAGGCCAAGACGATGGGACTCCATACCTCGCGAAATATTTATGCTTGCTATATTTCTATTCGCTATTTTTCCTTGCAGAAGGTAGTGGAGGTAGAAAACCCCCGATATTTGATTCTGTTTACACAGAACCAAGGTTGAAGATGATGATGTGTTGGCATATGGTTGGTCAATTTGAAAAGTGCGCGTTTTGTTTTTTTATTTTACAGCATGTTGATTGTTTGATATATAATAATTGCTTATTATCCAAATAATAAAAGGATGCAGGTGGTTGGGTGGTAAACGCGCTGGCCAATGATCATTGGGACCTGGGTTCGAATCCCAGGTCCCCCCCAAAACCTTGTTATTTTTATTCTTCAGGAATTCACGTGCAAGTCTCAAAAGGCAGTCTACCATATGCTTCAAATCTCAGCACGCCAAGTGGCTTCAGGCCAAGATCCAGTGGCCAAAATTGAAGGACCATCATAATCTCCAGTCAGCACATGCATAGCAAATCCAGAAAAGTCAAAACAGGCTTGAGCATTGTTGGGCCACAAATTTCCAGATTCACCTCCTGATTTGGGCCAGAACCCCCCTGGGTTTATTTCTTCTTCTTCTTTTATATTTTTTATTTAATTGTTTTTTTTTACTATTAATTATTATTATTATTACTTAATTAACCAAATAATTTATATTTTCCTAATAAAATTCAGAAAACATAAAAAATATATAATATTTTTATTTATTAAACTTAATTAGTTATTTTTGTAAATAAATAAGTAATTAATTAATTTAGTTTTAATTAGGTTAATTTTAACTTTTTGCAAAAATAAAATTAATGTAGAATTAGGGTTCTTGACAATTTTAATCTTTTATTTTTTTCCTTAAAACATAAAAAACTCAAAAAATATCTTTCTTTTATTTAATTAATTAATTAGTCTAGGTTTAATTTAATTTAAATGCAAAATAATAAAAAATCTCTTTCTTTCTCAAAAAAAGGGTCAAAACCCTAAAAAAATCTCCGATTCACTTTTTCTCGCGCGTATTATTTTATTCATGTTTTGATCCATATAATTGTATTTGCTCCGAGGATGTAATAGCTTTAATTAGGACCTTTTATCGCTTTTATTTATTTCCCGCAATTTACTTTTTCAAGGGTTTGTTTTTGGCGATGTAAATACCCGACGCCTTGTAATAGCGTAGTTTTATTTTCCGCAACTATTAACTGCTAGATGTATGCTAAATAGGCTATGCATGCCAAGATCTCTCTTAAGTTAAAATCAACCGTAGCTCACCATAACATGTACAAAGATAACATAACTGAAACTTGGCACACTCGCACATGCCACTCCTAGGGTACGCCTCACTTGGTTGCCTCGACGTGGTCATTGAGTATAGGGTGTTTTAGAGGTCGCCCTCCTGTCTAAAGATCAAAGTTGCCTCTAAACGGTTGCCTCGATAAAAAAATGATCTAGGACATTAGGGTTACCGCTAAGGCGTCCTACCATTGCTTTAGTGACCACATGTCCCTAAAATCGAATTGACCCGAAAACTCCAACGACGGTGCTACCTATTTCTCAATAGTGGGATAGTACTGTCTAAAGGACATTTACACAGCTTAATTTCTTTTGAGTAGGTAGAGGTTCTCATGTACTTGCTCTTTCAAAACGAAACAACTTTTCGCACTTACACTTTTTCAAACAACACTTCATACACTCTTGAGGACAGACACAAGAGTTAAATCGAAGTTTTCAAGCAAAACTTTTTTTTCAAAACCCACAAAACACGAAAAAAGCAAAACCTTTTGAAAACATAGTGAGCAAGTACCTAAGAGCCCGTGGATAACCACAGATAGAAAGGGTGCTAACACCTTCCCTTTCTATAATCTACCTCCCGAATCCCGAGAAACATCTCGAAAAGGAATTTTGCTGTGCTTTTGTCCTTTCCTTGTTGGAGAAAATAAAAGACGGTGGCGACTCTTGCTTACCGCGACATTTTGCGAAACGCAAACGCGAACCAACATTCCAAAACAGTCAGTTCTATTTCCACCAATCACAACATGCATCCACATATCATGCATTGCATCGTAACAGGTTTTCCTTTTCAGGTTTCCTTATTCTCCTACTATTTATTTCAGAAGAGATGGCTCTAGAGAGGACTGTCAAAGATATCTAGGATCAAAATGCTCAACTTCAAGAAATATTCTTGAACCTGTCCCAGAGGCAAGAAGAAGTGAAATCTCTCCTCACAAGGGGCATGGTCCTAGGGAATTCAGGCAGTGTCAGGAATGATCAATTGGAAGAGCTACAGATTGAGCTGGCAACAATGAAAATCCAGATGATGGGACAACTGGTGGGCCAGATGGCTCTCATTTAAGACTTGGCTCAAAGACAAGAAGAGCTCAGGGTTCTCGTCAACAAACTGCTTAGGGACAACCAAGTGGGGCAAACACCTAAGGTTGAGGATCAAGCCACCATTCGACCCCCTTTGAGACAAGAAGACAAGGGAAAAGCTCCTCAACTTGCTTCAGGGTTACAAGCCCAGCAACAACCTCGTCAGCATCAACAGGGTAATTGGCGTAAGAAAAATACGTCTGGAAGACATTTCTCTGAGACTGACATACTATCATCCCTAATACTGAAACGCTTGTTGGAAGTCAATCTGCTTGCTTTAAGGGATCCTATTCGGAAGCCCAATACCTCTACTCCTAGTTATCACCCCGGCGCGTTTTGTGTATACCACTCCCATAGTCCTGGACATGACACCGATGACTGTTGGGCTTTGAAAAATAAGATCCAAGACTTGATTGACGAAGGAGTACTGGAATTCATGCCGGATGGCGAGATGAAAATATTCCGCTAAGGGTTCTCCATTTGAAATGACAAAGCTCGAACTGAGAGACTTTTTGTTCCATTTGAATTTTCAAGTTGTAATTTCTTTTGTTATTCAAACAATTATCTGTTGATGTCAAACTCTGTTTCATTAATGCATTGCATATGTTTGTCTTGAATTCATTTGTTTTCACTATTTTTAAACTAGGCTTTCTACTTTCTTTATGATATTTAACTCTTGATAAAAAGCTACAAGCCTTTAGAGGGAGGATGACGAAACAATGCCATAATCTCATACAGTATGCTTTTGAACAGACCTTGCTGACGATGTGCAGGCGTTTCTTTTAAATCCTAAACACTGGAGTTATAAGGAAGATAATCCCTAGTCAACCCCTTTGAGCCAAAGAAGTAGGAGTTTTCTGTTTTAAACACAAATTAAAACCTTTGATTAAACCTGGGGCAGGGTAGTCTCTCAGTTAATTCAAAAAAGATGCGCATTGAAGTCGCAAACTCTCAGTTCGTAATACAACGAATAACATCAAAAACATTCCTTTGGAACCAAAAGACAGTGATGGTTCCTTATCTCATAGGCAATTCTTATCCCTCAAAAGAGAAAATCCCACTGGGCCAAAACCTACAAAGGAGGCTTAAGAAAGCTGGGGCATCCCGCTGACTATAATCTCGAAAACAGGAACAGTCAGGAAAAAGTTAGGGATAACAAATCAAAAGAAAAAGGTCATTACCAATCCTCAATAACATTAAAAATGTTGCAAAAAATAATGACTGCCTTCCAATAAATTCAACTGGTGAACCATCACCCAAAAGTCGTTCCAAACTCGAATAGAGTTCGACGCACAATTAACTGAGTTTAGGACTGAAGGACATCACGAAGAGCGGGTGGGAACAAATATACTTTGAGCCTTTATCCTTTGTTTCTTAAACCGTGAACCAAGCCACGTTACAACCCTTCAAAAGTCCTAATTGAAGCATGGGTTAGTTCGAAAGCATACTGTTACAAAAGGTATCCTGACTCCTGTAAGGCTTTGCCCTAAAATCTTGTGTTGAATTTGTCTTATAAAAAGTTTTCTGCTAAAAAAATGCATTTTTCAAAACTTCGAGACAAGCATAAACTTTGCATTATTTGAATATCGTTGTTTGCACATGGTTTACTTGTTTAACAGCGAAGAAATTCATACAGTGAATGTTCGGAGGAACGAAAGCTCTCTCAGTGAGTCAAATCACTTCAAGTGGGATGATACTCCCGTTGCGAAAATCTCCCATCAACAAAAAGAGACTTGGTTTGGTATTGTCCAACAAATCTGGGGCAGTCCAGTCAAGATTTCAACAAATCTTTCAAAGTCCATTAAACCTGGGGCAGTCCAGTCAAGATTTCAAGAAATCTCTCAACTACAGATCAACCTGGGGCAAGTCTCCCTCACCATCACTGGGGGAATTTAAATGTCAATCTCATCAAAGGGTTACGTACAGTCCAAGTTTCCTGACAAGGCCACAAGCAGTCAGCAAGGATTTCTCATTTTCAGTAATCAAAGATTTTTGGAAGCCCCAGCTTCGGTCATGGATTTACTTTCCCCGGCAGCAATCAAAGATTCCGTTATCTCCAGCTACCAGGATTTATCTTCCTCAGCAAGACGGCTACTCAGCTTACATGCATAACCATTACATTCATATATCATAAACATTGATGAAACGCAATTCATTGCATCATACATATCATGCAACATAACTTTGTGTTTAGCAAACACTTTATCCATTTCAGGATAAGATCAAAAGGCTATCATTAACAATTATTCAGATACAGTATGGATACACCCCAGACACGGCGGCCATTCTATTACTCATTCAGAACTCCAAGTCAGATACAGTATGAATACACCCCAGACACGGCGGTCATTCTATTACTCATTCAGAACTCCAAGTCAGATACAGTATGGATACACCCCAGACATGGCGGTCATTCTATTACTCGTTCAGAACTCCAAGTCAGATACAGTATGGATACACCCCAGACACGACGGTCATTCTATTACCAATTCAGAACTCCAAGTCAGTTACAGTTTCAGATACACTCCAGACACGGAAGTCATTCTGCTACTCATACAGATCTCAACTTCAGATACAGTCCAGATACGCTCCAGACACGGTTGCCATTCTGTCACTTATTCAGATCCCAGTTACAGTTTCATATACACTCCAGACACGGAAGTCATTCTGCTACTCATACAGATCTCGATCCCAGTTACAGTTTCAGATACACTCCAGACACGGAAGTCATTCTGCTACTCATACAGATCTCGATCCCAGTTACAGTTTCAGATACACTCCAGACACAGAAGTCATTCTGCTACTCATACAGATCTCGATCCCAGTTAAAGTTTCAGATACACTCTAGACACGGAAGTCATTCTGCTACTCATACAGATCTCAACTTCAGATACAGTCCAGATACGCTCCAGACACGGTTGCCATTCTGTCACTTATTCAGATCCCAGTTACAGTTTCAGATACACTCCAAACACGGAAGTCATTCTGCTACTCATACATATCTCGATCCCAGTTACAGTTTCAGATACACTCTAGACACGGAAGTCATTCTGCTACTCATACAGATCTCGATCCCAGTTACAATTTCAGATACACTCCAGACACAGAAGTCATTCTGCTACTCATACAGATCTCGATCCCAGTTACAGTTTCAGATACACTCCAGACACGGAAGTCATTCTGCTACTCATACAGATCTCAACTTCAGATACAGTCCAGATACGCTCTAGACACGGTTGCCATTCTGTCACTTATTCAGATCCCAGTTATAGTTTCAGATACACTCCAGACACAGAAGTCATTCTGCTACTCATACAGATCTCAACTTCAGATACAGTCCAGATACGCTCTAGACATGGCTGCCATTCTGTCACTTATTCAGATCCCAGTTACAGTTTCAGATACACTCCAAACACGGAAGTCATTCTGCTACTCATACAGATCTCAACTTCAGATACGCTCCAGACACGGTTTCCATTCTATCACTTATTCAGATCCCAGTTACAATCTCAGATACACTCCAGACACGGAAGTCATTCTGCTACTCATACAGATCTCAACTTCAGATACAGTCCAGATACGCTCCAGACATGGTTGCCATTCTGTCACTTATTCAGATCCCAGTTATAGTTTCAGATACACTCCAGACACGGAAGTCATTCTGCTACTCATACAGATATCAACTTCAGATACAGTCCAGATACGCTCCAGACATGGTTGCCATTCTGTCACTTATTCAGATCCCAGTTACAGTTTCAGATACACTCCAGACACGGAAGTCATTCAGCTACTCATACAGATCTCAACTTCAGATACACTCCAGATACGCTCCAGACACGGTTGCCATTCTGTCACTTATTCAGATCCCAGTTACAGTTTCAGATACACTCCAGACCCGGAAGTCATTCTGCTACTCATACAGATCTCAACTTCAGATACAGACCAGATACGCTCCAGACACGATTGCCATTCTGTCACTTATTCAGATCCCAGTTATAGTTTCAGATACACTCCAGACACGGAAGTCATTCTACTACTCATACAGATCTCAAATTCAGATGTAGTTTTACACGGACTCATCATGAGGCAACCCTACACCGGTTCCTTCTCAAATTCAGATGTAGTTTTACACGGACTCATCATGAGGCAACCCTACACCGGTTCCTTCTCAAATTCAGATGTAGTTTTACACGGACTCATCATGAAGCAACCCTACACCGGTTCCTTCTCAGATTCAGATGCAGTTTCACACTGACTCATCATGAAGCAACCCTACAGCAGTTCCTTCTCAGATTCAGATGCAGTTTTACACGGACTCATCATGAAGCAACCCTACACCGGTTCCTTCTCAAATTCAGATGCAGTTTTACACGGACTCATCATAAAGCAACTCTACACAAGTTCCTTTTCAGGAAATTTCAAATGAGGTTCTACACGGACTGATCACTATTTAAATTCAACTTCTGAAAACAGTTTACGGAGTCTCCAAACACGGATGTTAATCTATCGCTTGTTCAGATTCAACTTTTGAAAACAGTTTACGGATGATTCTCTAAACATGGATGTCAATCCATTGCTTATTCATACCCCTAGTTCAGAGATTTTCCAAACATGGATACCTTTCCGATACTCACCCACTCACCTACGACATACAGTTCAATAAACATTCTTGGATGGCATCTTTAAGCCCATCTCCGACAAGTTTCTGTCACATCTCCAGATGGCATCTTTAAGCCCATCTCCGACAAGATTCTGTCACATCTCCAGATGGCATCTTTAAGCCCATCTCTGACAAGTTTCTGTCACATCTCCAAATGGAATCTTTAAGCCCATTCCCTTAACTATGCTTTGACGAGTGCAAATTTTTTGGCACTCTAGTGTCCAATCATCTTTTACCTTCGAGTCGCGAACGGCAAAACTGCCAGTCTAACTCTTCAGGTTCAAGAAGATTGAACAGGGGCAGTTGTTGTACCCCAAAATTTGCCCTCTCATTCTTCAAGGCCTTTCTCACAAGGATTCTCAAGGTTCAAGCTTGCACAAGTACTTTGGAATTTTCCAGTACCAAAATTAAAAGGAAACTGTCAAAAAGGGAGAAAACAGATAAAAATATGATTTTTACAAAATTTGGAGAAATACAAGTGTTCTTCGTTTCAGCTCCTTCGATTGGCCTTTTGGCCTCTTTTGATACAGGCTTTGGTTGCATCCTTCGACTAGGCGATGGCCTCTGGCACGCTGGCTTTGATTTACAAGGCAGGAGTTTCCTACATGCCACCTTCGATTGCATCTCTGGCCTTACTGGGTTCACAATGCCATGACTGCCTATTGCATGTTTCGTTTGGATGTCTGATGCTTGCATGCCTATACAAACTTTCCCTCCATGCTTTCCTTGACTCATAAAGTAATGACTAGTTACATACAAACTTTCATTTGAGCCATAACTTGCACGCAAAAGGCATCCCCCTTGCTAGCATGCACAAGGTACAAAGCCTCCTATAACTTCCTTCGATTCCAAGGCAAAAAGCTCCCTTTTGGTGTCCTTCGATTTGTACTTTTTTTGCCTCATGTATGCCTCTTTCGAATCTGGACATTTTGCCTCCTGCATGCCTCTTTCGTTTGGGCATGTGGCTCCCTTCGTGCAAGTCTTTGTTTGAGCATTGACCTTTTGTGTGCTTGCTTGGAGTCACAAATTTAGACCTCCTCCATGCAGGCTTCAACAAGACATTGACTATGTTTGTACTAGCTTCGATTGGACAACATTTCTCTTTAGTATGCTACATTTGCATCCTTTACAAACTTCAGCACATGGTTGATGGCCCCTTCAAAACACATATAGTGGTGGACTTGAGGGGCATACATATGAGTCCCTGTCAAAGGGTACACCTTACTAGTCCATTCGAAGGACACATTTGGCCCCTTCAAACGATGCACAAAGGTGATTCGTTCGAAAGACACTTATTGGAGGAAAGTCATACTGTTGTACCCCAAAATTTGCCCTCCCATATTCTTCAAGATTTGCCAAGATCAAGGTTCAAAATCTCTCAAGGGTTGCACAGTCCAATTACCTCCTAACACAGTCAAAAATTAGGGTTTTGGTTCTTGCAAAGAAGTTGAGGTTTTCAAGGGTCCAATCAAGTCCCATATGCCTACATACATTGTCAAGCATCCATATGTCAAGTTTCAAGACTCATAGCATCAAATTGCACAGTCAAAAGCCCTAATTGCTCCACAGTCAACTGTAGGGGCAAAATGGTCATTTGACAGTCAAAAGTCAAAATTTTTGGTCAACATCTTATTTTTAAGCCACAATCATCATTTGATCAATTCTTGATCATGATTCTCAAAGTATGGCTCAAAAAGTCTCAAGATGCAAAAGTTTCTATTTTTGGACAACTCAAAAAGTCAACTGCAAATTGACCAAGGCATAACTTCTTCATGTTTTATCAAAAAAATCCCCTCCAAAGCTCATTTTGAAGAGGATAACATTTCCTACAACTCATCTTCACACTTAAAGTCCAAGAAATGCTCTCACAAAAAGTTATCAATTTCAACATTATAGGTCATTTTCAAAAGTCAACAAAAAGGCACTTTAAGTCAAAGACCATAACTTGAGATTGGTAAATCAAAATGACATGGGACCAAAGACATTGGTTAGAGGACTTCAAGACCTTTCCAAAATGTCCAAGAACATGATCATAGCTTCAAAATTGAGCAATATATGCATTGGAGAAGTTGGGAAATTTTTGGGAACTTTGAAAAGTCAACTTTGCTTCAAACACTTCAAAATTGCTAATGGGCCTCAAATTCTTTCTTGAATCATTACCCAAAGCATATGCACGACCCATTAAGCTCAAAAGGATTTATTTTCTTATTTTTAATTAATTAATTGAATTTTTATTTACATTAATTCATTTAATTAGATTTAATTATGAGAAAAATATCAAATAATGGTTTTAAATCTTTTTTGTGCAGCAAATATCTTCCACACATGCTAGGGATTTCGTGCATCAATCAACAAGACCAAATCTTCCTTAATTGGATAGGTTTTCATGGCAAAAAGATTGAAAAAGATGTGATAAAAATCAAATATTCAAAACATAAATGCATGGATCTTTGGGCTTGTTTTTGACCTAATTTCATTCATGTACTTATGCACAACCAAACCTAATGCAAAGGGACACGAAAAAGTTGCTCAGAAGCATAGAATCAATTTGCAAAATTTCACCAAAAACTTGAAATCTGAAATCACAGTTAGAGCACGATTCAAAGCCTAAGACCTATTCCAAACTCTTGCTGAGACTTCCTTGAACATGTTGCAATCACTTTCCAGTCTCCATACTCCAAGAATTGGTAGAACAGAATCACGTTCATCACAAACTTTTCCATAATCGTTTTTTAATTTCCATGCATTATTCATGTGTTTTATTTGTTGATTTACACTAATCATGATGTTCTGAAGCGATTGGCATAGGTTAATTGACCTAACTCTGCCTGAATCCAAATCTTCCATTAAAGGATATTAGGTTTTCAGAACGTCCCAATTAGGGCTTTCTTGGTATGGAAAAATTAGACCTTCAAACTGGTACAGCTGAACTCGTGGCATCAAGACGAAGCTATTAAGACCATCGTGCCCTTTTTATATTAAGTACAGGCCTAATCGCTATTTTCACGTTTTCAGGTTGTGGGGGTTTAAAACCCCCGCTATTCATTCCTTTTTGTTTCAGGCAAACGAAGAAGAAAGCATGCGTGTCTTCATATGATAGGGGCATTCAAATATTTGGCGCGTGATTTTTGTTCATACCACTAACGCTTGTTTTTTTTATATAATAATCACTCTTCATTATATTAACTAACGCGCGCATTAGCTCAGTTGGTGGCTGAGGTGTCTTGCAGGTATAGGGACCTGGGTTCGATTCCCAGGTCCCCCATATGTTCAATAATTTTTGTCTCAATGTATTCCTATGCAGCATTCAACCAAAGGTTCACCATACACGCATATGCTAAGGCCTGACAAGTGGCTTCAAGGTCCAATCTGAAGGCTGCAGGATGAGGTCTATGGTACACTCAGTCAACCATCCCACATGTGATCCCAAGAAGTCAAAAAAGGCTTTGTTCTGGTGGGCCAAATTACTTCAAAAAACCTCCAAAATGGGCCAGACACCCCCCCTGGTTTGCATTATTTTTTTTTTCAATTATATTTACAATTCTTTTTAATTGTTTTTTTTAATTATTTTGTTAATTCACAAATAATAAATTTTCATAATAAAAAAATCAGAAACTAAAATTTTTTTTTTAATTAATATTTAATTTCACCATTTAAAATATTTTCTTTGTAAATAAATGTTAATAAGTAATTTAGTTAATTTAGGGTAAACTTTAATTTTTTTTCTTAATAAATAAAATACATAGAATTAGGTTTTGACATTTTATCTTTTCTTAATTAAATTTTTCTTATTTATTATCATTATTATTATTAATTATTATTTTTGTAAATAAATATGTAATTAATTAGTGTAAATTAGGTTAACTTGTATATTTTCTTTAATAATTAAAAATAACTTAGAATTAGGGTTTCTCTTGATTTTAATTTTCTTTATTTCATTAAATAACCAAAAACCTAAAAAACATTTATTTTCTTAATTAAATAATTAATTAGACTTTAATTCAATTTAATTTCTCAAAAGGGTTAAAACCCTCAGACGTTCTATTTTTATTCTTTCGCACATTTATTTTCTTTTCAAATATTATGTACCTGCTCAAGGCTTGTAATAGTAATTAGGAATTTATTTACTTTCCGCATCTTTTATCAAACGGGTCTTTGTAATTTGGCGATGTATAGACCCGCGCCTTGTAATAGCGTAGGATTTATCTTTCCGCATTTAAATTTCCGCACTTTTAAATTCTAATTGCATGAAAGAATGTATGGTTAATTAAAAACAAGCGTAGCTCACAATGCCCTTATCAAAGATAAATATTGACATGAAAATAACACATAAATTCACGCACCACTCCTAGGGTACGCCTCACCTGTTGCCTTCGAAACGTGGTCGTCAAGTATGAGACGTCTTAGTAAGTCCTTATGTCCATGATCCGGTTGCCTCGGAAAAGTTGCCTCGAAACGGTTGCCTCGAAACGGTTGCCTCGGAATAGTTGCCTCGAAACGGTTGCCTCAAATTAAACAAAAAGGATCAAGGACATAAGGGTAGCTTCTAAGGTGTTCTACTATTGCTTCGGTGACCACACTGTCCCTAAACTCGAATTGACCCGAACACCTCCAACGGTGGTGCTACCTACCTCTCAATGATGGGATGACACTACCTTAAGGACATTTACACAGCCTAATTCCTTAGGGTAGGTAGATGACTCATAGATACTTGCTCTATTCAAAAACAAATCAAAACTCTTTTCACACCGACACTTTTCAAAAAGCTTTCAAAACAATTTTTCAAACACTCTTGAGGACAGATACAAGAGTCACTTAGAAATCTTTCAAAATGAAACTTTTTTCAAACCCACTCATATTTGAAAAGCAAACACTTTTGAAAACACAATGAGCAAGTATCTAAGAGCCCATGGATAACCATGGATAGAAAGGGTGCTAACACCTTCCCTTTCTATAAATCTACCTCCCGAACCGAGAAACTATCTCATAAAGAATTTTACTGTGCTTTTGTCCTGTCCATGTTGGAGAAAATAAAAGACGGTGGCGACTCTTGCTACCGCGACATTTCGCGAACCAGCGTTAAACAGTCAGTTCTAAATCCACCGATCACAGAACTGGCGACTCTGTTGGGGACTCTTATAATGTGAGGTGTACCTTAGGACTAAGATCACTTGTGTTTTCAATTGTCTGAACTATTTGCTTTAAATTGTGGGACTGTCTCGGGAGTTCTATAGATCCTAAACCGGATCTGGGGGATACCTTCTTAGAAAGTAGCAACAAGACTGTGAGGGAACTGTGTGGGGTATATCGACATGGTTGAAGCAGTCTGCTACGTTGATGTGGCACTTTGGTGAGTACCGGTAACCCTTGAGTCTAGTCAAGGAGAGTACGGGGCCGCCGCGTGGTGTCGTGAAGCATCAACTGACCTTAGGAACCTTGATTGAACCATCTTGGCCTCTTTAGGGTAGTGAGATAACTGACTTTGGTGCAGTCCGAGGTTGGTTGATACTCAATGCTACACTCAATTGAGGGTTGTTTTCTTGGAATATTTCGGTCGCCAGTTCAGTGGCTAAATCGAAACGATGAACAATGAAAAGAATCCAATGATATTGGGACCCTTAGAACCCGGTTACTTCTGATAGGACAGGTTTTGAGCCCACCAACTTCAAGAGGGTAGTACCCCAAACTTCATGCTGGCCTAAACTCTAAGGGCTCTCTTGTGTGACTTGTGTGCCTTCCAACTCGACTATTTACATGCTTGTTATCTGAAACTTGGGTTTCTTGCAGGTTTTGTTTATAGTCCTTAATTGGGACTCATTACAGGGCCTACTTACATCACTCCACGCATAGCATAACATCATAACATCATACCATTGCATACATCCTGCACAAGGACTAACCCGTTTCAAGGATCTCAAGGGTCTGTGATGCAGGTCATGATGTACCAACTGTCTAGCAAGGGGCAAAGGGGATTTATTTTCCTCTAGCCAGGTTGATGACTTGAGTCAGGGGCTATGAACCACTCGATATGGTGAGCCTTGACCCTTGAAGAAGGACTCTCAACAACATGAATTTCCTTCAATCAAGCTACAAAATTCTAACCAATTTCTCTGTTTACCCCGCGAGATCCTTGGAAACATTGCATGCATATCATACATATCATTGCATTACAGGTACCCTTTTGACAGGTCACTTACCTTCTTCGCTGTTTATTTCAGCAGTCATCATGAATCCTGAATCATCCAATGAACAAGCTATCAAGGCCCTCCAGGCCCAGAATGCCCAGTTTCAAGAGTTGGTTATGAGCCTAGCCCATGGTCAACAGGAATTGAAGACTCTGATTCAGAAGAAGAAGAAGAAGAGGACGGTGCTGTTCAACCCTAGACGCAAATCTGGGAATGGATCACAAAATGAGGCTGAGCTGAATCCCCCATCTGTTGAAAAAGGCAGCCCCCATGAGAGAGAGGTTCCTAGTCCAGTGGTCTCCGACAATGAGACGGAGTTCAATGACGAATAATACCCTTCAGCTGAGGACAGGTATAAACAGTTGGAAGACCGGCTAAGTGCTATGGAGATACAAAAAGTGCCCGGTTTGGACTTCGAAGATCTAGGTCTGTCTTCTGGGGTAGTAATCCCGCACAATTTCAAGGCACCTGCCTTTGCAAAGTACGACGGGGCATCCTGTCCTAAGCTGCATCTCAGGTCTTACATAAGGAGGATCCAGCCCTACACGGATGACAAGAATTTGTGGATTCACTTCTTTCAGGACAGTCTGTCAGGAACCCAACTCGACTGGTTCTATCAACTGAATGGAGCTAACATCCGCAGCTGGGAGGACTTGGCCACTGCATTCTACAAGCAGTACCAGTACAATGCCGACCTTGCTCCCACGCGCACTCAGCTTTAGGGAATGTCTATGGGGGTAGGCGAAGGTTTCAAAGAATATGCTCAAAAATGGAGGGACCTTGCTGGAAGGGTACAACCACCTCTAACTGACAGTGAGCTTGTGGACATGTTCTTGGGGACCCTGTCTGGACCTTTCTTCAACCATCTGATTGGGAATTCTTCTGCTGGGTTTACAGATTTGATCTTGACTGGGGAAAGAATTGAAGCTGGTATCAAGGCTGGGAAGATTCAAGAGGCCGCACCTTCTGATACTCACAAAAAGCCTTACACGGGGAAGAAAGAGTCTAATGCTGCATATAGCCAAAAGAGTCGTCATGACCAACATGCAGGGGCAGTCATGATCTCTGGTTCTGCACCACGCCGCCAACCACAAAAGGGAAATCAGCAAAGGCCGGACGAGCCTAAAAGAAAATTCACCAACATCAACATGCCATTGTCACAAGCATTGCAGCACATGTTAAAAATGAATCTGATTGCGGTGATCAACCCTCTTGCAAATCCCAAGACCTCTTCTCCAAACTACAACCCAGAAGCGAGGTGTACTTATCATTCTGATAGCCCGGGGCACGATACTGAGGATTGTTGGGCGCTAAAATACAAGATCCAGAATATGATCGACACTAAGGAGATTGAATTCGAGCCTGCTGAGACTCCCAATGTGATCACTGCTCCCTTGCCAAAACATGGCTAGGATTGGAAATTTTTGTTCATTCGAATGTTCAAGTTGTAATTTTCTTTTGATTGTTCAAACATTTTATTTCATGTCAAACTTGGTTATTTCATTAATGCATTACACGTGTCTGTTTTGAAGTAATTGTGTTCACTATATTCAAAATTGCTTTTATTTTTGATGTTCAACTCTCGATTAATAATTCTAAGCCTCTTGAGGGAGGATGACGAAAATGATACCACAATCTACAATATGCTTTTGAATAGACCCCGCTGATGAGGTACAGGCATTGTTTCAATTCCTAAACACTGGAGTTATAAGGAAGATAATCCTTCGTCAACCCCTTTTGAGCCAAATAAGTAGGAGTTTTTCTTTTCGAAAATTAAAACCCTTAATCATAACCTGGGGCAGGGTAGTTTTCTCAGTTGATCCAGGTGCACAATGAATGACATCAAAAGAAGTCCTTCCGAGACAAAAAGACAGTGATGATTCCGAATAATTAAAGGCATGCAGTCATTATATCTCAGAAATAAAAGCCCAATAAGTCAAAACCTATGAAGGAGACTTACAAAACTGGGGCATCCCGCTGACTGTAAATACAAAAAGAAACAGTTCAGGCAAAAAACAGGGATAACGAAATCAAAAAAAGAAAGAGGTCCTACAAACCCTCCATAAAAAAGAACTGACTGCCTGTTCAAAATAAATTGTCAATATCCGAACCATCACCGGAATATCAGAGCAAAGACTCAAACAAGGTCTAATGCATAATCAGTTGAGTTTAGGTTTGAAGAACATCACGAAGAGCGGGTGGGTACAAATATAATTTGAGCCTTTATCCTTTGTTTCTTAAACTGTGAACCAGGCCACGTTATAACCCTCAAAAGTCCTAGCTGAAGCATGGGTTAGTTCAAAAGCATACTGTTACAAAGGTATCCTGACTCCTTAAGGCTTGCGGTAAATAACGAGTTGACATCACAATTTACAAAATTCACTTGTGTTTTATGAAAAATGCATTTTCAAAAAACTTCAAGACAGACATAAGCTTTGCATTTTTGAAATAACATTGCTTGCACATATAACCTTTTGTTTGAACAGCATAGAAATTTGCACGAAGAATATCTAGTGAACAAAAGCACCTCCAATCAAGGGGCATGGCATGATCATTGTCCATCATCTGGGGCAGTCCAGTCAAGATTCGGAGAATCTCTCAAAAGGCCAATCGGCTTGGGGCAAATCTCCATCTGGATCACTTGGGGCATTGGACGATCAAACGAAAATCTTCTGGTGGTATGGTAACACTGCACTACTGACAGGGGCACCTCCTTATATCCTGAGAGTACGGACATAGTAAAAAAAATACTATGCAAAATCAAAGACCTGTTAGGTTGACATACCTAGGCAAAAATAAGGGCTTCCCGGCGAACCAAAAGGGTTCGGGCAAAAATAAGGGATGTGTTGTACCCCAAAATTTGCCCTCGCGTTTTTCCACAAGAAATCTCAACTTCAGACATTTCCTGACTTTTCAAACTGGCTCAAGAATCGGACAAACGGACTTTTCTTGTCAGTCAAGCGAAATTAGGGTTTTTACTGATTTTCAGAGCTCTGGATTGTTTCACAGTTGGTTTAGGGTTTTGGATGATTTTTGGTTCAATTTTGATCAAGCGAACGCTATTTGGCATTTAATCAGGAATTAAGGGTTTTATGGGCATATTCTCAGAAGAATTTAAATTCCACAAGCACTTTGCAGCTTATTCCGAGATTCGGGTTAAAATTCGTGTTATCTTGATTTAATCAGTAAGAGGAGGCAATTGGTTTGAATTCACCAGTCAAAAGATATATGCAGTATTGGATTCACGGTGTTTATGGCAAATCAATGAAGAAGGAATGCGCTTGATCAGTTTATTGTGGTTGACTGCTGCTTTATTTTGGATATTGGAAGAGACAGGTTTAATTGATCAATATTGTTTTATTTAAGTTATTTATTATTCTAAAATTGAATGATTGAAATTTATTTTTCAATTGTTTTAATTCAAAGAGTTTTAAATAAATAAATAAACAATAAAGAAAATTAGAATTAATTGGATAATTTAGATTTTATTGATATTTGAATTATTTGTACAAATTGTTGTTTATAATTTAAATTACAAACAATAATATACATTAATTTAAATATTAAATGAAATAAAAAGCTATCCTATTTCTAATATTCTTCATTCTTCACTCCGCTCCGGTGCTCCATTTTTTATCTGCAAAAAGAAGAAGAAAAGTCAGAAAGCAGTTAAATTAAAAGAGACAGATAAAATTTGCTCATCATTAGGGGCCACTGACTGGGATCAGTTGACCCTCTCTGCAAATCACGGGATTTCTCCCGGTTCACAGAGAGGGAAGATTTTTATTCATAAATGCAAATGTCAAAGGCATAAAATCCAAAGTTCAAACTGCATAGTTCAAATCCAATTCCATATCTATCAAAAGCAAAAGAGCAATTTACTGTCAAAAGCATAAGTCTACTCAAGGCTGCCAATAAAAAGATTTTGGAAAGGATACCAATAAAAGCATACAAGCTGTCAAAGAAGATTTTGGAAAAGATATCAATGCAAAGTCAGCGCACAAAGCTGTCAAAAGAAGGATAAAGATGCAGAGAAGTGGTATGCAAGCAACTTGAATCTTAAATCATCATTTCCCATAGGCCCCTTCAGAACAAAGTACAACATAAATCATATAATAATATATTAACTGTACTTTGGAGAGAAAAAGAGAGATAAAGCAGCAATAGGCAGGTTTGAGGCTTAGACAGTAGGACATAACAAAAAAGATATACAAAAGATAGAGAACACAGTTCAGAAGAGGGATAGAAAAGAGAAAGATATACAAAACTCAGAGCCTGCATCATCTTTGAAAGCACACAACCTCAAGCTTCAAACTGATAACCTGCTAGGCCATCAAACAAGTTTCAAAAACTACCCAAAACCTGCTAATGCCTTAACCTGTCTGTCATCAAACTGAAGCAAATCAAACACATCTCAAACTTCATACCAGAACCTACCATAACCTGAAACACCTCAAACCCATCCAAAAACTAGACTAAAACCCAACACAGTTCAGCAGGCAGTTCAGAGAGGAAGAAAAAGATACAAAGCAAGCTTTACCAAAAACCTGTCTACTGATAAAGCACAAGCCTCAACAGAACCCAATCTACCAGCATAACAACCAAATAACCACAAACCTGTCCAGTTCCCACAAAAACCATTCAAGGCCTCATCCTGCAATAAGACAATATCCAACTCAAAGCCAACATAACTCGAAACATACAAACACATACACAGAACTACCGACACCCTGTCTTAACCTCAAAACCTGCTAATGCTCTGAACCTGCCTAACCACACAAAACTGATAAACCAGCACCCTGTTCAAACACCCAAATTTTGGCCTTAAACACCAAAAATCCTCAACATACAAATCTGCATCAGTGAACCATTACAAATGCATAACATCAAACCTGAAGCATGAACCTTCCATAACCAAACCCAAACACCAAGCCTCAGAGTTTCTTCCCTCATCATAGGCGATAAACGATTCAAAGGCATTCAAATACATAGCATCCAACATAAACAGGCATCCAGAAGTGCACGTACAAGGCCCTCAGACCTCTGGGATCATCACAGGGCAACAAGAGAAGAAGAGAGAAAGCGTCAAGGGCATACTCAGAAGCATGTTCAGGGCAACATAGGCAACAACATAGGCAAATCGTTCAAGAAGGAAAACTCAACAAATATTCAAAGGTAACCCACGAGCCCTCAGTAGAAAACATCATTGGGCAATAAAATTCAAAACAATCAAAGCAACCACCCAAGGTAACACAGGCCAGAGGGAGAAGAGTAGTATCAAAAGCAACCAACAATTCAAAGGGACATGCAGTAGAAGAGATAAAGAAGCGAATTAAAAAGGGTTCTCAGCATAAATCATCATCAAAACCCTAAGGAGCATCATAAAACCTAACCAGGGTCAACAGAAGCAAAGACTCGTCACCGTTCACGCCGTTCCGGCCTCCTGAGAGCCATTCCTCCGCCTCTCCTCCATCTCCAAAAACGAAGGTAGTACAATCTTCTCCCTCTTCTCTTCTCCTTCATCTCATAATGAAAGGTAAAAGTTAAGACTCAAATCAAAAACCACGCAAATTCGTAAAAAAAAACAGAGATACGAACATAAACACTAAAATGAACCTTGCATCAAGAGAACGTTGAGACCGTGCTATGGAGGGAAGAGAGGTTCGAGGTTGACACTGGTGGCCGGAGGGATGAGTTGCTCAGGAAGCTTGCAAGGACGAAGATGAGCGAATGCACGAACGGCGCCGCTACGAGCCCTAGCTTTCGTTCTGAACAAACCTTCCCTAACCCTAAATTCGTTTCAAGTTTAACATGGGCTTGACCCGTTTCTGCCTTCCTCTAAAGCCCAACAAAAATCACTAACATTTCTTTTATAACAAATACTTGATTTGCACTAATCTTTTTCTTCTTTACTAAATCATACATTTTTCTAACTTAGCATTTTGTCATATATTAAGTTGAAAATACTTTCTTTTTATTTTGTTTACCCTTTTAAATAAAAAATGTATTTTGTACATACTAAAATAAATATACATTTTCTTGCATAATTTAAAATTTCTTAAAACATTTTATACCTAATTTAATTAGAAACTTGAATATTCTATTAAAAACATTTTATTTTGTACATACATTTTAAAACATTAATTTTGTACATATTATACATTTTATCATATAATTAAAATTGAAAACTTTTTAATTAACATACATATTTGTACATAATAATAGAAATACATTTTTCTCTAGTATTAAAATTCACAAACATTTGGTTAAGATACTTTTTGTATATAAACGAATAAAGATACATTTTTTTTAATTAAAACTTGAACATTTGAGTTAAAACATTTTTCCTTTATACATAATTAAATATACAAATCAAAGATACCTATTTAGGTCAAAAACCCTAATACGCATTAAATTCACATTATCGCACTTGTAAATAATCACACAATACATATACATCTCACACTTACACTTACACTTGCACAATGCATTCACATTGCCCTATACACATTTTTATCTTATATTTGTATATTCGATATTCACATTTTGATCGCACATTCGATTTGGTTGTAACTTATTGGATACTATAAGTCTCATCCCCTTTTGTACATTTATACCCCCACTCCCGGACACTATTTTGTAATAGCGTAGATTTTACATTCCGCAATTTACAGTTTTCCAATTATACCATGGTTAGACCTAGGGTTTGTATGTACATAAAATCAAACGCTAGATAACCTAATACAAGACAAATACATGTAATCAATACACAATCACACTTGCACCCTCTAGGATAATCCCACATGTTGCCTTCCAAAATGGGCCATGCTTGCACGTCGAGTATCTTTGGCAAAACAAAATCAAATGATCATAAGTCCCTCAAAGTGTTGCCTAAACGGAATGATCATAGTCCCTTCAAAGCAAATTGCCAAAGACACTTGGCACCATTGCATCCATGGTCCATACGATGACCCGCGCCCGTTCCGAATAAACTTCCTAAACGCAAGATTGTCTACCAATTTCAATGGTAGAACAAAATTGTTAAAAGGGGTTAAAACATGACAAAAAACCTTTGAGTACAATAGGGTAGACAAACTCTCTTAGTTACTTGAGATCAAACTTGCAAAAACACTTGCCTTCTTTTCAAAAACCACAATCCATAACACTTTCAAAACAAACTCTCAAAAACATTTGAAAACATCTTTTCGAAAAGATTCACACTTTTGTAAAACACTCAAACACGAGTCAAATACATTAGTTGCCTAAGACAAGGCATCTTTTTCCAAAACATTTTCAAAAAAGTACCCACACACACACCATTTTCAAAGCAATCGAAAAATAAAGCAAGTGATCTAAAAAACCAAGTAACTAAGAGCCCATGGATAACCATGGATGAAAAGGGTGCTAATACCTTCCCTTTTCATAATCTACCCCCGAACCCACGAAATATCTCAAAAGGTTTTTGCTGTGCTTTTTTAACCTTTCCTTTAGGATAAAATAAAAAGTCGGTGGCGACTCTTGCTCAACCGCACAAGTGCGAATGCGAACGCAAACCTCAAGTCAGTTCTCCCACCGTATCACAGAACTGGCGACTCTGCTGGGGAGAATTCTAAAAGTGGGGTTACCTTAGGGTTTTAGATCACCTTTGTTTTCAAATTGATTGCTTTGCTTGCTTTACATTTGTGGGCTTTGTATCGGAGTTTTATAGATCCTAACCCGGATCTGGGGAAACCCTTTTAGGTAGCATAATCTGTGAGGGACCTGTCCGGCGTATACCGACATGGGTGAAGCAGTGGCTACGTTGGTGTGGCGTCTTGGTCTATACCGATATCCCTCGTGTTCAGACGGGGAGAATATGGGTCTTCCAAGGAGTCATTAAGCACCAACCGACCTTAGAACCCTAATTGACCAACTTGGCCATTAGAACAGTAGCAGTATGCTACACTCATTGAGGCTAAACTCTCGAGATGGTTCCGGCCGCGAGAAAAGGTTGCGATGCTGGAGTTATGACCGATTGAGGGTAGCCAATGATATGAGATCCTCTAGAACCCGGTTACTTTTGATAGGACAGGTTTTAACCAACAAACTGAAAGCGGGTAGTACCTGAACCTCATGCAAGCCTAAACTTAAGGCCTTGTGTGCTTTGTGTGAATATTGTTTGCCTGTATATACACTTACTTGCTTGTGCATACATGTACATAACATCATAACATCATACCATAGCATTTTAGCATTTTCAATAACCATTTCAGGGATCTCGAGGGTTCTTTTGATGCAGGGTTACGTTGAACCAGACATCTATCAAGGGGCAAGAGGTTTCTCCTCTAACCAATACAATCAAAGATCAAGTGCAACAACTTGAATCAGTGGCTATGACCCACTCGACATGGTGAGCTCGATTCTAGTGGAAAGACATCCACCGATACAAGGCTCTCCAATCAAAAGTTCAAGTACAACAACTTGAATCAGTGGCTATGACCCACTCGACATGGTGAGCTTGATTCTCGTGGAAGGACATCCACCGACACAAAGCTCTCCAATCAAAGTTCAAGAACAACAACTTGAATCGGTGGCTATGACCCACTCGACATGGTGAGCTTGATTCTCGTGGAAGGACATCCACCGACACAAAGCTCTCCAATCAAAGTTCAAGAACAACAACTTGAATCGGTGGCTATGACCCACTCGACATGGTAAGCTTGATTCCCGTGGAAGGACGTCCATCGGTGCAGAGATCTCCCATCCAAGAGCAAAGTTCAACCTCTAACATTTTCTTGTGTTTACCCCAAGAGATCCTTGAAAGCATGCATCCACATATCATGCATTTCATTTTGACAATCTTTCCTTTTTCAGGTTTCCTTACTCTCCTGCTGTTTATTTCAGCAAGAGATGGCTCTAGAAAGGTCTGTCAAAGACATCCAAGACCAGACTGCTCAGCTGCAGGAGATGTTCCTGAACTTGTCTCTGGGGCAAGAAGAGATGAAAGCTCTCCTCACCAAAGGCCTGGGGAATTCCAACAATGCCAGGAGTGATCAGATTGCGGAGCTGCAGTTTGATCTGACAACACTGAGGACTCAAATGATGGGACAGTTGGTGGGCCAGATGGCTCTCATCCAAGACCTATCTCAAAGACAAGAGGAACTCAGAGTTCTTGTCCGCCAACTGCTTCCAAACAACCAACTGGGGCAAACATCTGAGGTTGAAGAGCAAGTCACCGCTCAGCCTCCACCCACTCAAGAAGACAAGGGGAAAGCTCCTTTACTTGCTTCAGGGTCACAAACCCATCAACAACCTCGCCAGCGTCAACGGGACAATCGGCATAAGCAAGAAAAGTCGGGAAGACAGTTTACGGAGACTGAAATACCATCATTCTTCATACTGAAGCGCCTGCTGGAGGTCGATTTGCTCACCTTAAAGGACCCTCCTCAGAAGCTCAATATCTCCTCTCCTCACTTTAATCCCGACGCATTCTGTGTTTACCACTCCTACAGCCCGGGACACAGTACCAACGACTGTTGGGCCTTGAAGAACAAGATTCAAGATCTGATTGACATTGGGGTGCTGGAATTCATGCCAGACGGCGAGATGAAGATCTTCCGTTAAAGGGTTCTCCGCTTGAAGTGACGAAGCTCAAGCTGAAAGACTTTTGCTTCTTTCTGAATTTTCAAAGTTGTAATTTCTTTTGTTGTCAAAACAATTATCTGTTGATGTTAAACCCTGTTTTCATTAATGCATTGCATATGTTTGTCTTGAATTCATCCATTCGTTTCACTACTCTTATGCTTTTCTGTATGATATTTGACTCCTGATGAAAAGCTGCAAGCCTTTAGAGGGAGGATGACGAAACAATACCATGATCTTATACAATATGCTTTTGAACAGACCTTGCTGATGATGTACAGGCATTTCTTTCAATTCCCAAACACTGGAGTTATAAGGAAGTTAATCCCTAGTCAACCCCTTCGAGCCAAAGAAGTAGGAATTTTCTGTTCTAAACAATCGAAACCCTTGATATAAACCCGGGGCAGGGTAGTATCTCAGTTAATTCAAGAGAAATGCGCGTTGAAGTCGCAAACTCTCCGTTCGTAATACAACGAACAACATCAAAAGAGAAAGCATTCCTTTGGAATCAAAAGACAAGGGTGGTTCCCTATCACATAGACAGTCAATCTCTCAAAAGAGAAAAGCCCACCAAGCCAAGACCTATAAAGGAGGCTTAAGAAAGCTGGGGCATCCCGCTGACAGTAATCCCGAAAACGGTAACAGTCAGGCAAAAGTCAGGGATAACAAATCAATATCAAAATAGTGAGGTCATTACAAAACCCTCAACAACATGAAAAGTGTTGTAAAAGAAAAGAGGAGATGATGACTGTCTCCCAAATTCAAACTGGTGAACCATTGCCCAAAGTCGTTCCAAACTCGAAACAGAGTGTGACGCACAATTAACTGAGCTTAGGTTGAAGAACATCACGAAGAGCGGGTGGATACAAATATACTTTGAGCCTTTATCCTTTGTTTCTTAAACCGTGAACCGGACCACGTTACAACCCTTCAAAAGTCCTAATTGAAGCATGGGTTAGTTCGAAAGCATACTGTTACAAAAGGTATCCTGACTCCTGTAGGGCTTTGCTCTAAATCTTGTGTTGACTTATCTTATGAAAAGTTTTCTGCTAAAAACGCATTTTTCAAAACTTCGAGACAAATATAAACTTTGCATTATTCGAATATCACTGTCTGCATTTGACCCTTTTATTTGACAGCGAAGAAATTCATACAGCGAATGTTCGGAGGAACGAAAACTCTCTCAGTAAGTCAAAATCACTTCAAGAGGATAACACTTCCATCAAATCTCCTATCAGCAAGGGGCATGACATGTCACAATTCAATTAACCTGGGGCAGTCCAGTCAAGGTCCAACAGATCTTTCAAAGTACAGTTAACCTGGGGCAGTCCAGTCAAGATTTCAAGAAATCTCTCAATATGCAGAGTAATCCGATTCAAGATTCCTTCATCACCACATGGGGCATTCGAATGTCAAAAGTGTCCAACAAATCAACTACAACATTTCCAGATTCGATTCCTGTATCCAGCCAGGGCATATCTGTTGACTACATTTCCAGACTCGACTCCTGTATCTAGCCAGGGCACGTCTGAAGAGTTCGAAGATTCGATTCCTGTATCCTGCCAGGGCATATCTGTTGACGACTATTTCCAGATTCGATTCCTGTATCCAGCCAGGGCATATCTGTTGACTACATTTCCAGACTCGACTCCTGTATCTAGCCAGGGCACGTCTGAAGAGTTCGAAGATTCGATTCCTGTATCCAGCCAGGGCATATCTATCAACTATCACCTTTCCAGATTCGATTCTTGTATCCAGCCATGGCATGTCTGAAGAATTCCAGATCAACACCTGTAACAATCCAGGAAACATCTGTGAACGACCGATGGTAGACCAACACCTGTAATAAGCCAGGAATTTATCTACATCACCACTTGGGGCATTCGAATGTCAAAAGTGTTCAAAACAGATGCAGTTTTACACAAGCTCATCATCAGGGAGCCCTACACCGGTTCCTCTTCAGGACTTCTGAAACAAGTTTACGGATTCTTCCCAACAACGGATGTCAATCTACCGATTTGTTCAGACTCTTCACAATTTCTGAAAATAGTTTACGGATTCTTCCCAACAACGGAAGTCAATCTACCAACTTGTTCAGACTCTTCTCAACCTTTGAAATTAGTTTACGGACGCTTCCCAATAACGGATGCGGCTCTATTGCTGATTCAACTTCAAGATTTCTGAAAATAGTTCACGGGTTCTCCAAGTAACGGATGTTAGCATATCGCTTGTTCAGATTCATCTCAAGATAACAACCACGGAAGATCGCGCTCGCGAAAATTCTCCCTATCCCCAGCGGAGTTCATCAAAATCCCCAGCCAGAGAATCCTCCGGAATTCAATTTCCCTCAGAGTTTAAGCTTCAGTATCCCCAGCGGAGCCAGACTTTTTGAACCTTCTCCCCACAGAGTTTTGGGAAGGCAAATCTTGAGTTTTGGGAAGGAAAATCTTGAGTTCCCCAGTGAAGTCTCCAGAGTTACTTCCCATCAAGCTGACGATTCTCAAATCTGGTCTTCCCAGCATGAGTCTACTAGTTTGGAACTCCCCAGTAGAGGTCATCAGGAATTCTCTTCTCCAGCAACAGCCAAGGATTTATTTTCCCCGGCAGCAATCAAGACGCTTTATCTTCAGCCATTTCGGTTTCATGTATCCTTGGCAAGATTAGCTCATCAGCTTACATGCGCGTTCATCGCATTCATTCATAAATATTGATGTCACGTACATTGCATCATGCATCATAACATTGCATACAACTAACCCTTTGCCTTTTCAGGTAAGATCAGTCGACAGACACAGATCATCTCCCGAGATTCATCCAGAAATAGTTCAGATGTGACCCAGACACGGCGACATTCTGATACTTATTCCAGATTCATTCAGACGCATCATCAGGGAACCCTACACCGGTTCCTCTTCAAGACTTCTGAAACAAGTTTACGGATTCTTCCCAACAACGGATGTCAATCTACCGATTTGTTCAGACTCTTCACAATTTCTGAAAATAGTTTACGGATTCTTCCCTACAACGGATGTCAATCTACCAACTGATTCAGACTCTTCTCAACTTTTGAAGACAGTTTACGGATTCTTCCCTACAACGGATGTCAATCTACCAACTGATTCAGACTCTTCTCAACTTTTGAAGACAGTTTACAGATTCTTCCCTACAACGGATGTCAATCTACCAACTGATTCAGACTCTTCTCAATTTTTGAAAATAGTTTACGGACGCTTCCCAACAAAGGATGTTGCTCTATTGCTTATTCAATCTCAACTCCTGAAATAGTTTACAGATTCTCTAGACATGGACGTCAATCTGTTGCTTGTTCGGACCCCGACTCAGAAATGTTCCAAAACATGGATGCCCTTCTGATACTTGTCCACTCACCATTAACATACAGTTCAACATGTCCAGATGGCATCTATAAGCCCATCCTCCTACCAGCAGTCGCCGAATGGCATCTGTAAGCCCATTCCTAGATGGCATCTCTAAGCCCATCCCCCGACAAAATTCTGTCGCACCAGATGGCATCTTTAAGCCCATCACCAAATGGCATCTTTAAGCCCATTCACCTCCACCATCAGATCGCCGAGTGCAAATTTTCTGGGCACTTTAGTGTCCAATCTCCTTTTACCTTCAAGTCGCGAAAGGCAAACTTGCCAATCTAACTCTTCAGGTCCAAGAAGATTGAACAGGGGCAACTGTTGTACCCCAAAATTTGCCCTCGCGTTTTTCCACAAGAAATCTCAACTTCAGACATTTCCTGACTTTTCAAACTGGCTCAAGAATCAGACAAACGGACTTTTCTTGTCAGTCAAGCGAAATTAGGGTTTTTACTGATTTTCAGAGCTCTGGATTGTTTCACAGTTGGTTTAGGGTTTTGGATGATTTTTGGTTCAATTTTGATCAAGCGAACGCTATTTGGCATTTAATCAGGAATTAAGGGTTTTATGGGCATATTCTCAGAAGAATTTAAATTCCACAAGCACTTTGCAGCTTATTCCGAGATTCGGGTTAAAATTCGCGTTATCTTGATTTAATCAGTAAGAGGAGGCAATTGGTTTGAATTCACCAGTCAAAAGATATGTGCAGTATTGGATTCACGGTGTTTATGGCAAATCAATGAAGAAGGAATGCGCTTGATCAGTTTATTGTGGTTGACTGCTGCTTTATTTTGGATATTGGAAGAGACAGGTTTAATTGATCAATATTGTTTTATTTAAGTTATTTATTATTCTAAAATTGAATGATTGAAATTTATTTTTCAATTGTTTTAATTCAAAGAGTTTTAAATAAATAAATAAACAATAAAGAAAATTAGAATTAATTGGATAATTTAGATTTTATTGATATTTGAATTATTTGTACAAATTGTTGTTTATAATTTAAATTACAAACAATAATATACATTAATTTAAATATTAAATGAAATAAAAAGCTATCCTATTTCTAATATTCTTCATTCTTCACTCCGCTCCGGTGCTCCATTTTTTATCTGCAAAAAGAAGAAGAAAAGTCAGAAAGCAGTTAAATTAAAAGAGACAGATAAAATTTGCTCATCATTAGGGGCCACTGACTGGGATCAGTTGACCCTCTCTGCAAATCACGGGATTTCTCCCAGTTCACAGAGAGGGAAGATTTTTATTCATAAATGCAAATGTCAAAGGCATAAAATCCAAAGTTCAAACTGCATAGTTCAAATCCAATTCCATATCTATCAAAAGCAAAAGAGCAATTTACTGTCAAAAGCATAAGTCTACTCAAGGCTGCCAATAAAAAGATTTTGGAAAGGATACCAATAAAAGCATACAAGCTGTCAAAGAAGATTTTGGAAAAGATATCAATGCAAAGTCAGCGCACAAAGCTGTCAAAAGAAGGATAAAGATGCAGAGAAGTGGTATGCAAGCAACTTGAATCTTAAATCATCATTTCCCATAGGCCCCTTCAGAACAAAGTACAACATAAATCATATAATAATATATTAACTGTACTTTGGAGAGAAAAAGAGAGATAAAGCAGCAATAGGCAGGTTTGAGGCTTAGACAGTAGGACATAACAAAAAAGATATACAAAAGATAGAGAACACAGTTCAGAAGAGGGATAGAAAAGAGAAAGATATACAAAACTCAGAGCCTGCATCATCTTTGAAAGCACACAACCTCAAGCTTCAAACTGATAACCTGCTAGGCCATCAAACAAGTTTCAAAAACTACCCAAAACCTGCTAATGCCTTAACCTGTCTGTCATCAAACTGAAGCAAATCAAACACATCTCAAACTTCATACCAGAACCTACCATAACCTGAAACACCTCAAACCCATCCAAAAACTAGACTAAAACCCAACACAGTTCAGCAGGCAGTTCAGAGAGGAAGAAAAAGATACAAAGCAAGCTTTACCAAAAACCTGTCTACTGATAAAGCACAAGCCTCAACAGAACCCAATCTACCAGCATAACAACCAAATAACCACAAACCTGTCCAGTTCCCACAAAAACCATTCAAGGCCTCATCCTGCAATAAGACAATATCCAACTCAAAGCCAACATAACTCGAAACATACAAACACATACACAGAACTACCGACACCCTGTCTTAACCTCAAAACCTGCTAATGCCCTGAACCTGCCTAACCACACAAAACTGATAAACCAGCACCCTGTTCAAACACCCAAATTTTGGCCTTAAACACCAAAAATCCTCAACATACAAATCTGCATCAGTGAACCATTACAAATGCATAACATCAAACCTGAAGCATGAACCTTCCATAACCAAACCCAAACACCAAGCCTCAGAGTTTCTTCCCTCATCATAGGCGATAAACGATTCAAAGGCATTCAAATACATAGCATCCAACATAAACAGACATCCAGAAGTGCACGTACAAGGCCCTCAGACCTCTGGGATCATCACAGGGCAACAAGAGAAGAAGAGAGAAAGCGTCAAGGGCATACTCAGAAGCATGTTCAGGGCAACATAGGCAACAACATAGGCAAATCGTTCAAGAAGGCAAACTCAACAAATATTCAAAGGTAACCCACGAGCCCTCAGTAGAAAACATCATTGGGCAATAAAATTCAAAACAATCAAAGCAACCACCCAAGGTAACACAGGCTAGAGGGAGAAGAGTAGTATCAAAAGCAACCAACAATTCAAAGGGACATGCAGTAGAAGAGATAAAGAAGCGAATTAAAAAGGGTTCTCAGCATAAATCATCATCAAAACCCTAAGGAGCATCATAAAACCTAACCAGGGTCAACAGAAGCAAAGACTCGTCACCGTTCACGCCGTTCCGGCCTCCTGAGAGCCATTCCTCCGCCTCTCCTCCATCTCCAAAAACGAAGGTAGTACAATCTTCTCCCTCTTCTCTTCTCCTTCATCTCATAATGAAAGGTAAAAGTTAAGACTCAAATCAAAAACCACGCAAATTCGTAAAAAAAACAGAGATACGAACATAAACACTAAAATGAACCTTGCATCAAGAGAACATTGAGACCGTGCTATGGAGGGAAGAGAGGTTCGAGGTTGACACTGGTGGCCGGAGGGATGAGTTGCTCAGGAAGCTTGCAAGGACGAAGATGAGCGAATGCACGAACGGCGCCGCTACGAGCCCTAGCTTTCGTTCTGAACAAACCTTCCCTAACCCTAAATTCGTTTCAAGTTTAACATGGGCTTGACCCGTTTCTGCCTTCCTCTAAAGCCCAACAAAAATCACTAACATTTCTTTTATAACAAATACTTGATTTGCACTAATCTTTTTCTTCTTTACTAAATCATACATTTTTCTAACTTAGCATTTTGTCATATATTAAGTTGAAAATACTTTCTTTTTATTTTGTTTACTCTTTTAAATAAAAAATGTATTTTGTACATACTAAAATAAATATACATTTTCTTGCATAATTTAAAATTTCTTAAAACATTTTATACCTAATTTAATTAGAAACTTGAATATTCTATTAAAAACATTTTATTTTGTACATACATTTTAAAACATTAATTTTGTACATATTATACATTTTATCATATAATTAAAATTGAAAACTTTTTAATTAACATACATATTTGTACATAATAATAGAAATACATTTTTCTCTAGTATTAAAATTCACAAACATTTGGTTAAGATACTTTTTGTATATAAACGAATAAAGATACATTTTTTTTAATTAAAACTTGAACATTTGAGTTAAAACATTTTTCCTTTATACATAATTAAATATACAAATCAAAGATACCTATTTAGGTCAAAAACCCTAATACGCATTAAATTCACATTATCGCACTTGTAAATAATCACACAATACATATACATCTCACACTTACACTTACACTTGCACAATGCATTCACATTGCCCTATACACATTTTTATCTTATATTTGTATATTCGATATTCACATTTTGATCGCACATTCGATTTGGTTGTAACTTATTGGATACTATAAGTCTCATCCCCTTTTGTACATTTATACCCCCACTCCCGGACACTATTTTGTAATAGCGTAGATTTTACATTCCGCAATTTACAGTTTTCCAATTATACCATGGTTAGACCTAGGGTTTGTATGTACATAAAATCAAACGCTAGATAACCTAATACAAGACAAATACATGTAATCAATACACAATCACACTTGCACCCTCTAGGGTAATCCCACATGTTGCCTTCCAAAATGGGCCATGCTTGCACGTCGAGTATCTTTGGCAAAACAAAATCAAATGATCATAAGTCCCTCAAAGTGTTTCCTAAACGGAATGATCATAGTCCCTTCAAAGCAAATTGCCAAAGACACTTGGCACCATTGCATCCATGGTCCATACGATGACCCGCGCCCGTTCCGAATAAACTTCCTAAATGCAAGATTGTCTACCAATTTCAATGGTAGAACAAAATTGTTAAAAGGGGTTAAAACATGACAAAAAACCTTTAAGTACAATAGGGTAGACAAACTCTCTTAGTTACTTGAGATCAAACTTGCAAAAACACTTGCCTTCTTTTCAAAAACCATAATCCACAACACTTTCAAAACAAACTCTCAAAAACATTTGAAAACATCTTTTCGAAAAGATTCACACTTTTGTAAAACACTCAAACACGAGTCAAATACATTAGTTGCCTAAGACAAGGCATCTTTTTCCAAAACATTTTCAAAAAAGTACCCACACACACACCATTTTCAAAGCAATCGAAAAACAAAGCAAGTGATCTAAAAAACCAAGTAACTAAGAGCCCATGGATAACCATGGATGAAAAGGGTGCTAATACCTTCCCTTTTCATAATCTACCCCCGAACCCACGAAATATCTCAAAAGGTTTTTGCTGTGCTTTTTTAACCTTTCCTTTAGGATAAAATAAAAAGTCGGTGGCGACTCTTGCTCAACCGCACAAGTGCGAATGCGAACGCAAACCTCAAGTCAGTTCTCCCACCGTATCACAGGATGAAATGAAAAAGATCTGTACACCTGGCAAGTCGAAAACCTGAAAAGGAGGCTTGGGAAAAATGGGTATCCCGATGGACTGAAAACCCGAAAGGGCGGTCCAGGCAAAAGTTAGGGATCAAAGCATACGACTATGTCCCGGCCTCTCGTCACTTGCCTACCAGAGGAAGATTTGTCAATCGGTAGTTATCAAGCACCTCCACCAGGTATCTTCTTCTCCCACACCAGAAATAGGGGCAATAATGAGTTGTCTAAGCGATCTAATTGCTCTGTCCACCAAGGTACCAAGGTAAGTTTGGCTAAAGAATGTAACCAAGATATCTTAATCCCCCAGAGAGTGATCCAAGATTCAACAATTCTCTCCCAAGCAGTTGGTCTCCCATCATCCCTGAACAAGGCACAATATCTCCAGCAAGTCAGCAACACTCTCCCCACGCAGAGTTAACATACTGTCAGCCTTAAGGAAGTTGGATTATCCCCAGAAAATCTCAACATTCCCCAGCAGTATACAGACATTCTTAACAAGCATCCCCGACAGTCTTGATGTAAGGTGGTTCCCTGGCGGAATACAGACATTCAGTGGAGCCATTCCCTAGTGCAATCTCAAAAGTTTCCCCAGGAAAGTAGAATCCATCTCCCCAGCAGGAAGCTTATCCCCAGTAGATTCTGGAAGCTTGTCACCCGCATAGTACGAACGCTCCCCCGGCTTTATTCAGAAGGTTATTTCCCCCACCGGAATATAACTGGGTTATCCTCAGCCAATTACCACGGAAAGATCGTCTCCGGCGAAATCTTCCTATCCCCAGCGGAATTCATCAAATCTCTCAACATAGCTCAACAATGGTATCCCCAGCGGGGTTATTATCAACCTTAGCAAAGTACCTCTCTTTCCCCACAGAGTTCACTCCCCCGCAGGGTAACCTATTCGCCAAGTTTATTCCTCAACGGAGTCATCTCCTCCTACTGGTATTCTTGCAATCATCATCCCCAACGGAAATGAAGAACTCTACTCTTCAAACATCAGCCCAGGATTCAACAAGCTCCCGGCATTCGTCAAGGATTTATTTTCCCAGACGAGAATACATTCATAAACATCGCATCTTCATACGTTATAGCATGCATACGCATCATACAACACAAATCTCATTTATGCTTGAGAACATCTCAATATCATGCAGTCATGCATCATGACGCTGCATACAACTAACGTTTTGCCTTTTCAGGAAAAGGTCAATCAAAAGATGATTACCATCTACCTCTACAGTTCCAGATCAACATTGGTAACAAGCCAGGAAAAATCAGTGGACGGCTGATCATGGGTTAATATCCGAAACCAAACAGGACAATTATCTACTTGATCATCCTCGGGCAACCCTGCACCGGTTCCTTTTCTTTCAGAAGAAGTCTTACACAGACTTATCATCAAAGTAACCCTACACCGGTTCCTTTTCTTTCAAGAAGTCTTACACGGACTTATCTCAAGATGACCTTACCCCGGTTCATCCAGAAGTTTTACATGAACTTATCCTGCAGTAACCTTACCCCGGTTCCTCCAGAAGTCTTACACGGACTTATCCCAAAGAAACCCTACACCGGTTCCTTCTCAATTCCGGATGCAGTTTCACACGGACTCATCATGAAGCAACCCTACACCGGTTCCTTCTCAATTCCAGATGTAGTTTTACACGGACTCATCATCAAAGTAACCCCACACAGGTTCCCTCCTCAAACTCCAGGCGTAGTTTTACACGGACTCGTCATCAGTAAACCCTACACAGGTTTCCTTCTCAGCTCTAAATGCGGTTTTACACGGACTCGTCATCAAAGTAACCCTACACAGGTTCCTTCTCCATTTCAGATACAGTTTTACACGAGCTTATCATCAATCAACCCTACACAGGTGTCCTTCTTCCCAAGATGCAGTTTTACATGAGCTCATCACCAGGAAACCCTACACAGGTTCCCTCTTTCAACTTACAAAAATTACCTATCAACTGTCGCAACTCCAGATCTGATTCCTGTATCTTGCCAAGGTGTATCTGTTGACGACTAATTCCAGACTCGATTCCTGTATCCTGCCAGGGCACGTCTGAAGAGTTCGAAGATCCGATTCCTGTATCTTGCCAGGGTGTATCTGTTGATGACTAATTCTAGACTCGATTCCTGTATCTTACCAGGGCACGTCTGAAGAGTTTAAAGATTCGATTCCTGTATCCAGCCAGGGCACATCTACATAAAGAGTTTGAAGATCAACTCCTGTAACAGGCCAGGTAATTATTTTCTTTCTCAGGTACGCAAGTTCTCGCTAAGGAATCTCTTACGCGATCGACACCTAGATGGCATCTGTAAGCCCATCCACATACCAACAGTCTCCAAATGGCATCTATAAGCCCATTCCCGACAAGGTACTGTCACACTTCCAGATGGCATCTATAAGCCCATCCTCCTATCCATCAGTCTCCAAATGGCATTTGTAAGCCCATTCCCACCATCACGTTGCTGACATTCTACTATGTGAGTGAAAATTTCTGGGCACTCTAGTGTTCAATCATCTTCCACCTTCGGATTACGAAAGGCACGCCAGCCAATCTACATCCTCAGGTCTAAGAAGATTGAACAGGGGCAACTGTTGTACCCCAAAATTTGCCCTCCCATATTCTTCAAGATTTTCCAAGATCAAGGTTCAAAATCTCTCAAGGGTTGCACAGTCCAATTACCTCCTAACACAGTCAAAAATTAGGGTTTTGGTTCTTGCAAAGAAGTTTAGGTTTTCAAGGGTCCAATCAAGTCCCATATGCCTACATACATTGTCAAGCATCCATATGTCAAGTTTCAAGACTCATAGCATCAAATTGCACAGTCAAAAGCCCTAATTGCTCCACAGTCAACTGTAGGGGCAAAATGGTCATTTGACAGTCAAAAGTCAAAAAATTTGGTCAACATATTATTTTGAAGCCACAATCATCATTTGATCAATTCTTGATCATGATTCTCAAAGTATGGCTCAAAAAGTCTCAAGATGCAAAAGTTTCTATTTTTGTACAGTTGAAAAAGTCAACTGCAAATTGACCAAGGCATAAATTCTTCATGGTTTATCAGAAAAATCCCATCCAAAGCTCATTTTGAAGAGGATAACATTTCCTACAACTCATCTTCACACTTCAAGTCCAAGAAATGCTCTCACAAAAAGTTATCAATTTCAACATTATAGGTCATTTTTAAAAGTCAACAAAAAGGCACTTTAAGTCAAAGACCATAACTTGAGATTGGTAAATCAAAATGACATGGGACCAAAGACATTGGTTAGAGGACTTAAATACCTTTCCCAAATGTCCAAGAACATGATCATAGCTTCAAAATTGAGCAAGATATGCATTGGAGAAGTTTGGAAATTTTTGGGAACTTTGAAAAGTCAACTTTGCTTCAAACACTTCAAAATTGCTAATGGGCCTCAAATTCTTTCTTGAATCATTACCCAAAGCATATGCACGACCCATTAAGCTCAAAAGGATTTATTTTCTTATTTTTAATTAATTAATTGAATTTTTATTTACATTAATTCATTTAATTAGATTTAATTATGAGAAAAATATCAAATAATGGTTTTAAATCTTTTTTGTGCAGCAAATATCTTCCACACATGCTAGGAATTTCGTGCATCAATAAACAAGACCAAATCTTCCATAATTGGCTAGGTTTTCATGGCAAAAAGATTGAAAAAGATGTGATAAAAATCAAATATTCAAAACATGAATGCATGGATCTTTGGGCTTGTTTTTGACCTAATTTCATTCATGTACTTATGCACAACCAAACCTAATGCAAAGGGACACGAAAAAGCTGCTCAGAAGCATAGAATCAATTTGCAAAATTTCACCAAAAACTTGAAATCTGAAATCACAGTTAGAGCACGATTCAAAGCCTAAGACCTATTCCAAACTCTTGCTGAGACTTCCTTGAACGTGTTGCAATCACTTTCGAGTCTCCATACTCCAAGAATTGGTAGAACAGAATCACGTTCATCACAAACTTTTCCATAATCGTTTTTTAATTTCCATGCATTATTCATGTGTTTTATTTGTTGATTTACACTAATCATGATGTTCTGAAGCGATTGGCATAGGTTAATTGACCTAACTCTGCCTGAATCCAAATCTGCCATTAAAGGATATTAGGTTTTCAGAACGTCCCTGTTGTACCCCAAAATTTGCCCTCGCATTTTTCCCCAAGCAATCTCAGCTTCAGACATTTCCTGACTTTTCAAACTGGCTCAAGAATCGGACAAACGGACCTTTCTTGACAGTCAAGCAAAATCAGGGTTTCTACTAATTTTCAGAGCTCTGGATTGTTTCATGCAGTTGGCTTAGGGTTTTGGTTGATTTTTGGTTCAATTTTGATCAGGCGAGCGTTATTTGGCATTTAATCAGGAGTTAAGGTTCTACGGGCATATTCTCATAAGAATTTAAATTCCACAGCACTTTGCGGGTTATTTCGAGATTCGGGTTAAAATTCGCGTTATCTTGATTTAATCAGTAAAAGAGACAGTGGTTTGAATTCATGTGGTTTTCTTTGAGCCAGTCAAATACAGTATGCAGTATTGGATTCACAGTGTTTATGGCAAATCAATGAAGATGGAATGCGCTTGATCAGTTTATTTTGGTTGACTGCTGCTTTGCTTTGGATATTGGAAGAGACAGGTTTAATTGATCAATATTGTTTTTATTTAAGTTATTTATTATTCTAAAATTGAATGATTGAAATTTATTTTTCAATTGTTTTAATTCAAAGAGTTTTAAATAAATAAATAAACAATAAAGAAAATTAGAATTAATTGGATAATTTAGATTTTTATTGATATTTGAATTATTTGTACAAATTGTTGTTTATAATTTAAATTACAAACAATAATATACATTAATTTAAATATTAAATAAAATAAAAAGCTATCCTATTTCTAATATTCTTCATTCTTCACTCCGCTCCGATGCTCCATTTTTTTATCTGCAAAAAGAAGAAGAAAGTCAGAAAGCAGTTAAAATTAAAAGAGACAGTTAAAATTTGCTCATCATTAGGGGCCACTGACTGGGATCAGTTGACCCTCTCTGCAAATCACGGGATTTCTCCCGGTTCACAAAGAGGGAAGATTTTTATCATAAATAAAAAATGTCAAATGCATAAAATCCAAAGTTCAAGCTGCATAAAATCTCAAATTTCAAATCCAAGTCAAAATGAAAATCCAATTCCACTTTCTATCAAAAGCAAAAAGAGCAATTTACGGTCAAAAGTACAAGTCTACTCAAGGCTACCAAAGAGAGGTTTCAGCCAAGATATCAAAGAAAAGATAAAGTGTAGCAAGCTGTCAAAGAAAGAAAAGATGCAGAATAATGTGTTATGCAAGACTTAATCATCATTTCCCAGCATAAAGGGGCCCCTTCAGAAAAGATAGTACAAGTAAAATCATATAATATTCAACTGTACTATAGAGTGAGAAGAAGAGAGAAATAGAGGCAGGTTTTGTAGGCTTTAGGTTTAGACAGTGCAGAAATAACAAGAAAAGATATAATCCAAGAGAAGCATCAATTCAGCATTACTCAAAACTGGGCAGAAGTACATAGCATAAGCAATTACCAAAAATAGAAAAATGCCAAGAAACTTTGTAAAACTACCCAGCAACTTGGATCAAGAAAAATACCAAGGTTTGAATAAATATTAGGCGCCAAAGACCAAGAGAAAGAGGACAAAAGAACACAAGAAAACATACTGTCAAAAACCTGATTGAGCCAAGCACCAATATCACAAAATATATAATCTGCAAACAACATAACCAAGCAAAGCAGACATAAACCCACGGCAAGTTCAAACCTAAACAAAAACACCATAACATGCTGTCATAACCTCATACCTGTCCAGAACCTCATAAAACCCAGGCAAACCTCAAAACTTGCTAAAGCTTAACCTTAAACCAGAACCACCATCACAAACGCATAACAGAACCTACTGCAAGCACATAACCTCAATAGCATAACCATCAAACCTCATCAACCTGCAGAACCTGTAAAACCTCACCATACCTACAAGCCGAAACCATGCATAAAACAACAATAATCTGATAAACCAAGGCGAAGCCTGAAGCTTACCAATCACCAGAACCTGGCCTAGCCTTCAAACCTGATAAACCAAGCATAACCAGATAGATACAAAACTCAAGCCATGTATCAACTAGACTAAACACATAACCTACTGCAAAGCAAAAGAAAACTGCCTTATCCAAGCCTTAACCACCAAAAACCTCATAAACCTGCATCAGCTTCACCAAAATACATAACTCAAAACCAATACCAACCATAACCTGAAATATCACAACTTTGCTTGAAGCAAGTTCACCATGCCTATCAAACTCAAAGCCATAGCATCTCAAGCCTAAAAGCCCTCAGTAAAACATCACTGGGCAATACAAACAAGTATACAGCATTCAAGAAGAAGAGAGAAAGTTCATCCAACTCCACAAAAGCATCAAAGATATAGTTCAGAAGCAACTCAGGGACAAAGCAGAAGCAACTCAGGGACAAAGAGGAAACAACAATTCAAAGGGACGAAAGTAGAAGAGGTAAAGAAGTGAACATATTTCAGGATAGGGCTTCTCAGCACAAATCATCATCAAATCCCTAAAAAATGGAGAAAAGATAAAAGATACCAGGGTCATCAGAAGCAAAGCAAGCATCACGTTCACGCCGTCCCGGCCTCCTGAGCGTCACACCCTCCGCCTCTCCTCCATCTCCAAAGTCAGGTAGCCAATCTTCTCCCTCTTCTCTTCTCCTTCATCTCATAATGAAAGGTAATAGTTAAGACTCAAATCAAAAAAACGCGTATCATTCACAAAAGAACATAAAACGTTGAAATCAAACCTTAAATCAAGAGAACGCAGGGACCGTGCTATGGAGGGAAGAGAGGTTCGAGGTTGACACTGGTGGCCGGAGGGATGAGTTGCTCAGGAAACTTGCAAGGATGAAGAAGAACGATGGAACTCAGTGAACGGCGCCGCTACGAACCCTAAAACCTTCGTTCTCAAAATGAAAATTCCCAAGCGCAACCCTAAAACATTTGCCTCCAAAATGGGCCTGACCCGTTTCTGACTTCCCCTAAAGCCCATTTAGAATCTCAAACCTTTTTTTTATAAAACAAATTGTTTTCTTTTTCATTATTAACTAACTTAACCCCTTTTTTTTACAAATATTTTTATTAACATTAATTTCTTTTATATACAAACACCTTATATTTTTCTAATTTAATACATTTGCCATAATAATACATTAACATTAAAAATACTAAAACACTTAAAATTACTCCCTTTTAATCTTTGATTTTTTTTAATTATTTAAGCACATAATTAAAATACATTTTGTCATATAATTAAAAATTGAAAATACTTCTTTTTATTCTTTTAATTAACATACATTTATACATAACAATAAAAAATACCTTTTTTTAACATACATAATTTAATTTTGGACATTTAACACTCTTCGTACATAACAATTAAGAATATACTTCTTTTTATCCATAATTCAATTTGTTGACATTTAATACATTTTTATACATAATACAACTTAAAACTTGAACATACCACTTAAGTTAAAACATTTTTCTTATTTTACATATCTAAATACAAAAATACAAGACTAAGTAAACATTTCTCTAGGCCAAAAACCCTAATACGCTTCAATTTCACATGTCGCACTTGTAAATAAATACACATACTCATATACATGTACACTTACACAAATCCATTCATATTGTTCCTATACATTTGTTTATATTATATCTGTATATTCGATATTTACATTTGATTGCGAATTCGATTTGGTTGTAACTTATTGGATACTATAAGTCTCATCCCCTTTGTACATTTATACCCCCATTCCCGGACACTATTTTGTAATAGCGTAGATTTTACATTCCGCAATTTACCGCTTTCAATTATACCATGGTTAGACCTAGGGTTTGTATGTACATAAAATCAAACGCTAGATAACCTAATACAAGACAAATACATGTAATCAATACACAATCACACTTGCACCCCCTAGGGTAATCCCACATGTTGCCTTCCAAAATGGGCCATGCTTGCACGTCGAGTATCTTTGGCAAAACAAAATCAAATGATCATAAGTCCCTCAAAGTGTTGCCTAAACGGAATGATCATAGTCCCTTCAAAGCAAAATTGCCAAAGACACTTGGCACCATTGCATTCATGGTCCATACGATGACCCGCGCCCGTCCCGAACAAACTTCCTAAACGCAAGATTGTCTACCAATTTCAATGGTAGAGCAAAATTGTTAAAAAGGGGTTAAAACATAAAAAACCTTTGAGTACAATAGGGTAGACAAACTCTTAGTTACTTGAGATCAATTTGCAAAAACACTTGCCTTCTTTTCAAAAACCACAATCCACAACACTTTCAAACAAACTCTCAAAAACATTTGAAAACATCTTTTCGAAAAGATCCACACTTTTGTAAAACACTCAATCACGAGTCAAATACATTAGTTGCCTAAGACAAGGCATCTTTTTCCAAAACATTTTCAAAAAGCACCCACACACACACCATTTTTAAAGCAATCGAAAAAACAAGGCAAGTGATCTAAAAAACCAAGTAACTAAGAGCCCATGGATAACCATGGATGAAAAGGGTGCTAATACCTTCCCTTTTCATAATCTACCCCCCGAACCCACGAAATATCTCAAAAGGTTTTTGCTGTGCTTTTTTAACCTTTCCTTTAGGATAAAATAAAAAGTCGGTGGCGACTCTTGCTCAACCGAAACATTTGCAAAAACAAACGCAAAACCTCAAGTCAGTTCTCCCACCGTATCACAGAACTGGCGACTCTGCTGGGGAGTTCTTAAAAGTGGGGTTACCTTAAGGTTTAGATCACCTTTGTTTTCAAATTGATTGCTTTGTTTGCTTTACATTTTTGGGCTTTGTATCGGAGTTTTATAGATCCTAACCCGGATCTGGGGGATACCTTCTTAGAAAGTAGCAACAAGGCTGTGAGGGAACTGTGCGGGGTATACCGACATGGTTGAAGCAGTCTGCTACGTTGATGTGGCACTTTGGTGTGTACCGGTAACCCTTGAGTTCAGTCAAGGAGAGTACGGGGCCGCCGCGTGGTGTCGCGAAGCATCAACTGACCGTAGGAACCTTAATCGAACCATCTTGGCCTTTTTAGGGTAGTGAGATAACTGACTTTGGTGCAGTCCGAGGTTGGTTGATACTCGATACTACACTCGATTGAGGGTTGCTTTCCTGGAATATTTTGGTTGCCAGTTCAGTGGCTAAATCGAAACGATGAACAATGAAAGCAATCCAGTGATATTGGGACCCTTAGAACCCGGTTACTTTTGGTAGGACAGGTTTTAACCAACAAACTGAAAGAGGGTAGTACCTGAACCTCATGCAAGCCTAAACCTAAGGCCTTGTGTGCTTTGTATGAATATGTTTGCCTGTATATGCACTTGCCTGCTTTTTTGCATACATGTACATACATCATAACATCATACCATAGCATTTTAGCATTTTCAATAACCATTTCAAGGATCTCGAAGGTTCTTTTGATGCAGGGTTACGTTGAACCAGACATCTATCAAGGGGTAAGGGGTTTCTCCTCTAACCATGCCAGTCAAAGTTCAAGTGCAACAACTTGAATCAGTGGCTATGACCCACTCGACATGGTGAGCTTGATTCTCATGGAAGGACGTCCACCGGTGCAGAGATCTCCAATCCAAGAGCGAAGTTCAACCTCTAACATTTTCTTGTGTTTACCCCAAGAGATCCTTGAAAGCATGCATCCACATATCATGCATTTCATTTTGACAATCTTTCCTTTTTCAGGTTTCCTTACTCTCCTGCTGTTTATTTCAGCAAGAGATGGCTCTAGAAAGGTCTGTCAAAGACATCCAAGACCAGACTGCTCAGCTGCAGGAGATGTTCCTGAACTTGTCTCTGGGGCAAGAAGAGATGAAAGCTCTCCTCACCAAAGGCCTGGGGAATTCCAACAATGCCAGGAGTGATCAGATTGCGGAGCTGCAGTTTGATCTGACAACACTAAGGACTCAAATGATGGGACAGTTGGTGGGCCAGATGGCTCTCATCCAAGACTTATCCCAAAGACAAGAGGAACTCAGAGTTCTTGTCCGCCAACTGCTTCCAAACAACCAACTGGGGCAAACATCTGAGGTCGAAGAGCAAGTCACCGCTCAGCCTCCACCAACTCAAGAAGACAAGGGGAAAGCTCCTTTACTTGCTTCAGGGTCACAAACCCATCAACAACCTCGCCAGCGTCAACGGGGCAATCGGCGTAAACAAGAAAAGTCGGGAAGACAGTTTACGGAGACTGAAAACCATCATTCTTCATACTGAAGCGCCTGTTGGAGGTCGATTTGCTCACTGTAAAGGACCCTCCTCAGAAGCTCAATATCTCCTCTCCTCACTTTAACCCCGACGCAGTCTGTGTTTACCACTCCTACAGCCCGGGACACAACACCAACGACTGTTGGGCCTTGAAGAACAAGATTCAAGATCTGATCGACATTGGGGTGCTGGAATTCATGCCAGACGGCGAGATGAAGATCTTCCGTTAAAAGATTCTCCACTCGAAGTGACGAAGCTCAAGCTGAAAGACTTTTGCTTCTTTTTGAATTTTCAAAGTTGTAATTTCTTTTGCTGTCAAACAATTATTTGTTGATGTTAAACTCTGTTTTCATTAATGCATTGCATATGTTTGTCTTGAATTCATCCATTCGTTTCACTACTCTTATGCTTTTCTTCATGATATTTGACTCTTGATAAAAAGCGGTAAGCCTTTAGAGGGAGGATGACGAAACAATACCATGATCTTATACGGTATGCTTTTGAACAGACCTTGCTGATGACGTACAGGCATTTCTTTCAATTCCCAAACACTGGAGTTATAAGAAAGATAATCCCTAGTCAACCCTTTCGAGCCAAAGAGGTAGGAGTTTCCTGTTCTAAACAATCAAAACCTTTGATATAAACCCGGGGCAGGGTAGTATCTCAGTTAATTCAAAAGAAAACGCGCATTGAAGTCGCAAACTCTCAGTTCATAACACAACGAACGACGTCGAAAAAGAAAGCATTCCTTTGGAATCAAAAGACCAGGGTGGTTCCCTATCACATAGACAGTCAATCTCTCACAAGAGAAAAAGCCCACCTAGCCAAAACCTATGAAGGAGGCTTAAGAAAGCTGGGGCATCCCGCTGACAATAAACCCGGAAAACGGTAACAGTCAGGCAAAAGTTAGGGATAACAAATCAAAATCAAAATAGTGAGGTCATTACAAAATCCTCAACAACATGAAAAATGTTGGAAAAGAAAAAGGAGATGATGACTGTCTCCCAAATTCAAACTGGTGAACCATCGCCCGAAAGTCGTTCCAAACTCAAAACAGAGTGCGACGCGCAATTAACTGAGCTTAGGTTGAAGGACATCTCGAAGAGCGGGTGGGTACAAATATACTTTGAGCCTATATCCTTTGTTTCTTAAACCGTGAACCAGGCCACGTTACAACCCTTCAAAAGTCCTAATTGAAGCATGAGTTAGTTCGAAAGCATACTGTTACAAAAGGTATCCTGACTCCTGTAGGGCTTTGCTCTAAATCTTGTGTTAACTTGTCTTATGAAAAGTTTTCTGCTAAAAAACGCATTTTTCAAAACTTCAAAGACAAACATAAACTTTGCATTGCTTGAATATCACTGTCTGCATTTGACCCTTTTTTTTGACAGCGAAGAAGTTCATACAGCGAATGTTCGGAGGAACGAAAACTCTCTCAGCAAGTCAAAATCACTTCAAGAGGATAACACTTCCATCAAACCTCCTATCAACAAGGGGCATGACATCTTTCAATTCAGTTAACCTGGGGCAGTCCAGTCAAGATTTCAAGAAATCTCTCAATATGCAGAGTAATCTGATTCAAGATTCCTTCATCACCACTTGGGGCATTCGAATGTCAAAAGTGTTCAACAAATCAACTACATTATTTCCAGATTCGATTCCTGTATCCAGCCAGGGCATATCTGTTGACCACATTTCCAGACTCGACTCCTGTATCTAGCTAGGGCACGTCTGAAGAATTCCAGATTCGACTCCTGTATCCAGCCAGGGCATATCTGTTGACCACATTTCCAGACTCGACTCCTGTACCTAGCCAGGGCACGTCTGAAGAGTTTGAAGATCCGATTCCTGTATCCAGCCAGGGCATATCTATCAACTATCAACAATTCCAGATTCGACTCCTGTATCCAGCCAGGGCATGTCTGAAGAATCCCAGATCAACACCTGTAACAATCCAGGAAACATCTGTGAACGACCGATTGTAGACCAACACCTGTAATAAGCCAGGATTTATCTACATCACCACTTGGGGCATTCGAATGTCAAAAGTGTTCAAAACCCGATGCAGTTTTTACACAAGCTCATCTTCAGGAAGCCCTACACCGGTTCCTCTTCAAGACTTCTGAAACAAGTTTACGGATTCTTCCCAACAACGGATGTTAATCTACCAACTTGTTCAGACTCTTCTCAAACCGTTGAAAACAGTTTACGGACGCTTCCCAACAACGGACGCGGCTCTATTGCTGATTCAACTTCAAGATTTCTGAAAATAGTTCACGGGTTCTCCAAGTAAACGAAGGTTAACCTATCGCTTGTTCAGATTCTTCTCAAGCTAACCACCACGGAAGATCGCGCTCGCCAAAATTCTCCCTATCCCCAGCGGAGTTCATCAAAATTCCCCAGCGGAGCCAGACCTTTGAGCCTTCTCCCCACAGAGTTTTGGAAAGGGCAAATCTTGAGTTCCCCAGTGAAGTCTCCAGAGTTGTTTCCCATCAAGCCGAAAGTTCTCAATCTGGCCTCCCCAACATGAGTCTACTAGTTTGGAGCTCCTCAGTAGAGGTCATCAGGAATTCTCTTCCCCAGCGACAGCCAAGGATTTATTTTCCCCGGCAGCAGTCAAGATGCTTTTATCTTCAGCCATCTCGGATTCATGTATCCTCGGCAAGACTAGCTCATCGGCTTACATGCGCATTCATCACATTCATATCATAAACATTGATGTCACGTACGTTACATCATGCATCATAGCATTGCATACAACTAACCCTTTGCCTTTTCAGGTAAGATCAGTCGACAGACACAGATCATCTCCCAAGATTCATCCAGAAATAGTTCAGATGTGACCCAGACACGGTGACTTTCTGATACTTATTCCAGATTCATTCAGACGCATCATCAAGAAACCCTACACCGGTTCCTCTTCAACTTCAAGACTTCTGAAAACAGTTTACGGATTCTTCCCTACAACGGATGCCAATCTACCGACTTGTTCAGACTCTGCTCAACTTCTGAAAACAGTTTACGGATTCTTCCCTACAACGGATGTCAATCTACCAACTTGTTCAGACTCTTCACAAATTCTGAAAATAGTTTACGGATTCTTCCCAACAACGGATGTCAATCTACCAACTGATTCAGACTCTTCTCAATTTTTGAAAATAGTTTACGGACGCTTCCCAACAACGGATGTTGCTCTATTGCTTATTCAATCTCAACTCCTGAAGTAGTTTACAGATTCTCCAGACATGGACGTCAATCTGTTGCTTGATTCAGACCCCTAATTCAGAGATGTTCCAAAACAGGGATGCCTTTCTGACACTTATCCACTCACTTTTGACATACAGTTCAACATGCCCAGATGGCATCTATAAGCCCATCCTCCTACTAGCAGTCGCCGAATGGCATCTGTAAGCCCATTCTCAGATGGCATCTCTAAGCCCATCCCCCGACAAAATTCTCTCGCACCAGATGGCATCTTTAAGCCCATCACCAAATGTCATCTTTAAGCCCATTCAACTCTACCATCACAACGCCGAGTGCAAATTTTCTGGGCACTTTAGTGTCCAATCTTCTTTTACCTTCAAGTCGCGAACGGCAAACTTGCCAATCTAACTCTTCAGGTCCAAGAAGATTGAACAGGGGCAACTGTTGTACCCCAAAATTTGCCCTCGCATTTTTCCCCAAGCAATCTCAGCTTCAGACATTTCCTGACTTTTCAAACTGGCTCAAGAATCGGACAAACGGACCTTTCTTGACAGTCAAGCAAAATCAGGGTTTCTACTAATTTTCAGAGCTCTGGATTGTTTCATGCAGTTGGCTTAGGGTTTTGGTTGATTTTTGGTTCAATTTTGATCAGGCGAGCGTTATTTGGCATTTAATCAGGAGTTAAGGTTCTACGGGCATATTCTCAGAAGAATTTAAATTCCACAGCACTTTGCGGGTTATTCCGAGATTCGGGTTAAAATTCACGTTATCTTGATTTAATAAGTAAAAGAGACAGTGGTTTGAATTCATGTGGTTTTCTTTGAGCCAGTCAAATACAGTATGCAGTATTGGATTCACAGTGTTTATGGCAAATCAATGAAGATGGAATGCGCTTGATCAGTTTATTTTGGTTGACTGCTGCTTTGCTTTGGATATTGGAAGAGACAGGTTTAATTGATCAATATTGTTTTTATTTAAGTTATTTATTATTCTAAAATTGAATGATTGAAATTTATTTTTCAATTGTTTTAATTCAAAGAGTTTTAAATAAATAAATAAACAATAAAGAAAATTAGAATTAATTGGATAATTTAGATTTTTATTGATATTTGAATTATTTGTACAAATTGTTGTTTATAATTTAAATTACAAACAATAATATACATTAATTTAAATATTAAATAAAATAAAAAGCTATCCTATTTCTAATATTCTTCATTCTTCACTCCGCTCCGGTGCTCCATTTTTTTATCTGCAAAAAGAAGAAGAAAGTCAGAAAGCAGTTAAAATTAAAAGAGACAGTTAAAATTTGCTCATCATTAGGGGCCACTGACTGGGATCAGTTGACCCTCTCTGCAAATCACGGGATTTCTCCCGGTTCACAAAGAGGGAAGATTTTTATCATAAATAAAAAATGTCAAATGCATAAAATCCAAAGTTCAAGCTGCATAAAATCTCAAATTTCAAATCCAAGTCAAAATGAAAATCCAATTCCACTTTCTATCAAAAGCAAAAAGAGCAATTTACTGTCAAAAGTACAAGTCTACTCAAGGCTACCAAAGAGAGGTTTCGGCCAAGATATCAAAGAAAAGATAAAGTGTAGCAAGCTGTCAAAGAAAGAAAAGATGCAGAATAATGTGTTATGCAAGACTTAATCATCATTTCCCAGCATAAAGGGGCCCCTTCAGAAAAGATAGTACAAGTAAAATCATATAATATTCAACTGTACTATAGAGTGAGAAGAAGAGAGAAATAGAGGCAGGTTTTGTAGGCTTTAGGTTTAGACAGTGCAGAAATAACAAGAAAAGATATAATCCAAGAGAAGCATCAATTCAGCATTACTCAAAACTGGGCAGAAGTACATAGCATAAGCAATTACCAAAAATAGAAAAATGCCAAGAAACTTTGTAAAACTACCCAGCAACTTGGATCAAGAAAAATACCAAGGTTTGAATAAATATTAGGCGCCAAAGACCAAGAGAAAGAGGACAAAAGAACACAAGAAAACATACTGTCAAAAACCTGATTGAGCCAAGCACCAATATCACAAAATATATAATCTGCAAACAACATAACCAAGCAAAGCAGACATAAACCCACGGCAAGTTCAAACCTAAACAAAAACACCATAACATGCTGTCATAACCTCATACCTGTCCAGAACCTCATAAAACCCAGGCAAACCTCAAAACTTGCTAAAGCTTAACCTTAAACCAGAACCACCATCACAAACGCATAACAGAACCTACTGCAAGCACATAACCTCAATAGCATAACCATCAAACCTCATCAACCTGCAGAACCTGTAAAACCTCACCATACCTACAAGCCGAAACCATACATAAAACAACAATAATCTGATAAACCAAGGCGAAGCCTGAAGCTTACCAATCACCAGAACCTGGCCTAGCCTTCAAACCTGATAAACCAAGCATAACCAGATAGATACAAAACTCAAGCCATGTATCAACTAGACTAAACACATAACCTACTGCAAAGCAAAAGAAAACTGCCTTATCCAAGCCTTAACCACCAAAAACCTCATAAACCTGCATCAGCTTCACCAAAATACATAACTCAAAACCAATACCAACCATAACCTGAAATATCACAACTTTGCTTGAAGCAAGTTCACCATGCCTATCAAACTCAAAGCCATAGCATCTCAAGCCTAAAAGCCCTCAGTAAAACATCACTGGGCAATACAAACAAGTATACAGCATTCAAGAAGAAGAGAGAAAGTTCATCCAACTCCACAAAAGCATCAAAGATATAGTTCAGAAGCAACTCAGGGACAAAGCAGAAGCAACTCAGGGACAAAGAGGAAACAACAATTCAAAGGGACGAAAGTAGAAGAGGTAAAGAAGTGAACATATTTCAGGATAGGGCTTCTCAGCACAAATCATCATCAAATCCCTAAAAAATGGCGAAAAGATAAAAGATACCAGGGTCATCAGAAGCAAAGCAAGCATCACGTTCACGCCGTCCCGGCCTCCTGAGCGTCACACCCTCCGCCTCTCCTCCATATCCAAAGTCAGGTAGCCAATCTTCTCCCTCTTCTCTTCTCCTTCATCTCATAATGAAAGGTAATAGTTAAGACTCAAATCAAAAAAACGCGTATCATTCACAAAAGAACATAAAACGTTGAAATCAAACCTTAAATCAAGAGAACGCAGGGACCGTGCTATGGAGGGAAGAGAGGTTCGAGGTTGACACTGGTGGCCGGAGGGATGAGTTGCTCAGGAAACTTGCAAGGATGAAGAAGAACGATGGAACTCAGTGAACGGCGCCGCTACGAACCCTAAAACCTTCGTTCTCAAAATGAAAATTCCCAAGCGCAACCCTAAAACATTTGCCTCCAAAATGGGCCTGACCCGTTTCTGACTTCCCCTAAAGCCCATTTAGAATCTCAAACCTTTTTTTTATAAAACAAATTGTTTTCTTTTTCATTATTAACTAACTTAACCCCTTTTTTTTACAAATATTTTTATTAACATTAATTTCTTTTATATACAAACACCTTATATTTTTCTAATTTAATACATTTTCCATAATAATACATTAACATTAAAAATACTAAAACACTTAAAATTACTCCCTTTTAATCTTTGATTTTTTTATATTATTTAAGCACATAATTAAAATACATTTTGTCATATAATTAAAAATTGAAAATACTTCTTTTTATTCTTTTAATTAACATACATTTATACATAACAATAAAAAATACCTTTTTTTAACATACATAATTTAATTTTGGACATTTAACACTCTTCGTACATAACAATTAAGAATATACTTCTTTTTATCCATAATTCAATTTGTTGACATTTAATACATTTTTATACATAATACAACTTAAAACTTGAACATACCACTTAAGTTAAAACATTTTTCTTATTTTACATATCTAAATACAAAAATACAAGACTAAGTAAACATTTCTCTAGGCCAAAAACCCTAATACGCTTCAATTTCACATGTCGCACTTGTAAATAAATACACATACTCATATACATGTACACTTACACAAATCCATTCATATTGTTCCTATACATTTGTTTATATTATATCTGTATATTCGATATTTACATTTGATTGCGAATTCGATTTGGTTGTAACTTATTGGATACTATAAGTCTCATCCCCTTTGTACATTTATACCCCCATTCCCGGACACTATTTTGTAATAGCGTAGATTTTACATTCCGCAATTTACCGCTTTCAATTATACCATGGTTAGACCTAGGGTTTGTATGTACATAAAATCAAACGCTAGATAACCTAATACAAGACAAATACATGTAATCAATACACAATCACACTTGCACCCCCTAGGGTAATCCCACATGTTGCCTTCCAAAATGGGCCATGCTTGCACGTCGAGTATCTTTGGCAAAACAAAATCAAATGATCATAAGTCCCTCAAAGTGTTGCCTAAACGGAATGATCATAGTCCCTTCAAAGCAAAATTGCCAAAGACACTTGGCACCATTGCATTCATGGTCCATACGATGACCCGCGCCCGTCCCGAACAAACTTCCTAAACGCAAGATTGTCTACCAATTTCAATGGTAGAGCAAAATTGTTAAAAAGGGGTTAAAACATAAAAAACCTTTGAGTACAATAGGGTAGACAAACTCTTAGTTACTTGAGATCAATTTGCAAAAACACTTGCCTTCTTTTCAAAAACCACAATCCACAACACTTTCAAACAAACTCTCAAAAACATTTGAAAACATCTTTTCGAAAAGATCCACACTTTTGTAAAACACTCAATCACGAGTCAAATACATTAGTTGCCTAAGACAAGGCATCTTTTTCCAAAACATTTTCAAAAAGCAACCACACACACACCATTTTTAAAGCAATCGAAAAAACAAGGCAAGTGATCTAAAAAACCAAGTAACTAAGAGCCCATGGATAACCATGGATGAAAAGGGTGCTAATACCTTCCCTTTTCATAATCTACCCCCCGAACCCACGAAATATCTCAAAAGGTTTTTGCTGTGCTTTTTTAACCTTTCCTTTAGGATAAAATAAAAAGTCGGTGGCGACTCTTGCTCAATCGAAACATTTGCGAAAACAAACGCAAAACCTCAAGTCAGTTCTCCCACCGTATCACAGTCCCAATTAGGGCTTTCTTGGTATGGAAAAATTAGACCTTCAAACTGGTACAGCTGAACTCGTGGCATCAAGACGAAGCTATTAAGACCATCGCGCCCTTTTTATATTAAGTACAGGCCTAATCGCTATTTTCACGTTTTCAGGTTGTGGGGGTTTAAAACCCCCGCTATTCATTCCTTTTTGTTTCAGGCAAACGAAGAAGAAAGCATGCGTGTCTTCATATGATAGGGGCATTCAAATATTTGGCGCGTGATTTTTGTTCATACCACTAACGCTTGTTTTTTTAATATAATAATCACTCTTCATTATATTAACAAACGCGCGCATTAGCTCAGTTGGTGGCTGAGGTGTCTTGCAGGTATAGGGACCTGGGTTCGATTCCCAGGTCCCCCATATGTTCAATAATTTTTGTCTCAATGTATTCCTATGCAGCATTCAACCAAAGGTTCACCATACACGCATATGCTAAGGCCTGACAAGTGGCTTCAAGGTCCAATCTGAAGGCTGTAGGATGAGGTCTATGGTACACTCAGTCAACCATCCCACATGTGATCCCAAGAAGTCAAAAAAGGCTTTGTTCTGGTGGGCCAAATTACTTCAAAAAACCTCCAAAATGGGCCAGACACCCCCCCTGGTTTGCATTATTTTTTTTTCCAATTATATTTACAATTCTTTTTAATTGTTTTTTTAATTGTTTTGTTAATTCACAAATAATAAATTTTCATAATAAAATAATCAAAAACTAAAAAATGTTTTTTTAATTAATATTTAATTTCACCATTTAAAATATTTTCTTTGTAAATAAATGTTAATAAGTAATTTAGTTAATTTAGGGTAAACTTTAATTTTTTTTCTTAATAAATAAAATACATAGAATTAGGTTTTGACATTTTATCTTTTCTTAATTAAATTTTTCTTATTTATTATCATTATTATTATTAATTATTATTTTTGTAAATAAATATGTAATTAATTAGTGTAAATTAGGTTAACTTGTATATTTTCTTTAATAATTAAAAATAACTTAGAATTAGGGTTTCTCTTGATTTTAATTTTCTTTATTTCATTAAATAACCAAAAACCTAAAAAACATTTCTTTTCTTAATTAAATAATTAATTAGACTTTAATTCAATTTAATTTCTCAAAAGGGTTAAAACCCTCGGACGTTCTATTTTTATTCTTTCGCACATTTATTTTCTTTTCAAATATTATGTAACTGCTCAAGGCTTGTAATAGTAATTAGGAATTTATTTACTTTCCGCATCTTTTATCAAACGGGTCTTTGTAATTTGGCAATGTATAGACTCGCGCCTTGTAATAGCGTAGGATTTATCTTTCCGCATTTAAATTTCCGCACTTTTAAATTCTAATTGCATGAAAGAATGTATGGTTAATTAAAAACAAGCGTAGCTCACAATGCCCTGATCAAAGATAAATATTGACATGAAAATAACACATAAATTCATGCACCACTCCTAGGGTACGCCTCACCTGTTGCCTTCGAAACGTGGTCGTCAAGTATGGGACGTCTTAGTAAGTCCTTATGTCCATGATCCGGTTGCCTCGGAAAAGTTGCCTCGAAACGGTTGCCTCGAAACGGTTGCCTCGGAATAGTTGCCTCGAAACGGTTGCCTCAAATTAAACAAAAAGGATCAAGGACATAAGGGTAGCTTCTAAGGTGTCCTACTGTTGCTTCGGTGACCACACTGTCCCTAAACTCGAATTGACCCGAACACCTCCAACGGTGGTGCTACCTACCTCTCAATGGTGGGATGGCACTACCTTAAGGACATTTACACAGCCTAATTTCTTAGGGTAGGTAGATGATTCATAGATACTTGCTCTATTCAAAAACAAATCAAAACTCTTTTCACACCGACACTTTTCAAAAAGCTTTCAAAACAATTTTTCAAACACTCTTGAGGACAGATACAAGAGTCACTTAGAAATCTTTCAAAACGAAACTTTTTTCAAACCCACTCATATTTGAAAAGCAAACACTTTTGAAAACACAATGAGCAAGTATCTAAGAGCCTATGGATAACCATGGATAGAAAGGGTGCTAACACCTTCCCTTTCTATAAATCTACCTCCCAAACCGAGAAACTATCTCATAAGGAATTTTGCTGTGCTTTTGTCCTGTCCTTGTTGGAGAAAATAAAAGACGGTGGCGAGTCTTGCTTCCGCGACATTTCGCGAACCAGCGTTAAACAGTCAGTTCTAAATCCACCGATCACACATACAATATGTTTGGAAGAAGAATCTGGTCGAAGGAGGGTCAAAATGAAAGGATGAAATATTCAAAGATGCTTGCTGCCAAGTTCAGGCATGGTACACTGGCCAAAACTGCTACACAGCAGCCTTGAAACACTGCCCCATTCTTGCACCGAAATAGCATACAAGCACTGTCCCTCGAAGGCTACAAAGAGCAATTTACTCAAATTGTTCAAATTATTTTGTTTTCCCTCCAAAAGCTTCAACCAACTTTGCCTATAAATAAGAGGCTCCAACACATGTTTAGGAGGACTTTTTGGCCAGGCGAACGAATCTTCAAAAAATTCTTAAACACCATAAAGCTCTCAAACACTTAAACACTCATCAAACACATGCCCAGAATCCAAACACTTATCCCCTTAGAATCTGAAACATCCCTATACCTTGTTACCTTTCGAATCCAGTAGGAAGAACCTCACACTTGTTCTTCTCTTTTGAATCCAGTATCAAAGACATAACCCCTGGTTCCTCCCTTCGAATCCAGAAGCATTCAAGGAAACCACTTAAAGGCCCAGCACACGTTCCAGCCTCAAGCAAGGTAAGTCATTCTTAACCTTGAACCCTTCATTTCTAGCATAACATGTAAATAAGCTTCCTTTTCGTTTCAAACATGTACGTAGTGTTTGTTACCTTTTCGTTTCCACCCTTTTAGTTTGTTTTTATTGCCTCTCCTTTTGGTTTTGCTCTTTGGTTTATTACAAATGCTTTAAGAACTAACCTGGCCCTGAGGTAATGATAGCATGGCCTTAGGCCATGTTGCTATTTAATATCTCAAACGAAATAAACAGGAGACAGGAGTATGAAATGAAGCCTCAGGCTTCCTCACTGACTCCAGGCCCAATCGAAAGAGGCAGAAAGGCAGATTACATCTTATACTGGTTCCACTGGTCCCAATCGAAAGGCACAACATGCTGTCCCACTGGTCCCAATCGAAAGGCACAACATGCTGACCGTGAGGCCTCAGTCGAAAGTCATGCCTTCACCCTTTTCAGGCCAAATCGAAGAGAGCCAGAAAGTGCAGAATCGAAGGGTTTTCTGCCTCAATCGAAAGACCCTCATTTTTCTTGCTTTTATTTTATTTTTGCCTTTATATTTTCATGCAATTCAGTATGGTTGTAATAGTGTAGGATTTTATCTTTCTGCGCTTTATTACTTTTATATGCTTGCTAGTAAATAGGATATGTATGGCCAGATGAAATCAACAAGTAGATAATCACTAATAAAAAAAACAAAGCATGAAAATAACACACATGCACACTTGCACCCCTAGGGTTTCAATCCACTTGTTGCCTTCAAAAATGGGCCATTATATGCATGTCAAGTACTTTGGCAAAAAAAAAACAAAACAAAAGATCATAGTCCCTCAATGACGCTATCTGAGTTGCCTAAACAAAATGATCAAGTCCCTCAAGAAAATTGCCAAAAATACTTGACACCATTGCTATCATGGTCTATACGATGACCCGCGCCTGTCCCGTAAAAAATCCTAACACAAGGTTGTTCACCAAATACAATGGTGAAACAACACTGTTAAAAGGGTTAAAAACATAAGAAAGATCTTTGAGTAAAATAGGGTAGATAACTCTTAGTTACTTGATCAAAAACTTGCAAAAACATCCTTGCTATCTTCAAAACACACTTCTCCACACAATTTCAAAACCCTACTTTCAAACATTGAAAACTTTTCAAAAGACAAAAACACCTTTGTATACATTCAAACAAGAATCATTACAAAGGTTGCCACAACAATGGCCTCTTTTCAAAACATCTTTCAAAACCACACACAAACCATCATTTCAAACAATTGAAAAGCAAAGCAAGTGATCTAAGCAAGTAACTAAGAGCCCATGGATAACCATGGATAGAAAGGGTGCTAATACCTTCCCTTTCTATAATCTACTCCCCGAACCCAAGAAAACATCTCAAAGGTCTTTCCTGTGCTTTTTGGCCTTTCCTTAGGATAAAATAAAAAGTCGGTGGCGACTCTTGCTAAACCGAAACATTTGCGAACACAAAATGCAAAATCCCAAGTCAGTTCTCCCACCGTATCACAACTATTATTCGGTCGATCTCCGGGCTTTATAGCTTACTTTTGAGAGATATCACTATCTGGTCGTAATCCAGGCTTCGCGATTGTCTGATATTATTATCCGATTGTAATCCGGGCTTCACAATATGCTGTAGAAATCAAGATACTATTCGGTCGTACCCGGGCTTCATAACTTGAATTTTGATTGTACCTTTCCTGAAAGGTAAAGGTTAGCTGTATGTAATGCATGATATGTATCAGGAAATGATGTTCTCAAAATAAATGAGATTGTATGGTATGATGCGTATATGCATGCATCATGATGTATGGACATGTAATGTTTTAGTTTGGGGAAAATAAATCCCAGAGCTGCTGGAGAATAAAATTGAATGCTTCGCTTCTGCTAGGGACGGTGAACAAAGATGATTGTGAGGATAAACCTGCAGGAGAAAAGAACTCCGTTGGGGAATAAACCGATGAAGAGATTACTCTGAGGGGAATTACTCTATGGGGAAGAGATGTTCTGCTGAAGATTTTAACGATAAACTCCGCTGGGGATTCCGCTGATAAGCTCCGCTGGGGATTTCAATGATAAACTCCGTTGGGGATGGATTACCGTTGCTGGTGATATTGGATCTGTTGAGGATTGAGTTCCTGCTTATGAAAGGAAAGAACTTCGCTGGGGGTGAACTTTCAGTTGCAACTTGCTAGGGATAACCCTGTTAGACTCTTGTGGGGATAATCCTCTGAATTTGGCTGGGGAGATTTATTTTTGTACTCCGCTGGGGATAAACTTCCAGAGTCTACTGGGGATGATGATTCAACTCCGTCAGGGAAGCTTTTTTTTCAAACTGCGCTGGGAAAATATTGACTCCACTAGGGGTATCTTGTATTCTGCCGGGGAACATTCTTATACTCTGTTGAGGAATATTAAGACTGTCGAGGATACCCTTATACTTGCTGGGGAATATCCTTATACTCCACTGGGGAATATTAAGGCTCTTTTAGTGCTGATGGTAGACTAACTCTGCTTGGGGAGAGTATTGCTGATTCGTTCATAGTTGCAAGGCTCAGCTGGGAGAGTTACCATTAATGTCTTACTCTGCAGGGAGTGAAAGTATCTTAGCCATATTCTTCAGCTGAATATACCTTGGTACCTGGTGAGCTGAGCAGCTGTACAGTTTGGACAATTTTATTGCCCCTGTTTCTGCGGGAGAAGGTGCCTGCGGAGGCCTTGTGGATCGAGTATCATCCCAACCTATGAGGTGCTTGGTATCTTTCGATTGAAATGACAAGTCTTCTTCTGGTAGGCAAGTGACGAGATGAGGGGACATAGTCGTACGCTTTGATCCCTAATTTTTGCCTGGACCGCCCTTTCAGGTTTTCAGTCCATCGGGATACCCTTTTTTGCCCAAGCCGCCTTTTCAGGTTTTCGACTTGCCGGGTGTACAGATTTTTTCCATTTTTATCCCTAATTTTTTCCCGAACCCATTTGGTTCGCCGGGAAGCCCTCATTTTTGCCTAGGCCAGTCGACCTAGCGGGTCTTTTATTATGCGTAGTATTTTTTGATTATGTCCACGCTCTCAGGATGTAGGGGGTGTCACTGTCGGTAGTGTTGTGTTGCCATACTACCAGAAGATCTTCGTTTGATCATGCAAGATTCGTTGCTGGAATTCATGTCCAATGCCCCAATTGATTCAGATGGAGATTTGCGTCTGGCTATTTGGCATTTTGAGAGATTCCTTGAATCTTGACTTGACTGCCCCAGATGATGGATAATGATCATGCCGTGCCCCTTGATTGGAAGTTTTTTTCCACTTGAGGTGATCCTTTTTATTGAGAAGGTTTTTTGTTCACTAGATATTCGTTGTGCGAATTTCTCTGCTGTTGAACAAATAGTCATATGCAAACAATATTATTTTAAGAATGCAAAGCTTATGTCTGTTTTGAGATTTTTGAAAATGCATTTTTCCAGTAAAACAGGCAATTTTTTTGTAAAATGTGATGTTAACTCAGGATTTACAGCAAGCCCTACAGGAGTCAGGATACCTTTGTAACAGTATGCTTTCGGACTAGCCCACGCTTCAGCTAGGACTTTTTAAGGGTTATAATGTGGCCTGGTTCACGGTTTAAGAAACAAAGGAAAATGCTCAAAATTTATTTCTACCCACCCTCTCTTCGTGATGTTCTTCGATCCTAAACTCAGCTAATCGTGCATTTAGATCCCTTTTGAGTATTTGCTCTGATATTCCAGTGATGGTTCGGATACTGACAATTTATTTTGAACAGGCAGCCATTTTGTTGAGAGTTTGCAGGATCTCTTTCTTTTTGATTTTATTATCCCTGTCTTTTGCCTGAACTGTTTCTTTTTGTGACTACGGTCAGCGGGATGCCCCCGTTTTTCTAAAGTCTCCTTCATAGGTTTTGACTTATTGGGCTTTTATTTTGAGAGATAATGACTGCATGTCCTTACGATTATACAGAACCAACACCGTCTTTTGTTTCGGAAGGACTTCTTTGATGCCATTCATTATGCACCTGGATCAACTGAGCAAACTACCCTGCCCCAGGTTGTGATTACGGGTTTTAATTTGTGAAAAGAAAAACTCCAACTTCTTTGGCTCAAAGGGGTTGACGAGGGATTATCTTCCTTATAACTCCACTGTTTAGGATTTGAAACAATGCATGTACATCGTTAGCGGGGTCTGCTCAAAAGCATACTGTAGGGATTTTGATATCATTTTCGTCATCCTCCCTCTAAAGGCTTAGAATTTTTTAATCGAGAGTTGATCATCACAAAAAATGAAAGCAATTTGAATATAGTGAATACAAATGGATTGATTCAAAACAGACACATGCAATGCATTGATAAAGTAATAAAGTTTGACATGAATAAGTGTTCGAACAATCAAAAGAAAATTACAAATTGAAAATTCTAATGAACAAAAGTCTTCTCGTCTCAGTACTTGTCACTTCAAATGGTGAACCTTGGGGGTGGAAAAAGAATTCAATCTGACCATCTTGTGTGAGTTCCAATGCTCCTTCATCTATCAGGTCTTGAATTTTGTTGCTCAACGCCCAACAGATGTTAGTATCATGCCCCGGGCTGTTGGAGTGATATGCACACCTTGCATCAGGATTGTACCTTGGGGAGGCTATGTTGGAATTATTAGGAGGGTCCCTTAACGTCACCAGATTCAATCTCAACAGGTGTTGTAAAGCCTGAGACAACGACATGTTGAGCTTGGTAAATTTCCTCTTGGCCATATTTTGCTTACTCTGATCAACCCGTTGTTTTTGGTGAGGTTGTTGTTGGACCTGTGAGGTAGTAGCAACTTGGAGAGGTCTATTCTTCATCAAACCAAACCTTTGACTTCTCGGAAGTTGATTAATGACTTGGTCCCCGGCTTTGACTGTTTGTTTCATGTTGTTGTATCTGTCTTAATGAAGCTGGTTGATAATGGTTCTCAGCTCTTCTTGTTCCCGAGCTAAACCTTGGATAAGAGCCATCTGCCCCAGCATCTGGGTTTTCATGGCACTGAACTCAGCTTGCAGTTGTTCCAGCCGTTCGTCCTTATTGTCTTCAGGACTTTTCTTGACCAAGTTTTCCAACGAGGAGTGTTTTCAAATCTTCCTGCCCCTTGGATAGGTTTAGGAATACGTCCCTGAACTGAGCTTCTCGAGTTTGAAGATTTCGGTTGTCTGGTTGGAAAGCCATTGCTGAAATAAACAGCGAGAACATGAGAGACCTGTACATGGGAGACCTGTTATGCAATGATATGTATGATATATGTATGCAATGTTTTCAAGGATCTCGTGGGGTAAACAAGAAACTGTTAGAATTTGAATTTTACAACTTTGATTGAAGAAACTTCATGTCGTCAAAAGTCCTTCTTCAAGAGTCAAGCTCACCATATCGAGTGGGTCATAGCCCCTGACTCAAATTATCATGTTTTGATTTCTAGACAACCTTGGCTAGAGGAAAATAAATCCCCTTTGCCCCTTGCTAGACATTTGATTTACCATAACCTGCATCACAGACCCTTGAGATCCTTGAAATGGTTAAGGAAATGTTAAGGTATGATGTTATGATGTATATGATATGCGTTTAAGCAAAAGTGTGAGGTGATGTAAGTAAACCCTACAATAAATCCAAATTATTGGATAAGGACTGTAAACAAAACCTGCAAGGAACTCATGTTGTCAGATGACAAGAATGTGCAAGTAGTTCAAGTTTGAAGGCACACAAGTCACACAAAAGAGCCCTTAGATTTCAGGATGGCAAAGAGCTTAGGTACTACCATCTTTCAGTTCAGTTGGTTTAAACCTGTCCTAAAAATAGTAACCGGGTTCTAGAGGATCTCAATATCACTGACTACCCTAAATCGGTCATAATTCCAGTTTAGCAACCTTTTCTTGCGGCCGGAATCATCGCGAGAGTTTAGTCTCAATGAGTGTAGCATACTGCTACTGTTCTATGGCCAAGTTGGTCAACTTAAGGTTCTAAGGTCAGTTGGTGCTTAATGACCCCTTAGAAGACCCATATTCTCCTCGTTCTAACACAAGGGATATCAGTACAGACTAAAGTGCCACACCAACGTAGCTACTGCTTCAACCGTGTCGGTCTACACCGGACAGTTCCCTCACAGTTTATTGCTACTTACCTAAAGGGTATCCCCAGATCTGGGTTAGGATCTATAGAAACTCCGATACAAGCCGACAAATGTAAATCATAAAAAGCATACAATTGAAAACACAATGATCTAATCCTAAGGTACACCTCACTTATAATAGTCCACAGCAGAGTCGCCAGTTCTGTGATCGGTGGGAAGAGAACTGACTATTTTTGGAATGCTGGTTCGCGTTTGTGTTTGTTTTCGCAAAAATGTCGCGGTAAGCAAGAGTCGCCACCGTCTTTTATTTTATCCAACAAGGAAAGGAAAAAAGCACAGAAAAATTCCTTTTTCGAGATGTTTCTCGGGTTCGGGAGGTAGATTATAGAAAGGGAAGGTGTTAGCACCCTTTCTATCCGTGGTTATCCACGGGCTCTTAGGTACTTGCTCATTGTGTTTTCAAAATTTGTTTTCTTTGTGTTTGTGGGTTTGAAAGAAGTTTTTGTTTTGAAAGGAGTGTAAGTGCGAAAAGTTTTTGTTTTCTTTTAAAAGGAGCAAGTACTTAAGAACCATCTACCGACTCGAAAAGGGAATTAAACTGTGCTAATGTCCTTTAGACAATGTTATCCCACTATTGAGGAGTAGGTAGCATCGTCGTCAGAGTTTTCGGGTCAATTCGATTAAGGGACGTGTGGTCACTAAAGCAACGTTAGGACGCCTTAGCGGTAACCCTAATGTCTTAGATCATTTTTTCCGAGGCAACCGTTTTGAGGCAATTTATGATCTTTGGACAAGAGGACGACCTCTAAAACTTCCTATACTCAATGACCACGTTCGAAGGCAACCAAGTGAGGTGTACCCTAAGAGTGCACATGTGCGAGTGTGTTAGTTCGGTTATATTATCTTTGTACATGTTATGGGTGAGCTATGTTGATTTTAAGTTCATACATTAGATCTTGTCATGCATTCCCTATTATCAAACATCTAACAGTTACTAATTTGTGGAATTTAAATTTGCGGAAATTAAATCTAAACTATTACAAGGCGTCGGGTATTTACATCGCCAAAAACAAATCCTTTAATTTAAATTGCGGAAAGTAAAATAAAGCGATAAATAATTAAAGTCCTAATTAAAAGCTATTACACTCCGGGAGCAAGTACAATAATATGGAAAAATAGATCGCGTGCGGAAAATTAAATCGGGCGCAAAGTTCTAGGGTTTTGACCCTTTTTGTTAAAGAAAAGTTTTTGTTTGTTTTTGAATTTTAAGAAATAAAGTATCTAAGTTAATTATTAAACTACATTAAATTAATTAATTAATGAAAATAAATACTTTTGATTTTTTTGATATTTAAAGAAGGAAAATAAAATTGATCAATGTTAATAAATCCTAATTATGTCTAAATTAATTTTATTATTTACAAAAATATATTAAAGTTATTGTCTAATTAAAGCCTAAATTAAATACTAAATTAAATTAATTAAATTGATGAATAAAAATAAATTATTTTTGGTCTTTTGGTATTTTAAGAAAGAATCAAAATTAATGTTAGTAATTAAAACCTAGATTAATTCTAATTGAATTTTAATTATTTACAAAAATGTGAAAGTTATTCTAATTAAAATTTTAAATAAATTAATTAATGTTTATTAACAAAAATAAAAGTTAGAATTTAATTTGATAAAGAAAATGTTTTGTTTTTTTTTTTATATTTTAAGAAAGAAATAAATCTAAATTAATCACTACATTAAATTAAATTAATTAATTAAATGAAAAAAAAGGTTATTTTTAGGAAAGAAATAAAATAATCAAGTTAGTAATAAAACCTATTTATTCTAATTAATTTTAAATTATTTACAAAATAAATGAAAGTTATCTAAAATTAACCTAATTAAATTAATTAATATTTATTGATAAAAAATAAAATTCTAAATTTATTTGGACATAAAAATATTTTTGTGATTTTTGATAAAAAAAGAAAATTAATTAATTGTTAGTAAAAATAATAAATAAATTACTTAAAGAAAAATATAGAAAAAGGAAATAAAGGGTGAGAAATGGACCTGATTTTAGGGTGCAACTGCATGGGATCCTGTCTAAATCTGCAGTGTTGAATCTCATGAACATATTAAATAAATTACTATATATCATAAAATACAAATAAAGCCAATATATGAAGAAATTTAATGTTTAGGCCAATATGGCATGTATGAATGATTATACCCTTTTGATCATGGAGATCAAATCAGCCTTACCCTTACTGGAGAAGTAGTGATATGAATGCTTTTATGCCCTTTTAATCATGGAGATCAAACCAGCCTTACCCTTATTGGAGAAGTAGTGAGATGTTGGTTTGTAACCGAGATGACTTGTTTTTAGTGAGATGTTGGTTTGTAACCGGGATGGCTTGTTTGTAGTGAGAGAGGTATTTGTAATAAGGATTTCAAGATTTTAGGGCTCTTGAAAGAATTTGATATTCTGACAGCGTTGTGGCAAGGGTTTTTCTCCTCTTTTCTCTTTGTGTGAAAAGAATGAGATTATATAATGGAAATTAGAGCAAAGAAAATGGGCTTTGAATGTGCAATTGGGCCTCCAATATTCACTTGAATTCATCACGTTGAAGGCTAAATCGCAGGGTCTTAAGTGTAATTTTTGTAGTTGAAATGTGAAAACAAAATGTAGCCGACATCGAGAACTAACTCCTGTCCGAAAATTGGCTCAATCGGATAAACGGTGAATTAGTTATGAATTCTTGAAGTTTCAGCTCAGACAAACTTATTTTGGGCTCCAGTGTCGACTCTGACACGTTCTTCAATAAAAAACTGGTATTGATCGGAGCATAATTAGGTCTCGACTTTTGAAGAAAAGTTGTAGATATCTGAGTCAGTGACCTTGTGTAAAAATATGAGCCCAATCCGATAAAAATTGACCGAGTTATGAATTTTCGAAGTTTCGACCCAGATAAAATAATATTCAGCATTCAGGATTTTCAGCGCGTCACGTGCACTTTGAGCAAAAAATGAAGGCCTTTTGAACACCGTTCGAACTCGATACCTCCTTTGAAAACGTAGCTAACTCAATTTTTGAAATTTTGGCGCCGGAACCAGCTCGATGCGATGAAAATCGACCAAGTTATGATTTTCTGAACATGGTGCAAATAAACTTCTCTCACAAATTTTCTGTACGAAAATACTTGATAAATCCACATTTTTGAAGAACTTCTGATCGAAATTGGCTTCCAGCCGTGAGAGATGAAGACATAGATGACGTCAAGACGGAATTTTGGCCACCGGAACGGGTTCAAAACGATCCACGATCTTTAAGTTATGAATTTTTTAGCGCGTAAAAACTGCACTTTCAGCACACTTTTTCACCATATTTCTTCGAGAAAACTCACACATTCGGATACCTTCTTTAAAGAATTGACTCTTGAGCCGAACCTGAATTTGAGAATACGTTATCAGAGATATCTTGGAGAAATAACACCTGAATATGACGCGCCGGGTTGGACTTGTGAATCTTTCTTGAAATGTTTTGAGAAATATGGGAGGACAAATTTTGGGGTACAACAATCTTGATGCAACATGAAACCCTAGTTTGGGGTAGACTGCCTTAGGAGAGAGCTTGTCTGGCCAACCCTTGGACTACCTTGAGCAACTTAAGGATCTTTCTTGACATATTTTGGGGAATATGAGAGGGAAAATTTTGGGGTACAACAGCTGCCCCTGTTCAATATTCTTAAACTTGAGGATGTAGATTGGCTTTCGTGCCATTCGTGATCCGAAGGTGGAAGAGGATTGAACACTAGAGTGCCCAGAAATTTGCATTCGCATGAAGTGGTAATTGTCTTGTGATGTCAGGAATGGACTTACAGATGCCATTTGGAAATTGCTGACGAGGGGATGGGCTTAAATATGCCATCTGAAGGGGTTTCGATCGCATAAGAGATTCCTTAGCGAGAGCTTGTATACCTGTTGTTGAGGAAGATTCCGCTGGGGAAGGCTGATCTTTGTTTAGAGAAGTAGAATTTTAGGAGCTTCGGTCGTCCGTATTCTACTGAGGAAATCATCTCTGTCGAAATTTAAGAACTCGTACGTAATTCAACTGAGGAAACATGTCTGTCGAGATTTAGGAGCTCGTCCGTAATTCAACTGAGGAAACATCTACGTTGAGATTTAGGAACTCGTCCGTAATTCAACTAAGGGAACATCTCTGCTGAGATAGGAGCTCGTCCGTAATTCAACTGAGGGATCATCTCTACTGAGATTTAGGAGCTCGTCCGTAATTCAACTGAGGAAACATCTCTGCTGAGATTTTAGGAACTCGTCCGTAATTCAACTGAGGGAACATCCATGCTGAGATTTAGGAACTCGTCCGTAATTCAACTGAGGAAACATCTTTGCTGATATTTAGGAGCTCGTCCATAATTCAACCGAGGAAACATCTCTGTTGAGATTTAGGAACTCGTTCGTAATTCAACTGAGGAAACATCCATGCTGAGATTTAGGAACTCGTCCGTAATTCAACTGAGGAAACATTCATGCTGAGATTTAGGAACTCGTCTGTAATTCAACTGAGGAAACATCTCTGCTGAGATTTAGGAACTCTTCCGTAATTCAACTGAGGAAACATCTCTGCTGAGATTTAGGAACTCGTCCATAATTCAACTTAGTAAACATCTATGCTGATATTTAGGAGCTCGTCCGTAATTCAACTGAGGAAACATCTCTGCTGAGATTTAGGAACTCGTCCATAATTCAACTGAGGAAACATCCATACTGAGATTTAGGAACTCGTCCGTAATTAAACTGAGGAAACATCCATGCTGAGATTTAGGAACTCGTCCGTAATTCAACCGAGGAAACATCTCTGCTGAGATTTAGGAACTCGTCCGTAATTCAACTGAGAAAACATCTCTGCTAAGATTTAGGAACTCGTCTGTAATTCAACTGAGTAAACATCTATGCTGAGATTTAGGAGCTCGTCCATAATTCAACTGAGGAAACATCTCTGCTGAAATTTAGGAACTCGTCCGTAATTCAACTGAGGAAACATCTCTGCTGATATTTAGGAACTCGTCTGTAATTCAACTGAGGTAATATCTTTGCTGAGATTTAGGAGCTCGTCAGTAATTCAATCGAGGAAACATCTTTGCTGAGATTTAGGAGATCGTCCGTAATTCAACTGAGGAAACATCTCTGCTGAGATTTAGGAACTCGTCCGTAATTCAACTGAGGTAATATCTTTGCTGAGATTTAGGAGCTCGTCCGTAATTCAACCGAGGAAACATCTCTGCTGAGATTTAGGAGCTCGTCCGTAATTCAACTGAGGAAACATCTCTGCTGAGATTTAGGAACTCGTCTATAATTCAACTGAGGTAATATCTTTGCTGAGATTTAGGAGCTCGTCCGTAATTCAACCGAGGAAACATCTCTGTTGAGATTTAGGAGCTCGTCTGTAATTCAACTGAGGTAAAATCATAAAAATTCTCAAGCACTCAAACTTTCCCATATTTTCAAACTCCTATATTCCCAAACTCTCCAACATTCTCAAACCTTTAAAACTCTAATATTTTTTCATAAAAAGTCTCAGTAGTGTACCTTTCAATTTACTTCCCCTAAACTGAAGCAACCTTCGATTCACCTTCCACAATCATATACTCTCTTTCGATTCAATGGCTGCCCAAACCAAGCAGTAACAGAACTAGTTTCAGGAAGATCCCAACGAAGCTCCCTCCACCATAAAAAAAAAGGTTGCCTACATCTTTTTCGCCTAAGCACTTCAAGAGGTAAGTTCTCTCCAAACTTGGAACTCTTTTATTTAAACATCATGTGTACATGCCAATAAAGAAAAATGTAGATATTTCTGGACCATGTTTTAACATTCGATTCTGACTGCCCATACGCTGAAAACTCAACCTTAATTAGTTATACTTTGGACTTTGAGACCCATCGTTTTTTTTTGTGCTAACCCCTGGATTGTAGTTATGTTTGGATGTTGCCTTTTAAGAACTTAAGACAGGTTTGTTATACCCTTCGATTGGATAGCTGCACAAGCCTTTCGAATCACAATCTGAGGGCCTAAGATGCTTACAATGAGTCAGCAAAGAGCCTGTGGAAAAGCCGGAACCTTACTGACTCCAACCCCTGGTCGAAGGATACAAAGGCAAATCGAAGGGCATGACTGATTCCAGACTCCAAATCGAAAGAAGCCAAAAATACGCAGAGTTGAAGGGTTCCTGCCTGAGTCGAAGGCCCTTTTGTTTTTCTTGCCTTTACTTTATTTTCGCCTTTATAATTTCATATTATTCAATATGGTTGTAATAGCGTAGGGTTTTATCTTCCTTTTGCATTTTATTGTATGCTTGTTAGTAAAATAGGAAATGTATGACAAGAACAAAAGCAAAGCAAAATAGAAAACCTTAAATACAAGACAAAATCAAAGCATGAAAATGATACTGTTGTACCCCAAAATTTGCCCTTCCATATTCTTCAAGAATTGCCAAGTCAAAGCTTCAAAATTCCCCAAGGGTTGCACAGTGTAAGAGCCTCATGAACAGTCAAAATTAGGGTTTTGGTCCTGATCAAGAAAATGAAGTTTCCAAGGGTCCAATCAAGTCCCACATGCCTATAAACATGGTAAAGCATCCCCATACAAAGTTTCAAGACTTTCAGCACAAAATTGCACAATCAAAACCCTAATTGCACTACAGTCAACTATAGGGGCAAAATGGTCATTTGATAGTCAAAAGTTCAAATTTTTGGTCAACATCTCATTTTGAAGCCACAAACATCATTTGATCAATGCTTGATCATGATTCTCAAAGCTTGGCTCAAAAATCATCAAGATGCAAAAGTTTCCTTATTTGGACAGTTGAAAAAGTCAACTGTAAATTGACCAGGGCATAACTTTCACATGGATTATCAGAAAAATTCCATCCAAAGCTCATTTTGAAGAGAAAGACATTTACTACAACTCATCTTCATACTTCAAGTCCAAGAAATGCTCTCACAAAAAGTTATCAATTTCAACATTATAGGTCATTTTCAAAAGTCAACAAAAAGGGACTTTAAGTCAAAGGCCATAACTTGATAATGGTAAATCAAAATGACATGGGACCAAAGGCATTGATTAGAGGACTCAAATACCTTTCCAAAATGTCCAAGAACATGAGCAAAGCTTAAAAATTGAGCAAGTTATGCCTTGTGGAAGTTGGGAAGTTTTTGGATATTTTGAAAAGTCAACATTGATTCAAATGACCTAAAATTGTTAATGGGTCTATTTTTCTTCCATAATTCATCATCCAAGGCATGTGCACGACCACTTGGCCCAAAGGGAAGTTTTTCTTCATTTTTTATTTATTTATTTGAATTTTTATTAATAATAATTCATTTAAATCAATTAAATACATGAAAAATACTTAACCTAAGGTTTTAAATCTTTTTATGCATATTATACACTCAAGATTTCGTGCCTAACCATATATGGAAAGAATCAATTGGATTGGTCATGATTTGGTAGCAAAAGCATGTGAAAAAAGATTTGAAAATCATGGTGAAAAAATCAAATATTGCATTCATTAATTCAAAGGATTTTGATCAAATTTCTTGACCTAATTCACTCATACTTATACAAAGAACACAACCCTAATGCAAGAAACCCCGAAGCTGCGCAGAAAACACCATTGGCAAACTTGAAAATTAGCAAAAAAACTCAAATCTGAAAACACTTTTGGAGGACGATTCAAGGCAAAAGGTCAATTCCATTAGCTTGCTAAGGCTTCATAGAAGGATTTTCCATCAAAAACCACAAGTTTTTGTGCCCAGAAACGTGAGGACAATCTCATCTGTACCGAAAAATTTTCATACTCGTGCATCTCAATTCATGCGCTTTTTGCAAATTTTAACATGTGATTTATATTCCTTATGCAATTCTGATGCTAACCCAATAGTTTGATTTCATTTTCGTGCCCTATATGAAGATTTTCCATTAACAATATTTAGGGTTTGTGAAGCTTGGAATTAGGGGTTTTAAATTAAGGAAAAATTGGCCTTCAAGACTTACACCATTGAATTAAGCATGTCTGGACGAAGAGAAATAAACCATTGCGCCTAATTTATGGAGCCCCTGGGGCTATTCGCTATTTTCTGATATGTTGCCTAAAAGAACGGTGTAAAAACCGTTGCCTGTTTCTTTTGTATTTTCAGGAAAAACAAAATCATGAAGAAGATGATGTGGTGGCCAGCAATGATTGGTCCTTTTGAATTTGCGCGCCAGACCACCACTAATTCCAGTTTTTTATTATATAATTTGTTTTCCTTTTATGTTAATGAATATGCATGCAGCTCAGTTGGTTGAGAAGAACGTTGCTAAGCCTCAGGACCTGGGTTCGAGCCCCAGGTCCTCACCCCCTTTCCATATATTTTTCCAATTAGTATTCGCATGCAGGTTCAATGTTGTGGTCCATGATGCACCTTCAAAATCCAACGTCCACGTGCCCAAGGGGATTAATCAGAAGGCCACAATCTGAAGCGTACCATAAGCCCTAGTCAAAGGTCCCACACGTGGCATGGAAAAGTCCACCAGGCCTTAAGCATTGGGCCAGATTGCTAAAGGCTTAACCTCCATATTAAGGGGCAGACCCCCTAGGTTTGCAATTCTTTCTACTTTCTTTATTTTTTTTTTATTTTCTATTTTTCTTTTAAATTATTGTTTTCTTAATTAATTTATTATTTTCATAAATATAAAAAACACCATTAAAAAAATCAGAAAAAGAGAAAAAATATAATAAATATTTTATTTTAGTATGTATATTTTGTAAATAAATTCATAAATTAATTAGTTTTAAATTAGGTCTTAATTTTAACTTTTTAATAAAAATCTAAAAAATATAGAATTAGGGTTTAATTAATTTTCATCTTTTTTTTTATTCCATAATAATTAAATATTAGATATTTATTTTTATAATTAAATTGTATATAAAATAATTAGGGTTAATTTTAGGTTAAAACTTCAACATTTTTCATAATAAAACAAAAATTGTAGAATTAGGGTTAGCATTTATTTTATTTAATTCTTTTTCATTAAAATACAAAATACCAAAAAAAAAACAATTTCTTTTCTTTTTAATTAATTAATGTCACCATTTAATTTAATTTTGCAAAAAAGGGTCCAACGCCCTCGTTTCTAATTTAAATTTAATTCGCATATTTATTTTATTTCTTTTAATATTTATGTATCTCTCCCAAAGCCTTGTAATTAATTTTCTTGCATTTTAATTCTTTATTTTCTTTAATTCTTTACTTTCCTGTCAAATCGGGTCCTGGTTTAATTTTGGCGATGTGGACCCGCGCCTTTTGTAATAGCTTGGAATCTTTTACTTTCCGCAATTTTTAACTGTTAATCAAGGCATGAAAGAATGTATGGACAAAAATAAAAACAAACGTTAGATCACCAATGACATGACATAAGATAAAAATAACTGAACATGACACACAAATCGCACACACCACCCCTAGGGTACGCCTCACTGTTGCCTTGCCTCGAAAGGTGATCGTCGAGTAGAGGATGTCTTAGTAAGTCCTCATGATCCGGGAACCTGGCATGAGGGTAGCTTCTAAGGTGTCTTCCTATTGCTCCGGTGATCACCATGTCCCGAACCTCGAATTGACCCGAATACCTCCAACGGTGGTGCTACCTACCTCTCAATGGTGGGATGGCACTACTTTAAAGGATATTTACACAGACGAATTCCTTAGGGTAGGTAGACGACTCGTGGATACTTGCTCTAATTCAAAACAAAACAAATCAAAAATACTTTTCACACCAACACATTTTCAAAAAGCTTTCGAAAGCATTTTTCAAACACTCTTGAGGACCGATACAAGAGTCGAACTGAAATTTTCAAAGAAACTTTTTTAAAACCCAAAGTTGAAAAGCAAACAAACCATTTTGAAAACACAATGAGCAAGTATCTAAGAGCCCATGGATAACCATGGATAGAAAGGGTGCTAACACCTTCCCTTTCTATAATCTACCTCCCGAACCGAGAGCAATCTCTTTAAGGAATTTTTCTGTGCTTTTGTCCTTTCCATTTGGAGAAAATAAAAGACGGTGGCGACTCTTGCTTCCGCGACATTTCGCGAACCAGCGTTAAACAATCAGTTCCAGATCCACCGATCACAGAACTGGCGACTCTGCTGGGGACTTAAACTTAAAGTGAGGTGTACCTTAGGGTTAGTTCATAACTGTGTTTTCAATTGTATTGATTTGTGTGCTTTATTATTGTGGGTTGCATGGGAGTTACATAGATCCTAACCCGGATCTGGGGATACCCTGTTTAGGTAGCATAATCTGTGAGGGACCTGTCCGGCGTATACCGACATGGGTGAAGCAGTGGCTACGTTGGTGTGGCGCCTTGGTCTGTACCGATATCCCTTGTGTTGCAACGAGGAGAATATGGGTCTTATGAGGAGTCATTAAGCACCAACAACCTTAGAACCTTAAATGACACAACTTGGCCATTAGAACAGTAGCAGCATGCTACGCCCATTGAGGCTAAACTCTCGCGATGGTTCTGGCCGCAAGAAAAGATTGCGATGCTGGAGTTATGACCGATTGAGGGTAGTCAATGATATTGGGATCCTCTAAGAACCCGGTTACTTTGATGGGACAGGTATGAACCAACAAATTGAAAGAGGGTAATACCTAGACCTCATGCTGGCCTAAACTCTAAGGGCTTCTATTGTGTGACTTGCGTGCCTTCGTACTTGACTATTTGCATGCTTGTTATCTGACACATGAACTACTTGCAGGTTTTGTTTATAGTCCTTAATTAGGACTCATAACAGGGCTTACTAAATTTCTTGCAGGTTTTGTTTATAGTCCTTAATTAGGACTCATAACGGAGTGTATTGAGTTTCTTGCAGGTTTTGTTTATAGTCCTTAATTAGGGCTTATAACAGAATGTACTGAGTTTCTTGCAGACTAGTTTTTGCAGGTTCTGTTTATAGTCCTTAATAAGGGCTCATAACAGGGTTTATTCATATTACCCCATGCATCATGACATCATATCATTGCATACATCCTAACCCACTTCAAGGATCCCAAGGGCTTGTGATGCAGGTCATGATGAATCAAACATCTAGCAAGGGGCAAAGAGGATTTATTTTCCTATAGCCAAAGTTGTCAGAGGCTATGACCCACTTGATATGGTGAGCTTTGACTCCTGTAGAAGGTTCCCCTAGCCAAAGTTGTTTGGAAAGCAAAATAAGGTTGATGACTTAAGTCAGGGGCTATGACCCACTAGATATGGTGAGCCTTTGACCCTTGAAAGAAAGACTCTCAACAAATATGAAGTTCTTTCAATCAAGCTACAAATTCAAATGCTAACAAAATTTTCTTGTTTATCCCGCGAGATCCTTGAAAACATTGCATACATGTCATACACATCATTACATAACAGGTATCTTTGTTGCATGTCACTTACCCTTCTCGCTGTTTATTTCAGCAATGGCTTCCCAACAACATAACCAGGACCTTCTGGCTCAAGAGACTCAATTTGGGGAAATCCTCCTGAATCTATCCAAGGGGCAGGAGGAGCTAAGGACACTTCTCATGGAGACCTTTGTCAGGAACAGTGCTGAGGATGAAAAGCTGGAACACCTACAAGCTGAGGTGGATGCATTGAGGGTCCAGATGCTGGGGCAGGTGACTGCCATTCAAGGGTTAGCTCAAAGACAAGATGAGCTCTGGTTTCTCGTCAACCAACTGCTTCAGGGTAACCAACTGGGGCAAAAGTCTAAGGGTAAAAAACCAGTCATCGTTCAACCACCTTTGAGACAAAGAGGTAAGGGGAGAGCTCCTCAAATGGCTCCAGTGTCACAAATTCAACATCACAACCAACAAAAGAGCGAGAGAAGGCAGTTCACTCGGCTCAGCATGACCTTATCCCGGATATTGCCACAGTTGCTGGAGACCAAGCTGGTAACTCTAAAAGAAGCTCCGAAGAACCAAAATACAACGTCACCGAAGTATAACCCCAACGCCCGTTGCGCTTATCACTCTGACAGCCCGGGGCATACTACAGACGATTGTTGGAGCTTGAAAAATAAGATCCAAGACATGATCGACGCTGGAGAGATTCAGTTTAAAGTACCCAAGACTCCCCACGTGATCACTGCTCCCTTGCCAAAACATGGCTAGGATCGAGAAATTTTTGTTCATTCGAATGTTTAAGTTGCAATTTTCTTTTGTTCAAACATTTACTCATGTTAAACATTGTTATTTCATTAATGCATCGCATATGTCTGTTCTGAAACAATATATTCGTATTCACTAAATGCAAATTATTTTCATATTTTTTCTGATGATCAACTCTTAATTAAAAATTCTAAGCCTCTTGAGGGAGGATGACGAAAATGATACCATAATCTACAGCATGCTTTTGAACAGACCCCGCTGATGAGGTACAGGCATTGTTTCAATCCCCAAACACTAAAGTTATAAGGATGATAATCCCTCGTCAACCCATCTGAGCCAAAGAAGTAGGAGTTTTTCTTTTCGAAATTTAAAACCCTTAATCATAACCTGGGGCAGGGTAGTCTCTCAGTTGATCCAAGTGCATAACGAATGGCACCAAAGAGATCCTTACAAAACGAAGAAAGATCGTGATGGTTCCGAACAATCATACAGATAGGCAGTCATTATATCTCAAAAAAAAATAATAAAAACCCAATAAGTCAAAACCAATGAAGGAGACTTACAAAACTGGGGCATCCCGCTGACTGTAATCACAAAAGAACAGTTCAGGCAAAAAAAAAAAATAGGGATAATAAAATCAAAAAAGAGGTCACACAAACCCTCAACAAGAAAAATGACTGCCTATTCAGAATAAATTATCAACATCCGAATCATCACCGGAAAATCAGGACAAAGATTCAATCAAGATCTAACGTATGATCAACTGAGTTTAGGTTTGGAGAACATCACGAAGAGCGGGTGGGTACAAATAATTTGAGCCTTTATCCTTTGTTTCTTAAACCGTGAACCAAGCCACGTTATAACCCTTAAAAGTCCTAGCTGAAGCACGGGTTAGTTCGAAAGCATACTGTACGAAAGGTATCCTGACTCCTTAAAGCTTACGGTAAAATACGGAGTTGACATCACGTTTTACAAACATTCACTTGTTTTATGGAAAAAAAATGCATTTTCAAAATCGTCAAGACAGACATGAGCGTTGCATTTTTAACATAACTTTGTTTGCATATGACTTCTTATTTGAACAGCAGGGAAATTCGCACGATGAATACCTAGTGAACAAAAGCACTTCCAATCAAGGGGCATGGCATGACTATTGTCCACCATCTGGGGCAGTCCAATCAAGATTCGGAGAATCTCTCAAAAGGCCAAATAGCCTGGGGCAAATCTCCGCCTGAGTCACTTGGGGAATTTCAATAATAAATCTTGCCTGATCAAACATCTTCTGGTGGCATGGCAAAACACTTCTAACAAGGGCAACTCCCTACATTCTGAGAGCATGGACATAGTCGAAAAGATACTACGCAAAATCAAAGACCCGCTAGGTCGACGTACCTAGGCAAAAATAAGGGTTTCCCGGCGAACCAAAAGGGTTCGGGCAAAATGAAGGGATGAAATGAAGATCTGTACACCCGGCAAGTCGAAAACCTGAAAAGGCGGCTTGGGCAAAAAAAGGGTATCCTGGTGGACTGAAAACCCGAAAGGGCAGTCCAAGCAAAAGTTAGGGATTAAAGCGTACGACTATGTCTTGCCATCCTGTCACCTACCAGAAGAAAGTTTGTCCATCAACAACTATCAGCACCTCACAGGTCTTCCTCTCCCATATCAGAAACAGGGGCAATAAAGAGTTGTCTAAAAGCAATCTAATTGTTCTGTCCTCCAGGGTACCAAGATGGGTTCAGCGGAAGAACGTAACCAGACATCTTAATCCCCCAGAGAGTGAGCCGGTAAGACAGTATACTCTCCTCAAGCAAAGTTATATTATCAAGCCTTAAGGAAGTTGAGTATCCTCCAGCAGATCTCAACATGCCCCAGCAGCAATATACATATTCTTAACAAACATCCCCGGCAGTCTTGGCCTAAAGATTGTTCCCCGGCGGCATATCAAACATCCAGTGGAGTTACTTCCAGTGCATCTCAAAACTTCCCCAAGAGAGTCCAATCTAGTTCCCCAGGAAAGTTGGAATTTATCTCCCCAAGCAGTAAGCTTATCCCCAGTAGATTCTGGAAGCTTACCCTCGCAGAGCGCGAACGCGTCCCCCGGCTTTATTCAAAGAGTTATTTACTTACCAGGATATAACTGGGTTATCCTCAGCCAAAAGCCACGGAAAGAGCGTCCTCGACACAGTCTTCTTATCCCCAGCGAAGTCTATCAACACTTCCAATACAACAAGGTTATCCCCAGCAAATTATTATCAACATTCCAGCAAAGTATCTCTCTCCCCACAGAGTATCGCTTCCCAGCAAGATCGTCAGGGTAATTCTCCCCCCGCAGAGTTATTCCATTCGCCAAGTTTATTCCCTAACGGAGTTATCTTCTCCTATCGGTATTCTTGCAGCTATCATCCCCAGCAGAAGCGAAATCTATTCTCCAACATCAGCCCAGGAGTGACCTCCCGGCACCCGTCAAGGATTTACTTTCCTAGACGAAAGCATACATTCCTAAACATCACATACATCATTATAGCATGCATATACGCATCATATCTTACAGATCTCATTTATGCTGAGAACATCATCGCTTGGTCCATATCATGCATTGCATATGACTGACCTTTACCTTTCAGGAAAGATTCAGCTGAATTCTCAATCATATTTCAAACATTCCAAGACCTAGACCGGTTCAGTTAATCGACTCCAAAGATTTCTTATCCAGTCCAAGGCTTTCTCTAGTCCAGCTAAATCGACCCCAAACAGATTTTTCTGATGAAGACTCAGTAGAGGTTATCAAAGGTTTTTCTCAAACGTCCGCTTTTGAGATTATAATTTCCTATGGTTCTCTCCCCAATGTTGCGGAGACGATAATTCCATCCCAGGTTTTTCTCAAACGTCCGATTTTGAGATTATAATTTCCTATGGTTCTCTCCCCAATGTTGCGGAGACGATAATTCCATCCCAGGTTTTTCTCAAACGTCCGCTTTTGAGATTATAATTTCCTATGGTTCTCTCCCCAATGTTGCGGAGACGATAATTCCATCCCAGGTTTTTCTCAAACGTCCGATTTTGAGATTATAATTTCCTATGGTTCTCTCCCCAATGTTGCGGAGACGATAATTCCATCCCAGGTTTTTCTCAAACGTCCGCTTTTGAGATTATAATTTCCTATGGTTCTCTCCCCAATGTTGCGGAGACGATAATTCCATCCCAGGTTTTTCTCAAACGTCCGCTTTTGAGATTATAATTTCCTATGGTTCTCTCCCCAATGTTGCGGAGACGATAATTCCATCCCAGGTTTTTCTCAAACGTCCGCTTTTGAGATTATAATTTCCTATGGTTCTCTCCCCAATGTTGCGGAGACGATAATTCCATCCCAGGTTTTTCTCAAACGTCCGCTTTTGAGATTATAATTTCATATGGTTCTCTCCCCAATGTTGCGGAGACGATAATTCCATCCCAGGTTTTTCTCAAACGTCCGCTTTTGAGATTATAATTTCCTATGGTTCTCTCCCCAATGTTGCGGAGACGATAATTCCATCCCAGGTTTTTCTCAAACGTCCGCTTTTGAGATTATAATTTCCTATGGTTCTCTCCCCAATGTTGCGGAGACGATAATTCCATCCCAGGTTTTTCTCAAACGTCCGCTTTTGAGATTATAATTTCCTATGGTTCTCTCCCCAATGTTGCGGAGACGATAATTCCATCCCAGGTTTTTCTCAAACGTCCGCTTTTGAGATTATAATTTCCTATGGTTCTCTCCCCAATGTTGCGGAGACGATAATTCCATCCCAGGTTTTTCTCAAACGTCCGCTTTTGAGATTATAATTTCCTATGGTTCTCTCCCCAATGTTGCGGAGACGATAATTCCATCCCAGGTTTTTCTCAAACGTCCGCTTTTGAGATTATAATTTCCTATGGTTCTCTCCCCAATGTTGCGGAGACGATAATTCCATCCCAGATTTTTCTCAAACGTCCGCTTTTGAGATTATAATTTCCTATGGTTCTCTCCCCAATGTTGCAGAGACGATAATTCCATCCCAGGTTTTTCTCAAACGTCCGCTTTTGAGATTATAATTTCCTATGGTTCTCTTCCCGATCCTACGGAGGTGGTAATCCCAAGATTTTCTCAACGTTTGCTGTTGAAGTTGAAGTCACCCAAGGTTCTCTCACCGTTCCTGTTGAGGTTGTAACCATCCCTGGTTCATTCATCACCGCTTGAAGATCCAGATCCAACTCCTGTAACCAGTCAGGACACATCTATACAAAGCATCTGAAGACCAGCTCCTGCAACATGTCAGGTACTCATTTTTCTTTTGCAGGTACGCAGGTTCTCGCTAAGGAATCTCTTATGCGAATAACATCCAGATGGCATCTATAAGCCCATCATCCTATCCATCAATCTCCAAATGGCATCTATAAGCCCATTCCCATCATCACATTGCTACTATGTGAGCGCAAATTTCTGGGCACTCTAGTGTTCAATCATCTTTTACCCTCGGATTACGAAAGGCACGTCAGCCAATCTGCATCCTCAGGTCTAAGAAGATTGAACAGGGGCAACTGTTGTACCCCAAAATTTTCCCTCCCATATTCTTCAAGAATTGCCAAGTCAAAGCTTCAAAATTCCCCAAGGGTTGCACAGTGTAAGAGCCTCATGAACAGTCAAAATTAGGGTTTTGGTCCTGATCAAGAAAATGAAGTTTCCAAGGGTCCAATCAAGTCCCACATGCCTATAAACATGTTCAAGCATCCCCATACAAAGTTTCAAGACTTTCAGCACAAAATTGCACAATCAAAACCCTAATTGCACTACAGTCAACTGTAGGGGCAAAATGGTCATTTGACAGTCAAAAGTTCAAATTTTTGGTCAAGATCTCATTTTGAAGCCACAAACATCATTTTATCAATGCTTGATCATGATTCTCAAAGCTTGGCTCAAAAATCATCAAGATGCAAAAGTTTCCTTATTTGGATAGTTGAAAAAGTCAACTGTAAATTGACCAGGGCATAACTTTCACATGGATTATCAGAAAAATTCCATCCAAAGCTCATTTTGAAGAGAAAGACATTTCCTACAACTCATCTTCATACTTCAAGTCCAAGAAATGCTCTCACAAAAAGTTATCAATTTCAACATTATAGGTCATTTTCAAAAGTCAACAAAAAGGGACTTTAAGTCAAAGGCCATAACTTGAGAATGGTAAATCAAAATGACATGGGACCAAAGGCATTGGTTATAGGACTCAAATACCTTTCCAAAATGTCCAAGAACATGAGCAAAGCTTAAAAATTGAGCAAGTTATGCCTTGTGGAAGTTGGGAAGTTTTTGGATATTTTGAAAAGTCAACATTGATTCAAATGACCTAAAATTGTTAATGGGCCTATTTTTCTTCCATAATTCATCATCCAAGGCATGTGCACGACCACTTGGCCCAAAGGGAAGTTTTTCTTCATTTTTTATTTATTTATTTGAATTTTTATTAATAATAATTCATTTAAATCAATTAAATACATGAAAAATACTTAACCTAAGGTTTTAAATCTTTTTATGCATATTATACACTCAAGATTTCGTGCCTAACCATATATGGAAAGAATCAATTGGATTGGTCATGATTTGGTAGCAAAAGCATGTGAAAAAAGATTTGAAAATCACGGTGAAAAAATCAAATATTGCATTCATTAATTCAAAGGATTTTGATCAAATTTCTTGACCTAATTCACTCATACTTATACAAAGAACACAACCCTAATGCAAGAAACCCCGAAGCTGCGCAGAAAACACCATTGGCAAACTTGAAAATTAGCAAAAAAACTCAAATCTGAAAACACTTTTGGAGGACGATTCAAGGCAAAAGGTCAATTCCATTAGCTTGCTAAGGCTTCATAGAAGGATTTTGCATCAAAAACCACAAGTTTTCGTGCCCAGAAACGTGAGGACAATCTCATCTGTACCGAAAAATTTTCATACTCGTGCATCTCAATTCATGCGCTTTTTGCAAATTTTAACATGTGATTTATATTCCTTATGCAATTCTGATGCTAACCCAATAGTTTGATTTCGTTTTCGTGCCCTATATGAAGATTTGCCATTAACAATATTTAGGGTTTGTGAAGCTTGGAATTAGGGGTTTTAAATTAAGGAAAAATTGGCCTTCAAGACTTACACCATTGAATTAAGCATGTCTGGACGAAGAGAAATAAACCATTGCGCCTAATTTATGGAGCCCCTGGGGCTATTCGCTATTTTCTGATATGTTGCCTAAAAGAACGGTGTAAAAACCGTTGCCTGTTTCTTTTGTATTTTCAGGAAAAACAAAATCATGAAGAAGATGATGTGGTGGCCAGCAATGATTGGTCCTTTTGAATTTGCGCGCCAGACCACCACTAACTCCAGTTTTTTATTATATAATTTGTTTTCCTTTTATGTTAATGAATATGCATGCAGCTCAGTTGGTTGAGAAGAACGTTGCTAAGCCTCAGGACCTGGGTTCGAGCCCCAGGTCCTCACCCCCTTTCCATATATTTTTCCAATTAGTATTCGCATGCAGGTTCAATGTTGTGGTCCATGATGCACCTTCAAAATCCAACGTCCACGTGCCCAAGGGGATTAATCAGAAGGCCACAATCTGAAGCGTACCATAAGCCCTAGTCAAAGGTCCCACACGTGGCATGGAAAAGTCCACCAGGCCTTAAGCATTGGGCCAGATTGCTAAAGGCTTAACCTCCATATTAAGGGGCAGACCCCCTAGGTTTGCAATTCTTTCTACTTTCTTTATTTTTTATCTTATTTTCTATTTTTCTTTTAAATTATTGTTTTCTTAATTAATTTATTATTTTCATAAATATAAAAAACACCATTAAAAAAATCAGAAAAAGAGAAAAAATATAATAAATATTTTATTTTAGTATGTATATTTTGTAAATAAATTCATAAATTAATTAGTTTTAAATTAGGTCTTAATTTTAACTTTTTAATAAAAATCTAAAAAATATAGAATTAGGGTTTAATTAATTTTCATCTTTTTTTTTATTCCATAATAATTAAATATTAGATATTTATTTTTATAATTAAATTGTATATAAAATAATTAGGGTTAATTTTAGGTTAAAACTTCAACATTTTTCATAATAAAACAAAAATTGTAGAATTAGGGTTAGCATTTATTTTATTTAATTCTTTTTCATTAAAATACAAAATACCAAAAAAAAAAAAACAATTTCTTTTCTTTTTAATTAATTAATGTCACCATTTAATTTAATTTTTCAAAAAAGGGTCCAACGCCCTCGTTTCTAATTTAAATTTAATTCGCATATTTATTTTATTTCTTTTAATATTTATGTATCTCTCCCAAAGCCTTGTAATTAATTTTCTTGCATTTTAATTCTTTATTTTCTTTAATTCTTTACTTTCCTGTCAAATCGGGTCCTGGTTTAATTTTGGCGATGTGGACCCGCGCCTTTTGTAATAGCTTAGAATCTTTTACTTTCCGCAATTTTTAACTGTTAATCAAGGCATGAAAGAATGTATGGACAAAAATAAAAACAAACGTTAGATCACCAATGACATGACATAAGATAAAAATAACTGAACATGACACACAAATCGCACACACCACCCCTAGGGTACGCCTCACTGTTGCCTTGCCTCGAAAGGTGATCATCGAGTAGAGGATGTCTTAGTAAGTCCTCATGATCCGGGAACCTGGCATGAGGGTAGCTTCTAAGGTGTCTTCCTATTGCTCCGGTGATCACCATGTCCCGAACCTCGAATTGACCCGAATACCTCCAACGGTGGTGCTACCTACCTCTCAATGGTGGGATGGCACTATTTTAAAGGATATTTACACAGACGAATTCCTTAGGGTAGGTAGACGACTCGTGGATACTTGCTCTAATTCAAAACAAAACAAATCAAAAATACTTTTCACACCAACACATTTTCAAAAAGCTTTCAAAAGCATTTTTCAAACACTCTTGAGGACCGATACAAGAGTCGAACTGAAATTTTCAAAGAAACTTTTTTAAAACCCACAGTTGAAAAGCAAACAAACCATTTTGAAAACACAATGAGCAAGTATCTAAGAGCCCATGGATAACCATGGATAGAAAGGGTACTAACACCTTCCCTTTCTATAATCTACCTCCCGAACCGAGAGCAATCTCTTTAAGGAATTTTTCTGTGCTTTTGTCCTTTCCATTTGGAGAAAATAAAAGACGGTGGCGACTCTTGCTTCCGCGACATTTCGCGAACCAGCGTTAAACAGTCAGTTCCAGATCCACCGATCACAGATACACTTGCACACAAGCACCCTTAGGGTTTCTCCACTTGGTTGCCTAAAACAAAATAGCCATGTGTTGTACCCCAAAATTTGCCCTCGCATTTTTTCCACAAGAAATCTCAGCTTCAGGCATTTCCCGACTTTTCAAACTGGCTCAAGAATCGGACAAACAGACTTTTCTCGTCAGTCAAACAAAATTAGGGTTTTATTGATTTTCAGGACTCTGGATTGCTTCAAATAATTGGCTTAGGGTTTTGGTTGATTCTGGTTCAATTGCGATCAGGCGAATGTTCATTGGCATTTAATCAGGAATTAAGGTTTTATGGGCATATTCTCAGAAAGGTTAAAATTCCACAGCACTTTGCAAGATATTCCGAGATTCGGGTTGAATTCGCATTGTTTTGATTTAATCAGTAAAAGAGGCAGTTGGTTTGAATTCACGTTGTTTTGTTTGAGCCAGTCAAAAGAAATATGCAGTTTGGATTTACAGTGCTTGGTAAGAAATCAGCAAGAAAGGATTGCGTCTGACCGGTTATTGCATTCGACTGTGCGTGGCTTTGGATGATGGAGACGTCAAGTTCATTTATTTTTGATCGACGAAGAATCAATGTTTAGTTGATTATTTATGGTTCTAAGAATTAAATATTTGAAATTTAATTTTCATTTTATTTAATTTAAGGAACTATAAATAACAAGTAAATAATTGAAAAGGAATTGAAAAGAATTAAATGAACCAATAGAATTTTTATTTCATATTTAATATTTGTTACAATTATTATTTAGATACAAGTATTTATTTACGAAGTATTTAAAATAATAATGGTTTACAATAATTAAATTGAAAATAAAAACTATCCTATTTTTTCTAAATATTTTCTAAGTCCCTAATTCTTCATTCTTCACTTCGCTCCGGTGCTCCATTTTTCATCTGCAAAAGAAAAGGAGAAAAGTCAAAAAGTAGATAAGATAATAAACGACAGAAGAAATTCATCATTAAGGGTCACTGATTGGGATCAGTTAACCCTCTCTGCAAATCACGGGATTTCTCCCCGTTCACAAAGAGGGAAGAATTTTATTCATTTAATCATGAATGCAAAATGTCAAAATGCATAAGTTCAAAATGTCAAACTGCATAGTTCAAGTTCAACCAAACTGAAAAAAATCCAATTTCCTACTTTATGTCAAAAAGGCCAAAAAGTGCAATTTACTGTCAAAGTACCAAAGAGTCTACACAAAAGCTGTCAAGAGAAGATTTTGAAAGATATCAAAAAAGCACAAAAGCTGTCAAAGAAGAGATAAAGAATGCAGAGGAAAGCATGATATGCAAGCAAACTCTTTTATCATCATTTCCCATCAGTAGCCACCTTCAGTAAAAGTACAAAAAGCATAATATTATAATGCAACTGTACTAGGAGAGAGAGAGAAGAGAGAAAAGATGCAGGTTTTTAGGCTTTAGGCAGGCATAGAGAAAAAGATATACAAAGGAGAAACCAACACAAAGAAATGGACAGACTCCCACTGCATAAAACAATACAGAGAGCAAAAAACAAAAACCAGTTTTCTCAACCATCAACCTGCTGTCCAGAACAAAAAAGAAAACACTTCCAAACACATAACCTCAAACCTGGAACCAAAATGCTAATGGCCTGAACCATAAAACATCAAACACCTCCAAACTCAAAACCAACCAAGAAGGAAAATATACAAACCTGCATTAACCCAAAAAAGCCAGGATACCAGTTCAGAAAACCCCAAAGCATCATACCTGCTAAGCATTTTGAAACCTGCCTCAGCCTCATCCTGTCAAAAGGCCTCAAGCCTAACACTACAAGCACAAACCTGCCTGAACCATACAAAAACCTGCCTACTGTCAAGCATATAACCTGTATTGGCTCAAAAAACAAAAACCACACAAACCTGTCAATAACAAATCCAGCAATAACCAGCATAACCTAAAAGCATTCAACCTGCTAGGCCTCCAGCCTGAAACCTCACAAACCCTTACCTACTATCAACACAGAAACAAGTTCAAAGCACATACCCTGTCAAACACTAAACCTGCCTAAGCGTTGAAGCAAGCACAATACCTGGCCAAAACCATCGACCATTCAATCTAGACACAACCCACACAAGCAGAACCAACCAACTCTAGACCCTCAGAATCTCTTCATCATCGGGCCATCAAACCAATGCACGAAGCAAATTAATCCAGGCATCCAACTCAAAGCATACAGAAGAAGGAGAAGAAAGAAATATTCCAACAAGCAACAAGGGCAACTAAACCCTAGGCCTCAGAAGAAGCTCTTCTTCATAGGCAACACAAGCAAGGCAACAAAGGCAACATAAGCGTGTAAACTGGGCCCTCAGTAAACACATCATTGGGCAATCAACATAAGCAATAAAGCAACACAAGAAGGCAAGTTCAGGGCAACTGTAAGAGAAGAGGACAAGCAGTAGGCCACTCAAAGCAAGCCTCAGTAAACACATCAATGGCCAACATAAACTATTAAAGGCAAGCATACAGAAATATCAAGACAGTAAAGGCGAAGGAGAAGAAGAAAGAGGTAAATCAGGATAAGGTTTTCAGGGCAAATGAAAATCATCATCAAACCCTAAAGTAGCAAAAAGTAAAGGTTACCAAAGCGCAAGCCCAGCATCCTCACTGTCGTCCCGCTCGTCCCGGCCTCCTGAGCGCCACCTACCCTATCTCTCCTCCTTCTCCAAGATCAGGTAGTAAGCTTTTCTCTCTCTTTCTTTTCCACCACCTCCATAGTAATACAGGTTTAAGGGTCAAGATTCAAATTGAAATAAAGCATGCAATTCGTAAAAAGAACATAAACATTGAAATCAAACCTCGTATCACAAGACCACTGGGCTCATGCCATAGAGGGAAGAGAGATTTGGGGGGGGGGTGGCGCTGGTGGCTAGACGGAGGAATTGTAACCAGAAGACGAAGATGAACGAACACATGAACGACGCGCCTCAGAAACCCTAACGCTTTGTCCCCAATTGAAACGAAAACAAAACCCTAAAACTGATCGTTCAGTTATGGGCCTAATGCATTCCTAAAACACCTAAAGCCCAAGCATTTTAATACACCTCCCCCTCTTTGAGCCCATTGCCAACCTATTCCAAACCTTTTATTTATCATCATATTAACATAAATCCTTTTTTTACTTAAAAACATTTTTTCATACAATCTATTTGTTTTCTAACTTAGCATATTCTTTACAATATTACATTAATACTAAAACATATTAAAACACTTTTTATCTAAAATATCTAATTTAAATTTTATTTGTACATAAATAATAAAATACTTTTTTTTACACCATATAATTAAATTTGAAAATACTTTTTTTTTCTTTTCTTTTAATTAAAACATATATTTGTACATAAATAATAAAATACATTTTTTTTACACCATGTAATTAAAATTGAAAACTTTTTTCCCATTCATTTGATTTAAATATATTTTTGTACATAACAAATGAAAAATACTTTTTGTATACATAGTTAAAACTTAGAAATATTTCTTTTCTTAAAACATCATACTTTAATTAGAGCTTGAACATTCAATTAAAACTTTTTTTCTTTTGTGCATATTAAAATATACAAATTAAAGATTCATTAAACACATATCTAGGTCAAATACCCTAATCCACATTAATTTCACCTTGTCGCACATGAAAATAATCACTTACACAATACATTTCATACTTACACAATACATTTCATACTTACACAATACATTCACATTGCCCCTATATACATTTGCTTATATACTGATATTCGATATTTACATTTGATCGCAAATTCGATTTGGTTGTAACTTATTGGATACTATAAGTCTCATCCCCATTCATAAATTTGTACCCCCACTCCCGGATACTATTTTGTAATAGCGTAGATTTTACATTTTCGCAATTTACCGCTTTCAATTATACCATGGTTAGACCTAGGGTTTGCATGTACATAAAATCAAACGCTAGATAACCTAATACAAGACAAATACATGAAATCAATACACAATCACACTTGCACCCTCTAGGGTAATCCCACATGTTGCCTTCCAAAATGGGCCATGCTTGCACGTCGAGTTTCTTTGGCAAAACAAAATCAAAATGATCATAAGTCCCTCAAAATGTTGCCTAAACGGAATGATCATAGTCCCTTCAAAACAAATTGCCAAAGACACTTGGCACCATTGCATTCATGGTCCATACGACGACCCGCGCCCGTCCCGAATAAACTTCCTAAACGCAAGATTGTCTACCAAATCCAATGGTGGAACAAAATTGTTAAAAGGGGTTAAAACATAACAAAAACCTTTGAGTACAATAGGGTAGACAAAACTCTTAGTTACTTGAGATCAAACTTGCAAAAACACTTGCCTTCTTTTCAAAAACCACAATCCACAACACTTTCAAACAAACTCTCAAAAACATTTGAAACATCTTTTCGAAAAGATCCACACTTTTGTAAAACACTCAAACACGAGTCAAATACATTGGTCGCCTAAGACAAGGCATCTCTTCAAAAACATTTTCAAAACACACGCACACACCACATTTTCAAGCAATCGAAAAAAACAAGGCAAGTGATCTAAAAAACCAAGTAACTAAGAGCCCATGGATAACCATGGATGAAAAGGGTGCTAATACCTTCTCTTTTCATAATCTACCCCCCGAACCCAAGAAAGATCTCAAAAGGTTTTTGCTGTGCTTTTTTAACCTTTCCTTTAGGATAAAATAAAAAGTCGGTGGCGACTCTTGCTCAACCGCACAAGTGCGAATACGAACGCAAAACACAAGTCAGTTCTCCCACCGTATCACAGAACTGGCGACTCTGCTGGGGACAATTTTTTAAAGTGGGGTTACCTTAGGGTCTAGATCACCTTTATTTTCAATTGATTGCTTTGTTTGCTTTTACATTTGTGGGCTTTGTATCGGAGTTCATAGATCCTAACCCGGATCTGGGGAAACCTTTTTAGGTAGCATAATCTGCGAGGGACCTGTCCGGGGTATACCGACATGGGTGAAGCAGTGGCTACGTTGGTGTGGCGTCTTGGTCTGTACCGATATCCCTCGTGTTGAAACGGGGAGAATATGGGTCTTCCAAGGAGTCATTAAGCACCAACCGACCTTAGAACCCTAAATTGACCCAACTTGGCCATTATAACAGTAGCAGTATGCTACACTCATTGAGGCTAAACTCTCGCGATGGTTCCGGCTGCGAGAAAAGATTTCGATGCTGGAGTTATGACCGATTGAGGGTAGCCAATGATATGAGATCCTCTAGAACCCGGTTACTTTTGATAGGACAGGTTTTAACCAACGAACTGAAAGAGGGTAGTACCTGAACCTCATGCAAGCCTAAACCTAAGGACTTGTTTGCTTTGTGTGAATATGTTTGCCTGTATATACACTCACTTGCTTTTTGCATAACATGTACATGACATCATAACATCATACCATAGCATTTTCAATAACCATTTCAAGGATCTCGAGGGTTCTTTTGATGCAGGGTTACGTTGAACCAGACACCTACCAAGGGGCAAGAGGTTTCTCCTCTAAAACAAATGCCATCAAAGATCAAGTGCAACAACTTGAATCAGTGGCTATGACCCACTCGACATGGTGAGCTTGATTCTCGTGGAAAGACATCCATCGATACAAAGTTCTCCAGTCAAAGATCAAGTGAAACAACTTGAATCAGTGGCTATGACCCACTCGACATGGTGAGCTTGATTCTCGTGGAGGGACGTCCACCGGTGCAGAGATCTCCAATCCAAGAGCAGGGTTCAACCTCTAACATTTTCTTGTGTTTACCCCAAGAGATCCTTGAAAGCATGCATCCACATATCATGCATTGCATTTTGACAATCTTTCCTTTTTCAGGTTTCCTTACTCTCCTGCTGTTTATTTCAGCAAGAGATGGCTCTAGAAAGGTCTGTCAAAGACATCCAAGACCAGACTGCTCAGCTGCAGGAGATGTTCCTGAACTTGTCTCTGGGGCAAGAAGAGATGAAAGCTCTCCTCACCAAGGGCTTGGAGAATTCCAACAATACCAGGAGTGACCAGTTGGCGGAGCTGCAGTTTGATCTGACAACATTGAGGACCCAAGTGATGGGACAGTTGGTGGGCCAGATGGCTCTCATCCAAGACCTATCTCAAAGACAAGAGGAACTCAGAGTTCTTGTCCGCCAACTGCTTCCAAACAACCAACTGGGGCAAACATCTGAGGTCGAAGAGCCAGTCACCGCTCAGCCTCCATCCACTCAAGAGGACAAGGGGAAAGCTCCTTTGCTCACTTCAGGGTCACGAGCCCTTCAACAACCTCGCCAGCATCAACGGGGCAATCGGCGTAAGCAAGAAAAGTCGGGAAGACAGTTTACGGAGACTGAAATACCATCTGTGATCGGTGGATCTGGAACTGACTGTTTAACGCTGGTTCGCGAAATGTCGCGGAAGCAAGAGTCGCCACCGTCTTTTATTTTCTCCAAATGGAAAGGACAAAAGCACAGAAAAATTCCTTAAAGAGATTGCTCTCGGTTCGGGAGGTAGGTTATAGAAAGGGAAGGTGTTAGCACCCTTTCTATCCATGGTTATCCATGAGCTCTTAGATACTTGCTCATTGTGTTTTCAAAATTGTTTTGTTTGCTTTTCAACTGTGGGTTTTTTAAAAAAGTTTCTTTGAAAATTCCAGTTCGACTCTTGTATCGGTCCTCAAGAGTGTTTGAAAAATTGCTTTCGAAAGCTTTTTGAAAAGATGTCGGTGTGAAAAGTATTTTTGATTTGTTTTGAAATTAGAGCAAGTATCTAGAGTCGTCTACCTACCCTAAGGAATTTGTCTGTGTAAATGTCCTTTAAAGTAGTGCCATCCCACCATTGAGAGGTAGGTAGCACCACCGTTGGAGGTGTTCGGGTCAATTCGAGGTTCGGGACATGGTGATCACCAGAGCAATAGGAAGACACCTTAGAAGCTACCCTCATGCCAGGTTCCCGGATCATGAGGACTTACTAAGACATCCTCTACTCGACGATCACCTTTCGAGGCAAGGCAACAGTGAGGCGTACCCTAGGCGTGGTGTGTGATTTGTGTGTCATATTCAGTTATTTTGTCTTATTCATGTCAAGGTGATCTATGCGTTTGTTTTTATTTAGACATTCATTCTTGCATGCAATTATTAACAGTTAAAAAAGTTGCGGAAATTAAAGTTCCTAAACTATTACAAAGGCGCGGGTCCACATCGCCAAATTAAAATCCAGGACCCGATTTGACAAAAAATAAAGAACTAAAGTGCGAGAAATAAAATGTCCGAGTTTACAAGGCTTTGGGAGAATTACATTAATATTATAAGAAATAAAATAAAATGCGCGAATTGGAATTAAAATTGGAAGCGAGGGCGTTGGACCCTTTTTAATGAAATTAAATTAAATGATTAAACTAATGAAATTAAAGAGAAAAAAGAAATTATTATTTTTTTTTGAGTTTTTGGTATTTATGTTTTTTATGTATTTTTATGAGAAAGATTAAATGAAATTAAAATATTAACCCTAATTCTATTTTTTTTTATTTATTAAGAAAAACATGTTAAAATTAAACCTAAAATTAATCTAATTATTTACATGCAATTTTGATTTATAAAAATAAATAATTAATTATTAGTGAAATTTATTTACAAAAAATATTAATTAAATAAATATATTTTGATTTTTATGACTTTTCTGTTTTTTACTATTTTTTATATTTTATGAAAATAAGTTAAATTAAAGGAATTAATTAAAAAAAGAAATAATTGAAATAAATAAAATAAGGAAAAGAAAGAAAATACAATACCTTGGGGGGTTTCTGTCCCCTTTTTGGAGGTGAATTGGAGTGGTTTGGCCATTTGTGTTCTGGCCTCATCATGCATAAGTTGTTCTACTTTGGCCATTTGGCTTTTGGCTTTTGGCCATTTGCGTTTTGGCCTCAACGTTCCTTAATCTTCTCAGGATGTCTGTCTCGCCATGTATTGGTGTCATGCATAAATTTTTCTACTTTGACCATTTGGCTTTTGGCTTTTGGCTTTTGGCCATTTGGCTTTTGGCCTCAACGTTCTTTAATGAACCTGGGATCCTGTCTAAATCCTTACTGGAAAATCAGTGGCCTGAATGCTTTTATGCCTTACTGGAAAATTAGGATCATGGAGATCAAGCCAACCTTACCCTTACTGAAGAAGTAGTGAGGTGTTGGTTTGTAACTGTGATGGCTTGTTTGTAGTGAGAGAGGGATTTGTAATAAGGATTTCAAGGTTTTAGGGTTCTTGAAAGAGTTTGATATTCCAACAGTATTGTGGCAAGGTTTTTTTTCTCTTTTTTTCTCTTCCCCGGTTTGTGTGAAAAGAAGGTGATTATATAATGAAAATTAGGGTAAAGCAAATGGGCTTTGAATGTGCAATTGGGCCTCCAATATTCACTTGAATTCGTCACTTTCCAGGCTAAATCGCAGGGACTTAAGTGCATTTTTTGAAGTTGAAATGTGAAAACAAAATGTAGCCGACATCGAGAACTAACTCCTGTCCGAAAATCGACTCAATCGGATAAACGGTGAATTAGTTATGAATTTTTGAAGTTTCAGCTCAGACAAACTTATTTTGGGCTCCAGTGTCGACTCTGACACGTTCTTCAATAAAAAACTGGTATTGATCGGAGCATAATCCGGTCTCGACTTTTGAAGCAAAGTTGTAGATCTATGAGTCAGGGACCTTGTGTAAAAATATGAGCTCAATCCGATAAAAATTGACCGAGTTATGAATTTTCGAAGTTTCGGCCCAGATGAAATAATATTCAGCATTCAGGATTTTCAGCGTGTCACGCACTCTGAGCAAAAAACGAAGGCCTTTTGAATACCGTTTGAACTCAATACCTTATGTGAAAATGTAGCCAACTCAATTTGTGAAATTTTGGCGCCGGAACCAGCTCGATACGATGAAAATTGACCAAGTTATGATTTTCTGAACATGACGCAGATAAACTTCTGTCACAAATTTTCTGTGCGAAAATACTTGATAAATCCACATTTTTGAAGACCTTCTGATCGAAATTGGCTTCCATCCGTGAGAGATGAAAACGTAGATAATGTCAAGACGGAATTTTGGCCACCGGAACGGGTTCAAAACGAGCCACGATCTTCAAGTTATGAATTTTTTAGCGCGTAAAAACTGCACTTTCAGCACACTTTTTCACCATATTTCTTCGAGAAAACTCACACATTCGGATACCTTCTTTAAAGAATTGACTCTTGAGCCGAACCTGAATTTGAGAATACGTTATCAGAGATATCTTGGCGAAAGAATACCTGAATATGACGCGCCAGGTTGGACTTGTGAATTTTTCTTGAAATGTTTTGAGAAATATGGGAGGGCAAATTTTAGGGTACAACAGTTGCCCCTGTTCAATCTTTTTAGACCTGAGGATGCGAATTGGCTGTCGTGCCTTTCGTAATCCGAAGGTGGAAGATGATTGAACACTAGAGTGCCCAGAAATTTGCGCTCACATAGTGGCAGTGTGGTGGTGGAATGGGCTTACAGATGCCATTTGGAGATTGATGGATAGGATGATGGGCTTATAGATGCCATGCTGAGAGATGCTGGATAGGTGGATGGGCTTATAGATGCCATCTGGATGTTGATCGCGTAAGAGATTCCTTAGCGAGAACCTGCGTACCTGCAAAAAAGAAAAATGATTACCTGGCCTGTTACAGGAATTGGTCTTCAAACTTTTTATGTAGATGTGTCCTGGCTGGTTACAGGAATCAAATCTTTAAACTCTTCAGACGTGCCCTGGCGAGATACAGGAATCGAGTCTGGAGAATATAGTTGCCAACAGATACACCCTGGCGAGATACAGGAATCGGATCTTCGAACTCTTCAGACGTGCCCTGGCGAGATACAGGGATCGAGTCTGGTAATGTTAGTCGTCAAGAGATACACCCTGGCAAGATTCAGGCATCGGATCCTCGAACTCTTCAGACACACCCTGGCAAGATACAGGAATCGGATCTGGTAATGTTAGTCTTCAACGGATACACCCTGGCAAGATTCAGGCATCGGACCCTCGAACTCTTCAGACGCACCCTGGCAAGATACATGAATCGGATCTGGTAATGTTAGTCTTCAACGGATACACCCTGGCAAGATTCAGGCATCGGATCCTCGAACTCTTCAGACACACCCTGGCAAGATACAGGAATCGGATCTGGTAATGTTAGTCTTCAACGGATACACCCTGGCAAGATTCAGGCATCGGATCCTCGAACTCTTCAGACACACCCTGGCAGGATACAGGAATCGGATCTGGTAATGTTAGTCTTCAACAGATACACCCTGGCAAGATTCAGGCATCGGACCCTCGAACTCTTCAGACACACCCTGGCAGGATACAGGAATCGGATCTGGTAATGTTAGTCTTCAACGGATACACCCTGGCAAGATTCAGGCATCGGACCCTCGAACTCTTCAGACACACCTTGGCAAGATACAGGAATCGGATCTGGTAATGTTAGTCTTCAACGGATACACCCTGGCAAGATTCAGGCATCGGATCCTCGAACTCTTCAGACACACCCTGGCAAGATACAGGAATCGGATTTGGTAATGTTAGTCTTCAATGGATACACCCTGGCAAGATTCAGGTATCGGATCCTCGAACTCTTCAGACACACCCTGGCAAGATACAGGAATCGGATCTGGTAATGTTAGTCTTCAACGGATACACCCTGGCAAGATTCAGGCATCAGATCCTCGAACTCTTCAGACACACCCTGGCAAGATACAGGAATCGGATCTGGTAATGTTAGTCTTCAACGGATACACCCTGGCAAGATTCAGGCATCGGATCCTCGAACTCTTCAGACACACCCTGGCAAGATACAGGAATCAGATCTGGTAATGTTAGTCTTCAACGGATACACCCTGGCAAGATTCAGGCATCGGATCCTCGAACTCTTCAGACACACCCTGGCAAGATACAGGAATCGGATCTGGTAATGTTAGTCTTCAACGGATACACCCTGGCAAGATTCAGGCATCGGATCCTCGAACTCTTCAGACACACCCTGGCAAGATACAGGAATCAGATATGGTAATGTTAGTCTTCAACGGATACACCCTGGCAAGATTCAGGTATCGGATCCTCGAACTCTTCAGACACACCCTGGCAAGATACAGGAATCGGATCTGGTAATGTTAGTCTTCAACGGATACACCCTGGCAAGATTCAGGCATCGGATCCTCGAACTCTTCAGACACACCCTGGCAAGATACAGGAATCAGATCTGGTAATTGGTCATCAACAGATACACCCTGGCAAGATTCAGGAATCGGATCTTTAGTTGCGACCATTGATGGTAATCATTTTTGTACTTTTGTCCTGAAAAGACAAGCGTTAGTTGTATGCGATGTCATGTTGTATGACATGCGGGATGCTCTCTGAATAAGTGAGATTGTATGTTCATGATGCGTATATGCATGCTATAATGTATGAAGATGTTTATGAATGTATTTTTCGTTTAGGAAAGTAAATCCTTGACGGGTGCCGGGAAGTCCCTCCTGGGCTGATGTTGGAGAATAGATTTTGCTTCCGCCGGGGATGATAGTTGCAAGAATACCGGTAGGAGAAGATAACTCCGTTGGGGAATAAACTTGGCGAATGGATTACTCTGCGGGGAGCAAAGTACTCTAGCCATCTTGCTGGGAAACAAAACTCTGTGGGGAGAGAGATACTTTGCTGAGTTTTGATGAAGATAACTTGTTGGGAAACAATGCTCTATGGGGAGAGAGGTACTGTGCTGAAATGTTGATGGTAACTTCGCTGGAGATACCATTGTTGTATTGGAAGTGTTGATAGACTTCGCTGGGGATAAGAAGACTTCGTCGAGGACGCTCTTTCCATGGCTTTTGGCTGAGGATAACCCAGTTATATCCTGGTAAGGAAATAACTCTTTGAATAAATCCGGGAGACGCGTTCGTGCTCTGCGAGGATAAGCTTCCAGAATCTACTAGGGATAAGCTTACTGCTTGGAGAGATGGATTCCAACTTTCTTGGGGAAACTGGATTAGACTCTCCTGGGGGAAGTATTGAACTATATTGGTTATGTTCTTCAACGGAACCTACCTTGATACCTTGGAGGACCGAACAATCAGATTGTTTAGACCACCCTTTATTGCCCCTGTTTCTATGGGGGAGGCACCTGTGGGATGCTGATAATTGTTGAGGGTCAAACCTTCTTCAGGTAGGCAGGTGACAAGATGACAGGACATAGTCGTACGCTTTGATCCCTAACTTTTGCCTGGACCGCCCTTTTGGGTTTTCAGCCCACCGGGATACCCATTTTTGCCCAAGCCGCCTTTTCAGGTTTTTGACTTGCCGGGTGTACAGATTTTTTCATTTCATCCCTTCATTTTGCCCGAACCCTTTTGGTTCGCCGGGAAGCCCTTATTTTTGCCTAGGTGTGTCAACCTAGCGGGTCTTTGATTTTGCGTAGTATCTTTTCGACTATGTCCGTGCTTTCAGAATGTAGGGAGTTGCCCCTGTTAGAAGTGTTTTGTCATGCCACCAGAAGATTTCTGACCAGGCAAGATTTATTGTTGAAATGCCCCAGGTGATTCATGCGGAGATTTGCCCCAGGCTATTTGGCCTTTTAGAGATTCTCCGAATCTTGATTGGATTGCCCCATATGATGGACAATAGTCATGCCATGCCCCTTGATTGGAAGTGCTTCTGTTCATTAGGCTTTCGTCGTGCGAACTTCTATGCTGTTCAAACAAAAAGTCATATGCAAACAAAGTTGTGTTAAAAATGCAAAGCTTATGTCTGTCTTGAAGATTTTGAAAATGCATTCTTTTTCATAAAACAAAGGAATGTTTGTAAAACGTGATGTCAACTCCGTATTTACCGTAGGCCTTAAGGAGTCAGGATACCCTTCGTAACAGTATGCTTTCGAACTAACCCATGCTTCAGCTAGGACTTTTAAGGGTTGTAACGTGGCCTGGTTCACGGTTTAAGAAACAAAGGATAAAGGCTCAAATTATTTGTACCCACCCACTCTTCGTGATGTTCTCCAAACCTAAACTCAGTTGATCATACGTTAGACCTTGTTTGAGTCTTTGCTCGGATTTTCCGGTGATGATTCGGATATTGATGATTTCTTGTGAATAGGCAGTCATTTTTTGTCGAGGGTTTATAAGACCTATTTCTTTTCTTTTTTTGACTTTGTTATCCCTATTTTTTTTTTGCCTGAACTGTTTCCTTTTTGGAATTACATTCAGCGGGATGCCCCAGTTTCGTAAGTCCCCTTTATAGGTTTTGACTTAATGGGTTTTTTTTTTAGAGATGATGACTGCCTTTCTTTATTGATTATTCGAAATCATCACTGTCTTCCTTTTTTGTAAGGACCTCTTTGGTGCCATTCGTTATGCACTTGGATCAACTGAGAGACTACCCTGCCCCAGGTTACGATTAAGGGTTTTGAATTTCGAAAAGAAAACTCCTACTTCTTTGGCTCAGAGGGGTTGACGAGGGATTATCATCCTTATAACTCCAGTGTTTAGGAATTGAAACAATGTCTGTACTTCATCAGCGGGGTCTGTTCAAAAGCATACTGTAAAGACAACGGTATCGTTTTCGTCATCCTCCCTCAAGAGGCTTAGAATTTTAGATCAAGAGTTGACATCAGAAAAAATATGAAAATAATTTGCATTTAGTGAATACGAATATATTGATTCAAAATAGACATAAGCGATGCATTAATGGAATAATAATGTTTAACATGAATAAATGTCTAAACAATCAAAGAACAACACAACTTGAATATTCGAATGAACAAAAGTCTTTTCATCTCAGGGCTTGTCACTTCAAATGGTGAGCCTTGGAGGGATGGTAGAAAAATTCTGCCTGGCCATCTTGTGTGAACTCCAGTGCTCCCTCATCAATCAGGTCTTGGATCCTGTTCCTCAGAGCCCAACACTCATTTGTATCATGTCCTGGACAGGCAGAATGGTAGTCACATCTTTTATTGGGATCATAGACAGGAGATGCTGTGTTCTGGTTCCGGGGATGAGCCCTTAATGTGATCAGGTTCAATCTTAGCAGGCGTTGTAAAGCTTGGAACAACGACATGTTGAGCTGGGTGAATTGCCTCCTGGGCTTGTCTGGCTGAAGCCGGTGAAGTTGATGCTGAATTTGTGACACTGGAGCCATTTGAGGAGCTCTCCCCTTATCTCCTGGTCTCAAGGATGGTTGAATGATGAATGGCTTTTTACCCTTAGACGTTTGCCCCAGTTGGTTACCCTGAAGCAGTTGGTTGACGAGAAACCAGAGCTCATCTTGTCTTTGAGCTAACCCTTGAATGGCAGTCACCTGCCCCAGCATCTGGACCCTCAATGCATCCACCTCAGCTTGTAGGTGTTCCAGCTTTTCATCCTCAGCACTATTCCTGACAAAGGTCTCCATGAGAAGTGTTCTTAGCTCCTCCTGCCCCTCGGATAGATTCAGGAGGATTTCCCCAAACCGAGTCTCTTGAGCAAGAAGGTCCTGGTTATCTTGTTGGGAAGCCATTGCTGAAATAAACAGCGAGAAAGGTAAGTGACCTGCAACAAGGATACCTGCTATGCAATGATGGGTATGACATGCATGTAATGTTTTCAAGGATCTCGCGGGGTAAACAAGAAACTTTGTTGGCATTGGAATTTGTAGCTTGATTGAAGGAAACCCATGTTGTTGAGAATTCTCCTTCAAGGGTCAAAGGCTCACCATATCAAGTGGGTCATAGCCCCTGACTTTAGTCATCATGTCTGGTTTTGGTTTCCAAACAACCTTGGTTAGGGGAACCTTCTTCAGGAGTCAGAGCTCACCATATCAAGTGGGTCATAGCCCATGACAACTTTGTCTATAGGAAAATAAATCCTCTTTGCCCCTTGCTGGGATAGTTGATTCACCATGACCTGCATCACAAGCCCTTGAGATCCTTGAAATGGGTTAGGATGTATGCAATGGTATGATGTCATGATGCATGGGGTAATATGGATAAACCCTGTTATGAGCCCTTATTAAGGACTAAATAAAACCTGCAGAACACTCAGTAAACCCTGTTATGAGTCCCAATTAAGGACTAAAACAAAACCTGCAAGAAACTCGGTAAACCTTGTTATGAGTCCTAATTAAGGACTAAAACAAAACCTGCAAGAAACTCGGTAAACCTTGTTATGAGTCCTAATTAAGGACTATAAACAAAACCTGCAAGAAAACTCAAGTGTCAGATAACAAGCATGCAAGTAGTCAAGTTGGAAGGCACACAAGTCACACAAGAGAAACCCTTAGGGTTCAGGCCAGCATGGGGTCTAGGTATTACCCTCTTTCAGTTTGTTGGTTCATACCTGTCCTATCAAAGTAACCGGGTTCTTAGAGGATCCCGATATCATTGACTACCCTCAATCGGTCATAACTCCAGCATCGCAATCTTTTCTTGCAGCCAGAACCATCACGAGAGTTTAGCCTCAATGGGCGTAGCATACTGCTACTGTTCTAATGGCCAAGTTGTGTCATTTAAGGTTCTAAGGTTGTTGGTGCTTAATGACTCCTTAGAAGACCCATATTCTCCTCGTTGCAACACAAGGGATATCGGTACAGACCAAGGTGCCACACCAACGTAGCCACTGCTTCACCCGTGTCGGTCTACGCCGGACAGGTCCCTCACAGCTTATGCTACCTAAACAGGGTATCCCCAGATCCGGGTTAGGATCTATGTAACTCCCATGCAACCCACAAATTTAAAGCAGACAAGTCAATACAATTGAAAACACAGTTATGAACTAACCCTAAGGTACACCTCACTTTAAGTTTTTTCCCCAGCAGAGTCGCCAGTTCTGTGATCGGTGGATCTGGAACTGACTGTTTAACGCTGGTTCGCGAAATGTCGCGGAAGCAAGAGTCGCCACCGTCTTTTATTTTCTCCAAATGGAAAGGACAAAAGCACAGAAAAATTCCTTAAAGAGATTGCTCTCGGTTCGGGAGGTAGGTTATAGAAAGGGAAGGTGTTAGCACCCTTTCTATCCATGGTTATCCATGAGCTCTTAGATACTTGCTCATTGTGTTTTCAAAATTGTTTTGTTTGCTTTTCAACTGTGGGTTTTTTTTAAAAGTTTCTTTGAAAATTCCAGTTCGACTCTTGTATCGGTCCTCAAGAGTGTTTGAAAAATTGCTTTCGAAAGCTTTTTGAAAAGATGTCGGTGTGAAAAGTATTTTTGATTTGTTTTGAAATTAGAGCAAGTATCTAGAGTCGTCTACCTACCCTAAGGAATTCGTCTGTGTAAATGTCCTTTAAAGTAGTGCCATCCCACCATTGAGAGGTAGGTAGCACCACCGTTGGAGGTGTTCGGGTCAATTCGAGGTTCGGGACATGGTGATCACCAGAGCAATAGGAAGACACCTTAGAAGCTACCCTCATGCCAGGTTCCCGGATCATGAGGACTTACTAAGACATCCTCTACTCGACGATCACCTTTCGAGGCAAGGCAACAGTGAGGCGTACCCTAGGGGTGGTGTGTGATTTGTGTGTCATATTCAGTTATTTTGTCTTATTCATGTCAAGGTGATCTATGCGTTTGTTTTTATTTAGACATTCATTCTTGCATGCAATTATTAACAGTTAAAAAAGTTGCGGAAATTAAAGTTCCTAAACTATTACAAAGGCGCGGGTCCACATCGCCAAATTAAAATCCAGGACCCGATTTGACAAAAAATAAAGAACTAAAGTGCGAGAAATAAAATGTCCGAGTTTACAAGGCTTTGGGAGAATTACATTAATATTATAAGAAATAAAATAAAATGCGCGAATTGGAATTAAAATTGGAAGCGAGGGCGTTGGACCCTTTTTAATGAAATTAAATTAAATGATTAAACTAATGAAATTAAAGAGAAAAAAGAAATTATTTTTTTTTTTGAGTTTTTGGTATTTATGTTTTTTATGTATTTTTATGAGAAAGATTAAATGAAATAAAAATATTAACCCTAATTCTATTTTTTTTTATTTATTAAGAAAAACATGTTAAAATTAAACCTAAAATTAATCTAATTATTTACATGCAATTTTGATTTATAAAAATAATTAATTAATTATTAGTGAAATTTATTTACAAAAAATATTAATTAAATAAATATATTTTGATTTTTATGACTTTTCTGTTTTTTACTATTTTTTATATTTTATGAAAATAAGTTAAATTAAAGGAATTAATTAAAAAAAGAAATAATTGAAATAAATAAAATAAGGAAAAGAAAGAAAATACAATACCTTGGGGGTTTCTGTCCCCTTTTTGGAGGTGAATTGGAGTGGTTTGGCCATTTGTGTTCTGGCCTCATCATGCATAAGTTGTTCTACTTTGGCCATTTGGCTTTTGGCCATTTGCGTTTTGGCCTCAACGTTCCTTAATCTTCTCAGGATGTCTGTCTCGCCATGTATTGATGTCATGCATAAGTTTTTCTACTTTGGCCATTTGGCTTTTGGCTTTTGGCTTTTGGCCATTTGGCTTTTGGCCATTTGGCTTTTGGCCTCAACGTTCTTTAATGAACCTGGGATCCTGTCTAAATCCTTACTGGAAAATCAGTGGCCTGAATGCTTTTATGCCTTACTGGAAAATTAGGATCATGGAGATCAAGCCAGCCTTACCCTTACTGAAGAAGTAGTGAGGTGTTGGTTTGTAACTGTGATGACTTGTTTGTAGTGAGAGAGAGATTTGTAATAAGGATTTCAAGGTTTTAGGGTTCTTGAAAGAGTTTGATATTCCAACAGTGTTGTGGCAAGGTTTTTTCTCTCTTTTTTTCTCTTCCCCGGTTTGTGTGAAAAGAAGGTGATTATATAATGAAAATTAGGGTAAAGCAAATGGGCTTTGAATGTGCAATTGGGCCTCCAATATTCACTTGAATTCGTCACTTTCCAGGCTAAATCGCAGGGACTTAAGTGCATTTTTTGAAGTTGAAATGTGAAAACAAAATGTAGCCGACATCGAGAACTAACTCCTGTCCGAAAATCGACTCAATCGGATAAACGGTGAATTAGTTATGAATTTTTGAAGTTTCAGCTCAGACAAACTTATTTTGGGCTCCAGTGTCGACTCTGACACGTTCTTCAATAAAAAACTGGTATTGATCGGAGCATAATCCGGTATCGACTTTTGAAGCAAAGTTGTAGATCTATGAGTCAGGGACCTTGTGTAAAAATATGAGCCCAATCCGATAAAAATTGACCGAGTTATGAATTTTCGAAGTTTCGGCCCAGATGAAATAATATTCAGCATTCAGGATTTTCAGCGTGTCACGCACTCTGAGCAAAAAACGAAGGCCTTTTGAATACCGTTTGAACTCAATACCTTCTGTGAAAATGTAGCCAACTCAATTTGTGAAATTTTGGCACCGGAACCAGCTCGATACGATGAAAATTGACCAAGTTATGATTTTCTGAACATGACACAGATAAACTTCTGTCACAAATTTTCTGTGCGAAAATACTTGATAAATCCACATTTTTGAAGACCTTCTGATCGAAATTGGCTTCCATCTGTGAGAGATGAAAACGTAGATAATGTCAAGACGGAATTTTGGCCACCAGAACGGGTTCAAAACGAGCCACGATCTTCAAGTTATGAATTTTTTAGCACGTAAAAACTGCACTTTCAGCACACTTTTTCACCATATTTCTTCGAGAAAACTCACACATTCGGATACCTTCTTTAAAGAATTGACTCTTGAGCCAAACCTGAATTTGAGAATACGTTATCAGAGATATCTTGGCGAAAGAATACCTGAATATGACGCGCCGGGTTGGACTTGTGAATTTTTCTTGAAATGTTTTGAGAAATATGGGAGGGCAAATTTTGGGGTACAACACCATCATTTTTCATACTGAAGCGCCTGTTGGAGGTCAACTTACTTACTGTAAAGGACCCTCCTCAGAAGCTCAATACCTCCTCTCCTCATTATCATCCCGACGCATTCTGTGTTTACCACTCCTACAGCCCGGGACACGACACCAACGACTGTTGGGCCTTGAAGAACAAGATTCAAGATCTGATCGACATTGGGGTGCTGGAATTCATGCCAGACGGTGAGATGAAGATATTCCGTTAAAGGGTTCTCCACTTGAAGTGACGAAACTCAAACTGAAAGACTTTTGCTTCTTTTTGAATTTTCATAGTTGTAATTTCTTTTGCTGTCAAACAATTATTTGTTGATGTTAAACTCTGTTTTCATTAATGCATTGCATATGTTTGTCTTGAATTCATCCATTCGTTTCACTACTCTTATGCTTTTCTTTATGATATTTGACTCTGGATAAAAAGCTGTAAGCCTTTAGAGGGAGGATGACGAAACAATACCATAATCTTATACAGTATGCTTTTGAACAGACCTTGCTGATGATGTACATGCATTTCTTTCAATTCCCAAACACTGGAGTTATAAGGAAGTTAATCCCTAGTCAACCCCTTCGAGCCAAAGAAGTAGGAGTTTTCTGTTCTAAACAATCAAAACCCTTGACATAAACCCGGGGCAGGTAGTATCTCAGTTAATTCAAAAGAAAATGCGCATTAAAGTCGCAAACTCGCAAGTTCGTAATACAACGAACGATGTCAAAAAAGAAAGCATTCCTTTGGAATCAAAAGACAGAGGTGGTTCCCTATCACATAGACAGTCAATCTCTCAAAAGAGAAAAGCCCACTGAGCCAAAACCTATAAAGGAGGCTTAAGAAAGCTGGGGCATCCCGCTGACTATAATCCCGGAAAACGGTAACAGTCAGGCAAAAGTTAGGGATAACAAATCAAAATCAAAATAGTGAGGTCATTACAAAATCCTCAACAATATGAAAAAATGTTGAAAAAGAAAAAGGAAATGATGACTGTCTCCCCAAATTCAACTGGTGAACCATCGCCCAAAAGTCGTTTCAAACTCAAAAAAAAGAGTATGACGCAATTAACTGAGCTTAGGTTGAAGGACATCACGAAGAGCGGGTGGGTACAAATATACTTTGAGCCTTTATCCTTTGTTTCTTAAACCGTGAACCAGGCCACGTTACAACCCTTTAAAAGTCCTAATTGAAGCATGGGTTAGTTCGAAAGCATACTGTTACGAAAGGTATCCTGACTCCTGTAGGGCTTTGCTCTAAATCTTGTGTTGATCTGTCTTATAAAAAGTTTTCTGCTAAAAAATGCATTTTTCAAAACTTCGAGACAAACATAAACTTTGCATTATTCGAATATCACTGTCTGCATTTGACCTTTTTGTTTGACAGCGAAGAAATTCATACAGCGAATGTTCGGAGGAACGAAAACTCTCTCAGTAAGTCAGAATCACTTCAAGAGGATGACACTCCCATCAAATCCCCTTATCAACAAGGGGCATGACATGTCACAATTCAATTAACCTGGGGCAGTCCAGTCAAGGTCCAACAGATCTTTCAAAGTTCAGTTAACCTGGGGCAGTCCAGTCAAGATTTCAAGAAATCTCTCAATATGCAGAGTAATCTGATTCAAGACTCCTTCTTCACCACTTGGGGCATTCGAATGTCAAAAGTGTTTAACAAATCAACTATCTCAATTCCAGATTCGACTCCTGTATCCAGCCAGGGCATATCTGTTGACCACATTTCCAGACTCGATTCCTGTATCTAGCCAGGGCACGTCTGAAGAGTTTGAAGATTCGATTCCTGTATCCAGCCAGGGCATGTCTATCAACTATCACAATTCCAGATTCGACTCCTGTATCCAGCCAGGGTATATCTGTTGACCACATTTCCAGACTCGATTCCTGTATCTAGCCAGGGCACGTCTGAAGAGTTTGAAGATTCGATTCCTGTATCCAGCCAGGGCATGTCTATCAACTATCACAATTCCAGATTCGACGCCTGTATCCAGCCAGGGCATATCTGTTGACCACATTTCCAGACTCGATTCCTGTATCTAGCCAGGGTACGTCTGAAGAGTTTGAAGATTCGATTCCTGTATCCAGCCAGAGCATATCTATTAACTATCACCTTTCCAGATTCGATTCCTGTATCCAGCCAGGGCATGTCTGAAGAACTCCAGATCAACACCTGTAACAACCCAGGAAAACATCTGTGAACGACCGATTGTAGACCAACACCTGTAATAAGCCAGGAATTTATCTACATCACCACTTGGGGCATTCGAATGTCAAAAGTGTTCAAAACCCGATGCAGTTTTACACAAGCTCATCTTCAGGAAGCCCTACACCGGTTCCTCTTCAAGACTTCTGAAAACAGTTTATGGATTCTTCCCAACAACGGATGTTAATCTATCAACTTGTTCAGAAGCAACCTTTGAAATTAGTTTACGGACGCTTCCCAACAACGGATGCGACTCTATTGCTGATTCAACTTCAAGATTTCTAAAAACAGTTCATGGGTTCTCCAAGTAAACGGATGTTAACCTATCGCTTGTTCAGATTCTTCTCAAGCTAACTCCACTCAAAGTCAAGCTTCATTTATCCCCAGCAAAGCTAAAACTTCAAATTATCAATCCCCAGCGGAGCCAGACCATTGAGCCTTCTCCTCACAGAGTTTTGGGAGGACAAATCTTGAGTTCCCCGGTGAAGTCGCCAGAGTTACTTCCCACCAAGCTGAAGATTCTCAATCTTACCTCCCCAGCATGAGTCTACTAGTTTGGAACTCCCCAGTAGAGGTCATCAGGAATTCTCTTCCCCAGCAGCAGCCAAGGATTTATTTTCCCCGGCAGCAGTCAAGATGCTTTTATCTTCAGCCATCTCGGATTCATTTATCCTCAGCAAGATAGCTCATCAGCTTACATACGCATTCATCACATTCATTGATGTCGCATACATTGCATCATGCATCATAACATTGCATACGGCTAACCCTTTACTTTTCAGGTAAGAGCAGTCGACAGACACAGATCATCTCCCGAGATTCATCCAGAAATAGTTCAGATGTGACCCGGACACGACGAAGTTCTGATACTTATTCCGGATCCATTCAGACGCATCATCAGGAAACCCTACACCGGTTCCTCTTCAACTTCAAGACTTCTGAAAACAGTTTACAGATTCTTCCCTACAACGGATGTCAATCTACCAACTTGTTCAGACTCTCCTCAACTTTTGAAAACAGTTTACAGATTCTTCCCTACAACGGATGTCAATCTACCGACTTGTTCAGACTCTTCTCAACTTTTGAAAATAAGTTTACGGACGCTTCCCAACAACGGACGTCGCTCTATTGCTTATTCAATCCCAACTCCTGAAAATAGTTTACGGATTCTCCGAAACGTGGATGTCAATCTGTTGCTTGCTCAGACCCCCAATTCAGAGATGTTCCAAAACAGGGATGCCTTTCTGATACTCGTCCACTCACCATTGACATACAGATCAACATGTCCAGATGGCATCTATAAGCCCATCCTCCTACCAGAAGTCACCAGATGGCATCTTTAAGCCCATCACCAAATGGCATCTCTAAGCCCATTCCCCGACAAGATTCTATCGCACCAGATGGCATCTTTAAGCCCATCACCAAATGGCATCTTTAAGCCCATTCACCTCTACCATCACATCGACGAGTGCAAATTTTCTGGGCAGTTTAGTGTCCAATCTTCTTTTACCTTCAAGTCGCGAAAGGCAAACTTGCCAATCTAACTCTTCAGGTTCAAGAAGATTGAACAGGGGCAACTATTGTACCCCAAAATTTGCCCTCGCATTTTTTCCACAAGAAATCTCAGCTTCAGGCATTTCCCGACTTTTCAAACTGGCTCAAGAATCGGACAAACGGACTTTTCTCGTCAGTCAAACAAAATTAGGGTTTTATTGATTTTCAGGACTCTGGATTGCTTCAAATAATTGGCTTAGGGTTTTGGTTGATTCTGGTTCAATTGCGATCAGGCGAATGTTCGTTGGCATTTAATTAGGAATTAAGGTTTTATGGGCATATTCTCAGAAAGGTTAAAATTCCACAGCACTTTGCAAGATATTATGAGATTCGGGTTGAATTCACATTGTTTTGATTTAATCAGTAAAAGAGGCAGTTGGTTTGAATTCACGTTGTTTTGTTTGAGCCAGTCAAAAGAAATATGCAGTTTGGATTTACAGTGCTTGGTAAGAAATCAGCAAGAAAGGATTGCGTCTGACCGGTTATTGCGTTCGACTGTGCGTGGCTTTGGATGATGGAGACGTCAAGTTCATTTATTTTTGATCGACGAAGAATCAATGTTTAGTTGATTATTTATGGTTCTAAGAATTAAATATTTGAATTTTCATTTTCATTTTATTTAATTTAAGGAACTATAAATAACAAGTAAATAATTGAAAAGGAATTGAAAAGAATTAAATGAACCAATAGAATTTTTATTTCATATTTAATATTTGTTACAATTATTATTTGGATACAAGTATTTATTTACGAAGTATTTAAAATAATAATGGTTTACAATAATTAAATTGAAAATAAAAACTATCCTATTTTTTCTAAATATTTTCTAAGTCCCTAATTCTTCATTCTTCACTTCGCTCCGGTGCTCCATTTTTCATCTGCAAAAGAAAAGGAGAAAAGTCAAAAAGCAGATAAGATAATAAACGACAGAAGAAATTCATCATTAAGGGCCACTGATTGGGATCAGTTAACCCTCTCTGCAAATCACGGGATTTCTCCCCGTTCACAAAGAGGGAAGAATTTTATTCATTTAATCATGAATGCAAAATGTCAAAATGCATAAGTTCAAAATGTCAAACTGCATAGTTCAAGTTCAACCAAACTGAAAAAATCCAATTTCCTACTTTATGTCAAAAAGGCCAAAAAGTGCAATTTACTGTCAAAGTACCAAAGAGTCTACACAAAAGCTGTCAAGAGAAGATTTTGAAAGATATCAAAAAAGCACAAAAGCTGTCAAAGAAGAGATAAAGAATGCAGAGGAAAGCATGATATGCAAGCAAACTCTTTTATCATCATTTCCCATCAGTAGCCACCTTCAGTAAAAGTACAAAAAGCATAATATTATAATGCAACTGTACTAGGAGAGAGAGAGAGAGAAGAGAGAAAAGATGCAGGTTTTTAGGCTTTAGGCAGGCATAGAGAAAAAGATATACAAAGGAGAAACCAACACAAAGAAATGGACAGACTCCCACTGCATAAAACAATACAGAGAGCAAAAAACAAAAACCAGTTTTCTCAACCATCAACCTGCTGTCCAGAACAAAAAAGAAAACACTTCCAAACACATAACCTCAAACCTGGAACCAAAATGCTAATGGCCTGAACCATAAAACATCAAACACCTCCAAACTCAAAACCAACCAAGAAGGAAAATATACAAACCTGCATTAACCCAAAAAAGCCAGGATACCAGTTCAGAAAACCCCAAAGCATCGTACCTGCTAAGCATTTTGAAACCTGCCTCAGCCTCATCCTGTCAAAAGGCCTCAAGCCTAACACTACAAGCACAAACCTGCCTGAACCATACAAAAACCTGCCTACTGTCAAGCATATAACCTGTATTGGCTCAAAAAACAAAAATCACACAAACCTGTCAATAACAAATCCAGCAATAACCAGCATAACCTAAAAGCATTCAACCTGCTAGGCCTCCAGGCTGAAACCTCACAAACCCTTACCTACTATCAACACAGAAACAAGTTCAAAGCACATACCCTGTCAAACACTAAACCTGCCTAAGCGTTGAAGCAAGCACAATACCTGGCCAAAACCATCGACCATTCAATCCAGACACAACCCACACAAGCAGAACCAACCAACTCTAGACCCTCAGAATCTCTTCATCATCGGGCTATCAAACCAATGCACGAAGCAAATTAATCCAGGCATCCAACTCAAAGCATACAGAAGAAGGAGAAGAAAGAAATATTCCAACAAGCAACAAGGGCAACTAAACCCTAGGCCTCAGAAGAAGCTCTTCTTCATAGGCAACACAAGCAAGGCAACAAAGGCAACATAAGCGTGTAAACTGGGCCCTCAGTAAACACATCATTGGGCAATCAACATAAGCAATAAAGCAACACAAGAAGGCAAGTTCAGGGCAACTGTAAGAGAAGAGGACAAGCAGTAGGCCACTCAAAGCAAGCCTCAGTAAACACATCAATGGCCAACATAAACTATTAAAGGCAAGCATACAGAAATATCAAGACAGTAAAGGCGAAGGAGAAGAAGAAAGAGGTAAATCAGGATAAGGTTTTCAGGGCAAATGAAAATCATCATCAAACCCTAAAGTAGCAAAAAGTAAAGGTTACCAAAGCGCAAGCCCAGCATCCTCATTGTCGTCCCGCTCGTCCCGGCTTCCTGAGCGCCACCTACCCTATCTCTCCTCCTTCTCCAAGATCAGGTAGTAAGCTTTTCTCTCTCTTTCTTTTCCACCACCTCCATAGTAATACAGGTTTAAGGGTCAAGATTCAAATTGAAATAAAGCATGCAATTCGTAAAAAGAACATAAACATTGAAATCAAACCTCGTATCACAAGACCACTGGGCTCATGCCATAGAGGGAAGAGAGATTTGGGGGGGGGGGGGGGGGGGTGGCGCTGGTGGCTAGACGGAGGAATTGTAACCAGAAGACGAAGATGAACGAACACATGAACGACGCGCCTCACAAACCCTAACGCTTTGTCCCCAATTGAAACGAAAACAAAACCCTAAAACTGATCGTTCAGTTATGGGCCTAATGCATTCCTAAAACACCTAAAGCCCAAGCATTTTAATACACCTCCCCCTCTTTGAGCCCATTGCCAACCTATTCCAAACCTTTTATTTATCATCATATTAACATAAATCCTTTTTTTACTTAAAAACATTTTTTCATACAATCTATTTGTTTTCTAACTTAGCATATTCTTTACAATATTACATTAATACTAAAACATATTAAAACACTTTTTATCTAAAATATCTAATTTAAATTTTATTTGTACATAAATAATAAAATACTTTTTTTTACACCATATAATTAAATTTGAAAATACTTTTTTTTCTTTTCTTTTAATTAAAACATATATTTGTACACAAATAATAAAATACATTTTTTTTACACCATGTAATTAAAATTGAAAACTTTTTTCCCATTCATTTGATTAAAATATATTTTTGTACATAACAAATGAAAAATACTTTTTGTATACATAGTTAAAACTTAGAAATATTTCTTTTCTTAAAACATCATAATTTAATTAGAGCTTGAACATTCAATTAAAACTTTTTTTCTTTTGTGCATATTAAAATATACAAATTAAAGATTCATTAAACACATATCTAGGTCAAATACCCTAATCCACATTAATTTCACCTTATCGCACATGAAAATAATCACTTACACAATACATTTCATACTTACACAATACATTTCATACTTACACAATACATTCACATTGCCCCTATATACATTTGCTTATATACTGATATTCGATATTTACATTTGATCGCAAATTCGATTTGGTTGTAACTTATTGGATACTATAAGTCTCACCCCCATTCATAAATTTGTACCCCCACTCCCGGATACTATTTTGTAATAGCGTAGATTTTACATTTTCGCAATTTACCGCTTTCAATTATACCATGGTTAGACCTAGGGTTTGCATGTACATAAAATCAAACGCTAGATAACCTAATACAAGACAAATACATGAAATCAATACACAATCACACTTGCACCCTCTAGGGTAATCCCACATGTTGCCTTCCAAAATGGGCCATGCTTGCACGTCGAGTTTCTTTGGCAAAACAAAATCAAAATGATCATAAGTCCCTGAAAATGTTGCCTAAACGGAATGATCATAGTCCCTTCAAAACAAATTGCCAAAGACACTTGGCACCATTGCATTCATGGTCCATACGACGACCCGCGCCCGTCCCGAATAAACTTCCTAAACGCAAGATTGTCCACCAAATCCAATGGTGGAACAAAATTGTTAAAAGGGGTTAAAACATAACAAAAACCTTTGAGTACAATAGGGTAGACAAAACTCTTAGTTACTTGAGATCAAACTTGCAAAAACACTTGCCTTCTTTTCAAAAACCACAATCCACAACACTTTCAAACAAACTCTCAAAAACATTTGAAACATCTTTTCGAAAAGATCCACACTTTTGTAAAACACTCAAACACGAGTCAAATACATTGGTCGCCTAAGACAAGGCATCTCTTCAAAAACATTTTCAAAACACACGCACACACCACATTTTCAAGCAATCGAAAAAAACAAGGCAAGTGATCTAAAAAACCAAGTAACTAAGAGCCCATGGATAACCATGGATGAAAAGGGTGCTAATACCTTCCCTTTTCATAATCTACCCCCCGAACCCAAGAAAGATCTCAAAAGGTTTTTGCTGTGCTTTTTTAACCTTTCCTTTAGGATAAAATAAAAAGTCGGTGGCGACTCTTGCTCAACCGCACAAGTGCGAATACGAACGCAAAACACAAGTCAGTTCTCCCACCGTATCACACCATGTTACGCACGCAAAGTATCTTAGCAAAACAAAACAAATATAAGATCATAGTCCCTCGATGACGCTATTCAAAGGTTTCCTTACAAAATGATCTTGGTCCCTCAAAAATGCTAAGATACTTGGCAACATTGCTATCATGGCTATACGATGACCCACGCTCGTCCCGTTTACATCCAAAGATAGGGTTGCTTACCAAATCAATGGTAAGTCAACAATGTCAAAGGAATAAAAATGCACAAGAAAGACATTTGAGTAGGTAGATAGCTTCTAAGTTACTTTCTCCTTTTCAAAACAATCCTTGCTATTTTCAAAAACAAACACACACACATTTCAAAAACATCTTACAAAACATTGAAAACATTTTCAAAAGACAAACATCTTTGTATACATTCTTACGAACGAGAATCATTATAAATATTGGCTAAACGAAGGGCCTCTTTTACAAAATACTTTCAAAAGCACACCAAACACCATTTCAAACAAAACAAAGCAAGTGATCTAAACAAGTAACTAAGAGCCCATGGAAAACCATGGATGAAAAGGGTGCTAACACCTTCCCTTTTCATAATCTATCCTCCGAACTCAAGAAAACATCTCAAATGTCTTTCCTGTGCTTTTTTACCTTTCCTTTTGGATAAAAGAAAAGTCGGTGGCGACTCTTGCTAACCGCGACATTTGCAAACACAAACGCAAAACCTCAAGTCAGTTCTCCCACCGCATCACACTCACGACATGCGATTTTGGGGAAATAGTCTTTCTTTTGGTCTTTATTTTGTAGGTTTGGTCTTTGTTGGATCGGAGAAGACGACCGGATTTTGACTCCGGCGTCTCTGACCGGCGCTAACTCTGGCCAAAGGCTGGCGTATCAAAACCCAGCATCCTGATTCGTTCATTGAAATGTCAGGGCCCCACCTGCACGTGCGTTATTTTATTTAAATAATTTTTAAATTGTTTTTATAATATAATGTTATCATGTTATTATACAAACAAATTAGCAATATAGCCTAGCGGTAACAAGCGCATTCTAAAAGCCTTCCCCCTCCAGGTCCTGGGTTCAATCCCCAGGTTTTGTTTTATTTTTCATCTTTTCTCATTATTGATTAGGTACCAAGTTGTCTCATACGCGTACCATGTGTCTCACCCCCTAACCATCAGATGCCAATGGATGTAGATCCAGCTTCTCAAGGGTGTGTTCCCCCCATGGAGCCTCAAGGGTTGTTCACACAAAATCATGTGCAACTGTTGGGTTCAGCCCTTATTGGGCCTTAGGAATTTCAGATCCCCCCTATGTTTACTCTTTGCAGCGACGCCCGTTTCTTTTTTCTATTTTGTTTGTTTAATTCATTTTCTATTTTTTATTAATTTCATCATAAAAAATCACAAAAATAATTAGACTTAGATTTTCATTAATTAAATTAATTTTAATTAGTTACTTTAATCATTTTTTCTCTTAATTAATTAAACTAATTAGAATTAGAGTTTTCTTAATTTAATTTAATTATTTCTCTAAACAAAAAAAATGCAAAAACAACCAAAAAATATTTCTTTTTTATCACTTAGACTTCTAGGGTTTTCACGTATTTCTCTTTTCTTCTCTGCGCGTTCATTCATTTTTATTCGCATTGTTTTTTTATAATATTATGTAACTGTATATGGGATGTAATAGACTTTAACTAGGACCTTTTACTTTTTATTCCCCATTTTTGGTTTGTAATTTCCCCCTGTTGTACCCCAAAATTTACCCCCTCTTTTCTCAAGACATTTTCTCACAAGGATTTTCAAAAAGTTCAAGTTTGCACAAGTACATTTAGATTTTTAATGTCCCACATAGTTTCCATGGATCATATTGGATTTTCAAACATCAAGTCAAAGAGGAAACTGTTGAAAAGGGAAAGAAGACAAATTTGATTTTTTGACAAAATTGAAGAAAAGCAAGCTTGCTTCGATTCATGCTGGTCATTGTTTCGATTCATGTTTGTTTCACAAGTTTCGATTGGGGCATTGTTTCCTTCGAAGCAACCTGCTTTAAATCCACCTTAATGCCTGCTTCAAATCCACCTTAATGCCTTCTTTGAATCCACCTTAATGCCTGCTTCGAATCCACCTTAATTCCTGCTTCGAATCCACCTTCAATCTTGCTTTGAATCCACCTTCAATCTTGCTTCGTATCCACCTAAATGCCTACTTCGAATCCACAATAATACCTCTTTCGATTGGGCATCTGGCCTACTTCGATGCAAGCATTCCTAAGTTTTAATTGGACTTTGGCCTCCTTCAAACTTGCTTTAAATTCCCAAGATTCGATTGGGGCAATGGCCTCTTGCATGCTTGCTTCATGCAAGGCTTCGATTGAGCAAAGGTTTATTACATGTTTGCTTTAATTCACAAAGCAATAACCTCATGCATGCAAGTTTCATTTGGGTAAAGGTTATCTTCATACAAGCTTCGATTGGGCATTTGGCTTCTTTGAGCAAGCTTGGTTCCTATGCTTCGTTGGGGAATTTGGTTTCTTTTGGTGAAGTAAGAAAGTAATCCAGAATTTTTTTGTTTTAACTATGCCATTGATATTATCTTGCCTACTCAAAGTAGTATTTTCAGCTGAATATGGCCCAATTGAAAGACAAGCCATTGTTGGGAATATTTAGTTTTGCCTGCCTTGAGTTTTGTTGAAGGTTGGACTTACATGATCAAAAACAAAAGGATTCAAAGTGGTATATTCAGCTGAATATGGCCCAATCGAAAGACATGCCATTGTTGGAGACATTCAATTTCGTTTGCTTTTGAGTTTGGTCGAAGGCTGGATCTGTATGGCCAAAACGGAATCCATAGGCCAGGGCTACATGATCTTGCTCTTCAGGCTTCAAACCTATGTCTCACTCCATAATTAATTGTTTACACAATCAATTAAACTATTACCCAGGTGTTTAAATTATTGTCCAAAAATTCTTTCTGTATATGGCATAAAGTTATCATTTCCATTTCAGGAAAACAAGCTTTATGCAAATTGTCAATGCATTGAGCCTTGTAACCTTTATCTCTTAGTACAAGTAACATCAAAAAGCATGAGTCAAGTCTCCTGCAAACATCAGGCCCCCAACTTGTACTTGAACTTGGGAACCATTGAAAACCCATTAAACTTGATTTCTTTTCGTTTTACACAAAACAATAACATGTTATCCTGAAGGTGAAAGAACCTTCTTCTATATAAATAGAGAGACTCTTTACAAATGAGCGGCAGATTTTTTGGATAGAGAAAAAAGATAATAAAACACCCTCAAACTCTCAAACTCTCAAACTCTAAAAAAACTTAAATCCCTTCACACGTTAGAGCCTTTTGATTCACCATCTAACTTCCACACATCAGCCTTTCAATTCACCCTCTAACTTCCACACATCAGCCTTTTGATTCACCCTCCAGCTTCCACACATCATCCTTTTGATTCACTTCCTCTAGCTTTCATATACTAGCCTTGGAACATTTCCAAATCCTTCAAAAAAGTATCACTCAAGGAAGCCAGGGAACTCTTTGATTCACTCCTAATCCACCTTCGATTCAGTGACTGCCAAAACAAAGCAGCAACTGAACTAGCTTCAGGAAGGTTCCAGCGAAGCTCCATCCACCACCAAGGAAGTCACATACAGCTTCTTCGGTTGGAACTTCAAGAGGTAATTTTCCTCTAAACTTGGAACTTTCCATTTAAATATCATTTGTACATACAAATAAAATAAAAGTGTAGATATCCCATCCAGGAAGTTGATCATGCCTTAACTTTCGATTCTCACTGCCTATATGTTGAGAATCTCAACTCTGACTAGTTAGCCTTTGGATTTTGGTGCACAATAAACTTGTGCTAACCCCTGGCCTGTAGCTTTCGAGAGTTACCTTTGTTAGAATCATTTTCAAACTTTAGGCAGGTTATATGTCTCTTTCAATTGGCTAAACATTTAAGCCTTTTGAATCTCAACTTGGGAGCTTTGTATTCCTGCAATCGAAGGAGGGGTCTGGGAACTTCAAACATTCAGAAACAAGTTCATCTTGTACCCAATCTAAGTTGCCTTATGAACGAATGAAACAGACCACCCTAGTGCGAGTGTGAAAAGAATATAGGATGTCTCCTAACAAAGTAGGCATCGGGTTACGAGACATGAAGATTTTGCCGGTGTTTACACCTATGAGTTGGTCAGGATTTGGAAACAAAACCATCCCATAGATGAGGAGAGCCGCAATTTCCTCAAAAGATTGTAAGTCCAAGAGGTTCCAACAGTTTTGGGCTTTCTCAAACAAGAACTTGGCTAAGAAACCTTTGACACCACTACTTGTTTCCCAATTAGTTGTGACACCAGATGGTTGCAAGTGTAGGGCTTGAGAAATCTCTTCTAGTTTTGGATCTCTTTCTGTACCTTTGAAGGGTAGTTGATTGATAATGGTAATCCTCAAGAGTTGGGAGAATTCTTCCAAAGTTGGCACAAGTTGATAATCGGGAAATGTGAAGCAATGGTATAGAGGATCAAAGAACTGGAAGAGCACCTTCATCATGTCCTCATCAGTGTTGGAGGTAACCAAGTTTAGGAGGCGACCATGTCTTTCGATAAATGGAGAATTTTCGGGAACCCTTGATGCTAACTCTTTAAGTTGAGGAGGGATCCTCACAAGATTAACTTGAATGGTTTTCCTGCGAATATAATCCATGTCCTATAAAACAGAACAAAGATAAATCCCAAAAACCCTTGAAATGGTTAGTGAGTATGAGTATGCTGTTATGATGTTTATGATGTTATGTACAAGTAGATATATATAAAAAAAACAAGTCCTTAGGTTTAGGCTTGCATGGAGTCTCATAGGTAAGTACCCTCTTAAAGTTTAGTTGGCTCAAACCTGTCCTAGCAATAGTAACCGGGTTCTAAAGGAGCTCAATATCACTGGTTTGTTTTCTCGGGCATTGTTTCAGCGCAAGCCTCTTTAATGGCGACCGAAATATCCCAAAAAACCAAAACTCAGTGAGTGTAGTATCGAGTATCTACCAACTTCGGACTGCACCAAAGTCGGTCATCTCACTACGTCCTAATGGCCAAGTTGGTCAAGTAAAGGTTCTAGAAGTTAGTTAGTGCTTCATGACATCACTCAACGGCCTTGTATTCTCCTTAACTACTCAAGGGCTACTGGTACCCACAAATATGTCACACTAACATAGCTATTTCTTAGACCACATCTGTATACCCCGTACAATTTCCATAATGTATTTCTACTTACCTATAAGGTATCCCAAATTGGGGTAGAGGATTCAAAACCAAACAAAGAACCAAAATATAAAGCATACAAGTCAAACAATGAAAGCAAATAAATGTGATCTATCCCTAAGGTACCCCACTTTTAAAATATTCCCTAGCAGAGTCGCCAGTTCTGTAACACGGTGGGAGAACTGACTTGGTTGTTTTTGGTTTTATCACAATTGTTGCGGTTTAGCAAGAGTTATCACCGACTTTTGTTTTATCCAAAAGGAAAGGTTGAAAAGAAAAGGAAAGACCTTTGAGATATTTTCTTGAGTTAGGGGGGTAGATTATGAAAAGGGAGGGTATTAGCACCCTTTTCATCTGTAGTTATCTACGGGCTCTTAGTTGCTTGCTAGATCACTTGCTTTTGTTTGAAAATGTGATTTTGTGTGGTTTTTGAAAGTTTATTATGAAAAGACGCCATCGTTTAGGCAAATTTTGTAATGATTCTTGTTCGTAAGAATGTACACAAAGTGTTTGATCTTTTGAAAATGTTTTCAAGTTTGAAAGATGTTTTGAGAGTGTTGGTGTTTTCTTTGAAAATAGCAAGGATGTTTTGGTTTGAAAATAAGCAAGCAACTAGGAACATTCTACCTACTCAAAAAGTCTTTCTTGTTTATTTCCTCTTTCCTTTGACATTGTTATCTTACCATTGATTTGGTAAGAAACCCTATCTTTAGATGTAAAAGGGATGGGTGTGGGTCATCGTATAGCCATGTGTGATGCGGTGGGAGAATTGACTTGAGGTTTTGCGTTTGTGTTTGCAAATGTTTCGGTTTAGCAAGAGTCGTAACCGACTTTTTATTTATCCAAAGGAAAGGTCAAAAAGCACATGAAAGACCTTTTGAGATGTTTTCTTGGGTTCGGAGGGTAGATTATGAAAAGGGAAGGTGCTAGCACCCTTTTCATCCATGGTTTTCCATGGGCTCTTAGTTACTTGTTTTAGATCACTTGCTTTTGCTTTTCAATTATTTGAAATGGTGCTTTTGTATGTGGTTTTGAAAATATTTTGAAAAGAGGCCATCGTTGTGGTAACCTTTGTAATGATTCTTGTTTGAATGTATAAAAAAGTGTTTGTCTTTTGAAAAATGTTTCAATGTTTGAAAGTTGTTTTGGGAAAATGTTTTGAAATTGTGTTGTGGTGTGTTTTTGAAAATAGCAAGGATGTTTGTAAGTTTGATCAAGTAACTAGGAGCATCTACCTACCTACTCAAAAGTCTTTCCTACACATTTTTAACCCTTTGACATTGTTGTTTTACCATTACATTTGGTAAACAACCTTGTGTTTGGATGTTAAACGAGACAGGCGTGGGTCATCGTATGACCATGATAGCAATGGTGCTAAGTATCTTAGCAAGTTTTTTTGAGGGACTAGATCATTTGTGTATAGGCAACCAATATAGCGTCATCGAGGGACTATGATCTTTTTGTTTTGTTTTTGTTTTGCCAAGACACTTAACATGCATACCATGGCCATTTTTAAGGCAACAAGTGGATGAAACCCTAGGGGTGCTTGTGTGCATTGTGTTGTCATTTTCATGCATTTTTGTCTTGTATTAGTCAAGCTATTTGTTTGATTTTGGATTTTTGCATACAAACCCTAATCTTTCTATCATGGCATATTTGAAAGCAATAAATGCGTAAAAGTAAATCTCCAACTATTACAACATTGATATGGGGAGGGGGATACAAATTTGAATAGGGGGATATTTGCAAGAAAATAAAACCCTAAATCAACTATTACAACCAAATTGAACTCATTGTACAAATAATAAATTGACAAATATTTAAATGGACAATTAAATATAAGTATACAAAAAAAGTTTTTTTGTATTTATTTTTATGTATGTAAAAATGAATTATTTAATGTCTCAAAATAAGAAAATAAAAGATTATTTTTATTAAGGGTGGAAACCCTAGTTTTTTTGTTTTAAAAGAAAATATGCCTTATATATTTATTTATTTTATTTATGTACAAAGAAAATAAAAATAATATATACAAAATATTAAAAAATAAAAATGTGTGAGAAAATATTATTTAAGTATATAAATAATAAAAATAAAAATATAATATTTTTTGTATTATTTATGAATTTATTTTAAGAAAATAAAAGTATATCATTATTAATGAATTATTTCTATGTCCAAAAAATAATAAAAATAATAAAACAAAATTTGAAAATTTAAGAAAATAGTTTTGGTGATTTTTTTATATTTAGAAAAAATAAATAAAGTCAGAAATGAAAAAGAAATAGAAAAATATACAAAATAAAATCAATGGGCCAAGGGGTGCAGAAAGCAAGCAAGGAGGTGCAAATAGCCAAAAGGACCAGGCGCAGCCCAACTCAACTTCATCTCTAACCTTGAGAAACAGAAAAACGCGCGCTTGATGTTCAAACTGGTAACTCCTGCATTTGTGCTTAAAAACAAAAACTTGCAACATGAAAGTTATAGAGCATGATCACACGATTCTAACCATGTAAAAAACTTAATCTAACTCTTAAAGACCAGAGAGAATTTCTCTGGCCCTAATTTCTAACCTAGTTTTTTCAAAAAGTTCATCATTCAAATTCTCTCAGCTCAATTAACTTAAAAGAATTTTATGCATATGTACAACTCAAGGGCAATGAGGACTACATTTTTTATTCACAAACCTAAGCCTAATGATTTCTAAATAGAGAGATAGAAGTTTGAACTTTACCTGTTTCAGTCAAGCTCGAATATGGCAATGTAGGGGTTGTGAGTGAGGCCTGAGATACTTGTGAGCTTGCTTGAAGTTCCTTTGAGCTTTCCCAATGCTTAGCCTGCTTTGAAATAGCTTGAATATGCTTGTAGAACTCAACCTGCAAAGTCAGAATTTGAAAATGGTGAAGTGTGTAAATGGAGTTACAGTGACTTGGGAATGGTTGGGATAGCTTAGGTATGTTGTATGGAGTGTGTTGGAACTGTTGCAAGCAAAACGCACGAGTGGATTGTGATTTGGAAATCAAAATGCAGAACCTGTCCTGTTTTGACAAGAACTTGTGTTTTGGTGTTTTGGAAGGTTTGAGGACTTGCTAGCTCGTATTTCTAGCTTAGTATAATGTGAGAAACTTGTTTGAAATGTTTACAAACTTTGGTTTTAACAGATACAAGAGTTGTGGTGATTTTGCAAGTTGACTTGCTTTTGAAGAAAACGTGATTTTGACAATGCTATAGCCTGTATAGGCTAGCTCCAAGCATGATGATAGTTGGTTTACCTTTTCCTAAGTTTGTGGAGTTGGTTTTCTGCAAAGGATTGGGTTCACATCTCAAGAGAAACAAAATTGCATAAAGCAACCTTTATCAAAATGGCATTGTTATCTTTTTGCCAAAAATGGATTAATTCAATGTGTAATCTTCTAAAGCTCAGAACAAAGCCTTAATCCATTGTGTTTGCATTCAATTTATGAGTGTGGAAGGGTTTAAGGACCTGTAAACAAGTACAAGCATGGTTGGACAGAATTTGCAACTTGTAGCAACATGAAAAATGCCATGGACAAAAGTGAGAAATGACCATTTTCTTTTCTTCGATTCTCCCTAACCATAAATGATTTTGAAGAGTTATTGGATATTTTGGAAAGCTTGTAAAATGCTCTACAATACATATTTGAAATGCATTTTGATATTCCAATTGGAACTATGTGAAAAATTGCCATGAAGGTAGGTCAAAATCCTGCCTAAACTAGGGCAAAATTTCACTAAGTTAGAAAGTTTTTGGATCCTTGTTCATAAAATCATAACTTGAGATCCAAGCATCTTTTGGGAAAACTTTGTGATTCAAAGTTGTAGATTTTGTGGAGGACTACAACTTTCATGTTAGAGGTTTTGTTTTAATCCAATTGCATCATGGTGAAAATGTTGGGAAAAGTTGGGGAAAAATAAGAAATTTTCATAACTTAGAAAATGAAATTTTCTAAGTTATGAAAATTTTCCATTTTAAACCCTAATTTTCAAATTTAGGTTTCTTGGTGAACAAGTTTCATGTTTTGACACATCTTGATGAAAAATGACCCTTGGCACTTGATTTTGACCAAAAAGTCAAAGTTTGACTTTTCAGTGTACAGTTGATTTTTGATCAGTTGACTGGAAAATTCATCTGTCAATCCAATGCATTTGAGATCTTTTGAACCTTGTGATTAGGTCAAGATGATTCCATTGAGTCCTTGAATCCATGCTTGAACCCAATTTGCCATTGGCTAGGTGAAAAATCAGAAATTGCCCTTCTGCAGTCAAAACCCTAAAATGACCATTTGGCCCTTTTGATGATTTGATCAAATTTCTTGAGGAGTTGTGGTCCAAAATTGATCAAATGGTTCATATGAGTTTATAATGTTGATGTGGATCAAAAATTATGAGATTTGACTGTAAATTGGCCACAATTGACTTTTCCCCAATACAGTTAATTTCTAGGTCAACTGTCCAATTGACTGGGCAAAAATTTGATTCAAAGCTTGAAACTTGGTATGGGAAATCTTAGGAGTCCAACATGAAGTATGAAAGTCACATTGAGCATTGGAAGTCCAAAAATCCTTGTGCAAACTCAAACCCTAATTTCAGGTCATCAGTGCAAGGAGATGTCTTGAGCAGAGCAAACCCTAATCCTGTCTGCAGTCAAAAGAGTCTTGTGAGGGGAAATCTTGATAAAATGAGAGGGGAATTTTGGGGTACAACAGCTGCCCCTATTCAATATTCTTTAACCTGAAGAGTTAGATTGGCGAGTTTGTCGTTCGTGACTCAAAGGTAAAAGAGGATTGAACACTAGAGTGCCCGTAAATTTGCACTCGTCAAAATGTTGAGGGAATGGGCTTAAAGATGCCATTTGGAGATGATAGAATCTTGATGGAGATGGGCTTAAATATTCCATCCAAGAATGTTTGTTGAAAATCAGGAGAGTGAAAATCAGAATGGTATCCGTTGTCGTACCCCAAATTTGCCCTATCTCTTTTATTCTTGTCTGGCTTTGAACTTTGCATTCCATTTGCATCATTTTATTACTCAGTCATTTGCATATCCCACGTCTCATGGGATCAGGCGCTTTGGTTTGAAGTATTAGGGTTGCACCCTCTTTTTGTCCAATCTTGTTTTGAGGTTTTCTTATCAGGTAAAAAGGAAGCACATCTGGTTCTCGATTAGTGGATCGTGGAACGAATTTTGTCATCATGTTACAAGGTTGGTTCTTGCTCAATTTTATCAGAGCCTGGATTAGGGTTTATTTCCCTATGTGTGTTGGTCAGGATTCTCAGGGGTTTAAGTCTGCACAAGTACAATTGGATCATATTGGATTTTCAAGCATCAAGTCAAAGAGGAAACTAGTGAAAGAGCAAAACAGATAAAAATATTATTTTGACAAAAATGGGAGAAATATAAGTGCTCTTCGTTTCAGCTCTTTCGATTGGCCTTTAGGCCTCTTTCGATCAGCATCCTTTGATTGACTCTTGGCCTCCTTCGATCGCTCAAAATGGATGCTAGCGTGCCTCTTTCACATGGGCGTGTGACTTCTTGTTGCAGGCTTCGTTTGTGACTTTTGCTGCCTACATTGCTTGCCTTGAAAACCATGTTTGCTGGCCACAAGTGCCCCCTGCAAGGCAAAAAGACCATCTTGATGATGTCCTTCAATCCAGGAGGAAAAAGCCTCTATTTTTCCCTCTTTCGATCACACATCCTGCCCTTGCACGCCTTTTTCGTTTGGGGGAGTGACTTCTCCAACTTTGCAGGTTTCGATTGAGCATCTGGCATTCTTCGAGCAAGCTGGATTTAGGGGCTTCGATTGAGCATCTGGCTTCCTTCGAGCAAGCTGGATTTAGGGGCTTCGATTGAGCATCTGGCCTCCTTCGAGCAAGTTGGATTCAGGGGCTTCGATTGAGCATTTGGCTTCCTGCATGCAAGCTTCGATTGGATAATGGCTCTTCATGCAAGCTTTGTTTAAGCAATGTCCTCTTGCATGCTTTCTTTGATTCATAAAAGTTGTAGCCTCCTGCATGCTTTATTTCGATTCACCAGAAGTACAACACTCCAAAAACCTGTTGTTGCTGCTCCAAAACCTGCTGTTCCTGCACTAACCTGCCACAACGCTCCAAAACACTGTTGAGCCTGCATGTCTCAGTCCCATACTTACACAAAATTGGAATAAACACAAACTGTGTTTAATAAAGTAAAATAACAGAGTTATAGCTTTGGTTTGTTCTGATCCAAGTTTCAACTCATTTTCCCTCTCTTTTTTCATCCTCCTCCTCTATATAACAGTGGTATCAACGAAAAGAAAAAGGGGAGAAGACAGCAGAAAAAAATATCACGCAAGAGTAGTTGTTCATACCTTTGAACCTTCACAAATCTTGCACATTTAACTCCACAAATCCAAACCTCTCTCTGTACTTGAAACGGTAACAACCTTTCACAATCCTCTTCAATCCATAATACTTCACTGCCAATCTTCAATCACTTTCAATATTACAAAAAAACGTCAACACAACAAAGCTGTAAGAATCAAAAGACATAGAAAAATACCAAAAAACACAAAAGCAGAAGAAGAGAATAATAAAATACAAAGAAGGAAGATCAGCATCAAGCACGAGTCTACCATCGTACCTGATTGGAATCTCATCTCTGGTTTTCTATTTGGCATCTTCAAGGCAATTGTAGGTAAGCTCTTTACCACTTATGTAGTATCTGTTTTTTTGTTGTTTTAGCTTGCAATGAAATAATCATGAAATCAGAGCTGCAAAAATGGTTGAACCAACTAAAACATAAAGTGTTAGAAATCCACATCCTCTCAAAACCTCACACCTGTCGAAACCCCTTTGCACCCACAATCCGTTTAATTCAATTTGTTTCTTTCATCTATTTAATCATTTATTTATTTAGTTTGACGTCTTTTAATTAGTTTAATTTTCTTTCTTTAGTTTTCTTAGCTTTATAACTATCTAGTTTAGCCTTAGAATCAAGTTAATACCCTTTTAAATTTATTTTAAATTTTTTAGCTTAGTTAATTATTTTTTTCTTTATTTTGCTTAGTCACATTTTCTTTACTTAATAAAAATCCACATAAAAATTCATTCCTAAACCTCTACCCAACAATCCTTCCAACTGCACAACAACAACAAATCGTGACTGTGATACGGTGGGAGAACTGACTTGGGTTTTGCGTTTGTTTTCGCAAATGTTTCGGTTGAGCAAGAGTCGCCACCGACTTTTTATTTTATCCTAAGGAAAGGTTAAAAAGCACAGGAAAAACCTTTGAGATGTTTTCTTGGGTTCGGGGAGTAGATTATAGAAAGGGAAGGTATTAGCACCCTTTCTATCCATGGTTATCCATGGGCTCTTAGTTACTTGCTTAGATCACTTGCCTTTGCTTTTCAATTGTTTGAAATGGTGCTTTGTGTGTGTGGTTTTGAAATTTTTTTGAAAAAGATGCCTTGTCTAGGCAACCATTGTAACAATTCTTGTTTGAATGTTTTACAAGGGTGTTTGTCTTTTTGAAAAGATGTTTCAATGTTTTTGAAAGTTTGTTTTGAAGTTGTGTTGTGATGTGTGTTTTGAAAAATGGCAAGGATTTGTTTTACAAGATTGATCAAGTAACCAAGAGCTATCTACCCTAAATTTCTCAAAGATCTTTCTCATGTTTTAACCCTTTTAACAGTGTTGTTTCACCATTGTATTTGGTGAACAACCTTGTGTTAGGATGTTAACGGGACGGGCGTGAGTCATCGTTTAGACCATGAATGCAATAATGTCCAGTATTTTGGCAATTTTCTTGAGGGACTATGATCATTTGTTTAGGCAACAAGATAGCGTCATTGAGGGACTATGATCATTTGATTTGTTTTTGTTTTGTTTTGTTTTGCCAAAATACTTGACATGCAAACATGGCCCATTTTTGAAGGCAACAAGTGGAGTAACCCTAGGGGTGCAAGTGTGCATTGTGTTCATTTTTCATGCATGTTTATCTTGAATTAGGTCAAGCTACTTGTTAATTTGATTTTTGCATACAAACCCTAATTCTCTAATCATGGCATAATTGAAAGCTTTTAAATGCGAGAATTTAAATGCTAAGCTATTACAACAAGATATAGGGAGGGGGTACAAGTTTGCATTGGGGATATTTGACAAGGAAATAAAATCTAAGTTATTACAACCATATCGAAAGTATAGGATACAAATATTTAATTGTACAATATTTAAGTGAATACAATAAATATACAAAATGTATTATGCACAAAAATGATTTTTGTTATGTATGTAAAAAGATTTTCATGCTTGAAGTATAAACAAAATAAGAAAAAAAAGTCATTTTTTGATTATTTTTATGGTTTAGGGCAAAACCCTAATTTTTGAATAAATAGTATTATTTATTAATTATGTACAATATATATATTAATTTATACAAAAATAAAAAAAAGAAGTATATTGTAAAAAAAAAGTATTTTTTTAGTGTCATATATTAATAAAAATAAAAATGTATTATTTTTATATTTTTATCCTAAGTATTCTAATAAATATAATATACAAGTATTTATATATATATTTACTAAACCTATTAAATATAAAAAGATAAAATTAATTATTTATGTATATAAAAAATGTATATTTAAGAAGATATTTTCAAGGTGTAAATAAAAATAATAACTGGAAAAAAATTAATTTTTATATTATTTTTTAGGGTTTTAGTAAAAAGTATTTATATTATTTACATATATATACTAATAAAATGAAACAAATGCCAAATAAATATAAAAAAAATGTGGAAAAATATTTTTGGGATTTTTTATGTTTGAACAAAAAATATTAAGCCAGAAACAAAAAGAAAAATGCAAAAATAACAAATATTTCACATAATGGGCCAGGGGGGTGCAAAACTAAAAAAAGGGTGCAAAAAGTAAGGATGACTCAAGCCCAGCCCAAGCCATCATCTTCAACCTCCAGCTTCTGTTTGAAACAAAAAACGCGTGCCTCTTGTTCCACCTGCTAACTCCTGATTCTTTGATCTTTTGACAAAACTTAAAACATGAAAATTATAGAGCTTGAAGCAACGATTTCAACCATATAAAACACTTGACCTAACTCTAAGAAACCAGGGAGAATTTCATCACCCCCAATTTCTGACCTAATTTTTCTTCAATGTTCATGGCTAAAATTCTCACAGCACGCGTAACATAAATGAAAAGTAATCATATGTATGTGTGATCGGTGGAAATAGAACTGACTGTTTTGGAATGCTGGTTCGCGAAATGTCGCGGTAAGCAAGAGTCGCCACCGTCTTTTATTTTCTCCAATAAGGAAAGGACAAAAGCACATCAAAATTCCTTTTCGAGATGTTTCTCAGTTCGGGAGGTAGATTATAAAAAGGGAAGGTGTTAGCACCCTTTCTATCCGTGGTTATCCACGGGCTCTTAGGTACTTGCTCACTATGTTTTCAAAAATGACTGCTTTTCTTGTGTTTGTTGGTTTTGAAAAATTTTGTTTGAAAACTTCGTTTGAACTCTTGTATCAGTCCTCAAGAGTATCATGAAGTGTTTGTTTGAAAACTTTTGTCAGAAAAGTGTAAGTGCGAAAAGTTGTTTTTGTTTTGAAAGAGCAAGTACCTTAGAACCTCTACCTACTCAAAAGAAATTAAGTTGTGTAAATGTCCTTTAGACAGTACTATCCCACTATTGAGAAGTAGGTAGCACCGTCGTTAGAGTTTTCGGGTCAACTCGATTATAGGGACATGTGGTCACTAAAGCAACGTTAGGACGCCTTAGTGGTAACCCTAATGTCTTAGATCATTTGTATCTGAGGCAACTGTTTCGAGGCAACTTATGATCTTTGGACAAGAGGGCGACCTCTAAAACTTCCTATACTCAATGACCACGTTCGAGGCAACCAAGCGAGGCGTACCCTAGGAGTGGCATGTGCAAATGTGTCAATTTTCAGTTATGTTATCTTTGTACATGTTATGGTGAGCTACGTTTTGATTTTATTTTGGGAACAAGTCTTATCATGCATAGCCTAGTTAACATACATCTAGCAATTTAAGTATTTGCGGAAAATAAATTGCGGAAAGTAAATCTACGCTATTACAAGGCGTCGGGTATTTACATCGCCAAAAGCAACCCTTGAAAAGTAAATGTGAGAAATTAAACGAAAGCGATAAAAAGTCCTAATTAACGCTATTACATCCTCGGAGCAATTACATAAATATGATCAAAAATAATATGCGCGAAATAAAATTGCACCGGAGAAGTCCTTAGGGTTTTGACCCTTATTTGAGAAAGAAAGAAGTTTTTGTCCTTTTTGTATTTAATTAAACCTAAAACTAATTAATTAATTAATTAAAATAAATATTTTTGAGTTTTTTTTAATGTTTTAATGAAATAAAAGAAAAGAAATTAAAATTGTCAAGAAAACCCTAATTCTAATTTATTTTTATTTGTTATGAAAATAATTAAAGTTAACCTAATTAAAACAACTAAATTAATTAATTACATTTATTTACAAAAATAATAAGTTAAAGGTGAAATTAATAATAATAAAAATATTTTAGTTTTCTGATTTTTATTATAAAAATAATTAGGGTTAATACCTATTTTCACCCCTGACATATGGGGTGTATTTGAAAAATCCCCCTGCCAAAAAAAAAGTTCCAATTGTTACCTTGACAAATTTTAAAAGTTTCAGTTTTTACCTTGAGGATGCCAAATCACCTAAAAAGTTCCGATTGTTACCTTGACAAATTTTAAAAGTTTCAGTTTTTACCTTGACAAATTTTAAAAGTTTCAGTTTTTACCTTGAGGATGCCACAAAAATATAAGCCACATCAGCCTTTTAGGTGATGTGGCATCCTCAAGGTAAAAACTGAAACTTTTAAAATTTGTCAAGGTAACAATTGGAACTTTTTTTTTGGCAGGGGGTTTTTCAAATACACCTCATATGTCAGGGGTGAAAATAGGTATTAACCCAAATAATTAATTATGTTAATTAAATAATAATAATAATAATTGTTAGTAAAATAGTTAAATGAAAAAAATATAAAAGAAAAAAGAAAGAAACCAGGGGGGTGTTGGCCCATTAGGAGGTGTTATTTGGAAATTTCTGGCTCATTAACCTCAAGCCCTTTTGACTTTCTGACTCCTCCATGCGCAGGGTTGATTGGGAGTACCATGATCATTCAACTCTGACCACTGGATTTGTGCCTGGAACCACATGGCGCTTGGATGTCGTGGTTCTGTTCTTAGTGATTCTTTGAGCTTCAACGCTTGGTTTTGATTGCAAAATGTCCCTGAGAACTCCTGCAATAGATTAGAATCAACAAAAGTCTTTAAATCGCCCTGGAATATAGAAACCAGTTTTGCAATTTTTTTGGATTTTTTCAATATGGTTATGGCTTTTTCTGCAGAGATTTCACGTATGCATGATCAGGGTTATCTTGTATATTTATAGGAGAATGAGATTAGGTCAGAATCTTGAGCAAAAATCCATGGAATGATGATTTGAATATTTGATTGGAAATCATATATTTTTGAATCTTCATGATTGGAAAAAGTTGCCAAATTTGGAGATATTGCATCTTTGACTTGGTGCACGAAATTGCCAACCTTTTTAGGTCATTCTTGCTTCACAAAAAGATTGAAAAACCATATCTTTATATTTTCCTACAATTTAAATTAATTAAATGAATTAATATTGATTAAAAATTCAATTAATTAATAAATAATAAGAAAATAATTCAATTAAGCTTGATGGGTCGTGCATAGGCCTTGGATAAAGTTTCAAGAAGAAATTTGAGGCCCATTAGCAAAAATGAGGTGTTTTGAGCAAAGTTGACTTTTGCAAATTCATGAAAATTTCCCAACTTCTCCAATGCATATCTTGCTCAATTTTAATCATATGAACATGTTCTTGAACATTTTGGAAAGGTCTTGAAGTCCTCTAACCAATTCCTTTGGTCCCATGTCATTTGGATTTACCAATCTCAAGTTATGGTCTTTGACTTAAAGTGCATTTTTATTGACTTTTGAATTTGACCTATAATGTAGAAATTGATAACTTTTTGTGAGAGCATTTCTTGAACTTGGAGTGTGAAGATGGATTGTAGGAAATTGCATCCCCTTCAAAATGAGCATTGGATGGGATTTTTCTGATGAACCATGAAAAAGTTATGCCTTGGTCAAGATACAGTTGACTTTTCTACTGTCCAAAAATAGTAACTTTTTGCATCTTGATGATTTTTGAGCCATTCTTGTGGAATCATGATCAAGACTTGATCAAATGATGATTGTGGACTCAAAATGAGATGTTGACCAAAAATTCTGACTTTTGACTGCAAAATGACCATTTTGCCCCTGCAGTTGACTGTAGATCAAATGGAGCTTTTGACTGTGCCAATTGACACTGTGAGTCTTGAAACTTGGCATGTGGGTGCTTGAGGATGTATATGGGCACATGAGACTTGATTGAACCATTGAAAACCTCAAATTCCTTGAAAGAACCAAAACCCTAATTTTAGCTGGCTTAAGAGGTATTTGACTGTGCAATCCTTGAGCAATCTTTGAGCAATTTGAGGATGATTCTTGACAAACCTTGAAGAATATGGGAGGGAAAATTTTGGGGTACAACAGTATGGCTTCAGGGCTATGAGTAGGACATGTTTCATTCACAAACCTAAACCTAACTCTTCCTAGATTGAGAGATAGAAGTCCATGGATTACCTGTCTCAGCTTGAATCGTGCAGAGCAATGTGGCCAACTTCAATGGAGTTTGAGCTTATGTATAGCTTGCCTGAGGTCCAAGGATGCTTCCCAAATGCCTAGCTTGCTTTGAAACCAACTGTATCGTGCTATGGAAGTCCACCTGCACAGCTTGAAAGTAAAAATGGCAAACGTGGTTAGGGGTGTTACAACTTGAGTTAAAGGCTTGGGATAGTTTCAGTGGATGATATGGAAGGTGTTTGAAAGGTTTTTAGCCAAAGTGCACGAGTGGATTGAGTTGTGGACCTCAATCTGCAACAGATGCCCTGTTTTTGCAGCAAGGTGGTTTTTTGGTGTATTAGGAGGTATGAAGGGTGGTTGAGTCGTGTTTCAGGTCAGTTGGGATGTATGGAAGATGCTCACAAAGTTTGCTTAAGCTCTAGTTTGCAGGAAATGAAAGTTGTGTATGTTTTGCAATGTTTCTTCCTTTTGAAGTAAAAGAGTTCAAGTTGCAATGTAGGCCTGTACAATCCTCTCAAGCATGCTGCATATCTTTCCCTTGAGACTTGCAATATAGATTTGATTTGGCTTCAGAGATATGGCCCCCTATGCTCAAAGATCAAGTTTTGACATAAAGTGTTACTTTTCAAAAATGGCAATTTTGCTTTTTCCAAATAAGGGTTAGTTTAGCATGTATTGTCCAAAGGGGTGAAATAACACCTTAACACAATGGTTAGGCATTTAATTATTGAGTGTGAAGAGGTTTAGAGGCCTGCAAGCTAGCATAAACCGTGCTGATTTGAATAATGCAATTGTTATGAACAAGCCTTGGCCATGAACAAAAGTGAGTTTTGGCCAACTTTGCAAATTCGATTCTCTCTAACCACAAGGGTGTTTGAGAAGTTTTTGGATAATTTGGAAAGCTTGGAATGTGTACTACAATCCATCCTTGTAATCCAAATTGAAACTCCAAGTGGAACCATGTGAAAAATGGCCAAGAAGTTGGACAAAAATCCTGCCTAGAATAGGGCAAAATTTCTCTAAGTTAAAAATGTTTTGCACCCTTGTTCCAAAAATCATAACTTGAGATACAAGATTCCTTTGAGAAAACTTTGTGAATAAAAGTTGTAGATTTTGCAATGGAATACAACTTTCATGTTTCAAGTTTTGTTTGAATCCATTTGAATCTTGGTAAAAAAATGGGACAAAGTTAGGAAAAAATAAGGAAATTTCATAACTTAGAAAATTTCTAAGTTATGAAAATTTTCATTTTAAAACCCTAATTTGCAATTTTGGGTTTCTTGATGAACAAGTTTCATAATTTGACATGCCTTGATGAAAAATGAATCTTGGCACTTGATTTTGACCAAAAAGTCAAAGTTTGACTTTTCAGTATACAGTCAAATTTTGATCAGTTGACTGAAAAATTCATCTGTCAATCCTATGCACTTGAGATCTTTTGAACTTGTTGAGTGGGTCAAGACAATGTCATTGATTCCTTGAGTCCATATATGAGCTTGGTTTGCCATTGGTTAGGTCAAACAGTCAAAAATTGCCTTTGTGCAGTCAAAACCCTAAAAATGACCATTTTGCCCTTTTGGTGATCTGATCAAATTTCTTGTGGAATTGTGATCCAAACTTGACCAAATGGTTCATGTGAGTTGATTATGTTGATGTGGGTCAAAATTCATGAGGTTTGACTATCAATTGGCCACAGTTGACTTTTTCCCCAATACAGCTGATTTCTAGGTCAACTGTCCAATTGACTGGGCAAAGATTGGAATCAAGGCTTGAAACTTGGTATGGATAAACTTGTGAGTCCAACATGAAGCATGAAAGTCACTTTGGGCATTTTAGGTCAAAACATCCCTGTGCAAACTCAAACCCTAATTTGGGTCAACAGTGCAAGGAGGGCCTTGAGCAGAGCAAACCCTAACTTGATCTTGAGCTCCAAGAGTCATGTGATGAGAAAATGTTGATGAAATGAGAGGGAAAATTTTGGGGTACAACAGTTGCCCCTGTTCAATCTTCTTGAACCTGAAGAGTTAGATTGGCAAGTTTTCCTTTTGCGTCTCGAAGGTAAAAGGAGATTGGACACTAGAGTGCCCGTAAATTTGCACTCGTCAAAACATGGATGCGGGAATGAGCTTAAAGATTCCATTTGGAGATGGGCTTAAAGATTCCATCTGGAGATGTGACAGAATCTTGTTGGGGGATGGGCTTAAAGATGCCATCTGGAATGTATGTTGAACTATTATGTTGTTGGTGAAAGAAATGAGTATCAGAAAGGTGTCCATGTTTTGGAACATCTCTGAGCTGGGGGTCTGAATAAGCAATAGATTGACATCCGTATTTGGAAGCATCCGTAAACTGTTTTCAGAGGTGTTGTATCTGAACAAGTGATAGGTTAACATCCGTATCTGGAGAACCCGTGAACTGTTTTCAGAAGTCTTGAAATTGAATAAGCAATAGATCAGCATCCATGTTGGGAAGCATCCGTAAACTGTTTTCAAAAGTTGAATCTGAACAAGTGATAGATTAACATCCGTGTTTGGAGAATCCGTAAACTGTTTTCAGAAGTCTTGAAGTTGAATAAGCAATAGATCAGCATCCATGTTAGGAAGCGTCCGTAAACTGTTTTCAAAAGTTGAATCTGAACAAGCGATAGATTAACATCCATGTTTGGAGAATCCGTAAACTGTTTTCAGAAGTCTTAGAGTTGAATAAGCAATAGATCAGCATCCGTGTTGGGAAGCGTCCGTAAACTGTTTTCAAAAGTTGAGTCTGAACAAGCGATAGATTAACATCCGTGTTTGGAGAATCCGTAAACTGTTTTAAGAAGTCTTGGAGTTGAATAAGCAATAAATCAGCATCCATGTTGGGAAGCGTCCGTAAACTGTTTTCAAAAGTTGAATCTGAACAAGCGATAGATTAACATCCGTGTTTGGAGAATCCGTAAACTGTTTTCAGAAGTCTTGGAGTTGAATAAGCAATAGATCAGCATCCATGTTGGGAAGCGTCCGTAAACTGTTTTCAAAAGTTGAATCTGAACAAGCGATAGATTAACATTCGTGTTTGGAGAATCCGTAAACTATTTTCAGAAGTTGAGTCTGAACAAGCGATAGATTGACATCCATATCTGGAAGCACCCGTAAACTGTTTTCAGAAGTTGAGGTTGAAGCTTATTAATCTTATCCTGTAAAGGGTAAAATATTAGCTGAAACACAAAGTTATGTTGCATGAAATGTATGATGCAATATATGTTATATCAATGTTTATGATATGAATGTAATGAATGCGCATGTAAGCTGATGAGTTACCTTGCTGAGGATATATGAATCCTGGATAGCCGGAGATAATAGAATCTTGACTGCTGCCGGGGAAAGTGAATCCTTGACTGCTGCAGGGGATTGCAAGAATCTTTGATTGCTGAAGTTGAGACATCCTTGTTGACTGCTGACTGCTTGGGGAACAAGATCTTCAGCTGTTGAGGGATCTTAGGATCACTGTTGGGGTTTGAAAAATCCTTGGTGACTTGTGGGGAATGAGAATTCTGATGATCTCTACTGGGGAGTCCAGAACCTGGTAGACTTATGCTGGAGAAGTAAGACTGAGAATCTTCAATCTGATGGGAAGTATCTCTGTGGGGAGAATGTTCATTAGTCTGGTTCCGCTGGGGATTGATAATTGGAAGTTTCAGCTCCGCTGGGGACTAACAGTTTCGGCTCCACTGGGAATCTTGAAACTTAACTCTAAGGGGAATTAGATTCTGGAAGGCTTTCTGGCTGGGGAAATCAGCTTTGAGAAAGCTTTTGTTCTGCTGAGGATCCTGAAGTTTAACTCTGTTTGGGGAATTAAGTTCTGGATTTTAACTTTGTTGAGGAATTTGGAGTTTAATTCCGCTGGGGATTTCCTCTGAAAGGGAATCAAGATATCTATCTGTACCTTCAACCTAATCAGCAATCACCTTTCTTGATTTGTAAGAAAATGATTATGTTCAAACGCATATGCCTATTTAACAAAACATTGGACGTTTCTCAAATAAAACATAAGTGTAAAAAGAAAAAGAAGACAAAGCAAATTTCTGTATTTGGAAAAGTGTTTGTATTAACTTTTTATGAGTATCTTTGTACAAAGGAGACAGACATCCTAGTAAGAGGATGTTGTCGTAAGAAATTGAAAATTATATACAAAAGAAAGATGGCTATGTGTAACAATTCCATGGGATTCCATTCTGTTATAGCCTTCACAACTCTGAATATCTTGTCCATTCAATGCTTCGTTCGCCGATGATTGGATTCATCAGAAGCTCGGAGCTTGTTGATGAAGAGATTGTTCTTCAAAGTGATCCGACGAGACATAGTCATACGCTTTAATTCCCTAACTTTTGCCTGAATCGCCCTTTCGGGTTTTCGATCCACCGGGAAACCCTTTTTTGCCCAAGTCGCCCTTTCGGGTTTTCAACTTGCCGGGTGTACAGATTTTTTTGTTTTATCCCTAATTTTTGCCTGAACCGCCCTTTCGGGTTTTCGGTTCACCGGGATGCCCATTTTTGCCCAAGTCGCCCTTTCGGGTTTTCGACTTGTCGGGTTATTTTATGCGTAGTATCTTTTGACTATGTCTGCATTCGCAGGGTGTGGAAAATCGTCGCCGTCCATGGTGGCCAGAATCATTGCACCACCAGAAAAGATGCTTTTGATCACAAACGGTCCTTCGTAAGTAGGAGTCCATTTGCCCCTGGGATCACTTTGCGGCAAGATGATCCGCTTGATTACAAGATCTCCGACTTGATATACTTGACGTCTGACTTTCTTGTTGAAAGCCTTGATCATTCGTTTTTGGTATGTCTGACCATGGCAAACAGCAGTGAGTCGCTTCTCATCGATCAAATTGAGTTGATCAAGTCGGGTCTGAATCCAATCGTCTTCACTCAAACCAGCGTCCTTCATAATCCTTACAGAAGGAATCTGAACTTCCATGGGTAGGACAACTTCCATGCCATATACCAAAGAAAATGGGGTTTCCCCTGTTGAAGTACGCGCCGTGGTACGATATCCATGCAGAGCAAACGATAACATCCCATGCCAGTCCTTATAGGTGACCGTCATTTTCTGAATGATCTTCTTGATGTTTTTGTTCGCAGCTTCAATAACACCGTTCATCTTCGGCCGATAGGGAGATGAATTGTGATGATAAATCTTGAACTATTCGCATAGAGCGGTGATCATAGTATTGTTCAGATTTGTACCGTTGTCTATGATGATCCTGTCGGGGACACCATACCGGCATATGAGGTTCTGCTTGATGAAGCGGGCAACCACATTCTTTGTAACAGAGGCAAAGGAAGCTGCTTCGACCCACTTGGTGAAATAGTCAATAGCGACCAAGATGAAGCGATGTCCGTTGGATGCCGTGGGCTTGATCTCTCCAATCATGTCAATGCCCCACATTGCGAATGGCCAAGGAGCTGTCAGAACGTTGAGAGGAACAGGAGGAATATGTACCTTGTCGGCGTAAACTTGACATTTGTGGCAAGTACGGGAATGTTGATGGCAATCAGCTTCCATGGTAGACCAGTAATAACCTGCCCTTAGAATCTTCTTAGCCATCGTATGTCCGCTCAAGTGGGTGCCAAACGTGCCGCTGTGTATCTCAGTCATGATCAACTCTGCTTCAGCTTTGTCTACACATCGGAGTAAAACATAATCGTGGTTGCGCTTATAAAGGATGCCATTGCTTAGGAAGAACTTGGCTGCAAATCTCCTTAAGAACTTTTTGTCATTTACTGAAGCTCCTTCAGGATATTCTCTAGTCTGGAGATACCTTTTGATTTCATGGAACCAGGGTTGTTCCATTACTTCTTCGGTATTAATCTCATGATAGTGTGCAGGTTCGTCCATTCGCTCGATGGTAATTTGGGGAGCCTCGTTATCCCAGTTGAGTTTAAACATGGAAGACATTGTAGCCAGAGCATCTGCCAACTGATTTTCTTCTCGCAGAAAATGCTCGAAGGTGATCTGCTCGAAATGAGGCAACAATGCTAGGACATGTTATTTGTATGGGATAAGATTAGGATGTTTGGTGTCCCATTCTCCTTTGACTTGACTGATAACCAGAGCCGAGTCCCCAAATACAACCAAAGATTTGACTCCCAGGTCTATAGCAGCCTTGAGACCAAAGATGAAAGCTTCATATTCGGCCATGTTGTTGGTACAGCTGAAACACAGTCGGGCCGTGAAAGGTGTATGGCAACCTTCTGGGGAAATGAGTACCGCACCGATACCGTTTCCAAGTGCATTTGAAGCACCATCAAAGTACAGGGTCCATCGGGATCCATTTTCAGGTCCGTCATACGGTCCGTTACCTTCAATGTTGTCCAAAGTCATGATGTCCTCGTCCGGGAAGTCGAATCTCATGGATTGATAATCTTCGATAGCTTGATGAGCTAGATGGTCAGCTAGTACACTCCCTTTTATAGCTTTTTGGGTGGTATACTGGATGTCATACTCAGTCAGGATCATTTTCCATCTAGCGATTCTTCCAGATAAAGCAGGTTTCTCGAAGATATACTTGATAGGATCCATCTTGGAAATCAACAAAGTGGTATGAGTCAACATATACTGCCTTAGTCGGCAAGCAGCCCATACCAAAGCGCAACAAGTTTTCTCGAGCAGTGAGTAGCGAGTCTCACAGTCGGTAAACTTTTTGCTAAGGTAATAAATGGCATGCTCTTTTCGACAAGACTCGTCATGTTGGCCTATTACGCACCCCATTGAGTTGTCCAAAACAGTCAGATACATGATCAGCGGCCTTCCTTCGACGGGTGGCATCAGAATAGGAGGTTCTAGCAAATACTCCTTGATCTTATCAAAAGCATTTTGACAATCATCGTTCCATTCAACTACCTGATCTTTCTTTAATAGTTTGAAAATTGGCTCACAGGTAGACGTCAGGTGAGAGATGAACCTGGCGATATAGTTCAAGCGTCCCAAGAATCCTTTAACCTCCTTTTCAGTACAGGGGGCAGGCATTTCTTGTATAGCTTTTACTTTTGCTGGATCGACCTCAATGCCTTTGTTGCTGACAATAAATCCCAGAAGTTTACCAGACCTAACTCCAAAAGTGCACTTACTTGGATTCGCCTGAGTTTGTACTCCTTCAACCTGGCAAACAGCTTTTGCAAATGTTCAAGGTGTTCCTTCTCTGTTTGTGATCGATCTATCATGTCGTCTACGTAAACTTCGATCTCATGATGTATCATATCATGAAACAAAGCTACCATGGCGCGTTGATAAGTTGGCCCTACGTTCTTCAGTCTGAACGGCATCACCTTGTAGCAGAAGGTACCCCATTGTGTAACAAAGGTTGTTTTCTTCATGTCCTCGGGGGCCATTTTAATCTGGTTGTAGCCCGAGAATCCGTCCATGAAAGAAAACACTTTGTGCTGAGCCGTGTTGTCAATCAAAATGTCGATATGTGGTAGCGGAAAATCGTCTTTAGGGCTGGCCCTGTTCAAATCCCGGTAGTCCACACACATTCTGACCTTGCCGTCTTTTTTGGGAACGGGCACAATGTTAGCAACCCATTGTGGATAAGATGTAACAGCCAGAAAGCCAGCGTTGAATTGCTTCATTACTTCAGCTTTAATCTTCTCAGACATGTCGGGCCTCATTCGGCGGACTTTTTGCTTGATCGGTGGACAGTCCTCTCTTGTAGGGAGACGGTGAACCACGATATTTGTGTCTAACCCCGGCATGTCTTCATAAGACCAGGCAAAGATTTCAACGTATTCATTCAACAACTGTATTAAGCGTTCCTTGACACTTGGTTCCAAATTGGCACCCACTTTGACTTCTTTCATGTCATCCTCTGTTCCTAAGTTGACGGTTTCCAACAACTCTTCATGAGGTAAGATGGGCCTCTCTTCTTGTTGTAGAAGTCTGGCTAGCTCTCCCGGTACTTCACAATCTTCGTCATCTTCGTACTCGGCCTGATTGACCAAATCTTCAGAGTTATTGAAGGATACAACAGAATAGTCACCCATGGAATCCGGAGTGGATGGGTACCTGCATTTGTGAGTGTGGGTGTGTGTAAGGGATAGCCATCCTTAAACAAACAAAAATGCAAAAGGAAAGAAAATGAACACAACAGTTTATAAATGAAAAACGTCCAATGATTCATTAAACATGGCGTATGATTATGAAGAGAATCAAAACCCTTACAAATGGACCTACATGCCCCGGGAAAGGCATGAGGTGAAAAATAGTGTGCAGATTGTTTTAGTAATTATTACAGACCAACAGGAAATGTTCGAAAGATAAATTACTGATTGATGAAAGTAATGGGAACGAAGTCTTTCGCCTCCCAGTTGTGCAGTCCTCCTTCAATGGTTGGGAAGATCCAATCTTCAACGTTACCCTCTTCGTCTTCGTCTTCCAAAGCATTGATTCCATGAGGAGAAATCTTGACGGGTGCCTTTTCAATTTTTGAGCGACGCATAGCCTTTTGCCCCGCAGCGGTAAACCCCAACCCAAACTTGTCTGTCTTGTGGGGAAAGTCAGGCAACTGTCCCCATGTTAAGCTCTTCCCCTCCTTCATTGCAGCCTTTGCGTCTTTCAGAGATGCCATCCTAGACACCTGCTTGGGTACCTCAGCTACTGCCTTTGCTACTGCCACCTCGGGAGAAACTTCCTCAAAGTGTTGAAAGGGTGTTTCGATGAATTCGCCATCCACTTCCACATACCGAAAGGAATTCAGATGACTGGTCATGTATTCCTCCTCACCGTGTACAGTTATGATTTTACCCTTAACAGGGTATTTCAGCATCTGATGTAAAGAAGAGGTGACTGCCCCAGCATTATGAATCCACGGCCTTCCTAGCAAGCAAGAGTATGATGGGCGGATGTCGATCACATAGAATGTGGAGTTGAACACCTCAGTGCCTACCTTGATGGGAATTTCGACCTCCCCATGCACCATCCTTTTAGACCCGTCAAAGGCCCTGACAATGATATTACTTGGTTTCAGCTCCAAGCCTTCACAATCCAATCGGTCCAGAGCTTTCTTAGGCAACACATTCAGAGAAGAACCAGTGTCGACCAAGACATAGGCGAGAGTGGTTCCTCGGCATTCAACTGACACATGCAATGCGTCATTGTGCTTTCTTCCCTTCGGAGTCAGGTCAGCATCAGAGAAACCCAGGCCGTTGTCGGCGGTAAGGCTGGCTACACAATCCTGGAATTGATCGGCTGAGGTTTCTTGGGGCACGTGGGCTGTCTTCAAAAACCTTATCAAGGCTTTGGCATGAGCCTCCGAACAAAGCAGCAAAGCTAACATGGAGATCTTCGAGGGGGTTTTCCCCAGTTGCTCCACCATATCATAATCACTCTTCCTGATCAAGTTCTTGAAGACGGCCCATGTGCCCCAGGAAACCTACGCGGACCAGTTCCAGGAATGCGTAGCTAGCCTAACAGCAGACAATGGTCTAGGGTTCTCTGACGCTGATCTAACAATTAAAGGGAGAAATCATAATGACGCTTTGCATGTCTCGATAGAATGCATAGGGACTACTATGGCACATGTCCTGGTAGACACTGGTTCATCGCTGAACGTCTTACCAAAGAAGACATTGGATAGGCTAGATTGTGAAAGTCTAACTTTGAAGCCCAGCAACATCATTGTCAGAGCCTTTGATGGTTCTTAACGGATGGTCCACGGGGAGATGGACATCCCGATTAAAGTGGGTACTGAAACCTTCAAGTCCACATTCTATGTCATGGACATTCGTCCCTCCTATTCTTGCTTGTTGTGAAGACCCTGGATTCATCATGCTGGAGCCGTTACTTCAACTCTGCATCAGAAGCTCAAGTACCCTGTCCAGGGGAAAATTGTGACAGTTCACGGTGAAGAGGAATACATGATAAGCCATCTTAATTCTTTCCGCTATGTTTCAATCTTGCAAAACAAATCCTTGCCATTTTTCAAAACACACATCACAACACAACTTCAAAACAAACTTTCAAAAACATTGAAACATCTTTTCAAAAAGACAAACACCCTTGTAAAAACATTCAAACAAGAATTGTTACAATGGTTGCCTAGACAAGGCATCTTTTTCAAAACATTTTCAAAACCACACACACAAAGCACCATTTCAAACAATTGAAAAGCAAAGGCAAGTGATCTAAGCAAGTAACTAAGAGCCCATGGATAACCATGGATAGAAAGGGTGCTAATACCTTTCCTTTCTATTATCTACACCCCGAACCCAAGAAAACATCTCAAAGGTTTTTCCTGTACTTTTTAACCTTTCCTTAGGATAAAATAAAAAGTCGGTGGCGACTCTTGCTTAACCGAAACATTTGCGAAAACAAACGCAAAACCCAAGTCAGTTCTCCCACCGTATCACATAACTGGCGACTCTGCTGGGGAAATTTCTAAAAGCGGAGTAAACTTAGGGCTTAGATCACCCTTTTGCATGATTAATTGTTTGCTTTGATTGCTTTACATTTTGGTTCTCTTGTTTGGGCTTGAAATCCTACACCCGGATTTGGGAAACATTCATAGATATCAATACGTTGTAGAAACTGTGCGGGGTATACCGACACGGTTGAAGCAATAGCTATATTAGTGCGACATATTTGTGAGTACCGGTAACCCTTGAGTTCAATCAAGGAGATTACGGGGCCGCTGAGTGATGTCACTAAGCACTAATGACCTAGAACCTTACTTGACCATCTTGGCCTTTTATTAGGGGTAGTGAAATGACCGGCTTTGGTGCAGTCCGAAGTTGGTAGATACTCGATACTACACTCATTGAGGGTTGTTTTCTTGGAATATGTTGGTCGCTAGTTAAGTGGCTAAACCAAAACGATGAACATAGAAAACAATCCAATGATATTGAGCTCCTTAGAACCCGGTTACTATTTCTAGGACAGGTTTTAAGCCAACTAAACTCAAGAGGGTACTTACCTATGAAACCCCATGCAAGCCTGAAACTAGGGTTTTGTGTGACTTGCTTGTACATGTGTTTGTGCATACATCATGAACATCATAAAGCATCATATGCATCCACTAACCATTTCAAGGGTTTGGATCTTCATCTTTGTTCCTGTTTTGTAGGTCATGGAAATTCTTCGCAGGAAATCTATCCAAGTCAACCTTGTGAGAATCCCTCCTCAACTCAAGGAGATTGCATCCAGAATTCCAGAAAGCTCTCTCTTCAGTGAAAGACATGGTAGACTGCTCAGCCTAGTCAACACCAACATTGAAGAAGACATGGTGAAAGTGTTGTTCCAATTCTTTGACCCCCTTCACCACTGTTTCACATTCCCCGACTACCAATTGGTGCCTACTTTGGAGGAATTTTCTCAACTCCTGAGAATTCCTATTCTTAATCAACTACCCTACAACGGTACGGAAAAAGAACCAAAACCTGAAGATATTTCTCAAGCACTACACTTGCAATCATCTGACATCAAGGGGAATTGGGAAACTAGAAGTGGTGTCAAAGGCTTCTTGGCAAAGTTCTTGTTTGAGAAGGAACAAGAGTGTTGGAATTATTTGGATCTACAAGCCTTTGAAGAGATTGTGGCACTCCTCATTTATGGGTTGGTCTTGTTCCCAAATCCTGACCAACTTATAGATGTGAATGCTGTCAAGATTTTCCTATCCAGGAATCCCGTACCTACATTGCTTGGGGACATCCTCCACTCATTTTACACACGAACAATGAGGAAGAGAGGTGTTCTCATGTGTTGTACTCCTCTCCTTGCAAGGTGGTTTATTTCTCACCTTCCACAATCAGTTTTGAAGAATGAACAAGGCTTGAGGTGGTCGCAACGATTGATGACCCTCACACATTCTGATGTACATTGGTGTTCTCGGTCCAGAGAAAATGTCATCATCATCGATCGTTGTGGTGAGTTCCCTAATGTCCCATTACTTGGCATTAGGGGAGGCATTACCTACAACCCTTGTCTAGCTTTGAGACAATTTGGATATGCTCGGAGGGATGGCCCTCATGACATGCTGATTCCTGACCTAGTTTTTGATTTCGACAACGATGCGCAAGGACTTCGCCAAAGATTCATCAGAGCTTGGAGGATGCCTAACAAGGTAGATAGCAAGACACTGGGGCACAAAAACTCCATCCCTCTTGGGCCTTACCTCAAGTGGGTACGAACCCGAGCCCAAAGTTTTATGATGCCTTACCCTCACATTCTCCCTTTGATCAAAGAGCCTGTTAAGGAAGGAGAGGTTCCGTACACCATCCTACATCCTGACATGCTTAAATCATGGGAGGAAATGCAGAAGAGTTGGATCCAACTCAAGGAAGAAATGGATACTTTTGAAGCCAGCTTCTACGCCAGTGAGAAGAAGGTTTTGGAGCTTACCCGCCGACTTCACAAGGAGGAGACCCTCAACACTTACATCGCACCAAAGAGGATGTGCAACGTCTTTTTACCTTAAGAAGTTTTTGTAATATTTGGCCCATGGGGCATTTATGTACTGACAAAATTCCTTCTTATTAATATGACGTGTGTTCTTTTTGTCTGCAACAATTTTAAATTTCTAAATCCTTGAATGCATTACATGGATAAACATATCATTCATCATATGCATAAACAGGTCTTCACACCAGGTTTCCTTATCTTTCTGCTGTTTATTTCAGTAAGATGGATATTGAGCAGACGGTCAAAGATCTGCAGGCACAAAACTCACAGTTTCAACAGCTCCTTATGACCTTGGCAAAGGGTCAGGAGGATCTTAAAGCACTGTTAGGGAATAAAGAGCAAGAAAAAGGAAAAAAGAAGAGGAAAAGAGTTGGGGTAGCTACACTGGGAAGAAGATTTGAGAATGAAGCTAGGAGAGTTCTTGAATTCCCCTCCACATCTGATGAGGGGACCGGTAAGGGAAAAGGGGCTGCATTACCTTCTGAGTCCGAGGCTGAAGAGGAAGAGGTTGAGGAAGATGAAGATTATTCAGAGCAGCAATACCCGCCAGCGGACGACAAATACAAAAACCTGGAGGATAGACTGGAAGCTATGGAGCTGTAAAGGGTTCTCGGGCTAGATTTTGAAGAATTGGGATTGATTGCTGGGATTGTTATCCCTCCCAAGTTCAAAGTACCAACTTTCGCAAAATATGACGGTCTGTCTTGCCCAAAGATGCACCTAAGGTCGTATGTCAGAAAAATTCAACCTCATTCATCCGATAGAAATCTTTGGGTACACTTCTTCTAGGACAGCCTGTCTGGTACACAACTAGATTGGTTTTACCAGCTTGAGAGGTCAGAAGTGCATAGTTAGGAGGATTTGGCAGCTACCTTTTATCGCCAGTATCAATATAACGGTGACTTGGCGCCGACCCGTACTCAGTTACAAGGTATGGGGATGGCCTCAAATGAGGGATTCAAAGAATACGCCCAGAAATGGCGTGACTTGGCCGGAAGGGTACAACCACCGCTTTCAGATAGGGAGCTAGTTGATATGTTCTTGGGGACCCTATCTGGCCCTTTCTTCAACCATTTGATCGGGAGCTCTTCTGCAGGGTTTACCGAACTTATTCTGACTGGCGAACGGGTGGAAGCTGGTATTAAGAGTGGGAAGATTCAAAGGGATGCCCCTGCCTCCACAACTGTTAAAAAACCATTCTCGGCCAAGAAGGAAGCAGCTGTTATGTACTCTCAGAAAGGATTGGGAAGAACTGAGCGTCGGCCGACTGTAGGGGCCGTGATGATTCAAAATTCATCAAATGATTAGCCTCGTAACAATCAGTCCAGACCTAAACAGCAATGGGGAGAACGACCACAACGGCAGTTCACCCGCATCAACATGACGCCCGCACAAGTTTTTCCCCATTTGTTGAAGCTGAATCTCACCAATATCAAATAGGCGCTAAAGAATGTGAATACCACTTCCCCATATTATCATCCCAACGTAAAATGTGCCTATCATTCTGACAGCGCCGGGCATGACACCAACGATTGCTGGGCGCTTAAGAATAAAATTCAGGATTTGATAGATGCTAAGGAGGTTGAGTTCGACGCCCCTGAGAAGCCGGATGTAATCTCCGCTCCAATGCCAAAGCATGGTTGCAATGTCCATGCTGTTGAAGAAGATTTGTTTGTTTCTGCTGTTGATGATCTGATAACTCCACTACTGACAATCAAATTGAATTTGTTGAAGGCTGGGATTTTCCCAGGTTGTAAAGAAGATTGCTACCTTTGTTCCTCCCTACCAATCGATTGTCCATTGCTGAAGATAGGCATCCAACGCCTAATGGACAACCAACAAATTCTTTTCGAAAAAACTCTCGTTACTCCAACTCCTATCAATGAAGTTTCAATAATAACCATTTCCGCCAATCTTTCTAAGGTCCCCAAAAGGCCTGTTAAGATTACATCCGCTCCGAAGATTGTACCCTTGAAGATAACCATGCCTGGGCCCGTCCCATACAAATCTGACAAATCGATACCGTGGAATTATGGTGGAGAAATCTACTACCACGGTGTTAAACAAATTGAGATAACTGAAGAGAGCTCTGACGAAGAAACTACCGACATTAGAAACATTGCCGGTACGAGTAAAATTACCCGAAGTGGAAGAATTTTCTCTCCAGAGATTGCCCCTCCAAAGGCAATCTTTGGACCCTCAGTTGCTCCCAAGGTTACCCCTGCACCGGTAAAACTATCTGCAAAAACTCCAATGATTGAAGAAGCTGTTACTCCTGTGGTTGTCCCTTCTGCTGCTGCTGATAAAGGGAAAGGGATCCAAGAAGAGCTCGTCAGGACGAGGGCTCAGCCGTTGGTCATCCCCGAAACCTCTAAAAAAGAAATGGAGGAGATTCTGAAAATAATTAAGAAGAGTGATTATGATGTGGTGGAGCAACTGGGGCAAACCCCCTCAAAAATCTCTATGCTGGCCTTGCTGCTCTGTTCAGAAGCTTATGCCAAAGCCCTGATCAAGTTCTTGAAGACGGCCCATGTGCCCCAGGAAACCTCCGCGGACCAGTTCCAGGAATGTGTAGCTAGCCTAACAGCAGACAATGGTCTAGGGTTCTCTGACGCTGATCTAACAATTAAAGGGAGAAAGCATAATGACGCTTTGCATGTCTCGATAGAATGCATAGGGACTACTATGGCACATGTTCTGGTAGACACTGGTTCATCAATGAACGTCTTACCAAAGAAGACATTGGATAGGCTAGATTGTGAAAGTCTAACTTTGAAGCCCAACAACATCATTGTCAGAGCCTTTGATGGTTCTTAACGGATGGTCCACGGGGAGGTGGACATCCCGATTAAAGTGGGTACTGAAACCTTCAAGTCCACATTCTATGTCATGGACATTCGTCCCTCCTATTCTTGCTTGTTGGGAAGACCCTGGATTCATCATGCTGGAGCCGTTACTTCAACTCTGCATCAGAAGCTCAAGTACCCTGTCCAGGGGAAAATTGTGACAGTTCACGGTGAAGAGGAATACATGATAAGCCATCTTAATTCTTTCCGCTATGTAGAATTAGCAATGTTGTAAGATATATTAGCATTTTCTTTAGGGATTAAGATCATTTTTGAAAGGAAACTTTGATAGCATCATCGAGGGTGTTGTACCCCAAAATTTTCCCTCTCATTTTATCAAGATTTCCCCTCACAAGGCTCCTTGGACTCCAGACAAGATTAGGGTTTACTCTGCTCAAGACATCTCCTTGCACTAATGACCTGAAATTAGGGTTTGAGTTTGCACAAGGATTTTTTGATTTTCAATGCTTAAAATGACTTTCATACTTCAAGTTGGACTTATAAGATTACACATACCAAGTTGCAAGCCTTGAATCAAATTTTTGCCCAGTCAATTGGACAGTTGACCTAGAAATCAGTTGTATTGGGGAAAAAGTCAATTGTGGAAAATTTACAGTCAAACCTCATAATTTTTTATCCACATCAACATTATAGACTCATATGAACCATTTGATCAAGTTTGGACCACAACTCCTCAAGAAATTTGATCAGATCATCAAAAGGGCAAAATGGTCATTTTAAGGGTTTTGACTGCAGAAGGGCAATTTTCGATTTTTAACCTAGCCAGTGGCAAATTGGGTTCAAGCATGGATTCAAGGACTCAATGGCACCATCTTGACCTAATCATAAGGTTCAAAAGATCTCAAAAGCATTGGATTGACAGATGAATTTTCCAGTCAACTGATCAAGAATCAACTGTACATTGAAAAGTCAAACTTTGACTTTTTGGTCAAAATCAAGTGCCAAGGGTCAATTTTCATCAAGATGGGTCAAAACATGAAACTTGTTCACCAAGAAACCTAATTTTTGCAAATTAGGGTTTAAAATGGAAAATTTTCATAACTTAGAAATTTTCTAAGTTATGAAATTTTCTTATTTTTTCCTAACTTTGCCCAACTTTTTCACCATGATGCAATTGGATTCAAAGAAAACTTCCAACATTAAAGTTGTAGTCCTCCACAAAATCTACAACTTTGATTCACAAAGTTTTCCCAAAAGATGCTTGAATCTCAAGTTATGATTTTGTGAACAAGGGTCCATGAAACTTTTAACTTAGTGAAATTTTGCTCTAGTTTAGGCAGGATTTTGACCTATCTTCATGGCAATTTTTCACCTAGTTCAATTTGGAATATCAAAATTCATTTCAAATATGGATTGTAGAGCATGTTACAAGCTTTCCAAAATATCCAAGAACTCTCCAAAATCATTTATGGTTAGGGAGAATCGAAGGTTTGAATTTGGCAAAATGTCACTTTGAGCCATGGCATTTTTCATGTTGCTACAAATTGCAAATTCTATCCAGCCTAGCTTGTACTTGTTTATAGGTATCTAAACCCTTCTACACTAAAACATTTAATGCAAACACAAAGGATTAAGGCATTGTTCTGAACTTTAGAGGTTTACACATTGAATTAATCTAAAAATGGCAAAAAGGCAACATTGCCACTTCGATGAAGTTGGCTTTATGTCAAGTTGTTCCTCTTGAGCCAAGGACCCAATCTTTTGCAGCAAAAAAAGTTCACTAATATCAGGCAATTGTTACCAACTCTTGGCAGACCCTAAGCTAGATGGTACAACCCTTTGCATTGTCTTTTCACACTTTTCTTCAAAACCAAGTCAACTTGCCAAAATCACATAACTCTTGTATCTGTTATAACCAAGCTTGGAAAACATTCCAAACAAGTGTTGCATATTGCCTAAGGTCAGAAACACGAGCTAGCCAGTCCTCAAACACCCTTGAACACCAAAACACCAAAAACTTGCAAAACAGGGCAGCTTCTGCATTTTGGTTTCCAAAACAAAAACTACTCGTGCGTTTTGCCCAAAACCTTTTCCAACACACTCCATACAACCCACCTAAACTATCCCAACCATTTGCCAGCAACTGTAACCTTGTTTTCAAGCTTCACCATTTTTGAATTCTGACTGTGCAGGTTGACTTCTACAAGCTTATTCAGGCAAGTTCAAAGCTAGCTAAGCATTGGGAAAGCTCCAAGGAACTTCAAGCAAGCTCACAAACATCTCAGGCCTCACTGAAAACCCCTACATTGCGATACTTGAGTTCAACTGAAACAGGTAAAGTTCAAACTTCTATCTCTATATCTAGGAATCATTAAGCTTAGGTTTGTGAATAAAAAATGTAGTACTCATTGCCCTTAAGCTGTACATATGCATAGATTTTATTTAAGGTAACTGAGTTGGGAGAATTTGAATGATGAACTTTCTGAAAAAACTAGGTTAGAAATTAGGGCCAGAGAAATTCTCTCTGGTCTTTGAGAGTTAGATTAAGTTTTTTATATGGTTAGAATCGTACGATCATGCTCTATAACTTTCATGTTACAAGTTTTTTTTTAAACATTGAAACAGGAGATACGAATTTGTACATAGCGCACGTTTTCTTGTTCAAAGGTTGAAGACGAAGCTAGAATTTGGGCTGGGCCTGTTTGTTCCTACTATTTGCACCCTCCTTTGTGCTTTTTGCACCCCCTGGCCCATTTGCTTATTTTCCATATTTTTTTTATTTCCTTTTTAGTTTCTGACTTTATTTTATTTTTCTAAACATTAAAAATTCCCAAAAATATTTTTATAAATTTTCACATTTTATTTTATTATTTTTTTGGACATAGAAATAATTGTTAAATAATATACTTTTATTTTCTTAAATAGAAAACTTATAAATATTATAAAAATATTATATTTTTATTTTTATTATTTATATACTTAAATAATATTTTTTCTCACATATTTCTATTTTTTTAACATTTGTATATATTATTTTTATTTATTTTTTGTACATAAATGAATAAATAATATAATTAATACATATATATTTTCTTAAAATAAATTAGGGTTTCCACCCTTAATAAAAATAATCTTTTTTTTATTTATATGTACATAAAATATTTTATTTTTACATACATAAAAATAATACAAAAAACTTTTGCATATTCATATTTATTTGCATATTTAAATATTATCTATTTATTTATTTGTACAATGAGTTCAATTGGGTTGTAATAGATGACTTAGGGCTTTATTTTCTTGCAAATATCCCCCTATTCAAATTTGTATCCCCCTTCCCATATAAATGTTGTAATAGTCGTAGATTTACTTTTACGCATTTATAGCTTTCAAATATGCATGATAGAGATTAGGGTTTGTATGCAAAAAACCAAAATCAAACAAATAGCTTGACTAAAACAAGACAAAAATGCATGAAAATGACAACACAATGCACACAAGCACCCCTAGGGTTCCATCCACTTGTTGCCTTTAAAATGGCCATGGTATGCATGTTGAGTATCTTGGCAAAATAAAAAACAAAAACAAAAGATCATAGTCCCTCGATGACGCTATCTTGGTTGCCTATACATAATGATCTAGTCCCTCAAACAAAAACATGCTAAAGATACTTAGCACTATTGCTATCATGGTCAATACGATGACCCGCGCCCGTCCCGTTTAACATCCAAACACAATGTTGTTTACCAAATACAATGGTAAAACAACAATGTCAAAGGGTTAACAATGTGTAGGAAAGACTTTTTTTAGTAAATAGTGTAGATGTTCCTAGTTACTTGATCAACTTGCAAAACATCCTTGCTAATTTCAAAACACGCAATTTCAAAACATTTTCCTAAAACAAAACTTTCAAGCATTGAAACATTTTTTAAAAGATAAACACCTTTGTAAAACATTCTGTTGTACCCAAAAATTTTCCCTCCCTTTTTCAAGAAATCACAACCCTAGGGTTTTCTCAAATTTTCAAAGATTGGCTCAAGAATCAATCAAACAGACTTTTCTTTGATAGTAAATCAAGAATTAGGGTTTTCTCTCGCATTTCTCAGAAGAAATATAATTCTCAGAAATTCAATTAACTTTCACATGTTTTCACACTTTTTCAAGTTTGTTGAAAGGTTACTGATGGTTCTCAAGGTTTGTTTATCTGAAATAAGAACTGAGATAGTCATTTGAAATAGTCAGGTTTTGTCTGATCCAGGTTAACCAGATGATGTGCGTCTGTTAAGATGTTTTCTTATTAATGGAATTCATGTTTGCTTGTTTGTTGGAATGCACAATGCATATTTTGATTGGAATGTTGTTGCAAGGTTACGAGACTACAAAGTTATTGGATTACTTAAAGTTTAAGTTATCTGTATTGAAATTATTGGAATGCAATTTCAGTTATTTTAAATCAGAAATCTTAAATAATAAGTGAAGATGCAGAGAAAGAGTTGCAAGATATTGACAGTAGAAGGTTTTATTGGATTATCAGATGATCTCATAAAAGCTTTTTTCATTCATTGCAAATGTTGTTACAAAAATAGTTTATTATTTGAATATTGTATGTTTTACAACTTATAGTATTTGAAGAATAAATTATTACAATAAATGGAAAATAAATCTAAGTCTAAGCCATTGCTCCATTGCTCCCATTCTCAAAGTCTCCGGCTTCTACTGCTTTGTCACCGTCCAAGTTGCACTCACATGAAAAAGACAAAAGAAAAAATATTAGTGCAATCAATTGAATATGAAAAGAATTTTCAAACAGAAAAAGAAAGAAAAAAAATTCATCATTAAAGTTTGCCATCCGGAATCAGAGTGCTATTTTTCATCACGTTTTATTTTTCTCTTCGCAAATCACAAGAAGATTGCTCTTCTTGGTTCACAAAGAGAAAAATAAAAGTGCAAAAGAAGAATGCAAACAAAGCAAAAATTATTCAAATGCAACAGGCGCCAAACTGTACAAACAGCACAAGCAAGGTGCCAAGCATAGGCCAAACTGTCAAGCTGCATTACAAAGCAAAGTAGGCAAACTGAAGCATAACCAAATATACAATGCATTACATGACAGGAACCTCCTGTAACAAACAGCACAAGCAAGGTGCCAAACTGAGCTACAAAACAAATTGCCTAAATTGAGTTACAAAACAAATTGGATGCAAACTGTACAAATGTAGCAATGCAGTATGATAGCAGTAAAATGCAGCAGGACAGCAGGAAAATGCAGAAGATAAACCAATTCACAAGCCAAAAGCTTGTCATAGCTTTTTCATCATTTTCCATAAAAATAGGCAAACTTTTCAGAATAATAAGAAAAGCAAAAAATACTTTTTCATAGAGAGAGAAAGAGAGAAGGATATCACCTTTTTGAAGTGTACAGTTTGGCAAGAAGGCGGTCACAAGTTACAAACAAGAAAAAGATATAAGACTATCAAATGACAGTTTGGAGGGGGAGAGAAAACATTAAGGTCAAAAACTGCAAACTATTAAGAGTTTCACAAAAATCTCCAAGCCTGTAAAACTACAAAGCTCCCAACCCTGTGAACAAACAAACGGAAGCAAGCTTGCCAAAAACAGAAAAGCCTGAAAACCCACAAAACCACTGCAAAACTGCACAAGCTACAAGCTTGACAAACTATAAACTTGTTAACCAACAGCCAAGCATAACAGTTTCTCCACAAACTACAAACTTGTTAACAAACAGCCAAGCATATCAATTAAAACACACAGCCTGAACCTGCCAAACAAACATAGCAAAACTGCCTGGCCAAATTGTACATCAAATCCCAAACTATTCAAAAAACCTGCAAGTTTCAAACTCAGAACAACAACCACCAAGGCCTAATAACCCCAAAACCTGCACAAGCTAGCAACAAACTTCAAAAAAACCTGCAGTACAAAAGAAACTGTCCAACAGTTTCACAAGGATCACAAAGTCTTGTGAGCAAACAAACCATAGCCTGCATAACCATTGCAACACTGCAAAATATTGCAAAACTGTAAAGCCTACCGAACAGCACAGCCTGCACAAGCTAACCATTACCCAAACAATCAGTTTCAGAACTGTTGTCATCATCAACAACAAAAAACATCAACCAACATTCAAGTTCAGCAAACTTTCAAACAAGTTTCATAACATAAATATTCACCAACAAATCATTATCCAACAACAATAACAGTTTCGAAACAAATCATCATTAACCTTTGAAGCCAAGAGAGAGGAAAAGAGTTTCAGAAGCATACAAGCAAAGTTTCAGATTATCAATCATCACCAACATTCAAGAAGAGAGGAAAAGAGTTTTAGAGGAAAAGAGTTCCAGAACAGTATCATCATCAACAATCAACAACAAAGAAGTTTCAGAACTATACTCATCATCAACAGTCAGAACAAAGGAAAGAGGTTACCACGAAGCTCGCCATCATCTCTTCCCCTCCGCCTCTAAGCCACCAAGGAAGCGCCTCCGTCTCACCCTTTTCTCCTCTCCATTTTTCCTTCCAGAAAATCCCAAGGTACGTTTTTCTCAAACCTTCTTTGCTGCATCACAGACATGTAAACACCAAAGATTAAAAAACGAAACTGTAAAGTCAAGCATGCGAAGCAAATTAAACTGTAAAACTCAAATCAGAAAGACAAATCATACCTTTTTTTGCCACCATGACCTTTGAATGTTAGGAAGAGGATAGAGAGTGGGGGTGGCGCTCCGGCGGCTTAGGTTTAGAGGGGGAACGGAATCCTAGATTGAGAAAGATGAAAAGATGAAGTGAAAACGAGAGAGCGGCGCCGCTGTGATTTTCATTCCACAAACCCTAAAATTCTGAGACCCCAACCAAAATTGTACAAAACTTTGCTTTGGGCCTGTCCAAACACATAAGCCCATACGAAATGCTAGCGCGTCCCCCCCCCCTTTCTGTTTGGACCCCCTTTTGTCCTCTTTATTTTTGTTCTTGGGCCTAGTATCCACACAAGTCCCAAGCCCATCCTTCCTTTTCTTAATTTCTTTCCCTTTATTTAAAATAATGTTTTTTAATTAACCCATTTTAATTGATTTGCTTTATTTTCTTAGTAATAACACTAAATATATATATTTTCTTAAATTAATTTTATTTTCTTCTTTAATTAATTAATTTTGTTTCATTTAATAAAATACCAAGAAAAAACATTTAAATTGATCTAAGTAATTTTGTTTTCTTTAAACTTTTTTTTAATTAATAAAAACTACAAAAAGAACAATAATAATAATATTTAAGCTTTCTTTTTTAGAATAGATTTCATTTTCAAGTAAATACATGCATTTCATAATTGATTGATTTTCCTTATTTTATAATTTGTTATGGCTTTACATTGAATTGCGATAATTCGATTTGGTTGTAACACTTGATATTTGGATATTATTATTCTTATGAGACTCGTCCCCATTTGTAAATAATTGTACCCCCATCCCCGGATACTTTTGTAATAGCTTAGACTTTTAATTCTCGCACTTTATGCTTTCAAATATGCCATGATTAAAGATTAGGGTTTGTATGCGAAAATCCAAAATCAATCGCTAGATGACCTAATACAAGACCTAAATGCATGAAAATGACAAACACAATGCACACTTGCATCTCTAGGGTAACCTCGCTTGTTGCCTCGGAAAATGCAATCATGTCCTTCGAATATGAGATACTCTAGCAAATGCCCCTTCGATAAACAAAGATCGTAGTCCCTCGATGACCCTCGATGTTGCCTTCGATAAAACGATATCGTCCCTTACAAAATTGCTAGAGCGTCTCACAAGTTGCTTTCAATGATTGTATGCGATGAACCGCGCCTGACCCGTTTAACATCCTAATACAAGGTTGTTTACCAAATGCAATGGTAAAACAACACTGTCAAAAGGGTTAAAAATGTGTAGGAAAAATCTTTGAGTAAAATAGGGTAGACAACTCTTAGTTACTTGATCAAAACTTGCAAAACATCCTTGCTATTTTCAAACACACTTCACAACACAATTCAAAACATTTCCCAAAAACAAACTTTCAAACATTGAAATATCTTTTCAAAAAGACAAACACCTTTGTATATATTCAAACAAGAATCATTACAAAGGTTGCCATAATGATGGCCTCTTTTTCAAAGCATTTTCAAAACCACACACACAAAGCACCATTTCAAACAATTGAAAAGCAAAAGCAAGTGATCTAAACAAGTAACTAAGAGCCCATGGAAAACCATGGATGAAAAGGGTGCTTGCACCTTCCCTTTTCATAATCTACCCCCCGAACCCAAGAAAACATCTCAAAGGTCTTTCCTGTGCTTTTTGACCTTTCCTTTGGATAAAATAAAAAGTCGGTGGCGACTCTTGCTAAACCGCATAATTGCGAACACAAACACAAAACCTCAAGTCAGTTCTCCCACCGTATCACAGAACTGGCGACTCTGCTGGGGAGACATCTAAAAGTAGGGTTACCTTAGGGTTTTAGATCAGCTTTTACATGCTTCTATTATTTTACTTGTATGCTTTACTTTTGGGTTCCTTGTTTGGGTTTTTTTTAAATCCTACACACGGATTTGGGGGCACCTTTTAGGTAAGTAGCAATAAACTGCGAGGGAACTGTGCGGGGTATACCGACATGGTTGAAGCAGTGGCTACGTTAGTGCGACATATTTGTGGGTACATGTAGCCTTTGAGTCAATCAAAGAGAATACGGGGCCGCTGAGTGATGTCATGAAGCACTAATGAACTCTTTAGAACCTTACTTGACCAACTTGGCATTTTAGGATGTAGTGAGATGATCGGCTTTGGTGCAGTCCGAAGTTGATAGATACTCGATACTACACTTATTGAGGATTGTTTTCTTGGAATATTTCGGTCGCCAGTAAAGTGGCTAAACTGAAACAATGAACACAGAAAATAATCCAGTGATATTGAGCTCCTTAGAACCCAGTTACTATTTCTAGGACAGGTTGAGCCAACTAACTTCAAAAGGGTACTTACCTACAAACCCCATGCAAGCCTAAACTTAAGGACTTGTCTGCTTTGTGTGAATGTGATTATTTGTATATACACTTGCTTACTTTTGCATACTTGTACATAACATCATAACATCATACCATAGCATTTTCAATAACCATTTCAAGGATCTCGAGGGTCTTTGATGCAGGGTCACGTTAAACCAGACGTCTACCAAGGGGCAAGAGGATTCATTTTCCTCTAAACAAACGCCGTCAAAGATCAAGTACAACAACTTGAATCGAGGGCTATGACCCACTTGACATGGTGAGCTTGATTCTCGTGGAAAGACATCCACTAATACAAAGTTCTCCAATCAAAGATGTTGATCTAAGTTCAACCTCTAACATTTTCTTGTGTTTACCCCGCGAGATCCTTAAAAACATGCATCCACATATCATGCATTATATCATGACAGGTTTCCCCCTTTCAGGTCTCCTTACCTTCCTACTATTTATTTCAGTAGAGATGGCTCTAGAGAGGACTGTCAAAGATATTCAGGCTCAAAACGCTCATGTTGTACCCCAAAATTTGCCCTCCCATATTCTCCAAGAAATTGCCAAGTCATGCTTCAAAATTCCCCAAGGGTTGCACAGTGCAAGGGCCTCCTAACAGTCAAAATTAGGGTTTTGGTTCTGACAAAGAAAATGAAGTTTCCAAGGGTCCAATCAAGTCTCACATGCCTATAAATATGGTCAAGCATCCTCATACCAAGTTTCAAGACTTTCAGCACAAAATTGCACAGTCAAAAACCCTAATTGCACTACAGTCAACTGTAGGGGCAAAATGGTCATTTGACAGTCAAAAGTCCAAATTTTTGGTCAACATCTCATTTTGAAGCCACAAACATCATTTGATCAATGCTTGATCATGATTCTCAAAGCTTGGCTCAAAAATCATCAAGATGCAAAAGTTTCCATATTTGGACAGTTGAAAAAGTCAACTGTAAATTGACCAGGGCATAACTTCCACATGGATTATCAGAAAAATTCCATCCAAAGCTCATTTTGAAGATAATGACATTTCCTACAACTCCTCTTCACACTTCAAGTCCAATAAATTCTCTCAGAAAAAGTTATCAATTTCAACATTATAGGTCATTTTCAAAAGTCAACAAAAAAGGACTTTAAGTCAAAGGCCATAACTTGAGATTGGTAAATCAAAATGACATGGGACCAAAGACATTGGTTAGAGGACTCAAAGACCTTTTCAAAATGTCCAAAAACATGAGCAAAGCGTAAAAATTGAGCAAGTTATGCCTTGTGGAAGTTGGGAAATTTTTGGATATTTTGAAAAGTCAATATTGCTCCAAATGACCTAAAAATGCTAATGGGCCTCTTTTTCTTCCACAATTCATCATCCAAGGCATGTGCACGACCATTTGGCCCAAAGGGAAGTTTTTCTTCATTTTTATTTATTTATTTGGATTTTTAATTATTAATAATTCATTTAATTAATTAAAATACATGAAAAATACCAAACCAATGCAATCAAATCTTTTTGTGCATGGAATAGGTTTAAAATTTCGTGCATGATCAGATATGGAAGGAATTGAAGTAATTGGCCATGATTTGTACCAAATAGGCATGAAGAAATATTGGAAAAGATCTTTGAAAATCAAATCTTGAAAATCATGAATGCAAAGGTTTTTGTTTGATTTCTTTGACCTAGAACCTTCACACATATATACATAGTGAAACCCTAATGCCCAGAAGGTCCAAGCTGCGCAGAAAAACAAAAGAGAACTTTGCAATTTTGATCAAAAAATTCAAAATGAAATCGTGATTCCAAAGCATTTCAAGGCAAAGTAATCAGTCAATTGCATTCCTGAGACATCAGGGAAACTTCCTGGATCAAAAGCACGACCTCTAACGCCCAGAATTGGTGAATAGAGTTCACACTGTTTTCAATTATATGCATAATCGTGTCTTAATATTTAAGCATTTTCATGGCATTTCTTTGATGGATTCGTACTAATGGATGTATTCTGAAGCTAACCCCATGTTTTAATTGAATTTTTATGTACTATGCGTGATTCCACCATTGATATAGGCTAGGGTTTTTCAAGCTTTGAATTGGGCGTTTCTAAACGCTGTAAAATTGGATCACCATGATACCATGACCATACTCAGTGTGTTTGGACGATTCAGAATCAACCCTCGCGCCTAATTTATATACCCACACGGCCTATTCGCTATTTTGAAAACAAGCTTGTTTTGGGGGGGGTTTAAAACCCCCGCTAACCCTTTTTTATTTTCAGGAAAGAAACACAACGATGAAGAAGATGATTAGGTGGCCATCAGTAATTGGTTGATTCAAAATTTCGCGCGAAAAAGTCACTAACGCTTTGGTTTATTTTATATTCATTGTTTGTTATTTAATATACAAAGAAGTAAAGTGGCACGATTGGCAGGCGTATACATTGATAACCAACAGGACCTGGGTTCGATCCCAGGTCCCCGCTCTTTTCCATATTGTTTTTCCATTAATACTTCTGTGCAGTTTCAGTATTGAAGCCTACCATGCACTCATAATCTCAACGCACCACGTGGCCACTGAAGACCATCCAAGGGCCCAGATCTGAAGAACATGCTAAACCTCAGTCAACGCACTCACACACATCCTGAAAAGTCCACAAGGCCAGGGACAATTGGGCCCAAATTGCTAAGCAAAAACCTCCTATTTGGGAACAGACCCCCCCTAGGTTTGCAATATTCTTTTCATTATTTTTTTATTTTGATTCAATTATTTCTTTTATTTATTAATTCCTTTAATGTAATATTTTTTATAAAAAACATAAAAACAATAAAAATCAGGAAAAAGACAAAAATAAGTATTTTTATTTAATATTTTAATATTTTGTAAATAAACATCATTAATTGATTTTAGTGTTAAATTAGGTTTAAATCTTAATGTTTTTTTAATAAAACCTAAAATTGGTAGAATTAGGGTTTCAAACATTTTTCATCTTTTTTTATTTTACTATATTAATTATTAATTCTTAATTAGTTATTTTTATAAATCAAGTTGCAATTAATTAATTAGGCTTAATTTTAGATAATTGTCATATTTTCTTAATAAATTAAAAAAAATTGTAGAATTAGGTTTTTAATTTCATTAAATTCTCATAAATACAAAAAGACCTCAAAAATAATTTCTTTTATTTTAATTTAATTAATTTGTAAATAATAATTTAATTTCATTAAAAAGGGTCCAACGCCCTCATTTCCAATCTTAATTCAACTCGCGCGATTTATTTCGTTTCTTATAATTCTTATGTACTTCTCCCAAAGCCGTGTAATATTTACCTTTCGCACTTTACTTTACTTTAATTCTTTATTTTTCTGTCAAATCGGGTCCTGGAAACTTTGGCGATGTGGACCCGCGCCTTTTGTAATAGTTTAGAATTTTACCTTTCCGCGCTTTTTTAACTGTTAAATAAATGCATGCAAGAATGAATGATTAAATAAAAAACAAACGCATAGATCACTTTGACATGACAAGACAAAATAACTAAACATGACACACAGATCACACACCACCCCTAGGGTACGCCTCACTGTTGCCTTGCCTCGAAAGGTGATCGTCGAGTAGAGGATGTCTTAGTAAGTCCTCATGATCCGGGAACCTGGCATGAGGGTAGCTTCTAAGGTATCTTCCTATTGCTCTGGTGATCACCATGTCCCGAACCTCGAATTGACCTGAACACCTCCAACGGTGGTGCTACCTACCTCTCAATGGTGGGATGGCACTACTTTAAAGGACATTTACACAGACGAATTCCTTAGGGTAGGTAGACGACTCTAGATACTTGCTCTAAATTCCAAAACAAATCAAAAATACTTTCCACACCGACACCTTTTCAAAAAGCTTTCGAAAGCAATTTTTCAAACACTCTTGAGGACCGATACAAGAGTCGAACTGAAATTTTCAAAGAAACTTTTTAAAACCCACAGTTGAAAAGCAAACAAACCATTTTTGAAAACACAAATGAGCAAGTATCTAAGAGCCCATGGATAACCATGGATAGAAAGGGTGCTAACACCTTCCCTTTCTATAATCTACCTCCCGAACCGAGAGCAATCTCAATAAGGAATTTTTCCATGCTTTTGTCCTTTCCATTTGGAGAAAATAAAAGACGGTGGCGACTCTTGCTTCCGCGACATTTCGCGAACTAGCGTTAAATAGTGAGTTCCAGATCCACCGATCACAGAACTGGCGACTCTGCTGGGGACCTATTTATAAAGTGAGGTGTACCTTAGGATTAGTTCATAACTGTGTTTTCAATTGTATTGACTTGTCAGCTTTAAAATTGTGGGTTGCATGGGAGTTACATAGATCCTAACCCGGATCTGGGGATACCCTGTTTAGGTAGCATAAGCTGTGAGGGACCTGTCCGGCGTAGACCGACACGGGTGAAGCAGTGGCTACGTTGGTGTGGCACCTTGGTCTGTACCGATATCCCTTGTGTTGCAACGAGGAGAATATGGGTCTTCTGAGGAGTCCTTAAGCACCAACAACCTTAGAACCTTAAATGACACAACTTGGCCATTAGAACAGTAGCAGCATGCTACGCCCATTGAGGCTAAACTCTCGTGATGGTTCTGGCCGCAAGAAAAGATTGTGATGCTGGAGTTATGACCGATTGAGGGTAGTCAGTGATATTGGGATCCTCTAAGAACCCGGTTACTTTGATAGGACAGGTATGAACCAACAAACTGAAAGAGGGTAGTACCTAGACCTCATGATGGCCTAAACTTTAGGAGCTTGCCTTGTGTGACTTGTGTGCCTTACCATGTTTGCCTTTGTATCTATTTGTGGTGTGCTTTATCATAACATCATAACATCATGGCATTGCATGCATCCTGCATAAGGACTGACCATTTCAAAGACAAGAGGGTTTCACCTTTGCTCTGTTTTGTAGGACATCATGATGCCTGTGCGAAGGAATACTATCCGTTTCAACTTTGTTCACTCACCTGAGTTGCTTGAAGAGTTGGTTAACAGAATTCCAAATACCACTTCCTTTATTCAGAGGCATGGTTCTCTTCTCAGTTTAGTCACTGCAAAGCGGGATCAACAGTTGATGAGTGTTCTGACCCAGTTCTATGACCCTCTGTACCAGTGCTTCACTTTTCAAGACTTCCAGCTGGTCCCTACCCTGGAAGAGTTCTCTGATTTGCTTGGTATCCCTATCTTGGATCAGACTCCCTTTACTGGTTGGGAAAAGACCCTCAGGCTTGAGGATGTTGCTGCAGCTCTTCCCTTGACACATCAAGAGGTAATGGACAACTGGGTAACTAGAAGCGAAGTTAAGGGTTTCTTGGCCAAGTTCCTGATTGGTAAAGCTAACAGTTTCTGGAATGACCTGGACTTTAGGGCATATGAAGACATCTTGGCTCTCTTAATCTATGGGTTAGTCTTGTTTCCTAATCCTGACAACTTCATCAATGTCACTGCCATAAGGATCTTTATGTCTCAGAATCCTGTGCCCACTCTCTTGGGTGACATCTTGCAACAACTTCATGCTCGTACTACCCGAAGACGAGGAACTCTGTGGTGTTGTATCCCTTTGTTGGTGAGGTGGTTTATTTCGCACCTCCCTAAGTTCGTGCTGAAGAACCAAGAAGGAAGAGCTTAGGCTCATAGGTTAATGTCTCTCACCGATAAAGACATCATTTGGACTTGCAGAGGTTTGGATGAGATAGCTATTATTGATCGATGCGGGGAATACCCTAATGTTCCTCTGATTGGTACCCAAGGAGGAATCTCTTACAATCCATGTCTAGCGCTTCGTCAGTTTGGAAGAGCCAGAAGAGCAGGCCCCCATGAAATGTTGGTACCTCACATCAGTTTTGAGTTTCAGGTGGATAGTGACGAGCTGCGTCGTAGGTTCATCAAGGCTTGTGACAAAGTTCATAAAGCTGACCCACAAGAGTTGGGGCCAAAGACTTCTTTACCTATGGAAGCCTACTACAAATGGGTTCGCATCCGTGCTCAGAAGTTAGGTATGCCGTATGAAGCTGTTAGACCCGTCATTCTTGAGTGTCCTGACAAAGATGATGTTCCTCCAACTGTCCTTCCTCCTCAGATACCTACTGATTATGAGACATTGAAGAGATCTTGGTCGCAACTGCGAGAAGAACGGGATTCTTACCGGGAAAAGTTCAACGAGCAGGAATTGAAGATCCAAAAGCTGATGAAGCAGTTGGAGAACGAGCGAGCTCTGAATGACTATATCCGTACTGAGAAGAGGAGACCATGGGATCAATAAGGAGCTCTGGGTGTTCTTTTACAGTTTTACTTCCCTTTTCAGTATTTCCTTTCATGTAACGCCCAAGGGCAACCTGTTGAATAATTTCAGTTTCAAAGTTGAATCTAATGAAGTGTGTTCCTTTTTTGTTTACAAAGTTGATTCCCGATTGTCTTTGAAAACATAAATCATACGCATTCCATGCATCATGTGCATAGCAGGTTTTCTTCTTTTCAGGTTGCTTACCGTTCTTCGCTGTTTATTTCAGCATCATGAACCCCGACTCGTCATCAACTGAGATGTCCATCAAGGCTCTTCAGGCGCAGAATGCGCAATTTCAGGAACTAATCATGGGTTTGGCTCAGGCCAAGAAGAGCTGAAGGCTCTGCTCCTGAAGAAGGAAAAGAAGAAGAAGAGAAGGACTGTTCTTTTCAACACGGGCCGAAGGTTTGGCAACACTCTGCAGAATGAAGAGGCTGGTTCTTCCATTGGCAAGGGTACTCCTCAAGCGGAAAAAGGTCCTAGTCCGGTAGTCTCTGACAACGAGACTGATTTTGATGAAGAGCAGTATCCTCCGGCTGAAGACCGCTACAAGCAGTTGGAAGACAGGTTGAATGCTATGGAGATCCAACAAGTGCCTGGGCTAGATTTCGGAGATTTGGGTTTGTCTACTGGTGTGATCATTCCTCATAAGTTCAAAGCACCATCCTTTACCAAATATGACGGGGCATCTTGTCCCAAGCTCCATCTCAGATCCTACGTGCGGAAGATTCAACCGTACTTAGTGGATAAGAATTTGTGGATCCACTTCTTCCAGGAGAGTCTTTCAGGGACTCATCTCGAATGGTTCTATCAGCTGGATGGGACCAAGGTTCATAACTGGGAGGAGTTGGCTACTGCTTTCTATAAGCAGTATCAATATAATGCCGACCTTGCCCCTACACGTAACCAACTCCAGGGTATGTCGTTAGGTTCAAGCGAAGGTTTTAAAGAGTACGCTCAGAAGTGGAGGGATCTGGCTGGTAGGGTGCAGCCTCCGTTGACTGATCGGGAGTTGGTAGACATGTTCTTGGGGACCCTATCTGGGCCATTTTTCAACCATCTTATCGGTAACTCGTCTGCAGGGTTCACTGATCTTATTCTGACTGGAGAGAGAATTGAGGCTGGGTTGAAGTCTGGAAAGATTCCGAAGGGTGCATCGTCTAGTTCTGAGAAGAAACCCTTCAAGAAGGAGGCCAGTGCTGTATATGGCTCCCGAAGACAAGAGAAATCTGAGCACTGCCAATCTGTCAGTGCGGTAATGATTGCTAAGCCTGCTGCCGCTCCTCGGCCAACCAATCCTCAGAGGGCTGAAAGACCTAGAAGAGAATTCACCCGTTTGAGCATGACCCTATCCCAGATCTTGCCACAGTTGTTATCCACCAATCTAGTGACTGTCAGAGAGGCCCCAAAAGTTGTGAACACTGCCTCCCCCAGGTACAATCCGAATGCCCGCTGTGCTTATCATTCTGATAGCCCGGGGCACTCCACTGATGACTGTTAGGCCTTAAGAAACAAGTTGCAGGATCTTATTGACGCCAAGGAGGTACAGTTTGAGGCATCTGAGAAACCTAATGTAGTGACAGCTCCCCTGCCTGCTCATGGAGTGAATGCTATTGGGGACGAAGACGAAGTGGATGAAGCTGAGTTTGATAGCTGGATCTACCCGGCAACCGACAGTGGACCTAGCAATTGGAGTGCAAAGGACAATCTACCTGTTTCTCTTGTTACTGAGTAATGAATTCCTATGTTTTTGGCATTTGTAATAAACAATAAATTGAACTATATGGCCCGGTGTCTTACCCGAGGCACCGTGGTTTTATTTGTGAGGGCATATAAATTGTCATTTCATATATCATAAATGAAAATCTTGGACGTTTTCTCGCATTTCAAATCTTATGCTCCTTTTCTGTCTTTCCTTCCTTTATACATATTTCAAAACAGCTGTATTTACACACACACTCACTCATACAGGTTTCAATCCACTCTGGATCTCACTGGTAACGACTCTGCTACTGCCAGTTATGACTTCGAAAATCCGATCAACTTAGCCAAAGACGAAGGTGAAGATGATTGCGAAGTGCCTGGCGAGCTTGCAAGACTGTTACTTCAGGAAGAGAGGGCAATTCAACCACATGAAGAGCCAGTGGAAATAATAAACTTGGGTACTGAAGCAGACAGGAAAGAGGTAAAGATTGGTGCCAACCTAGAGCTCAGCGTGAAGCAACGGTTGACTAAGATGCTACATGATTATATGGAGATCTTTGCCTGGTCCTACGAAGACATGCCCGGGTTGGATACCGATATTGTGGTCCATCACTTGCCTACTAAGGAAGACTGTCCTCCGGTTAAGCAAAAGGTCCGCCGTATGCGTCCAGAGATGTCTGAGAAGATCAAAGCCGAAGTTATGAAACAATTTGATGCCGGGTTCCTTGCAGTGACTTCTTACCCGCAGTGGGTTGCTAATGTGGTGTCGGTACCAAAGAAAGACGGTAAGGTCAGAATGTGTGTTGATTACAGGGATCTGAACAGGGCCAGCCCCAAGGATGACTTCCCCCTACCTCACATTGATGTCCTTGTCGACAATACAGCGCAGCATAAGGTGTTCTCTTTCATGGATGGCTTTTCAGGTTACAATCAGATCAAGATGGCACCTGAAGACATGGAAAAGACTACATTTGTTACTCAGTGGGGCACCTTCTGCTACAAGGTCATGCCTTTTGGACTGAAGAACGCTGGGGCAACCTACCAACGTGCCATGGTTGCTTTATTTCATGACATGATCCGTCATGAGATAGAAGTGTATGTTGACGACATGATTGCAAGGTCCCAGACTGAGGAAGAGCACCTAGATCATCTGCAGAAATTGTTTGACCGGCTGAAACTGTACAAGCTGAGGTTGAACCCGAACAAGTGCACCTTCGGGGTAAGATCTGGGAAGTTGCTAGGCTTCGTTGTAAGTGACAAGGGCATTCAAGTGGACCCTGCCAAGGTCAAAGCTATCCAAGAGATGCTAGTCCCTAAGACAGAGAAAGAGGTCAGAGGCTTTCTAGGACGCCTGAATTACATTGCTCGATTCATCTCACATCTGACTGCCACTTGTGAACCAATCTTCAAGCTGCTGAAGAAAGATCAGGTAGTACGTTGGAATGATGAATGTCAGGCTGCTTTTGACAGAATCAGAGAGTATCTCCAAGAACCACCCATCCTTATGCCACCGGTTGAAGGGAGACCTCTGATACTATACTTGACAGTTCTTGACAACTCAATGGGGTGTGTGCTGGGGCAGCATGACGAGTCTGGCCGAAAAGAGCACGCCATTTATTACCTTAGCAAAAAGTTTACCGACTGTGAGACCCGATACTCACTGCTTGAGAAAACTTGTTGCGCTTTGGTATGGGCTGCTCACCGGCTGAGACAGTATATGCTGACTCATACCACTTTGTTGATCTCAAAGATGGATCCTATAAAATACATATTCGAAAAGCCTGCTCTGTCTGGGAGAATAGCAAGATGGCAAATGATCTTGATGGAATACGACATTCAGTACACGACCCAGAAAGCCATCAAGGGAAGTGTATTGGCAGACCATTTGGCACATCAGGCCGTAGACGACTATCAATCGATGAACTTCGAGTTTCCGGGTGAGAGCATCATGATTGTGACTGATTGTGAAGTACCTGGACCGGATGAAGGACCTAAGGAAGGATCCCGATGGTCTATGCACTTTGACGGAGCCTCCAATGCTTTGGGTAACGGTATTGGCGCTGTAATCATATCCCCTCAAGGCACTCATACTCCACTCACTGCCCAATTATGTTTCAACTGTACCAACAACATGGCAGAGTATGAGGCGTGCATCATGGGTCTTCAAGCTGCGATCGATCTAAGGATCAAGTTTCTGAGTGTCTTCGGAGATTCCGCTCTTGTGATCAATTAGATCAAAGGAGAGTGGGATACGAAACATCCGAACCTTATTCCTTACAGAGAATGTGTGTTGACCTTGATCCCCCACTTCACGAAGATAACCTTTGAACATTTCCCAAGAGAGGAGAATCAGTTAGCGGACGTGTTAGCTACAATGTCTTCTATGTTCAAAGTCAAATGGGATAATGAGGCTCCCCGGATCATCATCTGGAAACTGGACGAACCGGCATACTGTTGTGATCTTGAGACTGAATTGGTGACTGAGAAGCCTTGGTACCATGAGGTGAAGAGATATTTGGAAGCTCAGGAGTACCCTGAAGGTGCGTCTGTCAACGATAAAAAGTTTCTGAGAAGATTCGCAGCGAAGTTCTTCCTTAGCAACGGCATCTTGTACAAGCGAAACCATGATTCGACTTTACTGCATTGTGTGGACAAAACTGAAGTAGAAAAGTTCATGGAAGAGCTACATGAAGGAGCCTTTGGTACACATTCCAGTGGACACACTATGGCAAAGAAGATCCTTCGGGCAGGGTATTTCTGGTCCACCATGGAAGCTGACTGCTACCAACATTCCCGGACATGCCATAAGTGCCAGATATATGCAGACAAGGTGCATGTTCCTCTAGTTCCTCTGAATGTTCTGACTGCGCCTTGGCCATTTGCAATGTGGGGCATAGATATGATCGGTGAGATTAAACCTACGGCATCTAACGGGCATCGCTTCATCCTAGTAGCGATCGACTATTTCACGAAATGGGTTGAAGCAGCATCCTACGCTACGGTGACCAAGGCCGTTGTGGCACGGTTCATTCGGCATAACCTGATCTGTCGATACGGAGTCCCTGAGAGAATCATTACAGACAACGGTACCAATCTGAATAACAAGATGATCACTGAGCTCTGCGAGCAGTTTAAGATACAGCACCACAACTCTTCTCCTTACAGACCGAAGATGAATGGGGCTGTAGAAGCAGCAAATAAGAACATCAAGAAAATCGTGCAGAAGATGACAGTGACCTATAAAGATTGGAATGAGATGTTACCGTTCGCTCTACATGGGTACCGTACCTCAGCCAGGACGTCAATCGGGGCAACTCCTTTCTCCTTGGTCTACGGCATGGAGGCAGTCTTACCGATCGAAGTACAAATACCCTCTCTCCGGATAATGAAGGATGCAAATCTGAACGAAGATGATTGAATCCAGACGCGACTTGATCAGTTAAACCTCATTGATGAAAAGAGACTTGCTGCTATCTGCCATGGTCAGACGTACCAAAAACGGATGATCAAGGCATTTAACAAAAAGGTCAGACCACAGGAATATCAAGTTGGGGATCTGGTAATCAAGCGAATCATCCTTCCTCAGAGTGATCCAAGGGGCAAATGGACCCCTACGTACGAAGGGCCATTTGTGGTTAAGCATGTGTTCTCAGGAGGAGCCATGATTCTAACCAACATGGATGGTGACGACCTTCCTCACCCCGCCAATGCAGACATAGTAAAAAGATACTACGCATGAAAAAAGACCCGCTAAGCTGACATGCCTAGGCAAAAATTAATGCTTCCTGGCGAACCAAAAGGGTTCGGGCAAAATGAAGGGATGAAATGAAAAAAAATCTGTACACCTGGCAAGTCGAAAACCTGAAAAGGCGGCTTGGGCAAAAATGGGTATCCTGGTGGACTGAAAACCCGAAAGGGCGGTCCAGGCAAAAATTAGGGATGAAGCGTAATACTATGTCTCATTGGATCACTTTGCATCCAGAATCCGGTATCTACATCAAGTTCAGACGGCATTGATCAGTCAACTTCATCTTCGTTTAGGTCATCAAGTGATGAGACGCTCGGGGATATAAAGGCGATAGCAGAGTTGAAACCCAGTGGGATCATTCATTTCACACAGCTGTTTTATTTTCTCTTGTACAAAATTTGTATAAACTCTTTTGCTCGGCGGCGTTCTCTTACTAGGACGTCAGCCTCTTGTACACAAAACGCCTATTTACAGGCCATTCAAAAATCAATACAAATATACCTTTCAGTTAAAAAGTGCCAATTGTTTTTTCCTTTTTCTGTTTTGTTTTGCGAAGAACGTCCAAGGTTCAATTTGTGATATATGCATTGACAATAATTTGCTAACTCATGAATATTTGCATGCGAAACAAAGGATTAATTACAGGTAACATTAGAAATAGAGGCAATAAAAGAGTTGTCTAAACAATCTAAGTGTTCTGTCCTCCAAGGTATCAAGGTAGGTTCAGTTGACGAATACAACCAGTATATCTTGATTCCCCAGAGAGTGAGCCAGCAAGTCAGTGCACTCTCCCCGAGCAAAGCTACAATCAAACCTTAAGAAAGTTGGGTATCCTCCAGCAGATCTCAACATCCCCCAGCAGCATATATGCACTCTTAACAGGCATCCTCGGCAGTCTTGGTCTAAAGATTGTTCCCCGGCGGTATACCAAACATTCAGTGGAGTTACTTCCAATACATCTCAAAACTTCCCCCCAGAGAGTCCAATCTAGTTCCCCAGGAAAGTTGGAATCCATCTCCCCAAGCCGTAAGCTTATCCCCAGTAGATTCTGGAAGCGTATCCCTGCATAGCGAACGCGTCCCCCGGCTTTATTCAAAGAGTTATTTCCTTACCAGGGTATAACTGGGTTATCCTCAGCCAAAAGCCACGGAAAGAGCGTCCTCGACGAAGTCTTCTTATCCCCAGCGAAGTCTATTAACACTTCCAACACAACAAGGGTATCCCCAGCAAGTTACCATCAACATTTCAGCAAAGCATCTCTCTCCCCACAGAGTGTTGCTTCCCAGCAAGATCGCTAGAGTACCTTTTCTCCCCGCAGAGTAATCCATTCGCCAAGTTTATTCCCCAACGAAGTTATCTTCTCCTACCGGTATTCTTGCAACTGTCATCCACAGCGGAGGCAAAAATCTATTCTTCAAACATCAGCCCAGGATATAATCTCCCGGCACCCGTCAATGATTTACTTTCCTAGACAAAAACATTCCTAAACATCACATCTTCATACATTATAGCATGCATATATGCATCACATCTTACAAAGCTCATTTATGTTGAGAACATCATTGCTTGATTCATATCATGCATTGCATATGACTGACCTTTACCTTTCAGGAAATATTCAGTTAAGTTCTCAATCATATTTCAAAGACCTAGTCTGGTTCAGTTAAATCGACTCCAAAGATTTCCCTGTTTCTTATCCAGTTCAAGGCCTACTCTGGTTCAGTCAGATCGACCCTAAGATCTCCCTGTTTCTTGTCCAGTTGAAGACATTTCAAGACCTAGACCGGTTCAGCTAATCGACCCTAAGATTTTCTGTTTCTTATCCAGTCCAAGGCCTTCTCTAGTCCAGTTAAATCGACCCCAAACAGATTTTCCTGATAAAGACTCAGTAGAAGTTACCCAAGATTCTCTCAATGATTGTTGTTGAGGTTGTAGTCGCCTATGGTTCTCTCCCCGATCCTGCGGAGGTAGTAATCATCCCAAGATTCGCTCAACGATTGCTGTTGAGGTTGAAGTTATCCAAGATTCTCTCAATGATTGCTGTTGAGGTTGTAGTCGCCTATGATTCTCTCCCCGATACTGCGGAGGTAGTAATCATCCCAAGATTCGCTCAACGATTGTTGTTGAAGTTGAAGTTATCCAAGATTCTCTCAATGATTGCTGTTGAGGTTGTAGTCGCCTATGATTCTCTCCCCGATACTGCGGAGGTAGTAATCATCCCAAGATTCGCTCAACGATTGCTGTTGAAGTTGAAGTTATCCAAGATTCTCTTAATGATTGCTGTTGAGGTTGTAGTCGCCTATGATTCTCTCCCCGATACTGCGGAGGTAGTAATCATCCCCAGATTCGCTCAATGATACTGTTGAAGTCGAAGTCGCCCAAGATTCTCTCAATGATTGCTGTTGAGGTTGTAGTCGCTTTTGGTTCTCTCCCCGATACTGCGGAGGTAGTAATCATCCCAAGATTTTCTCAACGATTGCTGTTGAGGTTAAAGTCACCCAAGGTTCTCTCACCGTTCCTGTTGAGGTAGTAACCATCCCTGGTTCATTCATCACCGTTTGAAGCTCCAGATCCAGCTCCTGTAACCAGTCAGGACACATCTATACAAAGAGTTTGAAGACCAGCTCCCGTAACAGGTCAGATAATCATTTTCTTTTGCAGGTACGCAAGTTCTCGCTAAGGAATCTCTTACGCGATCGACACCCAGATGGCATCTATGAGCCCATCCACCTTCCATCATCTCTTAGCATGGCATCTATAAGCCCATCATCCTCTTCATCAATCTCCAAATGGCATCTATAAGCCCATTCCCATCATCACACTGCTACTATGTGAGCGCAAATTTCTGGGCACTCTAGTGTTCAATCATCTTCCACCTTCGGATTACGAAAGGCACGCAAGCCAATCTGCATCCTCAGGTCTAAGAAGATTGAACAGGGGCAACTGTTGTACCCCAAAATTTGCCCTCCCATATTCTCCAAGAAATTGCCAAGTCATGCTTCAAAATTCCCCAAGGGTTGCACAGTGCAAGGGCCTCCTAACAGTCAAAATTAGGGTTTTGGTTCTGACAAAGAAAATGAAGTTTCCAAGGGTCCAATCAAGTCTCACATGCCTATAAATATGGTCAAGCATCCTCATACCAAGTTTCAAGACTTTCAGCACAAAATTGCACAGTCAAAAACCCTAATTGCACTACAGTCAACTGTAGGGGCAAAATGGTCATTTGACAGTCAAAAGTCCAAATTTTTGGTCAACATCTCATTTTGAAGCCACAAACATCATTTGATCAATGCTTGATCATGATTCTCAAAGCTTGGCTCAAAAATCATCAAGATGCAAAAGTTTCCATATTTGGACAGTTGAAAAAGTCAACTGTAAATTGACCAGGGCATAACTTCCACATGGATTATCAGAAAAATTCCATCTAAAGCTCATTTTGAAGATAATGACATTTCCTACAACTCCTCTTCACACTTCAAGTCCAAGAAATGCTCTCACAAAAAGTTATCAATTTCAACATTATAGGTCATTTTCAAAAGTCAACAAAAAAGGACTTTAAGTCAAAGGCCATAACTTGAGATTGGTAAATCAAAATGACATGGGACCAAAGACATTGATTAGTGGACTCAAAGACCTTTCCAAAATGTCCAAAAACATGAGTAAAGATTAAAAATTGAGCAAGTTATGCCTTGTGGAAGTTGGGAAAAATTTTGGATATTTTGAAAAGTCAATATTGCTCCAAATGACCTAAAAATGCTAATGGGCCTCTTTTTCTTCCACAATTCATCATCCAAGGCATGTGCACGACCATTTGGCCCAAAGGGAAGTTTTTCTTCATTTTTATTTATTTATTTGGATTTTTAATTATTAATAATTCATTTAATTAATTAAAATACATGAAAAATACCAAACCAATGCAATCAAATCTTTTTGTGCATGGAATAGGTTTAAAATTTCGTGCATGATCAGATATGGAAGGAATTGAAGTAATTGGCCATGATTTGTACCAAATAGGCATGAAGAAATATTGGAAAAGATCTTTGAAAATCAAATCTTGAAAATCATGAATGCAAAGGTTTTTGTTTGATTTCTTTGACCTAGAACCTTCACAAATATATACATAGTGAAACCCTAATGCCCAGAAGGTCCAAGCTGTGCAGAAAAACAAAAGAGAACTTTGCAATTTTGATCAAAAAATTCAAAACTGAAATCGTGATTCCAAAGCATTTCAAGGCAAAGTAATCAGTCCATTGCCTTCCTGAGACATCAGGGAAACTTCCTGGATCAAAAGCACGACCTCTAACGCCCAGAATTGGTGAATAGAGTTCAAACTGTTTTCAATTATATGCATAATCGTATCTTAATATTTAAGAATTTTCATGGCATTTCTTTGATGGATTCGTACTAATGGATGTATTCTGAAGCTAACCCCATGTTTTAATTGAATTTTTTATGTACTATGCGTGATTCCACCATTGATATAGGCTAGGGTTTTTCAAGCTTTGAATTGGGCGTTTCTAAACGCTGTAAAATTGGATCACCATGATACCATGACCATACTCAGTGTGTTTGGACGATTCAGAATCAACCCTCGCGCCTAATTTATATACCCACACGGCCTATTCGCTATTTTGAAAACAAGCTTGTTTTGGGGGGGTTTAAAACCCCCGCTAACCCTTTTTTATTTTCAGGAAAGAAACACAACGATGAAGAAGATGATTAGGTGGCCATCAGTAATTGGTTGATTCAAAATTTCGCGCGAAAAAGTCACTAACGCTTTGGTTTATTTTATATTCATTGTTTGTTATTTAATATACAAAGAAGTAAAGTGGCACGATTGGCAGGCGTATACATTGATAACCAACAGGACCTGGGTTCGATCCCAGGTCCCCGCTCCTTTCCATATTGTTTTTCCATTAATACTTCTGTGCAGTTTCAGTATTGAAGCCTACCATGCACTCATAATCTCAACGCACCACGTGGCCACTGAAGACCATCCAAGGGCCCAGATCTGAAGAACATGGTAAACCTCAGTCAACGCACTCACACACATCCTGAAAAGTCCACAAGGCCAGGGACAATTGGGTCCAAATTGCTAAGCAAAAACCTCCTATTTGGGGACAGACCCCCCCTAGGTTTGCAATATTCTTTTCATTATTTTTTTATTTTGATTCAATTATTTCTTTTATTTATTAATTCCTTTAATGTAATATTTTTTATAAAAAACATAAAAACAATAAAAATCAGGAAAAAGACAAAAATAAGTATTTTTATTTAATATTTTAATATTTTGTAAATAAACATCATTAATTGATTTTAGTGTTAAATTAGGTTTAAATCTTAATGTTTTTTTAATAAAACCTAAAATTGGTAGAATTAGGGTTTCAAGCATTTTTCATCTTTTTTTATTTTACTATATTAATTATTAATTCTTAATTAGTTATTTTTATAAATCAAGTTGCAATTAATTAATTAGGCTTAATTTTAGATAATTGTCATATTTTCTTAATAAATTAAAAAAAATTGTAGAATTAGGTTTTTAATTTCATTAAATTCTCATAAATACAAAAAGACCTCATAAATAATTTCTTTTATTTTAATTTAATTAATTTGTAAATAATAATTTAATTTCATTAAAAAGGGTCCAACGCCCTCATTTCCAATCTTAATTCAACTCGCGCGATTTATTTCGTTTCTTATAATTCTTATGTACTTCTCCCAAAGCCGTGTAATATTTACCTTTCGCACTTTACTTTACTTTAATTCTTTATTTTTCTGTCAAATCGGGTCCTGGAAACTTTGGCGATGTGGACCCGCGCCTTTTGTAATAGTTTAGAATTTTACCTTTCTGCGCTTTTTTAACTGTTAAATAAATGCATGCAAGAATGAATGATTAAATAAAAAACAAACGCATAGATCACTTTGACATGACAAGACAAAATAACTGAACATGTGATGGGCTGTTTAATCTGTAACGTATAGCCTAAATGTAGTACTGCAAGTGTACAGCCTATCGAAGTAATATATAAGATTATCGAACCACATAGACCAATTGTCAATCTATCAACTCTATTGCTAAGGTGCTTATCTAAGGAGAATAAGGATATTGATGTGAGTGCAGTGCACAAAGTAAATATGCGAGGGAAATAACAGTTTAAAAGACAGGTTGGAATGTAAATCATGTAATCAGATATTGGTCCGGTCATGCGTAGATGAACCTACTTATGGGGCAGTATTTTCTATTGATAGCAAAGAATCAGTTTAACGGGAACCTGTAGCTTTTGACTACTAAGAACCGAGTTTACTCTTTAAATTAAATTCCTTTATTGTCACATATAAAGGGTGCCTTCCGCGTTAAAGAGGTAAACCTATTTTTAAGAAATTGATAGTTTTGACTTAACAGAAAAGTGATCTTACTCGGAAAGATTAACTTAAAGAGACTTTTGGCTTTTGACCAAGAGTCAGATTTTAAACCTACAAACGCGTCCGAAAATAGTTTCAAAATCGTTTTCTAAAAAGGTCAATGATTCCTATTTAACCAATCAACGGCTGTCGCTCTTTTTGTTTGGTTAAATAATAATCAAGTCGTATCATTAGTTTGGACGGCTTTCGATCTTACCCAATAAACATTTAAACACAATTGACTTAAGTTAGAAGCAAAACATCCCCAGAGTATTTTCACTAGCATGATAATTGGAACACAACCACGATGACAATCATTACATCCTAACCATTATAGTTTAGCCAGACATAATAAGTGCGAGTCTATAAAACGTGTAGACTATGGTAAGAGCATTTAAAGTCTATAAAACGTGTAGACTATGGTAAGAGCATTTAAAGTCTATAAAACGTGTAGACTATGGTAAGAGCATTTAAAGTCTATAAAACGTGTAGACTATGGTAAGAGCATTTAAAGTCTATAAAACGTGTAGACTATGATAAGAGCAATTAAATAAAGAAATGCAATAAATTAGAACCTTGCTCCGGTCGGAGACTTGAATCTGATACAAATCTACGGAAAAGTAAGGCCGGTATGATGAACTTCAACCAAAGTGCTCCAAGACTCGATTACAACTCAATCTACACCGCAATAACTCCCCGATGTGAAGAGATTATCACTTTACAGAAACTGATAGTATATGGCTTAAGATTGTACTAAGCTTGGATGAAACTAAAGAATGAGAATCGAAAGCTATTTATAGAGGAACTTTGAGGTGCGTAAGGACCAGCATGCCCCTTAACTTCTTTTGAGCGGGAGCCTTTTTGTGAAGGCCGCGGGCGCGGTGAGGGTGGCCGCGGGCGCGGCGCCTGGAACCGCCACATCATAGGAACGTGGCAGTTGATCTCTGGGTGAAAGTGGGCCACGTCATCGCGTTTCCTGTAGCCAGCGCGGTGCTGAACGCCATAAGTGCAAAATATCTTGAAAAACCCTAATTTCTTGGCGTTTTGGCTCGTTTCTTCACAGAAGGCTCTGAAATGACAAGAATCCTGAAAACAAAGGAAAAAGGAACATAATACGAGAAAATGACAATAAAAACTAAGGAAAACATGTGATATTTGAGTCAGAAACATAGTGCGATTTAGTGCGATCAAATCCTCCCACGCTTAGACCTTTGCTTGTCCTCAAGCAACAACTCTTAAAAGTAGATGAAAGAAAATTTATGGTGTATACAGGTTTTGGGCAAAGAGGGCTTCTAAGTCCGAGTAAGGGTGTGTTGTCAGGCACTAACTGTCTGAATCAAGGGTATATTAATTACACTACTCGCAGAAATGCGGACATAAACCTCATAAGTATACAGATTGATCCAAATATCCTTACTATGCTAAGACTTCTTTTTGTACGAGGTCCTTTTTCATTCAGGCGCAATCACATTAAGCCCGTTATCCGTACATACTCATGGTGTAATGACCGGTTAGTGACTCTGATCTCAAGTGATGGGATTCTGGTACAAGAGTTGGTTTAATCCCTTTTTATTTTACCCATTTGCAGTTGCGGGGGATCGGACCGTAGTCCGCCCTACCAAGTTCAGCACCAGATACCTCTGAACCAACTACAACAGATATGCCTTATATATTTTTTTCTTTGTTTTTGTTAGTGTTTACAACTTTCTTGAGTTAAGTAATCTTTGTGAGGATCACCCAACTCGTAGTCGTATTCATACTTTATTTTGTAACTTTTAAGGCAAAAATAGAGATCATCCACTTATATTCATCGATCCCACACTTAGAGCATGCTTAGGCCGGAGCTGACTGCTAAGATAAACTACTTGAAGACCTATTTGTACAGTTTTATTCAAAATCATAGCATATTGGGGAGAAAGGATCTAATCTAAATATTCAAAAAGGCTTATGGTGTAAAATGATAACGAATTTTTCAAAAAGTGAGTGTCCGAGAAACAGACCCTATCTAGGACCTGTCTCATAGCCCAAATCCTTAAAAACAACCATAAATCTTTGAAAAATAAAAATTTTGTAAGGCTAAAAGGTGGGGGAAATGAAAGGGTACACTACGCAGAAAGACTCGCCTATCACATGCATTTTATTAACTACGAATAAAAAAGGAAAAATGCGGAAGGAAAATAAAAGCAGGAAAAACGGAAAATAAAAGCGAAAAATAAAAGCGAAAAATGGGAAATAAAAGCGATAAATGCTCCTCCCACACTTAAATCAGACATTGTCCTCAATGTTCCAAAATAAGGTAGGAGGAGGTACCTGAAAACACTAGTGGGGGCCACTAGGACCTTCACCATCCTGGTTGGTACGACCGGAACGGCGGCTACGGCTGCGACGGCGGCTATCTCGGTCCAAAACAAGCTGCTCCAGTCTCTCTAACAAGGCGGCATTTGCCGCTTGTAGCTCTTGGGTCCGACCAATGAGGGTGCCTTGGGTTGCCTCCATCAATTGGAAGTGACGAGCGTTTGTGGTCTGGTGTAGGTGTTGTTCTCTCTGAAAAGCCAGCTGACTTTCCATAATAGTGCGCAGAGAGCTAGCATTTTGTTCTTGGGACGCTTGCATGAAGGCCATGTTGTCGGCCGCCTGTTGCTGCAAGGTAGCAAGGAGGGTGTCCCTCTGGGCCTCTCGGGCCATATGCTCACGCCACATGTCCTCAGTGACATGGAAGCTAGGAGTTGTACCTGCATGTGGGTTAGAGGTTGAAGGTGCCGTGTGTGAAGGTGAAAAATGGGGTGGTTCCTCTGTTTGGAAATCGTACTCATCATCAGTGTTGTTACCCTCATTTAAAGGTAGATTTGGGGGCAACGGACCAATAAAAGCAGGAGCGTTGAGATCGTAGGTCCAGTTACGCTCAAATCTAATATCAGTACGACGGGTGCAAGGCATAACAACACTGGGTATAGCAGCACCTCCAACCATTAGGAAGTAACCACCTTCCTTCCTCGTCTTGCATAAACGCATATCCCTGAAAAATTTAAGATTTGCAATCCGAGGAGGAAGTGGTTCTAGGGTGGCAAGTTCCGTATCCAATCCTATGGCACGGGCAATAGTGGTAATCAGTCCACCAAAGGAAATCGGCCCACCTTTTCTTAAAACATGGTGCATGTGGGCAATCATGAATGGGACGGGATTAACTTTGGTGTCTGTGAGGCAGCTCTGCATGATAATTAATTCTTTAGCATTCACCTTGTTTGGGTTTTCCCGAGCAAAGATGGTGGATGCTAAAAGAAATCTAAAGACACGAAGGGCAGGATTGTGGATGTGAGAAGCAAGAAGGCCATCAAAAGATGTTGCATTTTGTTTAGTAATTCTGGCCCAAAATGCTTCAAATGCCCAATCCGTGTCTAAAGGTGCTTCACAAATGGCACCATCCCCATAAGGCAATCCTAACATGGCGGCTAGACCGTCAGTGGAGTAATCATATTCGACATTAAACATTCTAAATTTGACTCCACCTACGGTGCTAGCAGTGTTAGGAGAGACGTTATAAATTAAAGAACTTAAAAACTCGAACGTCAGCCTAGGGTAGGTCGGTGCTTGAGTAGCAAAAATATCATGCATACCTATTTTATCTAGAAGGAAGAATACACTATGGTATATACCTAATGAATATAGACAGTTTTCATCGATATACCTGGTAGAGTGTATCGGTGTTGTCAGCAATTTTTCAAGCCGCTTTAGTTGCCTTTCTCCGGCTTGACCACCACGTAAAATGTAACCGTGATATTCCATAGGATTTTCTTGTGGATAAAAAGAGAGAAAGAATGGGATGTAGAAGTAATGAAGGTGTGAGGAAGAAAATGATATAGTAGGGGGTATTTATAGGAAGGGAAGAAAGAAAATGGTGGTTGTAAATATTTATGATGAAAATAATGGAAATAAATGTAGTGGGTTGGTATGGGTAATAAAGTGGGTTAAAATTGGAAGAAAATGGGATTGGAAATTGAAAAAGTGGTAAAATGGGGGGAAAAACGAGCTACTAGCCGTTAGGTGACCGTTGCGTCACCGCGGGCGCGGCAGGGCCTACCGCGGGCGCGGTGAGGTCGAGGTCAGTTGGGCTGGCCTGGCTTTCTTTCCATTGGGCTTTTTCTTCCTCGCCATTATCTTCAATTTCTGGAGGTGTACCTATTTTTCTTATAAATGTGCATATATGTACGTGAATACATATACACATGTTTATTTATTTTATTTTTATATTAAAACTATGGTGACCTAGAAAAACAAAAACATTAGTAAATAAATAAAACATATGCATATATATATATATATAGATATAGGTACGGACATTGGGTCATCAAAATAAATATTAACAACTCAGGAAACAGATAATGCAAAAATAAAAATGAGTCTGAAAAGGAAATCAACATAATACTAATAATACTGAAACTAGATATCTTGTGAACAATAAAGATCTATTGCCAACCGGTAGGATGCTCTGCAGGAGTGCCTGGGCCACGCAGCTCAGTCAGCTGGCGTCGAATCTCTGCCACCTCGTGAGCTAATTCATCTAACTCACCAGCGAAGGTAACATCATTCACTTCCAACTGCAAATGAAGGTCAGCCACCTCATTGCGGAGAGTGGTTATCTCAGTGCGCATAGCAGTCAATAGAGTGCGAATATCAGGTTCCTGCAAGCTGAGGTTATTAGTAAGAACAGTAGTATGTGTAACCTCGGGTCGGGATGTGTGATCTGGAGCGGAGTCCTCGGAGGCAGGAGTGTATTCTGGAGTGTACTCTTCGGAGGCAGGAGTGTATTCTGGAGTGTACTCTGATATCTCACCCCAACCTTCTACAGAATAGTTCCAATTAGCAGAGTTAGAAACACAAGTCATCTGAGGGTCTGGCATGGTGAAGGTGTAAACTGTCTGGTCATTGATAAGCAATCTGTACCGATATGGGTGGAAAGAGGCCCTCCTCATGAATCCACGATCCATGCAAAAGTCTAAATCCAGAAAAGTATATCCACAGTATGGGGTCAGCTGTGCTATCATACTGTCTAAACCCAAAGCAGAAGCTATCTGTGTCACATTCCCTCCGGAATGAATGAGCCCTACAGCGGATCGAGCAGTCTGCTCGAGGCTCTCTATCAAAAAACCTCCACTAGCTATAGGTCTGGACTGACTAGCACAGTATAAGAAAAGGATCTCCTCAGCGGTGACCAAGTGGTCACAGTAACTCCTCCCAAAGAAAGTGTGGCATAGGATCATCTCGAAGTATCGGAAGGCCGGGTTATGGATCTTCCGGGACAGCTGGGTAGAGGGGTCAAGACTGGCTCTATCAGTAATGTCCTGCCAAAATTTGTCAATGTCTCTGTCCATGTAGCAACTCAATGGGAACTCAGTTATAGCGGTCGGTCCAGTTTGGAAACCAAGCAAATCCCCAAATTCTTTGGTGGTCAGGGTATACTCGGTGCCAAACAATCTGAAACTCAGGCGTCCTCGCTCATCTCCTTCACCTACTCGTGGATTATAGTCCATAGAGCTAAGAAACTCCAGAGTAAGGTTCCTGTAGGTTTTGTGGACATCATCGGCATAAGAATCCCAGCTAAGTTGGTTGCATAGATACCGAATACTTGGCTCAATCCCGAGTGCCTCCATGCAGCTCTGATCGGGGTACCTAGTGGGTACCATAGGTCTAGCAGATAAGGTAGCAAATCGGGCCTTTTGCGCTTCATCTCTGAAAATCACAACCATACCATCGGGGTGATGCATCCTGAAAATATAAACACAAGAAATTAGTCCAGATAAAATATATAAATTACTAAAATAAAATAAAATAAAATAAAGAATAAACCATGGGTTGCCTCCCAGGCAGCGCTTGTTTAACGTCGTTTAGCTTGACGATTAGATCTTACTTTATGTGGGTATTGGTGGGTCTATAAGAATATGACTAGAGTAGTCAACAAGCAAATCGCCTCCTTTGTAGAGCTTCAGTCTTTGTCCATTTACCACAAATGGAGCACATGAATTGTTTTTGATTTCTACTGCTCCAGACTTTAGAACTTTTGACACTTCAAATGGACCTGTCCATCTTGAACGAAGCTTACCAGGAAAAAGTCGTAACCTTGAGTTAAATAGGAGAACAGGATCACCAATGTTGAAATCTTTCTTGATGATTTTTTTATCATGCCACATTTTGGTTCTTTCCTTATATATGATGGCATTCTCATAGGAATTCAAGCGAAGCTCTTCTAGCTTGTGAATGTCCAGGATACGTTTTTCTCCGGCTTTCAGGTAATCTAGATTCAAGGATTTAATGGCCCAATAGGCTTTATGTTCTAGTTCGAAGGGTAAATGACAGGACTTTCCATAAACCAATTGATAAGGAGTTGTTCCAATAGGGGTTTTATAAGCCGTTCTATAAGCCCATAAGGCGTCTTTAAGTTTTCCAGACCAGTCTTTTCTGGATAATGATACGGTTTTTTCTAGGATCTGCTTAATCTCCCTATTCGATACCTCTACTTGGCCACTGGTTTGCGGGTGATATGGTGATGCTACTCTATGTTTTACTCCGTATTTGCTTAGAAGCTTGTCAAATATCTTAGATATAAAATGCGATCCTCCATCACTTATGACTAACCTCGGGGTTCCAAACCTAGGGAAAATAATATTCTTAAACAGTTTGATAACTACCTTGGTATCGTTTGTGGGTGATGCAACAGCTTCGATCCACTTTGAGACATAATCGACAGCTACTAGGATATACTTGTTACCCATTGAGGAAGGAAAAGGTCCCATGAAATCTATACCCAAGACATCAAATATTTCCACTTCTTGGATGTTTCTTAAAGGCATTTCATCACGTCTTGAGATGTTCCCAGTACGTTGGCATCGGTCACATTTTGTAATGTAAGTGTGGACATCGCGCCATACAGTAGGCCAATAAAAACCTGCTTGAAATATTTTGGCGCATGTTTTAGACGTGCTTGCATGTCCACCATAAGGTGAAGCATGACAATGTTTAATGACATTGCCTACTTCTTCCTCCGGCACACATCGTCGGAATATATTATCTATTCCTCTTTTGAATAGGAGGGGTTCATCCCAAAAGAAGTGTTTAACATCTCTGAAAAACTTCTTCTTCTGTTGGTAGCTTAAGTCGGGGGGTATGATATCAGCGGATAGATAATTTACAATATCTGCGTACCATGGTATGTTGTTCATGGTTGAGATTTCCTCATAAGTCTCTTCTTCAGTTGAGTTTATCCCAGCTATTAATCTTTCATAAGTAGAGTGATCGTCTATAGGTATAAGTTCAGGCTTAAGGTGTTCTAACCTAGAGAGATGATCAGCTACTAAGTTTTCAGCTCCTTTTTTATCCTTAATATCCAAGTCAAATTCTTGGAGTAAAAGTACCCATCTGAGTAATCTAGGCTTAGCATCTTTCTTACTTAACAAGTACCGGATTGCTGCATGATCTGTGTATACTATTATTTTTGCTCCCACCAAATAAGATCGAAATTTATCAATAGCAAAAACTACGGCTAGCAATTCTTTTTCTGTGGTTGTATAATTTAGCTGGGCGGCGTCTAATGTTCTACTAGCGTAGTAAATTGCATGCAGTTTTTTGTCTTTTCTTTGCCCTAGTACAGCCCCTACAGCGAAATCACTAGCATCGCACATGATTTCAAAGGGTTGTGTCCAATCAGGTGGTCTTATGATAGGTGCTGAAATAAGAGCTTGCTTTAAAACTTCAAAGGCTTCAAGACATTTTTGGTCGAATTCAAACTCGACATCTTTCATCAATAAGTTAGTTAAAGGTTTAGTTATTGCGGAAAAATTCTTGATGAAACGTCGGTAGAACCCGGCATGTCCTAGGAAACTTCTTATTTCCCTAACGGTCTTAGGTGGGTTTAAGTTTTCTATAACTTCTATCTTGGCCTTATCGACTTCTATACCTCTTTCAGAAATAATGTGTCCCAAGACTATCCCTTCACTTACCATAAAGTGGCACTTTTCCCAATTCAACACAAGGTTTACTTCCACACATCTTTTTAAGATTTTCTCCAAGTTCGAGAGGCAGTTTTTGAAATCAAACCCACACACTGAAAAATCGTCCATAAATACTTCCATAATTCCATCTAGGTAGTCTGCGAAAATTGACATCATACAACGTTGGAAAGTGGCAGGTGCATTACAGAGTCCAAAGGGCATCCGTCTATAAGCGAATGTTCCATAAGGGCAGGTAAATGTGGTTTTTTCTTGGTCCTCCGGGTGAATAGGGATTTGGAAAAATCCCGAATATCCATCAAGATAGCAGAAACATGAGTGTCTTGCTAGACGTTCAAGCATCTGATCTATAAATGGGAGAGGGAAATGGTCTTTTCTTGTTGCCTTATTCAACCTTCTGTAATCTATACACATTCGCCATCCTCCTTCTGTTCGTTTTGCCACATGCTCACCTTTCTCATTTTTTAGAACAGTGATACCTCCTTTCTTGGGTACCACATGGACTGGGCTTACCCATTCACTGTCCGAAATTTGGTATATGATACCAGCCTCTAATAACTTAAGAACTTCTTTCTTGACTACATCACTCATGATAGGGTTTATTCTTCTTTGATGTTCTCTTGAGGGTTTCGAATCTTTTTCTAGCATAATCCGATGCATGCATACGGATGGGCTTATACCTCTTAAATCTGAAACTTTATACCCTATAGCTGAGGGATATTTTCGCAAGGTATCTAATAGTTGATTTGTTTCTATTTGGTTTAGAGTGGCGCTAATTATAACAGGTCTATTCATCTCCTCATCCAAAAACTCATATCTTAGATTCTTGGGTAGTTCCTTAAGTTCTATAGTGGTTTTCTCAGCACGTGGCATAAGGTCATGGGTAAGAGCTAAGCATTCGAAAAGGTTGTCGTCAATGTACGGTTCGATACTCTCAAATCCGTCATCCTCTAAAATAGGGGTTGATGGTAATTTGGTTAATAATTCGTTTTGTTCGAGCTCATTTACACATTCATCAATGATGTCGATGGCATAACACGCATCTCCTATCACTGGTGCCATTAGAAATTTTGATAAAATGAACTCAATCTTTTCATCTCCTACCTCGAAAGTCAGTTTCCCTTTCTTAACATCTATTATAGCTCCGGCGGTCGATAGGAAGGGTCTTCCTAAGAGGATTGGGATGTCTTCATCTTCTTTGATATCCATTACGACGAAGTCGGTCGGAATGTACAACTGACCAATCTTGACAGGTATGTCTTCTAAAATACCCATGGGATATTTGACAGATCTATCAGCTAGTTGTAAGGACATCTTAGTAGGTTGAAGTTCTCCTAATTTTAACCTCTTACAGACGGCCAGAGGCATCAGACTTACACTTGCTCCTAGGTCTAAAAATGCTTTGTCTATCATATGGTTACCTAGGATGCAAGGGATAGAAAAACTTCCAGGGTCTTTATCTTTCTTGGCGAGTTTATTTTCGGATATAAAATGACATTCTAAAGGCTTGGGATCATCGAGTCGTCGTTTATTGGTCAAAATATCTTTCAGAAACTTAGCATATGATGGTATCTGGGTTATAGCTTCAGTAAAAGGAATCTCAACATGGAGTTTCTCTATTACCTTAATAAACTTTTGGTACTGGTTTTCTACTTTGGTGTTTTTCAGCCTCTGTGGGAATGGAATAGGTGGTTTATAAGGTTGTTGAGTGTTTTTCTCTACTTCTGGTTTTGATTGCTTTCCTGGTTTCTCTGGTTCCTCCACCTGGTCTTTGGGCGTAGCATCTTCCATAGGTTTTTCTGATGTGCTTAAGTCAGGATTTCTAGGTCCTTCGTAAGCGGTTCCACTTCTTAGTGTGATAGAATTTGCTTGGCCTTTTGGATTTGGTTGAGTTTGTCCAGGGAATTGTCCTCCAGGTGCAACTTGTACAGAGGTGTTTTGTGCTACTTCGGAAATCTGAGTCTCAAGCATTTTGGTGTGGGTTATTATCTGGTCAAACTTGGTTGCTAGTTGAGTAACCAGTTCGTTCGTGTGAATATGTTGGTTCATAAACTCCTTATTTTGCTGGGTTTGAGCTTGAATAAAGGTGTCTATGGTTTCTTTAAGGTTTGGTCTTGGGGGTACTATTTGCATAGGTTGGTTTTGTTTTTGCGTTTGGAATCCTTGAGGTCTCGAAGGTCCGGGATTTTGGATAGGGTTGTTGTTTTTGTAAGAGAAATTCGGGTGGTTCCTCCATCCAGGATTGTAGGTATTCGAGAAAGGGTTCCCTTGAGTATAGTTAACTTGGTCTGAGCTTGATTCGTTCAAAAGGTTACAGTCAACGGTTTGATGTCCTTGAGCTCCACAGAGTTCGCACTCCGATTGGATTGCTGCTACTGTGGTTGGGTTTTGAGACATGTTCTCGACTCTCAAGGCTAGGGCGTCCATCTTGGCATTGATCATGTCCATGCAACTTACCTCATGCTTTCCTCCATGGCTCTCCTTTTTCTCTACTGTCGCTCGTTCTAATCCCCATTGGGCATGGTTTTGGGCCATGTCCTCTATTAGGGCACAAGCGTCAGGGTAAGGTTTGTTCATCAACGCTCCGCCAGCGGCAGCGTCTATGGACATCTTTGTGTTGTAATGGAGTCCATTATAGAAGGTATGTATGATTAACCATTGCTCTAGGCCATGGTGCGGACAGGCTCTTAAAAGTTCTTTATATCTCTCCCAGGCATCAAAAAGTGATTCGCCTTGGTTTTGGGTGAAACAAGTGATCAGGTTCCTAAGAACAGCGGTCTTGCTTGGTGGAAAATACCTCGCAAGAAAAGCTCTCCTAAGGTCTTCCCAAGTTGTTATTGAGTTAGTTGGAAGGGCGTCTAACCAGTCGTGAGCTTTACCTCTAAGGGAAAAAGGAAATAGTCTTAATCGGATAGCTTCGGGCGTGGCTCCATTTGCCTTAAGGGTGTCAGCTAACTGGATAAATACCTTTAAATGTTGATTCGGGTTCTCGGTAGCGAGACCAGCGAATTGGTTTTGTTGTACTAATTGTAGTAACGAGGGCTTTAGTTCAAAGTTGTTGGTAGTTATAGCAGGGTTTACTATACTAGAACTAGGTTCCTCGTTAGATGGTTGGGCGAATTCCTTAAGCGGTCTTTGGTTACGATCTTCTGCCATAGCTCTTCTTATCTTGCGAATAAAAAGACGGGCACGAGCGTAACGTTCAGGTTCTACTAAAGGATCTATTAGGTTGCCGGTGCTACGATTTCTACGCATCTACCGGCTAGAATAGCCTTAGTCTAAACGGGATAACAATAGGGTACGAAATTTGACGAAGTTGGTCCCCGGCAACGGCGCCAAAAACTTGATGGGCTGTTTAATCTGTAACGTATAGCCTAAATGTAGTACTGCAAGTGTACAGCCTATCGAAGTAATATATAAGATTATCGAACCACAGAGACCAATTGTCAATCTATCAACTCTATTGCTAAGGTGCTTATCTAAGGCGAATAAGGATATTGATGTGAGTGCAGTGCACAAAGTAAATATGCGAGGGAAATAACAGTTTAAAAGACAGGTTGGAATGTAAATCATGTAATCAGATATTGGTCCGGTCATGCGTAGATGAACCTACTTATGGGGCAGTATTTTCTATTGATAGCAAAGAATCAGTTTAACGGGAACCTGTAGCTTTTGACTACTAAGAACCGAGTTTACTCTTTAAATTAAATTCCTTTATTGTCACATATAAAGGGTGCCTTCCGCGTTAAAGAGGTAAACCTATTTTTAAGAAATTGATAGTTTTGACTTAACAGAAAAGTGATCTTACTCGGAAAGATTAACTTAAAGAGACTTTTGGCTTTTGACCAAGAGTCAGATTTTAAACCTACAAACGCGTCCGAAAATAGTTTCAAAATCGTTTTCTAAAAAGGTCAATGATTCCTATTTAACCAATCAACGGCTGTCGCTCTTTTTGTTTGGTTAAATAATAATCAAGTCGTATCATTAGTTTGGACGGCTTTCGATCTTACCCAATAAACATTTAAACACAATTGACTTAAGTTAGAAGCAAAACATCCCCAGAGTATTTTCACTAGCATGATAATTGGAACACAACCACGATGACAATCATTACATCCTAACCATTATAGTTTAGCCAGACATAATAAGTGCGAGTCTATAAAACGTGTAGACTATGGTAAGAGCATTTAAAGTCTATAAAACGTGTAGACTATGGTAAGAGCATTTAAAGTCTATAAAACGTGTAGACTATGGTAAGAGCATTTAAAGTCTATAAAACGTGTAGACTATGGTAAGAGCATTTAAAGTCTATAAAACGTGTAGACTATGATAAGAGCAATTAAATAAAGAAATGCAATAAATTAGAACCTTGCTCCGGTCGGAGACTTGAATCTGATACAAATCTACGGAAAAGTAAGGCCGGTATGATGAACTTCAACCAAAGTGCTCCAAGACTCGATTACAACTCAATCTACACCGCAATAACTCCCCGATGTGAAGAGATTATCACTTTACAGAAACTGATAGTATATGGCTTAAGATTGTACTAAGCTTGGATGAAACTAAAGAATGAGAATCGAAAGCTATTTATAGAGGAACTTTGAGGTGCGTAAGGACCAGCATGCCCCTTAACTTCTTTTGAGCGGGAGCCTTTTTGTGAAGGCCGCGGGCGCGGTGAGGGTGGCCGCGGGCGCGGCGCCTGGAACCGCCACATCATGGGAACGTGGCAGTTGATCTCTGGGTGAAAGTGGGCCACGTCATCGCGTTTCCTGTAGCCAGCGCGGTGCTGAACGCCATAAGTGCAAAATATCTTGAAAAACCCTAATTTCTTGGCGTTTTGGCTCGTTTCTTCACAGAAGGCTCTGAAATGACAAGAATCCTGAAAACAAAGGAAAAAGGAACATAATACGAGAAAATGACAATAAAAACTAAGGAAAACATGTGATATTTGAGTCAGAAACATAGTGCGATTTAGTGCGATCAACATGACACACAGATCACACACCACCCCTAGGGTACGCCTCACTGTTGCCTTGCCTCGAAAGGTGATCGTCGAGTAGAGGATGTCTTAGTAAGTCCTCATGATCCGGGAACCTGGCATGAGGGTAGCTTCTAAGGTATCTTCCTATTGCTCTGGTGATCACCATGTCCCGAACCTCGAATTGACCCGAACACCTCCAACGGTGGTGCTACCTACCTCTCAATGGTGGGATGGCACTACTTTAAAGGACATTTACACAGACGAATTCCTTAGGGTAGGTAGACGACTCTAGATACTTGCTCTAAATTTCAAAACAAATCAAAAATACTTTCCACACCGACACCTTTTCAAAAAGCTTTCGAAAGCAATTTTTCAAACACTCTTGAGGACCGATACAAGAGTCGAACTGAAATTTTCAAAGAAACTTTTTAAAACCCACAGTTGAAAAGCAAACAAACCATTTTTGAAAACACAAATGAGCAAGTATCTAAGAGCCCATGGATAACCATGGATAGAAAGGGTGCTAACACCTTCCCTTTCTATAATCTACCTCCCGAACCGAGAGCAATCTCAATAAGGAATTTTTCTGTGCTTTTGTCCTTTCCATTTGGAGAAAATAAAAGACGGTGGCGACTCTTGCTTCCGCGACATTTCACGAACTAGCGTTAAACAGTCAGTTCCAGATCCACCAATCACAGCTCAACTTCAAGAAATGTTCTTGAACCTGTCCAAGGGGCAAGAAGAAGTGAAAGCTCTCCTCATAAGGGGCATGGTCCTAGGGAATCCAGGGGGCATCAGGAATGATCAGTTGGAAGGACTACAGATTGAGATGGCAACAATGAGAATTCATATGATGGGACAACTGGTGGGCCAGATGGCTCTCATTCAAAACCTGGCTCAAGGACAAGAAGAGTTAAAGATCCTCATCAACAAACTGCATCAAGATGGATGTAACCAAGTGGGGCAAACAACAAGGGTTGAGGACCAAGTCATCATTCAACCTCCTTTGAGACAAGAAGTCAAGGGAAAGTCTCACCAATTTGCTTCAGGGTCACAAGTCCAACAACAACCTCACCAACATCAACAGGGTAATCGGCGTAAGCAAAATACATCTGGAAGGCGCTTCACTGAGATTAATATGCCATTATCACAAGTACTGGAATGCTTGTTGGAGGTCAATCTGACTGTATTAAGGGATCCTTTTCGGAATCCTAATACCTCTGCTCCTGGCTATCATCCCAATGCATTTTGTGCATACCACTCCTATAGTCCTGGACATGACACCGACGACTGTTAGGCTTTAAAAAACAAGACCCAAGAATTGATTGACAGAGGAGTGCTGGAATTCACACAGGATGGCCAGATGAAAATCTTCCGCTGAGGGTTCTCCACTTGGAATGACAAGTTCAGACTAAGAGGCTTTTGTTTCATTTGAATTTTCAAGTTGTAATTTCTTTTGTTATTCAAACAATTTTCTGTTAATGTCAAACTCTGTTTCATTAATGCATTGTATATGTTTGTCTTGAATTCATCCATTCGTTTTCACTATTCTTGAACTATGCTTTATACTTTCTTTGTGACATTTAACTCTTGCTAAAAGTTACGAGCCTTTAGAGGGAGGGTGACGAAAACAATGTCATAATCTCATACAGTATGCTTTTGGGCAGACCCTGCTGACGATGTACAAGCATTTCTTTCAAATCCTAAACACTGGAGTTATAAGGAAGATAATCCCTAGTCAACCCCTTCGAGCCAAAGAAGTAGAAGTTTTCTGTTTTAAACACAAATTGAAACCTTTAATCAAACCTGGGGCAGGGTAGTCTCTCAGTTACTTCAAAATGTGCGTTTAGCCGCAAACTCTCAGTTCGTAATACAGCGAATGACATCAAAAACATTCCTTTGGAATCAAAAGACAGTGATGGTTCCTTATCTCATAGGCAGTCATTATCTATCAAAAAAAGGAAAAGCCCACTGAGTCAAAACCTACAAAGGAGGCTTAAGAAAGTTGGGGCATCCCGCTGACTGTAATCTCAAAAATAAGAACAGTCAGGCAAAAATTAGGGATAACAAAAAAGAAAGAGGTCACTACAAATCCTCAGCAACATGAAAAATGTTGCAAAGAAAGTGATGATGACTGCCTTCCAACAAATTCAACATGTGTGAGCATCACCAAAAACGTCGTTCCAGACTCATTTGGAGTTCAAACGCACAATTAACTGAGTTTAGGATTAAAGAACATCACGAAGAGAGGGTGGGTAAAAATATACTTTGAGCCTTTATCCTTTGTTTCTTAAACCGTGAACCAAGCCACGTTACAACCCTTCAAAAGTCCTAATTGAAGCATGGGTTAGTTCGAAAGCATACTGTTGCAAAAGGTATCCTGACTCCTGTAAGGCTTTGCTCTAAATCTTGTGTTGAATTTGTCTTATAAAAGTTTTCTGCTAAAAAGTGCATTTTTCAAAATTTCAAGACAAGCATAAACTTTGTATTATTTGAATATCATTGTTTGCATATGGCTATTTGTTTGACAGCGACGAAATTCACACAGTGAATGTTCCGATGAACGAAAGCTCTCTCAGTGAACAAAATCACTTCAAGTGGGATGACGCTTCCGTTGCAAAAATATCCTATCAATAAAAGGGGACTTGGCATGGCTTTGTCCAATAAACCTGGGGCAGTCCAGTCATGATTTCAAGAAATATCTCAAAGTCCAGTCAACCTGGGGCAGTCCAGTCAAGATTTCAAGAAATCTCTCAATTGCAGAGTAACCTGGGGCAAGTCTCCATCTCCGTCACTAGGGGAATTAAACGTCAATCTCATCAAAAGGTTACGTACAGTCCAAATTTCCTGGCAGTGCCACAAACATTTGATACTAGGGCCAATGACGAATCTATCCAAAATCCTTCTGAAAAGAAATTCAAGAATCCTCGAGAAGTTCATCACCTCTCTAGCAGACTAGCGGTCATAGGTTTATCTCCCCAACACTTGTCAAGGATTTATTCTCCAAAACAAATTACATTTCAACAACATTTATAACATATGCAGATTGATCAGCAGGTAAAGGTTCATTACCTTTTGGAGTAGTAATCATCAAAGATTCCTTCATCATCCGGTTGAGTCAAAGTTAATCCAAGACCTTCTCTGGTTCAGTCAGATCGACACTAAGATCTCCCTGATTCTTATTCCAGCGGAAGATATTCCTGGTTTTGTTATTTCAGATAAATCTCTCAACGATTTATTCTGATTCACTTCCAGATTTTTCACTATCAGAGACGAAGAATCCAACTCTTTTCTCCATCACCAGTTTGGGATTTATTTTCCCCAGCGAGAAGTTGTCATGAAAAACATTACACATCTGTACATCAGGATATCATACAACGCAATCTCACTTATTTCGAGAACCTCATTACATATAACTAACCTTTACCTTTCAGGAAAGATTCTCACAAATTCAAGCGACAAAGCTTTTCTTCAGTCGAATTACGGACAAGTTCCTAAATCTCGACAAAGCTTTTCTTCAGTCGAATTACGGACAAGTTCCTAAATCTCGACAAAGTTGTTTTCTCAGTTGAATACGGACGAGTTCCTAAATATCAGCAGGGATGTTTTCTCAGTCGAATTACGGACAAGTTCCTAAATCTCGACAAAGCTTTTCTTCAGTCGAATTACGAACAAGTTCCTAAATCTCGACAAAGCTTTTACTTCAGTTGAATTACGGACAAGTTCCTAAATCTCGACAAAGCTTTTACTTCAGTTGAATTACGGACAAGTTCCTAAATCTCGACAAAGCTTTTACTTCAGTTGAATTACGGACAAGTTCCTAAAATCTTGACAAAGCTTTTACTTCAGTTGAATTACGGACAAGTTCCTAAATCTCGACAAAGCTTTTACTTCAGTTGAATTACGGACAGGTTCCCAAATCTCAGCATAGATGTTTCCTCAGTTGAATTACGGACGAGTTCCTAAATCTCAGCAGAAACGACCCACCAGCAAAATAACGGACAACTGAAGCTCCTAAAATTTTTTTTCTCTCAAGAATGAAGATTCTCATCCTTAAAACCTCAGAATATTGGTATACTCCCTAGCTCCTGATACCCTTAACAGAATGAAGATTCTCATTCTCAAAGTGGTATATAACCTGAATTCCTAATATTCCCGACAGAATGAAGATTCTCATTCTCAAAGTGGCATATAACCTGAATTCCTGATATTCCCGACAAAATGAAGACTCTCATTCTCAAAGTGGCATATAACCCGAGTTCCTGATATTCCCGACAGAATGAAGATTCTCATTCTCAAAGTGGCATACACATGAACTTCTTCCAAACAGGAATAAGCTTTTCCCAGAGTCCTGAGCTTACTCTCCAGCAGGATAGCTACTCCCCAGCAATATAGCTATTCCCCACAGAGTTTTTACTCCCCAGCAAAATCAAGATTCTCATCCTTGATTCTCCAGTGAAGTTGCCAAGGCCTTCCTTACTCTCAGCATAAATTTGTCTGAGTTTTTAATCCCCTGCAGATCGAAGATTCTCGTTCTTGACTCCTCAGCACAAATTCCCCTAGCAGAATGAAGATTCTCATTCTCAATTCCCCAGCGGAGTTCTCCTCAAACAACAAAACAGGAATCCCCAGTAGATTGGCATACAACCCAAACTCCTGATTTTCCCAGCAGTATAGCTTCTCCCCACAGAGGTTGTCAAAAAACTTGAAGACACACATACTCTTCAATAATGGTCCAGGATTTATCTTCCCCGACGGCAGTAAAAGATTTTATTATCTCCAGCTATCCAGGATTTATCTTCCTCAACAAGACAGCTCATCAGCTTACATGCGCATACATTGCATTCATATATCATAAACATTGATATAACACATATATTGCATCATACATTTCATGCAACATAACTTTGTGTTTCAGCTAATATTTTACCCTTTTCAGGATAAGATTAACAAGCTACCAGTATACAATCTGAAAACAGTTTATGGATGCTTCCCAACATGGATGTTAATCTATCGCTTGTTCAGATTCAACTTCTGAAAACAGTTTACGGATGCTTCCAAACATGGAGGTCAATCTATCGCTTGTTCATATTCAACTTCTGAAAACAGTTTACGGGTGCTTCCAAACATGGATGTCAATCTATCGCTTGTTCAGATTCAGCTTATTGAAAACAGTTTATGGATGCTCCAAACGTGGATGTTAATATATTGCTTGTTCAACTCCAGAATCATGAAAACAATTTACGGATGCTTCCCAACATGGACGCTAATCTATCGCTTATTCAGATTCAACTTTTGGAAATAGTTTACGGATGCACCAAACATGGATGTTAATCTATTGCTTATTCAACTTCAATGACTTCTGAAAACAGTTTACGGGTGCGTCCCAGCATGGACGCTAATCTATCGCTTGTTCAGATTCAACTTTTGAAAACAGTTTTCGGATGCACCAAACATGGATGTTAATCTATTGCTTATTCAACTTCAAGGACTTCTGAAAACAGTTTACGGGTGCTTCCAAACATGGAGGTCAATCTATCGCTTGTCCAGATTCAACTTTTGAAAACAGTTTACGGATGCTCCAAACACGGATGTTAATCTATTGCTTATTCAACTCCAGAATCATGAAAACAGTTTACGGATGCTTCCCAACATGGATGTTAATCTATCGCTTGTTCAGATTCAGCTTTTTGAAAATAGTTTATGAATGCACCAAACATGGATGTTAATCTATTGCTTGTTCAACTCCAGAATCATGAAAACAGTTTACGGATGCTTCCCAACATGGATGTAAATCTATCGCTTGTTCAGATTCAGCTTTTTGAAAACAGTTTACGGATGCACCAAACATGGATGTTAATCTATTGCTTATTCAACTTCAAGGACTTCTGAAAACAGTTTACGGATGCTTCCCAACATGGATGTTAATCTATCGCTTGTTCAGATTCAGCTTATTGAAAACAGTTTACGGGTGCTTCCAAACACTGATGTTAATCTATTGCTTGTTCAACTCCAGAATCATGAAAACAGTTTACGGATGCTTCCCAACATGGATGTTAATCTATCGCTTGTTCAGATTCAGCTTATTGAAAACAGTTTACGGATGCTCCAAACACGGATGTTAATCTATTGCTTGTTCAACTCCAGAATCATGAAAACAGTTTACGAATGCTCCAAATACGGATGTTAATCTATTTCTTGTTCAACTCCAGAATCATGAAAACAATTTACGGATGCTTCCCAACATGGATGTTAATCTATCGCTTGTTCAGATTCGGCTCATTGAAAATAGTTTACGGAGGCTCCAAACACGAATGCTAATCTATTGCTTATTCAGACCTCCAGCTCAGAGACGTTCCAAACATGGATACCTTTCTGATACTCATTCTTTCACCTACAACATACAGTTCAACAAACGTCCTTGGATGGCATCTTTAAGCCCATCTCCGACAAGATTTTGTCACATCTCCAAATGGAATCTTTAAGCCCATTCCCTCAACTATGCTTTGACGAGTGCAAATTTATGGGCACTCTAGTGTCCAATCATCTTTTACCTTCGAGTCGCGAATGGAAAACTTGCCAATCTAACTCTTCAGGTTCAAGAAGATTGAACAGGGACAGCTGTTGTACCCCAAAATTTTCCCTCCCCTTTTCAAGAAATCACAACCCTAGGGTTTTCTCAGATTTTCAAAGATTGGCTCAAGAATCGATCAAACAGACTTTTCTTTGATAGTAAATCAAGAATTAGGGTTTTCTCTCGCATTTCTCAGAAGAAATATAATTCTCAGAAATTCAATTAACTGTCACATGTTTTCACACTTTTTCAAGTTTGTTGAAAGGTTACTGATGGTTCTCAAGGTTTGTTTATCTGAAATAAGAACTGAGATGGTCATTTGAAATAGTCAGGTTTTGTCTGATCCAGGTTAACCAGATGATGTACGTCTGTTAAGACGTTTGCTAATTAATGGAATTCATGTTTGCTTGTTTGTTGGAATGCACAATGCATATTTTGATTGGAATGTTGTTGCAAGGTTATGAGACTACAAAGTTATTGGATTACTTAAAGTTTAAGTTATCTGTATTGAAATTATTGGAATGCAATTTTAGTTATTTTAAATCAGGAATCTTAAATAATAAGTGAAGATGCAGAGAAAGAGTTGTAAGATATTGACAGTAGAAGGTTTTATTGGATTATCAGATGATCTCATAAAAGCTTTTTTCATTCATTGCAAATGTTGTTACAAAAATAGTTTATTGTTTGAATACTGTACGCTTTACAACTTATAGTATTTGAAGAATAAATTATTACAATAAATGGAAAATAAATCTAAGTCTAAGCCATTGCTCTATTGCTCCCATGCTCAAAGTCTCCGGCTTCTACTACTTTGTCACCGTCCAAGTTGCACTCACATGAAAAAGACAAAAGAAAAAAAGATTAGTGCAATCAGTTGAATATGAAAAGAATTTTCAAACAGAAAAAGAAAGAAAAAATTCATCATTAAAGTTTGCCGTCCGGAATCAGAGTGCTATTTTTCATTATGTTTTATTTTTCTCTTCGCAAATCACAAGAAGATTGCTCTTCTTGGTTCACAAAGAGAAAAATAAAAGTGCAAAAGAAGAATGCAAACAAAGCAAAAATTATTCAAATGCAACAGGCGCCAAACTGTACAAACAGCACAAGCAAGGTGCCAAGCATAGGCCAAACTGTCAAGCTGCATTACAAAGCAAAGTAGGAAAACTGAAGCATAACCAAATATATAATGCATTACATGACAGGAACCTGCTGTAACAAACAGCACAAGCAAGGTGCCAAACTGAGCTACAAAACAAATTGCCCAAATTGAGTTACAAAACAAATTGGATGCAAACTGTACAAATGTAGCAATGCAGTATGATAGCAGTAAAATGCAGCAGGATAGCAGGCAGATGCAGAAGATAAACCAATTCACAAGCCAAAAGCTTGTCATAGCTTTTTCATCATTTTCCATAAAAATAGGCAAACTTTTCAGAATAATAAGAAAAGCAAAAAATGCTTTTTCATAGAGAGAGAAAGAGAGAAGGATATCACCTTTTTGAAGTGTACAGTTTGGCAAGAAGGCGGTCACAAGTTACAAACAAGAAAAAGATATAAGACTATCAAATGACAGTTTGGAGGGGGAGAGAAAACATTAAGGTCAAAAACTGCAAACTATTAAGAGTTTCACAAAAATCTCCAAGCCTGTAAAACTACAAAGCTCACAACCCTGTGAACAAACAAACGGAAGCAAGCTTGCCAAAAACAGAAAAGCCTGAAAACCTACAAAACCATTGCAAAATTGCACAAGTTGTAAGCTTGACAAACTACAAACTTGTTAACCAACAGCCAAGCATAACAGTTTCTCCACAAACTACAAAATTGTTAACAAACAGCCAAGCATATCAATCAAAACACACAGCCTGAACCTGCCAAACAAACATAGCAAAACTGCCTGGCCAAATTGTACATCAAATCCCAAACTGTTCAAAAAACCTGCAAGTTTCAAACTCAGAACAACAACCACCAAGGCCTAAAAACCCCAAAACCTGCACAAGCTAGCAACAAACTTCAAAAAAAACCTGCAGTACAAAAGAAATTGTCCAACAGTTTCACAAGGATCACAAAGTCTTGTGAGCAAACAAACCATAGCCTGCATAACCATTGCAAAACTGCAAAAGATTGCAAAACTGTAAAGCCTACCAAACAGCACAGCCTTCACAAGCTAACCATTACCCAAACAATCAGTTTCAGAACTGTTGTCATCATCAACAAAAAAAAAAATCAACCAACATTCAAGTTCAGCAAACTTTCAAACAAGTTTCATAACATAAATATTCACCAACAAACCATTATCCAACAACAATAACAGTTTCAGAACAAATCATCATTAACCTTCAAATCCAAGAGAGAGGAAAAGAGTTTCAGAAGCATACAAGCAAAGTTTCAGATTACCAATCATCATCAACATTCAAGAAGAGAGGAAAAGAGTTTCAGAGGAAAAGAGTTTCAGAACAGTATCATCATCAACAATCAACAACAAATAAGTTTCAGAACTATACTCATCATCAACATTCAGAACAAAGGAAAGAGGTTACCACGAAGCTCGTCGTCATCTCTTCTCCTCCACCTCTAAGCCACCAAGGAAGCGCCTCCGTCTCACCCTTTTCTCCTCTCCATTTTTCCTTCCAGAAAATCCCAAGGTACGTTTTTCTCAAACCTTCTTTGCTGCATCACAGACATGTAAACACCAAAGATTAAAAACGAAACTGTAAAGTCAAGCATGCGAAGCAAACGAAACTGTAAAACTCAAATCATAAGGACGAATCATACCTTTTTTTTCCACCAAGACCTTTGAATGTTAGGAAGAGGATAGAGAGTGGGGGTGGCGCTCCGGCGGCTTAGGTTTAGAGGGGGATCAGAACCCTAGATTGAGAAAGATGAAAAGATGAAGTGAAAACGAGAGAGCGGCACCGCTGTGATTTTCGTTCCACAAACCCTAAAATTATGAGACCCCAACCAAAATTGTACAAAACTTTGCTTTGGGCCTGTCCAAACACATAAGCCCATACGAAATGCTAGCGCGTCCCCCCCCCCCCCCCCCCCCCCTTTCCGTTTGGACCCGCTTTTGTCCTCTTTATTTTTGTTCTTGGGCCTAGTATCCACACAAGTCCCAAGCCCATCCTTCCTTTTCTTAATTTCTTTCCCTTTATTTAAACAAATGTTTTTTAATTAACCCATTTTAATTGATTTGCTTTATTTTGTTAGTAATACACTAAATATATATATTTTCTTAAATTAATTTTATTTTCTTCTTTAATTAATTAATTTTGTTTCATTTAATAAAATACCAAGAAAAAACATTTAAATTGATCTAAGTAATTTTGTTTTCTTTAAACTTTTTTTTTTAATTAATAAAAAATACAAAAAGAACAATAATAATAATATTTAAGCTTTCTTTTTTAGAATAGATTTCATTTTCAAGTAAATACATGCATTTCATAATTGATTGATTTTCCTTATTTTATAATTTGTTATGGCTTTACATTGAATTGCGACAATTCGATTTGGTTGTAACACTTGATATTTGGACATTATTATTCTTGTGAGACTCATCCCCATTTGTAAATAATTGTACCCCCATCCCTGGATACTTTTGTAATAGCTTAGACTTTTAATTCTCACACTTTATGCTTTCAAATATGCCATGATTAGAGATTAGGGTTTGTATACGAAAATCCAAAATCAATCGCTAGATGACCTAATACAAGACCTAAATGCATGAAAATGACAAACACAATGCACACTTGCACCTCTAGGGTAACCTCGCTTGTTGCCTCGGAAAATGCAATCATGTCCCTCGAATATGAGACACTCTAGCAAATGCCCCTTCGATAAACAAAGATCGTAGTCCCTCGATGACCCTCGATGTTGCCTTCGATAAAACGATCTCGTCCCTTACAAAATTACTAGAGCGTCTCACAAGTTGCTTTCAATGATTGTATGCGATGACCCGCGCCTGTCTCGTGTAACATCCTAATACAAGGTTGTTTACCAAATGCAATGGTAAAACAACACTGTCAAAAGGGTTAAAAATGTGTAGGAAAGATCTTTGAGTAAAATAGGGTAGACAACTCTTAGTTACTTGATCAAAACTTGCAAAACATCCTTGCTATTTTCAAACACACTTCACAACACAATTCAAAACATTTCCCAAAAACAAACTTTCAAACATTGAAATATCTTTTCAAAAAGACAAACACCTTTGTATATATTCAAACAAGAATCATTACAAAGGTTGCCACAACGATGGCCTCTTTTTTAAAGCATTTTCAAAACCATACACACAAAGCACCATTTCAAACAATTGAAAAGCAAAAGCAAGTGATCTAAACAAGTAACTAAAAGCCCATGGAAAACCATGGATGAAAAGGGTGCTTGCACCTTCCCTTTTCATAATCTACCCCCGAACCCAAGAAAACATCTCAAAGGTTTTTCCTGTGCTTTTTGACCTTTCCTTTGGATAAAATAAAAAGTCGGTGGCGACTCTTGCTAAACCGCATAATTGCGAACACAAATGCAAAACCTCAAGTCAGTTCTTCCACCGTATCACAAAACTGGAGACTCTGTTGGGGAGACATCTAAAAGTGGGGTTACCTTAGGGTTTTAGATCACCTTTTACATGCTTATCTTATTTGACTTGTATGCTTTACTTTTGGGTTCCTTGTTTGGGTTTGTTTTAAATCCTACACCCGGATTTGGGGGCACCTTTTAGGTAAGTAGCAATAAACTGCGAGGGAACTGTGCGGGGTATACCGACATGGTTGAAGCAGTGGCTACGTTAGTGCGACATATTTGTGGGTACCGGTAGCCTTTGATTCAATCAAAGAGAATACGGGGCCGCTGAGTGATGTCATGAAGCACTAATGAACTCTTTAGAACCTTACTTGACCAACTTGGCCTTTTTGGATGTAGTGAGATGATCGGCTTTGGTGCAGTCTGAAGTTGATAGATACTCGATACTACACTCATTGAGGATTGTTTTATTGGAATATTTCGGTCGCCAGTAAAGTGGCTAAACTGAAACAATGAACACAGAAAATAATCTGGTGATATTGAGCTCCTTAGAACCCGGTTACTATTTCTAGGACACGTTAAGCCAACTAACTTCAAAAGGGTACTTACCTACAAACCCCATGCAAGCCTAAACTTAAGGACTTGTCTGCTTTGTGTGAATGTGATTATTTGTATATACACTTGCTTACTTTTGCATAGTTGTACATAACATCATAACATCATACCATAGCATTTTCAATAACCATTTCAAGGATCTCGAGGGTCTTTGATGCATGGTCACGTTAAACCAGGCGTCTACCAAGGGGCAAGAGGATTCATTTTCCTCTAAACAAACGCCGTCAAAGATCAAGTACAACAACTTGAATCGAGGTCTATGACCCACTTGTGCATACATCATAAACATCATGAAGCATCATACGCATCCACTAACCATTTCAAGGGTTTGGATTTTCATCTTTGTTCCTGTTTTGTAGGTTATGGAATCACTCCGCAGGAAAACAATCCAGGTCAACCTAGTAAGAATCCCTCCTCAACTCAAGGAGATAGCTTCGAAGATTCCAGAGAATTCTCCATTCACTGAAAGACATGGTAGACTTCTCAACTTGGTCAACTCCAACATATAGGAAGATATGGTGAAAGTTCTCTTCCAATTCTTTGACCCCCTACACCACTGCTTCACATTTCCTGATTACTAGCTTGTTCCAACTTTGGAGGAATTTTCTCAACTCCTGAGGATTCCTATTCTCCATTAACTACCCTACAACGGTACGGAAAGAGATCCAAAGCTTGAAGACGTTGCTCAAGCTCTACACTTGCAACCATCTGATGTCAAAGGTCATTGGGAAACCAGAAGTGGTGTCAAGGGTTTCTTGACAAAGTTTCTGTTTGAGAAAGCTCAAGAATGTTGGAATTCTTTAGACTTACAAGATTTTGAGGAGATTGTAACCCTTCTCATATATGGGTTGGTCGTGTTCCCAAACCCTGGTCAGCTTGTAGATGTGAATGCTGTCAAGATTTTCATGTCCCGGAATCCTGTGCCTACATTGCTTGGGGATATCCTCCACTCATTTCACACACGAACAATGAGGAAAAGAGGTGTTCTCGTGTGTTGTACTCCTCTTCTAGCAAGGTGGTTTATTTCTCACCTTCCCCAATCAGTTTTGAAGAATGAGCAAGGTTTGAGGTGGTCACAACGATTGATGACCCTTACACATTCAGATGTTCATTGGTGTTCTCGATCCAGAGAAAATGTCATCATCATTGATCATTATAGGGAATTCCCTAATGTCCCACTACTTGGTGTTGTACCCCAAAATTTTCCCTCTCTTTTCATTAACATTTTCTCACCACAAGACTCTTGGAGCTCAAGATCAAGTTAGGGTTTGCTCTGCTCAGGACTCCTCCTTGCACTGTTGACCCAAATTAGGGTTTGAGTTCGCACAAGGATGTTTTGACCTAAAATTCCCAAGGTGACTTTCATGCTTCATGTTGGACTCACAAGTTTATCCATACCAAGTTTCAAGCCTTGATTCCAATCTTTGCCCAGTCAATTGGACAGTTGACCTAGAAATAAACTGTATTGGGGAAAAAGTCAATTGTGGCCAATTGACAGTCAAACCTCATGAAATTTGACCCACATCAACATAATGAACTCATATGGACCATTTGATCAAGCTTGGATTACAATTCCACAAGAAATTTGATCAGATCACCAAAAGGGCAAAATGGTCATTTTTAGGGTTTTGACTGCACAAAGGCAATTTTTGACTGTTTGACCTAACCAATGGCAAACCAAGCTCACATATGGACTCAAGAACTCAATGGCATTGTCTTGACACATTCAACAAGTTCAAAAGATCTCAAATGCACAGGATTGACAGATGAATTTTCCAGTCAACTGATCAAAATTTGACTGTATACTGAAAAGTTAAACTTTGACTTTTTGGTCAAAATCAAGTGTCAAGATTCATTTTTCATCAAGACATGTCAAATTATGAAACTTGTTCATCAAGAAACCCAAATTTGCAAATTAGGGTTTAAAATGAGAAAATTTCATAACTTAGAATTTTTCTAAGTTATGAAACTTCCTTATTTTTTCCTAACTTTGTCCCATTTTTTCACCAAGATGCAATTGGATTCAAACAAAACTTAAAACATGAAAGTTGTAGTCCTTTGCAAAATCTACAACTTTGATTCACAAAGTTTTCTCAAAGGAAGCTTGTAGTTCAAGTTATGATGTTTGAAACAAGGGTGCAAAACATTTTTAACTTAGAAAAATTTTGACCTATTCTAGGCAGGATTTTTGCCCAACTTCTTGGCCATTTTTCACATGCTTCCACTTGGAGTTTCAATTTGAATTACAAATATGGATTGTATTACACATTCCAAGCTTTCCAAATTGTCCAAGAACTTCTCAAACACCCTTGTGGTTAGGAAGAATCGAATTTGCAAAGTTTGGCAAAATTCACTTTTGTTCATAACCAAAGGCATGTTCATACAAGTCTCATTTTCAAATCAGCATGCTTGGAACTTGTTTGCAGGCCTCTAAACCAAGTTTTCACTCCATAATTAAATGCATAACCCTTGTGTTCAAGCTTTTTTTTGTGCATTTAGTCATTACACAAAGAACTAATCCATAATTAGAAAAAGCAACTTTGCCATTTTTGTAAAGTAGTGCTTTATGTCAAATTCAAAATCCAAGAGGCATGGGCCAGATCTTTGAGGCTAGCATTTGTACATAAATCACTCTGATCAAGAACAAGAGGTGCAGCATAGGTAGAGAGGATATACAGGCCTACGTAAGGACTTGAGTTTACTTACTTCAAAAACAAGCAAGATTGCAAAACAACTCCAATCTCTCATTCCTGTAACAACCAGCCAAAGCAAACTTTGCAAACATCTTTCACACACCTTAACTGACCTAAAGCACGACTGAACCACATCCCAAACCTCCTCATTCACAAAAACACCCTCTTGCTGCAGAAACATAGCAAGTTCTGCAACTTGACTTTCACAAACATTTCCACTCGTGCACTTTGGCCAAAAAGAGTTCAAACATGTTCCATATCATCCACTGAAGCTATCCCAAGCATTGAACTCAAGCTGTAACATCCTTAACATCGTTTTCCATTTTTGCTTTCAAGCTGTGCAGGTGGACTTCCATAGCACGATACAGGCAGTTTCAGAGCAAGCCAAGCATAGGAGAAGCATCCTTGGACTTCAGGCAAGCTGTACAAAAGCTCACAATCCATTGGAAGTTGCTACATTGTTCTGTTCAAGTCAAGCTGAAACAGGTAAAACATGAACTTCTATCTCTCTAACCAGGCATGATTAAGCTTAGGTTTGTGAAGAAAACATGTTCTACTCATAGTCCTGAAGCCATCCATGTATTTACTTTTCATTTATATTATATGTGCTGTGAGAATTTTGGCCATGAACATTGAAGAAAATTTAGGTCAGAAATTAGGGATGAAGAAATTCTCCTTCATTTCTTAGAGTTAGGTCATGTGTTTTATATGTAGGAATTCGTCTCTTGATGCTCTACATTGTTTATGTTATGAGTTTTTGTTAAAAGTCAAAGAATCAGGAGATGATGATTGCATAAGAGGCGCGCGCGTTTTCTGTTTGAATGGAGCTGGAGGTTGAAGACAAAGCTGGCTTGGGCTGGGCCTGAGTCAGCATGCTGTTCAAACCCCTTTTTTCCATTTGCACCCCCTTGGCCCATTGTGTGAAATATCCATTATTTTTGACTTTTTATTTTTTCTTCTGACTTGATATTTTTTGTCAAAACATAAAAAACATTAAAAATATTTTTCCACCCATTTTTGCATTTATTTGGCATTTTTTTGTTTTATTTAGCATATATATGTAAATAAATATAAAAACCTTTTATTTAAAACACTAGAAAATAATACAAAAATATATATTTTTTTTAGTTATTATTTATTATTCACATTTTGAAAACATTTTCTAAAATATACTTTTTTTTTGTAAATAGTTAATATTTTATTTTTGTACATATTTAGTATATTTAAATATATATAATATTAATACTTGTATATTTATTAGAATATTAGGGATAAAAATATGAAAATAATACATTTTTATTTTTATTAATATATGACACTAAAAATACTTTTTTTTTACAATATACTTCTTTTTTTATTTTTTGTATATAATTAACAAATATTGTATATAATTAATAAATAATTGCTATTTATTCAAAAAATTAGGGTTTTGCCCTAAATAACAAAATATCCAAAAATTGACCTTTTTATTTTTGTTTATATTTCACATTGAAAAAATACTTTCATACATAAAAAATCTTTTTTTTGCATAATACATTTTTTTCATATTTATTATATTTGTTTAAATATTGTACAATTTGATATTTGTATATTCAATATGGATGTAATAGTTTTAGATTTAATTTCTTGCTAAATATCCCCCCATTCAAACATTTGTACCCCCATCCCCATAATCATGTTGTAATAATTTAGGACTTTAAATTTCCGCATTTAAAAGCTTTTAAATTATGCCATGGTAGACTTAGGGTTTGTATGCAAATCAAATAACAAATAGCTTGACCAATACAAAGACAAAAATGCATGAAAATGGACAACACCATACACACTTGCACCCCTAGGGTTACTCCACTTGTTGCCTTAAAAAATGGACCATGTTGCATGTTGAGTGTCTTTGGCAAAACAAAAACAAATCTAATGATCATAGTCCCTCGATGACGCTTTCTCAAGTTGCCTAAAAAATGATCAAGTCCCTTGAAGGAAAAATTGCCAAAGACACTTGGCACTATTGCATTCATGGTCTAAACGATGACCCGCGCCCGTCCCGTTAACATCCTAACACAAGATTGTCCACCAAATACAATGGTGGAACAATACTGTTAAAAGGGTTAAAACATAGGAAAGATCTTTGAGAAATTTAGGGTAGACAACTCTTAGTTACTTGATCAAACTTGCAAAATAAATCCTTGCCATTTTTCAAAACACACTCCACAACACAACTTTCAAAACAACTTGCAAAACATTGAAAACTTTTCAAAAGACAAATACATCTTTGTATACATCCAAACATGGATCATTACAAAGGTTGTTGTGATCGGTGGAAATAGAACTGACTGTTTTTTAAGCTGGTTTCGCGAAATGTCGCGGTAAGCAAGAGTCGCCACCGTCTTTTATGTTCTCCAACATGGAAAGGACAAAAGCACAGCAAAATTCCTTATTCGAGATGTCTCTCGGTTTGGGAGGTAGATTTATAGAAAGGGAAGGTGTTAGCACCCTTTCTATTCGTGGTTATCCACGGGATCTTAGGTACTTGCTCTTATGTTTTCAAAATTTGTTTGCTTTTCAAGTATGAGTGGGTTTTGAAAAAGTTTCGTTTTGAAAGATTTCTAAGTAACTCTTGTATCAGTCCTCAAGAGTGTGTGAAAATTTTGTTTGAAAACTTTTAGAAAGTGTGGGTGCGAAAAGTTGTTTTTGTTTGTTTGAAAAGAGAAAGTACCCATGAGATCTACCTACTCTAAGGAATTGGGCTGTGTAAGAGTCCTTTAGATAGTGCTATCCCACCATTGAGAGGTAGGTAGCACCATCGTTGGAGGTGTTCGGGTCAATTCGATTAAGGACAGTGTGGTCACCAAAGCAATAGTACGACACCTTAGAAGTAACCCTAATGTCCTAGATCCTTTTTTTTATCCGAGGCAACCATTTCGAGGCGACTGGATCTTTTAGACATAAGGGCGACCTCTAAGACACCTTATACTTGATGACCACGTTCGAGGCAACCAGTGAGGCGTACCCTAAGAAGTGGCATGTGCTTTGTGTGTTGTTTTTCAGTTAAGGTTATCTTGTATGTTATTTGTGAGCTATGGATTTGTTTTATTTTTCATACATTCTTTCATGCATTTTTTAACAGTTAGGAGTGCGGAAAATAAATTGCGGAAATGTAAATCTAGCTATTACAAGGCGCGGGTCTATACATCGCCAAAAACAAAAACCTGTTTTGGTAAATAAATGCGAGAAATTAAATAAAGCGGTAAAATTCCTATTTAACTATTACATATCTGGAGACAGTTACATAAATAATCAAAATAAATAGATGCGCGCGAGAAGAAATTTAATCGGGAACGTCCTAAGGGTTTTGACCCTTTTAAGAAAAGAAATGAATTTTTTTGGTCCTTTTTTGTGATTAAATGAAATTAAAATTAATAACTAATTAATTAATTTATTAAAAGAAAAATGTTTTTGTATTTTTATGTTTTTAATGAAATAAAATAAAAGGAAATAAAATTAAAAGTTAATAAAAACCTAATTCTAAATTTATTTTAGTTATTAAGAAAAAAAGGTTAAAGTTGCCTAATTAAAACTAATTCAATTTATTAGTATTTATTTACAAAAGTAAAATGAAATTAATAATAATAATAATATTAGTTCTTTTTTTTTATTGTGAAAGGGTTAAATAATTAATTTTGGTGATAATAATTATAATTAAAAAAAAGTTAATAACTAAATTAGAAAATATAAAAAGGAAAAGAAAAAGAATAAACCAAGGGAGGGGGTCTGGGCCCAATATGGAGGTGAAAATTGGAATCTGAGGCCCATTACTCATCCAGCCACGTTGACTCCTTGGATCAAGTGTTTGTTGGTTGACTGAGTGCATGGTGAGGATCACTTCCTGGCCTTTGGATGCATGCCTGTAGCCACCTGGCGCTTTGGATTTGTGAGGCGCATGATAAGCCTTCTTTGAAGCCTGCACCCAAGTACGTAAGAAAAAATAATATGGGATTTTGAGGGGACCTGGGAAAACTTACAGCGCGGTATGATGGACCTTAGGACGTGGCAAGGGTTGCTTTAGCTTCAGAGTATGGCAAAGAAGAGAGTCACGTTCTCCTTTTGGCCTGAAAATACTTGCAACACTCCTTTTGATCTCACACTTTTTTTGACACTTTTTGGATTTTGCTCTGGCCGTTTGTGCGCACTCTAGGTTGTGAATGAGGCTTGCAAGGCTTGTATATATAGGCTTGGATGAGAATAAGTCACATTAAGGAGCTTTTAAGCCTTGCAATGAAGTTTTGATTTTCTCCATAATCACCATTGAAACAACTTGCCATATTTGCTCCAAATTTGAATTTTATGCTTGAAATAGGCTGTACACGAAATTGGCATGTGAATTATGATGTATCAAGGCTATTCAAACTCAAAGATATCCCTCAATTAATTTCTTTGATTTTTATTTGAATTTTAAAGATTTAAAATGAATTAAATCAAATAAAATTAAATAAAAATAGAAAAATTAATTTTTAATCTTGAAATTAATCATGGGACACGTGGGAGGCATGGCAAAGCTGACTCAAGTGGAAAAAGTGGACCCTTTTTGTCAAAAAATGAAGTTTCAAGGATAATTGACTTTGGCCATTTCACAAAAATTTCCCAACTTCTGCAATGCATATCTTGCTCAATTTTGAAGCTATGAACATGTTCTTGGACATTTTGGAAAGGTCTTGAAGTCCTCTAACCAATGCGTTTGGACCCATGTCATTTTCATTTAACAATCTCAAGTTATGGTCTTTGACTTAAAGTGCCTTTTTGTTGACTTTTGAAAATGACCTATAATGTTGAAATTGATAACTTTTTGTGAGAGCATTTCTTGGATTTGGAATGTGAAGATGAGTTGCAGGAAATGTCTTCCCCTTCAAGATGAGCATTGGATGGGATTTTTCGGATGAACCATGAAAAAGTTATGCCTTGGTCAAGTTACAGTTGACTTTTCAACTATCCAAAAATAGAAACTTTTGACACCTTGATGATTTTTGAGCCATGCTTGTGAAATCATGATCAAGACTTGATCAAATGATGATTGTGGCTTCAAAATAAGATGTTGACCAAAAATTTTGACTTTTGACTGCCAAATGACCATTTTGCCCCTGCAGTTGACAGTGGAGCAATTAGGGTTTTTGACTGTGCAACTTAACCTTATGAGCCTTGAAACTTGACATGTAGATGCTTGACAATGTATATGAGCATATGGGACTTGATTGAGCCCTTGAAAACCTCAACTTCCTTGCAGGAACCAAAACCCTGGTTTGACTGGCTTAGGAGGGTGGTTGACTGTGTAGCCCTTGAGTAAACTTTGAACCATTTGAGGTGATGCTTGGCAAAACTTTGGAGATTATGGGAGGGCAAATTTTAGGGTACAACAGTTGCCCATGTTCAATCTTCTTAGACCTGAGGATGTAGATTGGCTTGTGTGTCTTTCATGATCCGAAGGTGGAAGATGATTGAACACTAGAGTGCCCAGAAATTTGCACTCACATAGTAGAGTATCAGCAGTGTGATGGCGGGAATGGGCTTACAGATGCCATTTGGAGAGATGATGGATAGGAGGATGGGCTTACAGATGTCATTTGGAGAGATGATGGATAAGAGGATGGGCTTACAGATGCCATTTGGAGAGATGATGGATAGGAGGATGGGCTTATAGATGCCATCTGGAAATGTGACAGAACCTTTTTGGGAATGGGCTTATAGATGCCATTTGGAACTGTAATGGGAGGATGGGTGTGATCGGTGGATTTAGAACTGACTGTTTAACGCTGGTTCGCGAAATGTCGCGGAAGCAAGAGTCTCCACCATCTTTTATTTTCTCCAACATGGACAGGACAAAAGCACAGCAAAATTCCTTATGAGATAGTTTCTCGGTTCGGGAGGTAGATTTATAGAAAGGGAAGGTGTTAGCACCCTTTCTATCCATGGTTATCCATGGGCTCTTAGATACTTGCTCTTATGTTTTCAAAGTGTTTGCTTTTTAAAATGTGCGTGGGTTTGAAAAAGTTTCATTGAAAGATTTTTGAATGACTCTTGTATCAGTCCTCAAGAGTGTTTGAAAAATTGTTTTGAAAGCTTTTTGAAAGTGTCGGTGTGAAAAGGTTTTTGTTTGTTTTTTGAAAAGAGCAAGTATCCATGAGTCATCTACCTACCCTAAGGAATTAGGCTGTGTAAATGTCCTTAAGGTAGTGCCATCCCACCATTGAGAGGTAGGTAGCACCACCGTTGGAGGTGTTCGGGTCAATTCGAGTGTAGGGACAGTGTGGTCACCAGAGCAACAGTAGGACACCTTAGAAGCTACCCTTATGCCATTGATCCTTTTTAATTCCGAGGCAACCGTTTCGAGGCAACTGGATCATGTCATGGACATAAGGACTTACTAAAACGTCCTATACTCGACGACCACGTTTCGAGGGCAAGGCAACAGTGAGGCGTACCCTAAGAGTGGTGTGTGAATTTGTGTGTTATTTTCATGTTTAGCAATTATCTTTGATCATGACATGGTGAGCTACGCATTGTTTTTAATTAACCATACATTCTTTCATGCAATTATAATTTAAAAGTGCGGAAATTTAAATGCGGAAAGTAAAATCCTACCTATTACAAGGCGCGGGTCTATACATCGCCAAATTAACAAAGACCTGTTTTGAATAAAAATGCAGAAAGTAAATAAATTCCTAATTACTATTACATCTGAGAAACAGTTACATAATGATCGGAAGAAATAATGCGTGAAAAGAATTAAAATTAGGACGTCCGAGGGTTTTGACCCTTTGCATGAAATTAAATTAAATTAAAGTCCAATTAATTATTTAATTAAAGAAAATAAAGTGTTTTAGCGTTTTTTTGTATTTATGAAAAATAAAGAAAAAGAATAAAAAGGAAACCCTAAATCTAGATTATTTTAATTATGAATGAAAATATTAAAGTTAACCTAATTTACTAGTTAATTAATTTATTTACATGTTTATTTACAAAATTAATGATAAATAATGATGATTAATAATTTATTTAAGAAAAAGATGAGAATGTCAAAAAAACCTAATTCTAGATACTTTTTACTTATTAAGAAAAAGATTAAAGTTTAAAAACCTAAATTAAACTAAGTTAATTGTTAGAGTTTATTTACAAAAAATAGGTTAGTGATGAAATTAATAATAATTAAAGATATTTGTATTTTCGATTTTTCTGTTTTTATTATAGAAAATTATTTTATGGTAAAAAAAACAATTAAAACAATTAAAAAAGAATTAGAAAAGAAAAGAAAATAAAATTAAAAAGGATGCAAACCAAGGGGAGTTTCAGGCCCAAGGGGAGGTTTTTTTGAACGGTCTGCATTCTTTGGCCATTGGATTGGGTTTCATGGCCATTTGTGTTCTGGCTGTTGGCCATTTGTGTTATGGCCTCAACGTTCCTTAATCTTCTCAGAATGTCTGTCTCGCCATGTATTGGTGTCATGCATAAGTTGTTCTTTTGGTCATTTGGCTTTTGGCTTTTGGCTTTTGGCTTTTGGCCATTTGGCTTTTGGCTTTTGGCCATTTGGCTTTTGGCCTCAACGTTCCTTAATGAACCTGCATGGGATCCTGTCTAAATCTGCAGTGTTGAATCTCATGAACACATTAAATAAAATCATAAAATGCAAATAAAGCCAATATATGAAGAAATTTAATGTTTAGGCACAATATGACATGTATGAATGATTATACCCTTTTGATCATGGAGATCAAATCAATCTTACCCTCACTGGAAAATTAGTGACATGAATGCTTTTATGCCTTTTGAATCATGGAGATCAAGTCAGCCTTACCCTTACTAAAGAAGTAGTGAGGTATTGGTTTGTAACTGTGATGACTTGTTTGTAGTGAGAGAGGGATTTGTAATAAGGATTTCAAGGTTTTAGGGTTCTTGAAAGAATTTGATATTCTGACAGTATTGTGGCAAAGGTTTTTTTCTCTCTTTTTCTCCTCCCTGGTTTGTGTGAAAAGAAGGTGATTATATAATGGAAATTAGGGTAAAGAAAATGGGCTTTGAATGTGCAATTGGGCCTCCAATGTTCACATGAGTTCGTCACTTTTCAGGCTAAATCGCAGGGACTTAAGTGCAATTTTTGAAGTTGAAATGTGAAAACAAAATGTAGCCGACATCGATAACTAACTCATGTCCGAAAATCGGCTCAATCGGATAAACGGTGAATTAGTTATGAATTTTTGAAGTTTCAGCTCAGACAAACTTATTTTGGGCTCCAGTGTCGACTCTGACACGTTCTTCAATAAAAAACTGGTATTGATCGGAGCATAATCCGGTCTCGACTTTTGAAGCAAAGTTGTAGATCTACGAGTCAGGGACCTTGTGTAAAAATATGAGCCCAATCCAATAAAAATTGACCGAGTTATGAATTTTCGAAGTTTCGGCCCAGATGAAATAATATTCAGCACTCAGGATTTTCAGCGTGTCACACTCTGAGCAAAAAACGAAGGCCTTTTGAATACCGTTTGAACTCAATACCTTATGTGAAAATGTAGTCAACTCAATTTGTGAAATTTTGGCGCTGGAACCAGCTCGATACGATGAAAATCGACCAAGTTATGATTTTCTGAACATGACGCAAATAAACTTTTGTCACAAATTTTCTGTATGAAAATACTTGATAAATCCACATTTTTGAAGACCTTCTGATCGAAATTGGCTTCCAGCCGTGAGAGATGAAAACGTAGATAATGTCAAGACGGAATTTTGGCCACCGGAACGGGTTCAAAACGAGCCACGTTCTTCAAGTTATGAATTTTTTAGCGCGTAAAAACTGCACTTTCAGCACACTTTTTCACCATATTTCTTCGAGAAAACTCACACATTCGGGTACCTTGTTTAAAGAATTGACTCTTGAGCCGAACCTGAATTTGAGAATATGTTATCAGAGATATCTTGGTGAAAGAACACCTGAATATGATGCGCCGGGTTGGACTTGTGAATTTTTCTTGAAATGTTTTGAGAAATATGGGAGGGCAAATTTTGGGGTACAACAGTGGGCTTATAGATGCCATCTAGGTGTCGATCGCGTAAGAGATTCCTTAGCGAGAACTTGCGTACCTGAGAAAGAAAGACAATTACCTGGCCTGTTACAGGGGTCGATCTTCACTCAGTCGCTCACAGACATGCCCTGGCTAGATACAGGTATCGAATCTGGAACTTCAAAAGGTTGATGGGTTGTCTCTACTGGCAGGTTATCTCAGAAAAATCTTTAGGATTTCACTGAACCAGAGGAGGTTTTATCTTTCTTAACGAGTTGTCTCTTTGGACGGGTTGTCTTCATGGACGGGTTGTCTTCAATGACGAGTTGTCTTCAATGACGAGTTGTCTTCCATAACGAGTTGTCTTCAATGACGGGTTGTCTTCAATGACGAGGTGTCTTCAATGCCGGGTGTCTATACTGACGGGTTGTCTTCACTGACGAGTTGTCTTCAATGACGAGATGTCTTCAATGACGAGTGTCTATAACAACGGGTGTCTATAACGACGGGATGTCTTCAATGACGGAATGTCTTCAATGACGGGTGTCTTCAATGACGAGATGTCTTCAATGACGGGATGTCTTCAATGACGAGTGTCTATAACGACGGGTGTCTATAACGACGGGATGTCTTCAATGACGGGATGTCTTCAATGACGGGTGTCTTCAATGACGGGATGTCTTCAATGACGGGTTGTCTTAAATGACGAGTTGTCTTCAATGACGAGTTGTCTTTAATATTGACGAGTTGTCTTCAATGACGGGATGTCTTCAATGACGGGTTGTCTTAAATGACGAGTTGTCTTCAATGACGAGTTGTCTTTAATGACGAGTTGTCTTCAATGACAGGTTGTCTTCAATGACGGGTTGTCTTCAATGACGAGTTGTCTTTAATGACGAGTTGTCTTCAATGATGGGTTGTCTTCAATGACGGGTGTCTAAAACGATGGGTGTCTATAACGACGGGATGTCTTCAATGACGGGATGTCTTCAATGACGAGTTGTCTTTAATGACGAGATGTCTTCAATGACGAGGTGTCTTCAATGACGGGTGTCTATACTGACGGGTTGTCTTCAATGACGAGTTGTCTTCAATGACGGGTTGTCTTCAACGACGAGTTGTCTTCAATGACGGGTGTCTATACTGACGGGTTGTCTTCAATGACGAGTTGTCTTCAATGACGGGATGTCTTCAATGACGGGATGTCTTCAATGACGAGTTGTCTTCAATGACGGGTGTCTATACTGACGGGTGTATATACTGACGGGTGTCTATAACGACGGGTGTCTATAACGACGGGTGTCTATGACGACGGGTGTCTATAACGACGGGTGTCTATGACGACGGGTGTCTATAACGACGGGTGTCTATAATGACGAGTGTCTATAACGACGGGTGTCTATGACGACGGGTGTCTATGACGACGGGTGTCTATGACGACGAGTGTCTATAATGACGAGTGTCTATGACGACGGGTGTCTATGACGACGGGTGTCTATAATGACGAGTGTCTATGACGACGGGTGTCTATGACGACGGGTGTGAGTGTCTATGACGACGAGTGTCTATACTGACGGTTGTCTATAACGACGAGTGTCTATGACGACGGGTGTCTATAATGACGGGTGTCTATGACGGCGGGTGTCTATAACGACGGGTGTCTATGACGACGGGTGTCTATAACGACGGGCTGTCTTCAATGACTTTAGGGATTAATTTTAACTGGACTTGTCTTCTTTGACTGGATGAGCATCAGAAAAACCTTTGGGATTTAACTGGACTTGTCTTTTTTGACTGAATCTGTCTTCTTTGACTGGATTGGTCTCTTTTGACTGTATCTGTCTTCTTTGACATAGCTGACCATTTAACTGTATCCTTCCTGAAAGGTAAGGTCAGTCACATGCAATGCATGACATGGATCGAGCGATGATGTTCTCAACATAAAATGAGATTGTATGATGTGTATATGCATGTATCATGACGTGATGTTTATGAATGTATTCTCGTCTAGGAAAATAAATCCTTGACGGATGTCGGGAGCTTATTGAATCCTGGGCTTGATGTTTGAAGAGCAGAGTTCTTTGTTTCCGCTGGGGATGATGGTTGCAAGAATAAACCGGTAGGAGAAGATGACTCTGTTGGGGTAATAAACTTGTTGGAGAGATTACTCTGCGGGGAATTACTCTGTGGGAGGAGATACTTCGCTGAGGTTTGATGATAACTCCGCTGGGGATTCCGTTGATAAGTTTGTTGGGGAATTTGATGAACTCCGCTGGGGGTAGGAAGAACTTCGTCGAGGACGATCTTTCCGTGGTAATTAGCCGAGGATAACCCAGTTATAAGCCCTGGTGGGGAATAACCTTTGAATAAAGCTGGGGAGATGCGTTCGTACTCTGCCGGTGGATAAGCTTCCAGAATCTACTGGGGATAAGCTTCCAGAATCTACTGGGGAGATGGATTCAACTTTCCTGGGGAAACTTTGGACTGTACTGGGGAGATTGATTCCACTGGGGTGTCTGGTATTCCGCCGGGGAACAATCTTATATCAAGACTGCCGGGGATGCTTGCTTAGGAACATCTGTATACTCCGCTGGGGAATATTGAGATTTTATGGGGATACCCAACTTCCTTAAGGCTGACAGTAGACTAACTCTGCTTGGGGAGAGCGTTGTTGACTTGTTGGAGATACTGTACCTTGTCAGGGCTGACGGGAGACCAACTTTGCTCGGGGGAGAGTATTGCTGAATCTTATCTTACTCCGCGAGGAGTGAAGGTATCTTGGTCACGTTCTTCAGCTGAACCTACCTTAGTACCTTGGTGGACAGAGCAACTAGATCGCTTAGACAACTCATATTGCCCCTGTTTCTGTGGGAGAAGATACCTGTGGAGGCGCTTGATGACTGTCGGTTGACAAATCTTCTTCTGGTAGGCAAGTGACGAGATGACGGAACATAGTCATACGCTTTTGATCCCTAACTTTTGCCTGGACCGCCCTTTCGGGTTTTCAGTCCACCGGGATACCCATTTTTTCCCAAGCTGCCTTTTCAGGTTTTCGACTTGCCGGGTGTACAGATTTTTTTTCATTTCATCCCTTATTTTGCCCGAACCCTTTTGGTTCGCCGGGAAGCCCTTATTTTTGCCTAGGTGCGTCAACCTAGCGGGTCTTTGATTATGTGCAGTATTTTTTCGACTATGTCCGTGCTCTTAGGATGTAGGGAGGTTCCCCTGTCAGTAGTGTTGCGTTGCCCTACTACCAGAAGATCTTCGTTTGATCGTCCAATGCTCCAAGTGATCCAGATGGAGATTTGTCCCAAGTTGGTTGGCCTTTTGAGAGATTCTCCGAATCTTGACTTAACTGCCCCAGATAATGGACAATGATCATGCCATGCCCCTTGCTTGGAGGTGCTTTTGTTCATTAGACATTCGTCGTGCGAACTTCTATGTTGTTCAAACAAATAGTCATATGCAAGCAATATTATATTAAAAATGCAAAGCTTATGTCTGTCTCGAAGTTTTTTTGAAAATGCAGTTTTTTTAATAAAAACAAGTGAATTCTGTAAACTATGATGTCAACTCGTTATTTCACCGCAAGCCTTAAGGAGTCAGGATACCTTTCGTAACAGTATGCCTTCGAACTAACCCATGCTTCAGCTAGGACTTTTAAAGGTTATAACGTGGCCTGGTTCACGGTTTAAGAAACAAAGGATAAGGCTCAAAATTTATTTGTACCCACCCGCTCTTCGTGATGTTCTTCAAACCTAAACTCAGTTGATCGTGCGTTAGACCTTGTTTGAGTCTTTGTCCTGATGTTCCAATGATGGTTCGGATATTGACAGTTTATTTTGAATAGGCAGTCATTCCTTTTTTGGTTGAGGGTTTGTAGGACCTCTTTATTTTTTGATTTCGTTATCCTTGTTTTTTGCCTGAACTGTTCCTTTTCGTGATTACAGTTAGCGGGATGCCCCAGTTTTTGTAAGTCTCCTTCATAGGTTTTGACTTGTTGGGTTTTTATTTTGAGAAATGATGACTGCCTGTCTTTATGATCAATCGGAACCATCACTGTCTTTTGTTTTGTAAGGACTTCTTTGGTGCCATTCGTTGTGCACTTGGATCAGCTGAGAGAACTACCCTGCCCCAGGTTGTGATTAAGGGTTTTAATTTTCGAAAAGAAAACTCCTACTTCTTTGGCTCAAAGGGGTTGACGAGGGATTATCATCCTTATAACTCCAGTGTTTAGGGATTGAAACAATGCTTGTACCTCATCAGCGGGGTCTGTTCAAAAGCATATTGTAGATTGTGGTATCGTTTTCATCATCCTCCTTCAAGAGGCTTAGAATTATTAATTGAGTTGACATCAAAAAATGAAAGCAGTTTGAATATAGCGAATGCGAATATATTGATTCAAAACAGACATATGCGATGCATTGATAAAGTAAAAGAGTTTGACATGAACAAATGTTTGAACAATCAAAGAAAAATACAACTTGAACATTCGAATGAACAAAAGCTTCTTAGTTTGCACTAGTCATCTCAGATGGAAGATTCTCAACAGAAGATTTTCATTTTGCCACCCGGCATGAACTCTAGCACCCTTCCGTCGATCAAGTTCTGGATCTTGTTCATCAAGCTCCAACAGTCGTCAGTGTCATGTCCAGGACTGTCAGAATGGTAGGCACACCTTTCATCAGGATTGTACTTCAGGGAGGTTATGTTGAGATTCTTAGGATGATCTTTTAAAGCAATCAGCTTGACCTCCAACAAGTGTCTCAGTATCAGTGATGATGGTATACCAGTCTCCGAGAAATGTCTTCCAGACGTATTTCGCTTACGCCGATTACCCTGTTGACGCTGGTGAGATTGATGCTGGGCTTGTGACCCTGAAGCAAGTTGAGGAGCTTTTCCCTTGTCTTCTTATCTCAAAGGGAATTTGATGGTGACTGGCTCTCCAACCTTAGATGTTTGCCCCAGTTGGTTATCCCGAAGCAGTTGGTTGACGAGAACCCTGAGCTCTTCTTGTCTTTGAGCTAAGTCTTGGATGAGAGCCAGCTGCCCCAGCATCTGGGTTCTCATTGTATCTACCTCAGCTTGCAGACGTTTCAGCCGTTCGTCCTTATCGTCCTCAGAACTGTTCCTGACCAAAGTCCCCATGAGGAGTGTTCTCAACTCTTCCTGCCCCTTGGATAGGTTTAGGAGGATCTCCCCAAACCGAGTCTCTTGAGCGTGAAGATCCTGGTTGCCTTGTAGGGAAGCCATTGCTGAAATAAACAGCGGAGAAGGTAAGTGACCTGTAACAAGGGTACCTGTTATGCAATGATGTGTATGTATGCATGCAATGTTTTCAAGGATCTCGCGGGGTAGACAAGAAAATTGTTAGAATTTGCATTTTGTAGCTTGATTGAAGGAACGTCATGTTGTTGAGAGTCCTTCTTCAAGAGTCAAAGCTCACCATATCGAGTGGGTCATAGCCCCTGACTCAAGTCATCATGTTTTGGTCTCCAAACAACCTTGGCTAGAGAAAAATAAATCCCCTTTGCCCCTTGCTAGACAGTTGGTTGATCATGACCTGCATCACAAACCCTTGAGATCTTTGAAATGGGTTAGTCCTTATGCAGGATGTATGCAATGGTATGACGGTATGATGTTATGCTATGCATGGAGTAATGTAGGTAAACCCTGTTATGAGTCCAGATTAAGGACTGTAAACAAAACCTGCAAGAAACTCAAGTGTCAGATAACAAGCATGCAAGTAGTCAAGTTTGAAGGCACACAAGTCACACAAGACAACCCTTAAAGTTCAGGCCAACATGAAGTTTGGGGTACTACCCTCTTGAAGTTGGTGGGCTCAAAAACCTGTCCTATCAAAAGTAACCGGGTTCTAAGGAGCTCAATATCATTGGGTTGTTTTCTGTGTTCATTGTTTTGATTTAGCCACTGAACTGGCGATCAAAATATTCCAAGAAAACAACCCTCAATGAGTGTAGTATCGAGTATCAACCAACTTCAGACTGCACCAAAGTCAGTTATCTCACTACCCCTAAAGAGGCCAGGATGGTCAAGTAAGGTTCCTAAGGTCAGTTGATGCTTCACGACACCACGCGGCGGCTCCGTACTCTCCTTGACTTGACTCAAGGGTTACCGGTACTCACCAAAGTGCCACATCAACGTAGCAAACTGCTTCAACCGTGTCGGTATACCCCGCACAGTTCCCTCACAGTTTGTTGCTACTTTCTAAGAGGTATCCCCCAGATCCGAGTTAGGATCTATGAAACTCCCAAGGCAAGCCCACAATATTTAAAGCAAACAAAGAAAGCAATTGAAAACATAAGAGTGGTCTAATCCTAAGGTACACCTCACTTTTAGTATCCCCAGCAGAGTCGCCAGTTCTGTGATCGGTGGAAATAGAACTGACTGTTTTTTAAGCTGGTTTCGCGAAATGTCGCGGTAAGCAAGAGTCGCCACCATCTTTTATGTTCTCCAACATGGAAAGGACAAAAGCACAGCAAAATTCCTTATTCGAGATGTCTCTCGGTTCGGGAGGTAGATTTATAGAAAGGGAAGGTGTTAGCACCCTTTCTATCCGTGGTTATCCACGTGCTCTTAGGTACTTGCTCTTATGTTTTCAAAATTTGTTTGCTTTTCAAGTATGAGTGGGTTTTGAAAAAGTTTTGTTTTGAAAGATTTCTAAGTAACTCTTGTATCAGTCCTCAAGAGTGTGTGAAAAATTTGTTTGAAAACTTTTAGAAAGTGTGGGTGCGAAAAGTTGTTTTTGTTTGTTTGAAAAGAGCAAGTACCCATGAGATCTACCTACTCTAAGGAATTGGACTGTGTAAGAGTCCTTTAGATAGTGCTATCCCACCATTGAGAGGTAGGTAGCACCATCGTTGGAGGTGTTCGGGTCAATTCGATTAAGGACAGTGTGGTCACCAAAGCAATAGTACGACACCTTAGAAGTAACCCTAATGTCCTAGATCCTTTTTTTTATCCGAGGCAACCGTTTCGAGGCGACTGGATCTTTTAGACAGAAGGGCGACCTCTAAGACACCTTATACTTGATGACCACGTTTGAGGCAACCAGTGAGGCGTACCCTAAGAAGTGGCATGTGCTTTGTGTGTTGTTTTTCAGTTAAGGTTATCTTGTATGTTATTTGTGAGCTACGGATTGGTTTTATTTTTCATACATTCTTTCATGCATTTTTTAACAGTTAGGAGTGCGGAAAATAAATTGCGGAAATGTAAATCTAGCTATTACAAGGCGCGGGTCTATACATCGCCAAAAACAAAAACCCGTTTTGGTAAATAAATGCGAGAAATTAAATAAAGCTGTAAAATTCCTATTTAACTATTACATATCTAGAGACAGTTACATAAATAATCAAAATAAATAGATGCGCGCGAGAAGAAATTTAATCGGGAACGTCCTAAGGGTTTTGACCCTTTTAAGAAAAGAAATGAATTTTTTTGGTCCTTTTTTGTGATTAAATGAAATTAAAATTAATAACTAATTAATTAATTTATTAAAAGAAAAATGTTTTTGTATTTTTATGTTTTTAATGAAATAAAATAAAAGGAAATAAAATTAAAAGTTAATAAAAACCTAATTCTAAATTTATTTTAGTTATTAAGAAAAAAAGGTTAAAGTTGCCTAATTAAAACTAATTCAATTTATTAGTATTTATTTTCAAAAGTAAAATGAAATTAATAATAATAATAATATAAGTTCTTTTTTTTTATTGTGAAAGGGTTAAATAATTAATTTTGGCGATAATAATAATAATTAAAAAAAAGTTAATAACTAAATTAGAAAATATAAAAAGGAAAAGAAAAAGAATAAACCAAGGGAGGGGGTATGGGCCCAATATGGAGGTGAAAATTGGAATCTGAGGCCCATTACTCATCCAGCCACGTTGACTCCTTGGATCAAGTGTTTGTTGGTTGACTGAGTGCATGGTGAGGATCACTTCCTGGCCTTTGGATGCATGGCTGTAGCCACCTGGCGCTTTGGATTTGTGAGGCGCATGATAAGCCTTCTTTGAAGCCTGCACACAAGTACGTAAGAAAAAATAATATGGGATTTTAAGGGGACCTGGGAAAACTTACAGCGCGGTATGATGGACCTTAGGACGTGGCAAGGGTTGCTTTAGCTTCAGAGTATGGCAAAGAAGAGAGTCATGTTCTCCTTTTGGCCTGAAAATACTTGCAACACTCCTTTTGATCTCACACTTTTTTTGACACTTTTTGGATTTTGCTCTGGCCGTTTGTGCACACTCTAGGTTGTGAATGAGGCTTACAAGGCTTGTATATATAGGCTTGGATGAGAATCAGTCACATTAAGGAGCTTTTAAGCCTTGCAATGAAGTTTTGATTTTCTCCATAATCACCATTGAAACAACTTGCCATATTTGCTCCAAATTTGAATTTTATGCTTGAAATAGGCTGTACACGAAATTGGCATGTGAATTATGATGTATCAAGGCTATTCAAACTCAAAGATATCCCTCAATTAATTTCTTTGATTTTTATTTGAATTTTAAAGATTTAAAATGAATTAAATCAAATAAAATTAAATAAAAATAGAAAAATTAATTTTTAATCTTGAAATAAATCATGGGACACGTGGGAGGCATGGCAAAGCTGACTCAAGTGTAAAAAGTGGACCCTTTTTGTCAAAAAATGAAGTTTCAAGGATAATTGACTTTGGCCATTTCACAAAAATTTCCCAACTTCTCCATGGCATATCTTGCTCAATTTTGAAGATATGAACATGTTCTTGGACATTTTGGAAAGGTCTTGAAGTCCTCTAACCAGTGCCTTTGGACCCATGTCATTTTCATTTACCAATCTCAAGTTATGGTCTTTGACTTAAAGTTCCTTTTTGTTGACTTTTGAAAATGACCTATAATGTTGAAATTGATAACTTTTTGTGAGAGCATTTCTTGGATTTGGAATGTGAAGATGAGTTGTAGGAAATGTCTTCCCCTTCAAGATGAGCATTGGATGGGATTTATCTGATGAACCATGAAAAAGTTATGCCATGGTCAAGTTACAGTTGACTTTTCAGCTGTCCAAAAATAGAAACTTTTGACACCTTGATGATTTTTGAGCCATGCTTGTGAAATCATGATCAAGACTTGATAAAATGATGATTGTGGCTTCAAAATAAGATGTTGACCAAAAATTTTGACTTTTGACTGCCAAATGACCATTTTGCCCCTGCAGTTGACTGTGGAGCAATTAGGGTTTTTGACTGTGCAACTTGACCTTGTGAGCCTTGAAACTTGACATGTAGATGCTTGACAATGTATATGAGCATATGGGACTTAATTGAGCCCTTGAAAACCTCAACTTCCTTGCAGGAACCAAAACCCTGGTTTGACTGGCTTAGGAGGGTGGTTGACTGTGTAGCCCTTGAGTAAACTTTGAACCATTTGAGGTGATGCTTGGCAAAACTTTGGAGATTATGGGAGGGAAAATTTTGGGGTACAACAGTTGCCACAACAAATGGCCTCTTTTCAAAACCTTTTTCAAAATCACACACAAAGCACCATTTCAAACAATTGAAAATGCAAGGCAAGTGATCTAAGCAAGTAACTAAGAGCCCATGGATAACCATGGATAGAAAGGGTGCTAATACCTTCCCTTTCTATAATCTACTCCCCGAACCCAAGAAAACATATCAAAGGTTTTTCCTGTGCTTTTTAACCTTTCCTTAAGATAAAATAAAGAGTCGGTGGCGACTCTTGCTAAACCGAAACATTTGCGAAAGCAAACGCAAAACCCAAGTCAGTTCTCCCACCGTATCACAGAACTGGCGACTCTGCTGGGGAACAAATTAAAAGTGGAGTAACATTAGGGATTAGATCACCCTTTTGCATGACTAATTGTTTGCTTTGATTGCTTTACATTTTGGTTCTCTTGTTTGGGCTTGAAATCCTACACCCTGATTTGGGGAAACATTCATAGATAGCAATACGTTGTGGAAACTGTGCGGGGTATACCGACATGGTTGAAGCAATAGCTATATTAGTGCGACATGTTTGTGAGTACCGGTAACCCTTGAGTTCAATCAAGGAGAGTACGGGGCCGCTGAGTGATGTCACTAAGCACTAATGACCTAAAACCTTACTTGACCATCTTGGCCTTTTGTTAGGGGTAGTGAGATGACCGACTTTGGTGCAATTCGAAGTTGGTAGGTACTCGATACTACACTCATTGAGGGTTGTTTTCTTGGAATATTTTGGTCGCTAGTTAAGTGGCTAAACCAAAACAATGAACATAGAAAACAATTCAATGATATTGAGCTCCCTAGAACCCGGTTACTATTTGTAGGACAGGTTTTTAAGCCAACTTCACTCAAGAGGGTACTTACCTATGAAACCTCATGCAAGCCTGAAACTAGGGTTTTGTGTGACTTGCTTGTACATATGTTTGTGCATACATCATGAACATCATCAAGCATCATATGCATCCACTAACCATTTCAAGTGTTTGGATCTTCATCTTTGTTCTTGTTTTGTAGGTCATGGAAATTCTTCGCAGGAAAACTATCCAAGTTAACCTTGTGAGAATCCCTCCTCAACTCAAGGAGCTTACATCCAGAATTCCAGAAAGCTCTCTCTTCAGTGAAAGACATGGTAGACTGCTCAGCCTAGTCAACACCGGTATTGAAGAAGACATGGTGAAAGTGTTGTTCCAATTCTTTGACCCCCTTCATCGATGTTTCACATTTCCCGACTATCAATTGGTGCCTACTTTGGAGGAATTCTCTCAACTCCTTAGAATTCCTATTCTTAATCAACTACCCTACAACGGTACGGAAAAAGAACCAAAGCCTGAAGATGTTGCTCAAGCACTACACTTGCAACCATCTGACATCAAGGGGCATTGGGAGACTAGAAGTGGTATCAAGGGATTCTTGGCAAAATTCTTGTTTGAGAAGGCACAAGAGTGTTGGGACTCCTTGGATCTACAAGCCTTTGAAGAGATTGTGGCACTCCTCATTTATGGGTTGGTCTTGTTCCCAAATCCTGACCAACTTATAGATGTCAATGCTGTCAAGATTTTCCTATCCAGGAATCCCATACCTACATTGCTTGGGGACATCCTCCACTCATTTTACACACGAACAATGAGGAAGAGAGGTGTTCTCATGTGTTGTACTCCTCTCCTTGAAAGGTGGTTTATTTCTCACCTTCCACAATCTGTTTTGAAGAATGAACAAGGCTTAAGGTGGTCACAACGGTTGATGACCCTCACACATTCTGATGTACATTGGTGTTCTCGGTCCAGAGAAAATGTCATCATCGTCGATCATTGTGGTGAGTTTCCTAATGTTCCCTTACTTGGCATTAGAGGGGGCATTACCTACAACCCTTGTCTAGCTTTGAGACAATTTGGATATGCACGGAGGGATGGACCTCATGACATGCTGATTTCTGACCTGGTTTTTGACTTCGACAACGATGCGCAAGGACTTCGCCAAAGATTCATCAGAGCTTGGAGGATGCCTAACAAGGTAGATAGTAAGACACTGGGGCACAAGAACTCCATCCCTCTTGAGCCTTACCTCAAGTGGGTACGAACCCGAGCCCAGAGTCTTATGATGCCTTACCCTCACATTCTCCCTTTGATTAAAGAGCCTGTTAAGGAAGGAGATGTTCCCTACACCATCCTACATCCTGATATGCCTACATCATGGGAGGAGATGCAGAAGAGTTGGATCCAACTCAAGGAAGAACGGAATACTTTTGAAGCCAGCTTCTACGCCAGTGAGAAGAAGGTTTTGGAGCTTACCCGCCAACTCCACAAGGAGGAGACCCTCAACACTTACATCGCACCAAAGAGGATGTGCAACGTCTTTTTACCTTGAGAAGTTTTTGTAATATTTGGCCCATGGGGCATTTATGTACTGACAAAATTTCTTCTTATTAATATGACGTGTGTTCTTTTTGTTTGCAACAAATTTTGAATTCCTAAATCCTTGAATGCATTGCATGAATAAACATATCATTCATCATATGCATAAACAGGTCTTGACACCAGGTTTCCTTATCTTTCTACTGTTTATTTCAGTAAGATGGATCTCGAACAGACGGTCAAAGATCTGCAGGCACAAAACTCACAGTTTCAACAGCTCCTTATGACCTTGGCAAAGGGTCAGGAGGATCTTAAAGCACTGCTAGGGAACAAAGAGCAAGAAAAAGGAAAAAAGAAGAAGAAAAGAGTGGGGGTAGCTACACTGGGAAGAATATTTGAGAATGAAGCTAGGAGAGTTCTTGAATTCCCCTCCGCATCTGATGAGGGAACCAGTAAGGGAAAAGGAGTTGCACTACCTTCTGAGTCCGAAGCTAAAGAGGAATAGGTTGAGGAAGATGAAGACTACTTAGAGCAGCAATACCCGCCAGCAGACGACAAATACAAAAACCTGGAGGATAGACTGGCAGCTATGGAGCTGCAAAGGGTTCCCGAGTTAGATTTTGAAGAATTAGGATTGATTGCTGGGATTGTGATCCCTCCAAAGTTTAAGGTGCCAATTTTTGCAAAATATGATGTGTTGTCTTACCCGAAGATGCACCTAAGGTCGTATGTCAGAAAAATTCAACCTCATTCATCCGATAGAAATCTTTGGGTACACTTCTTCCAGGATAGCCTGTCTGGTACACAGCTAGATTGGTTTTACCAACTTGAGAGGTCAGAGGTGCATAGCTGGGAGGACTTGGAAGCTGCCTTTTATCGCCAGTATCAATATAACGCTGACTTGGCGCCAACCCGTACTCAGCTACAAAGTATGGGAATGGTCTCAAATGAGGGATTCAAAGAATACGCCCAAAAATGGCACGACTTGGCCGGAAGAGTACAGCCACCTCTTTCAGATAGGGAACTAGTTGATATGTTCTTGGGGACCCTATCTGGCCCGTTCTTCAACCATTTGATCGGGAGCTCTTCCGTAGGGTTTACTGAATTGATTCTGACTGGCGAACGGGTGGAAGCTGGTATTAAGAATGGGAAGATTCAAAGGGATACCTCTGCATCTACAACTGTTAAGAAATCATTTTCGGCCAAGAAGGAAGCAATTGTTGTGTACTCTCAGAAAGGATCGGGAAGAAATGAGCGTCGGCCGACTGTGGGGGCCGTGATGATTCAAAATTCATCAAATGATCAGCCTCGTACCAATCAGTCCAGACCTAACCAGCAACGGGTAGAACGGCCACAACGGCAGTTCACCCGCATCAATATGACGCCTGCACAAGTTCTTCCCCATTTGTTGAAGTTGAATCTGACCGGTTTAAAGGAGGCACCGAAAAATCCTAACACCACATCTCCATACTATCATGCCAATGCCAAATGTGCCTACCATTCTAATAGCGCCGGACATGACACCAACAATTGTTGGGCGCTAAAAAATAAAATTCAAGATTTGATAGACGCAAAAGAGGTTGAGTTCGACGCCCCCGAGAAGCCGAACGTAATATCCGCTCTGATGCCAAAGCATGGCCATCATGTTCATGCCGTTGAAGAAGATCTGTATGTTTCTGCTGTTGATGATCTGGTAACTCCATTACTAACAATCAAGTTGAATCTGTTGAAAGCTGGGATTTTCCCAGGATGTAAAGAAGACTGCTACTGTTGTTCCTCCCTACCAATTGACTGTCCATTGCTGAAGATAGGCATCCAAGGCCTAATGGATAGCCAACAAATTCTTTTCGAAAAGATTCCTGCTACTCCAACCCATATCAAAGATGTTTCAATAATCACCATTTCCAGCAATCTTTCCAAGGTCCCTAAAAAGTCTGTTAAGATTACATCCGCTATGAAGATTGTTCCTCTGAAGATAACCATGCCTGGGCCTGTCCCCTACAAATCTGACAAATCGATACCGTGGAATTATGGTGGAGAAATCTACTACCACGGTGTTAAACAAGTTGAGAGCTCTGACGAAGAAAAGGCCGACATTGGAAACATTGCCGGTACGAGCAAGATTACCCGAAGTGGGAGAATATTTTCTCCAGAGATTGCCCCTCCAAAGGCAATCTTTGGACCCTCAGCTGCTGCCAAAGTTACTCCTGCACCGATAAAACTTTCTGCAAGAATTCCGTTGATTGAAGAGGCCGTCACTCCTGTGGTTGTTCCTCCTACTTCTGCTGATAAGGGGAAAGGGATCCAAGATGAGCTCGTCAGGACGAGGGTTCAGCCATTGGTCATCCCCGAAACCTCTAAGAAAGAAATGGAGGAGATTCTGAAAATAATTAAGAAGAGTGATTATGATGTGGTAGAGCAACTGGGGCAAACCCCCTCGAAGATCTCCATGTTAGCTTTGCTGCTTTGTTCGGAGGCTCATGCCAAGGCCTTGATAAGGTTTTTGAAGACAACCCATGTGCCCCAGGAAACCTCAGCCGATCAATTCCAGGATTGTGTAGCCAGCCTTACCGCAGACAACGGCCTGAGTTTCTCTGATGCTGACCTGACTCCGAAAGGAAGAAAGCACAATGACGCATTGCATGTGTCAGTTGAATGCCGAGGAACTACTCTCGCCCATTGTGATACGGTGGGAGAACTGACTTGAGGTTTTGCGTTTGTATTCGCACTTGTTCGGTTTAGAAAGAGTCGCCACCGACTTTTTATTTTATCCTAAAGGAAAGGTTAAAAAGCACAGGAAAAACCTTTTGAGATGTTTCGTGGGTTCGTGGGGTAGATTATGAAAAGGGAAGGTATTAGCACCCTTTTCATCCATAGTTATCCATGGGCTCTTAGTTACTTGGTTTAGATCACTTGCCTTGATTTTCAATTGCTTGAAATGGTTGTGTGTGTGTGTGTGTGTGTGTGTGTGTGTTTTGAAAATGTTTTGAAAAAGAGGCCTTGTCTAGGCAACCGTTGTAACAATTCTTTACTCGAATGTTTTACAAAGGTGTGTATCTTTTCGAAAAGATGTTTCAAATGTTTTTGAAAGTTTGTTGTGAAAGTGTTTGTGGAGTGGATTTTGAAAAGTAGGCAAGCGTGTTTTGCAAGTTGATCAAGTAACTAATAGTTGTCTACCCCTAAATTTACTCAAAGATTTTTCCTATGTTTTAACCCTTTTAACAATTTTGTTCCCCCATTGTATTTGGTGGACAATCTTGCGTTAGGATGTTAACGGGACGGGCGCGGGTCATTGTATGGAGCATGAATGCAATGGTGCCGAGTATCTTTGGCAATTTTGCTTGAAGGGACTATGATCATTTGATTAGGCAACTTTCGAAAGCGTCATCGAGGGACTATGATCATTTTGATTTGTTTTGTTTTGCCAAAGAAAATCAACGTGCAAGCATGGCCCATTTTGGAAGGCAACAAGCGGGATTACCCTAGGGGTGCAAGTGTAAATGGTGTATTGATTTCATGCATTTGTCTTGTATTTAGGTTCTCTAGCGTTTGATTTTATTTACATACAAACCCTAGGTCTAACTATGGTATATTTGAAAGCGATAAATTGCGAGAATTTAAAGTCTACGCTATTACAAATAAGTGTCTGGGAGTGGGGGTACAAATATTTACAAATGGGGATGAGACTTAATAGGAGAGTAGTGTCCAAATAATTTACAACCAAATCGAATTGATCGCAATGTAAAATGTATCAAATGTACAAGAATAAAAGATAATCAAATGTATAAGAGAAATGTAAATGTATCAACGTATTTGTGTAAGTGTATGATTTATTTACAAGTGAGAAAAATGTATTTATTAAGCATGTATTTATTCTTTTTTGGATTTTTGTATTTTTGTTAATATATACAAACAAAAGGTTTTAATAAAGGAAAAGAAAATGAAATGTTTTAAGTTTAAGAAAAAGAAAATATTTTAAGTTTTATGTATTTATATAAACAAATGTTTAGTCAAAAAAGAAAATCTATTTTCTTATGTATTTATTAATATGTATTTTTAATCAAAAGAATAATTTAAGAAAATTTTATATATATAAAAAAAAGAGTTTAGTGTATCATTTTATTTTACAAAATTTAATTGTGTTATAAAAAAGGAAATAAAAGAGTTAATAAAATTTAGTGTAAAAAAATTTATTGTGTTAGTTTATATAAAAAAAATGTGATATGTAAAACATTATTAGTTTTAAAAATTGAATAGGCTAAAAGGGAATTTGGCCCAAACTAAATAATCAGAATGAATGAAAGGGGGGTGCTAATTGAAACGGGCTTAAGGCGTGTCAAGGCAGAGGCAGGCCCAATGCTTTTGAACAATTTGTTTTAGGGTTCGGTGGAGTTTGTTTCAGTTTGGGAAATAAGGGTTACAGCATAGCTGAGAACGGCGCCGTCTTCTTCGCTGTCTTCTCCTCTTCGTCTGAGCCTTTTGAGCCAAAGCCTGAGTTTCTCTCCGTCCCTACTTCCAGGTGCACCGCCTCCTCCTCTTCCCCTTCATGATCGCGCAGGCGTTGGCCAAGAGGTAACGGCTATGTCCTTTCCATCTTTAGGGTTTTAAGTTTCCGTTTTTTGCATGTTTTTACTTTTCGTGTTCTGATTATTTTATACTGCTTGATGTTTGTGCGAGATGTGGAAAAGAAAATAAAAATGGGTTTATACCTTTGTAGAGGAAGTGAGGAGGACGGTGGCGTCCTAGGGCGGCTGAAGGCGGAGGCTTGGTGATGCTGTGTGCTTGGAAATCTGGTACCTTTGTTTCACTTTTTGGTTTGATGATGAAACGCCTGAAAACCTTGCTTTAATCACTTCTTTTCTTCTTCTGCTTCTTTGCCTCGTATGCTTGACCCTGAAACATTTGCTTCTGTTCGCCCTTTGCTTCTGTATGCTAGCTTGATGGCCCTATGATGAGCCCAGCTCTGAGGGTTTTGTGGTTTGAATGTTGTTCTGACTTTAAGTTGCCTTGAATGCTTGTCTGCTTCTGATATGCTTCTTTTCCTCTTCTTTTTGTTGGCTTACTGAGATACCTGATATGTTGGCCCAATGATGAACACAGTTCTGAGGGTCTTGGTCTTGAATGCTTCAAGGTTTAAAGGCAGGTTGTATGGCCATATCAGTATTGGTACAGGCTTCCAAGTTTAGGCTTGATATGTCTTGAGACTGATTATGTAGGTTGAGTGTTTGAGGGCTTTGAGGCTTGTGTTCTTGAAAGGCTTTTTGTTTGTTTAAGCTTGACACAGGTAAGGCTTAAGTGTTTGAATAGGTTAGGCTGTGATATGCTGGATGTAGGTTTTGGGCTTGAGCAGTTTGAATGCTGTTTCAGTTTGTATGTTTAAGGCTATGGCTTTGTTGGTTGTCTGGTGCACAGGCTTGGTGTGGATAACTTATGCAGGTTGGCTTGGGCTTTGAATGGTTACAGGCTTAGAGGTTTTATGCAGGTTTAGGACATTGAGCTTTTATGCAGTAATTGGTTTGCTGTTTGAATTGAAGCAGGTTATGGCTTTTTTTTATGTTGGAGGCAAGACTGTGTTTCAATGTTACAGTTTGTAGCTTTTCTCTTTTGTATTTTTCTGCCTCCCCTTTGTACTGTGTTGTGGCATCTTGTTTTATATCTTTTGTCAAGCCTAAGCCTGTAAGCCTTTGCTTCCTCTTTCTCTTCTCTCTCTCCAGTATTAAAGCATATTATATTGCTTATTTGTACTATTTCTGAAAAGGGATTGGCTTGGGAAATGATGCATTTGAACATTGCTTGCACTAGTTGGTTTACTTTGCATATTTTCTGCTTTTCTGCACATTGTTGACAGCATTTTGTACTTGTTGATATCTTGATATCTTTCTATATCTCTTGGACAGCTTTTGACAGCTTTTCTTTGGGCAGCTCTAGTTGACATTGGACTTAGTTTGAAATTGTGACTTGCATTTGTTCTTTTGGCATATTCAGTAAATGCTCAGTTTGCCTTTTTGGTTGCCCATTTGGATTTATGCAGGATGTTTGACAAACTTTGAATTTGTGCAGTTTGTAAATTTGTGCATTTCATTCTTTAATTGCAAGCATATTCCATCCCTCTTTGTGAACCGGGAGAAATCTCGTGATTTGCAGAGAGGGGGACAACTGATTCCGGCCAGTTACTTTTAATGATGAGTTTTAACTGTGTCTGCTCTTTTATTTATTTCGTCTGCGTTGACTTTTCTTTTTCTTTTTACAGGTAAAAAAATAATTAAGCAACAAGGGAGCATCGGATAGAAGATGAAGACTTAGGAATTTTTTAGGATGTATCTTTATTTTACTTTGAATCATTGTAACATTATTAATGTAAACACCTGTAAATAAATTTACAGTGTACAAATAATAATTGTAACAAATAATTAAAGATGAATAAAATCCATTTTTGTCAGATATATCTTTCATCTCAGCTGTCTATTTAATCATTTGAATTTCTTAAATTAAAACAATTGAACGTAAATCCAATTATTCTGACTTAGAAAAATAAATAATTAATAAACGTCCAGCATTCCGAATAATCCAAAACATTGCACAGTTAATCTCAACAAATGTCCATATTCCTTTGCCTTTACTGATTAAGTCCAAACACTGCAAATTCTCAATCAACAGCCTCAGTCCATATCTCAGAGTAAATTGAGAAGCACTGATATAATTAATTCTTTCTGAGAAATATGCGCATAAAACCCTGTTTCTTGTCTTAATTTTCACAGAAGCGCCTGCCTGATCAAAACCTGAGCCAACTCAACTAAACCTTAGCAATCTGCTTGAACTGCTTTAAAATCAATGAAAAACCCTAAATTTTGTCTGACTGATAAGAAAAGTCTGTTTGACTGATTCTTACGCCAATCTGAAAAATCAGGAAAATCCCGAAGCTGTGATTTCTTGTGGAAAAGAGGAGGGAAAATTTTAGGGTACAACAGTTGCCCCTGTTCAATCTTCTTGAACCTGAAGAGTTAGATTGGCAAGTTTGTCTTTCGCGACTCGAGGGTAAAAGGAGATTGGACACTAGAGTTCCCAAAAATTTGCACTCGGTGATGTGATGGTAGAGGGAATGGGCTTACAGATGCCATTTGTGATGGGCTTAAAGATGCCATCTAGGGATGTGACAGTATCTTGTCGGGGGATGGGCTTAGAGATGCCATCTGGAAATGTTGAATTGTATGTCATTGGTGAGTAGACGAGTATCAGAAAGGTATCCATGTTTTGGAACATCTCTGAACTGGGGGTCTGAACAAGCAATAGATTGACGTCCATGTTTGGAGAATCCGTAAACTGTTTTCAGAAGTCTTGAAGTTGAATAAGCAATAGAGCATCATCCATGTTGGGAAGCGTCCGTAAACTGTTTTCAAAAGTCTGGAAAGAATCTGAATAAGCGATAGGTTGACATCCGTTACTGGAGAACCCGTAAACTGTTTTCAGAGGTCTTAAAAGTTGAATAAGCAATAGAGCAGCATCCATGTTGGGAAGCGTCCGTAAACTGTTTTCAAAAGTTGAGAAGAATCTGAATAAGCGATAGGTTGACATCCGTTACTGGAGAACCCGTGAACTGTTTTCAGAAGTCTTGAAGTGGAGGAGGAACCGGTGTAGGGTTTCGTGATGATGAGTCCGTGAAAAACTGCATCTGGATGAATCTGGAATAATTATCAAAATGTTGCCATGTCTGGGTCACATCTGAACTATCTCTGGATGAATCTCGAAAGATGATGATTTTTGTCTGTCGACTGATCTTTCCTGAAAAGGTAAAGAGTTAGTTGTATGCAATGTCATGATGCATGATGCAATGTATGCTATATCAATGTTTATGATATGAATGGGATGAATGCGCATGTAAGATGATGAGCTGTCTTACTGAGGATAGATGAATCCTGGATGGCGATAAAAGAATCTTGACTGCTGTCGGGGAGAATAATTCCTTGGCTGCTGCTGGGGAGGGCAAGAATCTTTTGATTGCTGCAGATGAGAAGTCCTGGGACCACTGTTGGGGGATCAGGAGCTTGGGTTGTATGCCAATCTACTGGGGATTCCTGTCTTGAGGAGATCTTCACTGGGGAATATTCCAATATTCTGTGAGGTGTTGAGAACGAGAGTCTTCATTCTGCTTGGGGATTGATAGTTGGAAGTTTTAGCTCCGCTGGGGATTGACAGTTTTGGCTCCACTGGGGATTTTAAATCTTGACTCTGAGGGGAATTAGATTCTGGAAGGCTCTTTGGCTGGGGAAATTAGCTTTGAGAAAGCTCTTGCTCTGCTGAGGATCCTGAAGTTAAACTCTGTTTGGGGAATTGAGAATTCAGGTTACGTGCCACTTTGAGAATGAGAATCTTCATTCTGTCGGGGGTGTCAGGAATTGGGAGTGTACCAATCTTCTGAGGTGATGAGAAATCTTCATGCTGTTAACGGTCAGAAACCGGGAGTATACCAATCTTCTGAGGTTTTGAGGATGAGAGTCTTCATTCTTGAGAGAAACAGATTTTTTAGTTGTCTGTTATCTTGTTGGTGGTTGTAATTTCCAGCAGGTGATGTGAAATTTTTTTGATTACTACTCCAAAAGATGAAGGAACCTTGATTACTACTTCAAAAGATGAAGGAACCTTGATGATTACTACTTCAAGATGAAGGAACCTTGATGATTACTACTTCAAGATGAAGGAACCTTGATGATTACTACTTCAATATGAAGGAACCTTGATGATTACTACTTCAAGATGAAGGAACCTTGATGATTACTACTTCAAGATGAAGGAACCTTGATGATTACTACTTCAAGATGAAGGAACCTTGATGATTACTACTTCAAGATGAAGGAACCTTGATGATTACTACTTCAAGATGAAGGAACCTTGATGATTACTACTTCAAGATGAAGGAACCTTGATGATTACTACTTCAAGATGAAGGAACCTTGATGATTACTACTTCAAGATGAAGGAACCTTGATGATTACTACTTCAAGATGAAGGAACCTTGATGATTACTACTTCAAGATGAAGGAACCTTGATGATTACTACTTCAAGATGAAGGAACCTTGATGATTACTACTTCAAGATGAAGGAACCTTGATGATTACTACTTCAAGATGAAGGAACCTTGATGATTACTACCTCAAGATGAAGGAACCTTGATGATTACTACTTCAAGATGAAGGAACCTTGATGATTACTACTTCAAGATGAAGGAACCTTGATGATTACTACTTCAAGATGAAGGAACCTTGATGATTACTACTTCAAGATGAAGGAACCTTGATGATTACTACTTCAAGATGAAGGAACCTTGATGATTACTACTTCAATATGAAGGAACCTTGATGATTACTACTTCAAGATGAAGGAACCTTGATGATTACTACTTCAAGATGAAGGAACCTTGATGATTACTACTTCAAGATGAAGGAACCTGTTGATCAGACTGCATATGTTTAGAATGCTGTTGAAATGTAATTTGTTTTGGAGAATAAATTCTTGACAAATGTTGGGGAAATAAACCCATGATTGCTGGTCTGCTAGAGAGGTTTCATCACTGCCCCCAATATCATATGCATGTGATATTGCCAGGAAACTTGGACTGTTCGTAACCCTTGAGATTGACATTCGAATGCCCCAAGTGATGGTGAAGGAGACTTGCCCCAAGTTAATCTGCAATTGAGAGATTTTGTTGAAATCTTGACTGGACTGCCCCAGGTTAACTGAACTTTGAAAGATCTGTTGAAACCTTGACCGGACTGCCCCAGGCGTGCTGGATGGTGACATGTCAAGCCCCTTGTTGATAGGAGATTTGTTAATGGAAGTGTCATCCTTTTTGAAGTGATTTTGTTCACTGAGAGAGTTTTCGTTCCTCCGAACATTCGCTGTATGAATTTCTTCGCTGTCAAACAAATAGTCAAATGCAAACAGTGATATTCAAACAATGCCAAGTTTATGTTTGTCTTGAAGTTTTGAAGAATGCGTTTTTTAGCAGAAAACTTTTTTATAAGACAAATCAACACAAGATTTTAGAGCAAAGCCTTACAGGAGTCAGGATACCTTTTGTAACAGTATGCTTTCGAACTAACCCATGCTTCAATTAGGACTTTTGAAGGGTTGTAACGTGGCCTGGTTCACGGTTTAAGAAACAAAGGATAAAGGCTCAAAGTATATTTGTACCCACCTGCTCTTCGTGATGTTCTTCAACCCTAAGCTCAGTTAATTGTGCGTCGCACTCTATTCGAGTTTGGAACAACTTTTGGGTGATGGTTCACCAATTGAATTTAGGAGGCAGTCATCATCTCCTTTTTTTTCTTTTGCAACATTTTTCATGTTGTTGAGGATTTGTAATGACCTTTTTCTTTTGACTTTGATCCCTAACTTTTGCCTGGTTGCTCCCGTTTTTGAGATTACAGTCAGCGGGATGCCCCAGCTTTCTTGAGCTTCCTTTGTAGGTTTTGGCTCAAGGGGATTTTCTCTTTTTTGAGAGATAATGACTGCCTATGTGATAGGGAACCACCCTTGTCTTTTGATTCCAAAGGAATGCTTTTCTCTTTTTGATGTCGTTCGTTGTGTTACGAACTGAGAGTTTGCGACTTCAATGCGCGCTTTCTTTTGAATTAACTGAGATACTACCCTGCCCCGGGTTTATATCAAAGGTTTTGATCGTTTAGAACAGAAAACTCCTACTTCTTTGGCTCGAAGGGGTTGACTAGGGATTATCTTCCTTATAACTCCAGTGTTTGGGATTTGAAAGAAATGCATGTACATCATCAGCAAGGTCTGTTCAAAAGCATATTGTACGAGATCATGGTATTATTTCGTCATCCTCCCTCTAAAGGCTTGTAGCTTTTTATCAAGAGTTAAATATCATAAAGAAAGCATAAGAGTAGTGAAAACGAATGGATGAATTCAAGACAAACATATGCAATGCATTAATGAAAACAGATTTTGACATCAACAGTTAATTGTTTGAAAACAAAAGAAATTACAACTTGAAAATTCAAATGGAGCAAAAGTCTTTCAGCTTGAGCTTTGTCATTTCAAGTGGAGAACCCTTGGCAGAAGAATTCAGTCTGGCCATCTTGTGTGAATTCCAGCACTCCAATGTCGATCAGATCTTGAATCTTGTTCTTCAAGGCCCAACAGTCGTTGGTGTCGTGTCCCGGGCTGTAGGAGTGGTAAACACAAAATGCGTCGGGACGATAGTTAGGAGAGGAGGTATTGAGCTTCTGAGGAGGATCCCTTAGGGTAAGCAGGTTGACCTCCAACAGGCGTTTCAGTATGAAGAATGATGGTATTTCAGTCTCCGTGAACTGTCTTCCTGACGTTTCTGGCTTACGCCGATTACCCCGTTGACGCTGGCGAGGTTGTTGATGGGCTTGTGACCCTGAAGCAAGCGAAGGAGCTTTCCCCTTGTCTTCTTGAGTGGATGGAGGCTGAGCGGTAACTTTCTCTTCAACCTCAGATGTTTGCCCCAATTGGTTGTTTGGAAGCAGTTGGCGGACAAGAACTCTGAGTTCCTCTTGTCTTTGAGATAGGTCTTGGATGAGAGCCATCTGGCCCACTAACTGCCCCATCATTTGGGTCCTCAATGTTGTCAGATCAAACTGCAGCTCCGCAAGCTGATCACTCCTGGCATTGTTGGAATTCTCCAAGCTCTTTGTGAGGAGAGCTTTCATTTCTTCTTGCCCCAGAGACAAATTCAGGAACATCTCCTGCAGCTGAGCAGTCTGGTCTTGGATGTCTTTGACAGACCTTTCTAGAGCCATCTCTTACTGAAATAAACAGTATGAGAGTAAGGAAACCTGAAAAAGGAAAAACTGTCAAAATGCAATACATGATATGTGGATGCATGCTTTCAAGGATCTCTTAGGGTAAACACAAGAAAATGTTAGAGGTTTAACTTTGTTCTTGGATTGGAGAACTTTGTATCGGTGGATGTCTTTCCACGAGAATCAAGCTCACCATGTCGAGTGGGTCATAGCCACTGATTCAAGTTGTTGTACTTGATCTTTGACTGGAGAACTTTGTATCGGTGGATGTCTTTCCACGAGAATCAAGCTCACCATGTTGAGTGGGTCATAGCCACTGATTCAAGTTGTTGTACTTGATCTTTGACTGGAGAACTTTGTATCGGTGGATGTCTTTCCACGAGAATCAAGCTCACCATGTCGAGTGGGTCATAGCCACTGATTCAAGTTGTTGTACTTGATCTTTGGTTGGCATTGGTTAGAGGAGAAATCTCTTGCCCCTTGGTAGACATCTGGTTCAATGTAACCCTGCATCAAAAGAACCTTCGAGATCCTTGAAATGGTTATTAAAAATGCTATGGTATGATGTTATGATGTTATGTACATGTATGCAAAAAAGCAAGTGAGTGTATATACAGACAAACATATTCACACAAAGCAAACAAGTCCTTAGGTTTAGGCTTGCATGGGGTTTAGGTAAGTACCCTCTAGAAGTTAGTTGGCTCATCCTGTCCTAAAATAGAAACCGGGTTCTAGGGAGCTCAATATCATTGGATTGTTTTCTGTGTTCATCGTTTCGGTTTAGCCACTTAACTGGCGACCAAAATATTTCGAGAAAACAACCCTCAAATGAGTGTGTTGTACCCCAAAATTTGCCCTCCCATTTCCTCATCATTTTCTCATCACAAGACCTTTAAAGATCAAGGTCCAATTAGGGTTTCCTCTGCTCAAGACTTCTCCTTGCACTGTGGACTCAAATTAGGGTTTGTGTTTGCCTAAAGATGTTTTGACCTAAAATGCCTAAGATGACTTTCATGCTTCATATTGGACTCCCAAGTTTACCCATACCAAGTTTCAAGTCTTGATTCCAAGTTTTTCCCAGTCAATTGGACAGTTGACCTAGAAATCAGCTGTATTGGGGAAAAAGTCAACTGTGGCCAATTGACAGTCAAACCTCATGAAATTTGATCCACATCAACATTATGAACTCACATGGACCATTTGATCAAGTTTGAATCACAATTCCCCAAGAAATTTGATCAGATCACCAAAAGGGCAAAATGGTCATTTTTAGGGTTTTGACTGCACAAAGGCAATTTTTGACTGTTTGACCTAGCCAATGGCAAACCAAGCTCACATATGGACTCAAGGACCCCATGGAATTATCTTGACATGTTCATCAAGCTCAAAAGATCCCAAGTACACAAGATTGACAGTTGAATTTCCCAGTCAATTGATCAATTTTGACTGTATACTGAAAAGTCAAACTTTGACTTTTTGGTCAAAATCAAGAGTCAAGATTCATTTTTCATCAAAACATGCCAAATCATGAAACTTGTTCACCAAGAAATCACAAAATGCAAATTAGGGTTTGAAAATGGAATTTTTCATAACTTAGAATTTTTCTAAGTTATGGAAAACCCTAATTTTTTCCCAACTTTGCCCCATCTTTTCACCATGATCCATTTGGATTCAAACAAAAGTCAAAACATGAAAGTTGTAGCTTGTTGCAAAATCTACAACTTTGATTCACAAAGTTTTCTCATTTGAAGCTTGTATCTCAAGTTATGATTTTTTGAATAAGGGCACTAAACCATCTTTTAACTTAGTGAAATTTGACCTATTTTGACAAGGTTTTCTACCCTACTTCAAGGCCACTTTTCATACCCTTCCACTTGGAATTTCAAATTGCATTTCAAAGATGGATTGTAGTACACATTACAAGCTTTCCAAAATGTCCAAGAACTCATCAAACAACCTCATAACTTGAGAGATTCGAATTTCACAAGTTGGCAAAAATTCACTTTTGTTCTTCATCAAAGCATGTTCATAAACTTGGCAAATTTGAATTCAGCATGCTTAAGCTACATTGCAGGCCTCTAATCCCATTCTCACTCAATAATTCAATGCATATCCTTTGTGTTCTAACATTATTTTGCTCATTTGGATAATACACACAAAATCAAGCCTAAACTAGAAAAAGCATGTTATCCATTCTTGTAAAGTGATACTTTATGGCAACTTTGCAAATCTATGAGGTACAATGCAGATCTTTGAAGCAAAAAAGCATAGGCATATCCCACTGATCAAGACTCAAAGGTGCAGCATAGATTGAGGCATTGTACTGGCCTAGAAACCAAGTTGACATTTGCTTGCTTCACATAGAAGTAACATCCATAACTTATGCTATCTCTCATATCAGTCAAGGAACACAACACAAAAGATATCAAACACATTCCATAGACCTCATTGAAGCTTTTGCTCGAGCCATTTGCCTTTCAAACCCTCTCCATCTCAGAATCATCCTCAAACTGCACAAACAGGGGTGCCCCTGCAGTTTGAGTGCAATCTCTCATTCCCTTCAAACATTTCTGTCCAAACCTGTTCCTCTACCTTCCTTACAACATATGCAAGCTATCCATAAGCTAAGGCACGATCTGTAGTTGCTCTAACCACTTCCACCATTTTCACATCTTTAACTTGCAGGTGAAGTTCTATAGCTTGATACAAGAAGGTTCAAGACAAAGTGAGCATTGAAAAAGCATCCCTGGACCTCAAGGAAGCTTTTCCAATCATTACATTGCACTGAAAGTCTCTCATTCTCCATATAGAAGTTCAACTGCACAGGTAAAAGTTTGAATTCGTATCTCTCTTATTAGGCATATTTAGTCTTAAGTTTGTGAAGAAGCAAGGTCCTACTCATAGCCCTGAACATGTACATAGCTTTACTTCTCATTTCTTTTGCCTGAGTAGAGAGAATTTGAGCTCTGAAAATGGTAGAAAAATTAGGTCAGAAAAGAGGGGGAGAGAAATTCTCCCTCATCTTGGAGAGATAGGTCATGTTCTTTATATGGTTAGAACCGTCTCTTCATGCTGAACATTTCTTGTGTTATGAGTTTTTGCTAAAAAGCCAGGAATCAAGAGTTAGAAGGGACTGAACATTGGCGCGCGTTTTTCAAATAACCTGTGCTGGAGGTTGAAGAAGGAGTGAAGTGGGCTGGGCTTGGATTTGTGTTGCTTTTCACACCCCATTTTTTGGTTTACACCCCCCTGAGCCCATTTGTTTATTTTTCAACATTTTTGACTTTTTCTTTTTGGGTTGACTTTGTTTATTTTTTCTCATGCCATTAAAATTTTTAAAATATTTTTTCCATCATTTTTGTATTTATGGCATATTTGTTTGTTTATTTCTTTTATTTATATACAAATATATATATATATACTATTATTAAAATAAATAGAAAATAATGTAGATACATTTTTATTTTTATTTTTACTCTCTGAAAATATTTCACACAAAAAATACTTTTATTTATTTTATTAAAATATTAAATAAATATTTATTTTGTATAATACTCATTTAGGGTTTAATATATGTATATATACATGTTTATTAATATATTTAAGATAAAAATATAAAATACTTGATTTTCTTCATTTTTATTAATATTTGATACAAAAATACTTTTTTCACAAAATACTTCATTTTATTTTATTTTTGTACATAATAAACAAATAGTAGAATTTAATTAGATAATAATACTTTTTATATAAAAATTAGGGTTTCTTACCCTAAGTTTCAAAATACTAAAAAATAGATACATTTTTATTTTCTTTTTCCTTTTACATAAATATTTTCTCATACACATAAAAAACTTTCCTTTTTTTACATTTCACATATTTATTTTGTTTACATTTAAATTATGCAATTTATTTACCATGCAAATATCCAATTGTTGTAATAATTTAGATTTAAATTCTTGTCAATATCCCCATTTGAACATTTGTACCCCCCCTTCCCATATTTGGTTGTGTAATAGTTTAGTAATTTTAATTTCGCACTTTATTGCTTTCTAAATAATGACATGCTAGAATTAGGGTTTGAATGCGAAAGAACGATAAAAAATAGTTTGACCTAATACAAGATAAACAAGCATGAAAATGGACACACAAATCACACTTGCACCCCCTAGGGTATTCCACTTGTTGCCTTCAAATAAATGGGCCATATTGTATGTTGAACATCTTTGGGCAAAGCAAACAGTTTGAGTGATCATAGTCCCTCGATAAAACTTTTCAAAACAAACAAAACAAATGATCAAGTCCCTTAGAGAAATTGCCCAAAGACATTTAACGTCGTTACAATTATGGTCTAAACGATGACCCGCGCCTGTCCCTTTCACATCCTAACACAAGGTTGCCCACCAAATACAATGGTGGTGCAAACTTGTTAAAAGGGTTAAAGTATAGCAATAATCTTTTGAGAAATTTAGGAGTAGATAACCTCTTAGTTACTTGAACCAACTTGCAAAACAAAACACTTGCCTATTTTTCAAACCACACTTCACTACACTTTCCAAACAACTTTCAAAAACAAATGAAAACCTTTTCAAAAGACATACATCTTTGTATACATCCCCACATGGATCATTGCAAAGGTTGCCACCACATTGGCCTCTTTTCAAAACATTTTCAAAACCCACACACTCAAGCACCATTTAAAACAATTGAAAACAAAAGGCAAGTGATCTAAGCAAGTAACTAAGAGCCCATGGATAACCATGGATAGAAAGGGTGCTAATACCTTCCCTTTCTATAATCTACTCCCCGAACCCAAGAAAACATCTCAAAAGGTTTTTGCTGTGCTTTTTAACCTTTCCTTAGGATAAAATAAAAAGTCGGTGGCGACTCTTGCTAACCGCAACATTTGCGAATACAAACGCAAACCTCAAGTCAGTTCTCCCACCGTATCACAGAACTGGCGACTCTGCTGGGGAAGTACTTAAAAGTGGAGTAACCTTAGGGTTTTAGATCACCTGTGTTTTCAATTGTTTGCTTTGTCTGCTTTTATATTTGTGGGCTTTGCATTGGAGTTTCATAGATCCTAACCCGGATCTGGGAAATACCCTTTTTAGGTAGCATAATCTGTGAGGGACCTGTCCGGCGTAGACCGACATGGGTGAAGCAGTGGCTACGTTGGTGTGGCATCTTAGTCTGTACCTATATCCATTGTGTTGTAACGGGGAGAATATAGGTCTTCTAAGGGGTCGTTAAACACCAACCAACCTTAGAACCCTAAATTGACCAACTTGGCTATTAGGACAGTAGCAGTATGCTACACTCATTGAGGCTAAACTCTCGAGATGGTTCTGGCCGCGAGAAAAGATTGCGATGCTGGAGTTATGACCGATTGAGGGTAGCCAATGATTTGAGATCCTCTAGAACCCGGTTACTTTTGATAGGACAGGTTTTAACCAACAAAACCAAAAGAGGGTAATACCTGAAACTCATGCTGGCCTGAAACCTAAGGTTGTCTTGTGTGACTTGTGTGCTTTATCTGCCTATGTGAATACTTGTGATATGCTTCATCATAGCATCATGCCATCATACCATTGCATGCAAGGCTAACCCATTTCAAAGACAAAAAGGTTTCATCTTTGCTCTGTTTTGTAGGACATCATGATGCCTGTGCGAAGGAACACTATCCGGCTCAATTTTGTTCACCCACCTGATTTGCTTAAAGAGTTGGTTGACAGAATTCCAAACACTACCTCCTTCATCAACAAACATGGTTCCCTCCTTGGCTTGATCACTGCAAAATGGGACCAACAACTGATAAGTGTTCTGACCCAGTTTTATGACCCTCTGCATCATTGTTTCACCTTTCAAGACTTCCAGCTGGTTCCTACCCTGGAAGAGTTCTCTTACTTGCTTGGGATTCCTGTCTTGGAACAAACTCCTTTCACTGGTTTGGAAAAGACTCCTAGGCCTGAAGAAATTGCTACAATTCTCCCCTTGACCAAAGAAGAGGTATTGTCCAACTGGGAAACTAGAAATGGGATCAAGGGCTTTTTGGTCAAATTTCTGGTTGGCAAGGCTAATGATTTCTGGAATGACTTGGACTTCAAAGCATATGAGGATATTCTGGCTCTTTTGATCTATGGTCTGGTATTGTTTCCCAACCCTGACACCTTCATCAGTATCCATGTCATAAGAATCTTCATGTCTCGAAATCCGGTACCCACTCTCTTGGGTGACATTCTACAACAACTCCATGCTCGTACTGCTCGAAAACGGGGAACTCCATGGTGTTGTGCTCCTTTGCTGGTAAGGTGGTTTATTTCGCACCTTCCTAAGTCCGTGCTGAAGAATGAAGAAGGAAAAGGTTGGGCTCGGAGGTTAATGTCTCTCACAGATAAGGATATCACTTGGACTCTCAGAGGTTTGGACGAGGTAGCTGTTATCGACCGTTGCGGAGAATACCCTAATGTCCCGTTGATCGGTATCCAAGGAGGATTCTCTTACAATCCATGTTTAGCTCTCCGTCAGTTTGGAAGAGCCAGAGGAGATGGGCCCCATGAAATGCTGGTTCCTCACTTCCATTTTGAGTTTCAGGCAGGTAGTGACAAACTACGCCAGGGATTCATTAGAGCTTGGGACAGAATCCACAAAGCTGACCCACATGAGTTAGGACCAAAGACTTCTTTACCATTGGAGCCCTATTGCAAATGGGTCCGCATCCGTGCTCAGAAGTTAGGTATGCCGTACGAAGCTGTCAGACCAATCATCCTTGAAACTCCCAATGAAGATGGGGTTCCTCCAACTGTCCTCCCTCCTCAGATACCTACTGATTTTGACACCATGAAGAGATCTTGGGCACAGCTAAAGGAAGAACGGGATTTCTATCGGGAGAAGTTCAACGAGCAGGAAAGGAAGGTCCAAAGGCTGACTAAGCAATTGGAGGAAGAACGTGTCCTGAACAACTACATCAGCACTGAGAGGAGGAGGCCATGGGAGCATTGATGAGCTTTGATTATTCCCTTTTGTAGTTTTATTTCCTTTTCCGTATTTTTCATTCCTGTAATGCCTAAGGGCAAATTGTTGAACAGTTGAAAAATTTTAATCTAATGAAGTGTGTTTCCCTTTTTGTCTACAAAGTTGAATCTTATTTGTCTTTGAAAACATAAAACATACGCATTCCATTACACCATATGCATAGCAGGTACCCTATTTCACAGGTTGCTTAATTTTCTTCGCTGTTTATGTGCACAGTCATCATGAATTCGGAGTCATCCAGTGAGCAAGCAATCAAGGCCCTCCAGGCCCAAAGTGCACAGTTTCAAGAAATGGTCCTAAGCCTAGCCCAGGGTCAGCAAGAGTTGAAGACTCTACTCCTAAAGAAGAAGAAGAAAAAAAGAACGGCGATGTTCAATACCGGACGCAGATTTGGGAACACACTCCACAATGAAGCTGATCCGACCACTTCTTCTGCAGAGAAAAACAGTCCCCAAGGGGGAGAAGCACCTAGTCCCGCAGTCTCCGACAACGAGACGGATTATAACGAGGAACAATACCCACCTGCTGCCGACAGATACAAACAATTGGAGGACCGCTTGAGCGCTATGGAAATTCAGAACGTGCCGGGACTGGATTTCGGGGATTTGGGATTATCTTCTGGAGTAGTAATTCCACACAAGTTTAAGGCGCCTGCCTTCGCCAAGTATGATGGGGTCTCCTGCCCAAAGCTACATCTGAGGTCGTATGTAAGGAAAATCCAACCTTACACGGCGGATAAAAACCTCTGGATTCACTTCTTCCAAGACAGCCTCTCGGGGTCTCAGCTTGAATGGTTCTACCAATTAGACGGAGCTAGCATCCGGCACTGGGAGGATTTGGCGACTGCTTTCTACAGACAATACCAATATAATTCTGATCTCGCTCCTACGCGTACCCAACTTCAGGGTATGTCTCTAGGGACGGGTGAAGGATTCAAAGAGTACGCTCAAAAATGGAGAGATTTGGCTGGCAGGGTGCAGCCTCCATTAACTGATCGAGAGCTGGTGGATATGTTTCTGGGAACGTTGTCTGGACCGTTTTTTAATCATTTGGTTGGTAACTCCTCCGCTGGGTTCACAGATTTGATATTAACGGGAGAGAGAATTGAAGCTGGCATCAGGTCAGGCAAGATACAGAAGGCTGCCTCTACAAGTGCTGAGAAGAGGCCGTTTAAGAAAGAAGCAAGTGCCGTCTATGGCCCTAGAAGACAAGTCAAGCCCGAAGGTCGCCAAGCCGTTAATGCTTTGGTCATCTCTAAACCTGTTGCTGCTCCTCAGCAGTACAATCAGCAAAGAAGTGAAAGGCCCAAGAGGCAGTATACCCGATTGAGTATGACATTATCTCAAATTTTACCCCAACTGTTATCCACCAACCTGGTGACCCTCAAAGAAGCTCCTAAGGTCGTCAACACTGCGTCCCCTAAATACAACCCGAATGCCCGGTGTGCTTATCATTCTGATAGTCCCGGGCACACTACTGATGATTGTTGGGCCTTGAGAAACAAAGTGCAAGATCTAATTGACGCGAAAGAAATTCAGTTTGAAGCGCCGGAAAGACCGAATGTTGTAACGGCTCCTATGCCCCAGCATAGGGTGAATGCCATTGAGGAAGAAGTGTATGCTGTTTCGATAGATGAAGTTGTTACCCCTTTGAAGACTGTTAAGAAGAACCTACTGCGGGCCGGTTTATTTCCGGGTTGCGGCGAAGGTTGCCCATTCTGTGCTATTTCCCTATCCGATTGTCCCTTGCTAAGGTTAGGCATCCAAGGCCTAATGGATAGCAAGGAGATTTTATTCAAAAAGACTGCTGTTCAATTGGTTCCAATGAAAGAAGTTTCCGTGATTACCATCTTCAAAAATCCAATCAAGGCTCCCCCAAAGAAGCCTATTCAAATCTTGACAGTTGCGCCTGTGATCATTACTGTTCCAGGACCCCTCTCCTACGTGTCTGATAAAGCTGTCCCCTGGCATTATGGGGCAGACGTATATGTAAATGGAATCAAGCAAGAATTTGATGCTAGTGCCAGTATCTGCAATATCACCGGTCCGGCTAAAGTCACCCGCAGTGGCAGGCTCTTCTCGCCTGACATTGCGCCTCCCGCTATTCGAAAACCCCTCCTCATAAAACCTGCAAGTTTACCAAGTCCTGTTGCTGATCAAATTGTGTCCCCTGCTGCCGAGTCCTCAAATGCTCGGGGCAAAGGGATTGAAGAAGAGCCTGCCCAGATGGAGGCACCAATACCCGTGAATGCTGAGGCCTCCCGACAAGAAATGGAGGAGATTCTGAAAATAATAAAGAAAAGTGATTTTAATGTTGTCGAACAGTTAGGGCATACACCCTCCAAGATCTCCCTGCTTTCCTTATTACTATGTTCCGAGGCCCATGCAAAAGCCTTGATCTCATTTCTCAAGACGGCCCATGTGCCGCAGGAGACGTCTGCAGTTCAGTTCACTGACTGCATAGCAAATTTGACGGCGGACAACGGCTTGGGCTTTTCAGATGCTGACCTAACCGCAAAAGGGAGAAACCATAATGATGCCCTGCATGTCTCTATTGAATGCAGGGGCACTACTCTGGCACATGTATTGGTGGACACTGGTTCTTCCTTGAATGTTCTTCCGAAAAAGGCTTTGGATCGTCTGGATTATGAGGGCCTGGAGTTGAAACCCAGCAATATCATCGTCAGAGCTTTTGACGGTTCCAAGAGGATGGTTCATGGAGAGGTTAGCATCCCTATTCGTGTGGGCTCTCAAGTGTTTGACTCTACCTTTTACGTGATGGATATACGTCCATCGTACTCCTGTCTGTTGGGTAGACCTTGGATCCACAAAGCTGGGGCAGTGACCTCCACCTTACACCAAAAGCTGAAGTATCCCGTCAGGGGGAAAATTGTCACTGTGCAAGGAGAAGAGGAGTACATGGTGAGCCATTTGAATTCCTTCAGGTATATCGAGATGGACGGAGAATTTATTGAAACTCCCTTCCAACATTTCGAGGAGGTACATCCAATTTCAGCAGCTGCGGAGACAATGGCCGAAGAGAATGATTCCTTGAAGATGGTTTCCCTAAGGGATGCCCGGGCTGTGGTTCAGAAAGGCGATGGTGCACACTGGGGTCAGCTTCCTGACTTCACTCAGAAGAACGACAAGTTTGGGCTAGGCTTTACTACAGAGGCTCAGAAGGCAATGCGCAAAGAGAAGATTGGAAAGGCTCCGGTGTTTATTTCCAGCTCAAGGGTGAATGCTATCGAGGAGGATGTGGAGGAAGCTGAGTTTGATAATTGGATCTACCCGACTGCTAGCGACGGACCAAGCAACTGGACAGCAAAGGATTTTACCCCTATCACATTTGTCACGCAGTAATTGATTTCTTTTGATTGCCAAATTTGTAACAAACAATATGTTAAAACTCTGTTGGCTCGGTGTCCTGCCCGGGGCATCGTAGCTCCATTTGTGAGGGCTTTTTGTATGACATTTTCATATATCATCAATCAAAACATTGGACGTTTGTTGCATTTCAAATCTTGTGCTCCTTTTCTTTCTGTGTTATACATATTGCAAAACAGCTATATTTACACACACTCACTTATACAGGTTTCAATCCACTCTGGATCTCACTGGCAACAGCTCTGCTACCGCCAGTTATGACTTCGAAAATCCGATCAACTTGGCCGAAGACGAAGGTGAAGATGATTGCGAAGTGCCTGGTGAACTCGCAAGACTGCTACTACAGGAAGAGAGGGCTATTCAACCACATGAAGAGCCTGTGGAGACAATTAACCTGGGTACTGAGACAGATAGGAAAGAGGTCAAAATTGGTGCCAATCTAGAGCTCAGCGTGAAGCAACGATTGATCCAGATGCTACAAGACTACATGGAGATCTTTGCCTGGTCCTATGAAGATATGCCTGGTTTGGATGCCGACATTGTAGTTCACCATTTGCCAACCAAGGAAGATTTCCCTCCAGTAAAGCAAAAAGTTCGACGAATGCGTCCAGAGATGTCTGAGAAGATTAAAGCTGAGGTGATGAAACAGTTTGATGCAGGTTTCCTTGCAGTAACTTCTTACCCTCAGTGGGTTGCCAACGTTGTGCCAGTGCCGAAGAAGGACGGTAAGGTCAGAATGTGTGTCGACTACAGGGATCTGAACAGGGCCAGCCCCAAGGATGACTTCCCCCTACCTCACATCGATGTCCTTGTTGATAATACAGCTCAACACAAGGTGTTCTCCTTCATGGATGGCTTCTCAGGGTATAATCAGATCAAGATGGCTCCTGAAGATATGGAGAAGACTACATTTGTAACTCAGTGGGGGACCTTCTGTTATAAGGTCATGCCATTCGGATTGAAAAATGCTGGGGCAACCTATCAGCGTGCCATGGTTGCTTTATTTCATGATATGATCCATCATGAGATTGAAGTATACGTTGATGACATGATCGCAAGGTCTCAAACTGAGGAGGAGCACCTTGATCACCTGAGGAAGTTGTTTGACCGACTCAAGTTGTACAAGCTGAGATTGAATCCCAACAAATGCACCTTCGGGGTGAGGTCCGGAAAATTGCTAGGTTTCATTGTAAGTGATAAAGGTATCCAGGTGGACCCTGCCAAGGTTAAAGCTATTCAAGAGATGCCGACCCCAAAAACAGAGAAAGAAGTCAGAGGTTTCCTGGGACGATTGAATTACATTGCCCGATTCATCTCACATCTGACTGCTACTTGTGAGCCAATCTTCAAATTACTGAAGAAAGATCAAGTGGTACGCTGGAATGATGAATGTCAGGCCGCCTTTGAAAGAATAAAGGAATACCTCCAAGAGCCACCCATTCTTATGCCACCAGTGGAAGGAAGACCTCTGATACTATACTTGACAGTGCTTGATAATTCAATGGGGTGCGTGCTGGGGCAGCATGACGAGTCTGGCCGAAAAGAGCACGCTATTTATTACTTGAGCAAAAATTTTACCGACTGTGAGTCTCGCTACTCACTGCTTGAGAAAACTTGCTGCGCTCTTGTATGGGCTGCTCGCCGGCTGAGACAGTATATGCTGACTCACACTACTTTATTGATTTCAAAGATGGATCCCATCAAGTACATATTTGAAAAGCCTGCTCTGTCTGGAAGGATAGCGAGATGGCAAATGATCTTAACAGAATATGATATCCAGTATACAACTCAGAAAGCAATTAAGGGGAGTGTACTGGCTGATCATTTGGCACACCAACCTGTGGACGATTATCAATCATTGAACTTTGATTTTCCGGACGAAGACATCATGGTGGTAACTGACTGTGAAGTACCTGGACCGGATGAAGGACCTGAGGAAGGATCCCGATGGTCTATGCATTTTGATGGAGCCTCCAATGCTTTGGGTAACGGCGTCGGCGCTGTAATCATATCCCCCAAGGGGACCCATACTCCACTCACCGCCCGATTATGTTTCAGCTGCACCAACAACATGGCAGAATATGAGGCATGTATCATGGGTTTACAAGCTGCGATCGATTTGAGGATCAAGTTTCTAAGTGTCTTCGGAGATTCCGCTCTCGTGATCAATCAGATCAAAGGCGAGTGGGATACGAAACACCCGAATCTCATTCCTTACAAGGAGTATGTATCGACCCTGCTCCCCCACTTTGAAGAGATAACTTTTGAACATTTCCCCAGAGAGGAAAATCAGCTAGCGGACGCACTAGCCACGATGTCTTCAATGTTTAAAGTTAAATGGGACAATGAGGCTCCCCAAATCCTAATCTGGAAGTTGGATGAACCGGCATACTGCTGCAAGCTCGAAGCTGAGAAGGTGACTGAAAAACCCTGGTATCACGAGGTGAAGAGGTACTTGGAAGCCCGGGAATACCCGGAAGGTGCATCTGTCAATGATAAGAAGTTCATGAGGAGATTTGCTGCAAAATTCTTCCTCAGCAACGGCATTCTCTACAAACGGAATCATGATTCAACTCTGTTACGTTGTGTGGATAAGGCTGAAGCAGAGAAAATTATGATGGAACTACATGAAGGTACATTTGGGACCCATTCCAGTGGACACACCATGGCTAAGAAAATCCTTCGGGCAGGATATTTCTGGTCCACGATGGAAGCCGATTGTTACCAACACTCCCGAACTTGTCATAAATGCCAAATCTATGCTGACAAGGTGCATATCCCTCCGGTTCCTTTGAATGTCCTGACGGCACCTTGGCCTTTCGCAATGTGGGGCATCGATATGATCGGTGAGATCCGACCGACGGCATCCAATGGGCACCGTTTCATCTTGGTGGCAATCGATTACTTCACGAAATGGGTTGAGGCAGCTTCATATGCCACGGTAACCAAGAGCGTCGTGGCACGTTTCATCCGGCATAATCTGATATGTCGGTACGGTGTCCCGGAAAGAATCATTACGGACAACGGTACCAATCTCAATAACAAAATGATCACTGAACTCTGTGAACAATTCAAGATACAGCACCACAATTCTTCCCCCTATCGGCCGAAGATGAATGGGGCTGTAGAGGCAGCCAATAAAAATATCAAGAAAATTGTGCAGAAGATGACAGTGACCTATAAGGATTGGCACGAGATGTTACCATTCGCTCTTCATGGGTACCGCACCTCAGCAAGGACGTCAATCGGGGCAACTCCCTTCTCCCTAGTCTATGGCATGGAGGCAGTCTTGCCGATTGAAATCCAAATACCCTCTCTCCGAATAATGAAGGATGCAGACTTGAATGAAGATGATTGGATCCAAACTCGACTTGATCAACTAAATCTAATTGACGAAAAAAGGCTCACTGCTATCTGTCATGGTCAAACGTATCAAAAACGGATGATCAGGGCATTTAACAAGAAAGTCAGACCGCAAGAGTATCAAGTCGGGGACCTGGTAATCAAACGCATCATCCTTCCTCAAAGTGATCCCCGGGGCAAATGGACCCCTACGTACGAAGGGCCATTTGTGGTTAAGCGTGTGTTCTCTGGAGGAGCCATGATCCTAACCACCATGGACGGTGACGACCTTCCTCACCCCGCCAATGCGGACATAGTGAAAAAATACTACGCATAAATAAAAGACCCGCTAGGTTGACATACCTAGGCAAAAATAAGGGCTTCCCGGCGAACCAAAAGGGTTCGGGCAAAAATAAGGGATGAAGTGAATAAAAATCTGTACACCCGGCAAGTCGAAAACCTGAAAGGGCGGCTTGGGCAAAAAAGGGTATCCCGGTGGACTGAAAACCCGAAAGGGCGGTCCAGGCAAAAGTTAGGGATAAAAAGCGTAACACTATGTCTCATTGGATCACTTCGCATCCGGAGTTCGGCATCAACTATCTGGCCCAAATTTCGGCATTGACCAATCAGCTTCATCTTCAGATTAGGCAGTAAGGCGATGAGACGTTCGAAAACATAAAGGCGATAGCAGAGTTAGAACCCAGTGGGATTGTTCACGTAGCTGTTTTGTTTTCTTTTTCAAAATGTAAACTCTATACTATTTGGCGATGTCCTCTTACTAGGATGTCAGTCTCTTGTACAAAAAACGCCTATTCACAGGCAAAGTTTAAATCAATGAAAATTCACTTGTCCATACAAATTGCCGTTGTTTTTCTTTTTTTGTTTTGTTTTGCGAAGAACGTCAAATGTTCATTTTTGATATATGCATTTGACATTAAATTGCTGATTCATGAATGTTTGCATATGAAAAAAAGATTAATTACAAGTGACATCAAAGACAGGGGCAATGTGGAGTTGTCTAATGCGGTCTAGTTGTTTTGTCCACCAAAGCACCAAGGCAGGTTCAACTGAAGAATGTGGCCAAACCATCTTAACTCCCCGCAGAGTAAAGCAAAATTCAGCAGCACTTTCCCCAAGCAGGAGTCGATTCCCCGTCGATCCTGAAAAAGGCACAACATCCCCCGGCAGGTCTTAAAAGCTCATCCCCAGTAGATTCTGCGAGCTTATCCCCGGCGAAGTACGAACGTCTCGCCCAAGTTTTATTTAGAGTTATTTCCTCACAAGGACTTATAACTGGGTTATCCTCAGCTAAAAGCCACGGAAGACCGTTCCCGGCAAAAGTTCCTTCAATCCCCAGCGAAGTCTATCTTTGGTTTTCCCAAGCAGAGTTTATCTTTGGGGTTCCCCAGCGGAGTTTATCATCATTATCCTCAGCGGAATCCATTGTTAAAGTCCTCAGCAGGCCTCTCATCAGAGCTTCGGTCAAGCATCTCTTCCGCAGAACAGCTTCCCGGTCATTCGTCAAGGATTTATTTTCCTAAGATGAAATTACACTCATAAACATTTCACATTTTCATACATCTTGCTTACATACATGATGAAACACATACAACATCAAATGTTGAATATCATGACATCATGCATATCATACATCATGACATTGCATACAGCTTACGTCTTTGCCTTTTCAGGAAAAAGACAATCTCAAAAACGACTACCTTCAACTGTCACAATTCCAGATTCGATACCTGTATCTAGCCAGGGCACATCTGAGAGTGATCAGTTTCCAGACTCGACTCCTGTATCTAGCCAGGGCACGTCTGAAGAGTTCGAAGATTCGACTCCTGTATCCAGCCAGGGCACATCTATCAGCTACCACATTTCCAGACTCGATTCCTGTATCTAGCCAGGGCACGTCTGCAGAATTCAAAGATTCGACTCCTGTATCCAGCCAGGGCATATCTATTGACGACTATTTCCAGATTCGACTCCTGTATCCAGCCAGGGCACATCTGTGAGCAACCGATTGTAGATTCAATACCTGTATCCAGCCAGGGCATATCTGCATAAGGAGACTGAAGATCAAACACCTGTAACAAGCCAGGAAAACATCTGTCTTTCTTAAAACACATAAGTTCTCGCTAAGGAACCTCTTATGCGATCAACACTTCCGAATGGCATCCATAAGACCATTCCCGACAAAGTTCTGTCACTTTTCCAGATGGCATCTACAAAGCCCATCTCCCTATCCACCATCTCTCCAAATGGCATCTATAAGCCCATTCCCGACACCACATTGTTGAGACTCCAGCATGCGAGTGCAAATTTCCGGGCACTCTAGTGTCCAATCTCCTTTTACCCTCGAGTCGCGAAAGGCAAACTTGCCAATCTAACTCTTCAGGTCCAAGAAGATTGAACAGGGGCAACTGTTGTACCCCAAAATTTGCCCTCCCATTTCCTCATCATTTTCTCATCACAAGACCTTTAAAGATCAAGGTCCAATTAGGGTTTCCTCTGCTCAAGACTTCTCCTTGCACGGTGGACTCAAATTAGGGTTTGTGTTTGCCTAAAGATGTTTTGACCTAAAATGCCTAAGATGACTTTCATGCTTCATATTGGACTCCCAAGTTTACCCATACCAAGTTTCAAGTCTTGATTCCAAGTTTTTCCCAGTCAATTGGACAGTTGACCTAGAAATCAGCTGTATTGGGGAAAAAGTCAACTGTGGCCAATTGACAGTCAAACCTCATGAAATTTGATCCACATCAACATTATGAACTCACATGGACCATTTGATCAAGTTTGAATCACAATTCCCCAAGAAATTTGATCAGATCACCAAAAGGGCAAAATGGTCATTTTTAGGGTTTTGACTGCACAAAGGCAATTTTTGACTGTTTGACCTAGCCAATGGCAAACCAAGCTCACATATGGACTCAAGGACCCCATGGAATTATCTTGACATGTTCATCAAGCTCAAAAGATCCCAAGTACACAAGATTGACAGTTGAATTTCCCAGTCAATTGATCAATTTTGACTGTATACTGAAAAGTCAAACTTTGACTTTTTGGTCAAAATCAAGAGTCAAGATTCATTTTTCATCAAAACATGCCAAATCATGAAACTTGTTCACCAAGAAATCACAAAATGCAAATTAGGGTTTGAAAATGGAATTTTTCATAACTTAGAATTTTTCTAAGTTATGGAAAACCCTAATTTTTTCCCAACTTTGCCCCATCTTTTCACCATGATCCATTTGGATTCAAACAAAAGTCAAAACATGAAAGTTGTAGCTTGTTGCAAAATCTACAACTTTGATTCACAAAGTTTTCTCATTTGAAGCTTGTATCTCAAGTTATGATTTTTTGAATAAGGGCACTAAACCATCTTTTAACTTAGTGAAATTTGACCTATTTTGACAAGGTTTTCTACCCTACTTCAAGGCCACTTTTCATACCCTTCCACTTGGAATTTCAAATTGCATTTCAAAGATGGATTGTAGTACACATTACAAGCTTTCCAAAATGTCCAAGAACTCATCAAACAACCTCATAACTTGAGAGATTCGAATTTCACAAGTTGGCAAAAATTCACTTTTGTTCTTCATCAAAGCATGTTCATAAACTTGGCAAATTTGAATTCAACATGCTTAAGCTACATTGCAGGCCTCTAATCCCATTCTCACTCAATAATTCAATGCATATCCTTTGTGTTCTAACATTATTTTGCTCATTTGGATAATACACACAAAATCAAGCCTAAACTAGAAAAAGCATGTTATCCATTCTTGTAAAGTGATACTTTATGGCAACTTTGCAAATCTATGAGGTACAATGCAGATCTTTGAAGCAAAAAAGCATAGGCATATCCCACTGATCAAGACTCAAAGGTGCAGCATAGATTGAGGCATTGTACTGGCCTAGAAACCAAGTTGACATTTGCTTGCTTCACATAGAAGTAACATCCATAACTTATGCTATCTCTCATATCAGTCAAGGAACACAGCACAAAAGATATCAAACACATTCCATAGACCTCATTGAAGCTTTTGCTCGAGCCATTTGCCTTTCAAACCCTCTCCATCTCAGAATCATCCTCAAACTGCACAAACAGGGGTGCCCCTGCAGTTTGAGTGCAATCTCTCATTCCCTTCAAACATTTCTGTCCAAACCTGTTCCTCTACCTTCCTTACAACATATGCAAGCTATCCATAAGCTAAGGCACGATCTGTAGTTGCTCTAACCACTTCCACCATTTTCACATCTTTAACTTGCAGGTGAAGTTCTATAGCTTGATACAAGAAGGTTCAAGACAAAGTGAGCATTGAAAAAGCATCCCTGGACCTCAAGGAAGCTTTTCCAATCATTACATTGCACTGAAAGTCTCTCATTCTCCATATAGAAGTTCAACTGCACAGGTAAAAGTTTGAATTCGTATCTCTCTTATTAGGCATATTTAGTCTTAAGTTTGTGAAGAAGCAAGGTCCTACTCATAGCCCTGAACATGTACATAGCTTTACTTCTCATTTCTTTTGCCTGAGTAGAGAGAATTTGAGCTCTGAAAATGGTAGAAAAATTAGGTCAGAAAAGAGGGGGAGAGAAATTCTCCCTCATCTTGGAGAGATAGGTCATGTTCTTTATATGGTTAGAACCGTCTCTTCATGCTGAACATTTCTTGTGTTATGAGTTTTTGCTAAAAAGCCAGGAATCAAGAGTTAGAAGGGACTGAACATTGGCGCGCGTTTTTCAAATAACCTGTGCTGGAGGTTGAAGAAGGAGTGAAGTGGGCTGGGCTTGGATTTGTGTTGCTTTTCACACCCCATTTTTTGGTTTACACCCCCCTGAGCCCATTTGTTTATTTTTCAACATTTTTGACTTTTTCTTTTTGGGTTGACTTTGTTTATTTTTTCTCATGCCATTAAAATTTTTAAAATATTTTTTCCATCATTTTTGTATTTATGGCATATTTGTTTGTTTATTTCTTTTATTTATATACAAATATATATATATATATACTATTATTAAAATAAATAGAAAATAATGTAGATACATTTTTATTTTTATTTTTACTCTCTGAAAATATTTCACACAAAAAATACTTTTATTTATTTTATTAAAATATTAAATAAATATTTATTTTGTATAATACTCATTTAGGGTTTAATATATGTATATATACATGTTTATTAATATATTTAAGATAAAAATATAAAATACTTGATTTTCTTCATTTTTATTAATATTTGATACAAAAATACTTTTTTCACAAAATACTTCATTTTATTTTATTTTTGTACATAATAAACAAATAGTAGAATTTAATTAGATAATAATACTTTTTATATAAAAATTAGGGTTTCTTACCCTAAGTTTCAAAATACTAAAAAATAGATACATTTTTATTTTCTTTTTCCTTTTACATAAATATTTTCTCATACACATAAAAAACTTTCCTTTTTTTACATTTCACATATTTATTTTGTTTACATTTAAATTATGCAATTTATTTACCATGCAAATATCCAATTGTTGTAATAATTTAGATTTAAATTCTTGTCAATATCCCCATTTGAACATTTGTACCCCCCTTCCCATATTTGGTTGTGTAATAGTTTAGTAATTTTAATTTCGCACTTTATTGCTTTCTAAATAATGACATGCTAGAATTAGGGTTTGAATGCGAAAGAACGATAAAAAATAGTTTGACCTAATACAAGATAAACAAGCATGAAAATGGACACACAAATCACACTTGCACCCCCTAGGGTATTCCACTTGTTGCCTTCAAATAAATGGGCCATATTGTATGTTGAACATCTTTGGGCAAAGCAAACAGTTTGAGTGATCATAGTCCCTCGATAAAACTTTTCAAAACAAACAAAACAAATGATCAAGTCCCTTAGAGAAATTGCCCAAAGACATTTAACGTCGTTACAATTATGGTCTAAACGATGACCCGCGCCTGTCCCTTTCACATCCTAACACAAGGTTGCCCACCAAATACAATGGTGGTGCAAACTTGTTAAAAGGGTTAAAGTATAGCAATAATCTTTTGAGAAATTTAGGAGTAGATAACCTCTTAGTTACTTGAACCAACTTGCAAAACAAAACACTTGCCTATTTTTCAAACCACACTTCACTACACTTTCCAAACAACTTTCAAAAACAAATGAAAACCTTTTCAAAAGACATACATCTTTGTATACATCCCCACATGGATCATTGCAAAGGTTGCCACCACATTGGCCTCTTTTCAAAACATTTTCAAAACCCACACACTCAAGCACCATTTAAAACAATTGAAAACAAAAGGCAAGTGATCTAAGCAAGTAACTAAGAGCCCATGGATAACCATGGATAGAAAGGGTGCTAATACCTTCCCTTTCTATAATCTACTCCCCGAACCCAAGAAAACATCTCAAAAGGTTTTTGCTGTGCTTTTTAACCTTTCCTTAGGATAAAATAAAAAGTCGGTGGCGACTCTTGCTAACCGCAACATTTGCGAATACAAACGCAAACCTCAAGTCAGTTCTCCCACCGTATCACAGAGTGTAGTATCGAGTATCTCCCAACTTCGGACTGCACCAAAGTCGGTCATCTCACTACCTCTAAAAAGGCTAAGATGGTCAATTAAGGTTCTAAGAGTTCGTTAGTGCTTCACGACATCACTCAGCGGCCCCGTACTCTCCTTGACTGAACTCAAGGGTTACCGGTACTCACAAATATGTCACACTAACATAGCTTACTGCTTCAACCATGTCGGTAGCACAGTTCCCTCACAGTTTTTTTGCTATTTACCTAAGAAGGTGCCCCAAATCCGGGTGTAGGATTTACAACAAACCCAAACAAGGACCCAAAAGATAAATCAATCAAGGCAAGCAAAGCAAGAATATAAAGGTGATCTAAACCCTAAGGTAACCCCACTTTTAAGTTTATCCCCAGCAGAGTCGCCAGTTCTGTGATACGGTGGGAGAACTGACTAGAGGTTTGCGTTTGTATTCGCACTTGTTCGGTTGAGCAAGAGTTGCCATCGACTTTTTATTTTATCCTAAAGGAAAGGTTAAAAAAGCACAGCAAAAACCTTTTGAGATATTTCGTGGGTTCGGGGGGTAGATTATGAAAAGGGAAGGTATTAGCACCCTTTTCATCCATGGTTATCCATGGGCTCTTAGTTACTTGGTTTTTAGATCACTTGCCTTGATTTTTGATTGCTTGAAAATGGTGTGTGTGTGTGTGTGTTTGAAAAATGTTTTTGAAGAAGATGCCTTGTCTTAGGCAACCAATGTATTTGACTCGTGTTTGAGTGTTTTACAAAAGTGTGTATCTTTTTGAAAAGATGTTTCAAAGTGTTTTCGAGAGTTTGTTTTGAAAGTGTTATGGATTGTGGTTTTGAAAAGAAGGCAAGTGTTTTTTGCAAGTTGATCTCAAGTAACTAAGAGTGTTGTCTACCCCTATTGTACTCAAAGGTTTTCTCTATGTTTTCAACCCCTTTTAACAATTTTGTTCCACCATTGAATTTGGTGGGCAATCTTGCGTTTAGGATGTGAACGGGATGGGCGCGGGTCATCGTATGGACCATGAATGCAATGGTGCCAAGTATCTTTGGCAATTTGCTTTGAAGGGACTATGATCATTCCGTTTTAGGCAACTTTCGAAAGCGTCATCGAGGGACTTATGATCATTTGAATTTGTTTTGCCAAAGAGACTCGACGTGCAATCATGGCCCATTTTGGAAGGCAACATGTGGGATTACCCTAGGGGGTGCAAGTGTGATTGTGTATTGATTTCATGTATTTGTCTTGTATTAGGTTATCTAGCGTTTGATTTTATGTACATGCAAACCCTAGGTCTAACCATGGTATAATTGGAAGCGGTAAATTGCAAGAATTTAAAGTCTACGCTATTACAAATAGTATCCGGGAGTGGGGGTACAAATTTACAAATGGGGATGAGACTTTAGGAATATAGTGTCCAATAATTTACAACCAAACCGAATTGCGTACGCAATGTAAACAATGTATAGTAACATATAAGAATAGCAATTGTATGTGTATCATATAAAGTGTATTGTGTAGGTGTACGTGTAAGTGTATATGTGTATGTAATTATTTACAGGTTAAGAAATGTGAATTTGAATGTAAAGATTGAGTATTGTATTTGTTCAAATGAAAAGAATTAAATGTTTATTTAATTAATCTTTGTAGTCTTGTATATTTCTTTAATATGTACAAAAAAGAATATTTTAATTAAATGTAAGAAAAAAAATGTTTTAAATTTTAATTATATTGTGTATATTAAAAAATGTATTTGTCTTGATTATGTACAAAGAAAGTATTTTTAGAAACAAAAGAAAAGTATTATCTTAAGAAAAATTAATATTCAATGTATAAAAATTTAAAGAAAATGTAAGTTTAATTGTAAAGAAAAATATTAGTTTCTATATAAAATTTAATTATGATATATATATGAAAAAGTATTGTTAGTAAGAAAATTTGATGTAAAAAATGTTATGTTAACTTATTTAACAAAAGAAAATGAAAAATGTTTTATACTAAAAAAAAGGTTTGGAAATTTGAATGGGCCTTTGGGAGCCTTATGGTCCATATGTAATTTGATCAGAAACCAAAAAAAAAGGGGGGGGGGGGGGTGTCAACGCGTTTGGTGCTTAAGGCTGTAAGGCCCATGTACAACAAGCGTTTTTAGGGTTTGATGACTTTGCGTTCAGTTGGGAAAGGCTTAGGTTTTTGTAACAACAACGGTGCCGTTCTTCGTTTCACTTCGTCTTCTCCGATTATCTTCTGAATACAACTCCCTCTGCCTAGCCACCAGCGCCATCACCAATCCTTCTCCCTCCATGGAATGCTCGATTCATGACAAGCAAAGGTAATCTTGATTTTTAGGTTTTTATACTTGTATGATTAGTTCTTTCTTTATTCTGGCCCTTAGATTAATACTTGATGTTGTTTGTTTATGTGAGATGTGCGTGAAGGGAAAAAGAGAGAGACACTACCTTAACCTTTGGAGACGGAGGAGGAGGCGGACTTGGAGGTGCTGTGGCGGCTAAAGGCGAGGGGAGCTAGCTTTGCTTTTGCTGGTTGTTCGTTTGACTTGGTTGATGGCCTTTGCTGTTTGATACTTTACTTGTTTATGCAGAGTATGGCCTTGGTCAGGTTTTCTGGTTAGGCTTTGAATGTTTATGGTTTCTGGCTCTTACTCAGGGCCTTAGGGGCTTTGGCTTGACAGGTTTAATGCTTGTTGGTAAGGCTTATGCAGGTCTTGCCTTTTGGTGAGGTTTGGAGGCAGCTCTTGTATATTTTGATACAATTTTTTTGTTCTTTTGTCTTTCTGCCCCCTGGTACTGTGTTATTACAGTTGTTTTATATCTTTTCTTTCTCAAGCCTCAAAGCCAGTAAGCCTGCAAAACCTGCTTTTCTCTCTTCTTTCTCTCTCCAGTACACTTCAAAATATTAAAATATGTTATGTGTGTACTTTATTCTGAAAGGGCAGCATTGGGAAATGATGAGAAGCTTGCTTGCATTACATGTTTACTCTGCATATTTGTCTCTTTTCTTCCAGATTTTGTGCTTCTTGATATCTTTCCAAATCTTCTTTTTGACAGCTTTGAGTAGCCTTGTACTTGTTTGACATCTTTGACAGTTTGTTGGACAGTTTGGAATTTGTGATTCAGTTTGGACTTTGTAGTTTGATTTGGACTTTGCATCATGCTGTTTGAGACTTGAACTATGCAGTTTGACAATTTTGACTTGTGAATTTCAACTTTGTGCATTCATGATTAGCAAATAAATATTCATCCCTCTTTGTGAACCGGGAGAAATCCCGTGATTTGCAGAGAGATCTAACTGATCCCAATCAGTTGCCCTTAATGATGAACTTTATTTTTATCTGTCTCTTTTATTTATTTATCTGCTATTGACCTTTCTTTCTCTTATTTGTTTTTGTAGATAAAATTCCATGGAGCACTGGAGCAATGGGCGGAAGATGAAGACTTAAGAATTTTCTTAGGATAATTTTGTTTCAATTTTAATTATTGTAATCATTATTAGAATACTTTGTAAATAAATACAGTACTCGAATAAAAATTGTAACAAATAATTAAAGATGAATAAAATCCAATCTTTTATCATTTAATTCCTTTCCTTCCTTTTCAATTATTTATTTATTATTTATAGTTCTTTAAATTAAAATAACTTAAAATTAAATTCCAGCTATTTAATCTTTAGAATAATAAATAATTAACTAAACATTGATTCAGCGTTGATCAATTAATAAACTTGGCGCTTCCAACATCCAAAGCAAAGCACAGTCAAACACAACAACTGATCAGACGCATTCCCCTTTTTACTGATTTTTACCAAACACTGCAAATTCAAACTGAATGTATCCTTTTACTGGTTCAGTCAAACAAACGTGAATCCAAATGCATTCTTTTACTGATTAAGTCAAACAATGCGAATTCAAACCAAATCTCGGAATAACTTGCAAAGCACCGTAGAATTAAATCTTTCTGAAGAACCGCGCATGAACAACCCTAATTCCTGATTAAATGCCAAAGAAGCGTTCGCCTGATCGAAGTTGAGCCAAAATCAACCAAAACCCTAAGCCAACTGTTTGAAACATTCTAAAGCCCTGAAAATCAGTAAAACCCTAATTTTGTCTGACTGGCGAGAAAAGTCTGTTTGACCGATTCTTGAGCCAGTTTGAAAAATCAGGAAACGCCTGAAGCTGTGATTTCTTGAGGAAAAATGCGAGGGCAAATTTTGGGGTACAACAGCAAGTATCTAAGAGCCCATGGATAACCATGGATAGAAAGGGTGCTAACACCTTCCCTTTCTATAAATCTACCTCCCGAACCGAGAGCAATCTCATAAGGATTTTTTCTGTGCTTTTGTCCTTTCCATGTTGGAGAAAATAAAAGACGGTGGCGACTCTTACTTCCGCGACATTTCGCGAACCAGCGTTAAACAGTCAGTTCCAGATCCACCGATCACAGAACTGGTGACTCTGCTGGGGAATTAATTTTAAAGTGAGGTGTACCTTAGGACTAAGATCACTTGTGTTTTCAATTGTCTGAATTGTTTGCTTTAAATTGTGGGTACTGTCTTGGGAGTTCTATAGATCCTAACCCGGATCTGGGGATACCTTCTTAGAAAGTAGCAACAAGGCTGTGAGGGAACTGTGCGGGGTATACCGACATGGTTGAAACAGTCTGCTACGTTGATGTGGCACTTTGGTGTGTACCGGTAACCCTTGAGTTCAGTCAAGGAGAGTACGGGGCCTCCATGTGGTGTCATGAAGCATCAACTGACCTTAGGAACCTTAATTGAACCATCTTGGCCTCTTTAGGGTAGTGAGATAACTGACTTTGGTGCAGTCCGAGGTTGGTTGATACTCGATACTACACTCAATTGAGGGTTGCTTTCCTGGAATATTTCGGTCGCCAGTTCAGTGGCTAAATCGAAACGATGAACAATGAAAGCATTCCAGTGATATTGGGACCCTTAGAACCCGGTTTCTTCTGATAGGACAGGTTGATCCCACCAACTTCAAGAGGGTAATACCCAGACCCCATGCAGGCCTAAATTCTAAGGGCTTTTCTTGTGTGACTTGTGTGCCTTATCATGTTTGCCTTTGTAAATATTTGTGGTGTGTTTAATCATAGCATCATGACATCATACAGCATCATATGCATTGGCTAACCATTTCAGGGGTTCGAATCTTCATCTTTGTTCTTGTTTTGTAGGATATGGAAACTGTTCGCAAAAAGACAATTCAGATCAGCCTTGTAAGGATCCCTCCTCAGCTTAAGGAGCTCATATCCAGGATTCCCGAGAGCTCTTCATTCAGTGAAAGACATGGGAGACTCATCAGCTTGGTCAACACCAACATTGAGAAAGATATGATAAAGGTCCTGTTCCAGTTCTTTGACCCTCTGCATCACTGTTTCACTTTCCTGGATTATCAACTGGTACCTACATTGGAGGAGTTCTCCCGGCTTCTGAAGATCCCTATCCTTGATCAACTACCCTATAACGGTACGGAAAAGGAACCCAAGCTTGAAGAGATTGCTAAAGCCTTACACCTACAACTATCTGACCTCAAGGGACATTGGGAAGTTAGAAGTGGTATCAAAGGGTTCTTAGCCAAGTTTCCGTTTGAGAAGGCCCAAGAATGTTGGAACTCCCTTGACCTGCAAGCTTTTGAAGAAGTGGTGGCCCTCCTTGTCTATGGTTTGGTGTTGTTCCCTAATCCAGATCAGCTTATAGATATCAGTGCTGTCCAGATCTTCATGTCCAGGAATCCTATACCTACGTTGTTGGGGGACATCCTTTACTCATGTTACACTCGAACCATGAGAAAAGAGGTGTTCTTATGTGCTACACTCCTCTCCTGGGAAGGTAGTTTATTTCACACCTTCCGCAATCAGTTTTGAAGAACGAGCGGGGTTTGAGATGGTCACAACGGTTGATGACTCTTACACATGCTGATATACATTGGTGCTCTCGGTCCAGAGAGGATGTCACTATCATTGATCGTTGTGGGGAGTACCCTAATGTTCCTTTACTTGGAATCAGAGGAGGTATTACTTATAACCCGTGCCTGGCTTGGAGACAGTTTGGTTATGCTCGGAGGGACGGCCCTCATGACATGTTAATTCCTGACATAATTTTTGACTTCGACAATGATGCACAAGGACTTCGCCAGAGATTTATCAGAGCTTGGAGGATGCCAAGTAGGATAGACAGCAAGACCCTGGGGCACAGGAATTCCATCCCGTTGGAACCTTATCTCAAGTGGGTACGAGCCCGCTCCCAGAAGTTAGTAATGCCTTATCCTCATGTTCTCCCTATGATCAAAGAGCCAGTATTGGAAGGAGAGGTGTCCTACACCATTCAACATCCTGACATGCCCACGTCTTGGGAAGAGATGCAGAAGAGCTGGATCCAGCTTAAGGAAGAACGGAATTCTCTTGAGACCAGTCTACATGCCAGTGAGAAGAAGGTCTTGGAACTCACCCGCTTATTGCACGAGGAGAGGAATCTCAACACCTACATTGCTCCAAAGAGGATGCGTAGTTTCTTTTGGGATTGATTTGCTTTGTAATGTTTTGCCCATGAGGCTTTGATGTACCAAACAATTATTTCCTTAATGACAACGTGTGTTCCTTTTTGTCTACAACAAATTTGAATTTTCGAACCCTTGAATGCATTGCATAAACACATATCATTCATCATGTGCATAGCAGGTACTCTTCTTTTCAGGTTGCTTACCGTTCTTCGCTGTTTATTTCAGCATCATGAACCCTGAATCATCTACCGAGCTGTCTATCAAGGCCTTTCAGGCGCAGAACGCACAATTTCAGGAGCTGATCATGGGTTTGGCTCAAGGTCAAGAAGAGCTGAAGGCTTTGCTCCTGAAGAAGGAGAAGAAGAAGAAGAGAACTGTCCTTTTCAACTCGGGCCGGAGGTTTGGTAACACTCTGCAGAATGAGGAAGCTGGTTCTTCTGTAGGCAAAGATAGTCCCCAAGGGGGAAGGGCTCCAAGTCCGGTGGTCTCTGACAACGAGACTGATTTTAATGAGGAACAGTACCCTCCGGCTGAAGACAGATACAAGCAGTTGGAAGACCGTCTGAACGCCATGGAAATTCAACAAGTGCCTGGTTTGGATTTCGGAGACTTGGGTTTATCTTCTGGTGTGATCATCCCTCACAAGTTTAAAGCACCATCTTTCACCAAGTATGACGGGGCGCCTTGCCCTAAGCTACACCTCAGATCTTATGTGCGGAAGATTCAGCCGTATACAGTGGATAAGAACTTGTGGATCCACTTCTTCCAGGAGAGTCTTTCAGGGACTCATCTCGAATGGTTCTATCAGCTGGATGGGACCAAAGTTCGTAACTGGGAGGAGTTGGCTACTGCTTTTTACAAGCAGTATCAATATAACGCCGACCTTGCTCCTACACGTACCCAACTCCAGGGTATGTCGCTAGGATCAGGCGAAGGTTTTAAAGAGTATGCGCATAAGTGGAGGGACCTGGCTGGCAGGGTGCAGCCTCCGTTAATAGACCGTGAGTTAGTGGATATGTTCTTGGGGACCCTCTCCGGGCCGTTCTTTAATCATCTTATCGGTAATTCATCTGTAGGGTTCACAGACCTTATCCTAACTGGGGAAAGGATAGAGTCTGGCATGAAGTCCGGAAAGATTCAGAAAGGTGTATCTTCAAGTTCTGAGAAGAAACCTTTTAAGAAGGAGGCCAGTGCTGTGTATGGGCCTAGGAGGCAAGATAAACCAGAGTGCCGCCAATCTGTCAATGCGATGGTGATTGCTAAACCTGCTGCCGCTCCTCGGCAAACCAATCAACAAAGGGCTGAGAGACCCAGAAGAGAATTTACCCGGCTGAGTATGACCCTATCACAAATCCTGCCGCAACTGCTATCAACCAACTTAGTGACTGTCAGAGAGGCTCCAAAGGTCGTGAATACTGCCTCTCCTAAATATAATCCAAATGCCCGCTGTGCTTATCACTCCAATAGCCCGGGGCATTCTACTGATGATTGCTGGGCCCTGAGAAATAAGGTGCAAGACCTTATTGATGCGAAGGAGATACAATTTGAGGCGCCTGAGAGGCCAAATGTTGTGACTGCTCCTATGCCCCAGCATGGAGTAAATGCCGTTGATGAAGACTTGTATGCCGTTTCTGTGAATGATGTAGCTACTCCTCTGTTAACTGTTAAGAGGAACCTGTTGCTAGCCGGTTTATTTCCGGGTTGTAGCAAAGGTTGCCTTTTGTGTGCTGTTTCCCTTACTGGTTGTCCGTTGCTGAAGTTAGGCATCCAAAGCCTGATGGATAGCAAGGAGATTCTGTTCAAGAAGACCGCCGTTCCTTTTGTTCCTGTGGAAGAAGTATCTGTCGTTACAATTTTCAACAATCCAATCAAGGCTCCCCCGAGGAAGCCAGTTAAAATCATGATTGTTGCACCCATTGTTATTACTGTTCCGGGCCCCCTCCCCTATGAATCTGATAAGGCTGTCCCATGGCACTATGGGGCAGATGTGTATGTACTTGGAATAAAGCAAGAGTTCAACACCGGTACCAGCATGAGCAATATTACCGGTCCAGCCAAAGTAACCCGCAGTGGCAGGCTCTTCTCGCCTGACATTGCACCACCAGCTATTCGAAGACCTCTCATAATAACGCCTGCAAGTGCGCCTGTTGCTACTTCTGATCCAATTACTTCCCCTGCTGCCGAGTCATCTAATGCTCGGGGCAAAGGGATTGAAGATGAGCCTGCCCGGATGGAGGCACCAAAGTCTGTGAATGTTGAAGCCTCCCAGCAAGAGATGGAGGAAATTCTTAAGATAATCAAAAAGAGCGACTTCAATGTCGTTGAGCAGTTGGGGCATACACCCTCCAAGATCTCTATGCTCTCATTGCTGCTGTGCTCAGAGGCCCATGCTAAGGCCCTGATTTCATTTCTAAAGACGGCTCATGTGCCACAAGAGACCTCTGCAGACCAGTTTACTGATTGCGTAGCCAATTTGACTGCTGACAATGGTTTGGGTTTCTCGGATGCTGATCTTACCGCCAAAGGAAAGAACCACAATGATGCCCTGCATGTCTCCATTGAATGCAGGGGCACTACTCTTGCTCACGTGTTGGTGGACACCGGTTCTTCCCTGAATGTGTTACCCAAAAAGGCCTTAGACCGGTTGGATTGTGAGGGCCTGGAGTTGAAACCTAGCAACATCATTGTTCGAGCCTTTGACGGATCGAAGAGGATGGTTCATGGAGAAGTAGACATTCCTATTCGTGTGGGTTCTCAAGTATTCGACTCAACTTTCTATGCGATGGATATTCGTCCATCTTATTCCTGTTTACTGGGTCGACCTTGGATTCACAAAGCTGGGGCAGTGACCTCTACTCTACACCAGAAGCTCAAGTACCCCGTCAGAGGGAAGATTGTCAATGTGCAGGGAGAGGAGGAGTATATGGTTAGTCACTTGAATTCCTTCCGGTATATTGAGATGGACGGGGAGTTTATTGAAACCCCCTTTCAACATTTTGAAGAGGTACCTCCAACATTGGCAGCAGCAGAAATAGTGGTTGAAGAGGACTTTCCTTTGAAGATGGCTTCCTTGAAGGACGCCCGGGCTGTAATCGAGAAAGGTGAATGTGCTAACTGGGGCAGGCTCCCTGATTTCACCCCTAAAACTGACAAGTTTGGACTGGGTTTTACTGCAGAGGCTCAGAGGGATGTGCGCAAAGCTAGAATCGGAAGACCTCATGTGCTCATCACCAATCCAGGAGTGAATGTTATTGGGGAAGAAGACGAAGTGGAAGAATCAGAGTTCGATAGCTGGATCTACCCGACGACTGACGGTGGATTGAACAATTGGACCACCAAAGATCATACTCCTGTTACTTTTGTTACGCAGTAATGAATTCCTTTGTTTTTGTTATTTGTAATAAACAATGAATTGAGACTTTATGGCCCGGTGCCTTACCCGGGGCACCGTTGGCTTCATTTGTGAGGGCTTATAACTGTCATTTACATATATCATGAATAAAGATCTTGGACGTTTTTTCGCATTTCAAATCTTGTGCTCCTTTTCTTTCTTTCTTTCTTTATATATTGCAAAGCAGCTGTATTTACACACACTCGCTCATACAGGTTTCAATCCACTCTGGATCTCACTGGTAACGACTCTGCTACTGCCAGTTATGACTTCGAAAATCTGATCAACTTAGCCGAAGAAGAAGGTGAAGATGATTGTGAAGTGCCTGGCGAACTTGCAAGACTGTTACTCCAGGAAGAGAGGGAAATTCAACCACATGAAGAGCCAGTGGAAACAATAAATCTGGGTACTGAGACAGACAGAAAGGAGGTTAAGATTGGTGCCAATCTGGAGCTCAGCGTAAAACAACGATTGACCCAGATGTTACATGATTATGTGGAGATCTTTGCCTGGTCCTACGAAGACATGCCTGGGTTGGATACCGACATTGTGGTCCATCATTTGCCTACCAAGGAAGACTGCCCTCCGGTTAAGCAAAAGGTTCGTCGTATGCGTCCAGAGATGTCTGAGAAGATCAAAGCTGAGGTTATGAAACAATTTGATGCCGGGTTTCTTGCAGTGACTTCTTACCCTCAGTGGGTTGCCAATGTGGTGTCGGTACCGAAGAAGGATGGTAAGGTCAGAATGTGTGTTGACTACAGGGATCTGAACAGGGCTAGCCCCAAGGATGACTTCCCCTACCTCACATTGACGTTCTGGTTGACAATACTGCTCAGCACAAGGTGTTCTCTTTCATGGATGGTTTTTCAGGGTATAATCAGATCAAGATGGCTCCTGAAGACATGGAGAAGACTAACTTTGTTACTCAGTGAGGCACCTTCTGCTACAAGGTCATGCCGTTCGGGTTGAAAAATGCTGGGGCAACCTACCAACGTGCCATGGTTGCTTTATTTCATGACATGATCCATCATGAGATCGAAGTGTATGTCGACGATATGATTGCAAGGTCCCAAACTGAGGAAGAACACCTTGATCATCTGCAGAAATTGTTTGACCGTCTGAAGTTGTACAAGCTGAGGTTGAACCCGAACAAGTGCACCTTCGGGGTAAGATCTGGAAAGTTGCTAGGCTTCGTCGTAAGTGATAAGGGTATTCAAGTGGACCCTGCCAAGGTTAAAGCTATTCAAGAGATGCCAGTTCCTAAGACAGAGAAAGAGGTCAGAGGCTTTTTAGGACGCCTGAATTATATTGCCCGGTTCATCTCGCATCTAACCGCTATCTGTGAACCAATCTTCAAGCTGCTGAAGAAAGATCAGGTAGTACGTTGGAATGATGAATGTCAGGCCGCTTTTGACAGAATCAAAGAGTATCTCCAAGAACCACCCATCCTTATGCCAACGGTTGAAGGGAGACCTCTAATACTATATCTGACAGTACTTGACAACTCAATGGGGTGTGTGCTGGGCCAGCATGACGAGTCTGGCCGAAAAGAGCATGCCATTTATTACCTTAGCAAAAAGTTTACCGACTGTGAGACCCGATACTCACTACTCGAGAAAACTTGCTGCGCTTTGGTATGGGCTGCTCGCCGGCTGAGACAGTATATGCTAACTCACACTACCTTGTTGATCTCTAAGATGGATCCAATAAAGTACATATTTGAAAAGCCTGCTCTGTCTGGGAGAATAGCAAGATGGCAAATGATCTTGACAGAATACGACATCCAGTACACGACTCAGAAAGCGATCAAAGGAAGTGTATTGGCAGACCACTTGGCACACCAGGCAGTGGACGACTATCAGTCAATGAACTTCGAGTTTCCGGACGAGAGCATCATGATTGTGACTGATTGTGAAGTACCTGGACCGGATGAAGGACCTGAGGAAGGATCCCGATGGTCTATGCACTTTGACGGAGCCTCCAACGCTTTGGGTAACGGTATCGGCGCTGTGATAATATCCCCTCAAGGCACTCATACTCCACTCACTGCCCGGCTGTGTTTCAACTGCACCAACAACATGGCGTAGTATGAGGCATGCATCATGGGACTTCAAGTTGCGATTGACTTAAGGATCAAGTTTCTGAGTGTCTTCGGAGATTCCTCTCTCGTGATCAATCAGATCAAAGGCGAGTAGGATACGAAACATACGAACCTTATTCCTTACAAAGAATGTGTGTTGACATTGATTCCCCATTTCACAGAGATAACTTTTGAACATTTCCCAAGAGAGGAAAATCAGCTGGCAGACGCGTTAGCTACGATGTCTTCTATGTTCAAGGTCAAATGGGACAATGAGGCTCCCCGGGTCATCATCTGGAAACTGGACGAACCGGCATACTGTTGTGATCTTGAGGCTGAGGTAGTGACTGAGAAACCTTGGTACCATGAGGTGAAAAGATACTTGGAAGCTCAAGAATACCCTGAAGGTGCATCTATCAACGATAAGAAGTTTCTGAGAAGGTTCACAGCGAAGTTCTTCCTCAGCAATGGCATTCTGTACAAGCGAAACCATGATTCGACCTTACTGCGTTGTGTGGATAAGACTGAAGCAGAAAGGATCATGGCGGAGCTACATGAAGGTACTTTCGGAACGCATTCCAGTGGACATACCATGGCAAAGAAGATCCTTCGGGCAGGATATTACTGGTCCACCATAGAAGCCGACTGTTACCAACATTCTCGGACATGTCACAAATGCCAGATTTATGCAGATAAGGTGCACGTTCCTCCAGTTCCTCTGAATGTCTTGAATGCACCTTGGCCTTTTGCAATGTGGGGCATAGATATGATCGGCGAGATTAAACCTACGGCATCCAATGGACATCGCTTCATCCTGGTGGCGATTGATTACTTCACGAAGTGGGTTGAAGCAGCTTCCTACGCCACAGTAACCAAGAACGTTGTGGCACGGTTCATTCGGCATAACCTGATCTGTCGATACGGCGTCCCTGAAAGGATCATTACGGACAACGAAACCAATCTTAATAACAAAATGATCACTGAGCTCTGCGAGCAATTCAAGATACAGCACCACAACTCTTCTCCTTACCGACCGAAGATGAATGGGGCTGTAGAAGCAGCGAATAAGAATATCAAGAAAATTGTGCAGAAGATGACAGTGACCTATAAAGATTGGCACGAGATGTTACCGTTCGCTCTTCACGGGTACCGTACCTCAGCAAGGACGTCAACTGGGGCAACTCCCTTCTCCTTGGTCTACGGTATGGAGGCAGTCTTACCGATCGAAGTGCAGATACCCTCTCTCCGGATAATGAAGGATGCAGATCTGAGCGAAGATGATTGGATCCAGACACGACTTGATCAGTTAAATCTAATTAATGAAAAGAGACTTGCTGCTATTTGTCATGGTCAGACGTATCAAAAACGGATGATCAGAGCATTTAACAAAAAGGTCAGACCACAAGAATATCAAGTTAGGGATCTGGTAATCAAACGTATCATCCTTCCTCAGAGTGATCCAAGGGGCAAATGGACCCCTACATACGAAGGCCCATTTGTGGTTAAACATATGTTCTCAGGAGGAGCCATGATCCTAACCACCATGGATGGTGACGACCTTCCTCACCCCGCCAATGCAGACATAGTAAAAAGATACTACGCATGATAAACGACCCGCTAGGTTGACATACCTAGGCAAAAATTAGGGCTTCCCGGCGAACCAAAAGGGTTCGTGCAAAATGAGGGATGAAATGAAAAAAATCTGTACACCCGGCAAGTCGAAAACCTGAAAAGGCGGCTTGGGCAAAAATGGGTATCCCGGTGGACTGAAAACCCGAAAGGGCGGTCCAGGCAAAAGTTAGGGATTAAAGCGTAATACTATGTCTCATTGGATCACTTGGCATCCAGAATCCGGTATCAACATCAAGTTCAGACGACATCAATCAATCAGCTTCATCTTCAGCTAGGTCATCAAGTGATGAGACGCTCGAAGATATAAAGGCGATAGCAGAATTGAAATCCAGTGGGATTATTCTTTTCACATAGCTGTTTTGTTTTCCCTTTGTACAAATTGTATAAACTCTTATTCGGCGGCGTTCTCTTACTAGGACGTCAGCCTCTTGTACATAAAACGCCTATTTACAGGCAAATTCAAAAATCAATACAAATTCATTTTTCAGTTAAAATTGCCAATTGTTTTTCCTTTTCTGTTTTGTTTTGCGAAGAACGTCCAAGGTTCAATTTGTGATATATGCATTTGACAATAATTACTAACTCATAAATGTTTGCATACGAAACAAAGGATTAATTACATGTAACATTAGAAGCAGGGGCAATAATGAGTGGTCTAAGCGATCTAATTGTTCGGTCCACCAAGGTACCAAGGTAAGTTCAGCCGAATAACATAACCAATATACCTTAATTTCCCAGAGAGTGAGCCAGCAAATCAATGCATTCTCCCCAAGCAAAGTTATACTATCAGCCTTAAGGAAGTTGGGTATCCTCCAGCAGATCTCAATATTCCCCAGCACATCATACGAACGTTCTTAACAAGCATCCCCGGCAGTCGTAATCTAAGATTGTTCCCTGGCGGTATACCAGGCATTTAGCGGAGCAACTTCCCCAGCATATCAAATTAATTTCCCCCAGGAGAGTCCAATCCAGATTTCCTCAGGGAAGTTTGAATCCATCTCCCCAGCAGGAGGCTTATCCCCAGTAGATTCTGGAAGCTTCCCCCCTGCAGAACACGAACGCGTCTCCCGGCTTTATTCAAAAGTTATTTCCCCACCAGGATATAACTGGGTTATCCTCAGCCAATAACCACGGGAAGATCGTCCTCGGCGAAGTCTTCCTATCCCCAACGAAGTCTATTAACTCCCAACATAACTTAACGACGGTATCCCCAGCGAAGTTACCATCAACATCTCAACAGAGTACCTCTCTTCCCACAAAGTTTTGTTCCCCAGCAAGATCGCTAGAGTAATTTTCTCCCTGCAGAGTAATCCATTCGCCAAGTTTATCCCCCGACGGAGTTATCTTCTCCTAACGGTATTCTTGCAACCATCACTCCCCAGTGGAAACAGAAACTCTCCATCAGCCCAGGATTTTAACTCTCGGCACCCGTCAAGGATTTATTTTCCTAAGACGAAAACATACATTCATAAACATCACATACATGCATAAACGCATCATATCTTACAATCTCATTTATGTTGAGAACATCATCGCTTGATCCATATCATGCATTGCATATGACTGACCTTTACCTTTCAGGAAAGATCCAGTTAAGTTCTCAGCTATGTCCAAGACCTCCTCTGGTTCAGTTAAATCGATTCCTAAAGATTTTTCTGATGCCGATCCAGTTGAAGTTAGTCCAAGACTTTCGTCTGGTTCAGTTAAATCGACCCTAAGATTTTTCTGATTCTTATCCAGTCAAAGATATTCCAAGACTTTCGTCTGGTTCAGTTAAATCGATTCTAAGATTTTCCTGATTCTTATCCAGTCAAAGTTAATCCAAGACCTTCTCTGGTTCAGTCAGATCGACCCTAAGATCTCCCTGATTCTTATTCCAGTTGAAGATATTCCAAGACTTTCGTCTGGTTCAGTTAAATCGATTCTAAATTTTTTCTGATTCTTATCCAGTCAAAGATATTCCAAGACTTTCGTCTGGTTCAGTTAAATCGACCCTAAGATTTTTCTGATTCTTATCCAGTCAAAGATATTCCAAGACTTTCGTCCGGTTCAGTTAAATCGACCCTAAGATTTTTCTGATTCTTATCCAGTCAAAGTTAATCCAAGACCTTGCCTGGTTCAGTTAAATCGACTCCTAAAGATTTTTCTGATGCCGAACCAGTCAAAGGCCTTCTCTGGTCCAGTTAAATCGATTCCTAAAGATTTTCCTGATGAAGACTCAGTAGAAGACATCCCAGATTCTCTCATCGTTACTGTTGAGGTAGTAATCGCCCCAGATTCTCTCATCGTTACTGTTGAGGTAGTAATCGCCCCAGATTCTCTCATCGTTACTGTTGAGGTAGTAATCGCCCAAGGTTCTCTCATCGTTACTGTTGAGGTAGTAATCGCCCAAGGTTCTCTCATCGTTACTGTTGAGGTAGTAATCGCCCAAAGGTTCTCTCATCGTCCTGTTGAGGTAGTAACCATCCCTGATTCATTCATCACCTTTTTTGAAGCTCCAGACTCGATTCCTGTATCTCGCCAGGGCACGTCTGAAGAGTTCAAAGATTCGATACCTGTATTCAGCCAGGGCGCGTCTATATAAAGAATTTTAAGGTCAATTCCTGTAACAGGCCAGGTAATTATCTTTCTTTTTTCAGGTACGCAAGTTCTCGCTATGGAAACTCTTACGCGATCGACACCCAGATGGCATCTATAAGCCCATCTACATCTATCCATCACCTCTCAACATGGCATCTATAAGCCCATCTTCCTATCCATCAATCTCCAAATGGAATTTGTAAGCCCATTCCCCGCATCATACTGCTGACACTTTACTATGTGAGTGCAAATTTCTGGGCACTCTAGTGTTCAATCATCTTCCACCTTCGGATTACGAAAGGCATGTCAGCCAATCTACATCCTCAGGTCTAAGAAGATTGAACAGGGGCAACTGTTGCACCCCAAAATTTGCCCTCCCATATTCTCCAAGATTTGCTGAGAGCATGCTTCAAAATCTCCCAAAGGTTGCATAGTCCAAAGGCCTCCTAACAGTAAAAAATTAGGGTTTTGGTGCTGGCAAAGAAATTGAAGCTTCCAAGGGTCCAATCAAGTCCCACATGCCTATAAACATTGTCAAGCATCCATATGCCAAGTTTCAAGACTTACAGCATAAAATTGCACAGTCAAAAACCCTAATGGCTCAACAGTCAACTGCAGGGGCAAAATGGTCATTTGACAGTCAAAAGTCAAAATTTTTGGTCAACATCTTATTTTGAAGCCACAAACATCATTTGATCAATTCTTGATCATGATTCTCAAGGCATGGCTCAAAAAGTCTCAAGATGCAAAAGTTTCTATTTTTGGACAGTTGAAAAAGTCAACTGCAAATTGACCAGGGCATAACTTCCACATGGTTTATCATAAAAATTCCATCCAAAGCTCATTTTGAAGAGAATGACATTTCCTACAACTAATCTTCATACTTCAAGTCCAAGAAAATCTCTCACAAAAAGTTATAAATCTCAACATTATAGGTCATTTTCAAAAGTCAACAAAAAGGCACTTTAAGTCAAAGACCATAACTTGATATTGGTAAATCAAAATGACATGGGACCAAAGGCATTGGTTAGAGAACTTCAAGAAATTTCCAAAATGTCCAAGAACATGATCAAATCTTAAATATTGAGCAAGATATGCCTTGTGGAAGTTGGGAAATTTTTGGGAATTTTGAAAAGTCAACTTTGCTTCAAAAGCCTCAAAATTGCTAATGGGCCTCAATTTCTTCCATGAATCATCACCCAAAAGCTATGCACGACCCATTAAGCTAAAAGGGAGTTATTTTCTTATTTTTAATTAATTAATTGAGTTTTTAATCCTATTAATTCATTTAATTAAAATTAATTATGAAAAAATACTCAAATAAAAGTCTTGAATCTTTTGGTGCAGCATATTCACTCATCATGACCTAGAGATTTCGTGTACCACATCAAGAGGCAAGATCTTCCAAAATAGGCAAGTTCTCATGGCAAAAAAAGATTGAAAAAGATCATGAAAATCAAATATTGAAAAGCATTAAAACATGGATTTTGGGACAGTTTTTCTAACCTAAATCATTCACATACATAAGCATAACATAACCCTAATACCAAGAACACAGAAGCTGCGCCTCAAACACAAGAACAACTTTGCATTTTTTTCCTAAAAATCTCAAAACTGAAAACCTAGCTAGAGCATAATTCAAGACTGCAAAACCATTCCACTACACTCTTGACACTACCAGGGAGCTTTTCCAATCAAAATCACGCCTCCATACTCAAGGAATTGGTAGATAGAAGCTTGACTTTTCTTTAAAATTTTCATATTCGTGTTTTCATTTTCATACATTATCAATGACTTTTAATGATTGATTTATACTAATATGAGCATTCTGAAACTATTGGTGTTATTTGATTGAACTAAGGACGCCTGTATGCAAAGTTACCATGAAAGCTGCTTAGGGTTTCAGAGCTCCAATTTTGGGGTTTCATTCATCTGGAAAAATTGGACCATAAGACCAATACCATTGAAACCAGGACCTTCCAACGAATAGAAACTAACCATCGCGCCCTTTTTCTTTTTCACTATATGTTGTTCGCTATTTTTTGCAGGTTTGACTTAGTGGGGGTTTAAAACCCCCGCTATCTATTTTATTTACAGGGAAAAAAGGAGGACGAAGCTTAGGTGTCCACGCGTGAATGGGTGGTTCAGATCCCGGCGCGCGAATTTTTGATTAACACCACTAATGAACGCTTTTGCATATTATATTTCTTAATTATCCAAATAACAGATGCGCGCGTTGGTTCAGTTGGCAATTGAAGTGGCACGCAGGTATTGGGACCTGGGTACGATTCCCAGGTCCCCTTGTATATTTCATAATTTTTTCTCTAACAAGTTCCAGCGCTGCACTCATCCAGTGGTCCACCAAACGCCTTGCCTGCTTGCCTGCCAAGTGTCCCCAGGGATCCATCCAAAGGCCAGGATGTGCTGACTACCATGTACGCTAGTCAACTATCCTACATACGCGCTGGAAAGTCAAGGCAGGCCCTTGCATTCTTGGGCTAAATTACTTCAACAACACCTCCATAATTGGGCCAGAAACCCCTCTTGTTTGTATTTTCTTTCCCTCTTTTTATTCTCTTTTATTTATTTTAATTGTTTTAATTAATTCACCAAAATAATAACATAAAACCAAAAAAAATCAGAAAAGTCAAAAATAAAATATGTTTATTTAATTTTTAATTCATTAATAGTTTTTGTGAATAAATTTTAATAATCAAATTAGTTAATTTTAGGTTTTCAACTTTAATTTTTTTTTCTTTCTCTTTCTTAAATAAACTAAAAAAAATGTAGAAATTAGGGTTTGTCACATTTTCATCCTTTTTCTTAAATAAATAAATAATTCCTATCATTATTATTATTAACTAATTTTGTAAATACTCTTGTAATTAAACAATTAGTAAATTAGGTTTAAACTTAAATATTTTTCTTTAACAAATTAAAAATAGTGTAGAATTAGGATTTCTAATTTCAATTAATTCTCTTTATTTCCATTAAATACAAAAAACATAAAAAACAATTTATTTTCTCATTAAATAATTAATTAACTTTCAATTTCGATTTAATTTCTTTAAAGGGTCCAACGCCCTCGCACTCGATTCTAATTTCTTTTTGCACGTTTATTTTTATTTCCTTTTTAAATATTATGTAATTGCCCCAAAGCTTTGTAATAGTAATTAGGACATTTACTTTCCGCACTTTTATTCAAAATCGGGTCTTTGTTAATTTGGCGATGTATAGACCCGCGCCTTGTAATAGCGTAGGACCTTTATTTTCCGCACTTTAAATTCCGCACCTTTAAATTGTTAATCACATGAAAGAATGTATGCCCAAATAGAATCAAAGCGTAGATCATCCAATGCATGACAAGACAAATAATAACTGAGAATGACATACAATTCACACACCACCCCTAGGGTACGCCTCACTGTTGCCTTGCCCTTCGAAACGTGGTCGTCGAGTATAGGACGTTTTAGTAAGTCCTTATGTCCATGACATGATCCAGTTGCCTCGAAACGGTTGCCTCGGAATTAAAAAGGATCAATGGCATAAGGGTAGCTTCTAAGGTGTCCTACTGTTGCTCTGGTGACCACACTGTCCCTACAAACGAATTGACCCGAACACCTCCAACGGTGGTGCTACCTACCTCTCAATGGTGGGATGGCACTACCTTAAGGACATTTACACAGCCTAATTCCTTAGGGTAGGTAGACGACTCGTAGATACTTGCTCTATTTCAAAAAAAAACAAATCAAACTCTTTTCACACCGACACTTTTCAAAAAGCTTTCAAAACAATTTTTCAAACACTCTTGAGGACTGACACAAGAGTCGATCTGAAATCTTTAAACGAAACTTTTTCAAACCCACTCACACTTTGAAAAGTAAACACTTTTGAAAACACAATGAGCAAGTATCTAAGAGCCCATGGATAACCATGGATAGAAAGGGTTCTAACACCTTCCCTTTCTATAAATCTACCTCCCGAACCGAGAGCAATCTCATAAGGAATTTTTTTGTGCTTTTGTCCTTTCCATGTTGGAGAAAATAAAAGACGGTGGCGACTCTTACTTCCGCGACATTTCGCGAACCAGCGTTAAACAGTCAGTTCCAGATCCACCGATCACAATACTCATAAAAAAATTAATACAAATACTTTTCCAAATACAGAAATTTGCTTTGTCGTCCTTTTTCTCTTTTGCACTTATGTTTTATTTGAGAAACGTCCAGTGTTTTGTTAAATAGGCATATGCATTTGAACATAATCATTCTCTTACAAATCAAGAAAGATGATTGCAGATAGTTTAAGGGTACAGATAGATATCTTGATGCCCTTTCAGAAGGAATCCCTAGCAGAATGAAACTCCAAATTCCTCAACAAAGTCAAAATCCAGAACTTAATCCCCCAAACAGAATTAAACTTCAGGATCTCCAGCAGAACATAAGCTTTTTCCAAAAACTGATTTCCCCCAGCCAGAGAGCCTTCTAGAACTCAATTCCCCTCAGAGTTAAGTTTCAGTATCCCCAGTGGAGCCTTAAAAATCTGAAAATCCTATCCCAGTTGAAGTCAAAACTACCAATCTCCAACGGAGCTAACCCTTCCAATTATCAATCCCCAGCGGAACCAGACTAGTGAACCTTCTCCCCGCAGAGGTACTTCCCGTCAGATTGAAGACTCTCAATTTTACTTCTCCAGCTTAAGCCTACCAGGTTTTGGACTCCCCAGTAGAGATCATCAGATTTCTCATTCCCTACAAGTCACCAAGGAGTTCCAATCCCCAGCAGTGGTCCTAAAATCCCTCAACAATTGAAGATCTTATTCCCCTGCAGCAGTCAATGATTCATTTTCCTCGCCAATAGCCAAGATTCTCTCATCTCCGACCATCCAGGATTCATCTATCCTCAGCAAGACAGCTCATCAGCTTACATGCGCATTCATTATATTCATATATCATAAACATTGACATAACATATATATTGCATCATACATATCATGCAACATAGCTTTGTGTTTTAGATAACATTTCATCCTTTTCAGGATAGGATTAAAAGGCTATCATTAACAATTATTCAGATACAGTATGGATACACCCCAGACACGGCTGTCATTCTATTATTCATTCAGAATTTCAAGTCAGATACAGTACAGATACACCCCAGACACGGCGGTCATTCTATTACTCATTCAGAATTTCAAGTCAGATACAGTACAAATACACCCCAGACACGGCGGTCATTCTACTACTCATTCAGACTACAGCAATCAGATACAGACTAGATACGCTCCAGACACGGCAGCCATTCTATCTCTCATTCAGATTCACTTATCCACCTCAAGATTCAATGCATTCCAAGCACGGATACCATTCTGACCCTTACAACAGCAATTTGATTCTCCCCAGTGCGTTCGCCACGGAAGTCATTCTGTCATTTATTTAGATCCCAGTTACAGTTTCAGATACACTCTAGACACGGAAGTCATTCTGCTACTCATACAAATCTCAACTTCAGATACAGTCCAGATACGCTCCAGACACGGTTGCCATTCTGTCACTCATTCAGAATTTATCCTCAGCACGCAGTTGCTCCATACACAGATATTTCTCTGTCACCCAGATACAATACAGATACACTCCATACACGGCAGTCATTCTGATATTCATTCCATATTCAAACACAGTTACAGCTCAGATACTCCCCAGATGCGGAGGCCATTCTTTTGCTCATACAAACTCAGTCTCCAGATACAACTCAGATGCATTCCAGGCACGGATACCATTTTGATCCTCATTCTTCTGACCAATCACATTGCAGTTCAACAAACATTCCAGATGGCATCTTTAAGCTCATCCCCGACAAGATTCTGTCTCCCCTCCAGATGGCATCTTTAAGCCCATCTCTAAATAGAATCTCTAAGCCCATTCCCGCATCCATGTTTTGACGAGTGCAAATTTACGGGCACTTTAGTGTCCAATCTCCTTTTACCTTCGAGACGCGAAAGGCAAGCTTGCCAATCTAACTCTTCAGGTTCAAGAAGATTGAACAGGGGCAATTGTTGTACCCCAAAATTTTCCCTCTCTTTTCATCAACATTTTCTCACCACAAGACTCTTGGAGCTCAAGATCAAGTTAGGGTTTGCTCTGCTCAGGACTCCTCCTTGCACTGTTGACCCAAATTAGGGTTTGAGTTTGCACAAGGATGTTTTGACCTAAAATGCCCAAGGTGAATTTCATGCTTCATGTTGGACTCACAAGTTTATCCATACCAAGTTTCAAGCCTTGATTCCAATCTTTGCCCAGTCAATTGGACAGTTGACCTAGAAATCAGCTGTATTGGGGAAAAAGTCAATTGTGGCCAATTGACAGTCAAACCTCATGAAATTTGACCCACATCAACATAATGAACTCATATGGACCATTTGATCAAGTTTGGATCACAATTCCACAAGAAATTTGATCAGATCACCAAAAGGGCAAAATGGTCATTTTTAGGGTTTTGACTGCACAAAGGCAATTTTTGACTGTTTGACCTAACCAATGGAAAACCAAGCTCACATATGGACTCAAGAACTCAATGGCATTGTCTTAACACATTAAACAAGTTCAAAAGATCTCAAATGCACAGGATTGACAGATGAATTTTCCAGTAAACTGATCAAAATTTGACTGTATACTGAAAAGTCAAACTTTGACTTTTTGGTCAAAATCAAGTGTCAAGATTCATTTTTCATCAAGACATGTCAAATTATGAAACTTGTTCATCAAGAAACCCAAATTTGCAAATTAGGGTTTAAAATGAGAAAATTTCATAACTTAGAATTTTTCTATGTTATGAAACTTCCTTATTTTTTCCTAACTTTGTCCCATTTTTTCACCAAGATGCAATTGGATTCAAACAAAACTTGAAACATGAAAGTGGTAGTCCTTTTCAAAATATACAACTTTGATTCACAAATTTTTCTCAAAGGAAGCTTGTAGTTCAAGTTATGATTTTTGAAACAAGGGTGCAAAACATTTTTAACTTAGAAAAATTTTGACCTATTCTAGGCAGGATTTTTGCCCAACTTCTTGGCCATTTTTCACATGCTTCCACTTGGAGTTTCAATTTGCATTACAAAGATGGATTGTAGTACACATTCCAAGCTTTCCAAATTGTCCAAGAACTTCTCAAACACCCTTGTGGTTAGGAAGAATCGAATTTGCAAAGTTGGGCAAAATTCACTTTTGTTCATAACCAAAGGCATGTTCATACAAGTCTCATTTTCAAATCAGCATGCCTGGAACTTGTTTGCAGGCCTCTAAACCAAGTTTTCACTCCATAATTAAATGCCTAACCCTTGTGTTCAAGCTTTTTTTTGTGCATTTAGTCATTACACAAAGAACTAATCCATAATTAGAAAAAGCAACTTTGCCATTTTTGTAAAGTAGTGCTTTATGTCAAATTCAAAATCCAAGAGGCATGGGCCAGATCTTTGAGGCTAGCATTTGTACACAAATCACTCTAATCAAGAACAAGAGGTGCAACATAGGTAAAGAGGATATACAGGCCTACATAAGGACTTGAGTTTACTTACTTCAAAAACAAGCAAGATTACAAAACAACTCCAATCTCTCATTCCTGTAATAACCAGCCAAAGCAAACTTTGCAAACATCTTTCACACACCCTAACTGACCTAAAGCACGACTGAACCACATCCCAAACCTCCTCATTCACAAAAACACCCTCTTGCTGCAGAAACAGAGCAAGTTCTGCAACTTGACTTTCACAAACATTTCCACTCGTGCACTTTGGCCAAAAAGAGTTCAAACATGTTCCATATCATCCACTGAAGCTATCCCAAGCATTGAACTCAAGCTGTAACATCCTTAATATCGTTTGCCATTTTTGCTTTCAAGCTGTGCAGGTGGACTTCCATAGCACGATACAGGCAGTTTCAGAGCAAGCCAAGCATAGGAGAAGCATCCTTGGACTTCAGGCAAGCTGTACAAAAGCTCACAATCCATTGGAAGTTGCTACATTGTTCTGTTCAAGTCAAGCTGAAACAGGTAAAACATGAACTTCTATCTCTCTATCCAGGCATGATTAAGCTTAGGTTTGTGAAGAAAACATGTTCTACTCATAGCCCTGAAGCCATCCATGTATTTACTTTTCATTTATATTATGTGTGCTGTGAGAATTTTGGCCATGAACATTGAAGAAAATTTAGGTCAGAAATTAGGGATGAAGAAATTCTCCTTCGTTTCTTAGAGTTAGGTCATGTGTTTTATATGTATGAATTCGTCTCTTGATGCTCTACATTGTTTATGTTATGAGTTTTTGTTAAAAGTCAAAGAATCAGGAGATGATGATTGCATAAGAGGCGTGCGCGTTTTCTGCTTGAATGGAGCTGGAGGTTGAAGACAAAGCCGACTTGGGCTGGGCCTGAGTCAGCATGTTGTTCACACCCCTTTTTTCCATTTGCACCCCCCTGGCCCATTGTGTGAAATATCAATTATTTTTGACTTTTCATTTTTTTTCTTCTGACTTGATATTTTGTCAAAACATAAAAAACATTAAAAATATTTTTCCACCCATTTTTGCATTTATTTGGCATTTATTTGTTTTATTTAGCATATATATGTAAATAAATATAAAAACCTTTTATTTAAAACACTAGAAAATAATACAAAAATATATTTTTTTTAGTTATTATTTATTATTCACATTTTGAAAACATTTTCTAAAATATACTTTTTTTTTGTAAATAGTTAATATTTTATTTTTGTACATATTTAGTATATTTAAATATATATAATATAAATACTTGTATATTTATTAGAATATTAGGGATAAAAATATGAAAATAATACATTTTTATTTTTATTAATATATGACACTAAAAAATACTTTTTTTTACAATATACTTCTTTTTTTATTTTTTGTATATAATTAACAAATATTGTATATAATTAATAAATAATTGCTATTTATTCAAAAAATTAGGGTTTTGCCCTAAATAACAAAATATCCAAAAATTGACCTTTTTATTTTTGGTTTATATTTCACATTGAAAAAATACTTTCATACATAAAAAATCTTTTTTTTGCATAATACATTTTTTGCATATTTATTATATTTGTTTAAATATTGTACAATTTGATATTTGTATATTCAATATGGATGTAACAGTTTTAGATTTAATTTCTTGCTAAATATCCCCCCATTCAAACATTTGTACCCCCATCCCCATAATCATGTTGTAATAATTTAGGACTTTAAATTTCCGCATTTAAAAGCTTTCAAATTATGCCATGATAGACTTAGGGTTTGTATGCAAATCAAATAACAAATAGCTTGACCAATACAAAGACAAAAATGCATGAAAATGGACAACACCATACACACTTGCACCCCTAGAGTTACTCCACTTGTTGCCTTCAAAAATGGGCCATGTTGCATGTTGAGTGTCTTTGGCAAAACAAAAACAAATCTAATGATCATAGTCCCTCGATGACGCTTTCTCAAGTTGCCTAAAAAATGATCAAGTCCCTTGAAGGAAAAATTGCCAAAGACACTTGGCACTATTGCATTCATGGTCTAAACGATGACCCGCGCCCGTCCTGTTAACATCCTAACACAAGATTGTCCACCAAATACAATGGTGGAACAATACTGTTAAAAGGGTTAAAACATAGGAAAGATCTTTGAGAAATTTAGGGTAGACAACTCTTAGTTACTTGATCAAACTTGCAAAACAAATCCTTGCCATTTTTCAAAACACACTCCACAACACAACTTTTAAAACAACTTGCAAAACATTGAAAACTTTTCAAAAGACAAATACATCTTTGTATACATCCAAACATGGATCATTACAAAGGTTTCCACAACAAATGGCCTCTTTTCAAAACCTTTTTCAAAATCACACACAAAGCACCATTTCAAACAATTGAAAATTCAAGGCAAGTGATCTAAGCAAGTAACTAAGAGCCCATGGATAACCATGGATAGAAAGGGTGCTAATACCTTCCCTTTCTATAATCTACTCCCCGAACCCAAGAAAACATCTCAAAGGTTTTTCCTGTGCTTTTTAACCTTTCCTTAGGATAAAATAAAAAGTCGGTGGCGACTCTTGCTAAACCGAAACATTTGCGAAAGCAAACGCAAAACCCAAGTCAGTTCTCCCACCGTATCACACTTGGCATTAGGGGAGGCATTACCTACAACCCCTGCTTGGCTCTGAGACAGTTTGGGTATGCCCGAAGGGATGGCCCTCATGACATGCTGATTCCAGACTTGGTTTTTAACTTCGACAACGACGATTAAGGCCTTCGACAAAGGTTTATCCGAGCTTGGAGAATGCCCAACAAAGTGGACAGTAAGACCTTGGGACACAAGAATTCCATCCCCCTTGAGCCTTACCTCAAGTGGGTACGAACCCGCGCCCAGAGTCTTATGATGCCTTACCCCTACATACTTCCTGCGATCAAAGAGCCTGCTAGGGAAGGAGAGGTTCCATACACCCTTCTACATCCAGACATGCCAACATCATTGGAAGAATTGCAAAAGAGTTGGATACAGCTCAAGGAAGAACGAAATACTTTTGAGGCCAGCTTCTATGCCAGTGAGAAGAAGGTTTTGGAACTTACCCGCGGACTTCACGAAGAGGAGACTCTCAACACTTACATCGCGCCAAAGAGGATGCTCAACGTCTTTTTACATTAAGAAGCTTTGTAATATTTTGCCCATGGGGCATTTATGTACTAACAAATTTCTTCTTATTAATATGACGTGTGTTCTTTTTGTTTGCAACAAATTTGAATTTCTGAATCCTTGAATGCATTACATGAATAACATATCATTCATCATATGCATAAGCAGGTCTTCACACCAGGTTTCCTTATCTTTCTGCTGTTTGTTTCAGCGAGATGGATATAGAGCAGGCGGTTAAAGATCTACAAGCACAAAATTCACAATTCCAACAACTCCTCATGACCTTAGCAAAGGGTCAGGAGGATCTTAAAGCACTGTTAGAGAAAGAGAAGGAACCAGAAAGGAAGAAAAAGAAAAGAATTGGTGTGGCCACTATGGGAAGAAGATTTGAGCATCAGGCTAGGAGAGTTCTGGAATTCCCCTTGACGTCTGACGAAGGGGTTGGTAAAGGAAAGGGAGTTGCAATGCCCTCCGAATCTGAAGCTGGAGAAGAAGAAGAGAAAGAGGATGAAGATTACTCCGAACAGCAATACCCTCTGGCGGATGATAAGTATAAAAATCTTGAGGATCGGTTGGCAGCCATGGAGTTACAAAGGGTACCTGGGTTAAATTTCGAAGAACTAGGGTTGGTTGCTGGGATCGTCATTCCTCCCAAGTTCAAAGTACCTACATTTGCTAAGTATGATGATTTGTCCTGTCCAAAGATGCATTTGAGATCCTACGTCAGAAAGATCCAACCCCACTCTTCTGATAAGGATCTGTGGGTCCACTTTTTTCAAGATAGCTTGTCGGGTACGCAATTGGACTGGTTCTATCAACTTGAGAGATCTGATGTTCATAACTGGGAAGATTTGGCTGCTGCTTTCTACCGACAATACCAATATAACACGGACTTAGCGTCTACTCGTACTCAACTACAAAGTATGGGTATGGATTCTAATGAGGGATTTAAGGAGTATGCCCAGAAGTGGCGAGATTTGACTGGAAGGCTGCAGCCACCATTGTCGGATAGAGAGCTGGTTGACATGTTTTTAGGGACTCTGTCAGGTCCATTCTTCAATCACTTGATCGGGAGCTCATATGCAGGATTCACCGAATTAATTCTGACCGGTGAAAGGGTCGAAGCTGGCATTAAGAGTGGTAAAATTCAGAAGGATGCCTCCGCTTCCGCTGCTATCAAGAAGGCCTTCCCAGCCAAGAAGGAAGTTTCTGCTATTCATACTCAGAGAAATCAAGGAAGAATGGAGCGCCGACCAGCGGGGGGGGGGGGGGGGCTGTGATGATCCATAACTCCTCAGTCGATCAACCTCACAGCAATCAACCGAGAGCTAACCAACAAAGGGTAGTGTTGTACCCCAAAATTTTCCCTCCCATATTCTTCAAAGTTTTGACAAGCATCATCTCAATTTGCTCAAGTCTACTCAAGGGTTGCACAGTTCAAACACCCTCCTAAGCCATTCAAATTAGGGTTTTGGTTCTTGCAAGGAAGTTGAGGTTTTCAAGGGCTCAATCAAGTCACATATGCCTATACACATTGTCAAGCATCTACATGCCAAGTTTCAAGGCTCACAAGGTCAAGTTGCACAGTCAAAAACCCTAATTGCTTCACAATCAACTGTAGGGGTAAAATGGTCATTTGGCAGTCAAAAGTCAAAAAATTTGGTCAACATCTTATTTTGAAGCCACAATCATCATTTGATCAAGTCTTGATCATGATTCTACAAGAATGGCTCAAAAGTCATCAAGATGCAAAAGTTTCCATTTTTGGATAGTTGAAAAGTCAACTGTAACTTGACCAAAGCATAACTTTTTCATGGTTCATCAGAAAAATCCCATCCAATGCTCATTTTGAAGGGGAGGACACTTCCTACAACTCATCTTCACATTCCAAGTCCAAGAAATTCTCTCACAAAAAGTTACCAATTTCAACATTATAGGTCATTTTCAAAAGTCAACAAAAAGGCATTTTAAGTCAAAGACCATAACTTGAGATTGGTAAATTCAAAAGACATGGGACCAAAGGCATTGGTTAGAGGACTTCACGACCTTTCCAAAATGTACAAGAACATGTTCATATGATCAAAATTGAGCAAGATATGCATTGGAGAAGTTGGGAAAATTTTGTGAAATGGCAAAAGTCAACTATCCTTGAAACTTCAATTTTTGACAAAAGGGCCCACTTTTTTCCACTTGATTCAGCCTTGTCATGCCACCCACGTGTCCCATGATCAATTTCAAGATTAAACATTAATTTTTCTATTTTTATTTAATTTTATTTGATTTAATTCATTTTAAATCCATAAAATTCAAATAAAATCAAAAAAATTAATTAAATAACATCTTTTGATTTGAATGACTTTTATTAGTCATGAACAACCTACCAATTTCGTGCTAGGGCCATTTTATGCATAAAAATTCAAAATTTGAACAAACTTGGAATGTTTCTTTAATGGTGGTTATGAAGAATCCAAAAACTTAATTGCAAGGGATCATTAGCTCATAATGTGACCTATTCTCATTCATTACTACATATGCAAGTGTAACAAAGCCTCATTCACGACCTAGAACTTTACACAAAACGGCCAGAGAAAAATCCAAAAAGTGTCAAAAAAAGTGTGAGATCAAAAGGAGTATTGCAAGCATTTTCAGGCCAAAAGAAGAACGCGACTCTCTTCTTTGCCATCCCCTAAAGCTAAAGCAACCCTTGCCACGTCCTAAGATCCATCATAACGCGCTGTAAGTTCTTCCCAGGTCCCCCAAAATTTCTATACATTTTTTCTTTACATGCTTGTGTGTAGGTTCCAAAAGAAGGTTCATCATACACCTTCCTCATCCAGACGTCAAGTGTCCTCAAGCGTCCATCCAGTGGCCTAAAGATGACGCACACCATGCTCCTGGTCAACCTTGTGCATAGGCAAGCCAGAAAGTCAACGTGGCTTGGCTGGTTAATGGGCCTAAATTTCCAGATTCACCTCCTTAAGGGTCCAACACCACCCCCCTTGGTTCACTCTTTTTTCTTTTTGTTTTATATTTTCTAATTTAGTTATTAATTGTTTTTTTTAATTACTATTATTACCACCAAAATTAACATAATTAATATTTTTCATAAAAATTCAAAAAAAACTAAAAAATGTAAATATTTTTTATTATTCACTATTAATTATTTTTGTAAATAAAACACTAATAAATTGATTTAGTTTAATTAGGTAATTTTAATTTCCTTTTCCAATAAATAAAAATGAATTAGACTTAGGTTTTTTTTTTCTTTTAACTTTAAATTTCTTATTTTTATTTTTATTTTCATTAAAAACATAAAAACACAAAAAATACTTTTTCTTGTAAATAAATAAATTAATTAATAATTAGGCATAATTTCATTAATTGCAAAAAGGGGACAAAAATTCAATTCTTATTCAAAAAAGGGTCAACACCCTTAGGACGTTCCCGATTAAATTTCCATTCGCGGGTATTTATTTATTCTGATTATATTTATGTATTTGTACAGAGGATGTAATAGTAATTAGGATTTTATTGCTTTCTCTAATTTTCTGCATTTACTTTTCAAAAACGGGTTTTTGTTTTTGGCGATGTATAGACCCGCGCCTTGTAATAGTTAGATTTACCTTTCTGCAATTTATTTTCCGCACTCCTAACTGTTAAAAAATGCATGAAAGAGTGTATGACAAATGAAACCAATCTGTAGCTCACAAATAACATGTACAAGATAAACATAACATGAAAACAACACACAAGCACATGCCACTCTTAGGGTACGCCTCACTGGTTGCCTCGACGTGGTCATCAAGTATAGAGTGTCTTAGAGGTCGCCCTTCTGTCCAAAAGATCCAGTTGCCTCGAAACGGTTGCCTCGGATACAAAGGATCTAGGACATTAGGGTTACTTCTAAGGTGTCCTACCATTGCTTCCGTGACCACACATGTCCCGATAATCGAATTGACCTGAATACCTCCAACGATGGTGCTACCTACCTCTCAATGGTGGGATAGCACTATCTAAAGGACTCTTACACAGCTTAATTCCTTAGGATAGGTAGATGACTCACGGGTACTTGCTCTTTTCAAAACAAACAAAATACTTTTCACACCTTACACTTTCAAAAAAGTTTTCAAACAATACTTCATACACTCTTGAGGACTGATACAAGAGTTACCTAGAAGTTTTCAAATGAACTTTTTTCAAAACCCACACACACTTGAAAAGCAAACAAATTTTGAAAACATAAGAGCAAGTACCTAAGAGCCCGTGGATAACCACAGATAGAAAGGATGCTAACACCTTCCCTTTCTATAAATCTACCTCCCGAACCGAGAAACATTCTCATAAGGAATTTTGTTGTGCTTTTGTCCTTTCCATGTTGGAGAACATAAAAGACGGTGGCGACTCTTGCTTACCGCGACATTTCGCGAAACCAGCTTAAAAAAACAGTCAGTTCTATTTCCACCGATCACAGGTAGAAAGGACACAACGACAATTCACCCTGATCAATATGACACCGGCTCAGGTCCTCCCTCATCTGTTAAAGTTAAATCTTACCAACTTGAAAGAAGCACCGAAAAACCCAAATACTTTTTCTCCCTATTATCATTCAAATGCAAAATGTGCATACCACTCGGACAGTGTAGGGCATGATACCAACAACTGTTGGGCTCTTAAAAACAAGATCCAAGATTTGATAGATGCCAAGGAAGTAGAGTTTGATGCTCCCGAAAAACCTAATGTGATATCCGCTCCTATGCCAAAACATGGTCATAATGTCCATGCCATTGTGGAAGATCTTCATGTTACCGGTGTTGATGAATTAATGACTCTGCTGCCAATGATTAAAGTGAATCTGTTGAAAGCCAAGATTTTCCTGGGATGTGAAAAAAATTGTTACTTCTGTTCAACCTTGCAATCCGACTGTCCGCTGTTGAAATCAGGCATCCAACGCCTGATGGATACTCAAGAGATCCTCTTTCAGAAAACTCCTATTACTACTATCACTCATGTTACTCCTGTTACCTTTGTTACTCCAATCAATGACATTGCTATAATCACCATTTCCGACAATCTTTCCAAGACCTGCAAAAGGCCTGTTAAGATTACGCCTGATCCAAAGCTTGTACCGCTGAAGATTACCATGCTGGGGCCTATCCCATATAAGTCCAACAAGAGGATACCATGGAATTATGGAGGAGAGATCTTCTACCATGGTGTTAAGCAGATCGAATCAGTCCAAGAGAATTTCGATGAAGAAACTCCTGATATAGGGAATATTGCAGGGACAAGTAAGATAACTCGTAGTGGAAGAATCTTCTCTCCGGAGATTGCTCCTCCACGGGCAGTCTTCGGACCCTTAAGTGCTTCTGTGCCTGTCAAGATATCTGTGCGAAGTCCAGTAATTGAAGAAATTGTAACTCCCGAAGTTGAACCCTCTGCTGTTACTGCTGATAAAGGTAAGGGGATCCAAGAGGCGCCTGTCAGGACGAAGGCTCAGACTTTGATTATTCCTGAGACCACCCAAAAAGAGATGGAGGAGATCTTAAAGATAATTAAGAAGAGCGACTATGATGTCGTAGAGCAGCTGGGGCAAACCCCTTCAAAAATCTCTATGCTGGCTCTATTGCTCTGCTCCGAGGCTCATGCCAAAGCCTTGATCAAATTTTTAAAGATGGCACACGTGCCTCAAGAAACTTCTGCAGATCAGTTTCAAGAGTGTGTGGCTAGCCTTACAGCCGACAATGGTCTTGGTTTCTCTGATGCTGATTTGACCCCTAAGGGAAGAAAGCATAATGATGCACTGCATGTCTCGGTAGAGTGCAGAGGAACTACACTTGCTCATGTTCTGGTCGATACCGGTTCATCTTTAAATGTTCTACCAAAGAAAGCATTGGACAAATTGGACTGTGAAGGTTTGACCCTAAAGCCCAGTAATATTATTGTTAGAGCCTTCGACGGTTCTAAGCGGATGGTTCATGGAGAGGTGGATATTCCAATCAAAGTGGGTACATAAATTTTCAACTCTACTTTTTATGTGATGGACATTCGTCCTTCATATTCATGCTTGTTGGAAAGGCCATGGATCCACAATGTTGGGGCAGTCACTTCTTCTCTACACCAAATGCTAAAATATCCAGTCCAGGGTAAGATCATAACGGTTCATGGTGAGGAGGAGTATATGATAAGTCACCTTAACTTTTTCTGCTATGTGGAGTTAGATGGCGAATTCATAGAAACACCTTTCTAACACTTTGAAGAGGTTTCTCCTGAGGTCGCAGTGGCAAAGACAATGACTGATGTGCCTATCATTACCAAGCCTGTGTCCCGGATGTCATCCCTTAAAGATGCGGAGGCTGTAGTCAAGGAAGGAGGAAGTACGGTGTGGGGTCAACTGCCAGATTTTCCTCACAAGACAGACAAGTTCGGATTAGGTTTCACTACTGCTAGCCAGAAAGTTGTGCGTCGCTCCCGGGCTGGAGGACCACCCTTAAAGATCACTCACCATGAAGTTCATGCTTTAGAAGATGATGATGAAGAAGGCAACTTTTAAGATTGGATCTTTCCAACCACTGAAGGAGGACTAAACAACTGGGAGGCAAAAGACTTCGTTCCCATTACTTTCATCAATCAATAATTTATCTTTTGAACATTTCCTGTTGGTCTGTAATAACTTTTAAACAATTCGTACACTCTTTTCACCTTATGCCTTACCCGGGGCATATAGGTCCATTTGTAAGGGTTTTGATTCTTCATTTTCATATGCCATTTTTAATGAATCATGGACGTTTTCATCTATAAAATGTTGTGTTCATTTTCATTCCTTTTAGATTTTATTTTGTTTAAGGATGGCTATCCCTTACACACACCCACACTCATAAAATGCAGGTATCCATCCACTCCAGATTCCATGGGTGACTATTCTGCTTTGGCCTTCGGTGACTCTGAAGATTTGGTCAATCACGCCGAGTACGAAGGTGATGAAGACTGTGAAGTGCCTGGGGAGTTAGCTAGACTTTTGCAACAAGAAGAGAGGGCTATTCTACCCCATGAAGAGTTGTTAGAGACTATCAATTTGGGAACAAAGGAAGACAAGAAAGAGGTTAAAGTGGGTGCCAACCTGGAGCCAAGTGTCAAAGAGCGCTTAGTTCAGCTGTTGAATGAGTTTGTTGAAATCTTCGCCTGGTCCTATGAAGATATGCCGGGACTGGATATAGATATTGTGGTTCACCGTCTCCCTATAAGAGAAGACTGTCCACCAATCAAACAGAAAGTCCGCTGAATGAGGCCCGACATGTCCGAAAAGATCAAAGCTGAAGTGATGAAACAGTTCAATGCTGGCTTTATGGCTGTTACTTCCTATCCACAATGGGTTGCTAACATTGTGCCTGTGCCTAAGAAGGACGGCAAAGTCAGAATGTGTGTGGACTACAGAGACCTAAACAGGGCTAGCCCTAAAGATGATTTTCCACTACCACAAATTGACATCTTGGTTGACAACACAACTCAACACAAGGTATTTTCCTTCATGGATGGATTCCCGGGATACAACCAGATCAAAATGGCCCCCGAAGACATGGAGAAGACTACTTTTGTTACGCAATGGGGTACCTTCTGCTATAAAGTGATGCCATTCGGACTGAAGAATGTCGGGGCAACCTATCAGCGAGCCATGGTAGCTTTGTTTCATGACATGGTACATCATGAGATTGAAGTCTACGTAGACGACATGATATCCTGTTCACAGACAGAAGAAGAACACCTCGACCATCTGCAGAAGCTGTTTGTCAGGTTAAAGGAATATAAGCTGAGACTGAACCCTAGCAAGTGTACTTTCGGAGTCAGGTCCGATAAACTTTTGGGATTCATCGTCAGTAACAAAGGCATCGAGGTTGATCCTGCTAAAGTCAAAGCTATACAAGAAATGCCTGCCCCCTGAACTGAAAAGGAGGTTAGAGGTTTCTTGGGACGCTTAAACTATATTGCAAGGTTCATCTCTCACCTAACATCTACCTGTGAGCCAATCTTCAAGTTGTTAAAGAAAGCTCAGGTGGTTGAATGGAACAATGATTGTCAAGTTGCTTTTGATAAAATCAAGGAGTATTTGCTGGAACCTCCTATCTTGATGCCACCCGTCGAAGGAAGGCCATTAATCATGTATCTGACTGTTTTGGATAACTTAATGAGGTGCGTACTGGGCCAACATGACGAGTCTGGCTGAAAAGAGCATGCCATTTATTACCTTAGCAAAAATTTTACCGACTGTGAGACCCGCTACTCACTGCTTGAGAAAACTTGTTGCGCTTTGGTATGGGCTGCTCGCCGGATGAGGCAGTATATGTTGACACATACCACTTTGTTGATTTCTAAGATGGATCCGATCAAGTACATCTTCGAGAAGCCTGCTTTATCCAGAAGGATCGCTAGATGGCAGATGATCCTGACTAAGTATGATATCCAGTACACAACCCAAAAAGCTATAAAGAGAGTGTACTAGCTGACCATCTAGCTCATCAAGAGATCAAAGATTACCAATCTATGAGGTTCGACTTCCCTAACGAGGACATTATGACATTGGACAACATTGAACGTAACGGACCGTATGACGGACCTGAACAAGGATCCTAATGGACCCTGTACTTTGATGGTGCTTCAAATGCACTTGGCAACAGTATCGGCGCGATACTTATCTCTCCAGAAGGTTGCCATACACCTTTCACTGCTAGACTCTGCTTCAGCTGTACCAACAACATGGCCGAGTATGAAGCTTGTATCTTTGGTCTCAAGGCTGCTATTGACTTGGGAATCAAATCTCTGATTGTGTTTGGGGACTAAGCTTTGGTTATCAGTCAAATCAAAGGAGGGTGGGACACTAAACATCCTAATCTTATCCCATACAAAGAACATGTCCTGACATTGTTACCACATTTCGAGCAGATTACCTTTGAGCACTTCCCGCGAGAAGAAAATCAGCTAGCAGATGCTCTGGCTACAATGTCTTCTATTTTTAAACTCAACTGGGATAATGAGGCTCCCCAAATCACCATCGAGTGAATTGACGAACCTGCGCACTGTCATGAGATTAATACCGAAGAAGTAGTGGAACAACCCTGGTTTCATGAAATCAAAAGGTATCTCCAGACTCGAGAATACCCTTAAGGAGCTTCAGTCAACGACAAAAAGTTCTTAAGGAGATTTGCTGCCAAGTTCTTCCTGAGCAATGGTATCCTATATAAGCGCAGCCATGATTGTGTTCTACTTCGTTGTGTGGACAAAGTTGAAGCTGAGTTGATTATGACTGAAATACATAGCGGCACATTTGGCACCCACTTAAGCGGACATACGATGGCTAAGAAGATTCTAAGGGCAGGCTACTACTGGTCTACCATGGAAGCTGATTGTCATCAATATTCCCGTACTTGTCACAAATGCCAAGTTTATGCTGACAAGGTACATATTCCTCGAGTTCCTCTCAACGTTCTAACAGCTCCTTGGCCATTCGCGATGTGGGGAATCGACATGATTGAAGAGATCAAGCCTACGGCATCCAATGGACATCGCTTAATCTTGGTGGCTATTGATTATTTTACCAAGTGGGTTGAAGCGGATTCCTTCTCCTCTGTTACAAAGAATGTGGTTACCCGCTTCATTAAGCAGAACCTCATATGCCGGTATGGTATCCCCGACAGGATCATCACGGACAACGGTACAAACCTGAATAACATTGTGATCATCGCTCTGTGCGAGAAATTCAAGATTCAACATCAGAATTCATCTCCCTATCGGCCAAAGATGAACGGTGTTGTTGAAGCTGCGAACAAAAACATCAAGAAGATCATTCAAAAGATGGCAGTCACATATAAAGACTGGCATGAGATGTTACCGTTTGCTCTGCATGGATATCGTACCACGGCGCGTACTTCAACTGGGGCAACCCCTTTTTCTTTGGTATATGGCATGGAGGTTGTTTTACCTATGGAGGTTCAGATTCCTTCCTTGAGGATTATGAAGGATGTTGGTTTAAGTGAAGACGATTGGATTCAGACCCGGCTTGATCAACTTAGTTTGATCGACGAGAAGCGACTTACTGCTGTTTGTCATGGTCAGACGTATCAAAAACGGATGATCAAGGCTTTCAACAAGAAAGTCAGACGTCAAGTATATCAAGTCGGAGATCTTGTAATCAAGCGGATCATCTTGCCGCAAAGTGATCCCAGGGGAAAATGGACTCCTACTTATGAAGGACCGTTTGTGATCAAGAACATCTTTTCTGGTGGGGCAATGATTCTGACCACCATGGACGGCGATGACCTGTCGCACCCTGCGAACGCAAACATAGTCAAAAGATACTAGGCATAAAACAACCCGACAAGTTGAAAACCCGAAAGGGCGACTTGGGCAAAAATGGGCATCCCAGTGAATCAAAAACCCGAAAGGGAGGTTCAGGCAAAAATTAGGGATAAATAAAAAAATCAGTACACCCGGGAAGTTGAAAACCCGAAAGGGCGACTTGGGTAAAAAAGGGTTTCCCGGTGGATCGAAAACCCGAAAGGGCGGTCCAGGCAAAAGTTAGGGAATTAAAGCGTATGACTATGTCTCATCGGATCACTTTAAGAACAATCTCTTCACGACCAAACTCCAGGCTTCTGATAAACCTAATCATCTGTGGACGAAGCAACGAATGGACAAGATACTCAAAGTTGTGAAGGCTATAGCAGAATGGGAACCCCATGGAATTGTTACACATAGCCATCTTTCTTTGTATAAAATTTTTCTCAATTTTTTGACAACATTCTCTTACTAGGATGTCTGTCTCCTTTGTACAAAAATACTTACAAAAGTTAATACAAAGATACTTCAAAGTGCAGAAATTTGCTTGCCTTTCCTTTCTTTTTACACTTATGTTTTATTTGAAAACGTCCAATAGTTTGTTAAAAGAGCATATGCATTTGAATATAATCATTGCTTACAAATAAAAAAAAATAACAAAGGATAATTACTGATAGGTCGAAAGTATAGGGAAACGTCTTTAGGCTATTCCAGAAGAAATCCCCTACAGTATTGTAAGTGCCCTGGCTGGAGAGTTGGCTTCATTTGTAAAACAAATAAGAAAGCAAGTTTACCCATATTCCCTCTGTTGTTTTAATATGTGGGGTTGAAGAAGTTCAACATCTGGACCAACATGTTATGTAAGATGTCACAACATCAGCATATGACATCGCGCCTGAAATTAAGTACTGATTAAGTAACTATGTTATATGTTGAATGTTTGTAACAGCTGTGACTTGTAACCTAACTATTCTAAGTGATTTAAATTATGAAAGAGGTTATTTGTTGTGTTGAAGAAGTTCAACATCTAGGAAAACATGTTAGATGTAATGTCATGACATCTGACTTGACATCACGTCAACAGAATTGATAATTCAGTTACAGTTCTGGTACTTAAATACTCTGAGAATATATGTGGCGTTTCTTATGGAGAATCTGAAGATCAATCAAGAATCAATCAGAATATTTGAAGAAAATACTGTTTCTAAATATGGAGATATTTTAGGAACTAGAAGATTGAAGACCTTGATTATAGGAGAAGTTTGCTGCTGAGTTGTAACAGCAAGGAGAAAAGCTTGCTGAGATTTTTGAAGGCCCAAATCCAGTTGGGTAATAGGTTATAAATAGCAGATTGTAACCTAGGGTTTGAGCAGCTCACATAATGTAACAGTGGGGGTGTTTTGTTAGGTAAACCTGTCGGTCTGTGGCAAGGTTACCATGTATGTAACTCGAAATCTGTAGGTAAGAGTTTGAGTGTTCTTGGATGAAGCTGTGAAGCAAGTCTAAGTAATTTTTGCATTACTTCATATTCATTGTAATATAGGAAACCAAGTGGGAGGGCACTGCTTCTTGAGTAGGAGTAAGACTTCTGTTGTTGCGACAATAGGAATGGAAACTGGTAGGTTTCTATCTAGGAGTTCCTAGGTATAGGTTGCACTGGGTAGATGATTAAGTGAAGGATGGGAACTTGTGAAGTTTAGTCCTGAATTAATATTGCTGATAGTGGATCTTCTTCCTGGCTTGGTATGCCCCCAGAGTAGGTGTGTTTCACCGAACTGGGTCAACAACTGATTTGTGTTTTTACCTTCAACACTTTATAACTCTGTCTGTTATATATCAAGGTAAAACTGTAATGTTGTAACAGATGATGTCTCAGAACATGTTAAGACATCATGCTGATATCTGTGCAGAAGAAACAGAACTGCAAAGACTGTTTGCTCTCTGCTGATCATGTGCAACGGATGAACAGAACTAGGCACATCGGTGTTCTATCCTCTGCACCTTCAAAGTAGATCTGGCACATCTTGGTTAAACTGTGCTTCTGTTACCCTTCAGTACTGAATCATGAAAAATTGGGTATCTACCTTGCAGTGTATTTATTATGTCATATCAGATGTCTAGACATTGAGTATAACATCTGAAAACTGGCATACACCAGAATTTCAATTGGTATCAGAGCAGGTATCCTGTTCTGTTTCTGGATGAGATCCATGGGTGATACTTTCTGGTATCTGCAAGGTCAATTTTAGTACTGAAGATTGTAACCTTGAATGGTTTGTAATTTCCCTGAATGGTCCCTTGAAGTGGGAGGATGGACTATTCTTGACAGGAACTGTGTGTACCTGTCTTTGGTGATTGGCATTTGGCCTGGTTGTGTGGTAGCTGCTCTAGGTTTGATTTATTTTCAAACCTAGGATGTGTGTACGCCTAAAGTTGTGTGTAGTAGTCATGCTAGGTCTAGTTTTGAAGGCTAGTCTGGTGGAGTGTGTGTGCAAAGATTGGGTTGTATTATGTTCTTCCGCTGTGTAATACCTGGCAAAACTCAAGCTCTGATTGAAGGCTACTGTATTCAAGAATTCAACATAAACTATTGAAGATGTCACAGATACTTGAGTCCTCTCAAGTCCACTCATGAAGACGTTCTTCGTTCAGGATGGTAAGAATCACATAATCACGGATTAGTGCTATACGAAGACCTTGAAGAATTTCAAGGAGGGCCTCGTTCCAAGGTGATGGAACTGATGTTCTATGTGATGGTGGAACAAGGATGCAACTACTAGTTGAAGAGCATATGTTTTGGGTGTCAAACAAAGGGATACCTTTGTTTGGAACCTACTCCTGACCTGGAAGAGGAGACATCTGTGTGTGCAAAGTTGACAATGGTAAAGTCAACTATGTCTGTGTACTCCCGAAGGTTACTTTAGGAGTCAGAACTCTAGAAGTAAAGCTGGTTGAGATATGACATTGATCAGGACTGAGCAATTGTTCCCTGGAGTACTATGGTGTGAAGAAAGACAAGCTCATTGGTTAATAAAAGCCAATGATGGTGCAGCACTATTGCTCCTTCATAGAAGTAGATTGGGATCATGAGTCTTGTCATTTAAACATCGTGATTAGAGGTGGAAGATCTTTCAAGAATATGAAGACTCAGAGTTTGGTTAAGGTATAGCTCTTGGAGTTACGTAAATCTGGTAGGGATGTCATATGACATGTCGAGACATTTGTGCACAATGCATGGATATTTTGTGTGGAGCTTCCATGACTGATAGTTTGAGGGGGAGATTTGGTTAACCTCCTCACATTAGTCACATGGGTTCTGAGTGTTGTGTGACATATTTGCAAGGAAGGATTCATCTCTCTCATTCCTAAGGATGAATCTGATCTGGTAGGAGTCTCAAATCGGTTGAAGTAAGTAGAGTTTGTTCAGAGAAAATTCTATTTACTTGAGTCAAGGGTGGCCACCTAGATATCTCAACTCTTTGGTCTCTCAAAGAAAGAACTTGCAAGAAGAAGATATTAACACACGAAGAGTATGTCAAAGTATTCAAATGGTGAAAGTATCTTACTGGATAATGGAAGGATTTATGATCAATTGCTATTTGTGACAAGTACAAGTATTTAATTGATTGTCCTTGGAGTTCAAGATAACTGATGTTCTTAAAGATGTGGGAACAGTCCTTCTTCTAGACCCTGTGAAGAATCACATGAAGAGTGATACCTTAGAGCTATCTCCTTGGTGACAGCATAATCATTTGATCCTTGAAAAGGTTTCCTGGAAACGTGTTCAGACTCGAAGCTACAAGAAGAAGAAGACATCATAATCTTGATGATAGTTACTTGGATCAGTCTGGTCCTGATCTAGGTAAGGAAGTAAATTAGAGAAGGGGCTGAATTCAACAACTAGATGTTATAACATAATGTTGTGACATTTGGTTCAACATAAGACTCTTGGTTGGTGAAGTGGCACACCAACTTAAGATAGGAGTTGAAGGTTGGATACTTCAAAAGGATCGTCTCTTTGCAGCTCTTTGGAGTTGTTGGGTGGAGAAGATGTTACATGTTCCTGTCTTAGTGTATCTAAGCCTTTTGTGATAACTTATAGCTTGAAGTTCAAATTTCGATTGATCAGAATATCTTTGGGAGAAGTCTGATAAACATGGAGAAGTCAAAAGGTGGCATTTGATTTTTTTTCATATGAGGATTCGTGAAGGAGATAATCAAACAGTGGCATTTGGTCCATCTCAACAGTGGATTCAGAGAATCAAGATAATCAACATGTGGCAGCTGATTATTATCGAGAAAGTTTGATTCAAAGTATGAATGCGTTCAACCAATATTGTTGAACAGAGGGTGCGCTCTTGAAGACATAAAGATGCGTCTTATGCTTTCCATTCATCAAGGGGTCTTATTTACCTTGAATCAGAAGTTGTCTTGAAGGTCCAACTAAGTATTGAATGTGACCTACTTGTTTCCATGAAGAGAAGTGATTGTCCCTAACAGGGGGAGTATTGGTTTGTATGAAAGGTCTTCATCAAACTCGTAGGATATAAAGTGTGGAACCTTTTTAACTATTGGGATGATGTGTTCGAGACTGAAGAACACTATGTCTGACCGAATGTCATCACATTGGTAATGACATTGTTCCTAATTCCCCCTAAAACTACAGACAGGAGGAAAGTTGGATGAAGTGTGGATTGTTATGACTCAGAGGGAGTAACCATCCTCTTTGTGAAAAATGGAATAGTTTCAAACATAGGATTTGAGCGTGTTTTCATCTGCTAAGAAAACAGGGCGGTTGTGTCTCATTATGGAGCTGTTTAGTGAGCTGGAATGTTTAGATGATAACTTGTCATCTAATAAAGGTATTATACAACTGAGGCAGAGACAACGATGGTTCTTGGATAGGGGACAAATACTTAAAAGGAGTAGTCGGTTCTAAAAGACAAATGTCTGACAATGGTCAAAGGGTCAAACCCAAGGGTAGGTACCTGCATTAAAACCAGTCCTAGGGTACTGAAACTGTCAGAGTAAAGTACCAAGATCGTTACTATCTATGCCAAAATTGCATTATTTATGAAGACTCTCTCTATTCTTTCTCTTCATCAGAGGGTTTCAGCAATATGAAGTTTGTCAGCATCTGGGAAAATTGTGCATGGGTATGGATCTGTATGGGCAGTCTTTGTCAAATTCTGGCCAAAAAGGGGGAGAAAGATAGGGACCCAGTCTCAGGCGAGACTCAGGTGAAAGCAACACACGGCAATGTCCAGCGAGACTCAGGTGAAAGCAACATGATCCCTAAGTAAGTGACTTTGTTTGTGTCTTGTGTTCTGAGTTAAGAGGATAGTTGTGACTTGTGATCTGAGTTACATGATCACAAGTAATAAGTATCAAGATTATCAACAATAATCTTGAGAAAAGAAATCCTCTTGGGGCATCGATAGTTTGGAGTTGCTCACAGTTGAAGGATAGAGGTTTGTTGTTTGCTCAAAGGACATCAGCCTCTACAAAGAAGATGTTGGACAAGATGTTGTAACATCTCAACTGTGTTGTGGCCTGGTCCCAAAATACAACTTGCACTTATTTGTTTTAGCCAAAATTTGCCAAAGGGGGAGATTGTAAGTGCCCTGGCTGGAGAGTTGGCTTCATTTGTAAAACAAATAAGAAAGCAAGTTTACCCATATTCCCTCTGTTGTTTTAATATGTGGGGTTGAAGAAGTTCAACATCTGGACCAACATGTTATGTAAGATGTCACAACATCAGCATATGACATCGCGCCTGAAATTAAGTACTGATTAAGTAACTATGTTATATGTTGAATGTTTGTAACAGCTGTGACTTGTAACCTAACTATTCTAAGTGATTTAAATTATGAAAGAGGTTATTTGTTGTGTTGAAGAAGTTCAACATCTAGGAAAACATGTTAGATGTAATGTCATGACATCTGACTTGACATCACGTCAACAGAATTGATAATTCAGTTACAGTTCTGGTACTTAAATACTCTGAGAATATATGTGGCGTTTCTTATGGAGAATCTGAAGATCAATCAAGAATCAATCAGAATATTTGAAGAAAATACTGTTTCTAAATATGGAGATATTTTAGGAACTAGAAGATTGAAGACCTTGATTATAGGAGAAGTTTGCTGCTAAGTTGTAACAGCAAGGAGAAAAGCTTGCTGAGATTTTTGAAGGCCCAAATCCAGTTGGGTAATAGGTTATAAATAGCAGATTGTAACCTAGGGTTTGAGCAGCTCACATAATGTAACAGTGGGGGTGTTTTGTTAGGTAAACCTGTCGGTCTGTGGCAAGGTTACCATGTATGTAACTCGAAACCTGTAGGTAAGAGTTTGAGTGTTATTGGATGAAGCTGTGAAGCAAGTCTAAGTAATTTTTGCATTACTTCATATTCATTGTAATGTAGGAAACCAAGTGGGAGGGCACTGCTTCTTGAGTAGGAGTAAGACTTCTGTTGTTGCGACAATAGGAATGGAAACTGGTAGGTTTCTATCTAGGAGTTCCTAGGTATAGGTTGCACTGGGTAGATGATTAAGTGAAGGATGGGAACTTGTGAAGTTTAGTCCTGAATTAATATTGCTGATAGTGGATCTTCTTCCTGGCTTGGTATGCCCCCAGAGTAGGTGTGTTTCACCGAACTGGGTCAACAACTGATTTGTGTTTTTACCTTCAACACTTTATAACTCTGTCTGTTATATATTAAGGTAAAACTGTAATGTTGTAACAGATGATGTCTCAGAACATGTTAAGACATCATGCTGATATCTGTGCAGAAGAAACAGAACTGCAAAGACTGTTTGCTCTCTGCTGATCATGTGCAACGGATGAACAGAACTAGGCACATCGGTGTTCTATCCTCTGCACCTTCAAAGTAGATCTGGCACAGCTTGGTTAAACTGTGCTTTTGTTACCCTTCAGTACTGAATCATGAAAAATTGGGTATCTACCTTGCAGTGTATTTATTATGTCATATCAGATGTCTAGACATTGAGTATAACATCTGAAAACTGGCATACACCAGAATTTCAAGTATGTCATTCAGATCCTCAACAGAGTTAAAACCTTGAAGTATATATCCCCAGCAGAGACAGAATACTCTAAACTTTCTTCCTCAGCGGAGTCTAAAAACTTCAAATCTTTAACCCCGGTGGAATACTATCCAACTTCCTCCGATTCCCCAACGGAGTTCTCCGCAAAACAGGAATCCCCAGTAGATTGGAATACAACCCAAGCTCCTGATTTCCCCGGCAGGATAAGCATTCTCCCCACAGAGTTATTTCCCATCAGAACGAGGATTCTTGTTCCCATTTCTCCGGTTGAAGCCTCCCAGGTTTTAATTCCCCAGTAGAGATCGTCGGAGTTATCCTTATTTTCCCAGGAAAGTCATAAAGGATTCTCAAATTCCCTACAAGTTACCAAGGATTTTCAATCCTCAACAGTAGTCCAAAGGACGTTCTCAATCTCAACAATTAAAAGTTTTGAATCTCCAACAGCAGTCGAGGGTTTATTTTCCTCGGCAGTAGTCAAAAAAATTCATTATCTCCAGTTATCAAGGATTTCTTTTCCTTAACAAGATGGCTAGTCAGCTCACATGCGCATCCATATATCATAAACATTGATAGAACACATTTTATTGCATCATACATATCATGCAACATAACTTTATATTTCAGCTAATATTCTACCCTTTTCAGGATGAGATTAAAAGCTATCTTTAACAAATATTCAAAGATTTCAGATACAGTATGGATACACCCCAGACACGGCGGTCATTCTATTACTAATTCAGAATTTCAAGTCAAGATACAATATGGATACACCCCAGACACGGAGGTCATTCTACTACTCATTCAAACTTCAGCAATCAGATACAGACTAGATACACTCCAAATCCAGAAGCCATTCTATTTCACATTCAGATTCAAATATCAACTACAAGCTCAGATATACTCCAAGACATGGAAGTCATTCTGTTGCCTTTTTCAGACCCCAGTTACAGTACGAATACACTCCATACACAGAAGTCATTCTGCTGCTCATACAGATCACAACTTCAGATACAGTCCAGATACGCTCCAGACACGATTGCCATTCTGTCACTCATTCGGAATTTTTCCCCAGCTCAGAGATGCTCCATACACGGATGTTTTTCTGTCGCCCATTCAGAATACAGATACACTCCAAACACGGCAGTCATTCTGATATTCATTCAAGAATCAAATACAGTTACAGCTCGGATACGCTCTAGACACGGACGCCATTCCTTTGCTCATACCAATCAAATCTCCAGGTACAACTCAGATACGTTCCAGACACGAATACCATTCTGATGTTCATCTCCTGATTTTTAACAAACAGTTTTGGATGGCATCTCTAAGCCCATCTCCAGCAAGATTCTATCATCTCCAAATGGCATCTTTAAGCCCATTCCCTCAGTAATATTTTGACAAGTGCAAATTTACGGACACTCTAGTGTCCAATCCTCTTTTACCTTCGAGTCACGAAAGGCAAACTTGCCAATCTAACTCTTCAGGTTCAAGAAGATTGAACAGGGGAAACTGTTGTACCCCAAAATTTTCCCTCTCATTTTATCAACATTTCTCATCACAAGGCTCTTTGAACTCAAGATCAAGCTAGGGTTTGCTCTACTCAAGACATCTCCTTGCACTGATGACCTAAATTAGGGTTTGAGTTTGCACATGGATTTTTGGACTTTCAATGCTCAAAGTGACTTTCATACTTTATGTTGGACTCATAAGTTTGTCCATACCAAGTTTCATACCTTGAATCAAATTTTTCCCAGTCAATTGGACAGTTGACCTAGAAATCAATTGTATTGGGGAAAAAGTCAACTGTGGACAATTTATAGTCAAACCTCATGAATTTTGACCCATGTCAACATTATAAACTCATATGAACCATTTGATCAATTTTGGACCACAACTCCACAAGAAATTTGATCAGATCACCAAAAGGGCAAAATGGTCATTTTTAGGGTTTTGACTGTACAAAGGCAATTTATGACTGTTGACCTAGCCAATGGAAAATTGGGTTCAAACATGGATTCAAGGACTCAATGACATCATCTTGACCTATTCAACAAGTTCAAAAGACCTCAATTTCATTGGATTGACAGATAAATTTTTCAGTCAACTGATCAAAATTTGACTGTACACTGAAAAGTCAAACATTGACTTTTTGGTCAAAAACAAGTGCCAAGGGTAATTTTTCATCAAGATGTGTCAAAACATGAAACTTGTTCATCAAGAAACCCAAAATTGCAAATTAGGGTTTAAAGTTGAAAATTTTCATAACTTAGAATTTTTCGAAGTTATGAAATTTTCTTAATTTTTCCTAACTTTATCCAACATTTTCACCATGATGCATATGGATTCAAACAAAACCTCCAACATGAAAGTTGTAGTCCTCCATAAATTCTACAACTTTGATTCACAAAGTTTTCTCAAAAGAAGCTTGTATCTCAAGTTATGATTTTTGGAACAAGGGTCCCTAAAACTTTTAACTTAGTGAAATTTTGCCCTAGTTTAGGCAGGATTTTGACCTATCTTCATGACCATTTTTCACATAGTTCCACTTGGAATATCAAGTTGCATTTCAAAGATGGATTGTAGAGCATGTTGCAAGATTTCCAAAATGTTCAAGAACTCCTCAAACACATTTGTGGTTAGAAAGAATTGAAGGCTTGAAGTTGGCAAAAACTCACTTTTCATCCATGGCATATTCATGTTCATACAAGTTGCAATTTCAAGTCAGCATGCATTACACTATTTTACAGGCCTCTAAACCACTTCACACTCAATAATTTAATGCAAATCTATCAGTCTAAGCCATTGTTTTGGTCATTTGGACATTGTACACAAAATTAAGCCCTAAGTAGAAAAAGGTACATTTCCATTTTTGCTTAAATGTGCTTTATGTCAAAACTAAATCCCTTGAGCATTGGTCCATATCTCAGAGAGCAAATTAAATCCACAAGTTGGAGGGGCCAAGAGAAAAGTATGCAAGCATAAGTATAGCCTGTACATGCCTGTTTTTCATCACTTCCCACATTTTACTTCAAAAACAAGAAACTTGTCAAAAACCTTAGAACTTGAACACCAGCCAAGAAAAACTTATGCAAACAGTTTGAACATCTTTCTCACACCCCTTTGAGCCAGAAACACGATTGCTTGAGCCTCTAAACACCCCATAGCCAGAAATCACCTTCCATTGGCAAAATAGGGCAGAACCTGCAACTTGAGTTCCATAGCTCAATTGGCTCGTGCGTTTTGCCCCAAGTTGCTTCAAACACCTTCCATTCAACTCATCCAAGCTATCCAAAACCTTAAACACCAATTGTAACTCCATTTACAGAGTTTTCCATTTTCATTTTGAGCTTGTGCGGGTTGAGTTCTATAGGCTGATTCAAGTACATTCAAGGCAAGTAGGCTATTGGAGAAGGTTAAGTAAAGTTCAAGCAAGCTCCCAGACATCTCAAGCCTTGTTGAAAAGCTCCACATTGCCCTACACGAAGTCAGCTGAAACAGGTTTTTGTCCATTTCCTATCTCTCTATTTAGGAACATTTAGCCTTAGGTTTGTGAATAAGAAATGTAGTATTCATTGCCATGAAGTTGTACATATGCTCAGTTTTCATTTATATTAAACATGTTAAGAGAATTTCATCCATGAACATACTGAAAAAACTAGGTTAGATTTTAGGGCCAGAGAAATTCTCTTTGGTCTTTGAGAGTTAAGACAAGTTGTTTATATGGTTGGAATCGTCTTGAAATGCTCTACAAGTTTGATGTTATGTGTTTTTGCAATAGAGCTCGTATACAGGATCTGGTGTTTGAACAGGGCGCGCGCGTTTTCAAAATCTGAAGGTTGAAGATGAAGTTGGTTTGGGCTGGGCTTGGCCTGGCTCACTATTGACACCCCCGTTTTACTTTTTGCATCCCCTGGCCCAATTTCTTGTTATTTTATATTTTTGAATTTTTATTTTCATTTCTGATTTTATTTATTTATTCCCAAATATAAAAAATGCTCAAAAATATTTTTATAATTTTTTTCACATTTATTTTGCATTTTTATTTTATTATTCCAACATAAAAAACAATTTATTTACTTTTATCTTATTTATTAAAACTTGAAAATAATATATAAATTATACTTTTATTTTTGTTCTTTACTTTTATTCACACTAAAAATATTTTCTAAATATATTTTATTTTTGTATATATTTTATTTTTATTTTATCATATTTAATATAATTAATACATATATAAATATATATTTTTATTAAATACTTTAGAATAAAAATACACAAATATTACACTTTATTTTTATTATTAAATATACTTAATAAATACTTTTTCTAAACAAATTTTTTTTTTCACACATACTATTTTATTTTTATTGTATATAAAAAAAATAATTAATATATTTACTTTCTTAAAGAAAATTAGGGTTTTACCCTTAGCCAAACAAATTAATCTTTTTATTTATTTCTTTATTTTTTACATTAAATATTTTTACATACATAAATAAACAAAATCCTTTTTTGCATAATCCATATTATTTGATATATTTATTTATTTTGTTTATTTAAATATTGTCCATTTATTATTTATGCATTTGAATTCAATTTGGACGTAATAGTAAATTAGGGTTTATATTTCTTGTCAAATACACCCTCATTCAAAGATTGTACCCCCACCCCCATAATCATGTTGTAATAACTTAGACTTTTAATTCTTGCACTTTATACTTTCAATTATGCCATGATTAGAGAATTAGGGTTTGTATGCAAAAATCCAAAATCAACAAGTAGCTTGACCTAATCAAAGACAAATATGCATGAAAATCAAAACACAATACACACTTACACCCCTAGGGTTACAATCCACTTGTTGCCTTAAAAAATGGGCCATGTTATGCATGTTGGGTACTTTGGCAAAACAAAAGCAAAACAAAAGATCATAGTCCCTCGATGACGCTATCTTGGTTGCCTAAACAAAAACGATCAAGTCCCTCCAAATTTTGCCAAAAATACTTAACACAGTTGCTATCATGGTCTATACGATGGCACGCGCCTGTCCCGTTTAACATCCTAACACAAGGTTATTCACCAAATACAATGGTGAAATAACACTGTCAAAAGGGTTAAAAACATATAGGAAAGATCTTTGAGTAAAATAGGGTAGATAGCTCTTAGTTACTTGATCAAAAAGCTTGCAAAACATCCTTGCTACTTTCAAACACACTTCACAACACAATTTCAAAACATTTTCTAAATCAAACTTTCAAACTTTGAAATCTTTTCAAAAGACAAAACCTCTTTGTATACATTCAAACAAGAATCATTACAAAGGTTGCCACAACAATGGCCTCTTTTCAAAACATCTTTCAAAACCACACACAAAGCATCATTTCAAACAATTGAAAAGCAAAAGCAAGTGATATAAACAAGTAACTAAGAGCCCATGGATAACCATGGATGAAAAGGGTGCTTGCACCTTCCCTTTTCATAATCTACTCCCCGAACCCAAGAAAACATCTCAAAGGTCTTTCCTGTGCTTTTTGACCTTTCCTTAGGATAAAATAAAAAGTCGATGGCGACTCTTGCTAAACCGAAACATTTGCGAACACAAAACGCAAAACCACAAGTCATTTCTCCCACCGTATCACAGATACATTCACACTGACTTCCAGGCCCAATTAAAAGAAGCAGCCAGAAAGTTGAATCGAAAACTGCCTCTCACACTGACTTTCAGGCCCAATCGAAAGAAGCAGCCAAAAGGATGAATCGAAAGCTGCCCGCACATGCTGACTTCCAGGCCAAATCGAAAGAACCAAGGAAGAGCAAAATCGAAGGGTGCTTTCTTCCTATATCGAAAAACTTATTTTCCCTCCTTTTATGTTGTTTTGTCTTTATATTGTCTTCCTATTCAACATGGTTGTAATAGTGTAGGATCATAATTTTCTGCATTTTTATTTCTTTATACAAATATTAGTAATTAGGATGTATTGCAAGATAAAACTAACAAGTAGACAACCCAAAAATCAAAGACAAAAATGCATGTAATCAAACACACCATGCACACACATGCACCTCTAGGGTAATCTCACTTTTTGCCTCAGAAAATAGTCATGTCCCTCGAATATGGGTGTTTTAGCAAAGACCCTCGATAAAAGATCTTAGTCCCTCGAGGACCCTCGATGTTGCCTTTGGTAAACGATCTAGTCCCTAACAAAATTGCTAAAACGTCTCATAGGTTGCCTTATATGACTATACAAATGACCCAAGCCCGTCCCTTCACACCCAACGATGGGGCTTCTTATAAATCAATGGTAAGATAGCAACATCTAAAGGAGGAGGAAAATAAAAAAGACCTTTTGAGTAGGTAGGATGTTCATAGTGGCTCGCTTGCTCATAACAAAAACATTTTTCCACACCAACACTTTCAATTGAAACATTTTCAAAAGACAAAGCTCTTTGTACGCATTCTTATAGAGACAAGAATCATTACAAAGACACTTTTCAAAATCATTTTCAAAAAAAAATTCCACAAACACCCTTTTGAACTATTTGCAAAATCAACACTTTGTACGCATTCTTATAGAGACGAGAATCATTACAAAGACGTTTTCAAAATATTTTCAAACCCACATCACAAAGCATATTTTCAAACAAAAGCAAGTGATCTAGAAAGCAACTAAGATCCCGTAGATAACTACGGATGAAAAGGGTGTTAATACCTTCCCTTTTCATAACCTACCCCCCGAACTCAAGAAAATAATCTCAAAGGTCTTTCCTGTTCTTTTCACCCTTTCCTTATTGGATAAAAGAAAAGTCGGTGGTGACTCTTGCTATCCACAACAATTGCGATCAAATGCAAAACACCCAAGTCAGTTCTCCCACCGTATTGCACCTACGAGTTGCCTTTAAGAATGTACGATGACCCTCGCCCATCCCTCAAAACATCCAATGATAAGGCTACCTACTAACTAATGGTAGGATAGAACTATCTAAAGGAAAAGAGGAAAAGAACAAAGACCATTCGGGTAGGTAGAAAGATTGTAGTTGCTTGCTCGCAAAACAAAATAATTACTCACACATACACTCTACTTTCTAAATATTTTCAAAGAAAAAAATACTTTGTATGCATTACCAACGATACGAGAATCATTACAAAGTTCGCGGCACTAAGGCGTCTTTTTAAAAGTATTTTCAAATGCACTTACACCAAAAAGCATTTTCAAAATGAGCTAGCAACTAAAAGCCCGTAGATAACTACATATGGAAAGGGTGCTAATACCTTCCCTTTCCATAACCTACCCCCCGAACTCAAAATCTTTAAAAAGGTCTTTCCTGTTCTTTTCACCCTTTCCTTTATTGGATAAAAGAAAATTCGGTGGCGACTCTTGCTAACCGCAACATTTGCGATAAAATGCAAAACCAGTAAAGTCAGTTCTCCCACCGTATGACACCTTCGATAAATGATCTTAGTCCCTTACGACAATTTCTAAAGCGTCTTACAAGTTATCTTATATGACTGTACGATGACCCACGCCTGTCCCTCACATCCAATGATAGGGCTTCCTATTAACTAATGGTAGGATAACACTATCTAAAGGAGGAGGAAAAGAACGAATACTTTTTAAGTAGGTAGATCACTCGTAATTGCTTGCTCACAAACTAAAACAATTTCCACACTTTATAATTTCAAAATAACTACTTTTAAAATGCTTTATAAACACTCTTGAGGTCTGATACAAGGGTTGTTATAAAGCAAACTGCCTTCCATTGGTATTTTCAAAACATCTTTTCACAAAACAACACTCTTTTTCATAAATATTTTCAAAACAAACACTTTGTATACATTCTCAACGATACGCGAACCATTACAAAATTGTTGTACTTAGGAATTTTCAAAATATTTGCAAACATACACAAACACAAAGCATTTCAAAAGTGAGCTAGCAATTAAAAGCCCGTAGATAACTACAGATGAAAAGGGTGTTAACACCTTCCCTTTTCATAACCTACCCCTTACTCAGAAAAATATCAAAAGGTCTTTCTTGTTGTTTTCACCCTTTATTTTATTAGATAAAATAAAATTCGGTGGTGACTCTTGCTATCTGCAACATTTGCGATAAAACGCAAAACCAAAAGTCAATTCTCCCATCGTATTATAGTTGCGTATTGCACAAGTAACGTAATGATCCAATCAACCTCTTATATTGTGTTGGATCCACATTCTGCTCATCATCAATTTTGGACAGCTGTAACCTTGTGTTGTACACAAAAATTTTCCCTCTCACTTATCAATAATTTTCTCACTAGATCTCCTTTGGCTCAAGACTGCACTAGGGTTGATCAACTCAAGACACCTCCTTAGGCACTGATGACCAAAATTAGGGTTTGAGTTTGCACAAGGATATTTGAGCTTCCAATGCCCCATATGACTTTCATGGATCATTATGGACCCTCAAGATTACTCATGTCAATTTTCATGTTTTGAATCACATTTTTGCTCAATCAATTGAGCAATTGGCCTAAAAATCAATTGTATTGGGGAAAAAGTCAATCATGGCCAATTTACAGTCAAACTTCATAATTTTTATCCATACCAACATTTTAAACTGATATGTATCATTTTTTCAAGTTTGGACCACAACTCCTCAAGAAATTTGATCAAATCTCCAAAAGGGCAAAATGGTCAAAATTAGGGTTTTGACTGGGAAAGGGCAATTTTTGATTTTTGACCTAGAAAATGGTCAATTGGTTTAAGGCATGATCTCAAGAGTCCAATTGCATCATTTTAACCTAATGGCATGGTTCAAAACATTGCAAGTCCATTGGATTGACAGATGAATTTTTCAGTCAACTGTATCTAAAAAGTCAAACTTTGACTTTTTGGTCAAATTCAAGTGCCAAAGATCATAATTCATCAAAGCATGTCAAAATATGAAACTTATTCATCAATAAATCAAAAATTCAAGATTTTATTTTGAAAAGTCAAAATTTCTAAACTTAGAAATTTTTCTAAGTGTTGGAAATTTCATGTTTTTTCATAACTTTGAACAAAATTTTCACCATGATGCAAGATGATTCAAGAGAAAATTCCAACATGAAAGTTATAGATCTCCATGAAATCTACAAATTTGCTTTACACAACTCCTTTCAAAAGTTCTTGGATATCAAGTTATAATTTTAAGAACATGTGGTCATGAAACAAAACACAGTGAAATTTTTGCCCTAATTTGGTCAGGATTTTGACCCAACTTCATGGAACTTTTTCATATAGTTCCAAGGGGAATCTTCAAAATCAATTCAAATATGGGTTGTATAGCACATTACAAACTTTCAAAAATGTCCAAGAACTCCTTGAGATCATTCTTGAGTAGGGAGAATCGAAGAGATGAAGTTAGGATTTTCACACTTGAATTACAAGTCATTTTTTGATGAACAAGAATTCAATTTCAAACCTATGTTGCACAATTTTGTTTTGCAGGCCTCTAAACCTCAAGATCTATCCATAATCAGAAGATTACACTTGCTTTTAAGCTATTATCCACTTGATTTAAGCTTTGTCCAAGTAAATTTTTCATTAATGGAATAAAGTTCACACTTCCATTTTGGAAAAGTGACTTTAATCACAAAGTCAACTTGTATGGAGCTTTGCACCTATTATTTCTGCACAAGCATGCTCTATACACTCAAAACAAACATGTTTAAAGTTGCAAGTCACCCTACAAGACATGTACCTTGCATTGAAACCATGTTTTTCAAGATAACTTCAAAAACAAGTCAAATACTCATAACATGTGATCTTTGTTTTCATTAATTTAACACCTTTTCATAAAAAAAAAACCTAAAAAATCCTTTTCAAATTAATTTTTTTCCTTAGTTAGTTTAAATTAATTTTATTTAATTTTAATTACTCATTTTCTTTATTTAGGTCAAGATAAAACCCTTTCATAAAAATAATAAAAATCATTTCTTTTTCCATTTTTATTCTTGCATTTTTATTTTCAATTTTGTATAATATTCAATGTGGTTTTAATATCTAATTAGGTTTAACTTTCTTGCAATCCCCATTTGTAATTTGTACACCCTCTCCCACAATTATTGTAATAGCGTGGTAATTTTACTTTTTCGCAATTTATCGCTTTTATATAACATGCTAGTAATTAGGGTTTGTATGGAAAGACTAAAACCAATACTTAGAAAACCCTAATTCAAGACAAAAAAACAAGTATGAAAATAATACATTTGCGCACAAGCACACCTAGGGTTATCCCACTTGGTTGCCTTATACAAAATGGTCATATTACGCATGTAAGGTATCTTAGCAAAAACAAGCAAATACATGATCTCAGTCCCTCAAAAAGAATGCTAAGATACCTTTCAACATTGCTAATCATGGTTATACGATGACCCACGCCAGTCCCGTTTACATCCAAAGATAGGGTTGCTTACCAAATCAATGGTAAGACAACAATGTCAAAGGAAAAGAAAATGAACAAGAAAGACATTTGAGTAGGTAGATTGCTCCTAATTACTTGCTCCATTTCAAAACAAACACCCTTGCTATTTTAAAAAACAAACACCTATACTTTCAAAACATCTTACAAAACTTGAAAACATTTTCAAAAGATCAACATCTTTGTATACATTCTTACGAACAAGAATCATTACAAAGATCGCCTAAACAATGGCCTCTTTTACAAAATACTTTCAAAAAACCACACAAAGCACAATTTCAAACAAAAGTAAGTGATATGACAAGTAAATAAGAGCCCATGGAAAACCAAGGATGAAAAGGATGATAATACCTTCCCTTTCCATAATCTACCCCCCGAACTCAAGAAATAATCTCAAAGGTCTTTCCTATGCTTTTTCACCTTTCCTTTTGGATAAAAGAAAATCTGGTGGCAACTCTTGCTAACCGCAACATTTGCGATCAAACGCAAAACCTTCAAGTCAGTTCTCCCACCGTATCACACCTTACTTCAGCAGGTGTATTGGCAGAATTATAATGCTCCATATCACACTTTTCAAAATCTAAAGAGAATACTTTCTTTGATGCATAAGCAGTTCCAATTTTGACTTGTGGAACTTTATGCCAAGGAAGTATGTCATGATTCCAAGGTCACTCCATTCAAACTCCTTCATAAGTTCACTCTTGAACTTAGAAATACTCACTTTATTTCTTCATGTGATCAATAAGTCATCCACATATAAGCAAGGTATGATCACACATTTGCTTGCATCCGTCTTCACATAGACACCATGTTCAGAAACACATTTCTTGAATCCAACATCAACTAGGAAACTATCAATGCACTTTTTCTAAGCTCTAGGAGCTTGTTTCAAACCATAAAGCGCTTTCTTCAATTTGTAGACTCTTTCCTCTTGATTAATCACAAAAAAACCAGGGGACTTCTCTACATAAACTTCCTCCTCAAGTGGACTATTCAAAAATGCGGATTTCACATCCATTTGATACATTAATCAATTGTTTCTATTCACAATACCAACAACCAGCCGTATGGTTTCTATCCTAGCAACTGATGCAAACACATCATCATAGTCTATACATTCTCTTTGCAAAATCCTTTCGCAACTAGTCGAGCCTTATGCTTAACAATTTCACCTTTTGGATTTTCCTTCACTTTATAGACCCATTTCACTCCTATTAGCTTCTTTCGCTCCAGTAGATCAACTAGCTCCCAAGTACTATTTTTCTCAATCGATTTCAGCTCTTCTTTCATCGCACACACCCACTTTGGATAGTGTGATCGGTGGATCTGGAACTGACTGTTTAACGCTGGTTCGCGAAATGTCGCGGAAGCAAGAGTCGCCACCGTCTTTTATTTTCTCCAACATGGACAGGACAAAAGCACAGCAAAATTCCTTATGAGATAGTTTCTCGGTTCGGGAGGTAGATTTATAGAAAGGGAAGGTGTTAGCATCCTTTATATCCATGGTTATCCATGGGCTCTTAGATACTTGCTCATTTGTGTTTTCAAAATGTTTGCTTTTCAAATGTGAGTGGGTTTGAAAAAGTTTTGTTTAAAGATTTCAGATCGACTCTTGTATCAGTCTTCAAGAGTGTTTGAAAAATTGTTTTGAAAGCTTTTTGAAAGTGTCGGTGTGAAAAGAGTTTTGATTTGTTTTGAATTAGAGAAAGTATCTATGAGTCATCCACCTACCCTAAGGAATTAGGCTGTGTAAATGTCCTTAAGGTAGTGCCATCCCACCATTGAGAGGTAGGTAGCACCACCGTTGGAGGTGTTCGGGTCAATTCGTTTATAGGGACAGTGTGGTCACCAGAGCAACAGTAGGACACCTTAGAAGCTACCCTTATGCCATTGATCCTTTTTAAATTCGAGGCAACTTTTCTGAGGCAACTGGATCATGTCATGGACATAAGGACTTACTAAAACGTCCTATACTCGACGACCATGTTTCGAGGGCAAGGCAACAGTGAGGCACACCCTAAGAGTGGTGTGTGAATTTTTGTGTTATTTTCATGTTATGTTTTATCTTGTACATGTATCATGGTGATCTACGCTTGTTTTTAAATTAGGCCATACATTCTTTCATGCAATTATAATTTAAAAGTGCGGAAATTTAAATGCGGAAAGTAAAATCCTACGCTATTACAAGGCGCGGGTCTATACATCGCCGAATTAACAAAGACCCGTTTGAATAAAAATGCGGAAAGTAAAACCTAGTTACTATTACATGGCTTGAACAATTACATAATATTCGAAAGAAAATAAATTAACGTGCGAAAAGCATAAAAATAGAACATTCGAGGGCGTTGGACCCTTTAAAGAAATTAAAAAGCTAATTAATTATTTAATAAAAGGAAAGAGATGTTTTTTTTTAGTTTTTTGTATTTATGAAATAAAGAAATTAAAAATCAAGAGAAACCCTAATTCTAAGTTGTTTTTAACTATTTAAAAAAATATTAAAGTTTTATCCTAATTTACTAAATAATTTGTGTACATGTTTATTTACAAAAATATTTAATAATTAATAATAATAATAATGAGAGAATTATTTATTTAAGAAAAAAATGATGAAAAAGTTTTGAAAAATATTAAAGTTTTGAAACTTAGATTAATCTAATTAATTGTTTAAAGTTTATTTACAAAATAAATAATGGTGAAATTAATATTAACAACAATAAACATTTTTGATTTTTTTGTATTTTATTTTTATTATGAAAATTATTTTAGGAATTTAAAGAAAGCAATTAAAACAATTAATATAATTAAGAAAGAAAACAAATAAAAATTAAAAATTGATGCAAACCATGGGGGGTGTCTGGCCCTTTTAGGAGGTTTCTTGGAAGCAATTTGGCCCACTGAATACAAGCCCTTTTTGACTTTTTGTGCTTGCGTGTGGAGCAGTTGACCCAGGCGTATGGTGGTCTTCACGTTTTGGCCTTTGGATTGATCGTTCAGATTATGTAGCAAGCTAACGTTTGAGGATGCGTGGTAGGCCTTATGAGGGACGCTGCATGGAAACATGTTAAAGACAAAATTATGAAATATGAGAGGGGACCTGGGAATCGAACCCAGGTCCCAGTACCTGTAGGACAGCTCAACAACCAACCAAGCTAATGTGTTTCTTTGTTAAAACAATGAAGCATGATTATTATAAAAGAAAACAAGCGTTAGTGGTGTGAAGCAAGAAAAACGCGCTGAATATTTGAATGGTCCAACCACGTGAAGCCACGCATGCGTTTTCTTCCTTTTTGTACCTGTAACATAACCAAATAGCGGGGGTTTTAAACCCCCACTAAGTGAAGCCTGCAAAAATAGCGAATAGGACATGGCCAAATATAAAAAGGGTGCGAGGTCATCAAATGATTCGTCTTCATGTCACGAATTCAATGGTACCAGTTTGAAGGTCTAATTTTTCCAGATGAAGAAAACCCAAATTCGAAACTTCTGAAAACCTAATATCCATCAATGGTAGATTTTGATATAGGCATTGTTAGTTCAATTAAAGGGTACCATTAGCTTCAGAACATCAATATTAGTGTAAATCAACATTTAAAATACATGAACAATGCATGAAAATTAAAACACGATTATGGAAAAGTTCATGAAAAGTGCAATGTTGTTCTACCAATTCTTGAGGTATGGAGAGTTGGTTTTGATTGTAATCGCTTCCTGGATGTCTTGGCAACGTATTGGAATGCTTTGGAAGCTTTGAAACGCCTTGTAACTATGTTTTCAGTTTTCAATTTTTTAAGGAAATTTTGCAAATTGGTATGCAGCTTCTATGCAGTTTTTTCGTGTCTAATGGAATAGGTTTAGGTTATGCATATGTAAGTGAATGGAATTAGGTTAAAAAACCAAGCCCAAAGTCCATGTATTTATGTTTTGAATATTTGATTTTCCATATCTTTTTTTCAATCTTTTTCATGCCAATCATTGCCAATTGTGGAAGATATTGCCTTGTTAATTGATGCACGAAATATTTAGCTCATAATGAGTGAATTTGCTGCACAAAAAGATTTGATAAGTGTCATTTGATATTTTTTCATATTTAAATTTAATTAAGTGAATTAATAACAATAAAAATTCAAATGATTAATCAAAATAAGAAAATACATCCCTTTGAGGTCAATGGGTCGTGCATAGCCTTTGGGTAATGATTCATGAAAGAAATTGAGGCCCATTAGCATTTTTGAAGCCTTTTGTGCAAAGTTGACTTTTCAAAAATCCCAAAATTTCCGAACTTCTACAAGGCATATCTTGCTCAATTTTTAAGTTATGATCATGTTCTTGGACATTTTGGAAATTTATTGAAGTCCTCTAACCAATTCCTTTGGTCCCATGTCATTTTGATTTACCAATCTCAAGTTATGGTCTTTGACTTAAAGTGCCTTTTTGTTGACTTTTGAAAATGACCTATAATGTTGAAATTGATAACTTTTGGTGAGAGCATTTCTTGGACTTGAAGTGTGAGATGAGTTGTAGGAAATGTCATTCTCTTCAAAATGAGCTTTGGATGGAATTTTTCTGATAAACCATGAAGAAGTTATGCCCTGGTCAATTTGCAGTTGACTTTTTCAACTGTCCAAAAATAGAAACTTTTGCATCTTGAGACTTTTTGAGCCATGCTTTGAGAATGATGATCAAGAATTGATCAAATGATGTTTGTGGCTTCAAAATAAGATGTTGACCAAAAATTTTGACTTTTGACTGTCAAATGACCATTTTGCCCCTGTAGTTGACTGTGAAGCATTTAGGGTTTTTGACTGTGCAGTTTGATGCCGTGAGTCTTGAAACTTGGCATATGGATGCTTGACAATGTATGTAGGCATGTGGGACTTGATTGGACCCTTGAAAACTTCAATTTCTTTGCAAGAACCAAAACCCTAATTTTGACTGTGTTAGGAGGCAATTAGACTGTGCAACCCTTGAGGGATTTTGAATCATGATCTTGGCAAATCTTGAAGAATATGGGAGGGAAAATTTTGGGGTACAACAGTTGCCCCTGTTCAATCTTCAGAAACCTGAGGATGTAGATTGGTTGGCGTGCCTTTCGTAATCCGAAGGTGGAAGATGATTGAACACTAGAGTGCCCAGAAATTTGCACTCACATAGTACAGTGTCAGCGGTGTGATGACGGGAATGGGCTTACAGATGCCATTTGGGGAGATGCTGGACAGGAGGATGGGCTTATAGATTCCATCTGGAAGTATGACAGAACCTTGTCGGAAATGGGCTTATAGATGCCATTTGGAGACTGTCGGTATGTGGAGATGGGCTTATAAATGCCATCGGGAGGTTGTCGATCGCGTAAGAGATTCCTTAGCGAGAACTTGCGTACCTGAGAAAGAAAAATAATTACCTGGCCTGTTACAGGAGTTGATCTTCAAACCCTTTACGTAGATGTGCCCTGGCTGGATACAGGAATCGAATCTTTAAACTCTTCAGACGTGCCCTGGCAAGATACAAGAATCGAGTCCGGAGAATATAGTCGTCAACAGATACACCCTGGCAAGATACAGGAATCGGATCTTCGAACTCTTCAGCCGTGCCCTGGCAAGATATAGGAATCGAGTCTGGTAATGTTAGTCGTCAACAGATACACCCTGGCGAGATACAGGAATCGGATCTTCGAACTCTTCAGACGTGCCCTGGCAAGATACAGGAATCGAGTCTGGTAATGTTAGTCATCAACAGATACACCCTGGCGAGATACAGGAATCGGATCTTCGAACTCTTCAGACGTTCCCTGGCAAGATACAGGAATCGAGTCTGGTAATGTTAGTCGTCAACAGATACACCCTGGCAAGATACAGGAATCGGATTCTCAAACTCTTCAGACGTGCCCTGGCAAGATACAGGAATCGAGTCTGGAATTAGTCGTCCACAGATACACCCTGGCAAGATACAGGAATCAGATCTTTGAACTCTTCAGACGTTCCCTGGAAAGATACAGGAATCGAGTCTGGTAATGTTAGTCGTCAATAGATACACCCTGGCAAGATACAGGAATCGGATCTTCAAACTCTTTAGACGTGCCCTGACAAGATACAGGAATCGAGTCTGGTAATGTTAGTCGTCAACAGATACACCCTGGCAAGATACAGGAATCGGATCCTCAAACTCTTCAGACGTACCCTGGCAAGATACAGGAATCGAGTCTGGAATTAGTCGTCAACAGATACACCCTGGAAAGATACAGGAATCGGATCTTCGAACTCTTCAGACGTGCCCTGGCAAGATACAGGAATCGAGTCTGGTAATGTTAGTCGTCAACAGATACACCCGGGCAAGATACAGGAATCGGATCTTCAAACTCTTCAGACATACCATGGCAAGATACAGGAATCAAGTCTGGTAATGTTAGTCGTCAACAGATACACCCTGGCAAGATACAGGAATCGGATCCTCAAACTCTTCAGACGTGCCCTGGCCGGATACAGGAATCGAGTCTGGAATGTTAGTCGTCAACAGATACACCCTGGCAAGATACAGGAATCGGATCCTCGAACTCTTCAGACGTGCCCTGGTCGGATACAGGAATTGAGTCTGGAATTAGTCGTCAACAGATACACCCTGGCGAGATACATAAATCGGATCTTTAGTTGCGACAGTTGATAGTAATCATCTTTGTATTGGCCTCTGTCCTGAAAAGACAAAACGTTAGTTGTATGTGATGTCATGATGTATTCCATGCGTGATGTTCTCAGAATAAATGAGATTGTATGTTCATGATGCGTATATGCATGCTATGATGTATGAAAATGTGATGTTTATGAATGTGTTTTTGTCTAGGAACGTAAATCCTTGACGGGTGTCGGGAAGTTGAATCCTGGGCTTGATGTTGAAGGATAGTGCTTTGTTTCCGCTGGGGAGAGATGGTTGCAAGAATACCGGTAGGAGAAGAGGACTCCGTCGGGGAATAAACTTGGCGAATAGATTACTCTGCGGGGAGTGAGCTCTGTGGGGAGAAAGAGATACTTTGCTGAGGTTAATGATAACTCCGCTGGGGATACCATTGTTGAGTTATGTTGAAGGAATTGATGAACTCCGCTGGGGATGGGAAGACTTCGTCGGGGACGATCTTTTCGTGGCAAATGGCTGAGGATAACCCAGTTATATCCTGGTGGGGAAATAACCTTTGAATAAAAACCGAGAGACGCGTTCGTGCTCTGCAGGGGACAAGCTTCCAGAATCTACTGGGGATAAGCTTCCTGCTGGGGAGATTGATTGAGTTCTCCTGGGGAGACTTTTGGACTGGACTTTCCTGGGGGAATAAGATATCTTGGTTACGTTCTTCAGCCGAACCTACCTTGGTACCTTGGTGGACAGAGCAACTAAACCTGCTTGGACAACTCACTATTGCCCCTGTTTCTGTTGTGGGAGAGGAAGATACCCTGTAGAGGTGCTTGATAACTGCCGATTCGACAGATCTTCTTCTGGTAGGCGAGTGACGAGATGACGGGACATAGTCGTATGCTTTTGATCCCTAACTTTTGCCTGGACCGCCCTTTCGGGTTTTCAGTCCATCGGGATACCCCTTTTTGCCCAAGCCGCCTTTTCAGGTTTTCGACTTGCCGGGTGTACAATTTTTCATTTCCATCCCTTATTTTTGCCCGAACCCTTTTGGTTCGCCAGGAAGCCCTTATTTTTGCCTAGGTGTGTCAACCTAGTGGGTCTTTGATTATGCGCAGTATTCTTTCGACTATGTCCACGTTCTCAGGATGTAGAGAGTTGCCCCTGTCAATAGCATTGTGTTGCTGTACCACCAGAAGATCTTCGTTTGATCGTCCAATGCCCCAAGTGATCCAGATGGAGATTTGCCCCAAGTTGGTTGGCCTTTTGAGAGATTCTCCGAATCTTGACTTAACTGCCCCGGATGATGGACAATGATCATGCCATGCCCCTTGCTTGGAAGTGCTTTTGTTTCTTAGATATTCTTCGTGCGAATTTCTATGTTGTTCAAACAAAAAGTCACATGCGAACAAAGTTATGTTAAAAATGCAAAGCCTATGTCTGTCTTGAAGTTTTTGAAAATGCATTTTTCTCAGTAAAACAAGCAAATTTTGTAAAAATGTGATGTCAACTCGTTATTTTACCGCAAGCCTTAAGGAGTCAGGATACCTTTCGTAACAGTATGCTTTCGAACTAACCCATGCTTCAGCTATGACTTTTGAGGGTTATAACGTGGCCTGGTTCACGGTTTAAGAAACAAAGGATAAAGGCTCAAATTATTTGTACCCACCCGTTCTTCGTGATGTTCTTCAAACCTAAACTCAGCTGATCGTGCGTTAGACCTTGTTTGAGTCTTTGCTCTGATATTCCAGTGGTGGTTCGGATACTAAAATTTTATTTTGAATAGGCAGTCATTTTGTTTTGTTGAGGGTTTATAGGTCCTCTTTCTTTTTTGATTTTGTTATCCCTGTTTTTGCCTGAAATGTTTCTTTTTACAGTCAGCGGGATGCCCCAGTTTTATAAGTCTCCTTCATAGGTTTTGACTTGTTGGGCTTTATTTTTTTTTTGTAATGACTGCCTGTCTTTATGATTGTTCGGAACCACCACTGTCTTTTGTTTCGTAAAGACTTCTTTGGTGCCATTCGTTGTGCACTTGGATCAACTGAGAGAACTACCCTGCCCCAGGTTATGATTAAGGGTTTTAATTTTCGAAAAGAAAAACTCCTACTTCTTTGGCTCAAAGGGGTTGACGAGGGATTATCTTCCTTATAACTCCAGTGTTTAGGAATTGAAACAATGCATGTACCTCATCAGCGGGGTCTGTTTAAAAGCATACTGTAAAGATCGTGGTATCGTTTTCGTCATCCTCCCTCAAGAGGCTTAGAATTGTTAATTGAGAGTTGACATAAAAATAAAAGCAGTTTTAAGCATAGTAAACATAATTACTTCAAAACAGACACGTGTAATGCATTAATGAAATAACCAAGTTTGACATGAAACAAAATGTTTGAACAATCAAAGAAAAATACAACTTGAACATTCGAATGAACAAAAGTTTTTTAATCCTAGCCATGTTTTGGCAGGGGAGCAGTGATCACATTCGGAGTCTCTGGAGAGTCGAACTGGACTTCCTTCGCGTCGATCAGATCCTGAACCTTGTTTCTCAAAGTCCAACAGTCATCTGTAGCATGCCCCGGGCTGTCAGAATGATAGGCGCAGCGAACGTTGGGGTTGTACCTTGAAGGTGTCCTGTTAGGATTCTTTGGAGGGTCCATGAGAGTTACCAACTTGATTTCCAGCAGTTGTGGCAATATCTGTGACAAGGTCATGCCGAGGGGAGTAAATTGCCTTTTAGGTCTCTCCTCCCTTTGTTGATTGTGACGCTGAGGAGCACCGGCCGGCTTTGCAATAGCTACCGCGTTGACAGCACTAGATTCCCTCTTGGATGGTTTCTTCTCAATGTTTGAGGAATCACCATTATGTATTTTCCCCGACTTGATGCCAGCTTCTATTCTTTCCCCGGTTAAGATCAGATCTGTAAACCCAGCAGCAGAATTCCCAATCAGGTGGTTGAAGAATGGACCGGACAGGGTCCCCAAGAACATGTCGACGAGCTCGCGGTCAGTCAGAGGTGGTTGTACCCTTCCAGCAAGGTCCCTCCATTTTTGAGCATATTCTTTGAAGCCTTCGCCTGTACCCATAGACATCCCCTGAAGCTGAGTACGCGTGGGAGCAAGGTCGGCATTATACTGGTATTGCTTGTAGAATGCAGTGGCCAAGTCCTCCCAGTTGCGGATGTTGGCTCCATTCAGTTGATAGAACCAGTCGAGTTGAGTTCCTGACAGACTATCCTGAAAAAAGTGAATCCACAAATTCTTGTCAGCTGTGTAGGGCTGGATCCTCCTTGTGTAAGACCTAAGATGCAGCTTAGGACAGGATGCCCCGTCGTACTTGGCAAAGGCAGGTGCCTTGAATTTGCGCGGGATTACTACCCCAGAAGATAGACCTGGATCCTCGAAGTCCAGGCCGGGCACTTTTTGTATCTCCATGGCACTTAGCCGGTCTTCCAACTGTTTATACCTGTCCTCAGCTGGAGGGTACTGCTCGTCATTGTAATCGGTCTCGTTGTCGGAGACTACTGGACTAAGCACCTCTCTCTCATGGGGACTGTCTTTCCCAACAGACGGGGTAGCCTGCTCAACTTCATTTGGTGATCCATTCCCAGATTTGCGTCTAGGGTTGAACAGCACCGTCCTCTTCTTCTTCTTTTTCAAAAGTAGGGTCTTCAGATCTTGTTGCCCCTGGGCCAAACTCATGATCAACTCTTGGAACTGGGCGTTCTGAGCCTGGAGAGCCTTGATGGATTGCTCAGTAGATGATTCAGGATTCATGACGATCGGCTGAAATAAACAGCGAAGAAGGTAAGCAACCTGTAAAAAGGGATACCTGTAATGCAATGATATGTATATATGCATGCAATGTTTTCAAGGATCTCGCGGGGTAAACAAGAAAATTGTTAGAGTTGGGATCCGATAGCTTGATTGAAGGAACTGCATGATGTTGAGAGTCCTTCTTCAAGGGTCAAAGGCTCACCATATCCAGTGGGTCACAGCCCCTGACAACCTTGGCTAGAGGAAAATAAATCCCCTTTGCCCCTTGCTGGACAGTTGGTTCATCATGACCTGCATCACAAGCCTTTGAGATCCTTGAAATGGGTTAGTCCTTATGTGGGATGCATACAATGGTATGATGTTATGCTATGCATGGAGTGATATAGGTAAACCCTGTTATGAGTCCAGATTAAGGACTATAAATAAAACCTGCAAGAAACTCAAGTGTCAGATAACAAGCATGCACATAGTCAAGTTCGAAGGCACACAAGTCACACAAAGAGCCCTTAGAGTTTAGGCCAGCATGGGGTCTAGGTATTACCCTCTTTCAGTTTGTTGGTTAAGACCTGTCCTATCAGAAGTAACCGGGTTCTAGAGGATCCCAATATCACCGACTACCCTCAATCGATCATAACTCCAGCATCGCAATCTTTTCTTGCGGCCAGAACCATCACGAGAGTTTAGCCTCAATGGGTGTAGCATACTGCTACTGTTCTATTGGCCAAGTTGGGTCATTTAAGGTTCTAAGGTCGGTTGGTGCTTAATGACTCCTCAGAAGACCCATATTCTCCTCGTTGCGACACAAGGGATATCGGTACAGACCAAGGCGCCACACCAACGTAGCCACTGCTTCACCCGTGTCGGTCTACGCCGGACAGGTCCCTCACAGCTTATGCTACCTAAAAGGGTATCCCCAGATCCGGGTTAGGATCTATGAAACTCCGATGCAATGCCCACAAATATGAAAGCAATCAAAGCAAGCAATAGAAAACATAAGTATGATCTAATCTTAAGGTACACCTCACTTTATAAGATTCCCCAGCAGAGTCGCCAGTTCTGTGATCGGTGGATCTGGAACTGACTGTTTAACGCTGGTTCGCGAAATGTCGCGGAAGCAAGAGTCGCCACCGTCTTTTATTTTCTCCAACATGGACAGGACAAAAGCACAGCAAAATTCCTTATGAGATAGTTTCTCGGTTCGGGAGGTAGATTTATAGAAAGGGAAGGTGTTATCACCCTTTCTATCCATGGTTATCCATGGGCTCTTAGATACTTGCTCATTTGTGTTTTCAAAATGTTTGCTTTTCAAATGTGAGTGGGTTTGAAAAAGTTTCGTTTAAAGATTTCAGATCGACTCTTGTATCAGTCTTCAAGAGTGTTTGAAAAATTGTTTTGAAAGCTTTTTGAAAGTGTCGGTGTGAAAAGAGTTTTGATTTGTTTTGAATTAGAGCAAGTATCTATGAGTCATCCACCTACACTAAGGAATTAGGATGTGTAAATGTCCTTAAGGTAGTGCCATCCCACCATTGAGAGGTAGGTAGCACCACCGTTGGAGGTGTTCGGGTCAATTCGTTTATAGGGACAGTGTGGTCACCAGAGCAACAGTAGGACACCTTAGAAGCTACCCTTATGCCATTGATCCTTTTTAAATTCGAGGCAACTTTTCTGAGGCAACTGGATCATGTCATGGACATAAGGACTTACTAAAACGTCCTATACTCGACGACCATGTTTCGAGGGCAAGGCAACAGTGAGGCGCACCCTAAGAGTGGTGTGTGAATTTGTGTGTTATTTTCATGTTATGTTTTATCTTGTACATGTATCATGGTGATCTACGCTTGTTTTTAATTTAGGCCATACATTCTTTCATGCAATTATAATTTAAAAGTGCGGAAATTTAAATGCGGAAAGTAAAATCCTACGCTATTACAAGGCGCGGGTCTATACATCGCCAAATTAACAAAGACCCGTTTGAATAAAAATGCGGAAAGTAAAACCTAGTTACTATTACATGGCTTGAACAATTACATAATATTCTGAAGGAAATAAATTAACGTGCGAAAAGCATAAAAATAGAACATTCGAGGGCGTTGGACCCTTTAAAGAAATTAAATGAAATTAAAAAGCTAATTAATTATTTAATAAAAGGAAAGAGATGTTTTTTTTTAGTTTTTTGTATTTATGAAATAAAGAAATTAAAAATCAAGAGAAACCCTAATTCTAAGTTGTTTTTAACTATTAAAAAAAATATTAAAGTTTTATCCTAATTTACTAAATAATTTGTGTACATGTTTATTTACAAAAATATTTAATAATTAATAATAATAATAATGAGAGAATTATTTATTTAAGAAAAAAATGATGAAAAAGTTAAAACCCTAATTTCTACATATTTTAATTTATTAAGAAAAATATTAAAGTTTTGAAACTTAGATTAATCTAATTAATTGTTTAAAGTTTATTTACAAAATAAATAATGGTGAAATTAATATTAACAACAATAAACATTTTTGATTTTTTTGTATTTTATTTTTATTATGAAAATTATTTTAGGAATTTAAAGAAAGCAATTAAAACAATTAATATAATTAAGAAAGAAAACAAATAAAAATTAAAAATTGATGCAAACCATGGGGGTGTCTGGCCCTTTTAGGAGGTTTCTTGGAAGCAATTTGGCCCACTGAATACAAGCCCTTTTTAACTTTTTGTGCTTGCGTGTGGAGCAGTTGACTCAGGCGTATGGTGGTCTTCACGTTCTGGCCTTTGGATTGATCGTTCAGATTATGTGGCAAGCTAGCGTTTGAGGATGCGTGGTAGGCCTTATGAGGGACGCTGCATGGAAACATGTTAAAGACAAAATTATGAAATATCAGAGGGGACCTGGGAATCGAACCCAGGTCCCAGTACCTGTAGGACAGTTCAACAACCAACCAAGCTAATGCGTTTCTTTGTTAAAACAATGAAGCATGATTATTATAAAAGAAAACAAGCGTTAGTGGTGTGAAGCAAGAAAAATGTGCTGAATATTTGAATGGTCCAACCACGTGAAGCCACGCATGCGTCTTCTTCCTTTTTGTACCTGTAACATAACCAAATAGCGAGGGTTTTAAACCCCCACTAAGTGAAGCCTGCAAAAATAGCGAATAGGACATGGCCAAATATAAAAAGGGCGCGAGGTCATCAAATGATTCGTCTTCATGTCACGAATTCAATGGTACCAGTTTGAAGGTCTAATTTTTCCATATGAAGAAAACCCCAATTCGAAACTTCTGAAAACCTAATATCCATCAATGGTAGATTTTGATATAGGCATTGTTAGTTCAATTAAAGGGTACCATTAGCTTCAGAACATCGATATTAGTGTAAATCAACATTTAAAATACATGAACAATGCATGAAAATTAAAACACGATTATGGAAAAGTTCATGAAAAGTGCAATGTTGTTCTACCAATTCTTGAGGTATGGAGAGCTGGTTTTGATTGTAATCGCTTTCTGGATGTCTTGGCAACGTATTGGAATGCTTTGGAAGCTTTGAAACGCCTTGTAACTATGTTTTCAATTTTCAATTTTTTAAGGAAATTTTACAAATTGGTATGCAGCTTCTATGCAGTTTTTTCGTGTCTAATGGAATAGGTTTAGGTTATGCATATGTAAGTGAATGGAATTAGGTTAAAAAACCAAGCCCAAAGTCCATGTATTTATGTTTTGAATATTTGATTTTCCATATCTTTTTTTCAATCTTTTTCATGCCAATCATTGCCAATTGTGGAAGATATTGCCTTGTTAATTGATGCACGAAATATTTAGCTCATAATGAGTGAATTTGCTGCACAAAAAGATTTGATAAGTGTCATTTGATATTTTTTCATATTTAAATTTAATTAAGTGAATTAATAACAATAAAAATTCAAATAATTAATCAAAATAAGAAAATATATCCCTTTGAGGTCAATGGGTCGTGCATAGCCTTTGGGTAGGGATGTCAATGGGGCGGGGCGGGGCCGGGGGGACACTTCCCCATCTTTTTCCCCGCCATCAAATTCATTCCCCGTCCCCGTCCCCGATCTCCGTCACGGGGGAATTTCTATCCCCATCCCCGTTCCCCGCGGATCCCCGTTCCCCGCGGGGATCCCCATAGATCCTACATTTATTCATTAATATTTTATTTTTTTAAAATGTTTATATTTTCTATAAAAATAAAAAGCACAAAGAATTCACATATTTATTATGTTATTAAAAAATACTAGTATTTGACATTTATTATTTTTTATTAAAAATACTAATGGAACACAAAATAATAATATTTTTTTAATATGCAAATGATTTGATAACTCTAAAATTTCTAAACAATTTAATTTAAATTTAATCAAAATAATCAACTTTTCCTATAAGCAATTACATGAACAGGTTTATGAGAATCAAGGAGAAACAATCTACTTTTTTCTATAAACAATAATATAAACAGATTTATGAGAATCAAAGAGAAATAATCTATTTTTTCCTATAAATAATTACATGAACAAATTTATGAAAATTAAACCTTATTGATGAAATTGTAAGAACTGTGACTAATGGAAGCACACCAAATAGAGAAGATGGAATTGGAAGAGGAAGATGAATGGAGATTTGACTGGAGAAGAAAAAAAGGAGTCTAACGTGTGAGACTCTAAATGTCTGGCAGAAGAAAATGAAACGCTTCAACTTTTTTAGGGTCTAATATTTACATTTCTCTCTCTTAATAAATACATGAATATTTATTTATTTATTTTTATAAATAAACATAAAGGAAATGACTAAAAAACCTAATCTAAAATATATATATTAAATTAACTATATTAAAATAATAGGCGGGGCGGGGGGTGTATTCCCCGTCCCCGTCCCCGAAATGCTCTCGGGGGAATTTTTCTCCCCATCCCCGCCCCCATGGGGGAAAATTCCCCATCTTTGGGGCCCCGAACGGGGCGTTCCCCGCGGGGATCTCCATTAACAGGTCCAAACTGACATCCCTACCTTTGGGTAATGATTCATGAAAGAAATTGAGGCCCATTAGCATTTTTGAAGCCTTTTGTGCAAAGTTGACTTTTCAAAATTCCCAAAAATATCCCAACTTCTACAAGGCATATCTTGCTCAATTTTTAAGTTATGATCATGTTCTTGGACATTTTGGAAAGTTCTTGAAGTCCTCTAACCAATGCCTTTGGTCCCATGTCATTTTGATTTACGAATCTCAAGTTATGGTCTTTGACTTAAAGTGCCTTTTTGTTGACTTTTGAAAATGACCTATAATGTTGAAATTGATAACTTTTTGTGAGAGCATTTCTTGGACTTGAAGTGTGAAGATGAGTTGTAGGAAATGTCATTATATTCAAAATGAGCTTTGGATGGAATTTTTCTGATAAACCATGAAGAAGTTATGCCCTGGTCAATTTGCACTTGACTTTTTCAGCTGTCCAAAAATAGAAACTTTTGCATCTTGAGACTTTTTGAGCCATGCTTTGAGAATCATGACCAAGAATTGATCAAATGATGTTTGTGGCTTCAAAATAAGATGTTGACCAAAAATTTTGACTTTTGACTGTCAAATGACCATTTTGCCCCTGCAGTTGACTGTGAAGCATTTAGGGTTTTTGACTGTGCAGTTTGATGCTGTGAGTCTTGAAACTTGGCATATGGATGCTTGACAATGTATGTAGGCATGTGGGACTTGATTGGACCCTTGAAAACTTCAATTTCTTTGCAAGAACCAAAACCCTAATTTTGACTGTGTTAGGAGGCAATTGGACTGTGCAACCCTTGAGGGATTTTGAATCATGATCTTGGCAAATCTTGAAGAATATGGAAGGGCAAATTTTGGGGTACAACAGATAGCTTAATGCTTCTTTTGTGCTAACGGGCTCGGATTCGGCCATAAGCGCAAAGTGAATGATATCAACATCACTATTAACATCATTACCATGGAATACTTCACAATGTTGAAGCCTCTGAGGTCTTCGCCTAATTGGTCGTCTACTGGATTCACCATTTTCAAATTCAACCAACTGCTGTACAGGATCTGTAAAATTTTGATATTCTGTATTTTCCTGTGGAAATCAATTTCTAAAAAGTGGGGAATCAATTTCCTCTTCTGCAAAACTAGTTCCAGTTGCTTCAGGATGCAAAAATAGCGATGAAAATCGATTACCCTCATATAGACAATTGATTTCCTCAACTGCCATGGTCTTTTTTCAGCTGTTAAACAGTCTTACCTTATTCACTACCATATCTCTACTTATTACAATCATGCTTTTCACATCAAATAATTTGAAACCTCCGGTAGGATGATAACCAACAAGTAACATCATCTTTCCTTTGTCATCCAACTTCTTTCAAACCTGACCCGAAATATATCGAAATGCTACCAAACCGAAAAACTTTAAAATGAATTAAACTTGGTTTAAATTCAGACCGTATCTATTATCGAGTCACTTTGTCCAGCTTCTTTGTATGGCACCTATTCAACAAATAGGCGGATGTAGAAACAAATTCTCCCCAAAGTTCCTTCGGCAAGATTTTTCTCTTCAACATGCTACGAACCATGTTCATTATCAAATGATTTTTCCTCTTGGCAACACCATTTTGCTGAGGCGTATAGGATGTCACCATCGCACACACTATACCCGCCCCATCACAATAATTCATAAACTCATTCGAGGTATACTCACCTCCACCATCCGTTTTGAGAATTTTGATTTTGTGACCACTTTGCCGCTTAACCATGGACTTGAACTTCTTAAACACATCAAATACCCCACCCTCCCTCTTGACTAGGTATGTTCATAGTTTCCTACTAAAGTCATTGATAAATGTGACAAAGTACCTATTGCCACCATACGAGTCCACTTGTATTGGACCACACATATTAGAACGTACCACCTCAAGGTAATGTTTAGTCCTATGATTCGTATCCTTGCTGAAACTACTCTTGTGTTGCTTCCCTTGAACACACTCTTCACATATCTCAACTGGAGCATTGATTTTAGGCAACCTGGTTACTATACCATTCCTTTGTAACGCGTCGAGGTCTCGAAAATTGAGATGCCCAAGATGGTAGTACCATAACCACTCATCATGACTTGCCGCTGTAGCAAGCCACCTATGCTCCATCACTTTCAACTCTATCTTAAAGTCCGATTGGCAGCCATGGGTTCTTTAAGGAATAAAACTTAGTTTCAGTTTAAAAATGCGCAAAATCTTATTTTCCATGCGAATCATGTAATTATTCTCAAGTAATTGGCCAATAATCAAGAGATTACATTTAATTTCAGGAATGTATAACACATATTTGATCAAGGAATGACCCCCCATCCCTTCTCATGATCCAAACATCACCAAACCCGTAGGCCACTAAAGTGGTGTCATCTGCGAATTCCACCTTATTCTTCGTGGCTTGATTGATTTTGACAAAACAATCCTTTATAATCGTCATATGCATTGAACAACTAGAATCCAAGTACCACTCATCACTGCCTTGGCCTCCACCTGGAACCGTTACCATTACGTTTTGCTCCTAACGCATTTTTGTAACATTTTTCAAGTTGTTGCCACTGTTGTCCAGTAACTTGCAACTGTTGTCACACAACTTATTCATGCCATAATTCTCCTTTGTGATCATGACTAGAAGCGCGTTATCATCATCAACCTCATGTCGAGAAACCTTACCTTTATCACTTTGATTTTCTCTTGATTTTGCATTACATTACTTTGCGAAATGACCAAGTCTATGACAATTGTAACACTTCACACCACTCTTGTCAAACTTCTTGGTGTAGTTGCTTTGACCACTTCCTTTTGAGTTGCTCTCACCTCTTTGCACAATCAAATCCTTTGAATTTTGTGGATCTTTTCTACCAAAACTCTGGAAATTTGTCTTCTCCTTTGAAGACCATTTTCCCTTTGATCTTTTACTCTTCTCATCGAACCATGCTTGCAAGGTAATCTTCGATTTTGCTTTGTCATTTCCCCTTTCATCCATCCTTTGTTCATGAGCCTCAAGTGAGATTTGAAGATCCTCTTTGCTCAACGTAGGAAGGTCCTTCGATTCTTTGATTGCAACCACAATATTGTCGAATCTTGACGTTAAATAACGTCAGATATTTGCTATAACATTCTGCTCCGAAACGGTTTCACCGCAAGATTTCATTTGATTCACCAAACGCGTAATACACATTACATAATTATTGATCGACTTCTTCTCTTCCATTTGCACCAATTTAAACTACTTCTTGTGAGTTTGTAACCTCGCCACCTTTTCTTTATCAGCCCCTTCATAAGTTTTCTTCAAGATCTCCCATGCTTGCTTCGCCGAGTCGCAATCGCCAATGTTTTTGAAGTTGTCATTGTCGACACAAGAATGAATCAAGAAGAGTGCTTTGTAGTCTTTCTTCTTTTCTTCCTTTCATTCAACCTTCTGAGCATCTGTAGCTTTTGTCCCTAGTGGTGTAACACCATAGTTAACCACTTCAAGAGTGCTTAATACCCAAACAAAACTTTCATTTGTTTGCACCATTTATTATAGTTCTTTGAATCAAGGGTTGGAAGATTGATAGGGATTCGATCATTATAAATAATAGTCATCTTTGCAACTGATTAATGAATCAGAACCAAGGCTCTTGATGCCAAATATTGGAACAAACACAAAGATTGAGTGGTGAATCAATGGTGAAAATATGGTTAATTGAAGGAAGAAGATGAAGTGAATTTAGAGATATTAAGAGAGAGATGAGAGAGAGAGAGAGAGAGAGAGAGGAGAGAGAGAGAGAGAGAGAGAGAGAGAGAGAGAGAGAGAGAGAGAGAGAGAGAGAGAGAGAGAGAGAGAGAGAGAGAGAGAGAGAGAGAGAGAGAGAGAGAGAGAGAGAGAGAGAGAGAGAGAGAGAGAGATAGAGAGAGAGAGAGAGAGAGAGAGTAATTGAGGGGAAATAATTACAATGATATTAATTTCAAACAATGTTACATGAAGGATACTTATAGGATACACACAATACAACTTGAAACTTAAAAGAGACCCAAAATCAACTAAAAAACACAAAATACGGGGGAAGAAATTGATTTCTCAAAAAGGGGCAATCGATTTCTTCAATAAAAAATTGAATTTAAAACTAAAATAACACGTGGAAATCGATTTCTTTAAATTGGATAATCGATTTCTTCTTCGATTTTTTTTCTTCTTTTTTTCAGATTTCTATAATATTTTTAAATAAACTATTTTCAACGAAATGATCTCAGAAACTTCTACGATATATTTGAATTATTAAAAACTTTCAATACAAATATATTATTAAAATTAGTATGAGAAATTAAAAGTTTGCTCGATGATTTTTATTTCATTTTCTTTAAAAATTAATGAATTCCGATGATCAATCATGTCCCTAATTATTTTGCTAATCCTAACAAAATCAACCGAGTTGTATTTTTTTGTTTATCCAAAAAAAAAAAAAGAGTTTATCATTGGGAATTTAATTTATTTCATAAGAATTCACCTTACGGTCCTTTATATAAACAATTGTGTCCTACTCCTCAAACAACTCACATTGTCGGCTAAAAGAAACATAACTCACATTGTCAAAAATATATCAATTTATGAAAAAAGAAATAAAACATAACTTTATAGTTGTCACGTAGTTTTGAAAACTCAATAAACAAACACCCATTAAAACAAAAGCTCTAAGCCTCTCTTTCCGTTGGTATAGTAAAAACTTTTGAGTAAATTTTGTTAATTTTCCGACAAATTTGAATATTTTGGTAGGGATTGAATTATAGTACATGATTCTGTATTATCTTTAAAGAATAGTTAAGATGAATCATCCAAGTAAGTGTCAGAAATTTGTATTCAATTTTTAAGAATCATCATCACTCATTGTGAAAAAGACACTACAACAATTCTAGTAAATTGTGAATATCATAAACAATTAATTTAAATGAAAATTGATGAATTTATTTTAAATAAAAATTTCACTATTAAAAGTCAATCTAAACTCTTGACCTACATTTAATTAAAAGTCAGATTGTGTAGTAAATTAAGGACCCAATATGTGATAAAGAAGAAAAAGTTTATTAATGTGAGGGATTTGGGTCCCAAGTGAGAAGAAGCTGTAGTGGTGGGAGCAAGTATTTGAAATTGAAAAGAAAAGTCTTAAACTTATTTCGGTTAATGACTGCTTAATCACAGGATTTATTTGTTTTATTACCAGTCAAATCATATATCATAATCTTAAACAATCGTTTTCAAGCATTGTATTAGTTGGCTAGTTGGTCAATGAGAAAGTGGCGTTTGGTGAATAAATCATGGGCCATATATACAGCGGATGGTCGAGCCACATTTGGAAAACACGACTAGAATGATAAATAAGCATGTCTCTTTTATTAAGATTTCTCTCACTAAACTTTGTAAAAAATAAGATAAAACGAAGCAAATGTATGAGGTTGTGGACGTAAAAATTTACTCCGTATTTACAAAAAAATAGTATGGGGAAGAGTGAATTTGTGAGTATTATATCTTTTAAGTTTAAAAATAAAAATAAAAAATCATTTTAATGTTTGCATAAAAAAAAACTCGAAAAAAAGAGAATAGCTAGTAAAAAATATTCTATAAAATTTAAAAATGTTTCTCTGATTTCGGAAATATATTTCGGGATACATTCTGAGTTCACTGAAATACGTCTAAACTGAGTCTCACTAATATTTTTTCTTAAATTTAGTTCGGAGATGCATCTCCAAACTTGTCTTATCATTTTATTCTTAATTTAACAATTCAATGACTTTTCTAGAAGTATATTTTCAAATTTGTGAAGCGGGAACTTGAAAATCTGTCACCTTTGTATGTCAGACTATTTCGGAGATGTATTTCCAAAACTATCAAACATGATTTTTAATAAAACAACATCCTGTATGATCAAACTTCATCACGATTTTTCTTACGGGGAAGAGTGAGCTTGTGGGTATTACGCCTTTTAAATTTAAAAATAAAAAATTTATGTTAATGTCTGCGTAAAAAAAAAAAGTCTGAAAAAAGAGAATGACTAGTCTCATCCTAATAGGTGGAAAAACACCCTATAAAATTTAAAAATGTCCTTCTAATTTCGGAGATGCATCTCGGAACGTATCTCGAGCCTACTAAAACACGTATAAACTGAGTCTCACCAATATTTTTTCTTACATTTAATTCGGAGATGTATCTTCAAACTTGTCATATCAATTTATTTTTAATTTAACAACTCAATGACTTTTCTAGAAGTACATTTTCAGATTTGTGAAGCGAAAATTAGAAAATTTGTCACATTTGCATGTCAGTCTATTTCGAAAATATATTTCCAAAACTGTCAAACATGATTTTTAATAAAACAACACCTTGTATGATCAAACTCCATCACCATTTTTTCTTAAAACCCTTACAAAAAAATCTTCATTGTCAATCAAGATTTGCACTAAAAAACTTCAATATTGTGTTTCATCACATTAAAAGGAGCAAAAGAAGTTGAAATTAAAGGTAAAGATCGTTTATTTTATTTCTCATTACTCACATTAATCATATTTTATAGCTATAAAAGTTATGTTGCGTTCTGGAAATGCATTTCTAGATTCTGTATGAATTCCTCTAGAGATGCATTTCCATTTTCCATCGGTGTTCATTTTTAATTTGTTTTTGAATATTTCATGTTATTGTTTGCATTAGATTTGATGCACCATAATGTTTTTCCCAAATCTATTGTGTCTACATATGTGAAAAATATTGGTGTGAAAGAGGTAGATGTTGGCAACCAATTTATATATAGACAAGAGTTTGAACATCGTGATCATATGCGTCAAAGGATTTGTGTGGAGGCATCCGAACTGGGGGTTGGTGTTATAATCGGAAGGTCCAATTATGGTTCAGATGAAAGAGTAGCATTTGTGACAATGAGATGCGAAAGAAGTGATGAGTACCTTTTTAAGAAAATGCAAACGAGATGACATCGATTTAAGAAAATGTGAGTACCTTTTTAAGCTGTGTGATTATCTTTTGTCAAATAACAAATTGAGGTTTAATGTGATATGCGGTTTACATAACTATGACACGTGTGAAAATTTATCCGGACATCCAATTGCATGTCGTCCTATGTTAGAAGAGAACGAAATTGTTTCAGACATGAGATTGAATATGGTGCAACCCAAAAACATACTTGCAAATTTGAAACGCAAAAGACTCGAAAATATCTCAAATATCAAGCAAGTATACAATATTTGTGTCCTTAACAACAAGGAATTAAGGGGGGATAGAACTGAAATTCAACAACTGTTGAAACTTTTCGATGATAATAATTACTCCCTCTAGTCTCATTTATAAGAAAAAGTTAACTTTTTAGATACATTAAATAAATAATGTATTTGGACAATATATTGTCCAAATACATTACTTATTCAATGTATATAAAAAGTTAATTTTTTCTTATAAATGAGACCGGAGGGAGTATGTATCTAGGTATCAAACGTGAGAGGATGGAGTAATTGTTCAAGATATATTTTAGACTCATCCTGATTCAATAAAGTTGTTCAACAAGTTTCCTACAATGTCCATCATTGATTTAACGTATAAGACCAACAAGTACATGCTTTCACTATTGGAAATTGTTGGTGTTACCTCTATTGAGAAGACTTATTTTGTCGAGTTTTCATTTCTAGAGAGCCAAAAGAGGACAATATTACTCGAGCTTTAGAAGTGTGTCAGACAATGTTTATGGATAAAGAAGACACACCAAAAGTAATTGTCACTGACTGTGATACCATATTGATGAATTCGGTTGAAAAGGTCTTCCTTCTCCATACACATTACTTTGTAGGTATCACATAACAAAGAATGTGAGAAATCTGGTTAAACCCATGGTAGAGACAAACCAAATTAAGGGCGAAGATAAAATAATTATCAAAGCTAGTGTGATAGTGGAAAGAATAATGGATGCATGTAATGTTATAATAAATTCTTCTACAAAAGAATTATATGACAATGTTGTTATACATTTCAGAAAGGTTTGTGAGAAATATCCAGATTTATTGAAATATGTTGAAAGTACAATTCAGGATCAGGTGAAGAAAATAATTTTTCAGTGTAGCATGGGAAAACTCACTGAGTTACAAATCACCCATACTATCCACATTAGAAATACAACAACTAACTGAGTTGAGTCTGCCCATGCTACACTGAAGAATTGGTTGTGAAATAGTACGAGTGGTTTGTGTAGAGATTAGAACTATGTAAACCAAATGCTTCAAAATTAGCATAATAAGATACAAACATCATTTGGTCGCAGCATCACAGTGCTGGAACACGGATTCAGAGACAAATTTTTATTCTCAGTTGGTCGGTAATATATCTCTAGCAGGACTAGATTTTATTTTTCTTGAAGCCAAATGAGCTGATAATGTAGGTTGCGATTGCTCAAAATGTGGTTCCACACTTAGAAAAACATATGGGCTCCTATGTGCTTGTATAATTTCAAAGAATGTGAAATTTGATAGCTCGATACGAATGTATGAGGTTTAAACTCAGTGGAAAAGGCCCATGTTTGATGATGATGGTGTGATGAAGGACGATAAATCGAATATCTCTATCTTGATCAAATGGGAAGTAATACGAGATATATTTTTGAAAATCAATGACAATATGAAGATTTCTTATCCACAAACTACTGATTTGAAACCACCGTCTCAACTGGTAAAAACAAAAGGTGCTCCTAAGAAGGTCAAACCAACATTCAACAATGTGGTCTTCTTCCTATTTTAAACATGTTAATAAAAAAAAATTCGGATTCTCCAACTCCAAAATCTCAAAAAAGTTGTTTTCAAAGGAGCTTGCATTAATGAACCACATTCTTCACCGCCTCTACCAAAAATCCAATGCATCGATGAGATGCCAATTTTTTATGCATAAAACATTGTTGAACAGATCGTTCATGTTGAGGGTGATAGTACTTTCGATTTTTTAAGTTGTTTCTGCTTTGCTCGATAAAGGAGAAGATGATCATACACTTCTCCGTCAACTACTTATCAAAGAGTTGAAGGGCCATAAATAATCATACACAAAACTATACAGGAAAATCAAAAGTTTTATGCAATTTATTAATCCCTTGTTCCTTGCATTAGTGGTACGACACCAGAGGATAAATGGAAGTGCTTCCTTGAAATGTGACATCTTATAGCAAATGCGTATTGATTTGACAAGATACTGTTTCTCAAAACAAAAAAAATCCGCTGCACACTAGCCCACCTCCAATTCCAAATGATCATATTACGTGTATCTATTGGCTTTCAATAATGTGACACTTTGTTCAAGTTTATTTGAAATGAGATGTCATATACCGCTGAGATCACTGAAATGGACAATTCATTCATCAAAGAAAGTCGAGACTTGGCTGAATCATTTTTCGGAAAGGATGCAAGTGGTCACCAAGTTAAGCGAGATTGAAAGAGAATCAAATAGATAAAAGTTAAAGGCAATATTATTTGTAACGCCCTAGACTATTTTCAGGATTATCGACTGACCCCACAAACTAACACAAGTCTTTTCATCATGCTTTATCCTCAATCACACGCTTTTTAGGAAACTTCTCATAAGGTCACTCATTCAAATACTACTCTAAGTTAAGCACACTTAACTATGGAGTTCTTACTGCTTAGGATACCGAAAAAAAGATGCATCTTGTTGGTATAGATAGTATCAATCAATCCTTATAATTCTTCCTTCAACAATGTATTCCCATCCATGTACAGCCCCAGGATCCCTCTCACTCCGATGTGAATTCACCGACCACTTTTCGCCCTCTTCGACCTCATGTGTTATGATACCCATAAATATAATTTAGCCGGTGACACATGCTTAGATTAATTTTTGTTTTTATTAAACATTGTGTTTATGTGGTTACATGTTTTGTGTTAATATTAATGATATCAAATATATACATTTTCAAAGATTTCAATACATGTTTAAGTTTTCAAAAAAATTCTCCATTTTTCATTCTAAAACAGGTTTTGGTTTTGTTTGTTTCTGAATTTGACTATGTGTTGCGTGGTTTCGAAAATACATCCTCAAAATTACATGATAGGGTGGTACTAGAGATGCATCTCCAGAACATCCTCTGTTACAAGATATGATTTCTAAGGTCCATATTGACCAAGAACTACTATAAGTATCAGACTCTCATCTCATATTTCTTACCAAATCATACTACACCATAATGGACATTAATTGACATGTCACATATGTCTACTTCAATGGGGAGAAACACTCAATTGAATTTAAGTTTAACAAGCACACCCCTATTGTAGATCTGAAATTCATATTGGAGATTTTTCTATCATATTCAGACAATTGAAAAATTATGAAGTTCGAGTACCGTTTACTCTCGATTGACAATGAAAATGAGATTGAGTTCTACAACTTTGAGTTGAAGACAGATGTAAATGTAAGGATTGTGTGAAATACATTTTTCCGTTACAAAACAAAATGTTCGATTGAGCTGAATGTGACGATTGCGAGATCGATCGAAGATATTATGAAGATGTTGGAACGTCCACCTGAATGTTGAAATATAATGTTCGATTTATGTTAATGATTACCTATGTAATATATTTTGTTTTTATGTTATCAATATTAATTTTATTTTTCATTTTTTGCATCTTTCTATTTCTATGTGTGTTTTGGTTCAATATGATCCAGGAATACATCTCCGTAAAGTTTATATAGATATATTTTCAGGCTCAATTCATACAACTATTTAGAATATAACTCAAAATCAACATTAAATATATGTTTTTAGAGTGTGTTTAAATATACATTTCTGAAATTTGATATATTTTTTTTATTTTTCATTAAGATGTGGTAGCAATCTTTAAAGTGCTTTAAGCAATTTCCGAAGAAAAAAAATAAAATAAATATATTAAAGAATTGAGACTTAAAATCTTGATATACTCTTTAAAAAAAAATGATAAAACTAGATATCCTGCGACCTTGTTCGTTTTGCCATCTTATAGACAACAATCCAATACCCACATTTAAAAGTATATCAAAATAAATTTTGAAAACTTCTATTACATATATACAAATAAAAGAGAAAAAAAGTATTCGCTTAAATTAGCTTAGTTAATAAGCGTGAAAAAAAAATCTGATTGTAGGGTTGAATTTGAATCTAAAACACCCCACTTAATCAATTTTGAATAATATAATATTGGATAGAAAATAAAAAAATTAAAACTTATTTAATTATAAAATCAAAATCCTGCCGACTTACTATTATTCCTGCTTTTAAATGGTAAAGTTTGGAATTAAAGCCATAATTCCCAAGTTAATATAATAATTTATATCCACTTGTGTGATGAGAGTGGCGAAAATGCAGTGTGCTTTTAATAAAGAAGTTGTGGTGGATATGTGAACTGTGTCTCTGCTGTACTCCCTACTTATCCCTTTCTGCTTCATCTTGGACAATGACCTTCATGTTGGACAAAGTGTTAGATCAGAGTAGAAAAAACACACAAATACTATGTTTACGCATATAGGTTAAATTATCTACATCTATGATTATGAGATTCTTTTATTATTAATCTTATTCTCTTATTCATGTATTCATTTTTAATTTATTATATCTTAACTTTAAGATTAATAATAATAAATAGATAAGATTTGGTATAATAACACATTTGTGTCAAATAATCCTCTCCTATATATATATATATATATATATATATATATATATATATATATATATATATATATATATATATATATATATATATATATATATATATATATATATATATATATATATATATATATATATATAAGATTTTAGTTTATCTAAAATTCTATTCTCTAATTTCTCTCAATAATTATCTCTATTCATAATTATATCAACAATATGAGATATTCTCTCAATAATCCATAATTATCTCTACAATGAGTTATATTTTCAACAACTCATAGTTATCTCAACAACCTATAATTATCTCAACAATACGAGCTATATTAATAATCTCCACTTTGCTGAATATCAAATCCCTATAAAGACTTCTTGCATAACAATTCGTCCTGGAAACTAAGGAGGTACACCTCCTGATTAACATTGAGAAACATGTAACAGGTCCAAACAGTGTTTGAATTTGTCACTGGTGACTAACTTGGTCAACATATCAGCTGCATTCTCTAAAGTGTGAACCTTCTGAAGTAATATTTGTCCTGACGGAAACAACTCCCTGATCTTGTGGAACCTAACATAAATATTTTTGGTCCTAGCATGATACACCTGATAGTTCTCCAAATAGATAACACTTTGACTATCACAATGCAATTGAACTCCACCTTGCTCAATACCCAACTCTTTCACTAACTTTGTAAGCCACAGTGCTTCCATGACAACTTCATCTACTGCAATGTATTATACCTCAGTTGTAGACCTCTTATCATCTATATCACCTACATAATCAAAATCCACATATCCCACAACTGATGAAATACCATGCTCCATGCTGAACATGATTCCACAATCTGTTGTACCCTTCAAGTACCTTAGGATCCACTTGAATGCATCCCAATGTTGCTTCCCTTGCTTGGACATGAACTTCCACTTGACTAACTGCTTATGCCAAATCCAGTCTAGTGCAAATCATAACATACATCAAACAACCAATTGTACTGGCACAAGGAATCTTAGACATATCTTCAATCTCTGAGTCTGTCTTCGAACATTGTTCCAAAGAGAGTTTAAGATGATTCTCCAATGGAGTACTCACAGGCTTTTCTTTGCTCATGTCAAATTTGCTCAAAACACCTTCAACATAGCTTTTCTGAGACAACCATAACTTATTAACTCCTATGTTTGTTTCTTCGTGAAACAATCGCTAGCCTCTTATTAAATGTTACTTGCGGGATCGACTACAATAATCCTATACTTAGTTTTTTGAGTGTTTTTTTGGGTTGAAACTGGTTTATAAAGGGCGAAATGGTAAAATATAAAGACAACTGTAAAGTGAATAAATTAAAGACAAGACTTGTAATTTAAAGTGAAAAAAAAATTGGAAATTGCTATGAATTCAAATGTGGAAGCATTCATACATTGCCAAGCCTGAAACTCGTTTCTCTCTTACATGCATGTACTTTGAGTGTATTTCTCTTAAATGTGACCTCTGACACAAATACAAACATTTTGCTTAAATAAAAATTCTAAATATGTAATCGTCGACAGTTACTAGCCCATGTTGGGCCTTGTGGAGAACTGTTCTAAACTACTATTAAACATCTCCCACGTCTTTACTAGTTTGCGTGTTGATAATTGTTCCCGCCATCATAAATTCTTGCTCATCGACACCTTCACCTGTCAATGACCGCATTTGAATCCCAAGCCTTTCGTCGACTAGCTCCTTTTGGTCAATACATTTCGTCTTAATCAACATGTTCTGTTGTTTTCAACAAACTTACGCCTTTTCAGCCAAATAAACTCCACAGCTTAAGGCTTCTTATCTTAGTCGGAAATTTATTGTCAACAATGTCCCTGTGAATTTTCATCCCAAGAATATTCTTTGCAGCACCCAGATCCTTCATATCAAACTCTTTTTCCAACTTGGTCTTAAACTCATTTACATCATGTAAATGATTGACAACAATCAACATATCATCAACACAAAGTAACATAAAAATAAAAGATCCATCATCAAGGTTCCTCATATAAACATAATAATCATAATCACACTGTAATATGGTAGGAGAACTGACTTTTGGTTTTGCGTTTAATCGCAAATGTTGCGGATAGCAAAAGTCACCACTGACTTTTCTTTTATCCAATAAAGGAAAGAGTGAAAAGAATAGAAAATACCTTTGAGAATTTTTCTGAGTAAGGGGGGTAGGTTACGAAAAGTGAAGGTATTATCACCCTTTTCATCCGTAGTTATCTACGGGCTCTTAATCGCTAGCTCATTTTGAAAATGCTTTGTGAATGTGTGTTTTGAAAATATTTTGAAAATTTCTAAATTCGGCAAACTTTATAATGATTCTCGTATCGTTGAGAATGCATACAAAGTGTTTGTTTTGAAAATATTTCAGAAAAGTATTTATGTAAAAAGATGTTTTGTTTTTGTGTGAGCAAGCGATTACGAGCTATCTACCAACTCAAAAGTCTTTGTTCTTTTCCTCCTCTTTTAGATAGTGTTATACTACCATTATTTAGTAGGAGGCCCTATCATTGGATGTTTGAGGGACAGACGTGGGTTACTGTACAATCATAAAGGCAACATATAGGGATACCTTTAGCAATTCGAAAGGACTATCATCATGTATTTGTTGGCAATATCGAGGGACAAGATCATTTACCGAAGGCAGCATCGATGAGTCATCGAGGGACTATGATCTTTATGATGATTTTTAACCGAGGGTCTTTGCTAATGGTATCCCTACATTCGAGGGACATGATTGTTTTTCATCCGAAGGCAGCAAGAAAGATTACCCTAGAGGTGTACGTGTGCATAGTATGTTCAGTTCAGTTATATTATCTTGATTAGTTAGGAGTTATCTACTGATTGATTTTAAATCTTGCCATACAAGCTTATTTACTAACAGTTATATATACAGGCATATAATTATAAGTGCAGAAAAATAAAGGTGCGGAAAGTAAAGCGCGAGAAAGTAAAGGCCTATAACTATTACAGGGTTTTGCTACAGTTACATAATTAGGAAACAGTGCGAGAATGTAAATTAAGCTATTATAAAATCAATTGTGCGACCTATACATTTGTTTCCTATAATTTAAATAGAAAATAGAAAATAAATTAGAAGAAGGTATTTAAAACCTAAAGAAAATTTCTAAGTGTTAGGAGGTGGAAAAACCGACTGTTAATACTGGTTTTGCATTTGCGTTCGCAAATGTCGCGGTAAGGAAGAGTCGCCACCGTATTTTATTTTATCCAACAAAGGAAAAGGGAAAAAGAATAGAAAAAATAGTTTTCGAGATGTTTCTGAGTACGGGGGATAGATTATAGAAAGGGAAGGTATTAGCACCCTTTCTATCCATGGTTTTTCATGGGCTCTTAGGTACTTGCTCATTTTTAAATTGCTTTTGTGTGTGTTTTGAAAATGTCTTAGTGCAGCGTTTCACTTTATGGTAACCCTTGTATCAGTCCTCAAGAGTGTGATAAAGCATTTTTGAAAACTTTGTTTGAAATATTTGAAAGTGTAAGTGTGAAAAATTGATTGTTTTGAGCAAGTACTTAAAAGTTTCTACCTACTCGAAAAAGACTGTTCTTTTTCTTATTTCCTTTAGACAGCCCTATCCTACTATTAAGGATTAGGTAGCTCCATCATTGGAGTTTAAAGGAACAATCGAAAGGGACGATTATGGCCGCTTAAGGCAACATGGCAAGATCTCTTAGTAATTGTCCTAAAGTTCTAAGATCGCATTTTGTTTTACCGAGGCAACCTTCGAAAGGGACTTGTGATCTCTGAATTAGAGGACAGTCACTAAGAATTCTCACGTTTGAGAATAGTGACTGTATTTCCGAGGCAACCGAAGTGGGATATAGCCTAGGGTGAGCATGTGCAAGTGTTTGATTTCAGTTTATTTATCTTTGCACAGTTAGGATGTTCTACTGTTTTAAACATTTGATTTATCTTTTGCATACAATTCTATTATCCATACATCTAAGAGTTAATAGTAGCAAAAAAAAAAATATGCGAGAATCTTAAATCTAGCTATTACAAGCCTTTGGGGAGGGGGTTACATAACCAAACTTGGGGGGAGGTGGTAAATAAAAATGGTAAATGAAAACCTAATTCACAACTATTACAAACCATTAACAGTTACATTAATTGGAAAGTAAAATGAAAATAATAAGCGCGCGAAAAAATAAGACGGGAATAAAATCTAAGTCCTAAAAAGCTTATCAATTAAAGAGAAAATATTTTTTGTCATTTTTTTTTATGTTAAAAAAAATATTTGAAAACTTAACCTAATCTAATTAATTTTTATTTAATAAAAATTATCAAGTTATAATAATCAAATTAATTAATTTTTTCCCAGAAAATTAATTTTAATTATCAAATCTAATTCTATTTATTGATTTTTTGATTTTTTAATTATTAAAGAAAATGAATTTAAGATAATTAAAATAAAATGATAATAAATAAATAAAGACCAAAAAAAATGATGAATGGGCCTGGTATTGTTTGGCCAACTGGGAGGTGTGAAGTGGAAATTTTGCAAGGCCTAAAGGTGTTGACCCAATTGCCAGCATGCATTCCAGTGTGATCAGCCTTCAGGGAGTGCACCATGGATCTTCAATTCTGGAGCATTGGATCTGCTTTGAGATGATCCAAAGGGTGGGATCTAAGAACGTATGGTGGATGCTTGGCTAGGAGATGCGTTAGATCTGTTGAATAATTATTAGAAAAAATAAACTGCTGGACCTGGGGCTCGAACCCAGGTCCTCTCCTTTACGCATGCACTAGCTTACCAATTGAGAAAAAGCAAACATTATCTGAGAAAAAACAAAACGCATGCTAATTTGAATCTTCCAGTGGGGGACTGACACCTAATCTTCTTCCTCCTGCAACCGTCACTTTAGAGATTAGACTTTTACCTACGGACATATTCGTCACTATAGGCTATAGTGACGATTTTTATCCGTAGCTACAAACCTGCAAAACTAAAAAATGCAGCACAAGCAAGATAAATCCTAACCAAAGGCATAGATCTATTGCATTCACTCCCCTGAACACAAAGATGCCCTCAATTTGACCCAATTTTACCTTTACATGAAGTTTCCAATTTGGGACCTTGAAACCCTAACAATGGCTTCGTACGATTCTTGCATCTATACTAAAATTAAAGCATTCAAATACCTTTCATACATGATAACAAACATAAATCTAGAATTGAAATATGTTTATGATTCCAGAATTAAAGGAATCGAAATCAAAAAAATATGCAAACTGTGAATGTTAAAAGGCGCGATTCTTGACGTTTCAGGCTTTGGGAATGCTTGCAATGGCTTCAGAGGCTCTCCAGGAGTATGTTTTGATACTTGTTTGGGACTGAAACAAACTGGAAATGGAAATTCAAGTTTAACAACTTAGTACTTTTTTTGCAAATTAGACAGGGGTTCTCCAGGTCATGTATATCTGTTTGATGCTTGCCAAAAGCTTATTTATATAGAGAGTGGTGAGAGAACACGAAAATGCCATGTTTGTAACAACTATGGACAAGCTCTTAAATGCCATGAATGGCCATTTGTAACTGATCTTACCCTTACCTGATCAGACTTGGACCGTCACAGCTGGCTCGAACTGGTTTTGAGTGAGATGGGGGGGGGGGGGGGTACCTGCAAGACACTCCGATGCCAAAATGAGAGACGGAATGGGCAGGCAAAAAGTTTATAGGTGTGTAATAGATGAATACCTGACCCTCTTGGAATAGAGGGTATTTATAGCCCCCAGCGCTGGGCCAAGGTCCCCCCATTGGGCTGACCAGAATTGGCCCAATAAAGGAACTTCCAGGTTCTACGTGTGTAGTGGGGCCCCGCACGTGGTCCCCTTCCTGGTGGTGCTCTGCGAAAAATAAGGAGGGACGAAGACGCGGTCTTTCCAGAGCTTAGAGGATTCTATAACGGTTAGGGTGGACAAAATCTGCCCTACGGGGAGGGTGCTCGAGCTGGAGTTCCCTTGGTCGGGAACACTGCGCGTCGCGGGCATTGGCGGGTATAGCAGTTGCATCCTGAGGTCGGGCATGTTCGGTGATGGACCGTTTATGAGCATTCCTCGAGGAGCTATTTGAATTTGGGCCTTTATCTGCGCTTTGGGCCAAGGCGGGCCCAGTCCAGAACAGTAACCTTGGCCAAAGTCATGGGATTTTGTCCATTTTTGAATTTTGAATGAGTGCAAACATCTTGGCCTTGTTGTACACGAAAATTGGGACCCCTCAATGCATTAAAGCGAGCCTTAAACATATTATTTGTAATAATCTTGATTTATTTGATTTTTAATTAAATAAAATTAATATAAAATGCAAATAAAGTCAAGACTATGCAAAAATGTTTTTAGGAGTCCTCTATGGTCTTAGAAATATGTTTGAAGTTCAAGACTTTGAGCCATTGCCTTAAAAATTCAAATTTTCCCAATGCATATTTCTTGAAATTTCCCAAATTTTCCCAACTTGGGTAAGCCATAACTTTCTCAATTTTTACCTTATGATGATGATCTTGTACTTTTTGGAAAGCCTAAGATGTTTACTTCAATCCTTCTTTTGATCAATTTTGCTTTTGAAGATGTTATGTTGATGTTAAAGGTCTTGGCAAAAAGTGGCTTTTATTGACTTTCTAAAAGTGACATGTAATGTATGAACTTGTATCTTTCAAGTGGTGCATTTCTTGGACTTGACGAATAAAGAGAAGTTGTAGGGAATTGTATTCTCTTCAAAATGATATTTGTTATAAATTTTTTGATAAATTATGAGAAAGTTATGCTTGGTTAAAGTTTGGTTGACTTTTCTTATAGAAACCCTAATTTGTTATTTTTGACTTTTGATGAATTAGGAGCATTTCTTGAGGAATCATGATCACACTTTGATCAAATGATGGATATCACTTCAAAATGTTGATGTTGACCAAAAATCTTGAAGTTTTACTGTATATAGGTCATAGTTGACTTTTGACCTAACACAATTGATTTTCCAATACTTGAGCAATTGTCTGAGCAAACTTATTGAGCAAAGCATGAAACTTGGCATGAATGATCTTGAGGACATGTTAGGACCATGGGAAGCATTGGAGACCATTAGAGCTCAAACATCTTGATGAAAATGGAAACCCTAGTTGGGTGTTCATTGCCTTAGGAGGAGAATTTGTCTGATCAATTCTTGGGCATCCTTGGGGAAAGTTGAGGATCTCAATAGGCATGTGTTGAGTAAAATGAGAGGGCAAATTTTGGGGTACAACAGTTAGGAAAATATTTTTTGATGTTTTTATTTACGAAAAATAATTAAAGTGATAATAATAATTAACTCTAATTCTAAGTAATTTACAAATTAATTGTGAAATAAAAACAAATTTAATTTAATTAAAACAAATTTTTGTTGGTCAAAAATTAAATTAATTAAAAAAACCTAAATCTAATTTTTAATGATTTTTTTCTGATTTTTATGGTCTTTTGATTTTAATTAAAAAAAGTAATTAAATTAATTAAGCAAAAGCAAAAATAATAAAAACAAGAAAATTGAAAAGTTGGAAACGAATCTGATGGTGGGGTTATTTTCTCTTGAATGTGTCTTTAAAGAGAGATTTGAAGCAAACATATTTCTATGCCTTAAAAATGGCATATAGAGATTCATGCATCAAAGCTTGCATGTGATACGTCAAACTTGTCCTAAATCATATCTTGAATACATTTGAGCTCATCAAACACATTAGTAATACATGGAATTTAAGATTGAATTCAAAGAAAAAAACGCAAACCGGTGGAGTTTGAAGCACGAGTTCCAGGCACCAAATCTTCTGGTTCTTGGGCTGGATATGTTCTTGAGGACTTCAGGAATAGGTTTGGACACTTCGTTTGGCTTGAGAGTGACTGGATCGTGTGATACGAATTCGCACTTTTCTTGAGATTTTTGAGAGATTTTTGAAGTGGTTCTTGAGGCGGCTTTTTGTGTCTTTTGCACTTGAGTATTGCATGTATTTATAGAGGAATGAAATGGAACAAGAACAAGACAAGAATCTTATACCATCTTGTCACAATTCATTGCAAAAAAAACACATTGAAATCTTTCCAAAATTGTTAAAAAAAACATTCCAAACTTGAAGATTCATGTTCTCAACATGTTTTCATGGTTTTGGCATGTTTTTCATGTGTTCTTGGGTCTCCATGTGATTGAAATCAAAAGCCAGTGCGCCTTGGCCCAATGAGTTTATATTTTATTTGATTTACTTGCATTTAAATGAATAAAAATTCAAATAAAAGAAATAAAAATCATAAAAGACATATGAATGGTTTTAGAGGTCTTATAACACATTATGAACATGTTTGAACATCAAAAGTTAGGTCTACTAGTTTAAAATTTCAAGTTTGCTCACTTGAAGTTTCATGCATTTTTCTCAAAATTTACCAACTTGCACTGGTCATAACTCTCCCAATTTTCATATTTTGAAGGTGATCTTTGACTTTTTGGAAATCTCAAGATGTCCTCTATAATTTCTCTTTTGATCATTTTTTTCATTTGGAGACTTTATCTTGATGTAAGTTGTCTTGACAAAAAGTATCTTTTTGTTGACTTTTGAAATGACCTATAATGTATTGGCTCATATATCTCAAACGAAACACTTTTTGGACTTTATCATATAGATACAAAGTTGTAGAGAATTAAATTTCCTACAAAATGGACTTTGGTTGGGGAAATGTTGATGAAGCATGTGAAAGTTATGTTTGGTAAAAGTTTAGATGACTTCTCCTAAGAAAACTCTAATTTGGCAATTTTAAACTTTTGATGATTTGAGGAATTTTCTTGAGGAATCATGATCAACCTTTTATCAAATGATGAATACCATTTTAAAATGTATATGTTGACCAAAAATATCTAAGTTTGATTGTATGTTGACCATAGTTGACTTTTCATCCAATATAGTTGATTTTCAATCATCTAAGTCATTGACTGGGCAAACTTGTGATGCAAGGCTTGAAACTTGAAATGATGTGATACGGTGGGAGAACTGACTTGGGTTTTGCGTTTGTATTCGCACTTGTTAGGTTTAGCAAGAGTCGCCACCGACTTTTTATTTTATCCTAAAGGAAAGGTTAAAAAAGCACAGGAAAAATCTTTTGAGATGTTTCGTGGGTTCGGGGGTAGATTATGAAAAAGGGAAGGTATTAGCACCCTTTTCATCCATGGTTATTCATGGGCTCTTAGTTACTTGGTTTTAGATCGCTTGCCTTGATTTTTGATTGCTTGAAATGGTGTGTGTATTTGTGTTTTGAAAATGTTTTGAAATAGACGCCTTTGTTTCGGCAACCGTTGTAATTACTCGTGTTTGAGTATATACAAAGGTGTGTATCTTTTCGAAAAGATGTTTCAAATGTTTTTGGAAGTTTGTTTTGAAAGTGTTTGTGGAGAGTGGTTTGAAAAGTAGGCAAGTGTTTTTGCAAGTTTATCAAGTAACTAAGAGTTTTGTCTACCCCTAAGTTTACTCAAAGGTTTTTCTCATGTTTTAACCCTTTTTAACAATTTTGTTCCACCATTGTATTTGGTGGACAATCTTGCGTTTAGGATGTTTAACGGGACAGGAGCGGGTCATCGTATGGACCATGAATGCAATGATGCCAAGTGTCTTTGGCAATTTTGCTTGAAGGGACTATGATCATTTTGATAGGCAACTTTCGAAAGCGTCATCGAGGGACTTATGATCATTTGAATTGTTTTGCCAAAGAAACTCGACGTGCAAGCATGGCCCATTTTGGAAGGCAACATGTGGGATTACCCTAGGGGTGCAAGTGTGATTGTGTATTGATTTCATATATTTGTCTTGCATTAGGTTATCTAACGTTTGATTTTATGTACATACAAACCCTAGGTCTAATCATGGTATATTTAAAAGCGGTAAATTGCGGGAATTTAAAGTCTACGCTATTACAAAATAGTATCCGGGAGTGGGGGTACAAGTATACACATGGGGGATGAGACTTATAGGAGAATAGTATCCAAATAATTACAACCAAATCGAATTGCGCAAATGTAAAATATAATGTATAGCAATGCATAAGAATAGCAAATGTATATGCGTAAAGCAAGGTAAGTGTATCGACGTATTTGTATATTGTAAATGTGTAAGTGTATGTATAAATGTATGAGGTTTATTTACAAGTTTGATAAATGTGAACTTAATGAGAAAATTAAGTATTTGATTTAATTTTGTATTTTTGTACTTTACTTATGTATTGTTATCATGTTTTATATTTTTGCTAATATGTACAAATAAGAAAATTTAATTAAAAGAAAAGAAAATGTTTTAAGGTCTATTTTTTTTATGTATTAAAAAATTAATGTATTTTAATTGATTATGTACAAAGTTTAACTAAAAAAATGAAAATGTTTTGAGTTTAAAGAAAAATATTATTTATATTTTAGTTAATATATTATATACAAAATTATAATTATGTTATATATAAAAAGGTATTGTTAATTTAGAAATTAATGTAAAGAAAACAAAATTAATGTATTAAGTAAATTATAAACAACAAATGGTATATATTAGTTTGAATCATAAAAATAAATGATAAATAAAATGTTAGTTTATAAGTATTTAAAATAAAAGTAAAGGAAAAATTGAATGGGCCAAAGAGGTTTAGGGCCCAAACAATAAACACTCAGAAGTGGGATGGGGGGGGGGTACGTTTGGCAAAAGGCAAATGGGCTTAGGCGCTTTAGAAAGGGGCAAGGCCCAGGTTCTGAACAATTGTTTCTAGGGTTAAATGATTTTGTTTGCATTTGGGAAGATTAGGGTTCGTCAACAACACAGAGGCGCCGTTCGTCCTCTTTGCTTTCTTTCCATCTTCTCATGCCCAGCTTCTGAATAATCGTCCGTCCAAGGCCACCGAGCACCGCCGTTTGTCCTCTTCCCTCCATTGGTCACTCAACGACGTTCATGCACAGGTAATGGCTTTTGTTCGTTTTTTGACAGTCTTTTAGGTTTTCAAATTGTTATGTGTACTTTCACGTTCTGATTTCATGTGTTGATATTGGTTTGTTATTGAGGTACTTTAAGGAAAAGAAATGGTTTTGTATACCTTTTGGAGGAGATGGAGGAGGAATGAAGATGGAGGCGCTCAGGATGGCTGGACGGAGGCTTGATGACGCGCGAGCTTTGGAAGTTTCCCTGGTTTGTGTCTTTACCTTCTTTAGGGTTTGATGATGATCTTGAGAACCTTAGCTTTAATGTCTTTTCCTCTTCTGTTGTTTACTCGAGTGCTTTGCCCCTGAAACAAATTGCTTTTGGTAAACTTCTTTTTCTCTTCTTCCTCTTCGGCTTGCTGAGTATGCTTGATGTCTTGACGCCTTGTACGCTTGCCCTGGGATGAGGCTTCCTTTGAAGGCCTCTTTACCTTGTATGCTTGCTTGATATGTTTGGTTGCCTTGGATGTTGAATATGGTTGCTTCTTTATCCTCTTCTTCTTGCTTGCCCTTTTGTCTCTGTTGCCTCTAATAATGTTGATATTGCTCTGAGTATCGCTTTGTATGCTCTGAGATTATTTGATATGTTGTGCTTGGTTGCCTCAGTTGCCTTGTATGTTTACCTATGATGAAAGTTTTCTGAGGCTTTTTGTGTTGGTTTGGAATCTAGTTTGGGAAAGCTTTGATGATGTTATTGTTGGCCCAGTGATGAAAGTTTTCTGAGGGCCCTGTGGCTTGGTTATGATGTTTGGACTTTTAGGCTTGACAGTTCAGATTTTGGCTTCAGTTTCAGTCTTGGCCTCTGCATATTGGGTTTGAAATGTTTGTTTATAGTGAAGGCAGGTTAGGCTCAATACTTGAACTTCTGGTCCTTTGTTTAAGGCTCAAACAGGTTATGGCTATTGTTGGATAGTTTAGGCTTCTGGTTCATGGCTTGGCAGGCAGCTTTGAGTGTTTTGGTTTTTTTTTTATAAGCTAGCAGGTGAAGGCTTTTTGAATCTTGGCTTCAGCAGTTTTTAGGCTTGGCTTCTGTTAGGCTTTATGTAGGATGAGGCTTGGAAGTATGGCAGGTTTTATGTTTTGGATCTATGTGGCTTTTTCTTTTTTACAGGTTGAAGTGTTGGGTGTTGGTGAGGTTTTGATATGCTGTTTTTGTTTGACCGTTCTGAGTTGTTTTTGGATACAGGTTTTGAGGCTTAGGAACTGTCTTGGAGGCAGTTTTGCAATCTCTTTCTTTTTTTCAGTTTTGTGGTATTCTGCTTTTGTAATATCTCTGCCTCTTATCCACTGTGTTATTAACAGTCTTTGTTTTTTTTATATTTTTGTGTCCTCATGCCTAAACCTGTAAGCCTATCTTCTCTTAATCTCTCTCTCTTCTCTCTTGATTTTAAGCATATTATATTGCTTAGATGTACTTATCCTGAAAAGGCACTGGCTTAGAAAATGATGAAATCGAAACTTCGCTTGCAATAGTTGTTTTATTCTGCATACTTTATCTCTTTCTCCAGCTTTCCTGCATCTTGTTGACAGTATTTTGTACTTTGATATCTTGAGATATCTTTTGGGCAGCTTGGACAGTTTTTGACAGCTCTTGTACCTTTTTGGTAGCTTGTGGATAGTTTCAAATTGTAACTTTCAGTTTGCCTTTTGGGTTAGGCCTAGTTCAGTTTGCCTTTTGATTATGCAGTATGTTGACAAATTTGAATTTGTGCAATTAAAATTTTTGTGCATTTCAATACTTTTTGTGAGCATTTTCCATCCCTCTTTGTGAACCGGGAGAAATCTCGCGATTTGCAGAGAGGGCAAACTGATTCCGGCCAGTTGCCTTTAATGATGAATCTTTAAATTACTGTCTGTCTTTTTAATTTTATCTACTTTGACTTTTGTTTTTTTTCTGTTTTGCAGATAAACAATCAAATGGAGCAAAAGAGGAGGCATTGGATAGAAGCTGAAGATTTGAAGACTTAGGAATATTTAGGATAGTTTTATTTTACTTTGAATTATTGTAAAATTATTAATGTAAACCTCTGTAAATAAATTTACAGTGTACAAATAATAACTGTAACAAATAATTTAAAGATGAATAAAAATCCAAGTTTGTCAGATGTATCTTTCGTCTCAGCTGTCTGTTTAATCATTTGAATTTCCTAAATTAAAACAATTGAACGTAAATCCAATTATTCTGACTTAGGAAAATAAATAATTAATAAACGTCTAGCGTTCCGAATAAAACATAGCACCGCACAGTCAAATCAACACATGCCCAAATGTCTTTTCCTTTTACTGATTAAATCCAAATACTGTAAACTCAAATCAAATGCCTCAGTCCATATCTCAGAATAATTTGAAAAACACTGTAGAATTAATTCTTTCTGAGAAATATGCGCACAAAAAACCTGATTCTTGATTAAATGCCAAAGAAACGTCCGTCTGATCAAAACCTGAGCCAAAATCAACCAAGCCCTAAGCAAACTGTGTGAACTATTCCAGGGCCATGAAAACCCTTATTTTGTCTGACTGACAAGAAAAATCGGTCTGACTGATTCTTACGCCAATCTGAAAAATCAGGAAACGCCCGAGGCTGTGACTTCTTGTGGAAAAATGCGAGGGCAAATTTTGGGGTACAATAGTTGCCCCTGTTCAATCTTCTAGAACCTGAAGAGTTAGATTGGCAAGTTTGCCTTTCGTGACTCGAGGGTAAAAGGAGATTGGACACTAGAGTGCCCTAAAATTTGCACTTGGTGATGCGATGGTGGAGGGAATGGGCTTAAAGATGCCATTTGGTAATGGGCTTAAAGATGCCATCTGGTGATGGGCTTAAAGATGCCATCTGGTGACTGATGGGCTTATAGATGCCATCTGGAAATGGGCTTAAAGATTCCATTTGGAAGTGTTGGTAGGAGGATGGGCTTATAGATGTTATCTGAAGATGTTGAACTGTATGTCATTGGTGAGTGGACGAGTATCAGAAAGGCCTCCATGTTTTGGAACATCTCTGAACTGGGGGTCTGAACAAGCAATAAATTGACATCCATGTTTGGAGAATCCGTAAACTGTTTTCAGGGGTTGAGATTGAATAAGCAATAGATCAGCATCTGTGATCGGTGGATCTGGAACTGACTGTTTAATGCTGGTTCGCGAAATGTCGCGGAAGCAAGAGTCGCCACCGTCTTTTATTTTCTCCAAATGGAAAGGACAAAAGCACAGAAAAATTCCTTATAGAGATTGCTCTCGGTTCGGGAGGTAGATTATAGAAAGGGAAGGTGTTAGCACCCTTTCTATCCATGGTTATCCATGGGCTCTTAGATACTTGCTCACTTGTGTTTTCAAAATTGTTTGTTTGCTTTTCAAGTGTGGGTTTTAAAAAGTTTCTTTGAAAATTTCAGTTCGACTCTTGTATCGGTCCTCAAGAGTGTTTGAAAAGTTGCTTTCGAAAGCTTTTTGAAAAGTGTCGGTGTGAAAAGTATTTTTGAATTTGTTTTGAAATTAGAGCAAGTATCTAGAGTCGTCTACCTACCCTAAGGAATTCGTCTGTGTAGATGTCCTTTAAAGTAGTGCCATCCCACCATTGAGAGGTAGGTAGCACCATCTATTGGAGGTGTTCGGGTCAATTCGAGGTTCGGGACATGGTGATCACCAGAGCAATGGGAAGATACCTTAGAAGCTACCCTCATGCCAGGTTCCTGGATCATGAGGACTTACTAAAACATCCTCTACTCGACGATCACCTTTCGAAGGGCAAGGCAACAGTGAGGCGTACCCTAGGGGTGGTGTGTGATTCATGTGTCGTTTTCATTTATTTTTGTCTTATTCATGTCATGGGTGATCTACACGTTTGTTTTTATTTTATCATTCATTCTTGCATGCCATTATTAACAGTTAAAAAAGTTGCGGAAATATAAAGTTCTAAACTATTACAAAGGCGCGGGTCCACATCGCCAAAATAAATCCAGGACCCGATTTGACAGAAAGTAAATAAAGAAGTGCGAGAAATAAAATGTCCGAGTTTACAAGGCTTTGGGAGAATTACATTAATATTTACAAGAAGGAAATAAATAAAGTGCGCAAAGAGAATAAAAAAAATCGCAGGCGAGGGCGTTGGACCCTTTTTAATGAAATTAAGTTAGGATTATTAAATTAATGAAATTAAAAAGAAAAAAGAAATTATTTTTTTTTGAGTTTTTTGGGGTTATGGTTTTAATGAGAATTGTGATCGGTGGATCTTGAACTGACTGTTTTAAAGCTGGTTCGCGAAATGTCGCGGAAGCAAGAGTCGCCACCGTCTTTTACTTTCTCCAAATGGAAAGGACAAAAGCACAGAAAAATTCCTTAAAGAGATTGCTCTCGGTTCGGGAGGTAGGTTATAGAAAGGGAAGGTATTAGCACCCTTTCTATCCATGGTTATCCATGGGCTCTTAGATACTTGCTCAATGTGTTTTCAAAAAATGTTTGCTTGCTTTTCAATTGTGGGTTAACAAAGTTCTTTGAAAAATTTCAGTTCGACTCGTACGTCAGAGTGTTTGAAAAGTTTGCTTTGAAAGCTTTTGAAAATGTGTTGGTGTGAAAAGATTTTGATTTGTTTGAAATTAGAGCAAGTATCCTTGAGAACCTACCTACCCTAAGGAATTCGTCTGTGTAAAAGTCCTTTAAAGTAATGCCATCCCACCATTGAGAGGTAGGTAGCACCACCGTTGGAGGGGTTCGGGTCAATTCGAGTTTTAGGGACATGGTGATCACCGGAGCAATGGGAAGACACCTTAGAAGCTACCCTCATGCCAGGTTCCCGGATCATGAGGACTTACTAAGACGTCCTCTACTCGACGATCACCTTTCGAAAGGCAACAGTGAGGCGTACCCTAGGGGTGGTGTGTGCGAATTGTGTGTCGTGTTTCAGTTTATTGTTTGTCTTGTCATGCATTGGTGATCTAACGATTCGATTTTATTTTTGGGCATTCATTCTTTCATGTTATTGCTTAACAGTTAAAAGTTTGCGGGAAAATAAATCTAAACTATTACAAACGGCGCGGGTCCACATCGCCAAAATAAACCGAACCCGATTTGACTGAAAGTAAAAAAAAGCAATAAAATAAAAGTGCGAGAAATAAAGTAAAAATTATTACAAGGCTTTGGGGCATATACAGAATTATTTAAACGATTATAAAATAAATGCGCGAAACAAAATAATTAAAGCGACGGGCGTTGGACCCTTTTACAAACAATTAAAATTAATCAAGGAATCTAAAATTAAAATTAAATGAAAAATGGTATTTTTGTGTTTTTTAGATTTAATGAGAAAAAGGAGTTAATTGAAATTAAATTAAAAGCAAACCCTAATTCTATTGTTTTTTAAGTTTATTATGAAAGAATTAATAATCTAAATTAAACCCTAATTTATTTATGTACAATTTTTTGAATTTATGAAAATAAGTAATAAATAAATAATATTGTGAGGAAAAAAATAAAAATTAAAAAGATATTAAAATTATCAATTAACCTAATTCTACATTTTTTTGGATTTTTATTAAAAAGGAATTAAAATTAAAACTTAATTAAACTAAATAATTTACATTCTAATTTATTTATGAAAGTAATCAAAATCAAATTATATTTTTTGTCTTTTCTGTATTTTTAATGTTTTTTTATATTTTTGTGGAAATAAATTAATTATATTAAAACAAAGAAAATGAATGAAATAACAAAATAAAATAATTTGAGAAAAATAGAAAAATGCAAACCAGGGGGGGGGGGGGGTAGTCCCCAATCCAGGAGGTATAGGCCTAGCAAATCAGGCCCATTTGATTTTGAATCTTATTGACTTTCTGGATCATATGCCAACGCGTTGACCTGATGTATGCTGCACCTTGAACCTTGGCCATTGATCTAATCATTGTGGACGCGTGTATGGTCCAACTTGAAGACGTATGGTGCATCCTTGTCTTATGCCTGCATGAGAATATGCGTTGCAAAATAATATTGAATTTTTGCCAGACCTGGGACTTGAACCCAGGTCTTGAAGGCCACATGCGCGTATCCCTGGCCACTGAGCCATTTGTGTTTCATTTAATATATAACGCCAAATAAATAATATAAAGGAAAAGTGGCACAACACTTGGGGCGCGCGCGAAATTCAAATCTCCCAATCCCTGCATGCCACGAGTCCTTCTTCTTCGTCCCTGTAAAACAAAACAAATAAGCAACGGTTTTGCAACCGTGGTGTTAGGCAGGCTATGGAGAAATAGCGAATAGCGCCATGGCCTATATAAATTGATCGCGAACAGTGTTTTAGACTCGTCCAGGCTTGCTGAATGTAACAGTCATGGTCTTGAGGGCCAATTTTGCTTTATGGTGAAAGCCCTAATTTTTCTTCCTGAAAACCCTAAAGAACAAACATGGTAACTTGGCCAAAAGTGCACGAAAGTTCAATTAACAGTTATGGTTAGCTTAGAAACTTTGTAAGGAACAAGAATTCATCCACAAAAATGCACAAGGATGCGTAAATTATGCTATGCGATTTGAAATTTTTTACGACACAGTTGGGGTTGTAGCTACCACTTCTTGGCGTTTTGATTGATGTTAGGAATTGGGATCTGTTCAGAAAAGCTTCAGGATGCTAATAGAAAAAGAATTAAGGCTTAAAAAACTCCCCAACTTTGAAATCAGTTTTGCATTATATGGCTAATTTTTCAAAGTTCCAATCCACTTTTGAGCGAGCCTTTTGCTGTACTCTGGTTAGGGTTTGACTCAGTGATCATAATGGAATGGAATTGGCTTGCTAACTGACCTTAATTCATGCTTAGGAAAGAACAAGTCCTAGGGTTTTCACCCTTAACCATTTTTCCTCCTTTTTAGCCAAAACCTAGACTTAGTGTGAAGTTCAACCCTAGCCTGAGTTTTTGAATTGGCCCATGATACAAGGAAATTGTTCAAATTCACATGACACTATTCCATTGGTTTTTGAATTTTATTTGAATTTTCAAAGATTTAAAATGAATTAAATTATTAAAAATTAAATAAAATAGAAAAATCAATATTTGGTCTTGAAATTAACCATGGGACACGTGTGTGGCATGACAAGGATGAATCAAGTGGAAAAAAGTGGGCCCTTTTGTCAAAAATTGGAGTTTCAAGGATAGTTGACTTTTGCCATTTCACAAAAATTTCCCAACTTCTACAAGGCATAACTTGCTCAATTTTTAAGCTTTTCACATGTTCTTGGACATTTTGGAAAGGTCTTTGAGTCCTTTAACCAATGCCTTTGGTCCCATGTCATTTTGATTTACCAATCTCAAGTTATGGCCTTTGACTTAAAGTCCCTTTTTGTTGACTTTTGAAAATGACCTATAATGTTGAAATTGATAACTTTTTGTGAGAGCATTTCTTGGACTTGAAGTATGAAGATGAGTTGTAGGAAATGTCTTTCTCTTCAAAATGAGCTTTGGATGGAATTTTTCTGATGATCCATGTGAAAGTTATGCCCTGGTCAATTTCAGTTGACTTTTTCAACTGTCCAAATATAGCAACTTTTGCATCTTTGATGATTTCTGAGCCAGATTTTGAGAATCATGATCAAGCATTGATCAAATGATGTTTGTGGCTTCAAAATGATATGTTGACCGAAAATTTGAACTTTTGACTGTCAAATGACCATTTTGCCCCTACAGTTGACTGTAGGGCAATTTAGGGTTTTGACTGTGCAATCTTGAGCTGAATGCCTTGACACTTGATATGAGGATGCTTGACCATGTTTGTAAGCATATGAGACTTGATTGAACCTTTGAAAACTTCCTTTTCTTGATCAGAACACAAACCCTAGTTTTGACTGTATAGGGGACAATTGCACTACACAACCCTTGGGGAATTTTTCTAGCTTGGCTTGGCAATTTCTTGAGGAATATGGGAGGGAAAATTTTGGGGTATAACAGTTGCCCCTGTTCAATCTTCTTAGACCTGAGGATGTAGATTGGCTGACGTGCCTTTCGTAATCCGAGGGTAAAAGATGATTGGACACTAGAGTGCCCGGAAATTTGCGCTCACATGTTAGCAATGATGGTGGAATGGGCTTATAGATGCCATCTGGATGTTTGATTGCGTAAGAGATTCCTTGGCGAGAACCTGCATACCTGCAAAATAGAAAATGAGTACCTGACACGTTGCAGGAGCTGATTTTTAGATGCCTGGCATAGATGTGTCCTGACTGGTTACAGGAGCTGAGTCTGGAGCTTCAAACGGTGATGAAAGAACCAGGGATGATTACTTCCTTAGCATGAATGATAAGAGAGCCTTGGGCGACTTTAAATTCAACAACGTTCGTTGAGAAAAATCTGGGATGTCTTCTACTGGGATAAGAATCAGGGAGATCTTAGGGTCGATCTGACTGAACCAGAGAGGCCTTTGACTGGGTAAGAATCAGGAAAACCTTAGGGTCGATTTAACTGAACCGGTCTAGGTCTTGAAATGTCTTCAACTGGATAAGCATCAGGAAAATCTTGGGACGATTTAACTGAACCGGAGAAGGCCTTTGACTGGGTAAGAATCAGGAAAATCTTAGGACGATTTAACTGAACCGGTCTAGGTCTTGAAATGTCTTCAACTGGATAAGCAATCAGGAAAATCTTGGGACGATTTAACTGAACCAGAGAAGGCCTTTGACTGGATAAGCAATCAGGAAAATCTTGGGACGATTTAACTGAACCGGTCTAGGTCTTGAAATGTCTTCAACTGGATAAGCAATCAGGAAAATCTTGGGACGATTTAACTGAACCAGAGAAGGCCTTTGACTGGATAAGCATCGGGAAAATCTTGAGACGATTTAACCGAACCGGTCTAGGTCTTGAAATGTCTTCAACTGGATAAGCATCAGGGAAATCTTGGGACGATTTAACTGAACCAGAGAAGGCCTTTGACGGGATAAGCAATCAGGAAAATCTTGGGACGATTTAATTGAACCGGTCTAGGTCTTGAAATGTCTTCAACTGGATAAGCATCAGGAAAATCTTGGGACGATTTAACTGAACCAGAGAAGGCCTTTGACTGGATAAGCATCGGGAAAATCTTGAGACGATTTAACCGAACCGGTCTAGGTCTTGAAATGTCTTCAACTGGATAAGCATCAGGGAGATCTTAGGGTCGATCTGACTGAACCAGAGAAGGCCTTTGACTGGATAAGCATCAGGAAAATCTTGGGACGATTTAACTGAACCGGTCTAGGTCTTGAAATGTCTTCAACTGGATAAGCATCAGGAAAATCTTGGGACGATTTAACTGAACCAGAGAAGGCCTTTGACTGGATAAGCATCGGGAAAATCTTGAGACGATTTAACCGAACCGGTCTAGGTCTTGAAATGTCTTCAACTGGATAAGCATCAGGGAGATCTTAGGGTCGATCTGACTGAACCAGAGAAGGCCTTTGACTGGATAAGCATCAGGAAAATCTTGGGACGATTTAACTGAACCGGTCTAGGTCTTGAAATGTCTTCAACTGGATAAGCATCAGGGAGATCTTAGGGTCGATCTGACTGAACCAGAGAAGGCCTTTGACTGGATAAGCATCAGGAAAATCTTGGGACGATTTAACTGAACCGGTCTAGGTCTTGAAATGTAGCTTGAGAACTTAACTGGATCTTTCCTGAAAGGTAAAAGTCAGTCATATGCAATGCATGATATGGATCAAGCAATGATGTTCTCAACATAAATGAGATTTGTATGATGCAATGCGTTATGCATGCTACAATGATGTATGTGAAGTTTTATGCATGTTTTCGTCTAGGAAAGTAAATCCTTGACGGGTGCCGGGAAGTCGTATCCTGGGCTGATGTCAAAGAATAGATTTTGCTTCCGCTGGGGATGATAACTGCAAGGATACCGGTAGGAGAAGATGACTCCGTTGCGGAATAAACTTGGCGAATGGAAGATTCTGCGGGGAGAAAAGATACTCTAGCGATCATGCTGGGAAGCAATACTCTGTGGGAAGAGAGATGCCTTGCTGCGTTGTTGATAACTCGCTGAGGATACCGTTGTTATGTTGGAAGTATTGATGGACTTCGCTGGGGATAGGAAAGAACTACGTTGACGACGACCTTTCCGTGGCTTTTGGCTGAGGATAACCCAGTTATATCCTGTTAAGGAAATAACTCTTTAAATGAAGCCGGACGACGCGTTCATGCTCTGCTAGGGGATGAGCTTCCAGAATATACTGGGGATAAGCTTACTGCTTGGGGAGATGAATTCCATATTTCCTGGGGAACTTGGATGGGATTCTCCTGGGGAAGTTTTGATAAGTTGGGGAAGTGATCCCTCTGAATGTTGATGTATGCCGCCGGGGAACAATCTGTAGACCAAGACTGCCGGGGATGCTTGTTAAGAATATATGCTGCTGGGGCATATTGGGATCTACTGGAGGATACCCAATTTCCTTGAGACTTGTTAACTTTGTTTGGGGAAGAATGCACTGACTTGCTGTCTCACTCTCTGGGGAATTTAAGATGCCTGGTTAGGTTTTTTAGCTGAACCTACTTTGGTACCTTAGAGGATAGAACAATTAGACTGCTCAGACAACTCTTTATTGCCCCTGTTTCTAGTGTCACCTGCAATTAATTCTTTGTTTCGTATGCAAATATTTATGAGCTAGCAAATTATTGTCAATGCATACATCACAAATTGAACCTTGGACGTTCTTCGCAAAACAAAACAGAAAAAGAAAAACAGTTGGCACTTTTAACTGAAAAGTATATTTGTATTGATTTTGAATAGCCTATGAATAGGCGTTTTGTGTACAAGAGGCTGACGTCCTAGTAAGCGGAACGTCGCCGAATAAAAGAGTTTATACAAGTTTTGTACAAAAGAAAATAAAACAGCTGTGTGAAAGATGAGTGATCCACTAGGTTTCAACTCTGCTATCGCCTTTATAACTCTGAGCGTCTCATCACTTGATGACCTTGGTTGAAGATGAAGCTAACTGATCGATACCGTCTGAACTTGATGTAGGTACCGGATTCTGGATGCAAAGTGATCCAATGAGACATAGTATTACGCTTTTATCCCTAATTTTTGCCTGGACCGCCCTTTCGGGTTTTCAGTCCACCGGGATACCCATTTTTTCCCAAGCCGCCTTTTCAGGTTTTCGACTTGCCGGGTGTACAGATTTTTTTATTTTCATCCCTACATTTTGCCCGAACCCTTTTGGTTCGACGGGAAGCCCTAATTTTTGCCTAGGCATGTCAGCCTAGCGGGTCTTTTCTCATGCGTAGTATTTTTTAACTATGTCTGCATTGGCGGGGTGAGGAAGGTCGTCACCATCCATGTTGGTTAATATCATTGCTCCTCCTGAGAACACATGCTTAACCACAAATGGCCCTTCGTACGTAGGGGTCCATTTGCCCCTTGGATCACTCTGAGGAAGGATGATTCGCTTGATCACCAGATCCCCGACTTGATATTCCTGTGGTCTGACCTTTTTGTTAAATGCCCTGATCATTCGTTTCTGATACGTCTGACCATGGCAGATAGCAGCAAGTCTCTTTTCGTCAATAAGGTTGAGCTGATCAAGTCGTGTCTGGATCCAATCATCTTCATTCAGATTTGCATCCTTCATTATCCGGAGGGAAGGAATTTGTACTTCGATCGGCAAGACTACCTCCATGCCATAAACCAGAGAGAAAGGAGTTGCCCCAGTTGACGTCCTAGCTGAGGTACGATAACCATGCAGAGCGAACGGTAACATCTCGTGCCAATCTTTATACGTTACTGTCATCTTCTGCACGATTTTCTTGATGTTTTTATTAGCTGCTTCTACAGCCCCATTCATCTTTGGTCTGTAAGGAGAGGAATTGTGGTGCTGTATCTTGAACTGTTCGCAGAGCTCAGCGATCATCTTATTGTTCAGATTGGTACCGTTATCTGTAATAATCCGCTCAGGGACACCGTACCGACAGATCAGGTTATGCCGAATGAACCGTGCCACAACAGTCTTGGTTACCGTAGCATAGGACGCTACCTCAACCCACTTCGTAAAATAATCAATCGCCACTAGGATGAAGCGATGTCCATTGGATGCCGTAGGCTTAATCTCGCCGATCATGTCTATGCCCCACATTGCAAACGGCCAAGGCGCAGTCAGAACATTCAGGGGAACCGGAGGAACATGCACCTTGTCTGCGTAGATCTGGCATTTATGGCATGTCCTGGAATGTTGGTAACAGTCAGCTTCCATTGTAGACCAGTAATATCCTGCCCGTAGGATCTTCTTTGCCATGGTATGTCCACTGGAATGTGTACCAAAGGTCCCTTCATGCAGCTCTTCCATGATCCTTTCTGCTTCAGTCTTATCTACACAACGCAGTAGGGTAGAATCCTGGTTTCGCTTGTACAAGATGCCATTGCTAAGAAAGAACTTGGCTGCAAACCTCCTCAGGAATTTCTTATCATTGACAGATGCTCCTTCAGGGTATTCCTGAGCTTCTAGGTATCTCTTCACTTCGTGGTACCAAGGCTTCTCAGTCACCAATTCGGTTTCAAGATCACAACAGTATGCCGGCTCGTCCAGTTTCCAGATGATGATCCGGGGAGCTTCATTATCCCATTTAACCTTGAACATTGAAGACATTGTAGCTAACGCGTCCGCCAGCTGATTCTCTTCTCTTGGAAAGTGCTCAAATGTTATCTCTGTGAAGTGGGGGATCAGGGCCAACACACATTCTCTGTAAGGAATCAAGTTTGGGTGTTTCGTATCCCACTCTCCTTTGATCTGATTGATCACAAGAGCAGAATCTCCGAAAACACTCAGAAATTTGATCCTCAGGTCGATCGCAGCTTGAAGACCCATGATACACGCTTCATACTCCGCCATATTGTTGGTACAGTTGAAACACAGCCGGGCGGTGAGTGGAGTATGAGTACCTTGTGGAGATACGATTATGGCGCCGATACCATTTCCCAAAGCATTGGAGGCTCCGTCAAAGTGCATAGACCATCGGGATCCTGGTTCAGGTCCTTCATCCGGTCCAGGTATTTCATAGTCAGTTACTATCATAATGCTTTCATCTGGAAACTCGAAGTTCATTGATTGGTAGTCATCCACAGCTTGATGTGCTAAGTGGTCCGCCAATACACTTCCCTTGATGGCTTTTTGGGTCGTATACTGAATGTCGTATTCCGTCAAGATCATCTGCCATCTTGCAATTCTCCCAGACAAAGCAGGCTTTTCGAATATGTACTTTATAGGATCCATTTTTGAGATCAACAAGGTAGTGTGAGTCAGCATATACTGTCTCAGCCGGCGAGCAGCCCATACCAAAGCGCAGCAAGTTTTCTCAAGCAGTGAGTATCGGGTCTCACAGTCGGTAAACTTTTTGCTAAGGTAATAAATGGCATGCTCTTTTCGGCCAGACTCGTCATGCTGCCCCAGCACACACCCCATTGCATTATCAAGCACTGTCAGGTAAAGTATCAAAGGTCTCCCTTCAACTGGTGGCATAAGGATGGGTGGTTCTTGGAGATATTCTTTGATTTTGTCAAAAGCAGCCTGACATTCATCATTCCAACGTACTACCTGATCTTTCTTCAGCAGCTTGAAGATTGGTTCACAGGTAGCAGTTAAGTGTGAGATGAACCGAGCAATGTAATTCAAGCGTCCTAGAAAGCCTCTGACTTCCTTCTCTGTCTTAGGAACTGGCATCTCTTGAATGGCTTTGACCTTAGCAGGGTCCACTTGAATTCCCTTGTCACTCACCACGAAGCCTAGCAACTTTCCAGATCTTACCCCGAAGGTGCACTTGTTAGGGTTCAATCTTAGTCTGTACAGTTTCAACCGGTCAAACAGTTTCTGTAGATGATCAAGGTGTTCTTCCTCAGTCTGGGACCTAGCGATCATATCGTCAACATACACTTCTATCTCATGATGGATCATGTCATGAAATAAAGCAACCATGGCACGTTGGTAGGTTGCCCCAGCATTCTTTAGTCCAAAAGGCATGACTTTGTAGCAGAAGGTGCCCCACTGAGTAACAAATGTAGTCTTTTCCATGTCTTCAGGAGCCATCTTGATCTGATTGTAGCCTGAAAAGCCATCCATAAAAGAGAACACCTTGTGCTGAGCTGTATTATCAACAAGGACATCAATGTGGGGTAGAGGGAAGTCATCCTTGGGGCTGGCCCTGTTCAGATCCCTGTAATCGACACACATCCTGACCTTGCCGTCCTTCTTAGGTACCGGCACCACATTATCAACCCACTGAGGGTAAGAAGTCACTGCAAGAAACCCGGCATCAAACTGCTTCATAACCTCGGCTTTAATCTTCTCGGACATCTCTGGACGCATACGGCGGACCTTTTGCTTAACCGGAGGGCAATCTTCTTTAGTTGGTAAGTGATGGACCACAATGTCGGTATCTAATCCGGGCATATCTTCGTAGGACCAGGCAAAGATTTCTTTATAGTCATGCAGCATCTGAGTCAACCGTTGCTTCACGCTGAGTTCTAGGTTGGCACCAATCTTCACCTCTTTCTTGTCTTCCTCAGTACCCAAGTTTATTATTTCCACTGGCTCTTCATGGGGTTGAATTGCCCTCTCCTCCTGTTGTAACAGTCTTGCAAGTTCACCAGGTACTTCGCAATCATCTTCACCTTCGTCTTCGGCTAAGTTGATCGGATTTTCGAAGTCATAACTGGCAGTAGCAGAGTTGCTACCAGGGGATCCAGAGTGGATTGAAACCTGTATGAGTGAGTGTGTGTGTAAATACAGCTGTTTTGTAATATGTAAAGAAAGGAAAGAAAAGGAGCGCAAAATTTGAATTGTGAAAAACGTCCAATGCTTTTATTCATGATATATGATAGTGACAAACAAAAGCCCTCATAAATAAAACCACGATGCCCCGGGTAAGACACCGGGCCATATAGTCTCAAATTATTGTTTATTACAAATCAAAAACAAAGAAATTCATTACTGGGGAACAAAAGTTATGGGTGTAAAATCTTTAGCAGTCCAATTGGTCAATCCACCGCCGGTTGTCGGGTAGATCCAGCTATCGAACTCTGACTCTTCCACTTTGACTTCCTCTCCAATAGCATTCACTTCTGAGTGGGTGATGAGCACAGGAGGTCTTCCAATTCTCGCCTTGCGCACCGCTTTCTGAGCTTCTGTGGTGAAACCCAGCCCAAACTTGTTAGTCTTAGGAGTAAGATCAGGAAGCTTGCCCCAGTTTGCACATTCACCTTTTTCGATCACAGCCCGGGCGTCCTTTAAGGAGGCCATCTTCATAGGAGAAACCTCTTCATCTGCTTCTGCTGCTGCCAAGGTTTGTGGTACTTCCTCAAAATGTTGAAAGGGGGTTTCAATGAACTCCCCATCCATTTCCACGTATCTGAAGGAGTTGAGGTGGCTGACCATATACTCCTCTTCCCCTTGCACTGTTACGATCTTCCCCCTGACCGGGTATTTGAGCTTCTGATGCAATGTGGAAGTCACAGCTCCAGCCTTGTGGATCCAAGGGCGACCCAGCAAACAAGAATAGGACGGATGGATATCCATCACATAGAATTTTGAATCGAATACCTGTGACCCAACCCTGATTGGGATGTCCACTTCACCATGCACCATTCTTTTGGACCCGTCAAAGGCCCGGACAACAATGTTACTTGGTTTGAGCTCCAGACCCTCACAATCCAGCCTATCTAGAGCCTTCTTGGGCAGCACGTTTAATGAAGAACCTGTATCAACCAGCACATGAGCAAGAGTAGTGCCCCTGCATTCAATGGAGACGTGCAGGGCATCATTATGATTCTTCCCCTTTGCTGTCAGATCGGCATCAGAGAAACCCAGGCCATTATCAGCGGTTAGGTTGGCCACACAGTCGGTGAACTGGTCAGCAGACGTCTCTTGGGGTACATGGGCAGTCTTTAAGAAAGCAATCAGAGCCTTTGCATGGGCCTCTGAACACAGTAGCAGTGACAACATGGAGATTTTAGAGGGGGTGTGCCCCAGCTGTTCCACAACGTTGAAATCACTTTTCTTTATTATCTTGAGGATTTCTTCCATTTCCTGCTTGGAAGCCTCAACAACGGTCTTTGGCGCCTCCGTCCTGGCAGGCACATCAGCAGCAATTCCCTTGCCCCGAGTATCAGATGACTCAGTAGCAGGGGTGGATACTTGGTCAGAGGGAGAAACAGGTACACTGGCAGGTGTGAAGATCAAAGGCCTATGAATTGCCGGAGGAGCAATGTCTGGCGAGAACAGTCTTCCACTACGAGTGACCTTAGCAGGCCCGGTGATGTTGGAGACACCAGTATCAATGTTGCACTCTTGTTTCACACCCAGAACATAAACATCCGCCCCATAGTGCCATGGGACAGCCTTATCAGATTTGTAGGGCATAGGCCCCGGAACAGTAATGGTGATGGGAGCACTCTTGTGAACTGACAAAATTTGTATAGGCTTCTTTGAAGGAGCCTCGGAATAGTTGTTGAAAATGGTAACGATCGACACTTCTTCAACAGGAGCAGCAGGAACAACAGTCTTTCTGAACAAAATCTCTCTACTATCTATCAGGTTTTGGATGCCTGACTTCAACAGAGAACAACCAGCAGGGGAAGCAACACATAGAGGGCAACCTTCGCTACATCCCGGAAATAAACCGGCTAGCAACAGATTCCTCTTGACCATCAGCAACGGAGTAGCAACATCATCCACCGAAGCTACATACAAATCCTCCTCAACAGCATTCACTCCATGCTGGGGCATGGGAGCAGTTACAACATTCGGCTTCTCGGGCGCCTCAAACTGTATTTCCTTTGCATCAATGAGGTCTTGAACCTTATTTCTTAAGGCCCAACAGTCATCTGTGTTATGCCCCGGGCTATCAGAGTGATAAGCACAGCGAGCATTTGGATTGAACTTGGGGGATGCATTATTGGGAAACTTTGGAGCCTCCTTGACAGTCACCAAATTGGTGGATAGCAACTGTGGCAGGATCTGTGATAAGGTCATGCTTAACCGGGTAAACTCTCTCCGGGGTCTTTCAAACTTTTGAGAATTAGTTGGCCGAGGAGCGGCAGCAGGTTTGGCAATCATTACCGCACTGACAGATTGGCGATGTTCAGGTCGCTCTGTTCTCCGGGAGCTATATACAGCACCAGCCTCCTTTTTGAAGGGTTTCTTCTCAGTACTAGAGGAGGCAACTTTCTGTATCTTCCCCGATTTTATACCAGCCTCGATCCTTTCACCAGTCAGGATCAAATCAGTAAACCCAGCAGAGGAATTACCAATGAGATGATTGAAAAATGGACCAGATAGGGTCCCCAAGAACATATCTACCAACTCCCGATCCGTCAATGGTGGCTGCACCCTGCCAGCCAGGTCTCTCCATTTCTGAGCATACTCCTTAAAACCTTCACCCGACCCTAGCGACATACCCTGGAGCTGGGTACGCGTAGGAGCGAGGTCGGCATTATACTGATACTGCTTGTAAAAAGCAGTGGCCAGATCCTCCCAGTTACGAACGCTGATTCCATCCAACTGATAGAACCAGTCGAGGTGAGTCCCTGAAAGACTCTCCTGGAAGAAATGGATCCAAAGGTTCTTGTCTGCTGTGTAAGGCTGGATCTTCCTTACATAAGAACGGAGGTGCATCTTGGGACAGGAAGCCCCATCATACTTCACGAAGGCAGGTGTTTTGAACTTGTGTGGGATCACCACTCCAGTAGATAACCCCAAGTCTCCGAAATCCAATCCAGGCACCCGCTGAACTTCCATAGCCTTTAATCTGTCTTCCAGCTGTTTGTACCGGTCTTCAGCAGGAGGGTACTGCTCGTCGTTGAAGTCTGTTTCAGTATCAGAGCCCACAGGAGTAGTGACCTCCCTTTCTTGGTGACTACCTTCCGTCACAGATGGAGGAGTCCTTTCAGCTTCAACCAAAGTGTTCCCGAGTCTGCGCCCAGTGTTAAATAGCACAATCCTCCTCTTCTTCTTAGTCTTCTTCAGAAGCATGGTCTTCAACTCTTGTTGACCCTGAGCCAAGCCCTTGATCAGCTCCTGAAATTGGGCGTTCTGCGCCTGAAATTGGACATTCTGCGCCTGAAGAGCCTTGATAGATGCCTCAGTTGATGATTCAGGATTCATGATGCTGAAATAAACAGCGAAGAACAGTAAACAACCTGAAAAGAAGAGTACCTATGATGCACATGATGAATGATATGTGTTTATGCGATGCATTCAAGAGTTCGAAAATTCAAGTTTGTTGTAGACCAAAAGGAACGCACGTTATTATTAAGAAAATCATTGTTTAATACATCAAAGCCTCATGGGCAAAAGTACAAAAAGATCAAATCAATCCCAAAATATGTTGCGCATCTTCTTTGGAGCTATGTAAGTGTTGAGGTTCCTTTCCTCGTGCAACAGGCGGGTGAGCTCCAAGACCTTCCTTTCACTGGCATGCAAACTAGTCTCAAGAGAATTCCGCTCTTCCTTAAGCTGGATCCAGCTCTTCTGCATCTCTTCCCAGGATGTGGGCATATCAGGGTGCTGAATAACATGAGACACCTCTCCTTCCAAGGCAGGCTCTTTGATTACTGGAAGCATGTGAGGATAAGGCATTACTAATTTCTGAGAGCAGGCTCGTACCCATTTGAGGTAAGGCTCCAAAGGGATGGAGTTCCTGTGCCCCAGTGTCTTGCTGTCTATCCTACTAGGCATCCTCCAAGCTCTGATAAATCTCTGGCGAAGTCCTTGAGTATCGTTGTCGAAGTCAAAAACTATGTCAGGAATCAACATGTCATGAGGACCATCCCTCCGAGCATAACCAAATTGTCTCCAAGCCAGGCACGGACTATACGTAATACCCCCTCTGATTCCAAGTAAAGGAACATTAGGATACTCCCCACAGCGATCAATGATAGTGACATCTTCTCTGGACCTAGGGCACCAATGTATATCTGCATGTGTAAGAGTCATCAACCGTTGTGACCATCTCAAACCCCGCTCATTCTTCAGGACTGATTGTGGAAGGTGCGAAATAAACCACTTTCCCAGGAGAGGAGTGCAACACATAAGGACACCTCTTTTTCTCATGGTTCGAGTGTAACATGAGTGAAGGAGGTCCCCCAGCAACGTAGGTATAGGATTCCTGGACATAAAGATCTGGACAACACTGATATCAATGAGCTGATCTGGGTTAGGGAACAACACCAAACCATAAACAAGGAGGGCCACAACCTCTTCAAAAGCTTGCAAGTCAAGGGAGTTCCAACATTCATAGGCCTTTTCAAACAGAAACCTGGCTAAGAACCCTTTAATACCACTTCTGACTTCCCAATGTCCCTTGAGGTCAGATGACCGTAGGTGCAAGGCTTTAGCAATCTCTTCAAGCTTAGGTTCCTTTTCTGTACCGTTGAAGGGTAGCTGATCAAGGATAGGGATCTTCAGGAGTCGGGAGAACTCCTCCAATGTAGGTACCAACTGATAGTCCAAGAAGGTGAAACAGTGATGCAGAGGGTCAAAGAATTGGAACAGGACCTTCATCATATCTTCCTCAATGTTGGTATTGACCAAGCTGATGAGACTTCCATGCCTTTCACTGAATGAAGAGTTCTCGGGAATCCTGGATATAAGCTCCTTAAGCTGAGGAGGGATCCTTACCAGACTGATTGGAATTGTCTTTCTACGAACAGTTTCCATGTCCTACAAAACAAGAACAAAGATGAAAATTCGAACCCCTGAAATGGTTAGTCAATGCGTATGATGCTGGATGATGTCATGATGCTATGATTAAACACACCACAGATATTTACAAAGACAAACATGTAAGGCACACAAGGCACACAAGACAAGCCCTTAAGGTTTAAGGCCAGCATGGGGTCTGGGTAGTACCCTCTTGAAGTTGGTGGGTTCAACCTGTCCTAATCAAAGTAACCGGGTTCTAAGGTTCCCAATATCACGGGATTGCTTTCATTGTTCATCGTTTCGATTTAGCCACTGAACTGGCGACCGAAATATTCCAGGAAAGCAACCCTCAATTGAGTGTAGTATCGAGTATCAACCAACCTCGGACTGCACCAAAGTCAGTTATCTCACTACCCTAAAGAGGCCAAGATGGTTCAATTAAGGTTCCTAAGGTCTGTTGATGCTTCACGACACCACATGGAGGCCCCGTACTCTCCTTGACTGAACTCAAGGGTTACTGGTACACACCAAAGTGCCACATCAACGTAGCAGACTGCTTCAACCATGTCGGTATACCCCGCACAGTTCCCTCACAGCCTTGTTGCTACTTTCTAAGAAGGTATCCCCAGATCCGGGTTAGGATCTATAGAACTCCCAAGACAGTCCCACAATAATAAAGCAAACAAGGAAAGCAATTGAAAACACAATGATCTTAGTCCTAAGGTACACCTCACTTTAAGTTTCTCCCCAGCAGAGTCGCCAGTTCTGTGATCGGTGGATCTTGAACTGACTGTTTTAAAGCTGGTTCGCGAAATGTCGCGGAAGCAAGAGTCGCCACCGTCTTTTACTTTCTCCAAATGGAAAGGACAAAAGCACAGAAAAATTCCTTAAAGAGATTGCTCTCGGTTCGGGAGGTAGGTTATAGAAAGGGAAGGTATTAGCACCCTTTCTATCCATGGTTATCCATGGGCTCTTAGATACTTGCTCAATGTGTTTTCAAAAAATGTTTGCTTACTTTTCAATTGTGGGTTAACAAAGTTCTTTGAAAAATTTCAGTTCGACTCGTACGTCAGAGTGTTTGAAAAGTTTGCTTTGAAAGCTTTTGAAAATGTGTTGGTGTGAAAAGATTTTGATTTGTTTGAAATTAGAGCAAGTATCCTTGAGAACCTACCTACCCTAAGGAATTCGTCTGTGTAAAAGTCCTTTAAAGTAATGCCATCCCACCATTGAGAGGTAGGTAGCACCACCGTTGGAGGGGTTCGGGTCAATTCGAGTTTTAGGGACATGGTGATCACCGGAGCAATGGGAAGACACCTTAGAAGCTACCCTCATGCCAGGTTCCCGGATCATGAGGACTTACTAAGACGTCCTCTACTCGACGATCACCTTTCGAAAGGCAACAGTGAGGCGTACCCTAGGGGTGGTGTGTGCGAATTGTGTGTCGTGTTTCAGTTTATTGTTTGTCTTGTCATGCATTGGTGATCTAACGATTCGATTTTATTTTTGGGCATTCATTCTTTCATGTTATTGCTTAACAGTTAAAAGTTTGCGGGAAAATAAATCTAAACTATTACAAACGGCGCGGGTCCACATCGCCAAAATAAACCGAACCCGATTTGACTGAAAGTAAAAAAAAGCAATAAAATAAAAGTGCGAGAAATAAAGTAAAAATTATTACAAGGCTTTGGGGCATATACAGAATTATTTAAACGATTATAAAATAAATGCGCGAAACAAAATAATTAAAGCGACGGGCGTTGGACCCTTTTACAAACAATTAAAATTAATCAAGGAATCTAAAATTAAAATTAAATGAAAAATGGTATTTTTGTGTTTTTTAGATTTAATGAGAAAAAGGAGTTAATTGAAATTAAATTAAAAGCAAACCCTAATTCTATTGTTTTTTAAGTTTATTATGAAAGAATTAATAATCTAAATTAAACCCTAATTTATTTATGTACAATTTTTTGAATTTATGAAAATAAGTAATAAATAAATAATATTGTGAGGAAAAAAATAAAAATTAAAAAGATATTAAAATTATCAATTAACCTAATTCTACATTTTTTTGGATTTTTATTAAAAAGGAATTAAAATTAAAACTTAATTAAACTAAATAATTTACATTCTAATTTATTTATGAAAGTAATCAAAATCAAATTATATTTTTTGTCTTTTCTGTATTTTTAATGTTTTTTTATATTTTTGTGGAAATAAATTAATTATATTAAAACAAAGAAAATGAATGAAATAACAAAATAAAATAATTTGAGAAAAATAGAAAAATGCAAACCAGGGGGGGTAGTCCCCAATCCAGGAGGTATAGGCCTAGCAAATCAGGCCCATTTGATTTTGAATCTTATTGACTTTCTGGATCATATGCCAACGCGTTGACCTGATGTATGCTGCACCTTGAACCTTGGCCATTGATCTAATCATTGTGGACGCGTGTATGGTCCAACTTGAAGACGTATGGTGCATCCTTGTCTTATGCCTGCATGAGAATATGCGTTGCAAAATAATATTGAATTTTTGCCAGACCTGGGACTTGAACCCAGGTCTTGAAGGCCACATGCGCGTATCCCTGGCCACTGAGCCATTTGTGTTTCATTTAATATATAACGTCAAATAAATAATATAAAGGAAAAGTGGCACAACACTTGGGGCGCGCGCGAAATTCAAATCTCCCAATCCCTGCATGCCATGAGTCCTTCTTCTTCGTCCCTGTAAAACAAAACAAATAAGCAACGGTTTTGCAACTGTGGTGTTAGGCAGGCTATGGAGAAATAGCGAATAGCGCCATGGCCTATATAAATTGATCGCGAACAGTGTTTTAGACTCGTCCAGGCTTGCTGAATGTAACAGTCATGGTCTTGAGGGCCAATTTTGCTTTATGGTGAAAGCCCTAATTTTTCTTCCTGAAAACCCTAAAGAACAAACATGGTAACTTGGCCAAAAGTGCACGAAAGTTCAATTAACAGTTATGGTTAGCTTAGAAACTTTGTAAGGAACAAGAATTCATCCACAAAAATGCACAAGGATGCGTAAATTATGCTATGCGATTTGAAATTTTTTACGACACAGTTGGGGTTGTAGCTACCACTTCTTGGCGTTTTGATTGATGTTAGGAATTGGGATCTGTTCAGAAAAGCTTCAGGATGCTAATAGAAAAAGAATTAAGGCTTAAAAAACTCCCCAACTTTGAAATCAGTTTTGCATTATATGGCTAATTTTTCAAAGTTCCAATCCACTTTTGAGCGAGCCTTTTGCTGTACTCTGGTTAGGGTTTGACTCAGTGATCATAATGGAATGGAATTGGCTTGCTAACTGACCTTAATTCATGCTTAGGAAAGAACAAGTCCTAGGGTTTTCACCCTTAACCATTTTTCCTCCTTTTTAGCCAAAACCTAGACTTAGTGTGAAGTTCAACCCTAGCCTGAGTTTTTGAATTGGCCCATGATACAAGGAAATTGTTCAAATTCACATGACACTATTCCATTGGTTTTTGAATTTTATTTGAATTTTCAAAGATTTAAAATGAATTAAATTATTAAAAATTAAATAAAATAGAAAAATCAATATTTGGTCTTGAAATTAACCATGGGACACGTGTGTGGCATGACAAGGATGAATCAAGTGGAAAAAAGTGGGCCCTTTTGTCAAAAATTGGAGTTTCAAGGATAGTTGACTTTTGCCATTTCACAAAAATTTCCCAACTTCTACAAGGCATAACTTGCTCAATGTTTAAGCTTTTCACATGTTCTTGGACATTTTGGAAAGGTCTTTGAGTCCTTTAACCAATGCCTTTGGTCCCATGTCATTTTGATTTACCAATCTCAAGTTATGGCCTTTGACTTAAAGTCCCTTTTTGTTGACTTTTGAAAATGACCTATAATGTTGAAATTGATAACTTTTTGTGAGAGCATTTCTTGGACTTTAAGTATGAAGATGAGTTGTAGGAAATGTCTTTCTCTTCAAAATGAGCTTTGGATGGAATTTTTCTGATGATCCATGTGAAAGTTATGCCCTGGTCAATTTCAGTTGACTTTTTCAGCTGTCCAAATATAGCAACTTTTGCATCTTTGATGATTTCTGAGCCAGATTTTGAGAATCATGATCAAGCATTGATCAAATGATGTTTGTGGCTTCAAAATGATATGTTGACCAAAAATTTGAACTTTTGACTGTCAAATGACCATTTTGCCCCTACAGTTGACTGTAGGGCAATTTAGGGTTTTGACTGTGCAATCTTGAGCTGAATGCCTTGAAACTTGATATGAGGATGCTTGACCATGTTTGTAAGCATATGAGACTTGATTGAACCTTTGAAAACTTCCTTTTCTTGATCAGAACACAAACCCTAGTTTTGACTGTATAGGGGACAATTGCACTACACAACCCTTGGGGAATTTTTCTAGCTTGGCTTGGCAATTTCTTGAGGAATATGGGAGGGCAAATTTTGGGGTATAACAAGAATGTTAAAGTTTAACCTAATTTACTAAATATTTAATGTACATGTTTATTTACAAAAATATTTAATAATTAATAACAATAATAATAAGAAAAAATTATTTATTAAAAAGATGATGAAAAGTTAAAAACCCTAATTTCTACATATTTTAATTTGTTAAGAAAAAGATTAAAGTTTTAAAACCTAATTTAACTAAATTAATTATTTAACATTTATTTACAAAAAATATTTAATAAGTAAATTAATTAGCATATTCTTAGTTTTTGATTTTCTGGTTTTATATTATAAAAATTAATTCATGAATTTAAAGAAAACAATTAAAACAATTAAAAGAATAAAAAGGAAAATCAAATAAAAAAATAAAAATGTGCAAACCATGGAGGGTATTCAGACCCAAAGGGAGGTTTTTTGTGAGAAATCTGGCCCATTAGATAAAAAGCCTTGTTTGACTTTCTGGCATCACGTGCGTGTTCATTGACTCCTGAGTACCGTGGTCTGCATTCTTTGGCCATTGGATTGGGTTTCATGGCCATTTGTGTTCTGGCTGTTGGTCATTTGTGTTCTGGCCTCAATGTTTCTTAATCTTCTAGGATGTCTGTCTCGCCATGTATTGGTGTCATGCATAAGTTTTTCTACTTTGGCCTTTTGGCTTTTGGCCTTTTGGCTTTTGGCCATTTGGCTTTTGGCTTCAACGTTCCTTAATGAACCTGCATGAGATCCTGTCTAAATCTGCAGTGTTGAATCTCACGAACACATTAAATAAAATCATAAAATGCAAATAAAGCCAATATATGAAGAAATTTAATGTTTAGGCACAATATGGCATGTATGAATGATTATACCCTTTTGATCATGGAGATCAAATCAATCTTACCCTTACTGGAAAATTAGTGACCTGAATGCTTTTATGCCTTACTGGAAAATTAGGATCATGGAGATCAAGCCAGCCTTATCCTTACTGAAGAAGTAGTGAGGTATTGGTTTATAACTGTGATGGCTTGTTTGTAGTGAGAGAGAGATTTGTAATAAGGATTTCAAGGTTTTAGGATTCTTGAAAGAATTTGATATTCTAACAGTGTTGTGACAAGGTTTTTTCTCTCTTTTTCTCCTCTCCCTGGTTTGTGTGAAAAGAAGGTGATTATATAATGGAAATTAGGGTAAAGCAAATGGGCTTTGAATGTGCAATTGGGCCTCCAATATTCACTTGAATTCGTCACTTTCCAGGCTAAATCGCAGGGACTTAAGTGCATTTTTTGAAGTTGAAATGTGTAAACAAAATGTAGCTGACATCGATAGCTAACTCCTGTCCGAAAATCGGCTCAATCGGATAAACGGTGAATTAGTTATGAATTTTTGAAGTTTCAGCTCAGACAAACTTATTTTGGGCTCCAATGTCGACTCTGACACGTTCTTCAATAAAAAACTGGTATTGATCGGAGCATAATCCGGTCTCGACTTTTGAAGCAAAGTTGTAGATCTACAAGTCAGGGACCTTGTGTAAAAATATGAGCCCAATCCGATAAAAATTGACCGAGTTATGAATTTTCGAAGTTTCGGCCCAGATGAAATAATATTCAGCATTCAGGATTTTCGGTGTGTCACGCACTCTGAGCAAAAAACGAAGGCCTTTTGAATACCGTTTGAACTCAATACCTTCTGTGAAAATGTAGTCAACTCAATTTGTGAAATTTTGGCGCCGGAACCAGCTCGATACGATGAAAATCGACCAAGTTATGATTTTCTAAACATGACGCAAATAAACTTCTGTCACAAATTTTCTGTATGAAAATACTTGATAAATCCACATTTTTGAAGACTTTCTGATCGAAATTGGCTTCTAGCCGTGAGAGATGAAAACGTAGATAATGTCAAGACGGAATTTTGGCCACCGGAACGAGTTCAAAACGAGCCACGATCTTCAAGTTATGAATTTTTTAGCGCGTAAAAACTGCACTTTCAGCACACTTTTTTCACCATATTTCTTCGAGAAAACTCACACATTCGGATACCTTCTTTAAAGAATTGACTCTTGAGCCGAACCTGGATTTGAGAATATGTTATCAGAGATATCTTGGCGAAAGAACACCTGAATATGATGCGCCGGGTTGGACTTGTGAATTTTTCTTGAAATATTTTGAGAAATATGGGAGGGCAAATTTTGGGGTACAACAGTTGCCCCTGTTCAATCTTCTTAAACCTGAGGATGTAGATTGGCTGACGTGCCTTTCGTAATCCGAAGGTGGAAGATGATTGGACACTAGAGTGCCCAGAAATTTGCGCTCACATAGTAGTGTGATGGTGGGAATGGGCTTATAGATGCCATTTGGAGATTGATGGATAGGATGATGGGCTTATAGATGCCATGCTAAGAGATGATGGGTAGGTGGATGGGCTTATAGATGCCATCTGGGTGTCGATCGCGTAAGAGATTCCTTAGCGAGAACTTGCGTACCTGAAAAAGAAAATGATTACCTGGCCTGTTTACAGGAGCTGGTCTTCAAACTCTTTGTATAGATGCGCCCTGACTGGTTACAGGAATCGAATCTGAAGCTTCAAATGGCGATGAATGAACCAGGGATGGTTACTACCTCAACAGGAACGGTGAGAGAACCTTGGACGATTACTACCTCAACAGGAACGCTGAGAGAATCTTGGACGATTACTACCTCAACAGGAACGCTGAGAGAATCTTGGGCGACTTCAACCTCAACAGTAATCATTGAGCGAATCTTGGATAACTTCAACCTCAACAGCAACGCTGAGCGAATCTGGGGATGATTACTACCTCCGCAGTATCGGGGAGAGAACCATAGGCGACTACAACCTCAACAACAATCATTGAGAGAATCTTGGATAACTTCTACTTCAACAGTAACGCTGAGAGAAACTTGGGATGATTACTACCTCCGTAGTATCGGGGAGAGAACCATAGGCGACTACAACCTCAACAGCAATCATTGAGAGAATCTTGGATAACTTCTACTTCAACAGTAACGCTGAGCGAATCTTAGGATGATTACTACCTCCGCAGTATCGGGGAGAGAACCACAGGCGACTACAACCTCAACAGCAATCATTGAGAGAATCTTGGATAACTTCAACTTCAACAGTAACGCTGAGCGAATCTGGGGATGATTACTACCTCCGCAGTATCGGAGAGAGAACCACAGGCGACTACAACCTCAACAGCAATCATTGAGAGAATCTTGGATAACTTCACTTCAACAGTAACGCTGAGCGAATCTTAGGATGATTACTACCTCCTCAGTATCGGGGAGAGAACCACATGCGACTACAACCTCAACAGCAATCATTGAGAGAATCTTGGATATCTTCTACTAAGTCTTTATCAGGAAAATCTGTTAGGGGTCGATTTAACTGGACTAGAGAAGGTCTTGGACTGGATAAGAAACAGAAAATCTTAGGGTCGATTAACTGAACCGGTCTAGGTCTTGAAATGTCTTCAACTGGATAAGAAACAGGGAGATCTTAGGGTCGGTCTGACTGAACCAGAGAAGGCCTTTGACTGGATAAGAAACAGAAAAATCTTTGGAGTCGATTTAACTGAACCAGACTAGGTCTTGAAATATAGTTGAAAATTTAACTGGATCTTTCCTGAAAGGTAAAGGTCAGTCATATGCAATGCATGATATGGATCAAGCAATGATGTTCTCAACATAAATGAGATTCATAAGATATGGTGCGTATATGCATGCTATAATGATGTATGTGATGTTTAGGAATGTATGTTTTCGTCTTAGGAAAGTAAATCCTTGACGGGTGCCGGGAAGTCACTCCTGGGCTGGTGTTGGAGAATAGATTTTGCTTCCGCTGGGGATGATAGTTGCAAGAATACCGGTAGGAGAAGATGACTCCGTTGGGGGATAAACTTGGCAAATAGATTACTCCGCGGGGGGAAAAGTACTCTAACGATCTTGCTGGGGAGCAATACTCTGTGGGGAGAGAGATACTTTGCTGAGTTGTTGATAATAACTTGCCGGGGATACCCTTGTTGTGTTGGAAGTGTTAATAGACTTCGCTGGGGGAGAGGAGACTTCGTCGAGGACGCTCTTTCCGTGGCTTCTGGCTGAGGATAACCCAGTTATATCCTGGTAGGGAAATAACTCTTTGAATAAAGCCGGGAGACGCGTTTGGGCTCTGCGAGGATAAGCTTCCAGAATCTACTGGGGATAAGCTTACTGCTTGGGGAGATGAATTCCAACTTTCCTGGGGAAACTGGGTTGGACTCTCCTGGGGAAGTTTTGAATTGTATTGGGAAAAGGCTCCACTGAATGTTTGATATACCTCCGGGGAACAATCTTTAGACCAAGACTGTCGGGGATGCTTGTTAAGGATATGTATATTGCTGCTGGGGAATGTTGAGATCTGCGGGAGGATACCCAACTTCCTTAAGGTTTGACATTATAGTTTTGCTTGGGGAGAGTGCATTGACTTCCTGACTCACTCTCTGGGGAATTAAGATATCTGGTTATGTTCTTCAGCCGAACCTATCTTGATACCTTGGAGGACAGAACAATTAGATCGCTTGGACAACTCATCATTGCCCTTGTTTCTAACGTGGGAGAGGAAGACCTGTGAGATGCTGATAGTCGTTGATGGACAAACCTTCTTCTGGTAGGCAGATGACAGGATGACAGGACATAGTCGTACGCTTTAATCCCTAACTTTTGCCTGGACTGCCCTTTCGGGTTTTCAGTCCACCGGGATACCCATTTTTGCTCAAGCCGCCTTTTCAGGTTTTCGACTTGCCAGGTGTACAGATCTTTTTCATTTCATCCCTTATTTTTGCCCGAACCCTTTTGGTTCGTCGGGAAGCCCTTATTTTGGCCTAGGTGTGTCAACCTAGCGGGTCTTTGATTTTGCGTAGTATTTTTTCCGACTATGTCTGTGCTTTCAGAATGTAGGGAGTTGCCCCTGTTAGAAGTGCTTTTTCATGCCACCAGAAGGTGTTTGACCAGACAAGATTCGTTGTTGGAATGCCCCGAGTGACTTAGGCGGAGATTTTCCCCAGGCTATTTGGCCTTTGAGAGATTCTCCGTATCTTGGCTAGACTGCCCCAGACAATGGACTGTGACCATGTCTGCCCCTTGATTGGAAGTGCTTATGTTCATTAGGTATTCATCGTGCGAATTTCCCTGCTGTTCAAACAAAAAGTCATATGCAACCAAAGTTATGTTAAAAATGCAAAGCTTATGTCTGTCTTGAAGGTTTTGAAAATGCATTCTTTTTCATAAGACAAGTGATTGTTTGTAAACGTGATGTCAACTCGTTATTTTATTGCGAGCCTTAAGGAGTCAGGATACCTTTCGTAACAGTATGCTTTCGAACTAACCCATGCTTCAGCTAGGACTTTTGAGGGTTATAACGTGGCCTGGTTCATGGTTTAAGAAACAAAGGATAAAGGCTCAAATTATTTGTACCCACCCGCTCTTCGTGATGTTCTCCAAACCTAAACTCAGTTGATCATACGTTAGACCTTGTTTGAGTCTTTGCTCTGATTTTCCGGTGATGGTTCAGATATTGATGATTTATTTTGAATAGGCAGTCATTTCCTTTTTGTTGAGGGTTTATAAGACCTCTTTCTTTTTGATTTTGTTATCCCTATTTTTTTTTGCCTGAACTGTTTCTTTTGTGATTACAGTCAGCGGGATGCCCCAGTTTTGTAAGTCTCCTTCATAGGTTTTGACTTATTGGGTTTTCATTTTTGAGATATAATGACTGCCTATCCTTATTGATTATTCGGAATCATCACTGTCTTCTTTGTTTCGTAAGGACCTCTTTGGTGCCATTCGTTATGCACTTGGATCAACTGAGAGAACTACCCTGCCCCAGGTTATGATTAAGGGTTTTAAATTTCGAAAAGAAAAACTCCTACTTCTTTGGCTCAGAGGGGTTGACGAGGGATTATCATCCTTATAACTCCAGTGTTTGGGAATTGAAACAATGCATGTACCTCATCAGCGGGGTCTGTTCAAAAGCATACTGTAGATAGCGGTATCGTTTTCGTCATCCTCCCTCAAGAGGCTTAGAATTATTAATTGAGAGTTGATCATCAGAAAAAAATATGAAAATAATTTGCATTTAGTGAATACGAATATATTGATTCAAAATAGACATAAGCAATGCATTAATGGAATAACAATGTTTAACATTAATAAATGTCTAAACAATCAAAGAACAACACAGCTTGAACATTCGAATGAACAAAAGTCTTTTCATCTCAGGGCTTGTCACTTCAAGTGGTGAGCCTTGGAGGGATGGTAGAAAAATTCAGCCTGACCATCTTGTGTGAACTCCAGTGCCCCTTCGTCAATCAGGTCTTGAATTTTGTTCTTCAGAGCCCAACACTCATTTGTATCATGTCCTGGACAGGCAGAATGGTAGGCACACCTTTTATTGGGATCATAAGTAGGATGTGCTGTGTTGGGATTCTGGGGATGAGCCCTTAATGTGATCAGGTTCAACCTCAACAGGCGTTGTAAAGCTTGAAACATCGACATATTGAGTGGGGTGAATTGCCTCCTGGACTTGTCTGGCTGAAGCCGGTGAGGTTAATGCTGAATTTGTGACACTGGAGCCATTTGAGGAGCTCTCCCCTTATCTCCTTGTCTCAAAGGTGGTTGAACAACGACTGGTTTTTTACCCTTAGACATTTGCCCCAGTTGGTTACCCCGAAGCAGCTGGTTGACGAGAATTTCGAGCTCTTCTTGTCTTTGAGCTAAACCTTGAATGGCAGTCACCTGCCCCAGCATCTGGGCTTTCATTGCATCCACTTCAGCTTGCAGGTGTTTCAGCCGTTCGTCCTTAGCGCTGTTCCTGACCAAAGTCTCCATGAGAAGTGTCCTCAACTCCTCCTGCCCCTTGGATAAATTCAGGAGGATTTCCCCGAGCCGAGTCTCTTGAGCAAGAAGGTCCTGGTTATCTTGTTGGGAAGCCATTGCTGAAATAAACAACGGGAAAGGTAAGTGACCTGCAACAAGGGTACCTGTTATGCAATGATGTGTATGATATGCATGTAATGTTTTCAAGGACTTCGCGGGGTAAACAAGAAAATTTGTTAGAACTTGGGTCCGGTAGTTTGATTGAAGGAACTGCATGTTGTTGAGAGTCCTTCTTCAAAGGGTCAAAGGCTCACCATATCCAGTGGGTCATAGCCCCTGACTTTAGTCGTTATGTCTAGTTCTGGTTTCCAAACCACCTTGGTTAGGGGAACCTTCTCCAGGAGTCAAAGCTCACCATATCAAGTGGGTCATAGCCCCTGACAACCTTAGCTAGAGGAAAATAAATCCTCTTTGCCCCTTGTTGGGATAGTTGATTCACCATGACCTGCATCACAAGCCCTTGAGATCCTTGAAATGGGTTAGGATGTATGCAATGGTATGATGTTATGTTATGCATGGGGTACTATGGGTAAACCCTGTTATGAGTCCTCATTAAGGACTATAAACACAACCTGCAAGAAACTCAGTACACTCTGTTATGAGTCCCAATTAAGGACTATAAACGAAACCTGCGGGAAACTCAAGTAAAACCTGTCACGAGTCCCAATTAAGGACTATAAACAAAACCTGCAAGACTTAGTAACTCTGTTATGAGTCCCAATTAAGGACTATAAACGAAACCTGCGGGAAACTCAAGTAAAACCTGTCATTAGTCCCAATTAAGGACTATAAACAAAACCTGCAAATAGTTCAAGTGTCAGACAACAAGCATGCAAATAGTCAAGTACGAAGGCACACAAGTCACACAAGAGAAACCCTTAGAGTTTAGGCCAGCATGGGGTCTAGGTATTACCCTCTTGAAGTTGGTGGGTTCAACCTGTCCTATCAGAAGTAACCGGGTTCTAAGGGTCCCAATATCACGGGATTGCTTTCATTGTTCATCGTTTCGATTTAGCCACTGAACTGGCGACCGAAATATTCCAAGAAAACAACCCTCAATTGAGTGTAGTATCGAGTATCAACCAACCTCGGACTGCACCAAAGTCAGTTATCTCACTACCCTAAAGAGGCCAAGATAGTTCAATTAAGGTTCCTAAGGTCTGTTGATGCTTCACGATACCACGCGGAGGCCCCGTACTCTCCTTGACTGAACTCAAGGGTTACCGGTACACACCAAAGTGCCACATCAACGTAGCAGACTGCTTCAACCATGTCGGTATACCCCGCACAGTTCCCTCACAGCCTTGTTGCTACTTTCTAAGAAGGTATCCCCAGATCCGGGTTAGGATCTATAGAACTCCCAAGACAGTACCCACAATTTAAAGCAAACAATTCAGACAATTGAAAACACAAGTGATCTTAGTCCTAAGGTACACCTCACTTTAAAATAAGTCCCCAGCAGAGTCGCCAGTTCTGTGATCGGTGGATCTGGAACTGACTGTTTAACGCTGGTTCGTGAAATGTCGCGGAAGCAAGAGTCGCCACCGTCTTTTATTTTCTCCAAATGGAAAGGACAAAAGCACAGAAAAATTCCTTATAGAGATTGCTCTCGGTTCGGGAGGTAGATTATAGAAAGGGAAGGTGTTAGCACCCTTTCTATCCATGGTTATCCATGGGCTCTTAGATACTTGCTCACTTGTGTTTTCAAAATTGTTTGTTTGCTTTTCAAGTGTGGGTTTTAAAAAGTTTCTTTGAAAATTTCAGTTCGACTCTTGTATCGGTCCTCAAGAGTGTTTGAAAAGTTGCTTTCGAAAGCTTTTTGAAAAGTGTCGGTGTGAAAAGTATTTTTGAATTTGTTTTGAAATTAGAGCAAGTATCTAGAGTCGTCTACCTACCCTAAGGAATTCGTCTGTGTAGATGTCCTTTAAAGTAGTGCCATCCCACCATTGAGAGGTAGGTAGCACCATCTATTGGAGGTGTTCGGGTCAATTCGAGGTTCGGGACATGGTGATCACCAGAGCAATGGGAAGATACCTTAGAAGCTACCCTCATGCCAGGTTCCCGGATCATGAGGACTTACTAAAACATCCTCTACTCGACGATCACCTTTCGAAGGGCAAGGCAACAGTGAGGCGTACCCTAGGGGTGGTGTGTGATTCGTGTGTCGTTTTCATTTATTTTTGTCTTATTCATGTCATGGGTGATCTACACGTTTGTTTTTATTTTATCATTCATTCTTGCATGCCATTATTAACAGTTAAAAAAGTTGCGGAAATATAAAGTTCTAAACTATTACAAAGGCGCGGGTCCACATCGCCAAAATAAATCCAGGACCCGATTTGACAGAAAGTAAATAAAGAAGTGCGAGAAATAAAATGTCCGAGTTTACAAGGCTTTGGGAGAATTACATTAATATTTACAAGAAGGAAATAAATAAAGTGCGCAAAGAGAATAAAAAAAATCGCAGGCGAGGGCGTTGGACCCTTTTTAATGAAATTAAGTTATGATTATTAAATTAATGAAATTAAAAAGAAAAAAGAAATTATTATTTTTTTGAGTTTTTTGGGGTTATGGTTTTAATGAGAATGTTAAAGTTTAACCTAATTTACTAAATATTTAATGTACATGTTTATTTACAAAAATATTTAATAATTAATAACAATAATAATAAGAAAAAATTATTTATTAAAAAGATGATGAAAAGTTAAAAACCCTAATTTCTACATATTTTAATTTGTTAAGAAAAAGATTAAAGTTTTAAAACCTAATTTAACTAAATTAATTATTTAACATTTATTTACAAAAATATTTAATAAGTAAATTAATTAACATATTCTTAGTTTTTGATTTTCTGGTTTTATATTATAAAAATTAATTCATGAATTTAAAGAAAACAATTAAAACAATTAAAAGAATAAAAAGGAAAATCAAATAAAAAAATAAAAATGTGCAAACCATGGAGGGTATTCAGACCCAAAGGGAGGTTTTTTGTGAGAAATCTGGCCCATTAGATAAAAAGCCTTGTTTGACTTTCTGGCATCACGTGCGTGTTCATTGACTCCTGAGTACCGTGGTCTGCATTCTTTGGCCATTGGATTGGGTTTCATGGCCATTTGTGTTCTGGCTGTTGGCCATTTGTGTTCTGGCCTCAATATTTCTTAATCTTTTAGGATGTCTGTCTCGCCATGTATTGGTGTCATGTATAAGTTTTTCTACTTTGTCCATTTGGCTTTTGGCTTTTGGCTTTTGGCCTTTTGGCTTTTGGCCATTTGGCTTTTGGCTTCAACGTTCCTTAATGAACCTGCATGGGATCCTGTCTAAATCTGCAGTGTTGAATCTCACGAACACATTAAATAAAATCATAAAATGCAAATAAAGCCAATATATAAAGAAATTTAATGTTTAGGCACAATATGGCATGTATGAATGATTATACCCTTTTGATCATGGAGATCAAATCAATCTTACCCTTACTGGAAAATTAGTGACCTGAATGCTTTTATGCCTTACTGGAAAATTAGGATCATGGAGATCAAGGCAGCCTTATCCTTACTGAAGAAGTAGTGAGGTATTGATTTATAACTGTGATGGCTTGTTTGTAGTGAGAGAGGGATTTGTAATAAGGATTTCAAGGTTTTAGGATTCTTGAAAGAATTTGATATTCTAACAGTGTTGTGACAAGGTTTTTTCTCTCTTTTTCTCCTCTCCCTGGTTTGTGTGAAAAGAAGGTGATTATATAATGGAAATTAGGGTAAAGCAAATGGGCTTTGAATGTGCAATTGGGCCTCCAATATTCACTTGAATTCGTCACTTTCCAGGCTAAATCGCAAGGACTTAAGTGCATTTTTTGAAGTTGAAATGTGAAAACAAAATATAACCGACATCGATAGCTAACTCCTGTCTGAAAATCGGCTCAATCGGATAAACGGTGAATTAGTTATGAATTTTTGAAGTTTCAGCTCAAACAAACTTATTTTGGCCTCCAGTGTCGACTCTGACACGTTCTTCAATAAAAAACTGGTATTGATCGGAGCATAATCCGGTCTCGACTTTTGAAGCAAAGTTGTAGATCTATAAGTCAGGGACCTTGTGTAAAAATATGAGCCCAATCCGATAAAAATTGACCGAGTTATGAATTTTCGAAGTTTCGGCCCAGATGAAATAATATTAAGCATTCAGGATTTTCGGTGTGTCACGCACTCTGAGCAAAAAACGAAGGCCTTTTGAATACCGTTTGAACTCAATACCTTCTGTGAAAATGTAGCCAACTCAATTTGTGAAATTTTGGCGCCGGAACCAGCTCGATACGATGAAAATCGACCAAGTTATGATTTTCTAAACATGACGCAAATAAACTTCTGTCACAAATTTTCTGTATGAAAATACTTGATAAATCCACATTTTTGAAGACCTTCTGATCGAAATTGGCTTCTAGCCGTGAGAGATGAAAACGTAGATAATGTCAAGACGGAATTTTGGCCACCGGAACAGGTTCAAAACGAGCCACGATCTTCAAGTTATGAATTTTTTAGCGCGTAAAAACTGCACTTTCAGCATACTTTTTTCACCATATTTCTTCGAGAAAACTCACACATTCGGATACCTTCTTTAAAGAATTGACTCTTGAGCCGAACCTGAATTTGAGAATATGTTATCAGAGATATCTTGGCGAAAGAACACCTGAATATGATGTGCCGGGTTGGACTTGTGAATTTTTCTTGAAATATTTTGAGAAATATGGGAGGGCAAATTTTGGGGTACAACAGCATCCATGTTGGGAAGCGTCCGTAAACTGTTTTCAGAAGTCTTGCAGTGGAGGAGGAACCGGTGTAGGGTTTCCTGATGATGAGTCCATGTAAAACTGCATCTGGGTTTGAAGAGGAACCGGTGTAGGGTTTCCTGATGATGAGTCAGTGTAAAACTGCATCTGGATGAATCTGGAATAAGTATCAGAATTTCGCCGTGTCTGGGTCACATCTGAACCATCTCTGGGTGAAACTGGAATAAGTATCAGAATGTCGCCATGTCTGGGTCACATCTGAACTATTTTTAGAGAGAATCTCGGAAGATGATGATTTTTGTCTGTTGACTGATCTTTTCCTGAAAAGGTAAAGAGTTAGTTGTATGCAATATCATGATGCATGATGCAATGTATGTTACATCAATGTTGATGATATGAATGTGATGAATGCGCAGGTAAGCTGATGAGCTGTCTTGCTGAGGATAGATGAATCCTGGATTGTTGGAGATAAGAATCTTGACTGCTGTCGGGGAGAACAATTCCTTGGCTGCTGCTGTGGAGGGAAAGAATCTTCTGATTGCTGTAGATGAGAAGTCATGGGACCACTGTTGGAGAATCAGGGGCTTGGGTTGTATGCCAATCTACTGGGGAATTCATGTCTCGAGGAGATCTTCACTGGGGGATATTCGAATATTCTGTGAGGAACTGAAAATGAGAGTCTCCACTCTGCTTGGGGATTGATAGTTGGAAGTTTTAGCTCCGCTGGGGATATTGAAACTTGATTATGAGGGGAATTAGATTCTGGAAGGTTCTCCGACTGAGGATTCCAAGAATCTTTTGAGTTTGAGAAGGAACCGGCATAGGGTTTCCTGATGATGAGTCCGTGTAAAACTGCACCTTGGATTTGAGAAGGAACCGGTGTAGGGCTGCTTCATGATGAGTTCGTGTAAAACTGCATCTGAGGTTTTGAGAAGGAACCGGTGTAGGGTTGCTTCATGATGAGTCCGTGTAAAACTACATCTTGGATGGAGAAGGAACCTGTGTAGGGTTGCTTCATGATGAATTCGTGTAAAACTGCATCTGAGGTTTTGAGAAGGAACCGGTGTAGGGTTGCTTCATGATGAGTCCGTGTAAAACTGCATCTGAGGATTTGAGAAAGAACCGGTGTAGGGTTGCTTCATGATGAGTCCGTGTAAAACTGCATCTTCCAATAGGTGATGAAGGAAATGTTGAACACTTTTGACATTCGAATGCCCCAAGTGATGGTGAGGGAGACTTGCCCCGGGTTAATCAGCAATTGAGAGATTTTATTGAAATCTTGACTGGACTGCCCCGGGTTAACTGAACTTTGGACGATCTGTTGAAACCTTGACTGGACTGCCCCAGGTTAATCGGATGGTGTCTTGTCATGCCCCTTGTTGATAGGAGACTTGTCGTTGGAAGTGTCATCCTTTTGGAAGTGATTTTAATCACTGAGAGAGTTTTCGTTCCTCCGAACATTCGTTGTATGAATTTCTTCGTTGTCAAACAAATAGCCAAATACAAACAGTGATATTCAAGCAATGCAAAGTTTATGTCTGTCTTGAAGTTTTGAAAAATGCGTTTTTTAGCAGAAAACTTTTCATAAGACAAATTCAACATAAGATTTAGAGAAAAGCCTTACAGGAGTCAGGATACCTTTGTAACAGTATGCTTTCGAACTAACCCATGCTTCAATTAGGACTTTTAAAGGGTTGTAACGTGGCCTGTTTCACGGCTTAAGAAACAAAGGATAAAGGCTCAAAGTGTATTTGTACCCACCCGTTCTTCGTGATGTTCTTCAATCCTAAGCTCAGTTAATTGTGCGTCGCACTTTGTTTGAGTTTGGAACGACTTTTGGGTGATGGTTCACCAGATGAATTTGGGAGACAGTCATCATCTCCTTTTTCTTTTGCAACATTTTTCATGTTGTTGAGGGTTTTTAATGACCTCTCTATTTTGATTTTGATTTATTATCCCTAACTTTTGCCTGACTATTCCCATTTTTGAGATTACAGTCAGCGGGATGCCCCAGCTTTCTTAAGCCTCCTTTACAGGTTTTGGCTTGGTGAGCTTTTCTCTTTTGAGAGATTGACTGCCTATGTGATAGGGAACCACCCCTGTCTTTTGATTCCAAAGGAATGCTTTCTTTTGTTTTTGACGTCGTTCGTTGTGTTGCGAACTGAGAGTTTGCGACTTCAATGCGCATTTTCTTTTGGATTAACTGAGATACTACCCTGCCCCAGGTTTATATCAAAGGTATTGAATATTTTAGAACAGAAAACTCCTACTTCTTTGGCTCGAAGGGGTTGACTAGGGATTATCTTCCTTATAACTCCAGTGTTTGGGAATTGAAAGAAATGCCTGTACATCATCAGCAAGGTCTGTTCAAAAGCATACTGTATGAGATTATGGTATTGTTTCGTCATCCTCCCTCTAAAGGCTTGCAGCTTTTTATCAAGAGTCAAATATCATAAAGAAAGCATAAGAGTAGTCAAAACGAATGGATGAATTCAAGACAAACATATGCAATGCATTAATGAAACAGAGTTTTGACATTAAAAGATAACTGTTTGAATAACAAAAGATTACAACTTTGAAAATTCGAAATGAAATAAACACAATCTCAATGAGCTGTCATAGGAGCAGTGATCATGTTGGGGCCTCTGGAGGACCAAACTCAATCTCCTTGGCATCAATCAAATTCTAAATCTTGTACTTCAATGCCCAACAGTCATTAGTGTCATGCCCGGGACTGTCAGAATGATAAGCACAAGTTGCATTAGGATTGTAGTTAGGAGATGAAGTCTTGGGGTTTGGATGAGGCCCTATCAATGCAATCAGATTCATCCTCAACAAATGTTGCAGTGCTTGAGACAGCGGCATGTTGATGTTAGTGAACTGTCTCTTAGGCTCGTCTGGCCTTTGTTGACTTCCCTTTGGCTTTTGTCGGCGTGACGTTGAACCAGAGATCAGGACTGCCCCTGCATGTTGATCATGACGACCCTTTTGACTGTTCGCAGCATTGGACTCTTTCTTTCCATTGTAGGGAATTATCTGAGTATCTGAGGGTGTAGTTCCTTGGATCTTTCCACTTTTGATGCCAGCTTCGACCCTCTCGCCGGTCAGTATTAGCTCGGTGAACCCGGCTGAGGAGCTTCCAATTAAGTGATTGAAGAAAGGCCCGGTCAAAGTTCCCATGAAGATGTCAATCAACTCCCTATCAGTTAAAGGGGGTTGCACCCTACCAGCCAAATCTCTCCACTTTTGGGCATATCCCTTGAAGCTCTCGTCAGAACCCATGGTCATGTTCTGCAACTGCACACGAGTTGGTGCAAAATCAGCATTGTACTGATACTGCTCATAGAAAGCAAAAGCTAAGTCCTTCCAGGTGTGGATGCGAGAACTCTCCAATTGATAGAACCACTCGAGTTGAGCTCCTACCAGGCTTTCTTGGAAGAAATGGATCCAAAGCCTTGGATCAGCTGTGTATGGTTGAATCTTGCGAACATAAGACTTTAGATGCATCTTAGGGCAAGAGACTCCATCGTACATGGCAAAGGTGGGGACCTTGAATTTTGGCAGGATGACCAATCCAGGAACTAAACCCATGTCTTGCAAATCCAAGCCAGGTATATGTTGGACTTCCATGGCGTTGAGGAGATCCTCCAACTCTTTGTACTTGTTATCAGCGAGAGGGTATTGTTCCTCGGAGTAGTCAGCTTCCTCTTCAACAATCTCCACACTGTGGTCTTCTTCAAGACTATCCCCTATGTTGGATGGAGTTGCAAGATCTTGGGTCTTAGGTCTTCTTCTCAAGTTCAGGATGCGGGCTGCCTTCTTGGACTTCTTCTTATTGTCTTTGAGAAGAAGAGTTGTCAGATCCTCTTGCCCTTTACCCATAGCCAGCAGCATTTGTTGGAATTGAGCATTTTGAGCTTGGAGATCCTTCACCGTTTGTTCCATATCCATCTTACTGAAATAAACAGTAGGAAGATAAGGAGACCTGTATGGGAGAAACCTGTTATGCAATGATATGTATGATATATATGCAATGTTTTCAAGGATCCCTTGGGGTAAACACAAGAGAATGTTAGAGGTTGAACTTCGATCTTTGACTGGAGACCTTTGCACCGGTGGATGTATTTCCACAAGAATCAAGCTCACCATGTCGAGTGGGTCATAGCCCCTGATTCAAGTTGTTGTACTTGATCTTTGATGGCATCTGTTTAGAGGAGAAAACCTCTTACCCCTTAGTAGACGTCTGGTTCAACGTAACCCTGCATCAAAAGAACCCTCGAGATCCTTGAAAAGGTTATTGAAAATGCTATGGTATGATGTTATGATGTTATGTACATGTATGCAAAAGCAAATGAGTGTATATACAGGCAATCATATTCACACAAAGCAAAACCAGTCCTTAGGTTCAGGCTTGCATGGGGTTGTAGGTAAGTACCCTCTTGAAGTTAGTTGGCTCATCCTGTCCTAAAAATAGAAACCGGGTTCTAAGGAGCTCAATATCATTGGATTGTTTTTCGTGTTCATCGTTTTGGTTTAGCCACTTAACTGGCGACCAAAATATTCCAAGAAAACAACCCTCAATGAGTGTAGTATCGAGTATCTACCAACTTCGGACTGCACCAAAGTCGGTCATCTCACTACCCCTAAAAAGGATAGGATGGTCAAGTAATGTTCTAAGAGTTCGTTAGTCCTTCACGACATCACTCAGCGGCCCCGTACTCTCCTTGATTGAACTCAAGGGTTACCGGTACTCAAAAATATGTCACACTAACATAGCTTACTGCTTCAACCATGTCGGTATACCCCGCACAGTTCCCTCACAGTTTTTTTTGCTATTTACCTAAAAAGGTGCCCCAAATCCGGGTGTAGGATTTACAACAAACTCAAACAAGGACCCAAAAGATAAATCAATCAAGGCAATCAAAGCAAGAATGTAAAGGTGATCTAAACCCTAAGGTAACCCCACTTTTAAGTTTATCCCCAGCAGAGTCGCCAGTTCTGTGATACGGTGGGAGAACTGACTTGGCTTTTGCGTTTGTATTCGCACTTGTTCGGTTTAGCAAGAGTCGCCACCGACTTTTTATTTTATCCTAAAGGAAAGGTTAAAAAAGCACAGGAAAAACCTTTTGAGATGTTTCGTGAGTTCGGGGGGTAGATAATGAAAAGGGAAGGTATTAGCACCCTTTTCATCCATGGTTATTCATGGGCTCTTAGTTACTTGGTTTTAGATCGCTTGCCTTGATTTTTGATTGCTTGAAATGGTATGTGTATTTGTGTTTTGAAAATGTTTTGAAATAGACGCCTTTGTTTCGGCAACCGTTGTAATGACTCGTGTTTGAGTATATACAAAGGTGTGTATCTTTTCGAAAAGATGTTTCAAATGTTTTTGGAAGTTTGTTTTGAAAGTGTTTGTGGAGAGTGGTTTGAAAAGTAGGCAAGTGTTTTTGCAAGTTTATCAAGTAACTAAGAGTTTTGTCTACCCCTAAGTTTACTCAAAGGATTTTCTCATGTTTTAACCCTTTTTAACAATTTTGTTCCACCATTGTATTTGGTGGACAATCTTGCGTTTAGGATGTTTAACGGGACAGGCGCGGGTCATCGTATGGACCATGAATGCAATGATGCCAAGTGTCTTTGGCAATTTTGCTTGAAGGGACTATGATCATTTTGATAGGCAACTTTTGAAAGCGTCATCGAGGGACTTATGATCATTTGAATTGTTTTGCCAAAGAAACTCGACGTGCAAGCATGGCCCATTTTGGAAGGCAACATGTGGGATTACCCTAGGGGTGCAAGTGTGATTGTGTATTGATTTCATGTATTTGTCTTGCATTAGGTTATCTAACGTTTGATTTTATGTACATACAAACCCTAGGTCTAATCATGGTATATTTAAAAGCGGTAAATTGCGGGAATTTAAAGTCTACGCTATTACAAAATAGTATCCGGGAGTGGGGGTACAAGTATACACATGGGGGATGAGACTTATAGGAGAATAGTATCCAAATAATTACAACCAAATCGAATTGCGCAAATGTAAAATATAATGTATAGCAATGCATAAGAATAGAAAATGTATATGTGTAAAGCAAGGTAAGTGTATCGACGTATTTGTATATTGTAAATGTGTAAGTGTATGTGTAAATGTATGAGGTTTATTTACAAGTTTGATAAATGTGAACTTAATGAGAAAATTAAGTATTTTATTTAATTTTGTATTTTTGTACTTTACTTATGTATTGTTATCATGTTTTATATTTTTGCTAATATGTACAAATAAGAAAATTTAATTAAAAGAAAAGAAAATGTTTTAAGGTCTATTTTTTTTATGTATTAAAAAATTAATGTATTTTAATTGATTATGTACAAAGTTTAACTAAAAAAATGAAAATGTTTTGAGTTTAAAGAAAAATATTATTTATATTTTAGTTAATATATTATATACAAAATTATAATTATGTTATATATAAAAAGGTATTGTTAATTTAGAAATTAATGTAAAGAAAACAAAATTAATGTATTAAGTAAATTATAAACAACAAATGGTATATATTAGTTTGAATCATAAAAATAAATGATAAATAAAATGTTAGTTTATAAGTATTTAAAATAAAAGTAAAGGAAAAATTGAATGGGCCAAAGAGGTTTAGGGCTCAAACAATAAACACTCAGAAGTGGGATGGGGGGGTACGTTTGGCAAAAGGCAAATGGGCTTAGGCGCTTTAGAAAGGGGCAAGGCCCAGGTTCTGAACAATTGTTTCTAGGGTTAAATGATTTTGTTTGCATTTGTGAAGATTAGGGTTCGTCAACAACACAGAGGCGTCGTTCGTCCTCTTTGCTTTCTTTCCATCTTCTCATGCCCAGCTTCTGAATAATCGTCCGTCCAAGGCCACCGAGCGCCGCCGTTCGTCCTCTTCCCTCCATTGGTCACTCAGCGACGTTCATGCACAGGTAATGGCTTTTGTTCATTTTTTGACAGTCTTTTAGGTTTTCAAATTGTTATGTGTACTTTCACGTTCTGATTTCATGTGTTGATATTGGTTTGTTATTGAGGTACTTTAAGGAAAAGAAAGGGTTTTGTATACCTTTTGGAGGAGATGGAGGAGGAATGAAGATGGAGGCGCTCAGGATGGCTGGACGGAGGCTTGATGACGCGCGAGCTTTGGAAGTTTCCCTGGTTTGTGTCTTTACCTTCTTTAGGGTTTGATGATGATCTTGAGAACCTTAGCTTTAATGTCTTTTCCTCTTCTTCTTTTTACTCGAGTGCTTTGCCCCTGAAACAAATTGCTTTTGGTAAACTTCTTTTTCTCTTCTTCCTCTTTGGCTTGCTGAGTATGCTTGATGTCTTGACGCCTTGTACGCTTGCCCTGGGATGAGGCTTCCTCTGAGGGCCTCTTTGCCTCGTATGCTTGCTTGATATGTTTGGTTGCCTTGGATGTTGAATATGGTTGCTTCTTTATCCTCTTCTTCTTGCTTGCCCTTTTGTCTGTTGCCTCTAATAATGTTGATATTGCTCTGAGTATCGCTTTGTATGCTCTGAGATTATTTGATATGTTGTGCTTGGTTGCCTCAGTTGCCTTGTATGTTTACCTATGATGAAAGTTTTCTGAGGCTTTTTGTGTTGGTTTGGAATCTAGTTTGGGAAAGCTTTGATGATGTTATTGTTGGCCCAGTGATGAAATTTTTCTGAGGGCCCTGTGGCTTGGTTATGATGTTTGGACTTTTAGGCTTGACAGTTCAGATTTTGGCTTCAGTTTCAGTCTTGGCCTCTGCATATTGGGTTTGAAATGTTTGTTTATAGTGAAGGCAGGTTAGGCTCAATACTTGAACTTCTGGTCCTTTGTTTAAGGCTCAAACAGGTTATGGCTATTGTTGGATAGTTTAGGCTTCTGGTTCATGGCTTGGCAGGCAGCTTTGAGTGTTTTGGTTTTTTTTTATAAGCTAGCAGGTGAAGGCTTTTTTAATCTTGGCTTTAGCAGTTTTTAGGCTTGGCTTCTGTTAGGGTTTATGCAGGATGAGGCTTTGAAGTATGGCAGGTTTTATGTTTTGGATCTATGTGGCTTTTTCTTTTTTACAGGTTGAAGTGTTGGGTGTTGGTGAGGTTTTGATATGATGTTTTTGTTTGACCGTTCTGAGTTGTTTTTGGATACAGGTTTTGAGGCTTGGGAACTGTCTTGGAGGCAGTTTTGCAATCTCTTTCTTTTTTTCAGTTTTGTGGTATTCTGCTTTTGTAATATCTCTGCCTCTTATCCACTGTGTTATTAACAGTCTTTGTTTTTTTTATATTTTTTTGTCCTCATGCCTAAACCTGTAAGCCTATCTTCTCTTAATCTCTCTCTCTCTCTCTTCTCTCTTGATTTTAAGCATATTATATTGCTTAGATGTACTTATCCTGAAAAGGCACAGGCTTAGAAAATGATGAAATCGAAACTTCGCTTGCAATAGTTGTTTTATTCTGCATACTTTATCTCTTTCTCCAGCTTTCCTGCATCTTGTTGACAGTATTTTGTACTTCGATATCTTGAGATATCTTTTGGGCAGCTTGGACAGTTTTTGACAGCTCTTGTATCTTTTTGGCAGCTTGTGGATAGTTTCAAATTGTAACTTTCAGTTTTCCTTTTGGGTTAGGCCTAGTTCAGTTTGCCTTTTGATTATGCAGTATGTTGACAAATTTGAATTTGTGCAATTAAAACTTTTGTGTATTTCAATACTTTTGCGAGCATTTTTCATCCCTCTTTGTGAACCGGGAGAAATCTCGCGATTTGCAGAGAGGGCAAACTGATTCCGGCCAGTTACCTTTAATGATGAATCTTTAAATTACTGTCTGTCTTTTTAATTTTATCTGCTTTGACTTTTGTTTTTTTTCTGTTTTGCAGATAAACAATCAAATGGAGCAAAAGAGGAGGCATTGTATAGAAGCTGAAGATTTGAAGACTTAGGAATATTTAGGATAGTTTTATTTTACTTTGAATTATTGTAAAATTATTAATGTAAACCTCTGTAAATAAATTTACAGTGTACAAATAATAACTGTAACAAATAATTTAAAGATGAATAAAAATCCAAGTTTGTCAGATGTATCTTTCGTCTCAGCTGTCTGTTTAATCATTTGAATTTCCTAAATTAAAACAATTGAACGTAAATCCAATTATTCTGACTTAGGAAAATAAATAATTAATAAACGTCCAGCGTTCCGAATAAAACATAGCACCGCACAGTCAAATCAACACATGCCCAAATGTCTTTTCCTTTTACTGATTAAATCCAAATACTGCAAACTCAAATCAAATGCCTCAGTCCATATCTCAGAATAATTTGAAAAACACTGTAGAATTAATTCTTTCTGAGAAATATGCGCATAAAAAACCTGATTCTTGATTAAATGCCAAAGAAACGTCCGCCTGATCAAAACCTGAGCCAAAATCAACCAAGCCCTAAGCAAACTGTGTGAACTGTTCCAGGGCCATGAAAACCCTTATTTTGTCTGACTGACAAGAAAAATCGGTCTGACTGATTCTTACGCCAATCTGAAAAATCAGGAAACGCCTGAGGCTGTGACTTCATGTGGAAAAATGCGAGGGCAAATTTTGGGGTACAACACATGAGAATTATTGAAAACCTATCATGAACCATGGAAACCATTTGAGGCCTTTGAAACTCAAACTTCATTGAAAAACACAAATTCCTAATTGTGGACCTATTGCTTATGAGGAGAATTTGTCTGATCAATTCTTGAGTCATCTTGAGCAAATGAGGACCTCGTGAGAATGTCTTGAAGAATAATGTGAGAGAAAATTTTGGGGTACAACAGCTGCCCCTGTTCAATCTTTTTAAACCTGAAAAGTTATATTGTCATGTCGTACATTTGTGACTTGAAGGTGGAAGATGATTGAACACTTAAGTGCCCAGAAATTTGCGCTTGCCGGTGCACGAAGTAACACTGTTGGTTGATTATACCGAGAATAGGCTTAAACATGTCATTTGGAGAGGTGACGGAGAGTCATCGAAGATGGGGATGAAAAGAGTACGAATCTTCAATTTTGTTTAGAATGTTTTCGCTGGAGATTCCTGTTTTTTGTTTTGGAGGATACTCTGCTGGGAGATTCCTGCTTAATGCTTTGGAGGATACTCCACTAGAAATGTTTGAATTCTACTTGGGAATAGAAGAATTCAGAAACATTTGTCGTTCCTCGCTCTACTGGGGAATTTAATTCTTATATACCCTGATTGGGGATAAAAGAGATGGATAACCTTTCGAGGTGCTGTCTGGCCAAGTTTCTGATATGGATGTCGGTTCGTCTAGAGAGAATAAGGTTAAACGATACCTAGTTTGGTTTCTGATTCAGCAGCAACCCTCTGGGGATAGCCACCCAGATCGTCCTTTGCTGGTAATTTGTGGTAGTTAGAGAAATAGACTCAATGTGGGAGACTATAATCTGTTGGAGAAATAAACCCTGTTGAGGAAATGAGTGTTGTTGGAGGAAAGAAATTTGCAGGGGGTTTTACAGTTTTTGAGGAATAAGCTCGGTTGGGGAAGAGAATTTCCATAAACTGTACTAATGTCGTAATCTTCTATGGAGATTGGGACTCCGTAGGTTGGCAGTATTGTCGGGGAAAAGATCATATTCCTTTATCTGCTAGGGTGATCTGCTGGTGAGTATGATCATGTTAACAACTCCCTAATTTCTGTCTTGAAGGCATACTAGATTTTCGGGGAATGCATCTCTGTTGAAGATGAGCTTGTGCATATCGCTCTGTAGAGATAATTCTGGGGGAAATGCTCTGTGGGGATTTATAATTAATTTTTTCTTTCATTAAAAGAAATTTTCAAATACCAAAGAGAAAAACCAACTCATGCTCAACTGGCCTGATGACAACCACGCATTTGGTGTAAAATTTGGGAAATACTCTTTCTACCCTTATTGGAGTATTCCACACCCTTAAAAATCTATTTTTTTTTCCTTGTGCATCTAGAGATGCATCTCCGAATGCACCCAAAACCATGCAATCCTCTCATTTCTGAATTTCACCCCAACTTTGAAAAATAATAGTCCATAGATGCATCTTAGTTTACCGTTTTGGTGTATCTAGAGATGCGTGTCTGAAATACCCCCTGCGCTCATTTGTGGAATTTTGTTATTTACACATCTGATTCTAAAAACACTCCAGGGACATTTTTGGAATCTGAAAAAGATGAAAGTGTTACATGGGCTTTAGAAATGTGCAACACTATGTTGAAGGACCAAAAAAATATGCCACGAGCCATAATATTAAATCACCGACCGCGACATTGCACTGATGGATTTAGTTGCAACAATTTTTCCTACTTTTTTCGCATTACTTTGTAAGTATCACATAACCAAAAATGTGTCAAGTCGAGTAAAACTTGTGGTTGGTATGAAACAAGTCAAAGATGGAGACAGTAAAGTTTTCAAACCTAGTGTGGTTGTTGAAAAGATAATGGATGTATGAAATGGTATAATAAATTCTTCCACGGAAGAATTGTATGCTGAATTTGTTCTATATTTCGAGAGTGTTTGTGTGATATATCAAGATTTGTGGAAATATGTTTAGGGCAAGATTTTGGATCAGGTTAAAGAGAAGATTATTTATGCATGGATCGATCATGTCTGACACTTTGGTAATACAACAACTAACAGAGTTGAATCTGCACATGCTAGACTGAAGAATTGGTTGGGAAACAATAAATCTGATTTTTGTTGAGATTGAGATGTTATAAACCAAATGCTCTAAAACCAACATAATGAGATACAAACTCTTTTGGTCGGAGCATTAATGTGTTAGAACATCAATTTAAAGACAACATGGTTTTATTCATAGATGGTTGGCAATGTATCTCGGTCAGTGTTAAACTTTATTCATGAAAGTTGATGACATCATGAAATTGCACATCAAAGAGCAACATCAGAAGATTACATATCCAGAAATAATGAATTTGAAACCACTGCCAGAACCAGTTAAAATAAAAAATTCCCCTAAAAAGGTAAAACTGACTCAAAGTGATAACTCCAAGAGAAGATCACCATCGTTTTTTGAGCATGTTGACTCATTTTTCGGATTCTCCGACTTCAAAATCCCAAAAAAAAAAATTTCAAGGATGCACCCATTAGCAAACCATCTCATACATTATCGTCACAAAAAAATCAAATTAATTAATGATGTGTCGATTTTTATGCAAAATCACATCGAGCGGATTATAAATGTTGAAAGTGACGACAAATGTGGTTTTCGAGTTTACTCGATAAGGGAGAGGACGACCACCAACTTGTATGCCTTCATATTATACAAGAGATAATGATGTATAGGAAATCATACACAAAGCTATCTTGAAACACAAAAATATGATACAATTCTCAATGCTCTTGTTCCTTGTCTTCGGTGTGCATTGATTTTACACGATATGGTTTCTCGAAAACATTCTTCCACTTTGGAGTAATCCACCTCATAATCCATCCGAACACATCATGTCTATTAGTTTTTTTATTAAAAAAACAACTTTTTGTTCAGGTTTATTTGAAATTGGGATGCCCTATACCAAAGACATCACGAGAATGGACGACAATTTCACACAAGATGTTGAAACATGGCCAAATCACTTTCTTGAAAGGATGGAAGAGTTCATCAAGTTGAGCGACATTGAACGAAAAACAAATAAGGAAAGATCGAAGAGTGAGCCACCCATAGATTTAGGTAGTAACTCTACTTTTGATACGTCTTAGTTGTAATCTAATAGCGTAACATGTTTTTGTATGTAACGCACCATATAATGTTATTAAATTGGATGATATTTTGTGCATAACTTTTGTTTTTGAAGTTCTGCTCTTCATAATGATGGTTTTGTTTTCTGCATATTTTTGGGTGGACCCGGAGATGCATCTCTGGATTCCACTTTATTAAAAACAAAACAGGGGATCATTCAGAGATGCAACTCTGGAGCGACCCTTATTTTTATAAAAAATAAGGCAGATTCAGAGATGTATCTCTGAAGTCTTTCATTCAGACATGATCATGTATGTGAGATCCTTATTGTTCTACAAGTTCTATAAATAGGATCTCTCGATCCATTTTCTACACAAACCAGAATGTCTATATATCCCCATCTTGCTTTTGTATATTTCAATGGCATAACACCCCATTTCAATTTCGATCTACGAAGACATATTTCTCTTCGATTTGAAAACCAAACAGAATACTCTCTTACAATATCCAGAAAATCAAAGAGTTGTTAAGCTGAAGTATTGTTCACCCTCGATAGACATCGAAGGGAAGCTACAGTTCACATTGCTTGAACTGAAGACAAATGATGATTCGAAGGTGATGTGGAGTACCTTCTACCGCTACTCAACAAAGAGGTCGATTGAAGTGGATGTGATGATTCAAAAATCAGTCGACGATATTATAAGAATGTTGAAACGTCCCAAACTATTTGTTTTTAATAACATATAATGTTAAATTTATGTAATGTAATATTTATCTATGTAATATTTATTTTAAAGTTAATTTAAGTAATTTCAATTTTATTATGTCACTGTTGTTTCTGCTTTCATCTAAGTGCGATAATTTTGGAGTTGTATATCCGGATTGCACATTGAATAATGAATTAAGGGAAATTCTGGAGATGCATTTCCGAATTCATATTTTATTCATACGGAGATGCATCTCTCAATCAATTTTTTACATACAAAGGATTTCTCATCATTTTTACTTTAATTATCTTCAGACGTTAAAAACATTTTAATCTTTTTACGATAGGGTGGAAAAAACCATAAAAATAAAATGAGCATTTCCCTAAATTTTCTCAAGCGTCCACTCCCTTCACAAAACTTTATCCTTATTAAATCTTTACTTTATAAACATTTGCAAATGATTTAAGTTTATTTAATAAGATTATATGGTACTCCTTAAATTCAAAATTTTATCAATATTAACACACTTGCTCTTATTTGTCCAAATATTAATAAGACCATAGTCTTTATTTACGCATTCGGAATTAAAATATGGTTTGTCCGCAAGTGATGGAAAATTGAAGAGTCTCTGGATTTAGGCTGCGCTGATTGCGCCATGAACAACACTGGTCCATGTGGGATGAAATTTGGATTTCACAAACTGAGCAAGAAACTTTAAGAACATGGTCCCAAATTTTCCTAAAAGCAAACATTATAGTCGAAACCACTGTTTGATATTAAAGGGTCCTACTCCTACGTGACATTTACCATCACTGATTTACAATGTTGGTTAAGAAATGACGTATGAAAAATCTCTTATGAGACACACAATGAGACTAGTTGTAACCAGGGAACATGGATGTGTTTTTCCAAAAAATAGAATGCCTAACGTGTTTCATTTTCAAATGCTTGCATCAACTATATGATACCGTTGGTGTAGTCTATTCACGTGAGGTATTCTCTCGATTTTTGTGGTTTCATTTATTTGATTTTGGCTCTCACAACGTTTTGTAGACATTCGATTGGTGTCATGTTACACGAATACTTTTTTGATTTGAATATGTACATTGTAAGATTTATTACTACTTTGTCACGAAGTCTTTGTTCAATGCATGACCATACACAAAGTGTGTTTGTTGAAAAGTCAAACCGGTTTACACGAAGACATTGTATCGATTCCACCACATTACATGAATATTTTTTGGTTTTATTTTTTTATTAATTTTACACAACAATATTAGAATTAAAAAATTGCATTCAGTGGGAATGGCTGAGGCACTGCCTCGTTGTGATGCCAAATTAGGAAATTGCTCAACTGTGAATAAAAGACCGTATCAAAATTTATAAATATTTTTTAAATTCTAAAAACACATTTTGGAACGCATCTCAAATATACTAGATATATTGTGTGAGTCACACTCTCATTAAAAAAAATAGTTTTGAAATACACTTCCCTACTTCCGAATTTATAACAAAAAATATATTTTATGTGTCACTTATACATGCATTCGATATATTTAAGATGCATTCGAAAATAAATTTTTAAATTTATTTTTAAAATATATTTTTTAAATAATTTTTTTTATTATATGAAAGTGTGATACTAAGGTGAAAAATTATTTTGGATTGAGTTTGTTTTTGGCCCAACTCCACGTGAGGTCCAATCCATGTTGGACAAAATATGTTTCATTCCCTGTAAGGAAGTGATCTCATTACACGAGGGAAAAACCCAGTTAACCTTAGGGAGCTCGCACACCGGTCAAAATGATCCCGAGGACACCTTCAGATCCTCCTCGTCGAAGCCTTATCTCCTCACACGACCTCACGTCTGGCGGAGAGCATTTCGCAACGAGCAGAAGCACCTCCCAAGCATCCTCCTCGTAAGGCTGACTATCAACGTCTTCGAATATCACTAAGTCTTCGTGGCTCCGGAAAGACCGCATCCATATCCTACTGATCTTGCGGAGGAAGTCATCCAGGTGGGGGACCACGTGCGGGTCCCCACTACTCACGTAGAACCTGGCAGTCTCCATTTTGGGCCTGCTTGACTAGTCTAATGAGGAGACCTTAGCCCAGCACTGGGGGCTATAACTACCCTCTCTTTCGAGAGGGTCAGGTATTGAACATTTCTTACTCTCATACTTGCTTGCTCATTCCGAAACATACTTTGACATCGGAGTCTCTTGCAAGTACCCCCCCCACCTCACTCTCAAGTTCTGCTCGGAGCAAGTTGTGACGATCCATTCTGGTCAGGTACAATCAGTGGCGCCGTCTGTGGAAAACTTGCTTCCCCGTCTTTCATTCACACGAGACAAAAGCTAAATTCTACTAGCTTTTGACTATCATGGTTGATCACACAGCAGAAAGCAATAATGTCACTGACGTCGACAACAACGTCGCTGACCACAACACTGAAGTCAACAACGTTGGTCCTGTTGGCCTCAATATCGGTAACAATAACAACGTCGGCAACAACAACAGCCCCACCGACGGTATGCCCGGCCCCTCAGAGTACAAAGATGGGTTGACTGCCTCTTCGTCGTCACTGTCTCGACGACTCGAAGACGATCGTCGTCCTCTCCAAAACTACCAGCCACCCCCGTTTCAGGAGGTCCCCTTTTTCGCGGATGCTGATGCCACGACAAGGGCACTGTTCGCGACAATAAATCAAACAAACTACTTGATCTTTTCCAAAGGGGAGAGATTAAGGGCACTCGAAGATTCTCGGAGAGCCCCCAGAAGACATAGGAGGCCTCATTCTCCTCCTCCTTGTCAGATAGAGGAACATCCCCAACCTCCCCCGCGGAGACGCGGACAGGACACCTCTCGAAGCCCCTCTCCCCGACCAATCGAGCGACGCCCCGCGTTGGAGAGGGACCAGCCCGTAGATACAGGGAGACGTGATCACGTTCCCTCGCGTCAAGAGCAAAGACCCCCTGAAAACAGGAACAGGGGAAATGATGAACGACCACATCTCCCGAGGAATCCTCCGCATGACCAGGGTCACCATCACAACCGCCATTACAACAGATCTCCTTCTCACTCGCCAGACATAAGTGACGAAGATGACCCCCGTGGTTCCTTGTCACAAGCTATTATGGAGGCACCCATCCCCCCGGGTATGGAGAAACCTCCCCATCGAAAGGAGTACAACGGCATTGCCGACCCAGTCGACCATATCAACGGGTTCGAGGCAATGCTGCATTATCATAACATCGAGGGACCAATCAAATGTCGGTTGTTCCCCACGACTTTGAGAAAGGTTGCGATGGACTGGTATAAGAGCCTCGCCCCAGGGTCAATTACCTCCTTGAGGAATTTAAAAAACCAGTTCATCAGTTCATTCACTGCTTCACGTCCACATCCAAAGACTGAAGCGGCCCTCGAGGAAATCGTCCAGAGACACGGCGAGACCCTCCGGGAGTTTATTTATCAGTGCAATCGCAAGGCCATTCAGGTCCCATGCACCGATCATATGAAGAGATACCTGCTCGAGAGGGGACTCTTCCCGGGTACGGAATCCAGAAAAGCCGTTGGCATCGAACCACCGCGGACATTCGATGCTCTCCTCGAGAAGGCTAGAGCTTATATGGACAATGAGGAGAGGGAAGCGGCCAACATAGCTCGGGACCCAAGGAATCACGGATCAACCGGTAATCCACGACAACAAGATTTCGGCCCCCCTCGACGAACTAGTGAGAAGAGGAGGGATGACAAACCACGAGATCCTCGCGAGCAAAGAGGACCCTCGGGGCGGTTTATCGAGTACACTTCGTTGACAGCTTCCCGCGAGCGCATCTTGGAGGAGTGCGCTAATACTGATTTCAAGGACGACGGTGTCAAGCATTATCGCTCCGCTCCTACTAAGCCTGGGGCTGATCGGAGCAAATACTGACAATATCATCAAAGTCATGGACACCTGACTGAAGATTGTGTCCATCTCAAAGATACTATTGAGACCCTCATCAAAGGGGGAAGACTCGGGAAATATCGTTGCAGTGACGCCCCTCGTCGAGATACCCACGATACAAAGGAGATTGAGGAGGATGTTTGACCATCAGACGAGACGGTCCCCATCAAGACAGAATTCTCCGTTACAAGACCGGAGGACTTCTATGTCCCCGACAATATCGAAGAGCCTCTGTCCGTGCACAGTAGGTGGGAAAGGTTCCCCTCCGCCATGGTCATAAATGGCGGGGGATTCAATTATATAACTATAAACTCCGTGAAGAGGAAACTGGATGAGTTGGTCGACGCGGCCCCCCTGCAAACGATGACATTCGAAAGGGTCAAGGGCATATCGAAGCCGGTCACGTTCTACCTCGAAGAATTGCTCGGAGGGGCCCCTAACTCAAGTATTCCCCTTCAGGTTAGGGTGAGGATGGCTAATTTTGATGTTCACCGCGTCTTGTTCGACGAAGGGAGTTTCGTCGATGTAATGTATAGCTAACTCTTTTGAACCCTACAGCTCGACGACACCCACCTTTCACCATACGTGGGATCTGACCTGCAGGGCTTCAACGGCTCGACCTATAAACCTTGGGGGTACGTGGAGCTCTTTGTCACCTTCGGCGAGGATACAACCACCAGATAAGTCAAGGTGCATTTTATGGTCATCGACTGCCCGTCTCTCTACAATTGTATCCTAGGGAGACCAACACTGGCGGAATTGACCTTTGTTCCCTCCACCGTCCATCTGAAAATGAAATTCTACACAAAGAGAAGACGCGTCGCCACCATCCAAGGTGACCTAGCAGCTGCCCAAAGATGCTTCAACGCAACGTCAAAGGTACAAAGTACGATCGACACTGGAGCACGACCCGCCAAGAGAGCCACAACAGCACGACTAAAACCACAGCTCGTCAAGACAGAAGAACAGAGAGCTCCTCCAAAGGTCGATGCCATTTCGCTGGACAACCGCTTCGACCAGGAATAAGCACCCAACGATAAGCAGGGACTCCTCCGACCAATTCTGGATGGAGACTTTGAGCTTGTCCCCCTCGATGAAGACCCACACAAAGGGGTGAAGATCAGCATTGGACTCCCCAATCTGGAGAGGAATCAGATCAAGGCTTGTTTGAGGGAAAACACATATCTATTCGCGTGGAGCATCGCGGAGATGCCTGGACTCGGCCCTGAGGTCGCCTGTCACCACCTGGCCATTGATCCAGCCGCTAGGGCAATAGTATAATGTAGGCGTAGGCAGTCCCCCGAGAAAACGAAGGCTACTGGAAAAGTTGTAAAAGACCTTCTAGAGATAATTTTTTTTTCTGAAGCCCGGTATTCAACCTGGATGTCAAATGTTGTACTTGTTAAAAAGAATAATGAAAAATAGCGTGTGTGTGTTGACTATACCGATCTTAACCGGGCATGCCCCAAAAATGCATCCCCCTTGCCTAATATTGACATGTTGGTCGACAATTCGGTCGGCTATAAAAGTCTAGCTTTCATGGACGCCTATTCGGGCTACAACCAAATCCCAATGGCAATGAGCGACAAGCATTGCACCGCTTTCATGACCATCTCAGGCAATTACTACTACAACGTAATGCCCTTCGGTCTGAAAAACACATGGGCGACATACTAGCGAATGATGAATAAAGTCTTCTGCAACGAGATCGAAGACATGCTCGAGGTATACATGGACGACATGATCGTCAAATCTCGAGCTGACACCGACCATGCTACCCACCTCAGAAAAGTCTTCGCCCAAGCAAGGCAATGTAGAATGAGGTTCAACCCCGAGAAATGCACTTCCGGGGTTAAGGCGGGCAAGTTCCTCAGTTTTTATCTAACAGAACGGGGAATTAAAGCCAACCCCAACAAGTGTCAGGCATTCTCCGAGATCCCTACACCTAATTCAAAAAAGTTCATACAAGTTTTGAACGGCATGCTCACCTCGCTCTCCCGTTTCGTGGCCAAATCCGTTTAACACGCCCTTCCATTTTTTAAACACCTGCGCAAGGAGGCAGCTTTCGAGTGGACCGAGGAATGCGAGCAACCCCTCATCCATCTCAAGCAGAGCCTTTCGCAACCACCTGTACTATCACGACCATTAGACGGGGAAACTTTGTTCATGTATTTGGTTGTCTCTTTCGAGGCCGTCAGTGCGTCCCTCATTCGTGAGACTCTTGACGATCAAAAACCTGTGTATTTCATGAGCAAATCACTTCAGGGACCAGAGGTTAGATACCAATAAATCAACAAGGTGGCCTTGGCCCTCGTCAACGTGGCGAGAAGGCTTAGACAATATTTCCTTGCACACACGATCTTCATACGGACAGACCAACTTGTAAGACAACTCTTAGGCCGACCAGATATGGAAGATCGAATGCTAAAGTGGTCCTTAGAGCTTTCGGAGTTCGACATCCAGTACAAAAGCAGGAAGGCCCTCAAGGCCTAAGCTCTGGACAACTTCGTTGCAGAGATGACCACTCACAACCCCCCCCCCCCCCCCCCCCCCCCCCCGTAGGGAACGAGCACAAGTGGACTATCTTTGTGGACGGAGCTTCCAGCTCGACGGGGAGTGGAGCAGGAATTCTCCTCGAAAACGAGGAAGGCATCGCAATCGAACACTCTCTCCTTTCTGACCTTGAACAATCAAGCGAAATACGAGGCTTTGCTCGCAGGATTAAGGCTAGCCGAAGATCTTGGCGCACGAGAGATACACATTTTTATTGATTCCCAACTTGTCGCATCTCAAGTTCAAGGGGGATACCAGGCTAAGAACAGCAGCCTCATTGAGTATTTGAACTTGGTCAAAGAACATATGAAAAAGTTTGACCAAGCAGAAATCACACACGTAACGCGCGAACAGAACACACGAGCCGACATACATTCAAAGCTCGCGAGTATGAAGAAAAAGGGCGGAAACAAATCAGTCATACAAGAGTCCCTCTCTCGCCCGAGCATTAAAAGGTCCATGATGCTACTCGAAGTGAATGTCATTGGGGACAACTCATGTTGGATGACCCCGGTGTTCAACTTTCTGACAAAAGGAGAACTTCCTCTGGACCAAAGGGAGGCAGCCACGACCAAACGACGAGCATGCTCATATGTGGTGCTCGAGCACAAGCTGTATCATCGTGGATTCTCCATCCTGCTCTTGAAATGTGTCGGAGAATTCGTAATCTCCGAGATACTACGGGAAATCCACGAAGGAATCAATGCCCAGCACATGGGTGGAAGGTCCCTAGCGCGAAAGGCGCTACAAACAGGGTACTACTGGCCGACCATGCAACAAGACACCAAAGAACATGTCAAGAGGTGCGACAAGTGCTAGAGACACGCTGACATGCACATCGCACCCCCGCACGAGCTAAATACGCTATACTCCCCGTGGCCATTTTCCTGGTGGGGAATGGACATCCTCGAACCATTCGTGCAAGGGACATACCAAAACAAATTCCTCATCGTGGCCGTAGACTATTTCACCAAATGGATAGAGGCCGGAGCCCTAGCGAAAATCACTTTACACAATATCCTCTATTTCAACAAACAAAATATGCTCACTCGGTTTGGGATACCACAAGCTCTCGTCACAGACAACGGCACCTAATTCACCGGTCAGGGTTTCCAAAGCTTCATCGCCAAACTCGGCACCAAGCAACATTTTACCTCAGTCGAACACCCCCAGACCAACGGGCAAGCCGAAGCCGCAAATAGGGTCGTCTTATGAGGACTCAAACGCAGGCTGAGCGAAGCCAAGAGGGGTTGGGTCGAAGAACTACACAGCGCCCTATGGGCTTATCGAACAACGCCTCATTCGACGACTGGAGAGACACCATTCCGACTAACCTACGGCACTGAGGCCATCATCCTTGTAGAAATCATGGAGTCATCCAGGAGGACGGAAATGCCCCTCGACGAGGAGATGAACGACGAGGCACTCAGAGATGAGCTCGACCTAGTCGAAGAGATTCGATCAGGAGCATCTCTTCGCGAGGCCACGCTAAAACAGCAGCTAGCCCTACGACATGACAACAAAGTCATAAAGCGTGAATTTTAGGTCGGCAGCCTAGTCTTGCGGAGACCTGAAGGATTCTCGCGAAGGGAAACTGACCGTAAACTGGGAGGGGCTTTGCTACGTTCAGGGAACTACGGGCACCAGAGCATATTACCTCGAACAATTAAATAGAGAACCACTACCCCGACCCTGGAATGCTACGAAGCTAAAACGATATTATAGCTAAGTCCTTCACCTGCTAAAGGCGTTAGCTGTCGACTAACCCTTTTCAACCGATGAAGGGATGAGCTCAACCGCATAGGCGCGTCTAGGTACGGATGTGGCGTCCAAACATCAACAAAAGGCAAGAGAAGAGGTTGTTCATTTGACGAGCAACATCTTAGCCCGATAGGGACACCTCAATCGAGCTCTGTTGTCGAAGTACCCAACATGGCAGAATGCCCAGCTCGCGATGGGCAGTTCACGCCACGAGTTTAGGATCCCGACCGCGATCTTACGCTTGTTCCGTGGATCCCTACTCCGTGACCTCGACACGTCTCAACATGTGCCGAAAAAATATGAGGGTCGAGCACATATCTATGCATGGAAAGCACGAACTTTAGTGGAAAACTTATATCGACCATAACAAAGGTCGAACACATATCTCCACACTGAATATATGAATATTCATGAAATAAATAAGTCAAAAGCAACGACAAACAAAAACAATAATAAGCTAGCATCAGCAAAAACATGAAGGCATTGAACCAAAGTAAAGCAATTATAAATATCGACCGCTAGAGTCGACGATGTCTGAATATTACCAAAAAATACGGGTACACAAGCCCAAATACAAATAACAGTTATCAAAAGAAAAACTCGAATCGCTCCTCGGAGTACCCACTTCGACCTCGGGAGAATCAGGAGGAGGAACAACCCGGACATCGACCACCTGGGACAGAACCCCAGTTCCTTCAATGTTGAGCCCCGGGTTCAGCATAGACAGCTGGTTCACGACAACTTCAAAACCGTCAGCCAAAGCATCGATGCAGTCCGACTCCAGAATCTGAATTCGAGCAACGAAATCTGCGTGAGTGCGTAAATCAGTTACACTCTCGGGTTCTTCCTCCGCGGGAGCCATAATAGCCTTCAGATCAACAACTTCCCTCTCTAGTCGCTCCCTTTCGCTCTCCCACAATTCTTTGTCGAGCAGGAGGCAGTCCTTTTCCTCGAGGGCTTTGTCAAATCTATCTTTCTCCCCCGCCAGAGCGTCATCCTTTTCCTGAAACATCTCTTCGCTTCGTTCAAGGGTGGTCTTTAATTTTTGTGTCTTTGCTTGAAGAGTCACGTTCTCTAATTCCAGTTCCTTGACCCGACTAGAGGAGCTGGGCCCTTCACCCGCGAGGACCACGATCATCTCCGCCATTTTCATCACCCCGGCCATACTGGAAGCCAGATGCTTCCTTCGGCCTTCTTCGTCAAGGCGCATTATAATGTCAGACTCATTATCGGACACAGTTAGAGGGAAGCCCTCAAAGAAGTCCTTCTCCATAAAACAAGGCGGGAGGCTGAAGGCTCGGGCAGTCGCCCCCCGGTCACGTCAGCAACCCCGTCTGCGGGACGACTCATTTTCCTGCCCAACACAACAACTTGCTGGTCGGCACCGCAGGTCCCCGACGACCCACTGGATCCTTCCTTGGCCGGCTCAGAAACTGAACCCATGCGTGAAGGCTGATGCGGCTTCACCAACCTCTTGTGGCTTTTCTTCTCTTGGGTCAGCTTCAACAGCCTCGCGCGATGTTCTGCCATGTTGCCTGCAAAAACAAAAACGATATCTTCGGGTCAGCCTCGGGAAAACAAAACAAAATAAGGCAAGTAGTATAGTAAAATCAAGCAAGCAAAAACCTAAGAGATCCACGGCTTGTCCGTAAGATCGACATTCAACGAGCGCCTTGGTGTTGATCGGGCGCGCTTCGAATGTCGGCTCATCGTCTTCGTCAAGGATGTCGTGTCCTTCCCTCGTAACCCACCTGGCGGGGAAGAAACCGTCGATGAACCGATTGAGGACGTTATAGGCCTCTTCGTCCTCAGCGCTCATACCGCCGGCGAAAGTATGGTAATGCTCAGGACCACGATCATAGTGGCCCAAACACCAGTGGATGGGAAACTTCAAGATTCGTCCGATCTCTGGATTACCCTCGGCGTCGTAGCACAATTCTTTATCCTCGTCCACAACGGAAGCCGGGTCGAACATGGCGTCCACATCTGTTTGAGTAGAGGGTTGCAAGACATACCACATGTATTTAAAGTCACAAACAGAGTCCATGTAACATCCTGAACAACCTCTTCGACTGTTTGAGGGAGACCCAACTGTGTTTCCCTCCCCGGGACTGCCGTTGTACGTGAAAAACCCTAAAGAACGGGGGAATGATCGCCCCGATCCTCAGGAACCGGCAAGTAAGTTCAAATGCCCGGATGAAGGCAATAACATTGGGATGAAGCTGAGAGGGTGTTAAGTTCAAGTGATTGAGCACCCCTATTTAGAAATCGTTGAATGGAAGTCAAAGTCCCAAGTCTTTGAATATGATCTCGTACATTGGGAAGGCGTCGTGGTTGAACTCCGAGCATATACGAGCAGTAGGAATCGGCCGCAAGATTTTAAGATTCCTCTGGAATCCCTCCTGGTCGCCGCCATACTCGACGACAGTATAAGCTTGCCTCCTAGTGTGACTATATATCGAGGCTATTCCTCGAGGCTCTGCACCGACCCAAGCCAAAGCAGGATCGTCGATTGTGTTGACCAAGTTGACGCCCTCCTCGGCTACACTGGTCTCTTCGGTGTCAATATGCTCTGACGATTCGGGAGTGCCGGCCATTTACCTACAAAGCAGAGGAAATCGATGAATTCGACAGCAAATCCAAATCCACCCTTCCACGACGCAGATGAAAAGGCTAAGTAACGCCCAACCCAAGTCGACAGTCATTCGCGCAGAGAGGAAAAATACATGGCTCTCGACCAGTCCATGAAAATCATGCCAGTCTTATAAGACCACACAACGATCGTAACGACGAACACTTTTTCATGTGAACACTTTTTCATGAATACCCCGGACACAGGATGAATACAGCGAGCGAGATATATTCGCTGGCCAAACTCATGAATCCTTCGGGGATCGCATAAATTTCTTGCGTAAAAATCATGAATTTCACGGGGATATATGAAGAGTACAGGGCAAATTCGTCTAAATGTCGGTGACAAGATAAATATCGTGGGCTCAGTCATGAATAATATGCCTAAATCCATGAATCCCCCGGGCAAAATCCCCTAGTGGCTAAACCCTACTACTAAAACAGTCTCAAAGTCAATCTAAACAAAGAATATCACGGAAAAATACTTACTTGGAAGAGAATAGATGAAGAACGACAGTGGTAGACGAGGAACACGCGACGGATTATGCAACGGCGTCAGCAGTTACAGAGAACAGCACGGCGTTGGCAATAGGGGGAATGAAGAGCGCGAAAATATAAATATGAATAATTGGCCTTAAGACGCTATTTCGCGTCGGGCATCCCAACAACCGTCTTTCTCCTCAACACCTACGCACTTAGGTAATGATGGCCCCTACTCTCTAGGCCATCATTACAACCCTAAACGCCACGCCACGTGCCGACACCCCGCCGCTTTTCTTCTCTCCGTGTCGAGAGTGACGCCATCTCGAGTCCATTTCGAACACTGCTCGGGTAAACCCCTATACCGACGACTTTCTCCGTCCACGCACTGAGAGATTCTCGTCGAGTAACACACTTCGTAAAAAAGAGAGGCTAGATTTAAGTCATCAGAAGCAACGACTTGGAGGCTCCTGTTCTAGATTGGGCCTGCCCTTGACCCAACTCCACGTGAGGCTCAACTCCACGTGAGGCCCAATCCACGTCGGGCAGAATATGTTCCACTCCCCGTAAGGAAGCGACCTCACTACATGAGGAGAAAACCCAATTAACCTTAGGGAGCTCGCACACCAGTCAGGATGATCCCGAGGACACCTTATGATCCTCCTCGTCGAAGCCTTATCTCCTCACACGGTCTCGCATCTGGCGGTGAGCATTCCACGACAAGCAGAAGCACCTCCCAAGCATCCTCCTCGTAGGACTGACTATCAACATCTCAGAATATCATGGAGTCTTCCTGGTCCCGGAAAGACCACATCCATATTCTCCTGATCTTACGGAGGAAGTCATCCAGGTGGGGGACCACGTGCGGGTCTCCACTACTCACGTAGAATCTGACAGTCTCCACTTTGGGCCTGCTTGACCAGTCCAATGAAGAGACCTTGGTCCAACGCTTGGGGCTATAAATACCCTCTCGAAGTATTGAACATTTTTTACTCTCATACTTACTTGCTCATTCCGAAACTTACTTTGGCATCGGAGTATGTTAAACAGATTCAAAATTTTTTGAAGATTTAATTATTTTATTTATATAATATTAAGATCTAAACAAGCACAAAGTGTGATCCTTTATTGCTACATACTCAGATATTAAAATGCATTGCTAACAGGTTGGTTTGCAAACAAGGTAATTTCAGATTTTCTCTATGAAAGTCCAGAAATTGAGGAAATGTGATTCTCCAGATTATCCAACTGTCTCACATCACAGGCATAGAACCAGGGTATTATATGCTGCTGGTCTCACTTAAGCCATAGATTAACTAATCATAATCACTCCATCTCTTCACTGCTTCTGGGCGTTACGTATCTGAGACTAAAGCTGATTAGTCATGTTTAGAGACTTTAGGAAGAATGTATAAGTGAAGGCGTCTTCCTGAAGCTTCTCAAATCTACATTCATACACGCAAAAATAGTAATTGTAAAACACAACAAATATTAATCAAGCTTTTAAAAAACAAACACAAACAGCAGTGTTATACTTTACCTTCCCGACTTTGAAAAATGTCCAGCACCAAGCTCGCATTTAAACAACAGTATGTTATCATCAGTTTTCAAATCCCTTAGTTTTGCCACAAACTTTGCAGGTTCAGAATACAAAACACGCGGATCTACACAAGGTACAGGCGGTGATGATAAGGTGTTAATATCACATGTAAAATCAAAATAGAGCTTTCCACTAAAAAAATTAGAATGCTTTGGCATTACTTATCAAAACAATAATAGTTATGTGAAATGAATCATATGCTTACCATTTAAACCAGCTGTAACAAGAATGTGTGGGTAATTATGTGCCTTCACCTGCATAGAAGGAGAAGTAGAAAAACAAAAACAAAGCATGATTCCTAAAAATCATTCTATACACGAGAGAATAAATAGTATACTCGGACAAAAAATAAATATGCGGTGAAGGTTACAAGCCATTAAGTGGAGTCTATGTTCTTACATTATCAACGGGGGAATACGACTTCATGTAGAAGTAGAATTCCTCCTTCCTAGGATCACCCCATTCCTGCAGTAACATAAGGAAATCACCTCAATTACCAAAAGAAAAACAAATTGAATCAACGCATACGATATTCTGCGAACTTGTTTAAAAAATGAAATTCAAGAACTTTGATAGCACACGCAAAATAAAACTGGCGTGCTTTTAATAATTTTGGAAGGACTATTAGGTGGTTATATAAATAGTGCCTCCAGTTCAAAAAACACATTATGACAGCTCATGTGCATTAACAGAGACATTTGCCGGTTTGTTTTCACGGTGAAAATATCTTTAACGCATCAAGTTTGGAAGCTACTATTAGTAACTTCCTAGAAATCAAGTTGAAATTGTTTTGGGAAATGAATAATGGAAGCTGACCGCAGATCCAAACCAGTTAGTAGACAAAAATTATATGATACAGCAGCAACAATTTGGTTTATCTTTTCTGAATCAATTTGGTTGTGCAAAAATAATACAGCAACAATTCATGCTGGAGTATTCGTCAGGAAAATATAAGTCAACGCATCTTTGACGGTTACATCTTCACTGAAAGTGGTGTTTTCTAATGCTTCCTAAAGGCAATCATAAGCACATTAAGTTATTATAATAAGACTATATCTATTAGTCAGTGACATAATGACTGAAAGGCAGAAACTGAAACATATAGTTGCAATGATCCAATTAACTTGTAATGAATCATTTTCATATGATGGTATGGAATGGAAGACTAAGAGAGAAAATTACCTCCCATTCAGAAGTAGTGAGAGGAATAGTTGGATCAAGCATTGTTGTCACGACATCAACAAAAGGTACTCCAGCAACAGCAGCCTTGAATAAATCAGGTCTCATATTAAGAACTCCACCAATTAGCAAACCCCCAGCACTTCTTCCATTGATGCAAAGTCTTTCCTTGGAACAGAATTTTTTTTCAATTAAATGCTCAGCACATGCAATAAAATCGGTGAAAGTGTTCTTTTTCTTCAACAGCTTCCCATTCTCATACCACTGCCTCCCCATTTCACCACCTCCACGTATATGAGCTATAACATATATAAAACCTCGATCTAACAATGAAAGCCTTGATGACTTGAAACTGGGATCTATGCATACCTGTTGACAATTTGACATCACTAAATTATAAATTCAAGAAGAAACACGGGACGATTTTAAGGTATAAAGTATAAACACCAGATTCATAATGGAATATGCTACTTAGACTCCAAAAGCTTTATAACCAAAGGAACGGGCTGACTAACAAATAGTACCCATATACAATAGAGGGAACATAAATATATTAATAAACAAATAAATAACCAGCTTTGTTTGTCTGATAATTAATGGCAGATAGGAGTCAGAAACTTATCCTGAAACAGTAAAAAAAAATCCAAGAGTACCTTGCACACAACAAAACAGGATGGAAAGAGAAAGCTAATGCAAAAAGTTCAAGTAAATTTGGAATTCAAGTGATAAACATTGATGCGCTGCATTGGCCAGAACAAAATCAAAGCATAGAATTCGAAATTGGCATTGTTATGTGCAATTTATTTCATATAAACAGCTACTCTTATATACCTCATAAGACCCGTAACCATAAAGTAGTAACGGATCTGATCCATCAAGCTTCACAAGATCTTTTCGGTAAACAAGTGACATGGGGATCAAGGTTCCGTCCGAAGCACGTGCCCACTGCCTTTCAGTGACATAATGCGTTGCATCAAAACCTCCAAGAACCTGAAAGCAATCGGAGACAACTATTACAAGTATAGAGAATAATTGATCAAAACTCAAGGAAATGAGCAAAACCTATCATCACCATCATCATCATCATCATTATAATCATTATATGGGAAATGCTATTGAGTGCCCTAAGGGCACATTTTAAGGGTAAAAAATAGCAAGTTATATTTAACTTTTAAATAAATAACTTCTTTATTTAGAATCCTTAAAGAGTGCCCTAAGAACACTCTTTGGAAAGACCCTAATTATATTAAATTACTCCAGAAGTCCTTAGTTTTACTAATTTTTAAACAAGTCTCAAGATTGAATTTCACAAGACCTGATGCAAAATTGAAAAGCTTGGAGTTTAACTGCCAATTTAACTTACCGAGTCAACCTTCTTCAAAACAGAAACACCAGCCTTCATATCATAGTCATACACAGAGGGAGGCGTCTTCAGTGAGCTATATGAAAATCGCAAGATACTTGACGAAAACTCAGACGCTGTAGAATCCACTGAGTATACTGGATCGATAAAACTAACAACCAGACCATTTTCAAGACTCCTTAGTGGTTCACCAATAGATGGAAGGTGATAAACTGTTATTTTTGGTAGAGCATTTTCTCTCTCATATGCAACAAGATGATCGCTAAAAAGTTGTATCTCCTGAATCTTCACACTAAAGAAAATTCAATGTAAGTTTAGGTGATAGACAAAGACACACTCCATGATTTTCTATTCTTTACATTTTTATTCATATTAACGCTTTTGGAATTAATTAAGGATGTTGAATGATGATATATAAAAATAATGCAACAAATACGTTCACTGTATAAACTGCATGGTGTAGACGGAACTTTTAATCCTCAAAGATATTGTATGGCTTTTGAAAATGGAAGACATATTCCGATTAAGAACTATTCATAAAGATCTAGTAACCCAACATTTTCGGAAAGCATTTCATTAATTATGTTGTATATCCTTTAACACACAACCTAGTGACCCCACATTCAAAAGCCAAGCACACTGTCATTATAATTTACTCAATGTTCTGCCCAAAATAAAGGAAACAGCGAAGCAGTGATACAAAATTTGTGTTACCTTTCTCTGTGGGGAATAAGAACTGTAGTTGAGGAGGTATTGTTGACAGCACAAGCTACGACCTCTGAATTGAAAAATTGATCACTTCTCCTCTTGATAAAGAAATGATCCCCACGATGGCTGACAGTAGTGTCAATACCATCCACACGCTGTGTCAGAACTTTAAGACCTTCTTCAGGTTTGGAAACATCAAGATAAAAATTGAACCTTGTAATTTTACTTTCCGATCCAACAAACAGATATTTTTTGCTCTCGGAAGCTTCAAGGTCAACAGAAAAAGTATCATCCTTTTCCTCGTAAAGACAAGTATCTTTTGATTGTTCTGTTCCCAGCACATGAAGCCATGCCTGTATCACTTAAGATGTTAGCATAACAAGAGTTACAAGAGAAATAAGATATTCCATATCCAGCGAAACAATCTAAAACTTAAATACACATAAGGCAAATGATAATAGTTTTAGAAGTGAGGCGAAAAACAAAAGGAATTTGGTTATGACATACAAAATTAATTGTCAAATAAAACCTTGGATGTATTCAAATATCCAGATACCAAGATGAAGCAAGACCTGGGGTGGGGTGCATTTGTTTCAACTTTGGGGAAAAAAAGAAATTTAACGATATCATGTTTGGAGCCTTTTTTCTTTTCTTTTCTGAAGCTGGTATTTTGTGGCTTGTGAGAAAAGCATTAAAACAAATTTGTTTGAGGTTTTTGCTTATTTCTGAAAATTCTGAGAAGACTTCCTAATAATGTTAACACTTGTTTAGCATTTTTTAATTAAGATGAAATTTTTCCTTAAAAAGCCCAATCAGATAATCAGTCAGAACTTGTGTGTCCAGCTATGAATTAAGCAGAAAACATCCAGTTTCAGTTGCAGATTGAATAATCACAAATCCTGTCTTCTAGTTTTCATCATCTTTATCTGGCTAATTTATCTTCGAATTCAATTCGGCCAGTTTCACTCCTAAAGAGATTTAAAATTGAAAACATTGCCCAGGAGCTTTGGACATGTGGGAAGTTGGTAGGATCATGAATAGACTGTTTGGACTTATGAAAAAGAAGAAAAAAAAATACAACAAAAGCTATAGGTAAAAGAGTTAATAAGACGGAGGATACAAAGATAACCTAATAATTAGAGGAAAAGTAAAATCAGGACAGAATCTTGGTGAAATCATGAAAAGCTTGGGTTGTTGCTCTTGTTTTTGAATATAAGCTCCGATTAGAATTTAGATCCAAACAGTTAAATATTGTGTCAAAAGAAAAAGTCATCACCTTGTAAGGCCTAAGAATATTATCCATTGTTATATAAACTAGAGCATCGTCACCAGCCCATTCGAGGTTCGATGTTACACTAACAAGCGGCTCTCCAATTGTAGCTTGAGTCTCAATATCCATGACATAAACAGTATATATTTCATCTCCTTTGGTGTCTTCTGCATATGCTACCAACTTGCTATTTGGGCTAACCTGAAAATAAAATAAAAGCAGGTTTTTGGAAGTCAGGATACGAAACAGAAGAAAGCATACCATGATAATGATACGACCTAACCTTAAAAGAACCAATACTGTAGTATTCATGTTGTTGTGCCTTGATATTCTCATCCAAAATAACATGCTCTGGAGGAGCATCGGGTCCTGTAGGCATAGTGTCATTAACAGACGGAACCTTTTGGTTACTGGGGATGAGGCGTCTACAACGTTGAACATACTCTTTCCCTTCCAAAGTTTTTGTATAATAGTAATAAGGCCCTTGGCGTACAGGCGCAGACACGTCCTCCTCCTTTATCCTTCTCCTTATCTCAGCAAAAAGCTTATCTTCAATTTCCTTAGTTCCTAGAAAATTAAAAATGCATATAACATTATCAAAGATTTGAATTAACCGCCTTCAAAGTAGAAAAGCTTGCTTTTGTGTGCATAAATATAGCATTAGGACACTGGAAACACGACACCGACACTGATACCAGTAATAAATTAAACCTAGTCACATGGTTGTCGGTTTTGGACACCGACACTGACACTAGAAACAAGACACCAACACTGATACCGGTAATAATTTAAAAATAAATAAATTAAACCTAATCACATTGCTGTCGGTTTTGGACACCAACACTGACACCAGAAACACGACAGTGACGCTGATACTGGTAATAATTTAAAAATGAATAAACTAAACCTAATAAGATTGACATGGGTTTTGGAGACCCACATTGACACGGATACACTTTTTCGTGCTACAGAGGATTTTCTAATCAGCGCTAAGCTCAGTTCGTTTTAGAATATCCAAACATAGCTTTAGTGTTTATTTAACAATGCCGCATTGCGTGATATAATTCGGAATCTAGCGCCATTTGAAACCAGTTCAGTTCATAAAACCAAAACTGGTTACTGTTAGGTTCTACTCTTCTAGAAGCTAAACAAACCAGTTCGGTTCGGGGATTTGAAACCAAACCGGTGCATTAAACTATAAAAACCAAGATCTGACAATAATAAGCAAAGAAACAGTGAAAGCGATAGAGGATAAGATAATGAGATAGAATCGTACCGGACATGACGGAATCGGTGTAAGCATTCTCCTGACGGAGATAATCAAGTACATCGGGATCGGAACGGGAATCATCTCGGAGCCAGTAGTAGTTGTCGATTCTGACATCATTGAAAAGCTCCATCACGTGCTCTACTTTCTTCGCCACCGGAGGATGAGACAGTGGCAGTGACTGCGGAGGTGAAGTCATCGTACGGCGGTGGTTGTAGTGGTGAGACTGAGAGTGTGCGGCGGAAGGGAGAGAAAGAGTGGAGGAGAGGAGAACGGAGACGGTTAGAGGAATGCTGAAAAAACGGCCAATGTTAAAGCGAAGATTCTGATTTAGCATTTTATTATTATTAATTTTTATTTTATTGATTTCAAATAATTAGTCCACTTCACTTACTCAGTTATTATTTTTCTTTAAAAAAATTATGACACGATATCATGACACAAAAGAATTTTCCGTAATCATGAAGGAGAAAAGAAGAGAGGTTTCTTTTGGGTACGCCACTCAACTCACAGTCCGTCGTGCCTCCGTGGCTGCAAATACTCTGTCGTGTATGTATATATAATAAGGAAGTTGATTTTTTATATTTAAATAGTTGATTTTTTGTTTTGAAACATGAATGGACTAGTGTCTCAAATTTAGGTATTAAACATGATAAATTGATAATATAAGGGTCGTTCTATATAGATAGAACTGTTAAAATGGGTCGGATTTATCGGATCGGTTTGAAAGTCAGTTAAAAATTTTAGATTTGAACAAAAAAAATTAGAATATATTTATTATCTGAACTTTTAAATCCAATCTATTAAAAATTTGATGTTTAATTGGACTAATCTAATCAAATTGCGGATATCCCGTTTATTTAACTTTTTATATTTTTTATAAAATCTATAATATATTATACTGCAAGTCCATATTATTTTTTAATAAAAGTACAAATATATATTTTATAATATATTTTCATTTTAATAAAAATTATAATAGATTATACTACTGATCTGACCTGATCAGAAATGGACCGTCACGGCTGATTCCGAACTGAAAACTTTTTGAACGAGGTGGGGGTACCTGTAAGGCACTCCGATGCTGAAGTAAGTAGAAGCACGAGCATGCAATAATAAGTGTATGGGTAGAATGATGAATACCTGACCCTCTGGAAACAGAGGGTATTTATAGCTCCCAGCGCTGGGTCAAGGTTCCTTCATTGGGTCGGGCAGGTTTGGCCCAATGGAGGAACTGCCAGGTTCTACGTGCGTAGTAGGGACCCGCACGTGGTCCCCTTCCTGGATGTTCTGCGTGAAGTGCGGGCGGACGGAGACGCGGTCTTTTCGGGGTCTCGTTGGGAGTGCAGTGGACTGAGTCTGCCCTAGTTGGGGTGCTCGAGGTGATGTCGAGCTGGGCAGCAGGATGTCGAGCTGGAGATGTAGAGGTCGAGCAAGTAACCTCAGGGAGCACGTCGGGCACGACTGTGACCCTTTGGTCGGCGTGGTCCTCAGCAAGTCCATTTGGATTGGGCCTTAGCAATGTTATTGGGCCTGTCGGGCCCAGTCCAGAACAGGAGCCCCCCAAGTCGTGGTTCCTTTGTTAGGAGCCATGGCTTGAACTCAGGTCGTTTCCGCTTCGGGGTCTCGCGCCCGGGACAGAGATGCGGTCCCTCGAGGGCCTCACCGTGTCGTGCTCGGAGACATCTTTCGCGGTGGATGCTCGGAGGATCCTCACCGGCGTGTGTCTGTCGAGCACACGAGGTATCTTTCGGGAACTATGCCGCCACCCTATGATGATAGGGTCATCATTGCGTTGGGAGCAGTGCGTCGAGGAGAGAAACTCCGTGGTTTCCCGAGGTGACGTTTGGTATTCCACGTCATCACTATAAATAGGAACCTTGAGCCCCATAACACGTTTCTACTCTTTGCGCTCCTACTGCTGCTGTTCTTCCAGATTTTTCATAGCTGCAATCTTCTGTTACAAATTCTTTTCCTCTGTAGCCGAATCCACCTTTTGATTCCAAGTAAGTGACTTATCTTCTTTATTTTCCTGTTGTAATGCATGATTTTCAGCGTTTGTAGACGTTTTAGGGACTGTGTGCGTGGGACTAGCCCGGTAAACTCATGCTTAGCTCGACATATTCATGCTTAGGACCGGCAAACACATGCTCGTGGCCGGTAGATTCATAGTTTTAGGTAATAATCAACAGCGCTGCCCGGGGTCTTCATGATCCAGGGGGCCTGATTCATGATCGCGCCCGGTATGTTCATGGTCCTGGCCGTAGGTTTCATGATGTTGCTCGCAATGTTCATACCTTGGGTCGACATGTTGGAGAGTGGCTGCGTAGTCGGTTTGGAGAAGGACACATCGAGTTATCTGGATGTCGGGGAGGCGACTACTTGTTGCAAACTAACTTTTGTGGTCGTGCATGGGACGACGTGGTTTGTCGTACACTACACTCGGTCCGCTAAGTCGAGCGTATGGTTTCGTGCCCAATTGACTGGTTTCCCGTGCTCTGCAGGTAACCATGGCGGACGAGCCGTGCTCCTCTGGACGCCACGAACATGGGGAACAAAGTGCCGATGAGGCGGTGAGCTTGATTGATACTGTCGACGACCCTTTGCTGGATTGGGTGGGCGCCGAGCCCCGAGGAATCGCGTCGATATATAGCCGGCGTGACCGAAATCCATATGCTGTCCTCGAAGCGGGCCAAGGCCAGCCTGATTTCCAAAAGAATTTCATTGTCATGCGTCTGACCTCCCGTGCCCGGATCTGCTCGGTGTATCCAGAGTATAGCTTCCCGATGTACGAGATCGCGTTCAAAGATCTTGGGCTACAGCTGCCCTTCAGTGACTTTCAGACCGGGGTCTTCACCCATCTGGAGTTGGCCCCGTCGCAGCTACACCCAAACTCACTCGCCTTTATCCGGGCGTTTGAGCTGACATGTCGCTTTCTAAGGATCGGGGCGACCATACCGCTTTTCTTTAGAATTTTTCATCTGCAGCGCCAGTCCCGAGGAGGGAAACACAGTTGGGTCTCCTTAAAATAGTCGAGGAGACTATTCAAAATGTACATGGACTCCGTGAGGGGTTTTAAAGACAAGTGGTATGTCGTGCGGCCAGTTACCACATCTGCTTTAGGATCCCTGTACGAGGAGGAGGCGCCCATAAGCGATGATGACGGGGAGGCGGTCTTAGGCAACGATGGGTATCCCGTGATGGCCCGTACAGCCAAGTTCCCTGTGCATTGGATGTTCAGGCACTACGAGCACGGGACTGGATACTACCATACTGCTGCGGGCGACATGTGTTCGGAGGACGATGAGGCGTACGCCACTCTTTGTCGGTTCGTCGACAGCTTCCACCCCGCCCGGTGGGCCACGAGGGAAGGGGAAGATGTCTTGGATGCAGAGGGTTATCCGACATTTGAGTCTCGGCCGATTGATACTAAGGCGCTCGTGGAGTGTCAGACGTTCAGGCAGGCTGCTCGTCTGCTAGGTCGTTTATTGCTTGAATTTCTTTGCTCGTCATTTATTTATGAACTTGCTCGACACTAACCCGTCTTTTATTTTGTGCAGGCTCCATGGCCGGTCGAAGGGAAAGACTTTTGAAGGTGTCTTGCGACCAGAAGCGAGGCAGGAGGGTCGTGAAGGCTCCCCAGGCGACGAGGATGAGCCCGCCACATAGTCCGGGCGCTCCTCAGGTGGTGAGGGTGGATTCGTCGCCCATCTCGGGGTCCGCGTCGGACGGGATCCCAGAGGTTCAAGAGGTCGATCCTAATGCTGACCTGATACAAAGAAAGAGGACCCGGGTGGAAGGCGGTCCGGCTGTCAGCGAGGACACCAGCGCCGTCAGGTCTTTCAGGTTTCCCCCTTATTTCAAAGAGGAGGGTTTCTTCGAGAGATTCCATTTGTCAGTGGTTGCCGATGAGGCTAAGACTATCAAGAGGATGAGTAAGGAGGATCGGAAGAGGCATCTGGCCGCCAGCATGGACGGGCTGGTGAAAATGGCCGAAATGGCCCTGGTGTTGTCCGAGGAATGGGGGATCCTGTCCATATTGAAGAACTTGAGCAGGAGAAAGCGGCTCTCACCTCGAGCTCGCGGAAGTTAAGGACTGCCCTGGAACGCTCTGAGGAGATGTCCCGCGAGCAGGCATCGCTGCTGGATGTTGAGAGGGAGATGCTGGTCCTGGAGAAAGAAAGGTCGGGGAAGCTGGCCGAGGAGGGAGAGCTTCTCCACGCGGACAGGGATCGTCTGGAGACCGATGTCGGGCGCTTGACCCAAAAGATTGAGGACATGAAAGTTGTCATGCTGCCTGCTGAGGACGAGCCGGAGGACATAGCGGCTTTGAAGAGTCGATTGGAGCTGGTCGCCCATATCCGGCTACTCGAGGCAGATTGCGTCGGTGCTCTGGAGGAGGGGTTCGACTCCGCAGTCGGCCAACTTTCCTTGTTAAACCCTGGTCTGGTCACTGAGGGGACGGGCTACACACATCAGATAGTGGATGGCGCGATCGTGCCCCCGCCTGACTCTCCAGTCGTCGATGCTGATGGTTCCGGGGAAGCCTGATCGTAGGATAACGGGCCTGCGTGCCTTTGATATTTGTATTTTTTTGGTCCTGCGTGCCCGTCGGTTGTACGTTATGAACATCGCCGGCTGTGATACGGTGGGAGAACTGACTTGAGGTTTGCGTTTGTATTCGCAAATGTTGCGGTTAGCAAGAGTCGCCACCGACTTTTTATTTTATCCTAAGGAAAGGTTAAAAAGCACAGCAAAAACCTTTTGAGATGTTTTCTTGGGTTCGGGGAGTAGATTATAGAAAGGGAAGGTATTAGCACCCTTTCTATCCATGGTTATCCATGGGCTCTTAGTTACTTGCTTAGATCACTTGCCTTTTGTTTTCAATTGTTTTAAATGGTGCTTGAGTGTGTGGTTTTTTGAAAATGTTTTGAAAAGATGCCAATGTGGTGGCAACCTTTGTAATGATCCATGTGGGGATGTATACAAAGATGTATGTCTTTTGAAAAGGTTTTCATTTTGTTTTTGAAAGTTGTTTTGAAAGTGTTGTGGATTGTGGTTTTGAAATTAGGCAAGTGTTTTGTTTTGCAAGTTAATTCAAGTAACCAAGAGGTTATCTACTCCTAAATTTCTCAAAAAGATTATTGTTATGTTTTAACCCTTTTAACAAGTTTGCACCACCATTGTATTTGGTGGGCAACCTTGTGTTAGGATGTGAGAGGGACAGGCGCGGGTCATCGTTTAGACCATAATTGTAACAACGTTAAATGTCTTTGGGCAATTTCTCTAAGGGACTTGATCATTTGTTTTGTTTGTTTTGAAAAGTTTTATCGAGGGACTATGATCATTCAAACTGTTTGCTTTGCCCAAAGATGTTCAACATACAATATGGCCCATTTATTTGAAGGCAACAAGTGGAATACCCTAGGAGGTGCAAGTGTGATTTGTGTGTCCATTTTCATGCTTGTTTGTCTTGTATTAGGTCAAACTATTTTTTTTATCGTTTTTTCGCATACAAACCCTAATTCTAGCATGTTATTATTTAGAAAGCAATAAAGTGCGAAATTAAAATTACTAAGCTATTACACAACCAAATATGGGAAGGGGGGTACAAATGTTCAAATGGGGATATTGACAAGAATTTAAATCTAAATTATTACAACAATTGGATATTTGCATGGTAAATAAATTGCATAATTTAAATGTAAATAAAATAAATATGTAAAATGTAAAAAAGGTGAAAGTTTTTTTATGTGTATGAGAAAATAGTTATGTAAAAGGAAAAAGAAATAAAAATGTATTTATTTTTAGTATTTTGAAACTTAGGGTAAGAAACCCTAATTTTATATAAAAAGTATTATTATTTAATTTAATTCTACTAGTTATTTATTATGTACAAAAATAAAATAAAATGGGGTATTTTGTGAAAAAAAGTATTTTTGTATCAAATATTGATAAAAATGAAGAAAATCAAGCATTTTATATTTTTTTATCTTAAATATATTAATAAACATGTATATATATATACTAAACCCTAAATGAGTATTATACAAAATAAATATTTATTTAATATTTTAATAAAATAAATAAAAGTATTTTTTTGTGTGAATATTTTCAGAAAGTAAAAATAAAAATAAAAATGTATTTACATTGTTTTCTATTTATTTTAATAATAGTGTATATATATATTTGTATATAAATAAAAGAAATGAACAAACAAATATGCCATAAATACAAAAAATGATGGAAAAAATATTTTAAAAATTTTAATGGCATGAGAAAAAATAAACAAAGTCAACCTAAAAAGAAAAAGTCAAAAATGTTGAAAAATAAACAAATGGGCTCAGGGGGGTGTAAACCAAAAAATGGGGTGTGAAAAGCAACACAAATCCAAGCCCAGCCCACTTCACTCCTTCTTCAACCTCCAGCACATGTTATTTGAAAAACGCGCGCCAATGTTCAGTCCCTTCTAACTCTTGATTCCTGGCTTTTTAGCAAAAACTCATAACACAAGAAATGTTCAGCATGAAGAGACGGTTCTAACCATATAAAGAACATGACCTATCTCTCCAAGATGAGGGAGAATTTCTCTCCCCCTCTTTTCTGACCTAATTTTTCTACCATTTTCAGAGCTAAAATTCTCTTCACTCAGACAAAAGAAATGAAAAGTAAAGCTATGTACATGTTCAGGGCTATGAGTAGGACTTTGTTTCTTCACAAACTTAAGACTAAATATGCCTAATAAGAGAGATACGAATTCAAACTTTTACCTGTGCAGTTGAACTTCTATGTGGAGAATGAGAGACTTTCAGTGCAATGTAATGATTGGAAAAGCTTCCTTGAAGTCCAGGGATGCTTTTTCAATGCTCACTTTGTCTTGAAGCTTCTTGTACCAAGCTATAGAACTTCACCTGCAAGCTAAAGATGTGAAAATGGTGGAAGTGGTTAGAGCAACTACAGATCGTGCCTTAGCTTCTGGATAGCTTGCATATGTTGTAAGGAAGGTAGAGGAACAGGTTTGGACAGAAATGCTTGAAGGGATTGAGAGATTGCACTCAAACTGCAGGGGCACCCCTGTTTGTGCAGTTTGAGGATGATTCTGAGATGGAGGGTGTTTGAAAGGCAAATGGCTCGAGCAAAAGCTTCAATGTGGTCTATGGAATGTGTTTGATATCTTTTGTGCTGTGTGTCTTGACTGATATGAGAGATAGCATATGTTATGGACCTTTCTTCACACTTAAGCTATCAAAAGCAAATTGGTGTTCTAGGTCAGTATAGGACCCCCTAATGTGCTGCATCAACTCCTCTTGATCAGTGTGTTATGCCCATAATCTTGTGTTAACCAGATCTTCTTTGTACTTGTTGGATTACAAACTTGACATAAAGCTAAACTTTTCAAAAATGGAAATTCCACTTTATCTAGTTTAGGATTAAACCATTATGCAATGTTAGAACACAAAGAACATGACCTTAACACATTGAATATGCATTAAATTATTGAGTATGGATTGGTTCAAGGACCTGTAATTAAGCATAAAGCAAACTGAATTCAAATTGGCAAGGTTATGAACATGTCTTGATGAAGAACAAAAGTGAATTTTTGCCAACTTGTGAAATTCGAATCTCCCAAGTTATGAGGTTGTTTGATGAGTTCTTGGACATTTTGGAAAGCTTGGAATGTGTACTACAATCCATCTTTGAAATGCAATTTGAAATTCCAAGTGGAAGGGTATGAAAAGTGGCCTTGAAGTAGGGTAGAAAACCTTGTCAAAATAGGTCAAATTTCACTAAGTTAAAAGATGGTTTAGTGCCCTTATTCAAAAAATCATAACTTGAGATACAAGCTTCAAATGAGAAAACTTTGTGAATCAAAGTTGTAGATTTTGCAACAAGCTACAACTTTCATGTTTTGACTTTTGTTTGAATCCAAATGGATCATGGTGAAAAGATGGGGCAAAGTTGGGAAAAAATTAGGGTTTTCCATAACTTAGAAAAATTCTAAGTTATGAAAAATTCCATTTTCAAACCCTAATTTGCATTTTGTGATTTCTTGGTGAACAAGTTTCATGATTTGGCATGTTTTGATGAAAAATGAATCTTGACTCTTGATTTTGACCAAAAAGTCAAAGTTTGACTTTTCAGTATACAGTAAAAATTGATCAATTGACTGGGAAATTCAACTGTCAATCTTGTGTACTTGGGATCTTTTGAGCTTGATGAACATGTCAAGATAATTCCATGGGGTCCTTGAGTCCATATGTGAGCTTGGTTTGCCATTGGCTAGGTCAAACAGTCAAAAATTGCCTTTGTGCAGTCAAAACCCTAAAAATGACCATTTTGCCCTTTTGGTGATCTGATCAAATTTCTTGGGGAATTGTGATTCAAACTTGATCAGATGGTCCATATGAATTCAAAATGTTGATGTGGACCAAATTTTATGAGATTTGACTGTCAATTGGCCACAGTTGACTTTTTCCCCAATACAGCTGATTTCTAGATCAACTGTCCAATTGACTGGGAAAAACTTGGAATCAAGACTTGAAACTTGGTATGGGTAAACTTGGGAGTCCAATATGAAGCATGAAAGTCATCTTAGGCATTTTAGGTCAAAACATCTTTAGGCAAACACAAACCCTAATTTGAGTCCACAGTGCAAGGAGAAGTCTTGAGCAGAGGAAACCCTAATTGGATCTTGATCTTCAAAGGTCTTGTGATGAGAAAATGTTGAGGAAATGGGAGGGCAAATTTTGGGGTACAACAGTTGCCCCTGTTCAATCTTCTTGGACTTGAAGAGTTAGATTGGCAAGTTTGCCTTTTGCGACTCGAGGGTAAAAGGAGATTGGACACTAGAGTGCCCGGAAATTTGCACTCGCATGCTGGAGTCTCAACAATGTGGTGTCGGGAATGGGCTTATAGATGCCATTTGGAGAGATGGTGGATAGGGAGATGGGCTTTGTAGATGCCATCTGGAAAAGTGACAGAACTTTGTCGGGAATGGGCTTATAGGTGCCATTTGGAAGTGTTGATCGCATAAGAGGTTCCTTTAGCGAGAACTTGTGTGTTTAAGAAAGACAGATGTTTTCCTGGCTTGTTACAGGTGTTTGATCTTCAGTCTCCTTATGCAGATATGCCCTGGCTGGATACAGGTATCGAATCTTTGAACTCTGCAGACGTGCCCTGGCTAGATACAGGAATCGAGTCTGGAAATATGGTCAACAGATATGCCCTGGCTGGATACAGGAGTCGAATCTGGAAATGTTGTAGTTGATAGATGTGCCCTGGCTGGATACAGGAATCGAATCTTCGAACTCTTCAGACGTGCCCTGGCTAGATACAGGAATCGAGTCTAGAAACTGATCATTTCTCAGATGTGCCCTGGCTAGATACAGGTATCGAATCTGGAATTGTGACAGTTGAAAGTAGTCGTTTTTGAGATTGTCTTTTTCCTGAAAAGGCAAAGACGTAAGCTGTATGCAATGTCATGATGTATGATATGCATGATGTCATGATGTTCAACATTTGATGTTGTATGTGTCTCATCATGTATGTAAGCAAGATGTATGAAAATGTGACATGTTTATGAGTGTAATTTCATCTTAGGAAAATAAATCCTTGACGAAAGGCCGGGAAGCTGCTTTGCGGAAGAGATATTTGGCCGAAGCTCTGATGAGGGGCCTGCTGAGGACTTTAACAATGGATTCCGCTGAGAATGATGATAAACTCCGCTGGGGAACCCCAAAGATAAACTCTGCTTGGGAAAACCAAAGATAGACTTCGCTGGGGATTGAAGGAACTTTTGCCGAGAACGGTCTTCCGTGGCTTTAGCTGAGGATAACCCAGTTATAAGTCCTTGTGAGGAAATAACTCTAAATAAAACTTGGGCGAGACGCTCGTACTTCGCCGGGGATAAGCTCGCAGAATCTACTGGGAATGAGCCTTTAAAACCTGCCGGGGGATGTTGTGCCTTTTTCAGGATCGACGGGGAATCGACTCCTGCTTGGGGAAAGTGCTGCTGAATTTTGCTTTACTCTGCGGGGAGTTAAGATGGTTTGGCCACATTCTTCAGTTGAACCTGCCTTGGTGCTTTGGTGGACAAAACAACTAGACCGCATTAAACAACCCCACATTCCCCCTGTCTTTGATGTCACTTGTAATTAATCTCTTTTTTTTTCATATGCAAACATTTAGGGATCAGCAATTTAATGTCAAATGCATATATCAAAAATGAACATTGGGCGTTCTTCGCAAGACAAAACAGAAAAAGAAAAAAACAATGGCAATTTGTATGGACAAGTGAATTTGTATTGATTTAAACTTTGCCTGTGAATAGGCGTTTTTTGTACAAGAGGCTGACATCCTAGTAAGAGGACGCCGCCAAATAACATAGAATTTACAATTTGAAAAAGAAAACAAAACAGCTATGTGAACAATCCCACTGGGTTCCCACTCTGCTATTGCCTTTATGTCTTCGAATGTCTCATCGCTTTGCTGCTCAGTTGAAGATGAAGCTGATTGGTCAATGCCGAAATCTGAGCCAGATAGTTGATGCCGAACTCCGGATGCGAAGTGATCCAATGAGACATAGTGTTACGCTTTTATCCCTAACTTTTGCCTGGACTGCCCTTTCGGGTTTTCGGTCCACCGGGATACCCATTTTTTGCCCAAGCCGCCCTTTCAGGTTTTCGACTTGCCGGGCGTACAGATTTTTTTCATTTCATCCCTTATTTTTGCCTAGGCATGTCAACCTAGCGGGTCTTTTATTTATGCGTAGTATTTTTTCACTATGTCTGCATTGGCGGGGTGAGGAAGGTCGTCACCATCCATGGTGGTTAGGATCATGGCTCCTCCTGAGAACACACGCTTAACCACAAATGGTCCTTCGTAAGTAGGGGTCCATTTGCCCCTGGGATCACTTTGAGGAAGGATGACGCGTTTGATTACCAGGTCCCCAACTTGATACTCTTGCGGTCTGACTTTCTTGTTAAATGCCCTGATCATCCGTTTTTGATACGTTTGACCATGACAGATAGCAGTGAGCCTTTTTTCGTCAATTAGATTTAGTTGATCAAGTCGAGTTTGGATCCAATCATCTTCATTCAAGTCTGCGTCCTTCATTATTCGGAGAGAGGGTATCTGGATTTCGATCGGCAAGACTGCCTCCATGCCGTAGACCAAGGAGAAAGGAGTTGCCCCGGTTGATGTCCTTGCTGAGGTGCGATACCCATGAAGAGCGAACGGTAACATCTCGTGCCAATCTTTGTAGGTCACTGTCATCTTCTGCACAATTTTCTTAATATTCTTGTTCGCCGCTTCTACAGCCCCATTCATCTTCGGTCGGTAAGGAGAAGAGTTGTGGTGTTGTATCTTGAATTGCTCACAGAGTTCGGTGATCATTTTGTTATTGAGGTTGGTACCATTGTCCGTAATGATTCTTTCTGGGACTCCGTACCGACAAATCAGATTATGCCGGATGAATCGTGCCACGACGCTCTTGGTTACCGTGGCATAGGAAGCTGCCTCGACCCATTTCGTGAAGTAATCGATTGCCACCAAGATGAAGCGGTGTCCATTGGATGCTGTCGGTCGGATCTCACCGATCATATCGATGCCCCACATTGCGAAAGGCCAAGGCGCCGTTAGGACATTCAAAGGAACCGGAGGGACATGCACCTTGTCAGCATAGATCTGGCATTTATGACAAGTCCGGGAGTGTTGGTAACAATCGGCTTCCATCGTGGACCAGAAATATCCTGCCCGAAGGATTTTCTTAGCCATGGTGTGTCCACTGGAATGGGTCCCAAATGTACCCTCATGTAGTTCCATCATAATTTTCTCTGCTTCAGCCTTATCCACACAACGTAACAGAGTTGAATCATGATTCCGTTTGTAGAGAATGCCGTTGCTGAGGAAGAATTTTGCAGCAAATCTCCTCATGAACTTCTTATCATTGACAGATGCACCTTCAGGGTATTCCTGGGCTTCCAAGTACCTCCTCACCTCGTGATACCAGGGCTTTTCAGTCACCTTCTCAGCCTCGAGCTCGCAGCAGTATGCCGGTTCATCCAACTTCCAGATTAGGATTTGGGGAGCCTCATTGTCCCATTTAACTTTAAACATTGAAGACATCGTGGCTAGTGCGTCCGCTAGCTGATTTTCCTCTCTGGGGAAATGTTCAAAAGTTATCTCTTCAAAGTGGGGGAGCAAGGTCGACACATACTCCTTGTAAGGAATGAGATTCGGGTGTTTCGTATCCCACTCGCCTTTGATCTGATTGATCACGAGAGCGGAATCTCCGAAGACACTTAGAAACTTGATCCTCAAATCGATCGCAGCTTGTAGACCCATGATACATGCCTCATATTCTGCCATGTTGTTGGTGCAGCTGAAACATAATCGGGCGGTGAGGGGAGTATGAGTTCCTTTGGGAGATATGATTACAGCGCCGACGCCATTACCCAAAGCATTGGAGGCTCCATCAAAATGCATAGACCATCGGGATCCTTCCTCAGGTCCTTCATCCGGTCCAGGTACTTCACAGTCAGTTACCACCATGATGTCTTCGTCCGGAAAATCAAAGTTCAATGATTGATAATCGTCCACAGGTTGGTGTGCCAAATGATCAGCCAGTACACTCCCCTTAATTGCTTTCTGAGTTGTATACTGGATGTCATATTCTGTTAAGATCATTTGCCATCTCGCTATCCTCCCAGACAGAGCGGGCTTTTCAAATATGTACTTGATGGGATCCATCTTTGAAATCAATAAAGTAGTGTGAGTCAGCATATACTGTCTCAGCCGGCGAGCAGCCCATACAAGAGCGCAGCAAGTTTTCTCAAGCAGTGAGTAACGAGACTCACAGTCGGTAAACTTTTTGCTCAAGTAATAAATAGCGTGCTCTTTTCGGCCAGACTCGTCATGCTGCCCCAGCACACACCCCATTGAATTATCAAGCACTGTCAAGTATAGTATCAGAGGTCTTCCTTCCACTGGTGGCATAAGAATGGGTGGCTCTTGGAGGTATTCCTTTATTCTTTCAAAGGCGGCCTGACATTCATCATTCCAGCGTACCACTTGATCTTTCTTCAGTAATTTGAAGATTGGCTCACAAGTAGCAGTCAGATGTGATATGAATCGGGCAATGTAATTCAGTCGTCCTAGGAAACCTCTGACTTCTTTCTCTGTTTTTGGGGTCGGCATCTCTTGAATAGCTTTAACCTTGGCAGGGTCCACCTGGATACCTTTATCACTTACAATGAAACCTAGCAATTTTCCGGACCTCACCCCGAAGGTGCATTTGTTGGGATTCAATCTCAGCTTGTACAACTTGAGTCGGTCAAACAACTTCCTCAGATGATCAAGGTGTTCCTCCTCAGTTTGAGATCTTGCAATCATGTCATCAACGTATACTTCAATCTCATGATGGATCATATCATGAAATAAAGCAACCATGGCACGCTGATAGGTTGCCCCAGCATTTTTTAATCCGAATGGCATGACCTTATAACAGAAGGTGCCCCACTGGGTCACAAAGGTAGTCTTTTCCATATCTTCTGGAGCCATCTTGATCTGATTATACCCTGAAAAACCATCCATGAAGGAGAACACCTTGTGTTGAGCTGTATTGTCAACAAGGACATCAATGTGAGGTAGGGGGAAGTCATCCTTGGGACTGGCCCTGTTCAGATCCCTGTAGTCGACACACATTCTGACCTTACCGTCCTTCTTCGGCACTGGCACAACATTGGCAACCCACCGAGGGTAAGAAGTTATTGCAAGGAAACCCGCATCAAACTGTTTCATCACCTCAGCTTTAATCTTCTCAGACATCTCTGGACGCATTCGTCGAACTTTTTGCTTTACTGGAGGGCAATCTTCCTTGGTTGGCAAATGGTGAACTACAATGTCGGCATCCAAACCAGGCATATCTTCATAGGACCAGGCAAAGATCTCCATGTAGTCTTGTAGCATCTGGATCAATCGTTGCTTCACGCTGAGCTCTAGATTGGCACCAATTTTGACCTCTTTCCTATCTGTCTCAGTACCCAGGTTAATTGTCTCCACAGGCTCTTCATGTGGTTGAATAGCCCTCTCTTCCTGTAGTAGCAGTCTTGCGAGTTCACCAGGCACTTCGCAATCATCTTCACCTTCGTCTTCGGCCAAGTTGATCGGATTTTCGAAGTCATAACTGGCGGTAGCAGAGCTGTTGCCAGTGAGATCCAGAGTGGATTGAAACCTGTATAAGTGAGTGTGTGTAAATATAGCTGTTTTGCAATATATATAACACAGAAAGAAAAGGAGCACAAGATTTGAAATGCAACAAACGTCCAATGTTTTGATTGATGATATATGAAAATGTCATACAAAAAGCCCTCACAAATGGAGCTACGATGCCCCGGGCAGGACACCGAGCCAACAGAGTTTTAACATATTGTTTGTTACAAATTTGGAAATCAAAAGAAATCAATTACTGCGTGACAAATGTGATAGGGGTAAAATCCTTTGCTGTCCAGTTGCTTGGTCCGTCGCTAGCAGTCGGGTAGATCCAATTATCAAACTCAGCTTCCTCCACATCCTCCTCGATAGCGTTCACTCTTGAACTGGAGATAAACACCGGAGCCTTTCCAATTTTCTCTTTGCGGATTGCCTTCTGAGCCTCTGTAGTAAAGCCTAGCCCAAACTTGTCGTTCTTCTGAGTGAAGTCAGGAAGCTGACCCCAGTGTGCACCATTGCCTTTCTGAACCACAGCCCGGGCATCCCTTAGGGAAACCATCTTCAAGGAATCATTCTCTTCGGCCATTGTCTCCGCAGCTGCTGAAATTGGATGTACCTCCTCGAAATGTTGGAAGGGAGTTTCAATAAATTCTCCGTCCATCTCGATGTACCTGAAGGAATTCAAATGGCTCACCATATACTCCTCTTCTCCTTGCACAGTGACAATTTTCCCCCTGACGGGATACTTCAGCTTTTGGTGTAAGGTGGAGGTCACTGCCCCAGCTTTGTGGATCCAAGGTCTACCCAACAGACAGGAGTACGATGGACGTATATCCATCACGTAAAAGGTAGAGTCAAACACTTGAGAGCCCACACGAATAGGGATGTTAACCTCTCCATGAACCATCCTCTTGGAACCGTCAAAGGCCCTGACGATGATATTGCTGGGTTTCAACTCCAGGCCTTCATAATCCAGACGATCCAAAGCCTTTTTCGGAAGAACATTCAAGGAAGAACCAGTGTCCACCAATACATGTGCCAGAGTAGTGCCCCTGCATTCAATAGAGACATGCAGGGCATCATTGTGGTTTCTTCCTTTTGCGGTCAGGTCGGCATCTGAAAAGCCCAAGCCGTTGTCCGCCGTCAGATTTGCTATGCAGTCAGTGAACTGAACTGCAGACGTCTCCTGCGGCACATGGGCCGTCTTGAGAAATGAGATTAATGCCTTAGCGTGAGCCTCGGAACATAGCAATAGGGAGAGCAGGGAGATCTTGGAGGGTGTATGCCCTAACTGCTCAACAACATTAAAATCACTTTTCTTTATTATCTTCAGAATCTCCTCCATTTCTTGTCGGGAGGCCTCAGCATTCACGGGTATTGGTGCCTCCATCCGGGCAGGCTCTTCTTCAATCCCTTTGCCCCGAGCATTTGATGACTCGGCAGCAGGGGACACAATTTGATCAGCAACAGGACTTGGTAAACTTGCAGGTTTTATGAGGAGGGGTCTTCGAATAGCGGGAGGCGCAATGTCAGGCGAGAAGAGCCTGCCACTGCGGGTGACTTTAGCCGGACCAGTGATATCGCAGATACTGGCACTAGCATCAAATTCTTGCTTGATTCCATTTACATATACGTCTGCCCCATAATGCCAGGGGACAGCCTTATCAGACACGTAGGAGAGGGGTCCTGGAACAGTAATGATCACAGGCGCAACTGTCAAGATTTGAATAGGCTTCTTTGGGGGAGCCTTGATTGGATTTTTGAAGATGGTGATCACGGAAACTTCTTTCATTGGAACCAATTGAACAGCAGTCTTTTTGAATAAAATCTCCTTGCTATCCATTAGGCCTTGGATGCCTAACCTTAGCAAGGGACAATCAGATAGGGAAATAGCACAGAATGGGCAACCTTCGCCGCAACCCGGAAATAAACCGGCCCGCAGTAGGTTCTTCTTAACAGTCTTCAAAGGGGTAACAACTTCATCTATCGAAACAGCATACACTTCTTCCTCAATGGCACTTACCCTATGCTGGGGCATAGGAGCCGTTACAACATTCGGTCTTTCCGGCGCTTCAAACTGAATTTCTTTTGCGTCAATCAGATCTTGCACTTTGTTTCTCAAGGCCCAACAATCATCAGTAGTGTGCCCGGGACTATCAGAATGATAAGCACACCGGGCATTCAGGTTGTATTTAGGGGACGCAGTGTTGACGACCTTAGGAGCTTCTTTGAGGGTCACCAGGTTGGTGGATAACAGTTGGGGTAAAATTTGAGATAATGTCATACTCAATCGGGTATACTGCCTCTTGGGCCTTTCACTTCTTTGCTGATTGTACTGCTGAGGAGCAGCAACAGGTTTAGAGATGACCAAAGCATTAACGGCTTGGCGACCTTCGGGCTTGACTTGTCTTCTAGGGCCATAGACGGCACTTGCTTCTTTCTTAAATGGCCTCTTCTCAGCACTTGTAGAGGCAGCCTTCTGTATCTTGCCTGACCTGATGCCAGCTTCAATTCTCTCTCCCGTTAATATCAGATCTGTGAACCCAGCGGAGGAGTTTCCAACCAAATGATTGAAAAACGGACCAGACAACGTTCCCAGAAACATATCAACCAGCTCTCGATCAGTTAATGGAGGCTGCACCCTGCCAGCCAAATCTCTCCATTTTTGAGCGTACTCTTTGAATCCTTCACCCGTCCCTAGAGACATACCCTGAAGTTGGGTACGCGTAGGAGCGAGATCAGAATTATATTGGTATTGTCTGTAGAAAGCAGTCGCCAAATCCTCCCAGTGCCGGATGCTAGCTCCGTCTAATTGGTAGAACCATTCAAGTTGTGACCCTGAGAGGCTGTCTTGGAAGAAGTGAATCCAGAGGTTTTTATCCGCCGTGTAAGGTTGGATTTTCCTTACATACGACCTCAGATGCAGCTTTGGGCAGGAGACCCCATCATACTTGGCGAAGGCAGGCGCCTTAAACTTGTGTGGAATTACTACTCCAGAAGATAATCCCAAATCCCCGAAATCCAGTCCCGGCACGTTCTGAATTTCCATAGCGCTCAAACGGTCCTCCAATTGTTTGTATCTGTCAGCAGCAGGTGGGTATTGTTCCTCGTTATAGTCCGTCTCGTTGTCGGAGACTGCGGGACTAGGAGCTTCTCCCCCTTGGGGACTGTTTTTCTCAGCAGAAGAAGTGGTTGGATCAGCTTCATTGTGGAGTGTGTTCCCAAATCTGCGTCCGGTGTTGAACATTGCCGTCCTCTTTTTCTTCTTCTTCTTCAGGAGTAGAGTCTTCAACTCTTGCTGACCCTGGGCTAGGCTTAGGACCATTTCTTGAAACTGTGCACTTTGGGCCTGAAGGGCCTTGATTGCTTGCTCACTGGATGACTCCGAATTCATGATGACTGTGCACACAAACAGCGAAGAAAATTAAGCAACCTGTGAATTAGGGTACCTGCTATGCATATGGTGCAATGGAATGCGTATGTATGCAATGCATTCAAGGATTTAGAACATTCAAACTTTGTTGTAGACAAAAAGGAACGCACATCATATTAATAAGGAGAAATTCGTTAGTACATAAATGCCTCACGGGCCAAATATTACAAAATAAACTCCTTAAGGTAAAAAGACATTGCGCATCCTTTTTGGCGCGATGTAGGTGTTGAGATTCCTTTCCTCGTGCAGCAGGCGGGTGAGTTCCAGGACCTTCTTTTCACTAGCATGTAGACTGGTCTCAAGAGAATTCCGCTCTTCCTTAAGTTGGATCCAGCTCTTCTGCATCTCTTCCCAGGAGGTGGGCATGTCGGGATGTTGAATGGTGTAGGATGCTTCTCCTTCCAAGACTGGCTCTTTGATTACAGGTAACATGTGAGGGTAAGGCATTACTAACTTCTGAGAGCGGGCTCGTACCCACTTGAGGTAAGGTTCCAACGGGATGGAGTTCCGGTGCCCCAGTGTTTTGCTGTCTATCCTACTCGGCATCCTCCAAGCTCTGATAAATCTCTGACGAAGCCCTTGAGTATCGTTGTCGAAGTCGAAGACTATGTCAGGAATTAACATGTCATGAGGGCCATCCTTCCGAGCATAACCAAACTGTCTCCAAGCCAGGCATGGATTGTAGGTTATACCTCCTTTGATTCCAAATAAGGGAACATTAGGGTATTCCCCACAACGATCAATGATAGTGACGTCTTCCCGGGACCTAGGACACCAATGTATATCTGCATGCGTGAGAGTCATTAACCGTTGTGACCATCTCAAACCCCGCTCGTTCTTCAAAACTGTTTGTGGAAGATGCGAAATAAACCACCTTCCCAAGAGAGGAGTGCGACACAAAAGGACACCCCTTCTTCTCATGGTTCGAGTGTAACATGAGTGAAGGATGTCCCCCAACAGTGTAGGTATAGGATTCCTGGTCATAAAGATCTGGACAGCACTGACATCGATAAGCTGATCTGGGTTAGGGAACAACACCAAACCATAGACAAGGAGGGCTACAACTTCTTCAAAAGCTCGTAGGTCAAGAGAGTTCCAACATTCTTGGGCCTTATCAAACAGAAACCTAGCTAAGAACCCTTTGATACCACTTCTCGCTTCCCAATGTCCTTTGAGGTCGGATGTCTGTAGGTGCAAGGCTTTAGCAATCTCTTCAAGTCTGGGTTCCTTTTCCGTACCGTTGTAGGGTAGTTGATCGAGGATAGGGACCTTCAGAAGTCGGGAGAATTCTTCTAATGTAGGCACCAACTGATAATCCAGGAAGGTGAAACAGTGATGCAGAGGGTCAAAGAATTGGAACAGGACCTTTATCAAGTCCTCCTCAATGTTGGTGTTAACCAAGTTGATGAGTCTTCCATGTCTCTCACTGAATGAAGAACTCTCGGGAATTCTGGACAGAAGCTCCTTAAGCTGAGGAGGGATCTTTACAAGGCTAATCGGAATTGTCTTTCTGCGAACAGTTTCCATGTCCTATAAAACAAGAACAAAGATGAAGATCCGAAACCCTTGAAACGGTTAGTCAATGCTCATGATGTTTGTATGATGTAATGATGTGATGATTAAATGCACTATAAACATTCACAAAGGCAAACATGGTAAAGCATACAAGTCACACAAACCCTTAGAGTTTAGGCCTGCATGGGGTCTGGGTATTACCCTCTTGAAGTTTTGTGGGCTCAACCTGTCCTATCAAAAGTAACCGGGTTCTAAAGGTCCCAATATCACTGGATTGCTTTCATTGTTCATCGTTTCGATTTAGCCACTGAACTGGCGACCGAAATATTCCAGGAAAGCAACCCTCAATTGAGTGTAGTATCGAGTATCAACCAACCTCGGACTGCACCAAAGTCAGTTATCTCACTACCCTAAGAAGGCCAAGATGGTTCAATTAAGGTTCCTAAGGTCAGTTGATGCTTCATGACACCACGCGGCGGCCCCGTACTCTCCTTGACTGAACTCAAGGGTTACCGGTACACACCAAAGTGCCACATCAACGTAGCAGACTGCTTCAACCATGTCGGTATACCCCGCACAGTTCCCTCACAGCCTTATTGCTACCTAAAAGGGTTTCCCCAGATCCGGGTTAGGATCCATAAAACTCCGATACAAAGCCCACAATATGTAAAAGCAAACAAAGCAAGCAATTGAAAACAAAGGTGATCTAAACCCTAAGGTTACTCCACTTTAAAAGTATTTCCCCAGCAGAGTCGCCAGTTCTGTGATACGGTGGGAGAACTGACTTGAGGTTTGCGTTTGTATTCGCAAATGTTGCGGTTAGCAAGAGTCGCCACCGACTTTTTATTTTATCCTAAGGAAAGGTTAAAAAGCACAGCAAAAACCTTTTGAGATGTTTTCTTGGGTTCGGGGAGTAGATTATAGAAAGGGAAGGTATTAGCACCCTTTCTATCCATGGTTATCCATGGGCTCTTAGTTACTTGCTTAGATCACTTGCCTTTTGTTTTCAATTGTTTTAAATGGTGCTTGAGTGTGTGGTTTTTTGAAAATGTTTTGAAAAGATGCCAATGTGGTGGCAACCTTTGTAATGATCCATGTGGGGATGTATACAAAGATGTATGTCTTTTGAAAAGGTTTTCATTTTGTTTTTGAAAGTTGTTTTGAAAGTGTTGTGGATTGTGGTTTTGAAATTAGGCAAGTGTTTTGTTTTGCAAGTTAATTCAAGTAACCAAGAGGTTATCTACTCCTAAATTTCTCAAAAAGATTATTGTTATGTTTTAACCCTTTTAACAAGTTTGCACCACCATTGTATTTGGTGGGCAACCTTGTGTTAGGATGTGAGAGGGACAGGCGCGGGTCATCGTTTAGACCATAATTGTAACAACGTTAAATGTCTTTGGGCAATTTCTCTAAGGGACTTGATCATTTGTTTTGTTTGTTTTGAAAAGTTTTATCGAGGGACTATGATCATTCAAACTGTTTGCTTTGCCCAAAGATGTTCAACATACAATATGGCCCATTTATTTGAAGGCAACAAGTGGAATACCCTAGGAGGTGCAAGTGTGATTTGTGTGTCCATTTTCATGCTTGTTTGTCTTGTATTAGGTCAAACTATTTTTTTTATCGTTTTTTCGCATACAAACCCTAATTCTAGCATGTTATTATTTAGAAAGCAATAAAGTGCGAAATTAAAATTACTAAGCTATTACACAACCAAATATGGGAAGGGGGGTACAAATGTTCAAATGGGGATATTGACAAGAATTTAAATCTAAATTATTACAACAATTGGATATTTGCATGGTAAATAAATTGCATAATTTAAATGTAAATAAAATAAATATGTAAAATGTAAAAAAGGTGAAAGTTTTTTTATGTGTATGAGAAAATAGTTATGTAAAAGGAAAAAGAAATAAAAATGTATTTATTTTTAGTATTTTGAAACTTAGGGTAAGAAACCCTAATTTTATATAAAAAGTATTATTATTTAATTTAATTCTACTAGTTATTTATTATGTACAAAAATAAAATAAAATGGGGTATTTTGTGAAAAAAAGTATTTTTGTATCAAATATTGATAAAAATGAAGAAAATCAAGCATTTTATATTTTTTTATCTTAAATATATTAATAAACATGTATATATATATACTAAACCCTAAATGAGTATTATACAAAATAAATATTTATTTAATATTTTAATAAAATAAATAAAAGTATTTTTTTGTGTGAATATTTTCAGAAAGTAAAAATAAAAATAAAAATGTATTTACATTGTTTTCTATTTATTTTAATAATAGTGTATATATATATTTGTATATAAATAAAAGAAATGAACAAACAAATATGCCATAAATACAAAAAATGATGGAAAAAATATTTTAAAAATTTTAATGGCATGAGAAAAAATAAACAAAGTCAACCTAAAAAGAAAAAGTCAAAAATGTTGAAAAATAAACAAATGGGCTCAGGGGGGTGTAAACCAAAAAATGGGGTGTGAAAAGCAACACAAATCCAAGCCCAGCCCACTTCACTCCTTCTTCAACCTCCAGCACATGTTATTTGAAAAACGCGCGCCAATGTTCAGTCCCTTCTAACTCTTGATTCCTGGCTTTTTAGCAAAAACTCATAACACAAGAAATGTTCAGCATGAAGAGACGGTTCTAACCATATAAAGAACATGACCTATCTCTCCAAGATGAGGGAGAATTTCTCTCCCCCTCTTTTCTGACCTAATTTTTCTACCATTTTCAGAGCTAAAATTCTCTTCACTCAGACAAAAGAAATGAAAAGTAAAGCTATGTACATGTTCAGGGCTATGAGTAGGACTTTGTTTCTTCACAAACTTAAGACTAAATATGCCTAATAAGAGAGATACGAATTCAAACTTTTACCTGTGCAGTTGAACTTCTATGTGGAGAATGAGAGACTTTCAGTGCAATGTAATGATTGGAAAAGCTTCCTTGAAGTCCAGGGATGCTTTTTCAATGCTCACTTTGTCTTGAAGCTTCTTGTACCAAGCTATAGAACTTCACCTGCAAGCTAAAGATGTGAAAATGGTGGAAGTGGTTAGAGCAACTACAGATCGTGCCTTAGCTTCTGGATAGCTTGCATATGTTGTAAGGAAGGTAGAGGAACAGGTTTGGACAGAAATGCTTGAAGGGATTGAGAGATTGCACTCAAACTGCAGGGGCACCCCTGTTTGTGCAGTTTGAGGATGATTCTGAGATGGAGGGTGTTTGAAAGGCAAATGGCTCGAGCAAAAGCTTCAATGTGGTCTATGGAATGTGTTTGATATCTTTTGTGCTGTGTGTCTTGACTGATATGAGAGATAGCATATGTTATGGACCTTTCTTCACACTTAAGCTATCAAAAGCAAATTGGTGTTCTAGGTCAGTATAGGACCCCCTAATGTGCTGCATCAACTCCTCTTGATCAGTGTGTTATGCCCATAATCTTGTGTTAACCAGATCTTCTTTGTACTTGTTGGATTACAAACTTGACATAAAGCTAAACTTTTCAAAAATGGAAATTCCACTTTATCTAGTTTAGGATTAAACCATTATGCAATGTTAGAACACAAAGAACATGACCTTAACACATTGAATATGCATTAAATTATTGAGTATGGATTGGTTCAAGGACCTGTAATTAAGCATAAAGCAAACTGAATTCAAATTGGCAAGGTTATGAACATGTCTTGATGAAGAACAAAAGTGAATTTTTGCCAACTTGTGAAATTCGAATCTCCCAAGTTATGAGGTTGTTTGATGAGTTCTTGGACATTTTGGAAAGCTTGGAATGTGTACTACAATCCATCTTTGAAATGCAATTTGAAATTCCAAGTGGAAGGGTATGAAAAGTGGCCTTGAAGTAGGGTAGAAAACCTTGTCAAAATAGGTCAAATTTCACTAAGTTAAAAGATGGTTTAGTGCCCTTATTCAAAAAATCATAACTTGAGATACAAGCTTCAAATGAGAAAGCTTTGTGAATCAAAGTTGTAGATTTTGCAACAAGCTACAACTTTCATGTTTTGACTTTTGTTTGAATCCAAATGGATCATGGTGAAAAGATGGGGCAAAGTTGGGAAAAAATTAGGGTTTTCCATAACTTAGAAAAATTCTAAGTTATGAAAAATTCCATTTTCAAACCCTAATTTGCATTTTGTGATTTCTTGGTGAACAAGTTTCATGATTTGGCATGTTTTGATGAAAAATGAATCTTGACTCTTGATTTTGACCAAAAAGTCAAAGTTTGACTTTTCAGTATACAGTAAAAATTGATCAATTGACTGGGAAATTCAACTGTCAATCTTGTGTACTTGGGATCTTTTGAGCTTGATGAACATGTCAAGATAATTCCATGGGGTCCTTGAGTCCATATGTGAGCTTGGTTTGCCATTGGCTAGGTCAAACAGTCAAAAATTGCCTTTGTGCAGTCAAAACCCTAAAAATGACCATTTTGCCCTTTTGGTGATCTGATCAAATTTCTTGGGGAATTGTGATTCAAACTTGATCAGATGGTCCATATGAATTCAAAATGTTGATGTGGACCAAATTTTATGAGATTTGACTGTCAATTGGCCACAGTTGACTTTTTCCCCAATACAGCTGATTTCTAGATCAACTGTCCAATTGACTGGGAAAAACTTGGAATCAAGACTTGAAACTTGGTATGGGTAAACTTGGGAGTCCAATATGAAGCATGAAAGTCATCTTAGGCATTTTAGGTCAAAACATCTTTAGGCAAACACAAACCCTAATTTGAGTCCACAGTGCAAGGAGAAGTCTTGAGCAGAGGAAACCCTAATTGGATCTTGATCTTCAAAGGTCTTGTGATGAGAAAATGTTGAGGAAATGGGAGGGCAAATTTTGGGGTACAACACCGGCCTTCTTGGTCGGTTTATAATTGTTTGCTTTGTCGCCTTTGGGCACTTTTATTTGAATGAATGTTGTTTTACATTTGAATGTTTTGCCCGTGCTTGAAATCTTATATATTTGCATAAAATTTAGCCTAAGTCATGGGCCCGAGGAGTGCCCGTAAGTGGCTGTGATTTAGCGGGCGAATCTGCCCGTCTTCCATTTGCATATGTGCCCGGCCTTCTTTCGCTGGCCAGAGTCACCTAAGTGTTGCGCTCGAGGGGAGAGACTTCCCTTTGACCCTTTTAGATGGCCCGTCATTCTTGACGACTTGTCGGGCATATAGAGCGAAGTTGCTCAGTCGAGCGCGAAGTCCGGTAGGGACTATTCGCCCTTGGCGTGAACTGCCTATCGCGAGCTGGGTGTTCTGCCTTATGGGTACTACGACGGTGGTGCTCGGTGTAGCTGTCCACGTCGGGCACTATCGATCGGTCTCGTTTGTCGAGCGATGTTGTGCGGTTTAGCCATATGTCGGGCTTGTACCTCAGCCTCTATATGGAGTCGGACGTTTTTCCTCGTCGACTGGGCGCGGGTGCCGATGGTCGAGGGTCCTAGGTGTTGGTAGTTTTTAACTATAGTACTGCTTTAGCTTAGCAGCGTTCCAGGGTCGTGGTAATGGCTCTCCGTCTAATTGCTCGAGATAGTATGCCCCGGTACCAGTGGTGTCATGGACGCGATAAGGTCCTTCCCAGTTCGCGGCCAGCTTCCCTTCGCGGGAATCCTTCTGGTTCCTACGTAATACCAGGCTGCCGATTTCGAACTCGCGCTTGATGACCTTGTCGTTGTGGCGTAGAGCTACTCGTTGTTTTAGGGTGGCTTCGCGCAGGGCTACACCGGATCGGATTTCCTCGACTAGGTCGAGTTCGTCCCTTAGCGCCTCGTCGTTCATTTCTTCGTCGAGGGGGTTCTCTGTTCGTCTGGAAGGTTCCATGATTTCAACTGGGATAACGGCCTCGGTGCCATACGTCAATCGAAATGGGGTCTCGCCCGTAGTTGAGTGGGGCGTTGTTCGGTATGCCCACAAGACGTTGTGGAGCTCCTCGACCCATCCCCTCTTGGCCTCGCCGAGTCGTCGTTTGAGTCCTCGGAGGATGACTCTGTTCGCGGCTTCGGCTTGCCCGTTGGTCTGAGGGTGTTCGACCGACGTGAAATGCTGCTTTGTACCTAGTTTGGTGACGAAGTCTTGGAACCCGTGGTCGGTGAACTGGGTACTGTTGTCGGTCACCAGGGCCCGCGGAATTCCGAATTTGGCGAGGATGTTTCTTTTGTAGAAACGGAGGATATTGTGCGAGGTGATTTTTGCGAGGGCCTCGGCCTCGATCCACTTCGTGAAGTAATCCACGACGACGATGAGGAATTTGTTCTGATAGGTTCCTTGCACGAAGGGCCCGAGGATGTCCATACCCCACCAGGCGAACGGCCATGGGGACGACAGTATGCTCAGCTCGTGCGGAGGGGCGAGGTGCATGTCCCCGTGTTTCTGGCACTTATCACATTTTTTTACGTGTTCCTTGGCATCCTACTGCATCGTCGGCCAGTAGTATCCTGCTCGAAGGGCTTTCCTTGCTAAGGATTTACCGCCCATGTGCTGGGCGTTGATCCCTTCGTGTATCTCCCGCAGTACTTCGGGGACGGTGGACTCATCGATGCATTTCAGGAGGGGGATGGAGAATCCTCTTCGGTACAGTTTCTGCTCGAGAACCATGTACGAACATGCTCGTCGCTTGGTGACGGTAGCTTCTGCCTGGTTCGACGGGAGTTCTCCTTTTGTCAGGAAATTATAAATCGGGGTCATCCAGGACGTAGCATCCCCGATGGCATGGATCTCGACTGTAGTCGAGGTTCGTTCGATACTTGGACGCGCTAGAGATTCCTGGATGATGGATTTGTTCTCGCCCTTCTTTCGTGTGCTCGCGAGTTTGAACAATATGTCCGCCCTCGTGTTTTGCTCGCGGGGAACATGTGAAATTTCTGCTCGTTTGAACTTTGTCATGTTTTTTTTGACTAAGTTCAAATACTCGATGAGGTTGTTGTTTTTGGCCTGGTAGCTCCCCTGTACCTGAGAGGCGACGAGCTGGGAGTCGGTGTAGATCTGTACCTCGCAGGCTCCCAGGTCCTCGGCCAGTCTCAGCCCTGCGAGCAGGGCTTCGTATTCTGCCTGGTTGTTTGACGTGGGGAAGGAGAGAGCTAAGGAGTGCTCGATTACTACGCCTTCCTCGTTTTCCAGGAGGATTCCTGCGCCGCTTCCGGACGAGCTGGATGCTCCGTCGACGAAGATGGTCCACTTGTGTTCTTTCCCCGGGGGAGGGTCGTGAGTGGTCATTTCCGCGACAAAGTCGGCCAAGGCCTGTGCTTTCAGGGCTTTCCTGCTTTCGTACTGAATGTCGAATTCGGAGAGTTCCAAGGACCACTTCAGCATCCTGCCCGCCATATCTGGCCGACCCAGGAGTTGCCTCACCGGTTGGTCGGTTCGCACGATGATGGTGTGTGGGCTAGAAAGTAGTGTCTGAGCCTCCTCGCCGCGTTGACGAGGGCCAGAGCAATCTTTTCTATCTGCTGGTATCTGCTTTCGGGCCCCTGTAAGGCTTTGCTCGTGAAGTAGACGGGTTTCTGCCCGTCGGGGGTCTCGCGGACAAGAGCTGCGCTGATGGCTTCGTTCGAAACGGCCAAGTACAAGTACAGTGGTTCCCGTCGTCTGGTAGAGATAGCACGGGCGGCTGAGACAGGCTTTGCTTTAGGTGGCGTAGTGCCTGCTCGCATTCCTCATTCCATTCGAAGGCTGCTTCCTTTCGAATGAGTTTGAAGAAGGGAAGGGCGTGTTGAGCGGACTTCGCGACGAAGCGGGACAGCGACGTGAGCATGCCGTTCATGATTTGTATCGACTTATTCGACGTCAGTGTTGGGAGGTCGGAGAATGCCCGACATTTGTCGGGGTTGGCTTCGATTCCCCGTTCTGTTAGATAGAATCCAAGGAATTTTCCTGCCTTAACCCCGAACGTACACTTCTCGGGGTTGAACCTCATTTTACATTGCCTTGCTTGGGCAAAGACTGTCTTGAGATGAGCTACGTGGTCGGTGTCTGCTCAGGATTTGACGATCATGTCGTCCATGTATACCTCGAGCATGTCGCCGATCTGTTTGTTGAAAACTCTGTTCATCATGCGTTGGTAAGTTGCTCCGGCATTTTTCAGTCCGAAGGGCATTACGTTGTAGTAATAGTTGCTCGAGATGGTCATGAATGCCGTGCAGTGTTTGTCGCCCAGGGCCACTGGGATTTGGTTATATCCCGAATAGGCGTCCATGAACGACAAAGTTTTGTAGTCGGCCGAATTGTCGACCAACATATCTATGTTAGGCAAGGGAAAAGCATCTTTTGGGCAAGCCCGGTTGAGATCAGTATAATCAACGCACATTCTTCGTTTTCCATTATTCTTTTTCACAAGTACAACATTTGACAGCCAGGTGGAATACCGGGCTTCAGAAATAAAATTTGCCTCTAGGAGGTCTTTTACAGCTTTTTCAGCAGCCTCCGTTTTTTCTGGAGACTGCCTACGCCTACGTTGTACTACGGCCTTGGCGGCTGGATCAATGGCGAGGTGGTGACAGGCGACCTCAGGGTCGAGTCCGGGCATCTCCGCAGCGCTCCAGGCGAAGAGATCAGCATTCTCGCGCAGACAAGCTTTGATTTGCTTCCTGGCCAAGTCGGGGAGGTCTTTGCCAATCTTCACTCCCTTGGTCGGGTCTGTGCCGAGGGGAACGAGTTCAAAGTCCCCGTCCTGTATTGGTCGGAGTGGGATTTGCTCGCTGCTGGATGGATCGTCCTGATCGAAGCGGGTGTCGAGGGCTATGGAGTCGACCTTTGGTGGAGCTTTCTGGACTTCTTCCTTAGGGGATGCTTTCCTGTCGGGCTCCTGTTTTGTCCTTTTAGCGGGTCTGGTCCCTATGTCGACGGTATCCCGTCCCTTAGAAGCAGCGTTGAAGCACCTACGGGCAGCGGCTAGGTCTCCTTTGATGGTGGCTACCCGTGCCCTCCTGGTGTAGAACTTCATCTTCAGATGGACGGTCGAGGGCACCGCTGTCAGCTCTGCCAGTGTCGGTCTCCCCAAGATGCAATTGTATAGAGACGGGCAGTCAATGACGAGGAAACGGACTTTAACTTGTCTCGTAGCCGTTCCTTCACCGAACGTAACCAGGAGCTCGACATAACCCCAAGGTTTGGAAGTCGAGCCGTTGAAGCCTTGTAGATCCGACCCCACATACGGAGAGAGATGTGAGTCGTCCAGCTGTAAGGTTCGAAACAGCTGGCTGTACATCACGTCGACGGAACTCCCCTCGTCGACCAGGATGCGATGCACGTCGAAATTAGCCATTCTTGCCCTTATTAGTAAGGGGATGACCGCGTTCGGGGCTCCACCGGGGAGCTCTTCTAGGTAGAAGGTGATGGGCTCTGACCTGCCCTTCACCCTTTCGAACGTTACTGTTTGCGGGGGAGCCGCGTCGACCAGCTCGTCCAACTTCCTCTTAGCTGAATTAATGGTGAGGTCATTAAACCCGCCCCCGTTGATGACCATGGCGGAGGGAAAGTATTCCCACCTGCTGTGGGTTGTCAGCAGCTCCTGCAGGTGCTCGGGAATGTCGAAATCCTCGGGCCTGGTTACCGAGAAGGCGGTCTGGATAGGCACGGACTCGTCTGATGGTCGGGTGTCTTCTTCTGGCTCCTTGGCTTCATGGGCGTCACGACAGGGAGCGTCGTTTCGCCTGTATTGCGCGAGCCTCCCTCCCTTGATGAGGGTTTCAATGGCGTCCTTGAGGTGGACGCAGTCCTTTGTCAGATGACCATGACTCCTATGGTATTGACAGTATTTATTTTTATCCGCCCCTGGCTTGGCGGGAGCAGGTCGGGGACGCTTGACGCCGCCGTCCTTGAAGTCTGTACTGGCACACTCCGCCAGAATACGCTCGCGGGAAGCTGTGAGCGGAGTGTACTCGGTGAAATGGCCCGAGGGGCCCCTTTGTTCCCGGACTTCCCGGGGTCGGTCTTCTTTCCTTTTCTCCCCGGTTCGTCGGGGAGGAGCCTCTTGGCGTGAACTGTTGTTGTTGTTGGGTCCCCGAGCCCTGGAGTCTCGGGCCCTGTTGGCAGCTTCCCTCTCCTCGTAATCCATGTATGCTCGAGCTTTATCGAGGAGGGCGTCGAAAGACCTGGGCGGCTCGATTCCCACGGCTTTTCTGAATTCTGTGCCGGGGAGGTGCCCCCTCTCCAGCAGATATCTCTTCATGTGGTCAGTGCAGGGGACCTGTATCGCTTCTCGGTTGAAGCGGTTGATGAACTCCCTCAAGGTCTCATCCTGTCTTTGGATGATGGCCTTGAGCGCCGCCTCGGTCTTTGGATGGCGTCGATAAGCGGTGAAGGAACTGATGAACTGGTTCTTCAGGTTCCGCCACGAGGTGATTGAGCCCGGGGCGAGCCCTTTGTACCAGTCCATGGTCGCCTTCCTGAGAGTCGTGGGGAAAAGACGGCACTTGATGGCCCCCCCGACATTATGATAATGGAGCATGGCCTCGAACCCGTCAATGTGGTCGACCGGGTCCGCAACTCCGTCATACTCCTTCAGATGTGGGGGCTTCTCCATGCCCGGGGGGATGGGTGCATCCATGATGGCCTGCGACAGGGGACCGCGGGGGTCGTCCTCGTCGCTCCTCTCCGGAGACAGAGATGGGGACCTGTAGTATTGTCTGGCACGGTGGTCGTGCTGAGTCTCCCTCGAGCGTGATGCTCAGTGGTTGAATGTTACACGCCCGTCCCCGGCGTGTCTCTTGTCGTGCCTTGCCGGGTCGCGACTGGGTTCTCCGGCAAGGATGACGGGTTGTCTCTCCAAATAGGGGCGCCTCTGCTTTGGCCGGGGAGAGGGGCTTCTGGAGTTCTCCCTGTAGTGTCTCCGCGGGGGAGAAGGGTGTCGAACTTCTGTGACCCGAGGAGGTGGAGAATGTGGCCTCAGATGCCTCCTTGGGGGTCTTCGGTCATCTTCAAGCGCCCTTAGTCTTTCTCCTTGGGCGAAGATGAGATAGTTTGTCTGATTAATGGCCGCGAACAATGCCTGAGTCGTGGCATCTGCCCCGGCGGGAACTGGGACTTCATGGAACCGGGCAGCTCTATAATGAGCGAGGGCCGCCGGGTCGTCTTCAAGTGGTGGTGGGAGCGGGGAGGATGATGCAGTAGCCCCGTCCCTGTAGGAGGATGTTCCAGGGGCGGTCGTCACAGGAATGGTACTATGGCCGGGGTCGCCGGGGTTATCGAGGTGTCCGTTTTTGTCTGCCGTGCCGTTATTGGTGTCGGTGACACGGACGTTCTGCTCATCGCGAGCTGGATCAGCCATGACAGGTAGTTGAATTTTGAGCTTTGGTCTTTTGAGTTGTTTGTAAGACGGGGAAGCTAGATTCCCACAGACGGCGCCATTGATCTGACCTGATCAGAAATGGACCGTCACGGCTGGCTCCGAGCTGAAAGCTTTTTGAACGAGGTGGGGGGAGGGTACCTGCAAGGCACTCTGATGCTGAAGTAAGTAGAAGCACGAGCAGGCCATAATAAGTGTATGGGTAGAATGATGAATACCTGACCATCTGGAAACAGAGGGTATTTATAGCCCCCAGCGCTGGGCCAAGGTTCCTTCGTTGGGTCGGGAAGGTTTGGCCCAATGGAGGAACTGCCAGGTTCTACGTGCGTAGTGGGGACCCGCACGTGGTCCCCTTCCTGGATGTTCTGCGTGAAGTGCGGGCGGACGGAGACGCGGTCTTTTCGGAGTCTCGTTGGGAGTGCAGTGGACTGAGTCTGCCCTAGTTGGGGTGCTCGAGGTGATGTCGAGCTGGACAGCAGGATGTCGAGCTGGAGATGTAGAGGTCGAGCAAGTAACCTCAGGGAGCACGTCGGGCACGACTGTGACCCTTTGGTCGGCGTGGTCCTCAGCAAGTCCATTTGGATTGAGCCTTAGCAATGCTATTGGGCCTGTCGGGCCCAGTCCAGAACAACTACTAATATATATTTTATAATACATTATATCACTAATATCTCAACTTAAATCTTGGTTATTCTATTAAAATAATTTATTTTTTGATATTTTATCTTAGATGTTGTGAATGTAATTGACTTATATTTTTTAGTGATCAATACTCATATCTTAGTTTTCTAGTTTATGGTTTATTAATTAATTAATTTAAAAAATTGTTTTTTAATAAAAAAAATAACATTAAATATTATTCGGGCCGACTTGAATAACCGTAGTCCATAAAGGGTTGGATTTGGATAATCAAATTGTAGTCCATTTAAATTCTGGACTTTTAGGCCCGATCTGCCAAAAATCTGAACCCGTCACAGGCCGGTCCTAAACGGGTCGGATGGTCCATTTTGCCAACTCTAACTATAGTTCATGCTTAAAGGGATGATATACCTAGAGTGTAAATTAATTTTATACTGCTAACAAATAACGATCATGTATCTTGTCATGTCAGATTGAAATTTTTAAATTATTTTTATGACATCAGAATAATATATTCTTATTATATGATAGTGCAAAAATTACATCTCTAATAAACTCATAATTCATGTGATACTCAAATTTAAAAAACAAAATTAATATGGTTTAAAAATTGAAATTCGAAAGCACCATAAAATAACAAATCTCTTTATCGAAAATACACCTTATCTAAGTACAAAATTAGATATATTATATGTGTGTCTATGTGATAACAAAGGATTTGGATCCTATCATGTTTTTATCTTGCCTTATTATCTTGATCTTACTGGTGAACAAAAAATATATGTATGGTCGGTGACACGTTCTAAGCTTTAACGATCAACAGATAAGGGGGTGTACCTATAGACACTTTGATGCTTAATTCAGTTCGGGTGAGAGGTGAGCAAGAAAAGGTAAATGAGTTGAATACTTGACCCTTCTGCAGAAGAGGGTATTTATAGTAAGCCCCCAACGTTAGGCCAATGGTCTCCATTATGGGCTAAGTATTCAGGCCCATAATGGATGACTGCCAGGATTCCCACATGAAAGTGGGAATGAGCAGCACGTGCTCATCGTCCTGGTCAACTGCACCACAATCCCCAGAAAGTGGTCGAACTTACCCGTTACGAAGGGTAAAACGGTTCCACCAATCATGCGAAGTGTGCAGGTATGGTTGGTGACGTGTCCTCGGGTGAGGAGCACGTGGGGAACGTGTTCTCCACTGGTCTCAACGGACTGGGCCTGCGCTTTGGGTCGTCCTTGACATAGAGTTGGATTGGATCGTGTCCGATAGTGGGCCATCTGCAGGCCAAGTCCAAAACAGGAGTCCCCAAGTTGTTGTTCTCAGGCAAAGGAGTAATAACTTAGAGTCAGCTTGTGTGTCAAGAAGGAGCAAGGGACTCTACGCGAAGTGACCCTTTATTTGGGCTCGTGATTGCGAGCTTGCGTTGATGGTGTTCGTCATGGATGTTTCTTGTTTATGAGCTAATGCGCACGAGGGAAATATTTTGCTCGTAACTTGTTGGATTTTGCTTAAGAGGACGACGTGCCATGATAGGATTGTGGTCGACAATTTAGCTTTTGTCCGTGTTGAGCATTTGGCTTTGCTCGCAAGTCATCGTGATGCTCTTAAAATTTTGCCTTTAGTTTTCCTCCGAGGATGTTATTGTGACATAATGCGAGAGTTTGTCGTTTGTGCCCGACAAGTGGTGCCCAACGTCTTGTAAACTGGAAGGTCGATGGGACTTAAAGAGACAAAGGATCCTTCCCTCGAGCCACGCATCACAACATTTAATGCATCATAATTAGGCCTATGAGTAGGGGTAATCATGAGCCAAAGTGGCGACACGCTACCCCAATTGGTGTCACATTTTCCCGCGCGGGGAGATTTGTTTATAAATAGGGAGAGTATAGGACCATTTGCAAAGTTTGCATTTTTCTTCACTTCTGAGTTGCAGAACTTTTATCTTTCTCGTTCATGGTAGCTACTGTTGTTGAATCACCGTTTATCCTCATTTCTTCGTAAAATCAAGTAAGCATCCCTCTTCAATTCTGCCTTTTTGCCATTTGTTTAGGCTTTTCGTGTTTTTACATGTTCTTGTGTAATTGGTTCCGGCAATGTTGGTGTTTGGCGATGGTTCGGCCATTCCCAAACGCTGGTGTCGGTGTGGAACACTAGCATTTTAAGTAGGAATATAGGATTTCGCGTTTATCTCTTTTTGATAGTCACTCTGGCATCGCCATTAGGGCGGTGAGTAGATCTTGTGCTGGCAAAGTTCATAAAGTTCATGTGTCGATGAGGCTCTTCCACACGAGTTTCATGAGTCTATGATGAAGTTCATGTGTCATGGAGGCTCTTCCACATGATTTTCATGAGTCTATGATGAAGTTCATGTGTCGGGGAGGCTCTTCCCCGCGAAACTTATGAGTTTTATGATGAAACTCATATATCGATGAGGCCCTTCCCCACGAGACTCGTTCACTGAGCTTTCTTGGGGGAATTATCCCCATGGCTTTGCTAATGGGTCAGATCGCACTTCCCGAGGAACCATTTTTCCATGTACGAATACATTTTCAAAGAGATGAGACTTGGGATGTCGTTCAACGATATTCAAGTGGGCATTTTTAACCATTTGGAGTTAGAGTCTTCCCAGCTGCACCTGAACTCGATCGCATTTATTCGGGCCTTTGAGATTGTCTACCAGTATCTCGAAATCGACACCATAATTCTGTTGTTCTTCTTTTGCTTCTATATTCGACGACAAACATCGAATGGGAAACACAATTGGGTTTCCCTTAAGCAACCGAAGAAGTTGTTCAAGACGTTTATGGACTTTGTTCATACATTTAAGGGCATGTATTATTTAATCAAACATGTGTCGCGAGCAGCCCTCGACTCTGTGTTCAAGTGAAAGATTGTGATCGAGGAAGATAAGAGTGTGTGTCGCAATGAGCACGAGGCAGAGGTGACGCGGATGGTCTCGAAGTTCCATTTTCGCTGGAGTGATGACCACTTTGGTTAGAGTACATACTATTATACTACCAAGCCTAATGAGTTGGGACCCGAGGACTAAGGTAGCCATGACAAGCTTGTGAAGTTTGTCGATAATTTTGCTCCTGCTCGGTGGGAGACTAAGAGAGGGGAGATTGTCCTTGACGAGCAAGGCCAACCTATTTATGAAGCTCTATATATTAATACTAAGGATCTCCTCGAGTGTGCTACTATTGAGGATGATTTCTTGCTTTTAGGTAGATGCTTTTATTTTGACTTGTTTGCATGCTTATTCTTCCTCGGTATCCTAATATGTGCATGTCATATGTCGTAGGTAAAATGTCGAGCCTTCAGGATCGTGTGCTCAAGATGAAGGTGAACAGAGGGAAAGGTTCAAAGAAAAGCTCTAAGAGTCGCTTCGCCGAAACCTTGATCCCTCCCAAGGATGGCTCCTAAACTTCTTCTTCTTCTCCAGCAGGCAATCAGTCTCCTCCTCGGCAATACACCCCGGGTAAGAAAAGGCCTCGCGAGGATGAAGGCACAGACATAGATCTTACGGAGGATGTAACACCCCAATTTTTATTTGTTATTTATTTATTTTATTAATTATTATATTATATAGTAATTAATTAAATTGTGTGATTTGGTAAATATTTGAATTATTTGAATATATGTGTTATTTGAATAATTGAGTTTATGAGTAAGAATAGCAATTATTTAGCATTAAGCCTTATATGTTATATTATAGAGTAAGTGAGATAAGCCCAATAGAGAAAACAAGGGTTAGTAAGGTGATATCTAACAAATAGGATTAGAGTTAGTATTGTAAAAACAAGAAAAGAGAAATAAAAAAAATGACAAAAGAGGAGAAAAGAGGAAAAGAGAAGGAAAAGACAAGGATTAGGATTAGCAATTTCAATTTCAATTTTAGGTTTTGATACACTTAGGTTTGAATTAGGAATCTTGAATTGATGTTTGTAAATCATATCTTTATGTTAGTAATGTATGTTATATGATAGATACATGCCATAATACATTTATTTGGTTAAAATTGAGTGTTAGAACATGATTTGGGGGCAAAGTCCGTAATAAGACAGAATTGTCTCGTAGCAGATTTTTCTGCATAATTTGAAGGGCGCTTAGCACGATTGCTTGGGAACAAATATTTATTTATGCATGAATGGTTTAGGGGTTTGTAGGCTTATGATTTATCATTGATTTACATGAATTTTAATAATTTATTCGATGTATTTTGGATTGATTTTGAATGGCTTTTGGTGAGGAACATGATACTTGAATTGTATGCATGTATGCCATGAATTGTTGATGAATGAGAATAACATGGATTGGCTTTGATTTCTATATGTTATTGTGGTGTATTGATGTAATAAATACCATGAGAATGTGTTTTATATGATTAATTTCATGATGTATGCATGTGTGCAAATTGTTGAAGATAATTCAAATATGTTGAATTATGTATGATATGTTTGTATGATTAAGATTTGGTGATGGTCTTAATTGCATATATTTGTTATTTTGCATGCATTCATGAGAGGTTGATGTCACTTGGTGATTCTTGTCCTATGATGGGGATCTGGAATGATTTGAACTATATGTTCATATTTGGTGGTTCTGGTCTTGTGAAGGGATTTGGAACGTTTGGTACCACATGTATATTGTATAGCGTTGCATCCGAGTCACATGTGTCGAAGTTGAATGTCGTGTATTGATGGGTGATATGTGATAATTGAATTACTTGAATACAATTGTTGGAATTGTGATTGGTTTTATTTTAAATATGAATTGATGAGCTATGTTGTATATGTGAACATGTATGTTGCATCATATTATGTCAAATACATAATTATGTGAAGTGTGATGAATTCATTTGTTGTACGTGCATTGCACATTACTTATTATTACACTTTCCTGTAATGATTATGAATTCTCACCCTTCTGTTGGAATGATGTTTTTATGTGACATCGCTCAGGTACCGAAGATAGCGGTGCTTCTTATAAGGATTAGTTGGTGGAGCTAGATCCTTTTTTATCAGCGTGTTCTTAGTTAGGTAGTCAACCATTGCTCTAGTCTATGTAACACGGGGATGTTTGAAATTATGTTTTGATTTTTTTTTAGAGATATTTATTATTACTCTCTTTATTTGGTAATGTTTGAGATTATATGATGATTGGCCTTAGTGCCTAGTACCTTATGATATGATTGTCAGTATGGAATTTTAATCATTAATATCTTTGTGAAGAGATAATTGTTCCGTTGTGAGATGCATTTTGTATTGGTGTATGAAATGTGAATTTAAATTCATGTTATGTCATGACCAGTATGCATGTTTTAGTTGTCGTTCCGTGATGTATTTGTGATGCCCTCTTGCGATATGCATGATTTTACTCTGATTATGTCATATGCATTTATATGGGGTTAGAGGGTGTTACAATAGTAGTATTAGAGCAATGGTCGGTCAGACTGGCCAGGTTATTAATATGTTTACTTCCCGTTGTATTCAATTTGTGTATATGACAAAACTGATATTGTTTGTTTGATGAATGTTTGTGGTTGCTTTGGAATCTTAGGATGATGGTTTACAGAAGAAATGATTATGCCATTGCCGAGGCACTGACATTGTTAGTCAGTGCGATTAGGCAACAACCGCATGTCAATGCTGGTAACCGGAATAAAGACGATGAATTTCATGCTTTGGGGAAGTTCCAGAGGAACAATCGGCCAATCTTTGAAGGAGCTCATGAACCCGACAAGGTGCAGATTTGGTTGAAAGCGATTGAGAAGATCTTTCGGGTTATGAATTGTTTTGATGTACAAAGGGTGCAGTTTGGTACTCATATACTTGAGAAGGAAGTTAAGGACTGGTGGAATAACACTGTTCAAAATTTGATGAGGATGGGATTGAGGTTACTTGGGCACTTTTTAGGGATGAATTCCTAGATAAGTATTTCCCTGAAGATGCGTGTGGCAATAAAGAGATTGAATTTCTTGAGATGAAGCATGGTAATGGTACTGTTGCGAAGTATGCTGTAAAGTTTGATGAGCTGATTAAGTTTTGTCCTCATTACAACACTGCTAATGTTGAGAAATCTAAGTGTACTAAGTTTGTGAATGGCTTGAAATATGAAATCAAGAAGGCCATGGAGTATCAGCAGATTACTATATTTTCTAAGATGGTTAACAAGAGTAGGATTTATGATGAGGATATTAGGGAAAGTGCTACCTACTATAAGTCTTTGAATTATAAGAAGGGAAAAGATCAATTTTGTGGGAAGCCTTATGTGTCTCTATTGTACCCTAAAATTTGCCCTCCCATTTTAAAGACAATTGATTCAAGACACCTCCTCATGCTCTTAGGGTTATCAATTGCTCAAGAATACTTAAAAGGTTGACCAGACAAACCCTTATCCTAAATAGTTGACCTATAACTAGGGTTTGACTTTCCTCAAAGAAAATTGAACTTCTAACACCTCAAGAGGATTTCATGGTTCCTCATATACTTCAAGGTACCCTCATGACCATTTTCAAGCCTTGCATCACAAGTTTGCTCAGTAAATTGCTCAGATGATTGAAAATCAACTATATTGGATAAAAAGTCAACTATGGTCAACATATAGTCAAACTTCAATATTTTTGGTCAACATCAAGATTTTGAGGTCACATTCATCATTTGATCAAGGATTGATCATGATTCATCAAGATTGACTCAAGATTTCTCAAAAGTCAAAAGTTGCTAAATTAGGGTTTTGTGGACTTTTCTTAAGGAGAAGTCAATTGAACTCTGACCAAGCATAACTTTCACATGCTTCATCATAAAATTCTCAACCAAAGCCTACCTTGAAGGAAATTAAATTTTCTACAACTTTGTATCTCTAAGCTAAAGTCCAAAAATGCTTCATTTGAGAGATATGAGCCAAAACATTACAGGTCATTTTGAAAGTCAACAAAAAGACATTTTTTTGTCAAGGAAATTTACATCAAGTTAAAGACTTCAAATGAAAGAATGATCAATATTAAAGTTGTAGGAGACATCTTGAGGTTTCCAAAAAGTCCAAGATCACATTCATATGACAAAAATTGTGAGAGTTATGGTTGGCACAAGTTGGACAATTTTTTAGAAATCCATGAAACATCAATTGAGCAATTTTGAATTTTTGGACTAATGGGCCTAACTTTTGAGGATCAAACATATTTATGACATGATAGAAGACCTTTAAGTCCATTGGTACATGGTCATATTTTTTATCCTATTTATTTAAATTTTTATTTAATTTTTGTAAAAGAATTAAATTAAAAATAACAAGTAGTTGGATTAATTTTGGACTATGATCATTTGGACATCTTCTAGAAGGCCCAAGACCTCATAAAAGCTTACCAAAACCATGAGAGACTTGTTTGAGACAAGGATCTTCAAAAATGGCAAGTTAGAAAACATGTTCATTGATTTTTGGTAACACCATGATCACTTGATTCTTAACTTCTTTGGTGACTTAAATCTCCTCCTCCATAAATACTCAAGCCCTCACACTACAATGACACAAATAAATTTCCTCAAGAAAAGTCTCAAAAATTACAAATTTTCAAAGAAAATGCACCATTGAATCTCAAGTTCCAGTTTGATTCAGTCCAAACCACCACCTCAAATCACTTCCAGAACATCTCCAAGGTAAGAATAGGTAACTTTTCATGCTTATTTGTACCTAAAACTTGCATACATGCCATGTCTGGTTTTCATTATTTTCTATTATTCGTCTTACAAGTTATACGCATTGTTAACTGATTCTAACAATTTAGATCACTTAGCATGATTGTTTAGAACAAGTTTTAAGCCTTACATGCAAGTTTTAACATGAGGAATACGAGATGTCATTGTTAGGGCATAAAATTTTGTTTGTTTCATGGCGCAGTGGTAGTGTTCTTGTTAGGCCTTCTGAGCTATTTAAATTAGGTATACAAGTTGAAGATGAATCCCAAAGGGGGAGTAACTCAACACAAGGTAAGGCTTGTGGTGAAAGGATTTCTTCAAAAAGAAGGAATCAACTTTGATGAAGTTTTTGCAACCGTTGCTCTAGCAGAAATAAACAGTTGGCACATATGTCAGATGAACTTGAGGTGTGCATTCCTGAATGGTCCCTTAGATGAAGAAGTCTATGTTGCACAACCCGTTGGGTTTATGAAGCATGGCAAGGAGAGAAAGGTGTATAAGTTGTATAAAGCCTTGTATAGATTGAAGCAAGCTCCAAGATCTTGGAATAAGAAGATTTATAGTTTCCTAAGGGAGAAGGAATTTATGACGTGCACATCTGAACATGGAGTATATGTAAGAAGAAGCAATAGTGAATTGCTTATACTATGTCTCTATGTCGATAATTTGTTGATAACAAGTAGCTGCAAAAGTGAGATCGAAAACTTCAAAGGTGATATCAACAAGGAATTTGAAATGTCTGATCTGGGTGACATTTCATACTTCCTTGGCATCAAATTCTACATGAGTAGTAGAGGTTTAATGATGCATCCAAGAAGATATGCAGGAGAAATTCTTAAGAGATTTAAGATGAAAGAATGCAACTCAACTTCGACACGTGTAGAACCAAGACTGCAATTGTCGAAAGATTCAGAAGAAGATAATTCGACCCATCCCAATACAAAAGACTTATTGGGTCATTAAGATACCTTTGTCACACGAGGCCTAACTTAGAATACAATGTAGGTATGGTAAGTAGATTCATGCAGAACCCAAAGGTATCACACCAAGCAGCAGAAAAGAGGATATCGAGGTATCTGAAAGGAACTCTTGACTATGGAATTTTGTTTCCTGCAGCTGATAAAGGAAAAGAATGCAAGTTAGTGGGATACACTGATTCAAGTTAGTGTAGTGATGTCAAAGATCAAAAATCGACAATAGGATACGTGTTTATGCTAGGTGGTACACCAGTTGCTTGGAGTTTAAGAAAAGAACCAGTAGTGGTATAATCATCATGCGAAGCAGAGTACATAGTTGCTTCTCTTTGTGTATGTCAAGCAACATGGATGGTCAATTTGTTCGAAGAGATTACAGGTAAAGATCATGGATCAATTACCATGAGGATCGACAACATGTCAACTATCAATCTAGCGAAGAACATGATAGCACATGGTCAAAGCAAACACATCGAAATGAGGTTCCACTATCTTCGAGAGCATGTAGCAGATGGGAAGATGAACTTGGAACATTGCAGAACTGAGAATCAGATTGCAGACATCATGACAAAGGGAGTCCAGGTCGAAGTATTCATAAGACGAAGAGTTATGATGAATATAGATAGCTTAGGCACAATGAATTAGGTGGTGTATTGAAAGTATAATTCCTTATGTCACAGCAGCTTGCTCGACAGAAACAAGGAATTGTCGAAAAGGAAGTATCGAAGTGTGGAAGCAGTTTGTTATGCACATATTTGTTTTAGATATAAAATAGATAGATTTGATTTAGGTCTAAAATAAATAGATTAGGTTTAGTTCCAAAATAGATATTTTGGGCTTTTATAGTTTTGGGCTTTAGCTTAGAGAGCAAGTTAACCTAAATTTATAAATAGAGGGGAGTAACCCCTATTTTTTATAATCAATCAAGTTGTATTTACAAAATTTGCAGTTGCAAGTGAAGAATAAGTTTTCCACTATTTGTGGGCAGAGAGAAACTCTGCAGAAAAATACATTGTCTTCTTTTCTTTCTTTCTTTCATATTTTTCATTGTCATTGTATGGTGATATCAATCTTTTTCATCAAGATTGGTAGAAATTCATTATAGTTTTTGGTAGATTTCCAACTTCTCTTCAGAACTAAATCAAGTACTAGCAGACCTCAGAGAATAAGACGCATGCCTGCAAGGTTGCAAGATTGTGTGATTACATCAGATGATGTGGTAGAGATGTTGGAAATCCACCAAAACCTATGATGGATTTTTATCAATCTTGATGAATAAGATTTTTATCACCGTACAATGACAATGGAAAATATGAAAGAAAAGGAAGAAAAGAAAAGAGAAGACAATGATTTTTTGCAGAGTTTCTCTCTGCCCACAAACTGTGAAAAACTTCTTATTCACTCGCAACTGCAAATTCCGTGAATACAACTTGATTACAAAATAGGAGTTACTCCCAATATTTATAGATTTAGGTTATGATCTGACCTGATCAGAAGGTTTGGACCGTCATGGCTTACTCCGAGCTGAAGGCTTTTTGAACGAGGAGGGGGGGTACCTGCAAGGCACTCCGATGCTAAAGTCAGTGGGAGTACGAGCAGATAATAGAGTTGAGGTTAGAATGATGAATACCTGACCCTCTGGAAACAAAGGGTATTTATAGCCCCCAGCGCTGGGCCAAGGTTCCTTCATTGGGCCGGGCGGATTTGGCCCAATGGAGGAACTGCCAGGTTCTACGTGGGTAGTGGGGACTAGCACGTGGTCCCCTTCCTGGATGTGCTGCGTGAAGTGCGGGCGGACAGAGACGCGGTCTTTCCGGAGTATCGTTGGGGTAACGGTGGACTGAGTCTGCCCTAGCCAGGTAGCTCGAGATCATGTCGAGCTGGGCTGCACGGTGCCGAGCTCGACGCCAAGACCTCGAGCTGAACAGCGAGTGTCGAGCTGGACGTCAGGACACAGAGTCGGACGGCAGGGTGTCGAGCAGGACTTCACTGCGTGGGGCTGGACATTGAGATGTCGAGGTGGACATCAGGGTGTCGGGCATGACACGACCCCCCTTGCCCAGTGTGGTCCTTAGTGAGTCCCTTTGGACTGGGCCTTAGTAATGCTTTTGGGCCTGTCGGACCCAGTCCAGAACAGGAGCCCCCCAAGTCGTGGTTCCTTTGCGAGGAGCCGTGACTTGAAACCAAGTTGTTCCGTCGCTGAGGTCTCGTGCCCGGAATGGAGGCGTGGGCCCTCGAGGGGCCTCCTCGTGTCGTGCTCGGGAACGTCCTCGGTGGCGGATGCGTGGAGGATCCGTACCGGGCGCGTCGGTCGAGCATGCGAGGCATCTTTTGGGAGCTGTGCCGCCACCCTAGGGGGGTAGGGCCATCATTGCGTTGGGAGCAGCGCGTCGAGGAGATGGAGTTCGTGGTTGAACGAGGTGACGTTTGGTATTCCACGTCATCACTATAAATAGGATCCTTGGGCCCCATAATACGTTTTCCGTTCTCCTTGCTCTCTCCGTTGCCGCTCTCAACACTTTCTCCAGTTGCGACTTCCCGTCTCAGATTCTTCATTTCTTAGCCAAATCCCAACTTTGATCTAAGTAAGTGATCTACTTCCCTCATTTTTCCGTTTTAGAATGCATGATTCCTGGAATTTGTAGATGTTTTAGGATCGTGTGCGTGGGATTAGCCCGGTAGATTCGTGTTTTGCCCGACATATTCAAGTCTAGGACTGGCAAACGCATACTTGTGGCCGACACATTCATAGTTTTAGGTGAAAAACTTCAGAGCTGCACGGGGTCTTCATGACCCGGGCGCCTAATTCATGACCGTGCCCGGTATGTTCATGGTCGTGGCCGTGGGCTTCATAGTGCGGCTCGCCATGTTCATACCTCGGGTCGACATGCTTGAAGAGTGGCCGCGTAGTTAGTTTGAGGAAGAACACTGGGTTCGGGAGAGTCGGGGAGGCATCCACTTTTGAAAACGGACTTGTGTAGTCGTGTATGGACGACATGATTATGTCGAGCATAGGACTTCATGCTCAATCTGATTGGTTTCCCGTGCTCTGCAGGTAACCATGGCGGATGAGCCGAGCTCCTCCGGTCGTCGTGATAGCGAAGAACAGAGTGCCGACGAGTCGGCCACCCTTATAGATACCGTGACCGACCCATCGCTGGAATGGGTGGGTGCCGAGCCTCGGGGGACGGCGTCGATATACAGTCGGGATGACCGACATCCATTCACCGCTATTGAAGAGGGGCAGGACCAGCCCGACTTCCAGCAGAATTTCGTGGTCATGCTTCCGTCGACCAATGCAAGAATTTGTTCAATGTACCCGGACTACAGCTTTGCGATGTACGAGATCGCGTTTAAAGACTTAGGGCTACGGCTGCCGTTCACAGATTTTCAGACCGGGGTCTTTACGCATTTGGAGCTGGCCCCGTCCCAGCTACACCCAAACTCTCTCGCCTTCATCCGGGCGTTTGAGCTGACGTGTCGCTACTTAAGGATAGGGGCGACCATCCCTCTTTTCTTTCGGGTATTTCACCTGCAGCGTCAGTCCCGAGGAGGGAAGCACAGCTGGGTGTCCCTGAAGCAGTCGAGGAGACTGTTTAGGATGTATATGGACTCTGTGAGGGGGTTCAAGGACAAGTGGTATGTGGTACGCCCTATTACCGACTCTGCTGTAGATTCCCTCTTCGAGGAGGAAGGGCCGGTCAACGATGATGACGGGGAAGCAATGTTGGCCGACGACGGGAGCCCCGTGTTAGGTCGTAGGGCTAAGTTCCCGGTGTACTGGATGTCCCGACACTACGAGCATGGAACAGGTTATTTCCATACCGCAGTCGGGGATATGTGCACGGAAGACCAGCGGGCGTACGAGGCTCTTTGCCGGTTTGTCGACAGTTTTCATCCCGCCCAATGGGTTACGCGGGAAGGGAATGATATCCTCGACAAGGACGGTTACCCGACATTCGAGTCTCGCCCGATCGACACCAAGGCGCTGGTGGAATGTTCGACATATAGGCAGGCAGCCCGCCTGTTAGGTTGTTTGCTTGAAATTCTTTATGCGTCGTTTATTTACGCGGTTTGCTCGATACTGACTTTTCCTTTACTTCGTGCAGGTACGATGGCCAGCCGACATGAAAGGCTCCTGAAATTATCAACCGGCCAGAGGCGAGGCAAAAGGGTCGTGCAGGCTCCACAGACGACGAGAATGGGACCACCACCAAGTCTGAACGCTCCTCAGCCGGTGAGGGTGGATTCGACGTCGAGCTCGGGAGCAGCGTCAGATCCAGAGGTCGAGGAGATTGACCCCCGGGCCGTTTTGACGCAGAGGAAGAGGACCCGCGTGGAAGGCGGTTCGACTGTCGGGGAAGATGCCGGCGCTGTTCAATCTTTTGCCTTCCCCCCTTGCTTCGAAGAGGCGGGCTTTTTCGAGCGGTTCCCTCCGACAGTGGTCGCTCATGAAGCTGAGGCCATCAAGAGGATGACTAAAGAGGAAAGGAAGTCGTATCTGGCCGCCAGCGTGGACGGGCTGGTTAAAATGGCCGAAATGGCTCTGGTGTTATCTGAGGATGCAGGGGATGCTGCTCGTGTTGAAGAGCTCGAGCAGGAGAAGGCGGCCTTGACTGCGAGCTCGCGGAAGTTGAAGGTCGCTCTGGAATGCTCCGAGGGGATGTTCCGAGAGCAGACCGCGATACTTGATGCCGAGAGGGAGATGCTGACCTTGGAAAAGGAGAAGTCGGGGAGGTTGACTGAGGAAGGGGAATTGCTACGGACCGACAGGGATCGCTTGGCTGCTGAAGTCGAACGCCTGGGTAAACAGGTTGGGGAACTGAATGATGTCCATCAACCTGCCGAAGATGAGCCCGAGGACCTAGTGATTTTGAAGAGTCGGGCTGAGCTTATCGCCCATATCCGGCTCCTCGAGGCGGACTGCGTCGGTGCTCTGGAAGACGGGTTCAATTCTGCAGTCGACCAGCTCTCATTGCTAAACCCTGGCCTGGTCACCGAGGGTATCGGTCATACACACCGGGTTGTAGGTGGCGCGATCATTCCTCCGCCCGACTCTCCCAGCGTCGACAATGATGATAATGTGGAAGTTTGATATTTGATAGCGGGCCTGCGTGCCCTTGATATTTGAATTTGTATTCTTTGGGCCTGCGTGCCCGTTCATTGTATGTTTTGAACACCGCCGGCCTTCTTGGTCGGTTTAATATTGCTTTGTTGCCTTCGGGCGTTTATACCTTGTTATTTATTTTGGATTTTCTGCCCTTGTATGAATTTAGCTCAAGTCCCGGGCCCGAGGAGTGCCCGTAGGTGGCTTTGATTTGGCGAGCGAATATGCTCGTCTCCATTTGTGTGCAATCTCAGCCCTATTTCGGTTGGCCGGGGTTGCTTAAGTGTTTCGCTCGAGGGGAGAGATTTTCTTTTGACCCTTGTAGATGTCCCGTTATTCTCGATAGAATGTCGGGCATTACGGAGCGAGGTTGCTCAGTCGGGCGTGGAGCCCGTAGGGACGATTCGCCCTTGGCGTGAACTGCCCATCGCGAGCTGGGTGTTCTGCCTTATGGGTACGACGACGGTGGGGCTCGGTACAGCTGTCCACGTCGGGCACTATCGATCGTCAACGTCTACCGCGCGATGCCGTGCCTTTTTGGTCGTGTGTCGGGCCTGTACCTTAGCCTTAAACGAGATTGGACGTTTTTCCTCGTTGCCCGAGCGTGGTTGCTTTTGGTCGAGGGTCCTAGGTGTTGACAGTTTCTAACTGTAGTACTGCTTCAACTTAGCAGCATTCCAGGGTCTTGGTAATGGCTCTCCGTCTAACTGCTCGAGGTAGTACGCCCCGGTACCCGTGGTGCCGTGGACGCGGTAAGGTCCTTCCCAGTTCGCGGCCAACTTCCCTTCGCGGGAGTCTTTCTGGTTTCTGCGTAGTACCAGGCTGCCTATTTCGAACTCGCGCTTGATGACCTTGTCGTTGTGGCGTAGAGCCACTCGTTGTTTTAGGGTGGCTTCGCGCAGGGCAGCCCCCGATCGGATTTCCTCGACTAGGTCGAGTTCATCCCTTAGTGCTTTGTCATTCATCTCTTCGTCGAGGGGCTCCTCCGTTCGACGGGATGGTTCCATGATTTCGACCGGGATGACGGCTTCGGTACCGTAGGTCAGTCGGAACGGTGTTTCCCCCGTCGTTGAGTGGGGTGTGGTGCGGTATGCCCACAGGACGCTGTGGAGCTCCTCGACCCATCCTCTTTTGGCTTCGCCGAGTCGACGTTTGAGCCCTCGGAGGATGACTCTGTTCGCGGCTTCGGCTTGCCCGTTGGTCTGAGGATGCTCGACCGACGTGAAGTGTTGTTTGGTCCCCAGTTTGGTGACGAAGTCTCGGAATCCGTGGTCGGTGAACTGGGTACCGTTGTCGGTCACCAGTGCCTGCGGAATTCCGAACCTGGCGAGCACGTTTCTTTTGTAGAAACGGAGGATGTTGTGTGAGGTGATTTTTGCGAGTGCCTCGGCCTCGATCCATTTCGTGAAGTAATCCACGGCGACGATTAGAAACTTGTTCTGATAGGTCCCTTGCACGAAGGGCCCGAGGATGTCCATGCCCCACCAAGCGAACGGCCATGGGGACGACAATGTGTTTAGCTCGTGCGGGGGGGCGAGGTGCATATCCCCGTGCTTCTGGCACTTGTCGCATTTTTTCACGTGTTCCTTGGCGTCCTGTTGCATCGTCGGCCAGTAGTATCCTGCTCGAAGGGCTTTTCTTGCCAGGGATTTACCGCCCATGTGCTGGGCGTTGATGCCTTCGTGTATCTCCCGCAGTACATCGGGGATGGAGGACTCGTCAATGCACTTCAGGAGGGGAATGGAGAATCCCCTTCGGTACAGTTTCTGCTCGAGAACAACGTAGGAACATGCTCGTCGCTTTATTATGGCAGCGTCGACCTGGTTCGTCGGAAGTTCTCCCTTTGTTAGGAAATTATAGACCGGGGTCATCCAAGACGTGGCGTCCCCGATGGCGTGGACCTCGACCGTAGTCGAGGGTGGTTCGATGCTCGGTCGTGCCAGAGATTCCTGGATGACGGATTTATTCCCACCTTTCTTTCGTGTGCTCGCGAGTTTGGACAATATGTCCGCCCTCGTGTTTTGCTCGCGGGGAACATGAGAGATTTCTGCTCGTACGAACTTTGCCATGTGTTTTTTGACTAAGTTCAAGTACTCAATGAGGTTGTCATTCTTGGCCTGGTAGCTTCCTTGTACTTGGGAAGCGACGAGCTGGGAGTCGGTGTAAATTTGAACTTCGCGGGCTCCTAGGTCCTCGGTTAATCTCAGTCCCGCGAGCAGGGCTTCGTATTCTGCCTGGTTATTTGATGTCGGGAAGGAGAGAACCAAGGAGTGCTCGATTACCACCCCTTCTTCGTTTTCCAGGAGGATCCCTGCGCCGCTTCCGGACGAGCTGGAGGCTCCGTCGACGAAGATGGTCCACTTGTGTTCCTTTCCCGGGGGAATGTCGTTAGAGGTCATCTCGGCGACGAAGTCGGCCAAGGCTTGTGCTTTCAGGGCTTTCCTGCTCTCGTATTGAATGTCGAATTCAGAGAGTTCCAGGGACCACTTAAGCATTCTGCCCGCCATATCTGGCCGACCCAGGAGTTGTCTCACCGGTTGATCGGTTCGCACGATGATGGTGTGTGCTAGAAAGTAGTGTCTGAGCCTCCTCGCAGCGTTGACGAGGGCCAGAGCAACCTTTTCTATCTGTTGATACCGGCTCTCGGGGCCTTGTAAGGCTTTGCTCGTGAAGTAGACAGGTTTCTGCCCGTCAGGAGTCTCGCGGACAAGAGCTGCACTGATGGCTTCGTTTGAAACTGCCAAGTACAAGTATAGTGGCTCGCCGTCATCTGGTCGAGACAACACGGGCGGTTGAGACAGGCTCTGCTTCAGATGGCGAAGTGCGTGTTCATATTCCTCGGTCCACTCGAAGGCTGCTTCCTTTCGAAGGAGTTTGAAAAAGGGTAGGGCGTGCTGAGCGGACTTCGCGACGAAGCGTGATAGTGACGTCAACATGCCGTTCATGATCTGTATCGACTTCTTCGACGTTGGAGTCGGGAGGTCGGAGAATGCTTGACACTTGTCGGGGTTGGCTTCAATCCCTCGTTCTGTTAGATAGAATCCGAGGAATTTTCCTGCCTTGACCCCGAACGTGCATTTTTCGGGGTTGAACCTCATTTTGCATTGTCTTGCTTGGGCGAAGACAGTCTTGAGATGAGCTGCGTGATCGGTGTCTGCTCGAGATTTGACGATCATGTCGTCCATGTATACCTCGAGCATGTCGCCGATCTGTTTGTTAAACACTTTGTTCATCATGCGTTGGTACGTCGCGCCGGCGTTCTTTAGTCCGAAGGGCATTACGTTGTAGTAATAGTTGCCCGAGCTGGTCATGAACGCCGTGCAGCGTTTGTCGCCCAGGGCCATTGGGATTTGATTGTATCCCGAGTAGGCGTCCATGAACGACAAAGTCTTGTAGCCGGCCGAGTTGTCGACCAGCATGTCGATGTTAGGTAGAGGAAAAGCGTCCTTCGGGCAAGCCCGGTTGAGATCGGTATAGTCAACACACATTCTCCATTTTCCATTATTCTTTTTGACAAGTACAACATTTGACAGCCAGGTGGAATACCGGGCTTCAGAAATAAAATTTGCCTCTAAGAGGTCTTTTACAGCTTTTTCAGCAGCCTCCGTTTTTTCTGGAGACTGCCTACGCCTACGTTGTACTACGGCCTTGGCGGCTGGATCAATGGCGAGGTGATGACAGGCGACCTCAGGGTCGAGTCCGGGCATCTCTGCAGCGCTCCAGGCGAAGAGATCAGCATTCTCGCGCAGACAGGCCTTGATTTGCTTCCTGGCCAAGTCGGGGAGGTCCTTGCCAATCTTCACTCCCTTGGTCGGGTCTGCTCCGAGGGGAACGAGTTCGAAATCGCCGTCCGGAATAGGTCGGAGGGGGATTTGCTCGCTGCTGGTCGGCTCGTCTTGGTCGAAGCGGGCGTCGAGGGCTATGGAGTCGACCTTTGGTGGAGCCTTCTGAACTTCTACCTCTGGAGATGCTCTGTCGGGCTCTTGCTTTGTCTTCTTGATGGGCCTTGTGCTGGGACCCACGTCGACAGTATCCCGTCCCCTTGAAGCGGCGTTGAAGCACCTGCGGGCAGCAGCGAGGTCGCCCTGGATGGTGGCTACCCTTGCCCGTTTGGTGTAGAACTTCATTTTTAGATGGACAGTTGAGGGAACCGCTGTCAGCTCCGCCAATGTCGGCCTCCCCAAGATGCAATTGTATAGGGATGGGCAGTCAATGACGAGGAAGCGGACCTTCACCTGTCTTGTAGCAGTTCCTTCCCCGAACGTCACGAGGAGCTCGACATATCCCCAAGGTTTGGAAGTCGAGCCGTTGAAGCCTTAGAGGTCCGAACCTATATACGGAGACAGATGTGAGTCGTCCAGTTGTAAGGTCCGGAACAACTGGGTGTACATCACGTCGACGGAACTCCCTTCGTCGACCAGGATGCGATGTACGTCAAAATTGGCCATCTTTGCCCTTATCAGCAAGGGGATGACTGCGTTCGGTGCTCCGCCGGGGAGCTCTTCCAAATAGAAGGTGATAGGCTCTGATCTGCCCCTCACCATTTCGAAAGTCACAGTTTGTGGAGGAGCTTTGTCGACCAGTTCGTCCAACTTCCTCTTGGCCGAGTTGATGGTGAGGTCGTTGAACCCGCCCCCGTTGATGACCATGGCGGAGGGGAAGTATTCCCACCTGCTGTGTGTAGTCAGGGGCTCCTGCAGGAGCTCGGGAAGTTCGAAATCCTCGGGCCTGGTTACCGAGAAGGCGGTCTGGATTGGCACCGACTCGTCAGATGGTCGGGCATCTTCTTCGGGCTCCTTTGCTTCGCGGGCTTCACGACGGGGAGCGTCGTTTCGCCTGTACTGTGCAAGTCTCCCTCCTTTGATGAGGGTTTCAATGGCATCCTTCAGGTGGACGCAGTCCTCTGTCAAGTGACCATGACTCCTATGGTACTGACAGTACTTGTTTTTGTCTACTCCTGGCTTGGCAGGAGCTGGTCGGGGACGCTTGACGCCACCGTCTTTAAAATCTGTGCTAGCACACTCCGCCAGAATACGCTCGCGGGAAGCAGTGAGCGGAGTGTACTCAGTAAACCTGCCCGAGGGGCCCCTTTGTTCCCGGACCTCCCGGGGTCTGTCTTCCTTCCTCTTCTCTCCGGTGCGTCGGGGAGGAGGGTCTTGTCTCGAGCTGCTGCCATGATTGCAAGCCCTGGAGTCTCGTGCCCTGTTGGCAGCTTCTCTCTCCTCGTAGTCCATATATGCTCGGGCTTTGTCGAGGAGAGCATCAAAAGTTGCAGGTGGCTCGATGCCCACAGCTTTCCTGAATTCTGTGCCGGGGAGGAGGCCCCTCTCCAGCAAGTACCTTTTCATATGGTCCGCGCAGGGGACCTGTATTGCTTCCCGGTTGAAGCGGTTGATGAATTCCCTCAAGGTCTCATCATGTCTTTGGATGATGGCCTCGAGGGCTGCCTCGGTCTTTGGGTGGCGACGAGAAGCTGTGAAGGAACTGATGAACTGGTTCTTCAAGTTCTGCCACGAGGTGATGGAGCCCGGGGCAAGTCCTTTGTACCAGTCCATGGCCGCCTTCCTGAGAGTTGTTGGGAAGAGACGGCACTTGATGGGCCCCCCGACATTGTGATAGTGGAGCATGGCTTCGAACCCGTCAATGTGGTCGACTGGGTCCGCCACTCCATCATACTCCTTTAGGTGTGGGGGCTTCTCCATGCCCGGGGGAATAGGTGCGTCCATGATGGCCTGCGACAGGGGACCGCGGGGGTCGTCCTCGTCGCTCCTTTCTGGAGAAAGAGAAGGGGTCCTGTAGTGATGTCTGGCACGCTGGTCGTGCTGAGATTCCCTCGAGCGTGATGCTCGGTGGTTGAAGGTCACACGCCCGTCTCTGTTGTGCCTCCTGTCGTGCCTTGATGGGTCGCGACTGGGCTCTTCGGCAGGGATGACAGGCTGTCTTTCATACTGGGGCCGCCTCTGCCTTGGTGGGGGAGAGGGGCTCCTAGAGTTCTCCCTGTAATGTCTCCGCGGGGGAGTAGGGTGTCGAACTTCTTCGACCCGAGGAGGTGGAGATGGTGGCCTCTGATGCCTCCTCGGGGGTCGTCGGTCATTTTCAAGTGCCCTAAGTCTTTCTCCTTGGGCAAATAGGAGATAATTTGTTTGGTTGATGGCCGCGAACAGTGCCTGAGTCGTGGCATCTGCCCCGGGAGGAACTGGAACTTCATGGAACCGGGCAGCTCTGCGGTAGGCGAGGGCTTCCGGGTCGTCTTCGAGTCTTGGAGGAGTTGTCGAGGAGGACGCAGTGTTCCCGTCCCTGCGGGTGGAAGGTCCAGGGGCGGTTGTCACGGGGACAGCATTGTGGCCGGCATCGCTGGGATTGTCCAGGTGCCCATTCTTGTCCGCGGGACCGTTGTTGGTGTCGAGGACGCGGGTGTGTTATTCTTCACGAGTTGGATCAGCCATGACAGTGAATGGATTAAGCTTTGGTCTTTGAAACTGTTCGTTAGACGGGGAAGCTGTTTCCCACAGACGGCGCCACTGATCTGACCTGATCAGAAGGTTTGGACCGTCACGGCTTACTCCGAGCTGAAGGCTTTTTGAACGAGGAGGGGGGGGTACCTGCAAGGCACTCCGATGCTAAAGTCAGTGGGAGTACGAGCAGATAATAGAGTTGAGGTTAGAATGATGAATACCTGACCCTCTGGAAACAGAGGGTATTTATAGCCCCCAGCGCTGGGCCAAGGTTCCTTCATTGGGCCGGGCGGATTTGGCCCAATGGAGGAACTGCCAGGTTCTACGTGGGTAGTGGGGACCAGCACGTGGTCCCCTTCCTGGATGTGCTGCGTGAAGTGCGGGCGGACAGAGACGCGGTCTTTCCGGAGTATCGTTGGGGTAACGGTGGACTGAGTCTGCCCTAGCCAGGTAGCTCGAGATCATGTCGAGCTGGGCTGCACGGTGCCGAGCTCGACGCCAAGACCTCGAGCTGAACAGCGAGTGTCGAGCTGGACGTCAGGACACAGAGTCGGACGGCAGGGTGTCGAGCAGGACTTCATTGCGTGGGGCTGGACATTGAGATGTCGAGGTGGACATCAGGGTGTCGGGCATGACACGACCCCCCTTGCCCAGTGTGGTCCTTAGTGAGTCCCTTTGGACTGGGCCTTAGTAATGCTTTTGGGCCTGTCGGGCCCAGTCCAGAACAGGTTAGATTGCTCTTTAAGCCAAAAGCCAAAAACTATAAAAGTCCAAAATACCTATTTTAGAACTAAATCAAATCTATCTCTTTTAGACCTATATGATATCATATCTATTTTAGATTTGATTTAGTTCCAAAATAGGTGTTTTGGGCTTTTATAGTTTTGAGATTTGTCTTAGAGAGCGAGCTAATCTAAATCTATAAATAGATGGAATAACCCCTATTTTTGTAATCAATCAAGTTGTATTCACAGAATTTGCAGTTGCAAGTGAATAAGAAGTTTTTCCATAGTTTATGGGTAGAGAAAAATCTGCAGAAAATCATTGTCTTCTCTTTCTTTCTTTCATATTTTTTCATCGTCATTGTTCATCAAGATTGAGAAAATTTTATCATAGATTTTGGTGGATTTTCAACACATGGCTCATCTTCCTTTTTGAAATATATTTTCTCCTATAAATAGAGAGTTTATCCTTATTTCAAATCACACCAGAATTTAAATTTCTAATATCTTTTTCTTATTTTCTACTATTCTACTCTCCTTTTGTATTATTCCACTAAAGTTGTCTTAGTGTCGTGCGAGTAAAAAAATAATTGTGAGAGTTTTGGTTGTACTAAAATTTGTGCTTATGTCTTCTTCATCAAGAGTGTGATTCTCTTGTTTGATTTATATTATGGTTCTTGAGATTATCGTGGTAAAATATTTGTTTCATTTTTGAGATTAACCTAGTTAAATCTCTGTTTGGTTCTTGAGATTAGTCAATAAAATCTTTGTTTTGTTCGTAAGCTCAGCTGTCAAATGCCCAGTTTGGTTTGGGGGATCAATTGTGTAAAATCTTTCACATGTTGTAATAAGGTTCATAGGAATGAAACTCAAGATATTATTTTAGTGGAACTATCAATAAGAAATTATTGGGCAGGGGAGTAAGCCAAGTGGTAGGTCTATTCTCAGCATCGACATTTTTGAACATAATAAATTACAATTCATCATGGTTACTAAAGATATTCGTTGTGGAAAGTACATGTAGTTTATTATATAATATGTAGATTGTTTATTTTTACATACACCTCATTAAATAAATACAACCATTCAAATTGATGAAGAAGTATGTAATCTGAAAATTAAACTATTTTTGAAAACCAACTAAAATCAACCATTGTTTTCTGAATTGCATGTCTCTCATCATTCATTTTCTCCTCTTTAACACATAAAATATGGTTCAATGGTATGATTCCTTCAATACATTTATATCTTCTATTATAGTTTAATTTTAATAACATCAATTTATTGACTAATTTTACCTCATCATCGTCGCTTATCATCGTGTTTGTTATGATGACTTATCATCATAACAATTGTGATCATAACAATCACGATGATAAGTGACAACGATGAGGTAGAATTAGCCAATAAATTGATGTTATTAAAATTAAACTACAATAGAAGATATAGATGTATTGAAGGAATCATGATATTGAACCATATTCTATATGTTAAAGAGCACGAAATGAACGATGAGACACATACAATTAGGAAAACATCGATTAGCATAGATTAGTTTTCAAATACATGATGATGATGGTGGTAGCAAGCGTATAGTATGTTCTTCATCATACTATATATTTTCTACCACCATCATCACCATGTATCATCCCCTTAACCATCCAACACCATAATTTACAAGGAAACATAATAAATTTAAACCATGAGCATCATCACAAAATAACCACACATTGCAATGGATCTATAAAAGCAGCCTACTGACTCATTGCAATGGATCTACCATTTTCCTACTGTTACGTTGCTGAAGTTGAAATCAAACCCAAAATCATAATCCTAACTTCTAATGGTAAACATAGAGATAGAGATAGATAGATAGATAGATAGATAGATAGATAGATAGATAGATAGAGAGAGAGAGAGAGAGAGAGAGAGAGAGAGAGAGAGAGAGAGAGAGAGAGAGAGAGAGAGAGAGAGAGGAGAGAGAGAGAGAGAGAGAGAGAGAGAGAGAGAGAGAGAGAGAGGAGAGAGAGAGAGAGAGAGAGAGAGAGAGAGAGAGAGAGAGAGAGAGGAGAGAGAGAGAGAGAGATAGAGAGAGGGAGAGAGAGAGAGAGCAGTAGAACATACCACCTTCGTCGCCATCGAAGTTTGTGTAGGATATTGCTCATTGTTACAATTATGATTGATCTGCTGGTTTAGTTTGCGTGAGGGGGGGGGGGGGGGGGGGGGGGGTTATGCTACGATTTTTCTGTTTAGGTATAGTGGTCACCAAAGAAACCTAATGATATATTATGGTTTTATTTAGAGAGTAAACGACTGTTATGAATTGGGCAACATTTATATATTAAAAAATTTCATTTTTCATCACGGTTGACAAGACCAATCGTGATGGTAAATCATTTGTATAATGAAATTTTATAAAGACAAAATATATCACAACGATTTTTCTGTTTAGGGATAGTGGTCATCGAAGAAACCTGATGATATATTAGGGTTCTCTTTAGAGAGTAAACGACTATTATGAATTGAGCAACATTTATATATTAAAAAATTTCATTTTTCATCACGGTTGACAAGACCAATTGTGATGATAAATCATTTGTATAATGAAATTTTATAAAGACAAAATATATCACAACGATTGTACAAAATAACTGTAGTGATATCCCTTTTCTTTTTTAGTTTAAAATAAATAAAAAATAAAAGGCGCGCTTTAACGTTAAAGGAATAAAAAATTTGAGGACGCTGAGGTTCGAACCCACGAAAGCTTAATTGTATCACCACAGTCTGGTCACCAACCGTTATTATATCCTAATAATTTTTAATTAAAAAATGTTAGCACCTGAATTTGGAGATGTCACCACAGTATTTAGACGAATCGTGGTGACTTTGACGTTGTTGTATGTATGTTTTGTAGTAGTGTATGCCTAGACATTATCATCCAATAGGTGGAGACTTGGATCTAGTTACAACTATCATCTTTCATATGTCAATTTGTACCGTGAAAACTTATTTTAGATAGCTATTCCAAAATAAATATTAAGAACAAATAATCATTAATATTAAAGCTTAAGTAGAATTACATAAAATACCATGATCGAATGAAACATGGATATAAAATGACTACATATACCCCCAATAAATAGATTTTTAGCTACGCTTACTTATCATAGTTGTACAAATAATCCCGAGAAGACAAATTCGGAGAGCCATCTGCAAGTGTAACTATGGGCAACACTTTCGTCTTTAATCTCTATCTCTTATTCTCCTATTGAGACCAAAGTGAATCTATTCCCTTTTTATACTCACTTGAGTCCACTGAAACTCTAAGAGAAGTTGGACCTTCTACTTATATGCTAGAAAAAGGTAGGCTTGCTAAGCGCACTACCCATCCTCGCCTAACACATCTACTTTCTTCTAGGCTAAGAAATGCTAGTTCACCCTACAACTCGCCATAGCTGCCCTTGTTTGTTAGGTGCATCGGCCATCTTCGCTTAGTGCACAAATCTTTCCTTCATCATAAATTTACTTAGTCAAGAAGTCTTCTATCGTCTAGTGCACCCATGGACTTTGCCTATCCAGCCTTGCTTGTAGAAAGTTAATCTTGGCAAGGTCTTTGTATGTTGCTTGGTGGTTTTTAAGTACTTTTCACATGTTTCATATGAATATGCGAGTAGAAAGTCCAAACAGGTATTTTATCACTTTTCATATATAAATTGGAGGATTTTTATATTGATTGCTTGTAAAATAAGTCCATAAGTACCTGCATATTTTTACACAATTTTGGCACTTATCTACTCTCCTCAATTTATCTTTTTGTTTTTCCTCAAAGAAAATCCATTCGAATGGTTCAGAAGTTTTGAAGTGCATGTTTCATGAAAAGGTTGAATGGCTAGGTTAAGAGTTTTCAAAAGCATTTGAATGACATGATATTCTTTCTAATGCAAGTTCATGATCAACATCATAAATATCCACAAACCATAGCATGAAGATAAACTATTTGACTAAAGTGAGATTTCAAAATACGTCTAGATCAAGAGTTAACTTTTTTCATAATCATGATCTTACTAGGTATCTATCAATGGCTAGTGTTTCCCTCATAATTGGATGATGCATGAACTATAGAAATATTTTGTATATCATCTATAAACGATATCACAAGATATATTATTAGTCGTCGATCACTAAGATCTTTCTTTTGGTTGTAACATGATTGGTCTTACAAAAATAGTGATTTTTCTTTGGATTCAAAAGCCTAAAGATAAGAGAGAAATTTATTTGGTAAATCATTATTTTTCAACAAAAAATCTCTTTTTTTTTTTTTAATTTTAATTCCACTGTTTTACAACCATTGTGCTTTTGGTGATTTATCTTTGGCATGCTTTGACTTTTGATTTTTCATTTTGTTTTGTTGAAAGCAATTTTCTTTTCACCATTACTTATTTGATTTCTTTTTCTCACATTTCCTTTTCTCCCCCCAACTTTTTTTTAAATACCCTTATTTTTTTAAGTGCTCTCCTATTCTTAAGACAATGTAGTGAACATTGTTTTTCTTTTAAAAAATTGGCAAGAGTTGTAATGTTTAAAGAACATACAATTTAGAGATTCAATCACTACATGCTGGTTCCTCTGACAGTCACCACCATCAACCTTAGACAGAACCGAACCGTCTTGTTACACAGTGAAGACATTACTCATAAGCCACCATGAATATTAAGTGAGTCATGTTTTGAACTGACAATTGGTAGGCGAAGATTGCGTCTTCCAAATCTTCCACATTCCATTTTTTCCTTATTCCCAACAAGTCAAGCTTAAAGCTCATTCCCTGTGACGGCTTCTACGTCCACACATCAAAACAACCTGCAGTAGGAACTTTCTTGCAGTTATTTTATCATATTATATGCAATCAATGAAGGTAAGCGCTATGCATTCATTGCCTTGCATAGCTTACACAACGGCGGGTCATAAATGGAAGTACTTCAGCAAAATGGCTTGGTAGAAACTTTGAGCTCTTCAATTTTTCAAGACACTCAATTATTAATAGTAAAAGAAGGAATATTTTCTTGGAGATCTGGAATGTTTGTCAAACACGGTGGTTTGACTCCACGGTAGTAATAGAAGGCCATGATTTTTGACCACTCCTCTGCATTGCGAATTGCTGAGAATCCACAAAATGGAAATTAGTGAGTCAGATGGAGAGAAACAAATAAATGAAAATTTTGAATTTCTTTTAGTGATGGTTTTTTTGGTAACATAGATGAACACCTTTATCACGGAACAAAATCTTCCCTGCTTTAGTAAAGATAACTTCTGGGAAAGTCGATACTTTAAGTGCAGCAACTAGTTCAGTCTCAACAACAGCATCAAGCGCCACACACTTTCGTAAGATACATAATAAGATGTCAGACAAAGAAAATGGTCGATGTGATAAAGCAGAAGAAACTAAAGGAAAGATCGCACAACTTTACTGATTACTTACTCTTGGTGAGGGTAATCTGCAGTTCCATATGATATGCACCGCCTTTACTAGTTCATCTCGAATTTTTTCATTGTCCTTTGGCCTAAAAATAAATGTGAAAGAGTTAGTCAGGAGGATTGTTTTAGACTTGCTTGATTGTAAACATGATATAGAGCACTCCAACTTCAAAAGCATAACAGCGATGTCAACAGTACTATTAGCCGAATGCCGAGGCTATCTGCACATCAGGTTGAAAGTTAAGTGCGGTCTCTCATGTTAGTTAAGAGTGGTCTCTCATGTTCTTAGTATCTGAACCATAATGTAAATACATAACCATCTCTTTTCTCAAACCACGTCTTTTATTCTCTCTAAAACAATCCAAAACAAAATCCAAAAAAAAATTCTCACTTCCAGTTCCAGAGTAGTCTAGATCGAGTGCTGGATATCTTTTAAGATCATAAGATCTTATGTGTTAAGGATGCCTAAGAGTGCTACGTGTTGGGGGCTTTTTTTGTGCCTGTATTATAATTTTCGTGTTTTTGTGTATGTGTGTGCATATATATGTCCGAAATTACCATTTTTCTCATCGGTAGGATCTTATGTGCCGTGCTAACAGTCCGAGTTTTACGACCTTTCACAAGCCGACCTATCCTACTTAAGATCTCGTGCTTGACTACATAAAGTATTCAGCAGGAAAACCAAATCAGCTACTTACTCAAGCAACTATAGGGCTAAGGTACAGAATACAGAAGGGTATAACAAGCTAGCAGAGACTAAATCCAGAAGTAGAACAAACCTTCTATACCGATTGTGCACAAGAATAATCAAGGGACTAATATCTTTAAACACAGTTTCCTCCCATTCCGCAGCCTTTATGTCTTTGATAGGACGAATGTAATTGTCATCCTGCCACTCTATTTCCTTATCATCATCAACATCATCATCATTATCTTCCTTCTTTTTATTTTGGATAGTAATCTTATCAAAAAACTGCCCGAGACTGAACCCCCAACCATCAGCATCTTGAGGCCAATTAGGATCCTCCTCTTCCACAACAAGCTGGTAATCATTAATCAGCTTTTGCATTTTCTTCTTCTTTTCATCGGTATCTACAACCTCTTGAATATCAGGTTTCTTATCCATAACCTGTCTAATTTTCCTCCTCCATTCCTGTCTCTCTTCGAGATTCATAGTATAAGGGTCATTTTGTTTCCGCGCATCATCTTCATCATCACTGTCACTATCACTATCACTATCACTATATGGTTCTCGCCCTCTTCTTTTCGGATTGGTACCGTCCGATTTGAGTGCTTGAACTGTTGTAATTCTGGAATAACCAACCTGTTTCAGGGAAATAGAGAAATTCAACGGCATATATATAAGTATGAAAATGAAAATAAAAAAGTAAACGTTAGATTGAAACGGTGAAATTGATGTACTTGCCTGGAAAGAGGGTTTTGAGAAAAGGGTGAAATTGAAGATTTTATTGATGGGTTTGTCCTTGTAGAGAGAAAATGTAATGGGCAAGTTGAAGTTTGTATCTTTCATTGGTGAAATGAAAGATGATAAGGGTAAAGTGAGGGCCATTTCTTCAAGCACAGAAATGAAAGTGTCAATTGTTAAACTAATTTTTTTGATGATAATAACAATAATAACGATTTGAAATCTATGTTGCATGTGAATTCATTGAAAGTGTGGAAGTAAATAATCATAGGAACTATGTTAACACTTTCATTACCTTTATGTTCTTGAACAAGTGTGCCGCCCGTTTTTTTCCTCTCTTTGGATAGTACACCAAGGGTTTTTTCAAGGATTATGATATGTGAATACCAAATAATTTAACACAACACTGAACTCTTCTATCTCTATTTTTAAGTATTATTTTATTGGAAAAAGCCAGAGCCTCAAGAATACAAATTAATGAACTAATTGTAAAAATAGGTTACGCGTGAAGTCAATGTTTTAAAACTTTAAATATAATTTTATTATATTTAATTATATTTAAATTTTTTTAATTATAATATCCTTAAAATGATATATGTTAGCATGACTCTATTTTATTATACATAATTTTGTGAATTCCAAAACTATAATAATATAGTAATTATACATAAAATAATGTAAAGGACGCCGTATGGTGTCGAATTTGGAAAAAGACTTACATGATTTTAGAGCGGGGAAAGGTACATATATTTCTCTTGATAATGTCCATTAGATCAATTTATGGATCTATGTTATATCATATATTTAATATATTATTTCTTAGTTAAAATTTTTTATAAAGTATTAGTAGATGAACATTTCACACTTTGAAAGAAAAACAGAGTAAGGTTGTCTTCATTCAGGTGTTGCCCTCTTTATCAGAGTTGATATATGTGTCGTTGTCACGCCGTCATTAGATAATCATCGTTATTGATCTTCCATCAACTTTAAATCTTTAGTTTGTAGTGTTATTTTTCCTCTATATGCATAAAATGTCTTCTTTTACAAAATAATAAAATTTATGTCTTTGATTTCATCTATGAGTTTATGGGAGAAATTACATTATGGGTTTGAGAAGTTTTCTTGACAATAAGCATTTTGGTGTTGTTATTTGATTGAAATTTTTAGGTTATAACTTTTGGAACAAAATGTTGGTATCCTCTGTTATGTATAAAGTTTATAAATTATATAGTTTGGTTAATAAATGATAAGGAAATAAAAGTGATTTTGTGGTTAATACACTTTAAGTCCATATTTGTTATCAAGTGTTTTCACATGTGTATGTGTAAATTGTGTTTGAATACAATACTTGTTGATCTTTTTAGTATGTTTTGTAGTAATGTGTTAATAGCAAAAAATTATTTCATTCATTTTATTCTTTTACTTATCAGATTCTTTTATTTCATTTGCATAGTTTGATCAAAGATGACATCTTCAAATATTGATTGGAAGTCAATAGTTGGAATGGAAATCAACAACATAGAACAACCTTATCAATTTTGGCTTGCTTATAGTGCACATGTTGGCTTCAGAGTTAGAAAACGTTATGCAAACAAAAAAAAAGATGGCATTATATCATCATATAGGTTTGTTTGTTCTAAGGAAGGATTAAAAAAGATAAACAAAACAAATGTCCTTGTTAGCATTCAGAAAGCTGAGACTAGAACAGATTGCAAAGCAAGAATTTCACTTGGATGTCATAATGAAAATTTTGTCATTAATGAGTTCTTAGAGGACCATAACCATCCTCTACAACCTCCAGAGACAACACACGTGTTTGCATCACATAGAAGGATAACTGAAGTACAAGCTTATGAGATTGATATGGCCGATGATTCGAGATTAAGGCAAAAGTCAACTTTTCAACTTATAAGTACACATGCAGGGCATATAGATAATGTAGGATTTACACTAGTGGATGTAAAAAATTACATTAATGCAAAAAGTCAAAGAAGTATGGTGTACGGTGAGGCTGATTGTCTTTCACAATATTTTCAACGCAAATTATTGGAGAATTCGTCTTTCTTTCATGCATATCAGATGGATATAGAAGAACAAATCACAAATATGTTTTGGTGTGATGCAAATATGATTTTAGATTACAGTTATTTTGGTGATGTTAGGTCATTTGACACTATATATTGTATCAACCATGCAAATAGACCACTTGCTTTGTTTTCTAGTTTCAACCACTATAGGGGTTCAATCGTTTTTAGTGCAATGTTATTGTATGATGAAACAATTGAATTATTTAAGTGGTTGTTTGATACATTTTTACAAACACACAACAACAAAAAACCCAAGAGTGTCTTCACTGACCAAGATCAGGCAATGGCCAGGGCACTTGATGGAGTGATGCCTGAGACTCGCCATGATTTATGCACTTGGCACTTGTAATAAAATGGGATTAAACACCTTGGAAACTTGATGAAAGGAGAGAGTTATTTTTTAAGAGATTTCAAAAGGTGTATGTATGATTATGACATTGAAAAGGATTTTGAAACAGCTTGGGTTGATTTGATCAATGAGTATAATGTTCATGATAATAATTGGATTAAATCAGTCTATGCTATTAAGAAATGGGCTTCATGTTATATGAAGGAAGCATTCACACTTGGTATGCGAAGCACCCAAGTCAGTGAATGTTTGAATGCTCACTTCAAATCTTGTATGAAATCGAATGTGGATATCATACAATTTTCCAAGCATTTTGAAAAAGTTGTTGAGGAGAAGAGAGGAAATGAGTTGAGTTGTGAGTATGAGTATGAGTCCTCACATAAGCTTCCAAGGTTAATGTGTGAATCATCCCCAATACTAATACAAATGGGAAAAGTACACACACACACACTTTATTTTAGCTATTTCAAAATGAATTCAAGTTATTTTTAGCTTTATCAATATTAGAGAGAAATAAGTCTCACTCCTTGTGTGAATATGTCATTATTAAGGACAAACTTGAAAAATCTTAGAGAGTTTCATTTGACTGTACCTCAACCTCTATTACTTGTAGTTGTAAAAAGTTTGAGATATTTGGCATATTTTGTTCACATGCATTGAAAGTGCTTGAATCGAATAATGTTAAAGTCATTCTTGAAAAGTATATTTTAAGAAGGTGGACAAGAGAAGCCCGTTGTGGCATTGTGCATGACTTTAGGGGAAATGAGGCTGAAGGAGATCCAAGGTTGTCTAGAACATGACAATTTAGATAAGTTGTCTCGAAATTTATAAAGGTGGCGGCTGATGCATCACCTTCTGAAGAGGACCTCAAGATTGTTGATGATAGTGTAAATGACATGAAAAGAAAATAACGAAACGTTGTTCACAAGTCAAAGACAATGTCTTTCATAACAATGATGATCCGATATTTCCAAGTTATGATGCTATGCAACACAATGGATTCAAGAAACGAGCCAACTTAAACAAGAAATCAAACAAGCGATGTAAGGGTTAGGTTGAGAAATAACCTAAGAAGAAAAAAAGAGTATTGCCTAAAGGGAAACAATGCATTCAAGTGCCTCATATATATATATATATATATATATATATATATATATATATATATATATATATATATATATATATATATATATATATATATATATATATATATATATATATATATATATATATATATATATATATATATATATATATATATATATATATATATATATATATATATATATATATATATATATATATATATATATATATATATATATATATATATATATATATATATCACTTAATTTTACTTGTATATATTGTCTATTGTTTTAATTTTACTTGATTAAAAGTTTACATAATCATTTTAGGATAAAGAACTACCAAGTCGTATGGTTGATGAAGTATCATGTTCAGAACCTCTAACATATGAGTTCCGACAAACACAAGAGGATCATTTTAGTTTCACATCGTTCTTGACGGTGATTTCATTTTCTTTTGATGTTAATTTGTAATTTAGTATTGTCACTTACCATGATGATAATTAGTTTTTTTTATTATATAGACATCACTTAATAAGACGGACATTAGCACGTTATGTTGATTGGAACGGATGCATTATTAATATTTTTTGAAGTAGCTTTTTTTTGTGTACATCTCTTAATGACTTGGTGTATTTTTATAAGAGTTAGTGTTTTGTACATCACTAATGTCATGTAGGTCTACCTTTGATTTAACAGTGTCTTCTACTATTTTTGTGCGCATTAGTTAATGCATATTGATGTTGCTTTTTGCCCATTACTTAATGTAAAATTTAATGATAAAGTGATATATGTTATATGTTGTTACTATATGTTAGGTTAAAGTGATATATAATGATAAAGTGTTATATGTTATATAGTGATATATTGTTTCCGCTATGTGTTGTCACTGCTATATGTTGTTATATTGTTAGAGTGTTAAATGTTGTTAATGTTATGTGCACCAGACCAAACCCAAAATATAATTTGTATAAAATACAATTACATTACATTGCACAAAGCTAACAACATATTGTTATTTTAACACCAGGCCAAAGACTTTCCAAATATAAAAGTTAGAACAGTTTTACATCAAAAAATGCTAACAACATACAATTGTATTATATTGCACAAATCTAACAGCATACTGTTATTTTACATTGCACAGAAAATTGTATTACATTGTCAAAAATGTATTATACATAAAATTTTATTATATTGAGAAAATTGTATTACAAATCTAACAAATAATAATAACCTGTAACAATACTGGTTTACATATTCACCTTTACAATAAACAACTTTACAACTTTTACATGATGCACTTGGCAAAATAAACACAGATTCATAACCCTATTAAACAGAAACAGTTTTTCAATTCATCTTCCTTTCTAAAGCTCCATCAAAAGCCACAGAATACTGAATTTTCTTGATCCAAAATACAGAGTTTTATTAAATCTGCAAACTTTCTTATTGAGCCAAACAAATAACTGAAATTACACTCTTCATATGCAATTTAATTGGAAATTTTCTCTTCTTTGTTGTTGTTTTAATTCCATGACTGAAAACGAAACGAAATCGAAAAGATGCAGAATGCGAAACGGATTCGGCGACAATCGATGGAGAATGCATAAACTAAAACGAAATCAGATTTGGCGATGATGGATGATGAAAACAAAATCAGATTTGGCGATGATGGATAATGAAAACGAAATCACATTCGACGATGATAAATGATGAAAATAAAATCAGATTCGGCGATTATAGATGATGAAAACGAAATCGATGACAATCCCAAATCAGAAGTTAATCATGTGATGAGATATTTATACTTTTTGGGAGAAAGAATTTGGGGATGAAAGAGCCTGATACGTTTTCTTTATATTGACTATCAATTCTTTACAGATTATAAAGCTTTTTATTTTAAATAATATATTAAATATATAATATAACATCGACCCATTGATTAATCTAATAGACATTATTAAGAGAAAGATATGTACCTTTCCCGCCCTAAAGTCATGTAATCCTTTCCCTCAAATTTGTAGGTGTACATATAACACATCTCTTTTTTCAATTTATCTTGCGTAAAGTAAACCATATTTTAGAATACAGTTATCTTGCAACGCTAACGCTAAGAAACATTTATATAATTTTAAAAAGAGAAAAAGAGTTATGCACTGAATATGTAAAAAATTGTCAATCAATCATGACTATAAATTTTACTAAATTAAATTATAATTTATAAAAAAAATTATATGACATGAGAAAATAATACATTTCTATTGAATTACACTGTCAATATATCTCCTTTAGACAAATTAAATTCACTTTTTATATATTAAAAATTATTTTTGGCATAAAGTGACGCAAATATACATTATCAAAAATAAAAATATAGATTAAATTTTTAATTCTTAAAAAGATATATTTTAAAATTAATTTTAGCATATATTATCATTAAAGATGAAAACGGTTCTTACGTAGGAACAATAAACGAGTAGATTTTCTATAGGTATAGGAAGAGATGTAATATGGTAGATTTATGTAAGACTTGGGTGCTACGATGATGGCTCGCATTGACCCAAGAATGTATGTCTTATTTATCCCTCTTACGGGAGTCCTTATATGAATTTATGTATGTATACCTTGGGTATGTCGCAAATCTCTTTTCCATTCTCCAAGGACCCTTTATATAGGATAATCATTGGTTTAATGGCCATTAGGCCATTATGCAACATTCGTAACAGACTATTTAATTGTTTGTAACATATTTAATAAGTGTTTGTAACTTCTTTATGACCTTTGATTATTCGGGTACCATAACTGAAGGTGGAACCTGTACCCGGCTGTCAGGCAATCCGGGCCATATCTTGGCTTATCCGGGTTCTGGATGTACAGCCGAGTCCAGACTCTGCTTAGTCGGGCTCTACACTCTCTTGAAGATCCATTTATATTCCCGCACCTAGATAACTTCAAGCCCCGAATAATTACCGTATGTACATAAGCCCCCCGAGCACGAAGTCTGAAGGAGTGAAGTGTTCAGACAAAAAATCCCTACATTTCTTGATCCTGAGGTCAAGGTATAACTAGGCATATCTAACCAAGTACTATAATCAAGCCCGGATTAATGACGTTGATAAATAAGGGCACGCGATGAGGCGTGTCTTTTTTCCATATTTTGATTTACTTTTGCCTTTCAAAATTAAGCCCCAACTGTATTGTGTCCTTGCTAGTAGGAAGGGTAAGCCCCGAGCGTTTTTTGGAAAGCTCTATGACTTTAAAGACGTTATAAAAATATACTTTTGGAGAATATCTGACCTATAATCGATGTAGAACATTGTTGCTTCTAAGAATTTGGAAAGTCTGAGAGCACCATTGGGTTCTTAACTTATATTTGTTATAAAACCTGGAATACTTGAAGCATCGAGAGGTCGTAGAGCTTCAATGGATTCTCGACCTTTGTCGTAATTCTTGTTTTACTTGTATCACTACTTGGCCTTGTTATTCTAATAGCTCGTGCGGATGTTGGTATATCGGCCCCAAGTCATTGAGGTCGGGTTCATATTCATGTTTACCGATATCTACACCCAACGTTTTCATAAATGATGTTTCATATTATTAAAATATTGGCCCTGGGAAGAATTCTTTTTGGTCGATCAGCAATTAGGTTATTATCTTCGACAAGTATCAAAAAGTAATTTGATGTTTGTTTATCCCGACTTTTGTGTTGATTATACTGAGGTCTTCGTACTAACTCGAAAATCTACCATACTTAGGATTTTCAATTGTACGGGCTATAGACTTCTAGAGCCCTTTGAGTTTTAACCGACTTCACATTTTCGGCACAAAGTTCGTAGAAGTGATGTGTGCGGATACGATTAGCCCGACAATATTTTTGGCTGCTTCACATGGAAGTCCTAGTGAGTTTAATATCTCTTTTTGGGACTTCTTCGAACATTTTCATTTGAAGCCTCAGGCAGCCTATAAACTTGGTTTATTTATTTTTATTCCTGGGATGTGATATAGTTGGGATATTTTTTCCGTTTTGAGCCCCAGGCATATCTGGAGTGTGTATTCGTCCTTTTATTCTCTGGCTTTTGCTTATTCATTACCGTTATAAGCGTCGAATACTTGCGACGTGACCTACACACATGCCGATTTTTCTAGGCAAGTCTATTATTATGTTGATTTTTTGTTTTTAATCATCCTCGTTTAAAATAATCCTCTATATGTACCCAAGCCCCTCGGGCATGAAGTCCGTATGACTTTAAGTGTCCGATCACGGAATATCAGGTTTTTTTTTTGCTATTTCACCCAACTGGAGATTTCTTAATGCCTTATGCTAACTAGCTAGATTTGCACCTTATTGTTTATCTTTGTAAAAATTTAAATATAGGCCATGCTTTTCGAATATTGGTTTAATTTCCCGATTAACGAGTACTTAGCTAATCCATTTTACCTGGACGTAAAGTCGGGTATTCACAACTCATTTCTCGTGAAGGCGAGGTCCACCATAGTTTACGAAGCCCCAAGTTATTGGGTTTGCATAACCCGGACATTTAACCGTCCCCCAAGTGTAAAACCCCATTTCTACTCGGCGGATAATAATAAAATCAGAATTCAGCATAAATAGGATGCTACATTTTCAACATAAAATCAAACTTCATTTAATCGCATATAAAACAGATATATAACACTTAATTCGGATGAACCGATAACAACCTGGTTTATTCTTTAATATCAAACAACTTTTTATTGATAAGCAGCGGAATCTACATACTCAACTTCAATTCACTTAACATCTTTTATTCAACTAAAAAAACCTCAAGACAACAATTATTTCATGTAATCAACTTAAAAATTCAGCAACTAAAATAATAATCAACAACTAAACATCAAGCGTTCATCCCCCCGAGTGCTATGTATCAGAGCGACAACACTGGCTCGAACTAACGAAGGTAACATCTATTCTTCTTGATTACCTGCACATTACCAACAGAGGGAAACATTCAAACAGAAGGAGTGAGATATCAGATAATATAATAAGTCATATGATAAGTAATATATTAGATTAGATCACATGAAATCACCACTTCGCAACTTACAAACAACTTTAATCACAACAAAACATCAACACGACATAACTACTAATTCATAACTTTTAGATAATACTCGTCACAACAAGTCAACAACGTAAAGCAACAACAAATATATCATCACCATAACTCAAGATGCAACATCAACTGCGACTCAATTACAATGCACATGCATGTGGTACCATTGGAGCAGAACTCCCATCTTAAAAATCTACCAATAAATAGAGGCATCAACAAGGCATAAGCCTTCTTCGCAGTTTTCCAATCCAGACCATCACAAAGTATGCAAATGTATGTAACTCAATGAATGCACTATCACATATTCCCAATAATCACCATCCATCGCAAGGCATAAGCCCACATCATCATTATTATCAGTAAATGGAGACAATTCATCATCATCTAAAATTCTCTGCAACTTCATATTATCAACAAGAATTCATAAAGACAATCACAACAACACAACATCTCAACATTAGTCATAGGCCTACGACTTTATATTGCCAATAAATAGAGGCAACATAACAACGACAGCAACAAAATTCACCACTTGCAACTTCATAATTAACCACAACAATTGTTCTGTATAATTATTTGGACAAATCGACCAAATCCTGCAAATTAATTATTGGCTAATCTTCCCATTATTTTCTACTCTGTACTAATGTACTTATTAGCTCTCTGTTAATTGGCTACTACACTGTTGCCAAATATGTGTACATCAGTTACTATTGATTTTTCCACTAACATTACTAATCCTGTTATTTGAATGAAATTTATTATTTACTACTATGAAATTTCTCTACTATATATAATATTACTTCTCTACTAATTTAGTAAATCTACTGTTCTTATTACTACTAAATTTCTACACTGTTAACATATAACAATCACTAGGTGTCTCTACAATTAAAACCATCACTGCTATTTTAATTTCTAAGAATACTACTAATATAACTCGTCTAATTATTAACTCTGCTATTTTCATTACTATTCTGCTAAATATATATTGGACTGATACTCTGACTACATACTAAGTCTTAATCTAACAATTACCTCCACTAGATACCAACAACTCTGCTACTTAATTTAGTTCTAAGTGCCACTATGCTACAGTACACATGAGCCACAAAACAAGAACAAGTTAAGGCTTCATGTAGCAACAAACAAAATAAAAAGACAAAGAAAATGGAGTGTTCCCCTCGACACAACTCCCTCCCATATGTACATAGTGCCGATCGGCACTCCCTTCTCAACAACCATGCCGTTCGGCATGTATCATGTGCCCCTTGGCACCCACAATCCTCGGGAGTGCCACCCAGCACACACACTTGTGCCACTCGGCACAATGTGTTTGTTTCTTTTGTTTTCTTCCTAATTTCCTTCGTCCGCTACGAAATCAATACTTTATCAAATTCAACAACACATCATAGTATCACAGCAACATAAAAATTATATCCAATCAACATAGAGTCATTTTCCACAACCAATTCATTGACAACAACCATATCCCAGTATCAATTACAACAATTAAACACAAACAAAAGTAATTTTTTACAAACCCAGTCCCACATACTATTTGTCATAATTCCCATTATATAGTCAAAACCCCACCCTTACCTTGGATTGAAGACCTCTTTATAATTCTTCGATCGAGCCAAGCCTTGCCAAAGTTTCCAACCTTTGCCTTTTCTCTGCAACTTTGTAACTTTCAGGTACCAAATTCTCCAAGACTTGTTCAATTAACCTAATTCCTTATAATTAGCTTAACCTTATAATTATTAATATTCTTATTGGGTCTAACTTTCAACCCAATCTATTACTCCATACAACCAAATAATGAGCCCAACTAATAAACCTTATATTATTCTAATATCTATATTAATATTATTGTCAATATTAACCAACCAATCAATTAAATATCAACCAAATGACAACTTAGCAACTTAAATCAACATTTCTCGACATTTTGCAACTTCAACAATTTCAACAACATATTCTACCATTAATCTGTAATTAATTAAATTAAATAATTAATTAAATTTAACGGGTGTTACAACTTTCCCCCACTTAGAATATTTTCATCCTTGAAAATCTATTCGATACTACCACTCTTAGTACGAGTTTCGTATCCAACTCGTTGATTTTCAAGTCGCGTTTAGCAACACTTAAACCACTACTTTCTTGATAACTCGATAACTCAACATGATTCAAATTGATTACACACATGCTAACCATTCAACACTTCGCGACATGATCGTTACTAGCATCTCAACTACTCAACCATAATCTGATATATCCACAATTAAAGTAGCAACAACTATAACACACTTATACTTGGGTGTACCTCATCGCAATATCATCTTAATAACTTGTTTCAACATTAAAACACATACCGAATTTCATTCTCGTATGTCAATTATCAACAAAATATCAACAAATCTGTTCACATTGTCGTATCGCTCTTATAGTGACATCAACACAACCAACATAATCAACTTCGTCACGTTATGGAGCATCATTCCTTATGGAAATCAACAATAACATCTCAATAACAATAACACAATCATTACAACATCAACTTAACTGTATAACTCAGCAAGCATACCCATAACTCACCATCAATCAACAGTCTACAACAATCTTCTTAAATTCGCAAATATTTACTAGTAAACACAGTGCCCTGGCACAACCTCTCTATATCAGCAATCCACCAAATCAAGCATGCAGATTAAGACACACCATTCCCATAGGCTTCTGATGTTTTAATCCTTCACTTTTAACGAGTCGTACACGCATAGCAATTGCGCCACATCATGCTTTAGCTGCACAACTTTGATAATCCATCTTAGGTCACCGTCCTCGTTAAAATTTCCGTCAACTATCTAGTTCACAGGTTTCAATCTAGTTTCAGGCTTTCCTCAATACCCACCATAAAATCATTGTTCACTTGATATTCTCAATCTTTCACTTTGCGACATTTATTTGCATATAACTCGCTACTCCGACTTGTTCCATACGTCTCAACTCCTTCTTAGCCACTCTTCACACAAATTGGTGAGTGACTACCTTATGATATAACATCAACCACTTCACTCACCATTAAAATAGCAAGACAAGTCTATACCATCCAACACGATCTCGTCTACTATCAACAAGAGATTAAGGGTGATTAGTTCCTCAATTTGTCAATAGATAGCCTACAACCATAATGGAGTATAAACCATCATTACCAAACTACAATTGTGCTCCTTTTGAACTTGTACTCAAGTCACCTAAAGCACCACAATTCAATAATTTCCAATGAGGCTTACAAATACTTCCACAATTTCCCTCTCATTTGATTTTGTCAATGAGACACTAATGCTTAACATATTACACGGTCCACATTACACTCTCTTAGCCTTACTCGACGGTTAAGCATTCTCTAACTCAAGAATTACTTTCTTCATCCCCACATCATCAGGAATACAAATTCGATTATGAAATCTCAACACACCTTGTACATCTAACTTGAAATGATCATTCTCAGACTGATAGAGTCCAACCACTGAATCTACCAATTCCACGTCTAACTTATGGGCTTCTTTGATATTGTCTAGAAAATCATTCTTAATCTTCAACATCCCTAACATAACACTCTTTGGCGTCACTTCGCAAATTAAGCTCATATCTCAAAACTGTTCAATTAATTCCAATTCTTTAACCATCATTGCTGACATATGTAAAGTTTTTCGATCTAAAACATCAGCCACAACATTAGCTTTACTTGGATGATAATTCTAACCGACATCATAATCTCTCAACAACTCCAACCATCTCCGTTGTCTCATATTCAATTCCTTCTGATCAAATAAATACTTCAAATCTAGAACCAAAAAGACAATGTCTCCAAATCTTCAGCATAAACTTCACCGCTGCTAACTCTAAGTCACACGTATGATGATTCCTCTCATGAACTATGAGTCGTCTAGAAGCACAAGTAATAACTTATCCATTCAACATTAGCACACCAGTAAGTTGCATCTTAGACGCATTCATAATACACTACAAATGACTCACTCGAATTAGGCAAAACCAATACCGGAGCAGACGTCAATCTTTTCTTTAGTTCTACAAAAATTTCTTCACATGCAACATCCCATACATGAAATGATGAACGATTATCCTTTCTAATGCCGAAAATCTCATTTCTCAACTTATTCGTCAACAACATATTATGCTTGACCTCTTCTCGAACAACTGCAATAATAATCATTTATGCCCAAAAAATCCTCTAGTTCTGTAACCGACTTCAGAGTCCCTCCATATAGGAATGCATCTACCATATTTGAAAACAATTTCATAGGATAGAATATATTTCTATCTCCTCATAGGTTCAAACGGAACACCAATCTGATACTCGGAACATAAGATATGAATTTCCAAAGTTATTCGAAAATACGAACACCGACGTCATGCAACAACATACTATTACACACCTTACGATAACATCAGAACATAATTTCTTTGTACTAGTACCAACACTTTCCATTCTTATTTCTTTAAATCGTACTCATCTCCTCGCATTTCTGACTCTAACTCGCGATTCAAAACATTCCAACAACTTCAATAACCTTTACAATCACTTAAAAGGATTCCACGACACAGTCTACAACAATTTGTCACTCTATCACCGTTCAACCGTCGATATCTTACGCAAGGGATACTCAAACCGACAACTTCACAATCCACTAGTAGTGCTGAAACATCACAACTTTCTAAATTCCATTTTCTAAAAATTGTAGTTGTTTATGTATTGGCATGCATTTTTGGTAAAACCAGGTGTATGAATGTCATGACTGATGTCATATTCTAGTTTATTAGGTACAGATTTATTAGGTACCTTTGCAGAAAAATATTGTCATACAGGTATTGATGTTTATGAGTGTGTATCTGAGCATTTTGCAAAATGATCACATTTACCAAAATCAGTAAACAGGAATTCAGATGTCATAACAAATGTTAAGACATCCTGTTCTGAACTAACAGGTATGCAGTTTGGTTAATTCTGAGTTTTTTCAGGAAAATGACTCAGTCTTTCCAGAACAGAATCCTGCGTTTTCTTTGGGTTAACCTAGCTCAACCCCAACCTGGTTGATCTAGTCCTGTGACCTAGTCTTAAGGTCAAACGGATTTAACCTTAGCTTTTTGTGGAAACCCTAACTGAAGATGCAGCTGCTATATATTCAACAGAGCTGCTGTCTTGGAATGCATCCCTTTTTGACAGAAGATCATTTAGAAGCTTTATAGTTTTAACTATTGTAATCCAAGCAATTATCACTGTGATAAGTGACTTGGAATAGGTTTTAATTGTAAGGGTTGTGTATCACTCAAAGCTTTGAAGCAAGAGTGTTTGTATGTCTCTTGACTAAAGCTGTGAAGCAAAGTCAAGTCAGGTCTGTGTATCACTCAAAGCTGTGAAGCAAGAGTGTTTGTGTTGCTTGATTAAAAAGCTGTGAAGCATAATCAAGTGTATGTTTTGAAGAGTGTCTTCATCAATTCATTAGTCAAATTGTTTTATGTATCACTGCTGTGATTGAGGGGGAGTGAGTAGGAACTCAGGTTTAAGTTGTACTTAGATTGAAGTTGCATTGGGTAGGTCTTAAGTGAAGGAGATAAACTGGTTGGTTTATTCCTGAATTAATATCTCTTATAGTGGATTTCCTCCCTGGCTTGGTAGCCCCCAGAGTAGGTGTTATTGCACACTGAACTGGGCAAACAATTGACTGTGTTCTTTACTGTTTTTTGTATTTACTGTCTTATAGAAAGTCAGATACGGTGTCATAATATTGAACGTGACATTGAGTATCTGCAGCCAGAATTTCAATTGGTATCAGAGCAGGCACCCTGCCTGTATTATTGGGTGAGATATAGGGATATCACTTTCTGGCACTATGGACAAAGAAGGAGTTTTTGGAAATAGACCACCCATTCTGGATGGAACAAATTATGACTACTGGAAACCTCGTATGATTGCCTTCTTAAAATCTCTGGACAAAAAGGCTTGGAGAGCTGCTGACAAAGGATGGATCCATCCCACCATAACTGAGAAAGATGGGACAATCAGTTTGAAGCCTGAGGAAGATTGGAGTAAAGAAGAAGATGAGTTAGCCATGGGAAATTCCAAAGCTTTAAATGCCTTGTTCAATGGAATTGATATAAACATTTTCAGACTAGTACATCAATATGAATTGGCCAAGGAAGTTTGGGACACTCTCAAAACTACTCATGAGGGCACTTCCAAAGTGAAAATGTCAAGGCTTCAGATGTTGACTACCAAGTTTGAGAATCTAAAAATGATGGAAGATGAAACCATTCATGAGTTTCACATGAACATCTTGGAGATTGCCAACACCTCAGGAGCACTGGGAGAAAAGATGTCAGAAGAAAAATTGGTGAGAAAGATTCTCAGATCCTTGCCTAAAAGATTTGCAATGAAGGTAACTGCCATAGAAGAAGCCCAGGACATCAGCAAGTTGAAAGTGGATGAACTTATTGGGTCTCTTCAGACTTTTGAGATGGGGATCACTGAAAATGGTGACAAGAAGAACAAGAGCATAGCACTTGTATCCAACACTGATGTTGAAAACAATGAGGATGAAGAAGAAAATATTTCAGAAGCTATAGCCATGCTTGGAAGACAGTTCAACAAACTCATCAAAAGAATAGATCCAAAGTCAAGGTCTAATGTTCATAACATTCCCTCTGACATTGACAGTTCCAGCAGAAGACCAAGGTCAGAAGAGAAGGGAAATCAAGGCAGAGGTATTCAATGTCATGGTTGTGAAGGATATGGGCATATTCGAGCTGAATGTCCTACCTTTCTTAAGAAACAAAAGAAAGGAATGACTGTTACTTGGTCTGACTGTGATTCAGAAAGTAATTCTGAAGAAGAATCTGCTAAACTAGTTACTGCTCTAACTGGTGTTTGTACCTCTGAAAGTGACACTAGTGATGAAGAAGTGACATTTGAAGAACTGGCTGATACCTACAAGAAATTGTGTATCAGAAGTGCTGAAGTCTGTGTGCAGAATGAGAAACAATCAAAACTCATCATAAAGCTGGAGGCTGAAAAAAGGGCAGATCTTGAAACTATAAGTCATCTAAAAGGGGAAGTTCAATTGCTGAACTCACAACTGATCCAAATGACCAAATCTGTCAAGATGCTGACTAATGGAACAGACAAATTGGAAGAGATTCTTCAAGTTGGACAAAATGTGGGAAACAAATCTGGACTAGGATTTGTGGAAGCCAAGAAATCTAGTACAGACAAGAAGATCAGGCCTGTTAAACAAATGTCAAAGCAGATGTCTCAACACAACTCTCAACATCAGAAACAGAAATATATGAAGAAAAAATACCAAAGATGGAGATGTCATCATTGTGGAAGGTATGGACACATAAAGCCCTTCTGCTTCAAATTGCATGGATACCCTAATCAAAACTCAGGTGTTAAACCTAAGTCAAAAAGGGTACCACATACTCCTCAATGGAAGAAAAAGGCTACTGCCCTGAGAGTGTCTGCAAAGGAAGGCTGGTACTTTGACAGTGGATGTTCTAAACACATGACTGGAATAAAGAACATTCTCAATCATGTTAAACCTCACAACACTAGTTATGTGACCTTTGGAGATGGTGCTAAAGGTGAAATCAAAGGAGTTGGTAATTTGGACTGCCCTGAAGTTCCAAGTCTGAGTGAAGTACTACTGGTAAAAGGGCTGACTGCTAATCTCATTAGTATCAGTCAATTATGTGATCTAGGATTCAAGGTCAACTTCTCAAAATCTGAATGTCTAGTAATTAATGAAAAACTAGAAGTTGTAATGAAAGGAATCAGATCAAAAGATAACTGTTACTTGTGGCAGCCTGAGAACACTAATAACTCCACTATGTGTCCAATTACCAAAGAAGAAAAAGAGATGAAACTGTGGCATCATAAGCTTGGTCATCTTCATCTAAGAAGAATGAAAAGAGCTATCTCTATGGAAGCAGTCAGAAGGACTCCAAGACTACAGATTGATAAAAGAAGGGTTTGTGGTGAACTTAAAATTGAAAGGCTTGGTAAAAAGAAACATGTATATGATGTGGTGAATAAACTTGAAGAAGGATGTGTTGTCAGAACCAGAAGTAATCATGACAAGGATTTTGGAAACAACAAGTCTAATAAAATCTGTTTCCCATAAGAAATGAGTCGTGAAGTCTCTCCTCCTATAACTCACCATCAAAATGGAGTTGACAAAAAGAAAAATAAGATCATTCAAGAATCAACCAGAACTATGATTCATGTCAAAAGAATGCCTTCCCAACTCTGTGCTGAAATGGTTGCAGCTAGTAGTAAATGTTCTCAAAATATCTGGACAAAACAGATGCTCACTGAGTATAATGTCTCACAAAATGTTGTGACATTGTATTGTGACAATCTGAATACAATCAATATTTCCATGAACCCTACTCAGCATAGCAGGACCAAGCACATTGACTTTGTAGAGAAGAAGTCAATTAAACTGGAACATGGTATCATTAAGCTTCAGCTGGCTGATTCTTCTACCAAGGCTCTTGTTGGAAATAAACTTGAAAACTTGAGGGGCAGGTTGGGTATTTGCCAACATGAGAAATTATAGCAATTAATTTTGCTTAAAACAAGGGTTGAAGGAGTTAATGTTGTTAAGTCTATTTTTAGTGGGTTAATCATATGTTTTCCCAATTCTTTCAAAATCTTTAAGAAGTTGAAAAGACTCTCTTTTGCCTCCTACCTCTCTCGACTTTGCAACCTGTTCCCTTCTCTCAATCAAAGTTTTTTCTCAAATTGCTACTGGTGCTCTAAGTCAATCAAAATGTCTCAAACATCATCTTCAACCAAGGCGACCTCTTCATCTTCATCATCTGACCAAGACTCTCGAGCAATCACCACATGCATAGAATCTGAAGTTCTTGAGATCACTCCTCTCAGAGAGATGGCAACTGACCCCGCCAAAGTCAAAAAGCTGAGAACTAGACATGCAGGAAGAGCTCAAGCTGCTGCCTCTGGTAATCCTTCTCATCCTTCCTCTTCTGTACCAAATAGAGAAGGATCAGTTCAAGTTCATCAAGCTATTGCTAGGCTTGTTACTAGTATACTAAGCGGAAACCAACCTGTACCGGGGATTTCTGTCCCTTTAAATCAATCAGGAAGCCCAAATGTGGATGTCTCTGAGAATGTAGATGTCTCTGAGAATGTTATGACACAAAATGACAACATTCAGAACCCTTCAGAAAAGACTGCTGATCTACCTATCATTGATGTGGATGAGGAATACTCAGATAATGATCTGATTGCCAGTGTAAACCCTAGCATAGCTAGGAGAATGATGAAAAGAAAGGGTAATCAGAATGATGCAAAATGTATGTCCAAAGATAAACCTGCTGTTAAGAAATCCAAGACTAAAGGCAAGGCTGGGGTAGAATCTGTGAAAACTGGTCAGTCCAAAGGGAAGGTGAAAGCCCAGGTGTATACGGGTAGACAACCAATTACAAAGAAGAGAAAAGAACCTGAATCTTCTGATTCTGATGAGGAATCAGAGTTTGAGATTGATGCTGAAGAAATTCCTATCAGAAGGAAACTGCCCTCCAGCAAAATTGCTAGAGTTCCTGAAGTCCCAACAGACAACATCTCTTTCCACCATCCTGACAATGCAAACAAATGGAAGTATGTTTGCTTGAAGAGAATAGCTTTAGAAAGAGAACTCAACAATGATGCCATGGAGTGCAAGGACATCATGGACCTGATCAAGAATGCTGGACTGATGAAGACAGTGATAAAATTTACCAAGTGTTATGAAAATCTGGTCAAGGAGTTCATAGTTAACTTGTCTAATGATTGTGCTGATGGAAGGACAGCTGACTTTGAAAGTGTTTTTGTTAGAGGAAGAAGGGTTAATTTCTCTCCATCAGAAATTAACAAATTTCTTGGAAGATCAAATGAGGATTGTCCTGATCTGGAAGTCACTGACAATGAAGTTTGTCAAACCATCACAGCAAGGCAAGTGAAGTGTTGGCCCTTGAAAGGCAAGCTGAATGCCAGCAAACTTAGCATGAAATTTGCCATCCTGCACAAGATTGGTGCAGCCAACTGGGTCCCTACAAACCATAAATCAACTATCTCCACAGGATTGGGGAGATTTATTTATGCTGTGGGAACCAAGACTGCTTTTGACTATGGCAGGTATATTTTTGAACAAACTTTAAAACATGCTGGTAGTTATGCTGTCAAAGGACCAATTGCCTTTCCCTCCCTCCTTTGTGGAATTATCCTTGCACAATACCCTGATATCCTGGTGGCAAGAGATACTGCTTGCAAAAGAGCTCCTGCCCTTGGGTTGCACTACAAATTGTTTCAGGGATCTCATGCTCCTGATATTGTCATAACATCAGCTGAGACATCGTCTGTGAAGACCCAGTCCAAAACATCTGATGTTATTGCTGTATTAAAAGAGACCTGCAAAGAACTGGAAGCTAGGAAAAAGACCCTAGAAAACCTAATTGCCAGGTTAGAAAAGGAGGAAGCTGAAGGAAACAGAAGGGAAGAGGGTGTAGAAGCTGAAGGTCATCTCAATACTGAAGAAACTAGCTCCTCTGAGTCTGATGACAGTGCTTAAAGGTTGGTGGAATTGCTGATTGGTGGAGGTGATGCTGGTCCCTGGTAGAGTTTGGAAGTGTGTTCAGTTTTTAGTTCTGCTCTCATTACTTTTTCTGGATGACTGTATAAATTTTAAGAACATGTATCTTTGGCCCATTTGTGGCTAAAGAGGGGGAGATATATTTTGGTACTTTATTAGACATTCTATTTTTCTACAGTCATATTTATTCTGCTGCTATCTATCTCTGATTGCTTAGGAGCTTTAGCCAAAAATCTGCCAAAGGGGGAGTTTGTAGTTGTTTATGTATTGACATGCATTTTTGGTAAAACCAGGTGTATGAATGTCATGACTGATGTCATAACATTCTAGTTTATTAGGTACAGATTTATTAGGTACCTTTGCAGAAAAATATTGTCATACAGGTACTGATGTTTATGAGTGTGTGTGATCGGTGGATCTGGAACTGACTGTTTTAAAGCTGGTTCGCGAAATGTCGCGGAAGCAAGAGTCGCCACCGTCTTTTATTTTCTCCAATTGGAAAGGACAAAAGCACAGAAAAATTCCTTAAAGAGATTGCTCTCGGTTCGGGAGGTAGGTTATAGAAAGGGAAGGTGTTAGCACCCTTTCTATCCATGGTTATCCATGGGCTCTTAGGTACTTGCTCAATGTGTTTTCAAAATTGTTTGTTTGCTTTTCAATTGTGGGTTTAAAAAGTTTCTTTGAAAAATTTCAGTTCGACTCGTACGTCAGAGTGTTTGAAAAGTTCGTTTTGAAAGTTTTTGAAAGTGTTGGTGTGAAAAGTATTATTTGTTTTGTTTTAAATTAGAGCAAGTATCCTTGAGAACCTACCTACCCTAAGGAATTCGTCTGTGTAAATGTCCTTTAAAGTAGTGCCATCCCACCATTGAGAGGTAGGTAGCACCACCGTTGGAGGTGTTCGGGTCAATTCGAGTTTGTAGGGACATGGTGATCACCGGAGCAATGGTAGGACACCTTAGAAGCTACCCTCATGCCCTTGATCCTTTATTTTCCGAGGCAACCGTTTCGAGGCAACTGGATCATGTCGTGGACATAAGGACTTACTAAAACGTCCTATACTCGACGACCACCTTTCGAAAGGCAACAGTGAGGCGTACCCTAGGGGTGGTGTGTGCGAATTGTGTGTCATTTTCAGTTTATTGTTTGTCTTGTCATGCATTGGTGATCTAACGATTCGATTTTATTTTTGGGCATTCATTCTTTCATGTTATTGTTTAACAGTTAAAAGCGCGGGAATTTAAAGTGTGGAAAAGATAAAAGTCCTACGCTATTACAAGGGCGAGGGTCTACAACGCCAAATTAATCCAGACCCGTTTTAAAATAAATTGCAGAAAAGAAATGTCTAATAACTATTACATGGCTTTGGTACAGGTACATTATATTCACAAAAGGAAACAAATGAAACGCGTGAAAAAAGAAAATAATCAAATGCGAGGGCGTTGAACCCTTTAAAGGAATTAAAATAATTAAGTTATCTAAAATTAAAATTAAATGAAAATGATATTTTTGTGTTTTTTAGATTTAAAAGAAAAAAGGAAAAAATTAATTAAAATTAAAATGCTAATTCTAACGTTTTTTAAGTTTATTATGAAAATATTGACTTTTAACCTAATTTAACTCTAAATTAATTTATGTACAATTTTTAATTTATGAAAATAAATAAATAATATTATTATTCTGAAATAAAAGGAAAATTAAAAAAGAAAATAAAAGTTATTAAACCTAAACTCTATTTTTTTGGATTTTTAGTTATTAAGAAAGTATTAAAATCTAACCTAAAATGCAACCCTAGTTTAATTATGAAAAATACTAATACTATGGCAAAAAACAAGGAAAGTTAAAAGGAAAAAGTCATTAACCTAATTCTATGTTTTTGTTTTGATTTTTATTAAAAGGAATTAAAGTTGAAAACCTAATTAAAACTAAGTATTTACATGTTATTATTTATGAAAATAATTATAATATAAATTATATATTTTGGCATTTTTTGATTTTATGATGTTTTTATTATATTTATGTAAAAATAATTAATTAAATAAATAGCAAATAAAAGAAATAAAAAAAAAGGAAAAGTTAAGAAAGAATAAAAATTAATAAGGCAAACCAGGGGGGTAGACTCCAAAATTGTGAGGTGAGGCCTAGCAAATCAGGCCCATTAAACTTGTGGAGCTGTTGACTTTTCCAGCTTGGGTGCCAGCGTGTTGACTTGCCTTATGGTGGACTTTCAATATTAACCCTTGATCTGGGACCATTAGGCACGTGGACTTTTGGATCTTGAAAGATATGGTGCGCCTCAATGCTCATGCTGCATGGGAATTCAAGTGGAAAAATAATATGAGAAATGTGTGAGACCTGGGGTTTGAACCCAGGTCATGAGAGTCCCTAGCGCGCGTCCCTGCCAGCTGAGCCACTTGATTTCATTTAATATAATATGGTTAACAAATAATAAATATTAAAACCAACGCCTAATAGTCAAACGCGCGCAAATTTGAATGGACGAACCACGCCTTGCCACGATGCCTTCTTCTTCACACGCCCTGTAAAACAAAACAAATGAGCAACGGTTTTGCAACCGTGGTGTTAGGCAGGCTTTCAAAAAATAGCGATTAGGTCCCTGTAGCTCATAAATTTGTCGCGAGCATATCTTCTTCTTCGTCTCAAAATGCTGAGTTCAACCATGGTCTTCAGGAACCTTAATTTTTCCTCTATACAAAATCCCTAATTTAAGAAAACTGTAACCCTAGGATTCGAAAATGGTGGATTAGCGTATGATTAACAAAAATGAAATTAAACACCATGAATAGTTTGGAAACTTGGTAAGGAACATGAATATGTAATTAAAATGCAATGATCATGCTTAGAATTGAGAATACGATTTCAAAGAATTTTCTGTACAGTTTGAGTTGTTGTTACTGCTCCTTCGCGTTTTGATTGAGGTTAGGGGTTGGAGTGCCTTCAGGAATGTCTAAGGATGCTTATGGAACAAAAATTAAGGTTTGAAAGATTGTCTAGCACTGATTTCAGATTTGTGTTTTTGTCCAAAATTTTCAATCTCTCAATGCTTGTTTGGGCGCAGCTTATAATGTCTTAGGCCTAGGGTTTGACTCAGTGATGATCATGGAATGGAATTGGCTTGCTAACTCACCTTAATTCATGCTTGGGAAAGAATAAGTCCTAGGGTTTTCATCCTTAACCATTTTCCTCCTTTTTAGCCAAAACCTAGACCTAGTGTGCAAATGAACCCTAGCCTGATTTCTTGAGTTGGTTCATGATACATAAAAATTGTCCAAGTTCACATGACACTATTCCATTGGTTTTTAAATTTTATTTGAATTTTCAAAGATTAAAAATGAATTAAATCATCAAAAATTAAATAAAATAAAAAAATCAATATTTGGTCTTGAAATTAACCATGGGACACGTGTGTGGCATGACAAGGATGAACCAAGTGGAAAAAATGGGGCCCTTTTGTCAAAAATTGGATTTTCAATGATAGTTGACTTTTTCCATTTCACAAAAATTTCCCAACTTCTACAAGGCACAACTTGCTCAATTTTTAAGCTTTTCACATGTTCTTGGACATTTTGGAAAGGTCTTTGAGTCCTTTAACCAATGCCTTTGGTCCCATGTCATTTTGATTTACCAATCTCAAGTTATGGCCTTTGACTTAAAGTCCCTTTTTGTTGACTTTTGAAAATGACCTATAATGTTGAAATTGATAACTTTTTGTGAGAGCATTTCTTGGACTTGAAGTATGAAGATGAGTTGTAGGAACTGTCTTTCTCTTCAAAATGAGCTTTGGATGGAATTTTTCTGATAATCCATGTGAAAGTTATACCCTGGTCAGTTTCAGTTGACTTTTTTAGCTGTCCAAATATAACAACTTTTGCATCTTTGATGATTTCTGAGCCAAATTTTGAGAATCATGATCAAGCATTGATCAAATGATGTTTGTGGCTTCAAAATGATATGTTGACCAAAAATTTGAACTTTTGACTGCCAAATGACCATTTTGCCCCTACAGTTGACTGTAGTGCAATTTAGGGTTTTGACTGTGCAATCTTGAGCTGAATGCCTTGAAACTTGATATGAGGATGCTTGACCATGTTTGTAAGCATATGAGACTTGATTGAGCCTTTGAAAACTTCCTTTTCTTGATCAGACTCAAAACCCTAGTTTTGACTGTATGGGAGACTGTTGCACTGCACAACCCTTGGGGAATTTTCTAGCTTGGCTTGGCAATTTCTTGAGGAATATGGGAGGGCAAATTTTGGGGTATAACAGTTGCCCCTGTTCAATCTTCTTAGACCTGAGGATGCAGATTGGCTGACATGCCTTTCGTAATCCGAGGGTAAAAGATGATTGGACACTAGAGTGCCCGGAAATTTGTGCTCACATATTAGCAATGAGGGTGGAATGGGCTTATAGATGCCATTTGGAGATTGTTGGATAGGATGATGGGCTTATAGATGCCATCTGAATGTTGATTGCGTGGGAGATTCCTTAGCGAGAACCTGCATACCTGCAAAACAGAAAATGAATACCTGACACGTTGCAGGAGCTGATTTTTAGGTGCCTGGTATAGATGTGTCCTGACTGGTTGCAGGAGCTGAGTCTGGAGCTTCAAACGGCGATGAAAGAACCAGGGATGATTACTTCCTTAGCATGAATGGTAAGAGAGCCTTGGGTGACTTTAACTTCAACAACGCTCGTTGAGAAAAATCTTGGGTGTCTTCTACTGGGATAAGAATCAGAGAGATCTTAGGGTTGATCTGACTGAACCAGAGAAGGCCTTTGACTGGATAAGCAATCAGGAAAATCTTGGGTGTCTTCTACTGGGTAAGCAATCAGGAAAATCTTGGGACGATTTAACTGAACCGGTCTAGGTCTTGAAATGTCTTCAACTGGATAAGCAATCAGGAAAATCTTGGGACGATTTAACTGAACCAGAGAAGGCCTTTGACTGGATAAGCAATCAGTAAAATCTTGGGACGATTTAACTGAACCGGTCTAGGTCTTGAAATGTCTTCAACTGGATAAGCAATCAGGAAAATCTTGGGACGATTTAACTGAACCAGAGAAGGCCTTTGACTGGATAAGCAATCAGGAAAATCTTGGGACGATTTAACTGAACCGGTCTAGGTCTTGAAATGTCTTCAACTGGATAAGCAATCAGGAAAATCTTGGGACGATTTAACTGAACCAGAGAAGGCCTTTGACTGGATAAGCAATCAGTAAAATCTTGGGACGATTTAACTGAACCGGTCTAGGTCTTGAAATGTCTTCAACTGGATAAGCAATCAGGAAAATCTTGGGACGATTTAACTGAACCAGAGAAGGCCTTTGACTGGATAAGCAATCAGGAAAATCTTGGGACGATTTAACTGAACCGGTCTAGGTCTTGAAATGTCTTCAACTGGATAAGCAATCAGGAAAATCTTGGGACGATTTAACTGAACCAGAGAAGGCCTTTGACTGGATAAGCAATCAGTAAAATCTTGGGACGATTTAACTGAACCGGTCTAGGTCTTGAAATGTCTTCAACTGGATAAGCAATCAGGAAAATCTTGGGACGATTTAACTGAACCAGAGAAGGCCTTTGACTGGATAAGCAATCAGGAAAATCTTGGGACGATTTAACTGAACCGGTCTAGGTCTTGAAATGTCTTCAACTGGATAAGCAATCAGGAAAATCTTGGGACGATTTAATTGAACCAGAGAAGGCCTTTGACTGGATAAGCAATCAGTAAAATCTTGGGACGATTTAACTGAACCGGTCTAGGTCTTGAAATGTCTTCAACTGGATAAGCAATCAGGGAAATCTTGGGACGATTTAACTGAACCAGAGAAGGCCTTTGACCGGATAAGCAATCAGTAAAATCTTGGGACGATTTAACTGAACCGGTCTAGGTCTTGAAATGTCTTCAACTGGACAAGCAATCAGGAAAATCTTGGGACGATTTAACTGAACCAGAGAAGGCCTTTGACCGGATAAGCAATCAGTAAAATCTTGGGACGATTTAACTGAACCGGTCTAGGTCTTGAAATGTCTTCAACTGGATAAGCAATCAGGAAAATCTTGGGACGATTTAACTGAACCAGAGAAGGCCTTTGACTGGATAAGCAATCAGGAAAATCTTGGGACGATTTAACTGAACCGGTCTAGGTCTTTGAAATGTAGCTTGAGAACTTAACTGGATCTTTCCTGAAAGGTGAAAGTCAGTCATATGCAATGCATGATATGGATCAAGCAATGATGTTCTCAACATAACCGAGATTTGTATGATGCAGTGTGTTATGCATGCTATAATGATGTATGTGATATTTCATGACTTGTATGCTTTTGTCTAGGAAAGTAAATCCTTGACGGGTGCCGGGAAGTCGTGTCCTGGGCTGATGTCGAAGAATAGATTTTGCTTCCGCTGGGGATGATAACTGCAAGGATACCGGTAGGAGAAGATGACTCCGTTGCAGAATAAACTTGGCGAATGGAAGATTCAGCGGGGAGAAAAGATACTCTAGCGATCATGCTGGGAAGCAATACTCTGTGGGGAGAGTGATGCCTTGCTGAATGTTGATAGTACCTCTGTTGGGGATACCGTTGTTGTATTGGAAGTGTGAATAGACTTCATTGGGGATAGGAAAGAACTACGTTGGCGATGACCTTCCCTTAGCTTTTGGCTGAGGATAACCCAGTTATATCCTGTTAAGGAAATAACTCTTTGAATAAAGCCGGACGACGCGTTCGTGCTCTGCGAGGGGATAAGCTTCCAGATCTACTGGGGATAAGCTTACTGCTTGGGGAGATGAATTCCATCTTTCCTGGGGAACTTGGATGGGACTCTCCTGGGGAATTTAAGATATGCTGGGGAAGTGATTCCTTTGAATGTTGATGTATGCCGCCGGGGAACAATCTTTAGACCAAGACTGCCGGGGATGCTTGTTAAGAATATATGCTGCTGGGGAATATTGGGATCTACTGGAGGATACCCAATGTCCTTGAGACTTGTTAACTTTGTTTGGGGAAGAATGTACTGACTTGCTGTCTCACTCTCTGGGGAATTTAAGATGCCTGGTTAGGTTCTTTAGCTGAACCTACCTTGGTACCTTGGAGGACGGAAACAATCAGATTGCTTAAACCATCCGTTATTGCCCCTGTTTCTATGGGGGAGGCACATGTGGGATGCTGATAATTGTTGAGGGTTAAACCTTCTTCTGGTAGGCAGGTGACGAGATGACAGGACATAGTCGTACGCTTTGATCCCTAACTTTCGCCTGGATCGCCCTTTCGGGTTTTCAGTCCACCGGGATACCCATTTTTGCCCAAGCCGCCTTTTCAGGTTTTCGACTTGCCGGGTGTACAGTTTTTTATATTCATCCCTTGTTTTTGCCCGAACCCTTTTGGTTCGCCGGGAAGCCCTTATTTTTGCCTAGGTGTGTCAACCTAGTGGGTCTTTGATTGTGCGCAGTATTTTTCGACTATGTCCGTGCTTTCAGCATGTAGGGAATTGCCCCTGTTAGAAATTGTTTTGTCATGCCACCAGAAGGTGTTTGATCAGGCCAGATTCGTTGTTGAAATGCCCCAAGTGACTTAGACGGAGATTTGCCCCAGGCTGGTTGGTTGTCATGCCACCAGAAGATCTTCATTTGATCGTCCAATGCCCCAAGTGACTTAGACGGAGATTTGCCCCAGGCTGGTTGGCCTTTTTGAGAGATTCTCCGAATCTTGACTTAACTGCCCCAGATGATGGATAATAGTCATGCCATGCCCCTTGATTAGAGGTACTTCTGTTCATTAGACATTCGTCATGCGAATTTCTATGTTGTTCAAACAAAAGTCATATGCAAACAAAGTTATGTTAAAAATGCAAAGCTTATGTCTGTCTTGAAGATTTTGAAAATGCATTCTTTTTCATAAAACAAGTGAATGTTTGTAAAACGTGATGTCAATTCCGTATTTACCGTAGGCCTTAAGGAGTCAGGATACCTTTCGTAACAGTATGCTTTCGAACTAACCCATGCTTCAGCTAGGACTTTTAAGGGTTGTAACGTGGCTTGGTTCACGGTTTAAGAAACAAAGTATAAAGGTTCAAATTTTATTTGTACCCACCCTCTCTTCGTGATGTTCTCCAAACCTAAACTCAGTTGATCATACATTAGACCTTGTTTGAGTCTTTGCCCTGATTTTCCGGTGATGGTTCCGATATTGATGATTTATTTTGAATGGGCAGTCATCTTTTTTTGCTGATGGTTTATAGGACCTCTTTTTGTGATCCCTATTTTTTGCCTGAACTGTTTCTTTTGTGATTACAGTCAGCGGGATGCCCCAGTTTTGTAAGTCTCCTTCATAGGTTTTGACTTAATGGGTTTTTATTTTTTGAGATATAATGACTGCCTATCTATATGATTGTTTGGAATTATCACTATCTTTTGTTTTGTAAGGACCTCTTTGGTGCCATTCGTTATGTACTTGGATCAACTGAGAGACTACCCTGCCCCAGGTTATGATAAAGGGTTTTGATTTTCGAAAAGAAAAACTCCTACTTCTTTGGCTCAAAGGGGTTGACGAGGGATTATCTTCCTTATTACTCCAGTGTTTAGGAATTGAAACAATGCCTGTACCTCATCAACGGGGTCTGTTCAAAAGCATACTGTAGATCGTGGTATCGTTTTCGTCATCCTCCCTCAAGAGGCTTAGAATTATTAACCAAGAGAGTTGACATCAGAACAACTATGAAAATAATTTGCGTATAGTGAATACGAATATATTGATTCAAAATAGACATAAGCGATGCATTAATGAAATAACAATGTTTTAATCATGAGTAAACGTTTGAACAATCAAAAGAAAATTACAATTTGAAAATTCGAATGAACAAAAATTTCTAGTCTCAGGGCTTGTCACTTCAAATGGTGAGCCTTGGAGGGATGGTAGAAAAATTCAGCCTGACCATCTTGTGTGAATTCCAGTGCTCCTTCATCAATCAGGTCCTGGATCTTGTTTTTCAAAGCCCAACACTCGTTTGCATTATGTCCTGGACAGGCAGAGTGGTAGGCACACCTTTTATTGGGATCGTAAGCAGGATGTGCTGTGTTGGGGTTCTGGGGATGATCCCTTAATGTGATCAGGTTCAATCTCAACAGGCGTTGTAAAGCTTGAAACGGCGACATATTGAGCGGGGTGAACTGCCTCCTGGGCTTGTCTGTCTGAAGTTGGTGAAGTTGCTGCTGAATTGGTGATACTGGAGCCATATGAGGAGCTTTCTCCTTGCCTCTTTGTCTCAAAGGTGGTGGAACGATGATTGGCTTTTTACCCTTAGATGTTTGCCCCAGTTGGTTACCCTGAAGCAGTTTGTTGATGAGAACCCCGAGCTCATCTTGTCTTTGAGTTAAACCCTGAATGGCAGTCATCTGCCCCAGCATCTGGGCTTTCAATGCATCCACCTCAGCTTGTAGGTGTTCCAGCCTTTCATCCTCAGCACTGTTCCTGACAAAAGTCTCCATGATAAGTGTCCTTAGCTCTTCCTGCCCCTTGGATAGATTCAGGAGGATTTTCCCGAACCGGGTCTCTTGAGCAAGAAAGTCCTGATTGTCTTGTTGGGAAGCCATGGCTGAAATAAACAGCGGGAAAGGTGAGTGACCTGCAAAAGGGATACTTGTGATGCAATGATGTGTATGATATGAATGCAATGTTTTCAAGGACCTCGCGGGGTAAACAAGGAAATTTGTTAGCATTTGGAATTTAGAGCTTGATTGAAGGACACCCATGTTATTGAGAACTCTTCTTCAAGAGTCAAAGGCTCACCATATCAAGTGGGTCATAGCCCCTGACTTTAGTCATCATGTCTGGTTTTGATCTCCAAACAACCTTGGTTAGGGAACCTTCTTCAGGAGTCAGAGCTCACCATATCAAGTGGGTCATAGCCCCTGACAACATTGGCTAGAGGAAAATAAATCCTCTTTACCCCTTGCTAGATGTTTGATTTATATGACCTGTATCACAAGCCCTTGAGATCCTTGAAATGGGTTAGGATGTATGCAATGGTATGATGTCATGATATGCATGGGGTAATGTGAGTAACCCTGTTATGAGTCCCAATTAAGGACTATAAACAGACCCTGCAAGAACTTCAGTATACTTTGTTATGAGTCCCAATTAAGGACTATAAACAAAACCTGCAAGAAATTTGGGTAAACCTTGTCATGAGTCCTAGTTAAGGACTATAAACAAAACCTGTAAGTAGTTCATGTGTCAGCTAACAAGCATGCAAGTAGGCAAGTACAAAGGCACACAAGTCACACAAGAGAAACCCTTAAGGTTTAAGGCCAGCATGGGGTCTGGGTAGTACCCTCTTGAAGTTGGTGGGTTCAACCTGTCCTAATCAAAGTAACCGGGTTCTAAGGTTCCCAATATCACGGGATTGCTTTCATTGTTCATCGTTTCGATTTAGCCACTGAACTGGCGACCGAAATATTCCAGGAAAGCAACCCTCAATTGAGTGTAGTATCGAGTATCAACCAACCTCGGACTGCACCAAAGTCAGTTATCTCACTACCCTAAAGAGGCCAAGATGGTTCAATTAAGGTTCCTAAGGTCTGTTGATGCTTCATGACACCACATGGAGGCCCCGTACTCTCCTTGACTGACTCAAGGGTTACCGGTACACACCAAAGTGCCACATCAACGTAGCAGACTGTTTCAACCATGTCGGTATACCCCGCACAGTTCCCTCACAGCCTTGTTGCTACTTTCTAAGAAGGTATCCCCCAGATCCGGGTTAGGATCTATAGAACTCCCAAGACAGTCCCACAATAATAAAGCAAACAAGGAAAGCAATTGAAAACACAATGATCTTAGCCCTAAGGTACACCTCACTTTAAGTTTTGTCCCCAGCAGAGTCGCCAGTTCTGTGATCGGTGGATCTGGAACTGACTGTTTTAAAGCTGGTTCGCGAAATGTCGCGGAAGCAAGAGTCGCCACCGTCTTTTATTTTCTCCAATTGGAAAGGACAAAAGCACAGAAAAATTCCTTAAAGAGATTGCTCTCGGTTCGGGAGGTAGGTTATAGAAAGGGAAGGTGTTAGCACCCTTTCTATCCATGGTTATCCATGGGCTCTTAGGTACTTGCTCAATGTGTTTTCAAAATTGTTTGTTTGCTTTTCAATTGTGGGTTTAAAAAGTTTCTTTGAAAAATTTCAGTTCGACTCGTACGTCAGAGTGTTTGAAAAGTTCGTTTTGAAAGTTTTTGAAAGTGTTGGTGTGAAAAGTATTATTTGTTTTGTTTTAAATTAGAGCAAGTATCCTTGAGAACCTACCTACCCTAAGGAATTCGTCTGTGTAAATGTCCTTTAAAGTAGTGTCATCCCACCATTGAGAGGTAGGTAGCACCACCGTTGGAGGTGTTCGGGTCAATTCGAGTTTGTAGGGACATGGTGATCACCGGAGCAATGGTAGGACACCTTAGAAGCTACCCTCATGCCCTTGATCCTTTATTTTCCGAGGCAACCGTTTCGAGGCAACTGGATCATGTCGTGGACATAAGGACTTACTAAAACGTCCTATACTCGACGACCACCTTTCGAAAGGCAACAGTGAGGCGTACCCTAGGGGTGGTGTGTGCGAATTGTGTGTCATTTTCAGTTTATTGTTTGTCTTGTCATGCATTGGTGATCTAACGATTCGATTTTATTTTTGGGCATTCATTCTTTCATGTTATTGTTTAACAGTTAAAAGCGCGGGAATTTAAAGTGTGGAAAAGATAAAAGTCCTACGCTATTACAAGGGCGAGGGTCTACAACGCCAAATTAATCCAGACCCGTTTTAAAATAAATTGCAGAAAAGAAATGTCTAATAACTATTACATGGCTTTGGTACAGGTACATTATATTCACAAAAGGAAACAAATGAAACGCGTGAAAAAAGAAAATAATCAAATGCGAGGGCGTTGAACCCTTTAAAGGAATTAAAATAATTAAGTTATCTAAAATTAAAATTAAATGAAAATGGTATTTTTGTGTTTTTTAGATTTAAAAGAAAAAAGGAAAAAATTAATTAAAATTAAAATGCTAATTCTAACGTTTTTTAAGTTTATTATGAAAATATTGACTTTTAACCTAATTTAACTCTAAATTAATTTATGTACAATTTTTAATTTATGAAAATAAATAAATAATATTATTATTCTGAAATAAAAGGAAAATTAAAAAAGAAAATAAAAGTTATTAAACCTAAACTCTATTTTTTTGGATTTTTAGTTATTAAGAAAGTATTAAAATCTAACCTAAAATGCAACCCTAGTTTAATTATGAAAAATACTAATACTATGGCAAAAAACAAGGAAAGTTAAAAGGAAAAAGTCATTAACCTAATTCTATGTTTTTGTTTTGATTTTTATTAAAAGGAATTAAAGTTGAAAACCTAATTAAAACTAAGTATTTACATGTTATTATTTATGAAAATAATTATAATATAAATTATATATTTTGGCATTTTTTGATTTTATGATGTTTTTATTATATTTATGTAAAAATAATTAATTAAATAAATAGCAAATAAAAGAAATAAAAAAAAAGGAAAAGTTAAGAAAGAATAAAAATTAATAAGGCAAACCAGGGGGGTAGACTCCAAAATTGTGAGGTGAGGCCTAGCAAATCAGGCCCATTAAACTTGTGGAGCTGTTGACTTTTCCAGCTTGGGTGCCAGCGTGTTGACTTGCCTTATGGTGGACTTTCAATATTAACCCTTGATCTGGGACCATTAGGCACGTGGACTTTTGGATCTTGAAAGATATGGTGCGCCTCAATGCTCATGCTGCATGGGAATTCAAGTGGAAAAATAATATGAGAAATGTGTGAGACCTGGGGTTTGAACCCAGGTCATGAGAGTCCCTAGCGCGCGTCCCTGCCAGCTGAGCCACTTGATTTCATTTAATATAATATGGTTAACAAATAATAAATATTAAAACCAACGCCTAATAGTCAAACGCGCGCAAATTTGAATGGACGAACCACGCCTTGCCACGATGCCTTCTTCTTCACACGCCCTGTAAAACAAAACAAATGAGCAACGGTTTTGCAACCGTGGTGTTAGGCAGGCTTTCAAAAAATAGCGATTAGGTCCCTGTAGCTCATAAATTTGTCGCGAGCATATCTTCTTCTTCGTCTCAAAATGCTGAGTTCAACCATGGTCTTCAGGAACCTTAATTTTTCCTCTATACAAAATCCCTAATTTAAGAAAACTGTAACCCTAGGATTCGAAAATGGTGGATTAGCGTATGATTAACAAAAATGAAATTAAACACCATGAATAGTTTGGAAACTTGGTAAGGAACATGAATATGTAATTAAAATGCAATGATCATGCTTAGAATTGAGAATACGATTTCAAAGAATTTTCTGTACAGTTTGAGTTGTTGTTACTGCTCCTTCGCGTTTTGATTGAGGTTAGGGGTTGGAGTGCCTTCAGGAATGTCTAAGGATGCTTATGGAACAAAAATTAAGGTTTGAAAGATTGTCTAGCACTGATTTCAGATTTGTGTTTTTGTCCAAAATTTTCAATCTCTCAATGCTTGTTTGGGCGCAGCTTATAATGTCTTAGGCCTAGGGTTTGACTCAGTGATGATCATGGAATGGAATTGGCTTGCTAACTCACCTTAATTCATGCTTGGGAAAGAATAAGTCCTAGGGTTTTCATCCTTAACCATTTTCCTCCTTTTTAGCCAAAACCTAGACCTAGTGTGCAAATGAACCCTAGCCTGATTTCTTGAGTTGGTTCATGATACATAAAAATTGTCCAAGTTCACATGACACTATTCCATTGGTTTTTAAATTTTATTTGAATTTTCAAAGATTAAAAATGAATTAAATCATCAAAAATTAAATAAAATAAAAAAATCAATATTTGGTCTTGAAATTAACCATGGGACACGTGTGTGGAATGACAAGGATGAACCAAGTGGAAAAAATGGGGCCCTTTTGTCAAAAATTGGATTTTCAATGATAGTTGACTTTTTCCATTTCACAAAAATTTCCCAACTTCTACAAGGCACAACTTGCTCAATTTTTAAGCTTTTCACATGTTCTTGGACATTTTGGAAAGGTCTTTGAGTCCTTTAACCAATGCCTTTGGTCCCATGTCATTTTGATTTACCAATCTCAAGTTATGGCCTTTGACTTAAAGTCCCTTTTTGTTGACTTTTGAAAATGACCTATAATGTTGAAATTGATAACTTTTTGTGAGAGCATTTCTTGGACTTGAAGTATGAAGATGAGTTGTAGGAACTGTCTTTCTCTTCAAAATGAGCTTTGGATGGAATTTTTCTGATAATCCATGTGAAAGTTATACCCTGGTCAATTTCAGTTGACTTTTTTAGCTGTCCAAATATAGCAACTTTTGCATCTTTGATGATTTCTGAGCCAAATTTTGAGAATCATGATCAAGCATTGATCAAATGATGTTTGTGGCTTCAAAATGATATGTTGACCAAAAATTTGAACTTTTGACTGCCAAATGACCATTTTGCCCCTACAGTTGACTGTAGTGCAATTTAGGGTTTTGACTGTGCAATCTTGAGCTGAATGCCTTGAAACTTGATATGAGGATGCTTGACCATGTTTGTAAGCATATGAGACTTGATTGAGCCTTTGAAAACTTCCTTTTCTTGATCAGACTCAAAACCCTAGTTTTGACTGTATGGGAGACTGTTGCACTGCACAACCCTTGGGGAATTTTCTAGCTTGGCTTGGCAATTTCTTGAGGAATATGGGAGGGCAAATTTTGGGGTATAACAGTGTGTATCTGAGCATTTTGCAAAATGATCACATTTACCAAAATCAGTAAACAGGAATTCAGATGTCATAACAAATGTTAAGACATCCTGTTCTGAACTAACAGGTATGCAGTTTGGTTAATTCTGAGTTTTTTCAGGAAAATGACTCAGTCTTTCCAGAACAGAATCCTGCGTTTTCTTTGGGTTAACCTAGCTCAACCCCAACCTGGTTGATCTAGTCATGTGACCTAGTCTTAAGATCAAACAGATTTAACCCTAGCTTTTTGTGGAAACCCTAACTGAAGATGCAGCTGCTATATATTCAACAGAGCTGCTGTCTTGGAATGCATCCCTTTTTGACAGAAGATCATTTAGAAGCTGTATAGTTTTAACTATTGTAATCCAAGCAATTATCATCGTGATAAGTGACTTGGAATAGGTTTTAATTGTAAGGGTTGTGTATCACTCAAAGCTTTGAAGCAAGAGTGTTTGTATGTCTCTTGACTAAAGCTGTGAAGCAAAGTCAAGTCAGGTCTGTGTATCACTCAAAGCTGTGAAGCAAGAGTGTTTGTGTTGCTTGATTAAAAAGCTGTGAAGCATAATCAAGTGTATGTTTTGAAGAGTGTCTTCATCAATTCATTAGTCAAATTGTTTTATGTATCACTGCTGTGATTGAGGGGGAGTGAGTAGGAACTCAGGTTTAAGTTGTACTTAGATTGAAGTTGCATTGGGTAGGTCTTAAGTGAAGGAGATAAACTGGTTGGTTTATTCCTGAATTAATATCTCTTATAGTGGATTTCCTCCCTGGCTTGGTAGCCCCCAGAGTAGGTGTTGTTGCACACTGAACTGGGTAAACAATTGACTGTGTTCTTTACTGTTTTTTGTATTTACTGTCTTATAGAAAGTCAGATACGGTGTCATAACATTGAACGTGACATTGAGTATCTGCAGCCAGAATTTCAAAAATCATCCTTGTTACTTAACAATCACCCTCAGAAATGTCAGGGATTTACACTCTACTCATATATCAACAATCGTTACGTAGCTCCTCATCCTTCGAGAAGTATACATTAATATTGTCTGATCGTCCTCCCTCAAGACGCTCCAACTTGATTAACAAAAAAATCTTGGATCCATGTCACATTCGGATTCAGGAAACAACAAAACTTGAATAATATTTGCATCGTCGCCAACAGCAGCATACTGAACCAACCTCTTACAACCGAAACACATCCGAGAAGCAAAGCTTATCCCCTACTTATCTTCAACCCAACTCCTGCATACAACTAGATTAGAAAAACAACAAGCACCGACAGTGTTTCACACACTTGTCACGCGCTAAGGAACAAACAACATTAGACAACTTGGTTGGACGAACCGACCCGCTCTGATATCACTAATGTAACACCTCATTTCTACCCGTCAGATAATAATAAAATCAGAGTTCAACATAAATAGGATGCTATATTTTCAACATAAAATCAAACTTCATTTAATCGCATATAAAACAGATACATAACACTTAATCCGGATGAATCGATAACAACCTCGTTTATTCTTTAAAATCAAACAACTTTTTATTGATAAGCAGCGAAATCTACATACTCAACTTCAATTCCCTTAACATCTTTTATTAAACTAAAACAACATCAAGACAACAATTATTTCATGTAATCAACTTAAAAATTCAGCAACTGAAATAATAATCAACAACTAAACATCAAGCGTTCATCCCTCCGAGTGCTACGTATTAGAGCGACAACACCGACTCGAACTAACGAATGTAACAACTATTCTTCTTGATTACCTGCACGTTACCAATAGAGGGCAATATTCAAACAGAAGGGGTGATATATCAGACAATATAATAAGTCGTATGATAAATAATATATTAGATTAGATCACATGAAATCACCACTTCACAACTTGCAAGCAACTTTAATCACAACAAAACATCAACATGACATAACTACTAATTCACAGCTTTTAGATAATACTCATCACAACAAGTCAGCAATGTAAAGCAACAATAAATATATCATCACCACAACTCAAGATGCAACATCAACTGCGACTCAATTACAATGCACATGCATGTGGTACCATTGGAGCAGAACTCCCATCTTAAAAATCTGCCAATAGAGGCATCAACAAGGCATAAGCCTTCTTCGCAGTTTGCCAATCCAGGCCATCACAGAGTATGCAAATATATGTGACTCAATAAATCCACTATCACATACTCACAACAATCATCATATATCGCAAGGCATAAACCCACATCACCATTATTACCAGTAAATAGAGGTAATTCATCATCATCTAAAATTCTCTGCAACTTCACATTATCAACAAGAATTCACAGAGACAATCACAATAACATAACATCTCAACATTAGCCATAAACCTACAACTTTATATTACCAATAAATAGACGCAACATAACAACAACAACAAAATTAAAAATTGGATATATAAAATCCCTAAACTCTTTGGCCAGGTTCATCTTTGTAAGTTTGAATCTTTGATTCAAATAGACTCTTTGGCCAAGTGCTTCTAATTATGCGTAATATATAATTTGACACAAAAAGTTGTTCAAAGTAAAATCTAAAACTACAATAGATCCATGAAAACAATTACGAATTAATCAAAGGAGCATAAAACCCTAAAAATTATGAAGAAAAAAATGACTGAAATTTGTGAAATTTGAAATTTAACTAAGAAAACAAGATAAGAAATTTGAAAATAAGAAATTTGAAATTTAAAAATAGAGAATAAGAAATATTATTTATAATTCAATACGAAACGAAATAAAAAAGATAGTGATGAAGAATCTTCCATTTTAAAAAATGAGGGGTGGAAAGAAAACAACAGATTTTTTAATTTAATCCTTTCTGAAAATGAATGAAAAGATAATGTTTTTTTAATTAAAATAAATTAAAAATTGGATAAATATACAATTATAAAATGATATGAGAAAAAAATTAAAAATTACAAATAAGTGATGAGATGAGGAATGATATAATTAATTAAATAAGTGATGACATGAGAATGATATAATTAATTATATAAGTAATGAGCAGGTGGGTAAAGTTAGGCAACAATGTTTATCAGATCCATTGCATAATAATAATATTCCTTGACAGCAAAAATCGGTATGGCTACTTCACTTCCGCTTCAAGACAGAGTGGCAATCGTGACCGGCTCATCCCGCGGGATCGGCAAAGAGATCGCACTTCATCTAGCTTCACTCGGCGCCAGACTAGTCATCAACTACACCTCCAACTCAGACCTCGCTGACTCAGTCGCTGCTCAGATCAACGCAAACCAAACCACTCAAAGAGCCATAACCGTCCGTGCTGACGTATCAGATCCAGACGGCGTTAAGTCTCTCTTCGACTCCGCTGAAGGAGCCTTCAACTCGCCTGTTCACATTCTGGTCAACTCAGCCGGCGTCGCCGACGTACAGTTACCAAGCATAGCAAACACAACAGATGAATCCTTCAATCGCGTCATGAACGTGAACGCAAAAGGAGCGTTTCTCTGTGCGAGAGAAGCGGCGAACAGGCTAAAACGCGGCGGCGGAGGGAGGATCATACTTCTGACGACGTCATTAGCAGCGGTTTTCAAGCCTGGTTACGGCGCGTACACGGCATCAAAGGCGGCGGTGGAAGCGATGACAAAGATTCTAGCGAAGGAGTTGAAGGGGACGGGGATCACCGCGAATTGCGTGGCGCCAGGACCTGTTGCGACGGAGTTGTTCTTAGAAGGGAAGACGGAGGAGACGGTGAAGATGATTGCGGAAGGTAATCCTTTTGGTAGAATTGGTGAGACTGAAGATATTTCCCCTGTTGTTGGATTTTTAGCCACTGATTCTGCTGAATGGGTCAATGGTCAAATTGTTCGTGTCAATGGTGGCTATATTTAGTTTCTTTGTTTAGTTCTTCCACGAGTTTGGGTAGCTTGTTATATGAATAAATAGGTCAAGACGATTTCAAAGTCCTTGGTTTAACATATTTCTTTTGGCTAGAACAACTCATTCGTCTTTAAACTTGGTTGAGTTTTCAACCTTGTGTTTTTAGAGGTCATACTCTTTTTTTTACAGCTTTATGAGTATATAAAGAATCAAGTTTTTTTCATAATGCAGTAAACACTGTACCTAAAAGAAAACCTCAGCACCAATGAAAACCGCTCTAAACAAATAAATGAAAAATAACATAGCGATTTCTCAAGTCACATGTTCCAATACACCACAAATCAAGAAATCACTAGTAATTAGACTAAAAAGATCATATTAACTTATAAGCTGCATAAGTTGCAGCTGAGTCTCTAAACCAGGTCATATAGCGTATCATCTACAAAGTATTATTTATAGGAATCTTGTTTTGAAATTCAGGAATCTTAAAAGTATTATTTATAGAATCATAAACAACCAACCTATAATTCCACTCCTTCAAAAACTCCATCAACACTTTGCATGAAAATCAGAATCACAAGCAGCATCTACCACCCAATTAACAGAGTCATTCACAAATATTCCGGGTTTAGGAACGAGGTAACAATTCTTCTCCAATAATCTGTACCCAAAGTATGAATGTAGACTTCTATTTTGTTACTCCTCATCTCATGGATAGCAATAATCTTATAAATATTGGTGAAACGATCATACAAAAGAACAAAACAATCAGCCATCAGTTCTATACTAATGCATAAGATGCCGTCACAAGCGGAAGTTTCCATATAACAGTCTCCTTTAATCTCTTTTAGAGGGTACCTGAACTGTGTAGGGGCTGCGGAGCTGAAGATAGAGGAGATCGGGGAATGACATAGAACAAGCTCAGGTGAGTCGTCCGCCGAGTTCATGACGAGATGGTAGCGGTCGTGGCATGAGGTTGAGAAGCGGAGGTGCTTCTTGGCCAAGTTAGAATCATGGGAGATAAGAGAATTCCATGACTTGCAGACGCAACATAGTTGAATAAGGTGTTTCACGGAGAGCCTACACAGTATTTCTGCCACCAGATCAAATGAAACATGCAGTGATGTTAGGGTTTGTTGAGGTTGTTTCCTCTCTGGAAGTGGCGGCGTTTCGGCCGCATCCATTGCTACTGGCCGCCGTATCAAAAGGAGAAGGTCAGCGACTGAGTTTATGAGTATTACATAACTTTTTTATAAACACTAGTAACAAACCCGTGCTATCGCACGGGTCTCGTCTGGATTCACATTACATTTATAGATTATTAAATTATTAAGTATGTTACCATGTTTTCAGTTGAGTATATGTCTCATGTAAACCATGTTGGCATTTAACTCCATATTTGTAGCAAGCGTCGGTCCTATCAACAAATCACGTCTGCATGAACAAATAGGAAAAATTATATACTTCTTGAAATACATGGAAAATGTACATACTATATATTTTAATTCAAAATAGATTTTTAATTTGAATCGTAAAGTATAAGATATAAAGTTTACCAACTATCAAAGTGCTTGAAAGACTTCCTTGTACACAACATTAGTAGTAGTAGAACACGGTACATTCTCCTTGTCATGAATTAGGATTTTTAGCCCACTTTTGCTCTTAACTCTTGAAATTGCAACATATAATTGACTATGACTAAACACAGGAGTAGGCAAATACAATCCAACACTATCAAGAGATTGACCTTGTGACTTATTAATTGTCATTGCATAGGAGACAATAATCGGAAATTGTCTCCTAATCAACTTGAATGGCCAAGGTGAATCAGAAGGTGACATAGACATTCGTGGAATGTAAAAAATGTTACCTATGTTCTTTCCAGACATGATTTTTGCCTCAATGACATGATTTGCAAATCTTGTAACAATTAATCTTGTTCCGTTGCACAACCCATCGGCTTGGTCCAAATTTCTCATTAGCATAATAGGTGTACCAACCTTCAATTTGATCCTATGATTGGGAAGCCCTGACGTTCTTAATTTACTGAGAAATTCAGGAGTTAGAACTTCATATGCTTCAGTATAACTTGAATCTGTTCTATCAATGGAATCAAAACTCAAATACTCTTTCTCTTCTCCTAAAAAAAAGTTTAAAAGCAAAACATAAATAAATTAGTAAAACTATGTTCTTATATATATATATATATATATATATATATATATATATATATATATATATATATATATATATATATATATATATATATATATATATATATATATATATATATATATATATATATATATATATATATATATATATATATATATATATATATATATATATATATTATGAATGTAATAATACAGTAAATATAAAACACATGTACCTGGTATCAAGTCTAATACATAATGATTGATTTTGTCCACAACTTCAATGGTTGAAGCAAGAATAGCCTTTCCTTGTAAGAATTCAACATCTTGATATTTTTCCAACAAATTGGGATATGTGTTTTCAACAATTGCTCTTATAGGATCATCAAAATTTGATATTAATAGCTCTTGAGGAATTTCAATATCAACCAAACCATCATTGGGTTCACAAATCTTACCATCACCCACATTTAAAATCCATTTTGAAAATCAATTATCAGCCTCCATATCCATACATATTTCAAAAGAAGAACCGATTAAATAAGCTTTGTATTCACCAAGACTAAACAAATAAAAAAAGCCAAAACTCAACCTCATATTTTAATTAAAAAAATTGAGAAATAAAATCTGAATAAAAAAAACATACCTAACAGCAAAAAATAAACAATATCATGGTTGTGTTGTTCGTCACATGCAAGCTCAAAAATCCCCTTCTGCAACTCTCAAACCTAAAGATAAAGATATCCCATTTTAGGTGTCAAGTTAAGCTTCTTTTTTTTTGGAAAAGGAGAAATAGTAAGACAACCCTGAAAACGAAAAGAATATAACATAAAATATGATATTCCAAACTACATTTCAGTTTCAACTTTCAATCACATGTTTCAATCACTCACCTTCGTCACTTACATATGTATGAATCAAATTAACGTTAAAAATTGCATTTGAAGGAAATTCTTTTATAGATCTATAACGGGTGTTGTTGGTTATTGATGTTGTTGAGATTCAGAGGTCTTGGTTGCGACCACCATTCTTATGCTTGAACGTCTGAAACAAATAAATTAACAGGTTAGGATGAGAATATTAGATGGTTGAGATTACAACGAAACGAAATTGGTAGCAACAAAGAGAGAAGAATGAAAAGAGATGGAGCGGCGCAGGAAGAAGATGAAATTAGGTAAGAAGATGAAATTAGGTTTTCTGATTTGTGTTTTAATAGAGTTGGGTGAATGAGTTATTTGTTGCATCTTGAGAAAAATAATTTCTTTGGTTGTATAGATTTACCGTTTCAAGAACTCAACATTTATGATGGTTGTTCATCTTGTGCTGCCAATTTAAATCTTGCAACAAAAAACGTGATTAGGGTTTCGTGGAATAATTAGAATTTCAAAACCCAGTGTACGTAGCAGCTATAATATGAGTGTTTTAATTTAAATTTCAAATTGAATGACCTTTGGTTTGGATGAGGGTTTTGGGAAGTGGTATGTAGCACATAATTAGGTGTGATTATAACGTGTAAATATAAACAAAATGGCATAATTGTTGTTAGTTAGAAATAATTAAAAAAAAAGTAAAAAGTGGCAGAAAAAACCATAGTGTGACACATCAGCCATATTTATTGTCAAATCAATATGATGCAAGTATTTCAGAAAGTTACAAATATACCCTTAGATTAAGACTAAATTGAAATTTACTAATTAGGGTATTATGGTAAGTTAATGGTACTTTGGTTTTTATATATTTATAATAGATATTTACTTAAATATATATTAAATTTAAATTATAAAATTATTTATACATAATTAATATCTATTCATTAATAGAATAAAATTATTTTATATATCCTCCATTCAAATTATATATGATACCATTTTTCTAGATTAATTTTTTTCATGATACAAGAGGCTAATACCAACAACATCAGGATAATTTTAGGCTTTAATCAGTTATATGTTTATTTTTATTAGTGATCTTCAAGGAAACGAGATGAATCCATCAAGATGTTGTGAATGTGAAATCACCAAGGTTTATTTGAGAGAATTTGCGAAGGAGATGGTTAAGGAGATTGAATGTGCAGTTGGGAAGAAATGGGGAGTAGAAGGAAGCCAAAAGAAGTTAGAAAAATTGAAGAAAAAACTTGTAATGGAGAACAAAACAAAAAAAACCAATGCCTGATGCTTTCACTTGGTTTATCATGGATGGTGTTTGCAATAGTGTTTTAAGTTAATGTAATAGAATTGTTAAGGTCTCAATAGTAGCAGTTAATGCAATGAAATTCTTAAGGTTATCAATAGCAATTGTTAAGGTTTAATGTAATTGAATTGGTTTTCAAGCAGTTGTTTATCAATGAAAGCACATGTTATGTGAAATTCTAGTATTCAGATCTCAGATGTCCTAAGAGATGTTGAGATACCTTTCTCTGAACAACCACACAATGACAATGTTGTACCCCAAAATTTTCCCTCCCATATTCTTCAAGAATTGCAAAGAGCATGCTTCAAAATCTCCCCAAGGGTTGCACAGTTCAAGGGCCTCCTAACAGTCAAAAATTAGGGTTTTGGTTTTGGCAAAGAAATTGAAGTTTCCAAGGGTCCAATCAAGTCCCACATGCCTACAAACAAGGTCAAGTATCCTCATACCAAGTTTCAAGACTTACAACACAAAATTGCACAGTCAAAAACCCTAATTGCCCTACAGTCAACTGCAGGGACAAAATGGTCATTTAGCAGTCAAAAGTTCAAATTTTTGGTCAACATCTCATTTTGAAGCCATAAACATCATTTGATCAATTCTTGATCATGATTCTCAAGGCTTGGCTCAAAAAGTCTCAAGATGCAAAAGTTTCCATATTTGGACAGTTGAAAAAGTCAACTGTAACTTAACCAAGGTATAACTTCCACATGGTTTATCAGAAAAATCCCATCCAAAGCTCGTTTTGGAGAGAAAGACATTTCCTACAACTCATCTTAACACTTCAAGTCCAAGAAATGCTCTCACAAAAAGTTATCAATTTCAACATTATAGGTCATTTTCAAAAGTCAACAAAAAGGGACTTTAAGTCAAAGACCATAACTTGATATTGGTAAATCAAAATGACATGGGACCAAAGGAATTGGTAAGAGGACTTCAAGACCTTTCCAAAATGTCCAAGAACATGATCAAAGCTTAAAAATTGAGCAAGATATGCCTTGTGGAAGTTGGGAAATTTTTGGGAATTTTGAAAAGTCAACTTTGCTCCAAATGCCTTAAAATTGCTAATGGGCCACATTTTCTTCCAAGATTCTTCATCCAAAGCATATGCACGACCATTTGGCCCAAAGGGGATTTATTCATCATTTTTATTTATTTATTTGAATTTTTAATTACAATTAATTCATTTAACTAAATAAAATATGGGAAGAATACTCATCCATGTTTTTTAAATCTTTTTGTGCATGGAATGCCTTCAAGATTTCGTGCATTATCTGATATGGAAAGAATCAAGTTGATTTGGACATGATTGGTATCAAAACACATGGAAAAAGATTGAAAAAATATGCCATTAAATCCAATATTTGATTCATGATTGCATTGATCTTTTGACTCAAATTTTAACCCTAATCAGTTCCCATACATATACTAATGCAAACCCTAGTGCAAGAGACCTGAAAGCTGCGCCACACTTCAAGAACAACTTTTGCAATTTTTGGTGAAAAAGTGGAAACTGAAAATTGCCTTCTAGCACGATTCAAAGGAAAATAACCACACCATTAGCTTGCCAAGGCTTCACTGAACCTAACTGCGTTCTTTTACAATCCTCACGCACCCAGAATTGGTACCTAACAGTCAAACTGTTTCATCTTTTTTTGCATAATCGTATTTCATCATTCATGCCATAATTTTAAGTTCTAATGCTTGTTTTGTACTAGTCTTATCATTCTGAAGCTAACCATATTGTTTTATTGAGTTTTGCTTGCCCATACGCGAAATCATCATGGAAGTTTGCTAGGGTTACAAAACTGTAAAATTGGGGGTTTACTTTTATGGAAAAATCAGACAACTAGACCCACACCATCAGAATCAGAAGCTCTTGGCCAATCGTTCCCATACCTCGCGATCAATTTATGATCAACAGGTTTCTAATCGCTATTTTTATGCTTGCTATTTAGTGGGGGTTTAAAACCCCCGCTATCTCTTTTATTTTGCAGGTTCAATATGAAGAAGATGATGCGTGGAAGCTTCTGGGTGGTCCATTCAAAGTTGGCGCGTGATTTGTTTTGATTCAGGCCACTAACCTTTTTTTTCTTATAATAATTGCATCTTATTAATATTACAAAGAAAGCAGATGGTACGGTTGGTCAAAGCGTTGAGTTAGTAACCTCTGGGACCTGGGTTCGATTCCCAGGTCCCCACACTTTCTTCATATATTTTGTTTCAGCATAATCTCATGCGGTTTCAAGCCTCAGAGTTCACCATACACCCATAATCCAAACGCGCCACATGGCCACTGATGGCAATCCAAAGGTCAAGATTTGAGGAGCACCATGGGCACCAGTCAATGCACACGCACGTGGCCCTGAAAAGTCAAACAAAGCCTTGAAACGTTGGGCCTAATTGCTAGACAATACCTCCAGTTTGGGGACAACCACCCCTTTGATTTGCTCTCTTCCATTCTTTTTCTATTTTTATTTGTTTTGTTTAATTTTTATTTAATTCTTCAGATTAATATTTTTTCACAAAAACATAAAAAATATAAAAAATCAGAAAGTCACAAAATAAAATATATTTTATTTAATTTATTTTGTAAATAAATGTTATTAATTAATTTAGTTTTTAAATTCTAGGATTAATTTTAACATTTTCTTAATAAACTTAAAAAATTTGTAGAATTAGGTTTTAATTACTTTTATCTTTTTTTTTTCCTTTTCATCACTAATAATCAATTATTTATTTTTGTAAATAAAAATTGAATTAATTAATTAGACTAACCTTGGGTTTAATTTTCATATTTTCTTAATAAATTAAAATAGTTAGAATTAGGTTTAAATTCCATTTAATTCTCTCATAAAAATCCATAAATACAAAAAAATCCAAAAAATCTTTTCTTTTTATTTTAGTTTAATTAATTTGTTAATCGTAATTTTAATTTCATTAAAAAGGGTCCGACGCACTCGCTTTCAATTATCAGTTCGTTTCGCGCATTTATTTCTTTTCTTATAACATTCATGTAATTCTCCCAAAGCCATGTAAATCAGACATTTATCTTTTCCGCACTTTATTTCTTTATTCAAATCGGGTCCTGGATTAAATTTGGCGATGTGGACCCGCGCCTGTGTAATAGCGTAGGAATTTTAATTCTCGCATCTTTTAAACTATTAAATTGCATGAAAGAATGAATGTTAAAATAAAAATAAAAGCGTAGATCACCAATACATGACAAAGACAAAAATATCTGAAAACGACACACAAATCACACACCACCCATAGGGTACGCCTCACTGTTGCCTTGCCCGTCGAAAGGTGATCGTCGAGTAGAGGATGTTTTAGTAAGTCCTCATGATCCGGGAACCTGGCATGAGGGTAGCTTCTAAGGTATCTTCCTATTGCTCTGGTGGTCACCATGTCCCGAACCTTCGAATTGACCCGAACACCTCCAACGGTGGTGCTACCTACCCCTCAATGGTGGGATGGCACTACTTTAAGGACATTTACACAGACGAATTCCTTAGGGTAGGTAGACGACTCTAGATACTTGCTCTAAATTTCAAACAAATTCAAAAATACTTTTCACACCGACACCTTTTCAAAAAGCTTTCGAAAGCAATTTTTCAAACACTCTTGAGGACCGATACAAGAGTCGAACTGGAATTTTCAAAGAAACTTTTTAAAACCCACAGTTGAAAAGCAAACAAACAATTTTGAAAACACAAGTGAGCAAGTATCTAAGAGCCCATGGATAACCATGGATAGAAAGGGTGTTAACACCTTCCCTTTCTATAATCTACCTCCCGAACCGAGAGCAATCTCTATAAGGAATTTTTCTGTGCTTTTGTCCTTTCCATTTGGAGAAAATAAAAGACGGTGGCGACTCTTGCTTCCGCGAAATTTCGCGAACCAGCGTTAAACAGTCAGTTCCAGATCCACCGATCACAGAACTGGCGACTCTGCTGGGGACATTTATTTAAAGTGAGGTGTACCTTAGGATAGTTCACAACTGTGTTTTCAATTGTATTGACTTGCTTGCTTTAAATTGTGGGTTGCATGGGAGTTACATAGATCCTAACCCGGATCTGGGGATACCCTGTTTAGGTAGCATAAGCTGTGAGGGACCTGTCCGGCGTAGACCGACACGGGTGAAGCAGTGGCTACGTTGGTGTGGCATCTTGGTCTGTACCGATATCCCTTGTGTCGCAACGAGGAGAATATGGGTCTTCCAAGAAGTCATTAAGCACCAACAACCTTAGAACCTTAAAAGACACAACTCGGCCATTAGAACAGTAGCAGTATGCTACGCCCATTGAGGCTAAACTCTCGTGATGGTTCTGGCCGCAAGAAAAGATTGCGATGCTGGAGTTATGACCAATTGAGGGTAGTCAATGATATTGGGATCCCCTAAGAACCCAGTTACTTTGATAGGACAGGTATGAACCAACAAACTGAAAGAGAGTAATACCTAGACCTCATGCTGGCCTAAACTTTAAGGGCTTGTCTTGTGTGACTTGTGTGCCTTACCATGTTTGCCTTTGTATCTATTTGTGGTGTGCTTTATCATAACATCATAACATCATGAGCATTGCATGCATCCTGCATAAGGACTGACCATTTCAAAGACAAGAGGGTTTCACCTTTGCTCTGTTTTGTAGGACACCATGATGCCTGTGCGAAGGAATACTATCCGGTTCAACTTTGTTCACTCACCTGAGTTGCTTGAAGAGTTGGTTAGCAGGATTCCAAATACCACTCCCTTCATTCAGAGGCATGGTTCTCTTCTCAGTTTAGTCACTGCAAAGTGGGATCAACAGTTGATGAGTGTCCTGACTCAGTTCTATGACCCTCTGTACCAGTGCTTCACTTTTCAAGACTTCCAGCTGGTCCCTACCCTGGAAGAGTTCTCTGATTTGCTTGGTATCCCTATCTTGGATCAGACTCCCTTTACTGGTTGGGAAAAGACCCTCAGGCTTGAGGAGGTTGCTGCAGCTCTTCCCTTGACACATCAACAGGTAATGGACAACTGGGTGACTAGAAGCGGAGTTAAGGGTTTCTTGGCCAAGTTTCTGATTGGTAAAGCTAACAGTTTCTGGAATGACTTGGACTTCAGGGCATATGAAGACATCCTAGCTCTCTTAATCTATGGGTTAGTCTTGTTTCCTAAACCCGACAACTTCATCAATGTCACTGTCATAAGGATCTTTATGTCTCAGAATCCTGTGCCCACTCTCTTGGGTGATATCCTGCAACAACTTCATGCTCGTACTACCCGAAGATGAGGAACTCTATGGTGTTGTATCCCTTTGTTGGTGAGGTGGTTTATTTCGCACCTCCCTAAGTTCGTGCTGAAGAACCAAGAAGGAAGAGGTTGGGCTCATAGGTTAATGTCTCTCACCGATAAGGACATCATTTGGACTTGCCGAGGTTTGGATGAGATAGCTGTCATTGATCGTTGCGGGGAATACCCTAATGTTCCTTTGATTGGTACTCAAGGAGGGATCTCTTACAATCCATGTCTAGCGCTCCGTCAGTTTGGAAGGGCCATAAGAACAGGGCCTCATGAGATGTTGGTGCCTCACATCAGTTTTGAGTTTCAGACGGATGGTGACGAGCTGCGCCGTAGGTTCATCAAGGCTTGGGATAAAGTTCACAAAGCTGACCCACAAGAGTTGGGGCCAAAGACTTCTCTACCTATGGAAGCCTACTACAAATGGGTTCGTATCTGGGCTCAGAAGTTAGGTATGCCATACGAAGCCGTCAGACCTATCATTCTTGAGTATCCTGACAAAGATGGTGTTCCTCCAACTGTCCTTCCTCCTCAGATACCTACTGATTATGAGACATTAAAGAGATCTCGGTCGCAACTGTGAGAAGAGCGGGATTCTTACCGGGAAAAGTTCAACGAGTAGGAATTGAAGATCCAGAAGCTGACAAAGCAGTTGGAGAATGAGCGAGCTCTGAATGCTTACATCCGTATTGAGAAGAGGAGACCATGGGATCAATAAGGAGCTCTGGATGTTCTTTTACAGTTTTATTTCCCTTTTCAGTATTTCCCTTTCATGTAACGCCTAAGGGCAACCTGTTGAACAATTTAAGTTTCAAAGTTGAATCTAATGAAGTGTGTTCCTTTTTGTTTACAAAGTTGATTCCCGATTGTCTTTGAAAACATAAATCATACGCATTCCATTCATCATGTGCATAGCAGGTTTTCTTCTTTTCAGGTTGCTTACTGTTCTTCGCTGTTTATTTCAGCATCATGAATCCTGACTCATCATCAACCGAGATGTCTATCAAGGCTCTTCAGGCGCAGAATGCGCAATTTCAGGAACTAATCATGGGTTTGGCTCAGGGCCAAGAAGAGCTGAAGGCTCTGCTCCTGAAGAAGGAGAAGAAGAAGAAAAAGAGAACTGTTCTTTTCAACTCGGGCCGAAGGTTTGGCAACACTTTGCAGAATGAAGAGGCTGGTTCTTCTATAGGCAAGAGTAGTCCCCAAGAGGGAAAAGGTCCTAGTCCGGTAGTCTCTGACAACGAGACTGATTTCGATGAGGAACAGTATCCTCCGGCCGAAGACAGATACAAGCAGCTGGAGGACAGACTGAATGCAATGGAGATCCAACAAGTGCCTGGGCTGGATTTCGGAGACTTGGGTTTGTCCACTGGTGTGATTATTCCTCATAAGTTTAAGGCACCATCTTTTACCAAGTATGACGGGGCATCTTGTCCCAAGCTACACCTCAGGTCTTACGTGCGGAAGATTCAACCGTACTCAGTGGACAAGAACTTGTGGATCCACTTCTTCCAGGAGAGTCTTTCAGGGACTCATCTCGAATGGTTCTATCAGCTGGATGGGACCAAGGTTCGTAACTGGGAGGAGTTGGCTACTGCTTTTTACAAGCAGTATCAATATAATGCCGACCTTACCCCTACACGTACCCAACTCCAGGGTATGTCGCTAGGGTCAAGCGAAGGTTTTAAAGAGTACGCACAGAAGTGGAGGGATCTGGCTGGCAGGGTGCAGCCTCCGTTGACTGACCGGGAGTTGGTAGACATGTTCTTGGGGATCCTATCTGGGCCATTTTTCAATCATCTTATCGGTAACTCATCCGCAGGGTTTACTAATCTTATTCTGACTGGGGAGAGAATAGAGGCTGGGATGAAGTCTGGTAAAATTCAGAAGGGTGCATCTGCAAGTTCTGAAAAGAAGCCCTTTAAGAAGGAGGCCAGTGCTGTATATGGGTCTAGAAGACAAGAGAAACCTGAGCGCCGCTAGTCTGTTAACGCGGTGATGATTGTTAATCCTGCTGCCGCTCCTCGGCAAACCAATCCTCAAAGGGCTGAGAGACCCAGGAGAGAGTTTACCCGTTTGAGTATGACTTTATCACAAATCTTGCCGCAGTTGTTGTCCACCAACCTAGTGACTGTCAGAGAGGCCCCGAAGGTTGTAAACACTGCCTCTCCCAAGTACAATCCAAATGCCCGCTGTGCTTATCACTCCGATAGCCCGGGGCATTCCACTGATGACTGTTGGGCCTTAAGGAACAAGCTGCAGGACCTTATTGATGCGAAGGAGGTACAGTTTGAGGCATCTGAGAAGCCTAATGTAGTGACAGCTCCCCTGCCTGCTCATGGGGTGAATGCTATTGGGGACGAAGATGAAGTGGATGAAGCTAAGTTTGATAGCTGGATCTACCCAGCAACCGACAATGGACCCAGCAATTGGAGTGCAAAAGACAATCTACCTGTTTCTCTTGTTACTGAGTAATGAATTCCTATGTTTTGTTATTTGTAATAAACAATTAAAACTCTATGGCCCGATGTCTTACCCGGGGCACCGTGGCTTCATTTGTGAGGGCATATAAATTGTCATTTCATATATCATGAATAAAGATCTTGGACGTTTTCTCGCATTTCAAATCTTATGCTCCTTTTCTGTCTTTCCTTCCTTTATATATTTCAAAACAGCTGTATTTACACACACTCACTCATACAGGTTTCAATCCACTCTGGATCTCACTGGTAACGACTCTGCTACTGCCAGTTATGACTTCGAAAATCCGATCAACTTAGCCAAAGACGAAGGTGAAGATGATTGCGAAGTGCCTGGAGAGCTTGCAAGACTGTTACTCCAGGAGGAGAGGGCAATTCAACCACATGAAGAGCCAGTGGAAACAATAAATCTGGGTACTGAGACGGACAGGAAGGAGATAAAGATTGGTGCCAACCTAGAGCTCAGTGTGAAGCAACGATTGACTCAGATGCTACATGATTATATGGAGATCTTTTCCTAGTCCTACGAAGACATTCCCGGGTTGGATACCGATATTGTGGTCCATCACTTGCCTACTAAGGAAGACTGCCCTCTGGTTAAGCAAAAGGTCCGCCGTATGCGTCCAGAAATGTCTGAAAAGATCAAAGCCGAGGTTATGAAACAGTTTGATGCCGGGTTCCTTGCAGTGACTTCTTACCTTTAGTGGGTTGCTAATGTGGTGCCGGTACCAAAGAAGGACGGTAAGGTCAGAATGTGTGTCGACTACAGGGATCTGAACAGGGCCAACCCCAAAGATGACTTCCCCCTACCTCACATTGATGTCCTTGTTGACAATACAGCTCAGCATAAGGTGTTCTCTTTCATGGATGGTTTTTCAGGTTACAATCAGATCAAGATGGCACCTGAAGACATGGAAAAAACTACCTTTGTTACTCAGTGGGGCACCTTCTGCTACAAGGTCATGCCTTTTGGACTGAAAAATGCTGGGGCAACCTACCAACGTGCCATGGTTGCTTTATTTCATGACATGATCCATCATGAGATAGAAGTGTATGTTGGCGACATGATCGGAAGGTCCCAGACTGAGGAAGAACACCTGGATCACCTGCAGAAATTGTTTGACCGTCTGAAGTTGTACAAGCTGAGGTTGAACCCGAACAAGTGCACCTTCGGGGTAAGATCTGGAAAGTTACTAGGCTTCGTTGTAAGTGATAAGGGTATTCAAGTGGACCCTGCCAAGGTTAAGGCCATTCAAGAGATGCCAGTTCCTAAGACAGAGAAAGAGGTCAGAGGCTTTTTAGGACGCCTGAATTACATTGCTCGATTCATCTCGCACCTAACCGCTACCTGTGAACCAATCTTCAAGCTGCTGAAGAAAGATCAGGTAGTACGTTGGAATGATGAATGTCAGGCCGCTTTTGACAGAATCAAGGAGTATCTCCAAGAACCACCCATCCTTATGCCACCGGTTGAGGGGAGACCTCTGATACTATACCTGACAGTACTGGACAACTCAATGGGGTGTGTGCTGGGGAAGCATGACGAGTCTGGCCGAAAAGAGCATGCCATTTATTACCTTAGCAAAAAGTTTACCGACTGTGAGACCCGATACTCACTGCTTGAGAAAACTTGCTGCGCTTTGGTATGGGCTGCTCGCCGGCTGAGACAGTATATGCTGACTCATACCACCTTGTTAATCTCAAAGATGGATCCTATAAAGTACATATTTGAAAAGCCTGCTCTGTCTGGGAGAATAGCAAGATGGCAAATGATCTTGACAGAATACGACATTCAATACACGACTCAGAAAGCCATCAAGGGAAGTGTATTGGCAGACCACTTGGCACATCAGGCCGTAGACGACTATCAGTCAATGAACTTCGAGTTTCCAGACGAGAGCATCATGATAGTGACTGATTGTGAAATACCTGGACCGGATGAAGGACCTGAGGAAGGATCCCGATGGTCTATGCACTTTGATGGAGCCTTCAATGCTTTGGGTAACGGTATTGGCGCTGTGATAATATCCCCCCAAGGCACCCATACTCCACTCACTGCCCGGCTATGTTTCAACTGTACCAACAACATGGCGGAGTATGAGGCGTGCATCATGGGTCTTCAAGCTGCGATCGACCTAAGGATCAAGTATCTGAGTGTCTTCGGAGATTCCGCTCTCGTGATCAATCAGATCAAAGGAGAGTGGGATACGAAACATCCGAATCTTATTCCTTACAGAGAATGTGTGTTGACCTTGATCCCCCACTTCACAGAGATAACTTTTGAACATTTCCCGAGAGAGGAGAATCAGTTAGCGGACGCGTTAGCTACGATGTCTTCTATGTTCAAGGTCAAATGGGACAATGAGGCTCCCCGGATCATCATATGGAAACTGGACGAACCGACATACTGTTGTGATCTCGAGACTGAGTTGGTAACTGAGAAGCCTTGGTACCATGAGGTGAAGAGATACTTGGAAGCCCAGGAGTATCCTGAAGGTGCCTCTGTCAATAATAAGAAGTTTCTGAGAAGGTTCGCAACGAAATTCTTCCTTAGCAACGACATCCTGTATAAGCGAAACCATGATTCGACCTTACTGCGTTGTGTGGACAAGACTGAAGCAGAAAGGATCATGGAAGAACGACATTGTTGTACCCCAAAATTTGCCCTCCCTTTCTTCAGGAAACCATCTTGGATTTTCAAGGTCCCTCTGAAACAAATCCAAGTCCTGAGTTATCCCTTTTCCCGAGCAAGCCGCTTACAAGAGCAAGATGATCTCACGAACTCCAGAGGCAACACTTTTATCTTGAAAAAAAAATCAAATTCTAAGTACTTAGAATGCTTCTCTAAAATAAGTATTTTTTTAGAAAAATCAGCGCTTCAGAACTTCTGAACCCATTCCAGATGAAGACGGTCAGAAGTTGCAAGCTTGGCTCAGCGTGGTCAGAAGTTGGCTCTTCAGCAGTTACACAAGCTCAGTCAGAATTTGCTAAAGGAATGTAAGAGAAGCAGGAAAGTCTGAAGGCTCCTTTAGAACAGGTTGAAATCAGAAGATGAAAGGTCAGAGGAATGAGTGTTACACTGATACAGAATCTCTAAGTCCAGATTGTCCAGAAGTAAATCCAAGGAACGTACCAGAAAACTAGGAGAATCTCCAGAGCTTACTAAGGCAACAGGTAGCCAAGGCCAGAGCATGGTTTACGCTGCTGATTCAACGCTGGTTTTTCATTACCAGAACGTTGGTATTGACAGGTCTTGTCACCATTTAATGCCCATTAATGCCTCCAACCACTCCTGAGCATTCACGTGTGGCTTGGAAAATGCTTTTGCACAGATTCTGGCATGGGTCTTCACGCCACCGCCCACTTCAGAGGTCACTTCTCCCCAATCTACGCCTGCTGCTGCAACCTAGGCTGAAAGCTAGCTGTTATCACAACTTCCCAGGAATTTCTGTCAAAGAACAAATTCAAGCTCTGTTGGCGCCTTAAATGTTCAAGGCATCCACAAGAATTTTGCCTATAAATAGAGAGCTTTCACCACTGCAAAAGGGGTCCAAAAAAAGAAACAAAAATTGCTAAGAGAGAAACAAAACTCCTAGCAACACAACATTCTGAAACTCTGCCAAAATCTCCAGCTTTGTTTCATAACTTTGAGTTTCTCACCTTCAACTTCATCAAATATCCAGTTCTTTTCTGTAGACCAAAAACACTCTTTCCAAACTTCTGACCCTATACACGTATACACCTTTACCTCCCCTTTTCAAAATCTGTCCAGAACACCACCAGAATCAAAAGCTAAAACTTTCACTCACCAACTTTTCCAAACAGTCAGGTAAGCACCTGCTGACCCTCATCACACTGTTAAGCATCATCAGCTGTACATATTCAAGTAACATAATGTAAATATTCATGTTATTGCTGTTTATGTTCTGAGGACTCTCATACCTCAGAATGTTCTGAGCCAGTATAGGACTTGCCTGTGACCTTGGTGATTCTGACCTCTGAAACGTTTTTGCTATTTTGCTGGATCTGTTCCAAATATGTTTCCTGTTTTGTGGAGTAACAACAGGATTGCAGATGTTCTGATTAATACAGGAAAAAGCCAAGTGCTGACTTTGACGTTAGCACATCTGAAGCCTGTTCTGCTGTCAATGATATCAGAACCTCTGAGAATTATTGCCTTTTCAGCAGAATCAGAACTTCTGGTTTCTCCACTAACAAACTTTTGTCTTGCAGCGCAGGGAAATCAGAACTTCTGATTTCCCCACTAACAAGGTTCTGTTTTGCAGGTTCTAGAGTCAGAAGTTCTGACTCATCCAGTTTCACTAACAGGTTGATCATCGGGCAGCGGATCTGGGTCAGAACTTCTGATGACCTCCCAGCAGCGCGCGGGCTCCCTCTCTCTCTATATATATCTTGTTTTCTGCTATTTTCTTTTTTGTCTATTTTTCTCGTTGAACCCCCCATGTACAAATTTGTACCCCCCTTCCCATATTTGGTTTTGTAATAGCTTAGTAATTTTAATTTCGCACTTTATTGCTTTCTAATGATAATATGTTAGAATTAGGGTTTGTATGCGAAAAAACGATAAAAAATAGTTTGACCTAATACAAGATAAATGAGCATGAAAATAAACAACACATCTCACACTTGCACCCCTAGGGTATTCCACTTGTTGCCTTCAAATAAATGGGCCATATTGTATGTTGAACTTCTTTGGGCAAAGCAAACAATTTGAACGATCATAGTCCCTCGACAAAACTTTTCAAAACAAACAAAAACAAATGATCAAGTCCCTTAAAGAAAATTGCCCAAAGACATTTAACGCCGTTGCAATTATGGTCTAAACGATGACCCGCGCCTGTCCCCTTTCACATCCTAATTCAAGATTGTCCACCAAATACAATGGTGGAACAAACTTGTTAAAAGGGTTAAAACATAGCAATAGTCTTTTGAGAAATTTAGGAGTAGATGATCTCTTAGTTACTTGAATCAAACTTGCAAAACAAACACTTGCCTAATTTCAAAACCACACAACATTACACTTTCAAAACAACTTTCAAAAACAAATGAAAACCTTTTCAAAAGACATACATCTTTGTATACATCCCCACATGGATCATTACAAAGGTTGCCACCACATTGGCCTCTTTTCAAAATATTTTCAAACCCACCCACTCAAGCACCATTTAAAACAATTGAAAACAAAAGGCAAATGATCTAAGCAAGTAACTAAGAGCCCATGGATAACCATGGATAGAAAGGGTGCTAATACCTTCCCTTTCTATAATCTACTCCCCGAACCCAAGAAAACATCTCAAAAGGTTTTTGCTGTGCTTTTTAACCTTTCCTTAGGATAAAATAAAAAGTCGGTGGCGACTCTTGCTAACCGCAACATTTGCGAATACAAACGCAAAACCCAAGTCAGTTCTCCCACCGTATCACAGAACTGGCGACTCTGCTGGGGATATTTTTAAAAGTGGAGTAACCTTAGGGCTTAGATCACCTTTATTTTCAATTGATTGTCTTGTTTGCTTTTACATTTATGGGCTTTGTATCAAAGTTTTATAGATCCTAACCCGGATCTGGGGAAACCTTTTTAGGTAGCAACAAGGCTGTGAGGGAACTGTGCGGGGTATACCGACATGGTTGAAGCAGTCTGCTACGTTGATGTGGCACTTTGGTGTGTACCGGTAACCCTTGAGTTCAGTCAAGGAGAGTACGGGGCCGCCGCGTGGTGTCGTGAAGCATCAACTGACCTTAGTAACCTTAATTGAAACATCTTGGCCTTTCTAGGGTAGTGAGATAACTGACTTTGGTGCAGTCCGAGGTTGGTTGATACTCGATACTACACTCAATTGAGGATTACTTTCCTGGGATATTTCGGTCGCCAGTTCAGTGGCTAAATCGAAACGATGAACAATGAAAGTAATCCAGTGATATTGGGACCTTTAGAACCCGGTTACTTCTGATAGGACAGGTTGAGCCCACCAAACTTCAAGAGGGTAATACCCAGACCTCATGCAGGCCTAAACTCTAATGGTTTGTCTTGTGTGACTTGTGTGCCTTACCATGTTTGCCTTTGTGAATATTTGTGGTGTATTTAATCATAACATCATGACATCATACAACATCATGAGCATTGACTAACCATTTCAAGGGTTTCGAATCTTCATCTTTGTTCTTGTTTTATAGGACATGGAAACTGCTCGCAGAAAGACCATTCAGATTAGCCTTGTAAAGATCCCTCCTCAGCTTAAGGAACTTCTGTCCAGGATTCCCGAGGGTTCTTAATTCAGTGAGAGACATGGAAGACTCATCAGCTTGGTTAACACCAACATTGAGGAGGACTTGATAAAGGTCCTGTTCCAATTCTTTGACCCTCTGCATCACTGTTTCACTTTTTCGGATTATCAATTGGTGCCTACATTGGAAGAGTTCTCCCGACTCCTGAAGGTCCCTATCCTTGATCAACTACCCTACAACGGTACGGAAGAGGAGCCCAAGCTTGAAGAGATTGCTAAAGCCTTGCACCTACAGTCATCTGACCTCAAGGGACATTGGGAAGTTAGAAGTGGCATCAAGGGGTTCTTAGCCAGGTTTCTGTTTGAGAAGGCCCAAGAATGTTGGAACTCCCTTGACCTACGAGCTTTTGAAGAAGTTATGGCCCTCCTTGTCTATGGTTTGGTGTTATTCCCTAACCCAGATCAGCTTATTGATGTCAGTGCTGTCCAGATCTTCATGACCAGGAACCCTATACCTACGTTGCTGGGGGACATCCTTCACTCATGTTACACTCGAACCATGAGAAGAAGGGGTGTCCTTATGTGTTGCACTCCTCTCCTGGGAAGGTGGTTTATTTCGCACCTTCCACAATCAGTTTTGAAGAACGAGCGGGGTTTGAGATGGTCACAACGGTTAATGACTCTTACGCATGCATATATACATTGGTGCCCTAGGTCCAGGGAAGACGTCACTATCATTGATCGTTGCGGGGAGTACCCTAATGTTCCTTTGTTTGGAATCAAAGGAGGCATCACTTACAACCCATGCCTGGCTTGGAGACAGTTTGGTTATGCTCGGAGGGATGGCCCTCATGACATGTTAATTCCTAGCATAGTTTTTGACTTCGACAATGATACTCAAGGACTTCGCCAGAGATTTATCAGAGCTTGGAGGATGCCAAGTAGGATAGACAGCAAGACACTGGGGCACAGGAACTCCATCCCGTTGGAACCTTATCTCAAATGGGCACGAGCCCGCTCCCAGAAGTTAGTGATGCCTTATCCTCATGTGCTCCCTGTGATCAAAGAACCAGTCTTGGAAGGAGAAGTGTCCTACACCATTCAACATCCTGACATGCCCACGTCCTGGGAAGAGATGCAGAAGAGCTGGATCCAGCTTAAGGAAGAACGGAATTCTCTTGAGACCAGTCTACATGCTAGTGAAAAGAAAGTCCTGGAGCTCACCCGCCTACTGCACGAGGAAAGGAATCTCAACACCTACATCGCACCAAAGAGGATGCGCAATGTTTTTTTGTCTTGAGGAGTCATTTTGTAATATTTGGCCCATGGGGCATTTATGTACTAACGAATTTCTCCTTATTAATATGATGTGCATTCCTTTTTGTCTACAACAAATTTTGAATATTCTAAATCCTTGAATGCATTGCATACATACGCATTCCATTGCACCATATGCATAGCAGGTACCCTATTTCACAGGTTGCTTAATTTTCTTCGCTGTTTGTGTGAACAGTCATCATGAATCCAGAATCCTCCAGTGAGCAAGCAATCAAGGCCCTTCAGGCCCAAAGTGCACAGTTTCAAGAGATGGTCCTAAGCCTAGCCCAAGGTCAGCAAGAGTTGAAGACTCTACTCCTAAAGAAGAAGAAGAAAAAGAGGACTGCATTGTTCAACACCGGACGCAGATTTGGGAACACACTCCATAATGAGGCTGATCCAACTACTTCTTCTGCTGAGAAAAACAGTCCCCAAGGGGGAGGAGCTCCTAGTCCCGCAGTCTCTGACAACGAGACGGACTATAACGACGAACAATACCCACCTGCTGCTGACAGATACAAACGATTGGAGGACCGCTTGAGCGCCATGGAAATTCAGAATGTGCCGGGACTGGATTTCGGAGATTTAGGGTTATCTTCTGGGGTAGTAATTCCACACAAGTTTAAGGCGCCTGCCTTCGCCAAGTATGATGGGGTCTCCTGCCCAAAGCTGCATCTAAGGTCGTACGTAAGGAAGATCCAACCTTACACGGCGGACAAGAACCTCTGGATTCACTTCTTCCAAGATAGCCTCTCGGGGTCACTGCTTGAATGGTTCTACCAATTGGATGGAGCTAGCATCCGACACTGGGAAGATTTGGCAACTGCATTCTACAGACAATACCAATACAATTCTGATCTCGCTCCCACGCGTACCCATCTTCAGGGTATGTCTCTAGGAACGGGTGAAGGGTTCAAAGAGTACGCTAAAAAATGGAGAGATTTGGCTGGCAGGGTGCAGCCTCCATTGACTGATCGAGAGCTGGTTGATATGTTTCTAGGGACGTTGTCTGGTCCGTTTTTCAATCATTTGGTTGGTAAATCCTCCGCTGGGTTTACAGATTTGATATTGACAGGAGAAAGAATTGAAGCTGGCATCAGGTCAGGCAAGATACAAAAGGCTGCCTCCACAAGTGCTGAGAAGAGGCCGTTTAAGAAGGAAGCAAGTGCCGTCTATGGTCCTAGAAGACAAGTCAAGCCCGAAAGTCGCCAAGCCGTCAATGCTTTGATCATCTCCAAACCTGCTGCTGCTCCTCAGCAGTACAATCAACAAAGAAGCGAAAGGCCCAAGAGGCAGTATACCCGACTGAGTATGACCTTATCTCAAATTTTACCCCAACTGTTATCCACCAACCTGGTGACCCTCAAAGAAGCTCCTAAGGTCGTCAACACTGCGTCTCCTAAATATAACCCAAATGCCCGGTGTGCTTATCATTCTGATAGTCCCGGGCACACTACTGATGATTGCTGGGCCTTGAGAAACAAAGTGCAAGATCTGATCGACGCAAAGGAAATTCAGTTTGAAGCGCCGGAGAGACCAAATGTTGTAACTGCTCCTATGCCCCAGCATAGAGTAAATGCCGTTGAGGAAGAAATGTACGCTGTTTCGGTAGATGAAGTTGTTACCCCTCTGAAGACCGTTAAGAAGAACCTACTGCGGGCCGGTTTATTTCTGGGTTGCGGTGAAGGTTGCCTGTTCTGTGCTATTTCCCTGTCCGGTTGTCCCTTGCTGAGGTTAGGCATCCAAAGCCTAATGGATAGCAAGGAGATTCTGTTTAAGAAGTCTGTTGTTCAGTTAGTTCCGATAAAAGAAATTTCTGTGGTTACCATCTTCAAAAATCCAATCAAGGCTCCCCCGAAGAAGCCTGTTCAAATCATGACTGTTGCACCTGTGATTATTACTGTCCCGGGGCCTCTCCCCTACATGTCTGATAAAGCTGTCCCCTGGCATTATGGGGCAGACGTGTATGTAAATGGAATCAAGCAAGAATTCGACATTGGCGCCAGTATCTGCGATATCACTGGTCCAGCCAAAGTCACCCGCAGTGGCAGGCTCTTCTCGCCTGATATTGCGCCGCCCGCTATTCGAAAACCCCTCCTTATAAAACCTACAAGTTTACCTATTCCTGTTGCTGACCAAATTGTTTCCCCTGCTGCCGAGTCATCAAATGCTCGGGGCAAAGGGATTGAAGAAGAGCCTGCCCGGATGGAGGCACCAATACCCATAAATGCTGAGGCCTCCCGACAAGAAATGGAGGAGATTCTGAAAATAATAAAGAAAAGTGATTTCAATGTTGTCGAACAGCTGGGGCATACGCCCTCCAAGATCTCCCTGCTCTCCTTATTGCTATGCTCCGAGGCCCATGCTAAGGCCTTGATCTCATTTCTCAATACGGCCCATGTGCCGCAAGAGACGTCTGCAGTCCAGTTCACCGATTGCATAGCAAATCTGACAGCAGACAATGGCTTGGGTTTCTCATATGCTGACCTGACTGCGAAGGGAAGAGACCACAATGATGCCCTGCATGTCTCTATCGAATGCAGGGGCACTACTCTGGCGCATGTATTGGTGGATACTGGTTCTTCTTTGAATGTTCTACCGAAAAAGGCTTTAGACCGTCTGGATTATGAAGGCCTGGAATTGAAGCCCAGCAATATCATCGTCAGGGCCTTTGACGGTTCTAAAAGGATGGTTCATGGAGAGGTTAACATCCCTATCTGTGTGGGCTCTCAAGTGTTTGACTCTACCTTTTATGTGATGGATATACGTCCATCGTACTCTTGTCTGCTGGGTCGACCTTGGATCCATAAAGCTGGGGCAGTGACCTCCACCTTGCACCAGAAGCTGAAGTATCCCGTCAGGGGGAAGATCGTCATTGTGCAAGGAGAAGAGGAGTATATGGTGAGCCATTTGAATTCCTTCAGATACATCGAGATGGATGGGGAGTTTATTGAAACCCCCTTTCAGCATTTTGAGGAGGTACATCCAATTTCAGCAGCAGCAGAAGCAACAGTCGAAGAGAGTGTTTCCTTGAATATGGCTTCCCTAAGGGATGCTCGGGCTGTGGTTCAGAAAGGTAATTGTGCAAACTGGGGTCAGCTTCCTGACTTCACTCAGAAGAATGACAAGTTTGGGTTGGGCTTTACTGCAGAGGCTCAGAGGGCTGTGCGCAAGGAGAAGATCAGAAAGGCTCCGGTGTTTATCTCCAGCTCAAGGGTGAATGCTATCGAGGAAGATGTAGAGGAAGCAGAGTTTGACAGTTGGATCTACCCGACTACCAGCGACGGACCAAGCAACTGGACGACAAAGGATTTTACCCCTATCACATTTGTCGCGCAGTAATTAATTTCTTTTGATTTCCAATTTGTAACAAACAATATGTTAAAACTTTGTTGGCTCGGTGTCCTACCCGGGGCATCGTAGCTCCATTTGTGAGGGCTTTTTTGTATGACATTTTCATATAACATCAATCAAAACATTGGACGTTTGTTGCATTTCAAATCTTGTGCTCTTTTCCTTTCTGTGTTATATATATTGCAAAACAGCTATATTTACACACACTCACTTATACAGGTTTCAATCCACTCTGGATCTCACTGGTAACAGCTCTGCTACCGCCAGTTATGACTTCGAAAATCCGATCAACTTGGCCGAAGACGAAGGTGAAGATGATTGCGAAGTGCCTGGTGAACTTGCGAGACTGCTACTCCAGGAAGAGAGGGCTATTCAACCACATGAAGAGCCGGTAGAGACAATTAACCTGGGTACTGAGACAGATAAGAAAGAGGTCAAGATTGGTGCCAATCTAGAGCTCAGCGTGAAGCAACGATTGACCCAGATGCTACAAGACTACATGGAGATTTTTGCTTGGTCCTATGGAGATATGCCTGGTTTGGATGCCGACATTGTAGTTCACCACCTACCAACCAAGGAAGATTGCCCTCCGGTAAAGCAAAAAGTCCGACGAATGCGTCCAGAGATGTCTGAAAACATCAAGGCCGAGGTTATGAAACAGTTTGATGCCGGGTTCCTTGCAGTAACTTCTTACCCTCAGTGGGTTGCCAACGTGGTGCCAGTGCCGAAGAAGGACGGTAAAGTCAGAATGTGTGTTGACTACAGGGATCTGAACAGGGCCAGCCCCAAGGATGACTTCCCCCTACCTCACATTGATGTCCTTGTTGACAATACAGCTCAACACAAGGTGTTCTCCTTCATGGATGGTTTTTCAAGGTATAATCAGATCAAGATGGCTCCAGAAGATATGGAGAAGATTACCTTTGTGACTCAGTGGGGCACCTTCTGTTATAAGGTCATGCCATTCGGATTGAAAAATGCTGGGGCAACCTATCAACGTGTCATGGTTGCTTTATTTCATGATATGATCCATCATGAGATTGAGGTATACGTTGATGACATGATTGCAAGGTCTCAAACTGAGGAGGAGCACCTTGACCATCTGAGGAAGTTATTTGACCGACTCAAGTTGTACAAGCTGAGATTGAATCCCAACAAATGCACCTTTGGAGTGAGGTCCGGAAAATTGCTAGGTTTCATTGTGAGTGATAAAGGTATTCAGGTGGACCCTGCCAAGGTAAAAGCCATACAAGAGATGCCGACTCCAAAAACAGAGAAAGAAGTCAGAGGCTTCCTGGGACGACTGAATTACATTACCCGCTTCATCTCACATCTGACTGCTACTTGTGAGTCAATCTTCAAATTGCTGAAGAAAGATCAAGTAGTACGCTGGAATGATGAATGTCAGGCCGCCTTTGAAAGGATAAAGGAATATCTCCAAGAGCCACCCATTCTTATGCCCCCGGTGGAAGGAAGACCTCTGATACTATACTTGACCGTACTTGACAATTCAATGGGATGTGTGCTGGGGCAGCATGACGAGTCTGGCCGAAAAGAGCACGCTATTTATTACTTGAGCAAAAAGTTTACCGACTGTGAGTCTCGTTACTCACTGCTTGAGAAAACTTGATGCGCTCTTGTATGGGCTGCTCGCCGGCTGAGACAGTATATGCTGACTCACACTACTTTATTGATTTCAAAAATGGATCCCATCAAGTACATATTTTAAAAGCCCGCTCTGTCTGGAAGAATAGCGAGATGGAAAATGATCTTAACAGAATATGACATCCAGTATACAACTCAGAAAGCAATCAAAGGAAGTGTACTGGCGGATCATTTGGCACACCAACCTGTGGATGATTACCAATCATTGAACTTTGATTTTCCGGACGAAGACATCATGGTGGTAACTGACTGTGAAGTACCTGGACCGGATGAAGGACCTGAGGAAGGATCCCGATGGTCTATGCATTTTGACGGAGCATCCAACGCTTTGGGAAATGGTATTGGCGCCATCATCATATCTCCACAAGGTACTCATACTCCACTCACCGCCCGGCTGTGTTTCAACTGTACCAACAACATGGCGGAGTATGAAGCGTGTATCATGGGTCTTCAAGCTGCGATCGACCTGAGGATCAAATTTTTGAGTGTCTTCGGAGATTCCGCTCTTGTGATCAATCAGATCAAAGGAGAGTGGGATACGAAACACCCAAACTTGATTCCTTACAGAGAATGTGTGTTGGCCCTGATCCCCCACTTCACAGAGATAACATTTGAGCACTTTCCAAGAGAAGAGAATCAGTTGGCGGACGCGTTAGCTACAATGTCTTCAATGTTCAAGGTTAAATGGGATAATGAAGCTCCCCGGATCATCATCTGGAAACTAGACGAACCGACATACTGTTGTGATCTCGAAACTGAATTGGTAACTGAGAAGCCTTGGTACCACGAAGTGAAGAGATATCTGGAAGCTCAGGAATACCCTGAAGGTGCTTCTGTCAATGATAGGAAATTCCTGAGGAGGTTTGCAACCAAGTTCTTCCTAAGCAACGGCATCTTGTACAAGCGAAACCATGATTCAACCTTACTGCGTTGTGTGGATAAGACTGAAGCAGAAAGAATCATGGAAGAGCTGCATGAAGGGACCTTTGGTACACACTCCAGTGGACATACTATGGCTAAGAGAATCCTACGGGCAGGATATTACTGGTCTACAATGGAAGCTGACTGTTACCAACATTCCAGGACATGCCACAAATGCCAGATTTATGCAGATAAAGTGCATGTTCCTCCGGTTCCCCTGAATGTTCTGACTGCACCTTGGCCGTTTGCAATGTGGGGCATAGACATGATCGGCGAGATAAAACCTACGGCATCCAATGGACATCGCTTCATCCTAGTGGCGATTGATTATTTTACGAAGTGGGTTGAGGCAGCATCCTATGCTACGGTAACCAAGACTGTTGTGGCACGGTTCATTCGGCACAACCTGATTTGTTGGTACGGTGTCCCTGAGCGGATTATTACAGATAACGGTACCAATCTGAACAATAAGATGATCGCTGAGCTCTGCGAACAGTTCAAAATACAGCACCACAATTCTTCTCCTTACAGACCGAAGATGAATGGGGCTGTAGAAGCAGCAAATAAAAATATCAAGAAAATCGTGCAGAAAATGACAGTGACTTATAAAGATTGGCACGAGATGTTACCGTTCGCTCTACATGGGTACCGTACCTCAGCCAGGACGTCAACCGGGGCAACTCCTTTCTCTTTGGTTTATGGTATGGAGGCAGTCTTGCCAATCGAAGTGCAAATACCCTCTCTCCGGATAATGAAGGATGCAAATCTGAACGAAGATGATTGGATCCAAACACGACTTGATCAACTCAACCTCATTGACGAAAAGAGACTTGCTGCTATTTGTCATGGTCAGACGTATCAAAAACGGATGATCAGGGCATTTAACAAAAAGGTCAGACCACAGGAATATCAAGTTGGGGATCTGGTAATCAAGCGAATCATTCTTCCTCAGAGTGATCCAAGGGGCAAATGGACCCCTACGTACGAAGGGCCATTTGTGGTTAAGCATGTGTTCTCAGGAGGAGCAATGATATTAACCAATATGGATGGTGACGACCTTCCTCACCCCGCCAATGCAGACATAGTAAAAAAATATTACGCATGAAAAAAAAAAGACCCGCTAGGCTGACATGCCTAGGCAAAAATCAGGGCTTCCCGTCGAACCAAAAGGGTTCGGGCAAAATGAAGGGATGAAAATGGAAAAATCTGTACACCTGGCAAGTCGAAAACCTGAAAAGGCGGCTTGGGCAAAAATGGGTATCCCGGTGGACTGAAAACCCGAAAGGGCAGTCCAGGCAAAAGTTAGGGATAAAAACGTAATACTATGTCTCATCAGATCACTTTGCATCCAGAATCCGGTATCTACATCAAGTTCAGACGGCATCGGTCAGTCAGCTTCACCTTCAACCAAGGTCATCAAGTGATGAGACGCACGGAGTATAAAGGCAATAGCAGAGTTGAAACCCAGTGGATCATTCATCTTTCACACAGCTGTTTTATTTTCTTTTGTACAAAACTTGTATAAACTCTTTTGCTCGGCGACGTTTCTCTTACTAGGATGTCAGCCTCTTGTACACAAAACGCCTATTCACAGGCTATTCAAAATCAATACAAATATACTTTTCAGTTAAACGTGCCAACTGTTTTTCTTTTTCTGTTTTGTTTTGCGAAGAACGTCCAAGGTTCAATTTGTGATATATGCATTGACAATAATTTGCTAGCTCATAAATATTTGCATACGAAACAAAGAATTAATTGCAGGTGACACTAGAAACAGGGGCAATAAAGAGTTGTCTGAGCAGTCTAATTGTTCTATCCTCCAAGGTACCAAGGTAGGTTCAGCTAAAGAACCTAACCAGGCATCTTAAATTCCCCAGAGAGTGAGACAGCAAGTCAGTGCATTCTTCCCCAAACAAAGTTAACAAGTCTCAAGGAAATTGGGTATCCCCCAGTAGATCCCAATATTCTCCAGCAGCATATATTCTTAACGAGCATCCCCGGCAGTCTTGGTCTAAAGATTGTTCCCCGGCGGCATACGTCAACATTCAAAGGAATCACTTCCCCAGCATATCAAAACTTCCCCAGGAGAGTCCCATCCAAGTTCCCCAGGAAAGATGGAATTCATCTCCCCAAGCAGTAAGCTTATCCCCAGTAAATTCTGGAAGCTTATCCTTCACAGAGCACGAACGCGTCGTCCGGCTTTATTTAAAGAGTTATTTCCTTAACAGGATATAACTGGGTTATCCTCAGCCAAAAGCCACGGAAAGGTCGTCGTCAACATAGTTCTTTCCTATCCCCAGCGAAGTCCATTAACACTTCCAACAACAAAGACATCCTCAGCAAATAATCGTCAACACTTAACGAAGTATTTCTCTCCCCACAGAGTATTGCTTCCCAGCATGGTCGTCAGAGTATCTTTTCTCCCCGCAGAATCGTCCATTTGCCAAGTTTATTCCGCAACGGAGTCATCTTCTCCTACCGGTATCCTTGCAGTTATCATCCCCAGCGGAAGCAAAATCTATTCTTCGACATCAGCCCAGGATACGACTTCCCGGCACCCGTCAAGGATTCACTTTCCTAGACAAAAACATACATAAAACATCACATACATCATTATAGCATGCATGTACACATCATATCTTACAAATCTCATTTATGTTGAGAACATCATTGCTTGATCCATATCATGCATTGCATATGACTGACTTTTACCTTTCAGGAAAGATCCAGTTAAGTTCTCAAGCTACATTTCAAGACCTAGACCGGTTCAGTTAAATCGTCCCAAGATTTTCCTGATGCTTATCCAGTCAAAGGCCTTCTCTGGTTCAGTCAGATCGACCCTAAGATCTCCCTGATGCTTATCCAGTTGAAGACATTTCAAGACCTAGACCGGTTCAGTTAAATCGTCCCAAGATTTTCCTGATGCTTATCCAGTCAAAGGCCTTCTCTGGTTCAGTCAGATCGACCCCAAGATCTCCCTGATGCTTATCCAGTTGAAGACATTTCAAGACCTAGACCGGTTCATTTGAATTGTCCCAAGATTTTCCTGATGCTTATCCAGTCAAAGGCCTTCTCTGGTTCAGTCAGATCGACCCTAAGATCTCCCTGATGCTTATCCAGTTGAAGATATTTCAAGACCTTGTCCGGTTCAGTTGAATTGTCCCAAGATTCTCCTGATGCTTATCCAGTCAAAGGCCTTCTCTGGTTCAGTCAGATCGACCCTAAGATCTCCCTGATGCTTATCCAGTTGAAGACATTTCAAGACCTAGACCGGTTCAGTTAAATCGACCCTAAGATTTTCCTGATTCTTACCCAGTCAAAGGCCTCTCTGGTTCAGTCAGATCGACCCTAAGATCTCCCTGATTCTTATCCCAGTAGAAGACACCCCAGATTTTCTCAACGAGCGTTGTTGAAGTTAAAATCACCCAGATTTTTCTCAACGAGCGTTGTTGAAGTTAAAATCACCCAGATTTTTCTCAACGAGCATTGTTGAAGTTAAAATCCCCCAGATTTTTCTCAACGAGCGTTGTTGAAGTTAAAATCCCCAAGATGTTTTTCTCAACAAGCGTTGTTGAAGTTAAAGTCGCCCAAGGTTCTCTTACCATTCATGCTAAGGTAGTAATCATCCCTGGTTCTTTCATCGCCGTTTGAAGCTCCAGACTCAGCTCCTGTAACCAGTCAGGACACATCTATACCAGGCATCTAAACATCAGCTCCTGCAACGTGTCAGGTACTCATTTTCTGTTTTGCAGGTATGCAGGTTCTCGCCAAGGAATCTCTTACGCAATCAAAACATCCAGATGGCATCTATAAGCCCATTCCCCCATCATTGCTAACATGTGAGCGCAAATTTCTGGGCACTCTAGTGTCCAATCATCTTCTACCCTCGGATTACGAAAGGCACGTCAGCCAATCTGCATCCTCAGGTCTAAGAAGATTGAACAGGGGCAACTGTTATACCCCAAAATTTTCCCTCCCATATTCCTCAAGAAATTGCCAAGTCAAGTCACAAAATTCCCCAAGGGTTATGCAGTTCAACTGTCTCCTATACAGTCAAAACTAGGGTTTTGAGTCTGATCAAGAAAAAGAAGTGTTCAAAGGCCCAATCAAGTCTCATATGCTTAGAAACATGGTCAAGCATCCTCATGTCAAGTTTCAAGGCATTCAGCTCAAGATTGCACAGTCAAAACCCTAAATTGCACTACAATCAACTGTAGGGGCAAAATGGTCATTTGACAGTCAAAAGTTCAAATTTTTGGTCAACATATCATTTTGAAGCCACAAACATAATTTGATCAATGCTTGATCATGATTCTCAAAATTTGGCTCAGAAATCATCAAAGATGCAAAAGTTGCTATATTTGGACAGCTGAAAAAGTCAACTGAAATTGACCAAAGCATAACTTTCACATGGATTATCAGAAAAATTCCATCCAAAGCTCATTTTGAAGAGAAAGACATTTCCTACAACTCATTTTCATACTTCAATTCCAATAAATGCTCTCCCAAAAAGTTATCAATTTCAACATTATAGGTCATTTTCAAAAGTCAACAAAAAGGGACTTTAAGTCAAAGGCCATAACTTGAGATTGGAAAATCAAAATGACATGGGACCAAAGGCATTGGTTAAAGGACTCAAAGACCTTTCCAAAATGTCCAAGAACATGAGAAAAGCTTAAAAATTGAGCAAGTTATGCCTTGTAGAAGTTGGGAAATTTTTGTGAAATGGCAAAAGTCAACTATCCTTGAAACTCCAATTTTTGACAAAAGGGCCCACTTTCTTCCACTTGATTCATCCTTGTCATGCCACACACGTGTCCCATGATTAGTTTCAAGATCAAACATTGATTTTTCTATTTTATTTAATTTTTGATAATTTAATTCATTTTAAATCTTTAAAAATTCAAATAAAATTCAAAAACCAATGGAATAGTGTCATTTGAATTTGGACAACTTCCATATATCACGGGCCAACTCAAAAACTCAGGATAGGGTTAAATTGCACACTAAGTCTTGGTCTTGGCTTAAAAGAAGGAAAAGTTTGTTAATGAAAAAACCCTAGGACTAGTTCTCTCATGGGCATGAATCAAGGTCAAATAACAAGCTAATTCTCTTCCCTCATAAGCACTGAGTCAAACCCTAAGCCTTACACACTAAAAGCTGCGCATAAGAATACTATACAAACTTGAAAAATGGTCCAAAAACTCAAGAACTGAAAAGCATTCAAGAGGTGGTTTTAAGCCCTAAGACTGATTCCAAAAGCTGGCTCAAGCTCTCCTGATCACATTCCAATTCCAAACACCCTTCAAAGCTCCAAGAATTGGTAGAGAGAACTCTCACTGTATCCAGAATTTCTTGAAATCGCATGGCATAAATCACGCATCCTTTGTACTTTTTGTTTGTTGATTAATGTTTGTTATGAAATTCTGAGACTAACCATCATGTTCAATTGAGTTTTCAGTGGCCATACGCGATTCTACCATTTTCATATTCTAGGGTTTTTCAGAGCTTGATTTAGGGCTTTTACAATACAGTAAAATTAGGGCTCCAGACTCACACCATTACACTCAGCTCTACTAGACGAAGAAAACCCACCATTCGCGAACAATTTATGAAGCTTATAGCGCTAATCGCTATTTTTCCATAGCCCACTTTCTGCAACGTCATGAAAACCGTGGCCATACGCTTTTGTTTACAGGGGACGTGAAGACGAAGATATCGTGGCAATTGCTGATTCGTTGGTTTAAAAACTTCGCGCGCTGGACCACAATTGCCTTGGTTTTGTTTTTTATTATTTATGTGATATAATATAATAACATGAACGTGATGGCTCAGCTGGCAGGTGGACGTACTTGTAACCCTCATGACCTGGGTTCAAGTCCCAGGTCTGGCAAATTTCAATATTATTTTGCAATGGTAATTCCTATGCAGGCACAACGCTATGATGCATCATGTTCCCTCACCATCAAGCCACACACGCGTCCAGTTCCATCAATCAAAAGGCCAAGGTTCAAGGAACACCATGTACCACAGTCAGACGTGTCATAGGCTTGCACAAAAGTCAACAAATTCCAATGCTTAATGGACCAGAATGCTAGGCCTTACCTCCAGTTTTGGGGCTACCCCCCCTGGTTTGATTTTCTTTCTTTATTTTATTTTCTCAATTGTTATGTTATTTATTTTTTATTTGTTTAATTAATTAATTATTTTTGCAAAATATGAGAAACATCACAAAAAAATCAGAAAAAGGATAAAAAACATGAAAAATATTTATTTTATTTATTTTCTTGTAAATAATTAATATGTAAATTATTTAGTTTAATTAGGTTTTTTAACTTTAATTCCTTTTAATAAAATCCAAAAAAATATAGAATTAGGTTAATTGATAATTTTTATACCTATCAAATTTTCCTTTTTTTACCATAATATTATTATTTATTTATTTTTTATAATCAAATTTGCACATAAATAAATTAGGGTTTAAATTAGGTTAAATTTCAATATCTTTCATAATAAACTTAAAAAACATTAGAATTAGGGTTTGACGTTTCATTTTATTTTAATCAATTCTTTTTCTTTTAAATCTTAAAAAACAAAATACCAAAAACATTCCCATTTTAATTTTAAATTCTTTATTCATTAATTTGTTGCAAAAGGGTCCAACGCCCATGTTCATAATTTATTTAATTTGCGCATTTATTTTATGTCATTTATTATAATTATGTACATGTCCCAAAGCCTTGTAACTTTATTTCTCGCACTTTTATTTTATTGCTTCTTTACTTTCAGTCAAATCGGGTTCGGTTTATTTTGGCGATGTGGACCCGCGCCATTTGTAATAGTTTAGATTTATTTTCTCGCAAATATATGACTGTTAACAAAAAGTATGAAAGAATGTATGGCCCTAAAAAATAAAATCAAGCGTAGATCACAATAAACATGACAAGACAAATAACTGAAACATGACACACAATTCGCACACACCACCCCTAGGGTACGCCTCACTGTTGCCTTTCGAAAGGTGATCGTCGAGTAGAGGACGTCTTAGTAAGTCCTCATGATCCGGGAACCTGGCATGAGGGTAGCTTCTAAGGTGTCTTCCCATTGCTCTGGTGATCACCACGTCCCTAAAACTCGAATTGACCCGAACACCTCCAACGGTGGTGCTACCTACCTCTCAATGGTGGGATGGCACTATTTTAAAGGACATTTACACAGACGAATTCCTTAGGGTAGGTAGGTTCTCAAGGATACTTGCTCTCTTCAAAAACAAACAAAAAAACCTTTTCATACTGACACTTTTTCAAAAGCTTTCAAAGCAAATTTTTTCAAACACTCTGACGTACGAGTCGAACTGAAATTTTTCAAAGAAACTTTTAAAACCCACAATTGAAAAGCAAGCAAACATTTTTGAAAACACAATGAGCAAGTATCTAAGAGCCCATGGATAACCATGGATAGAAAGGGTGCTAACATCTTCCCTTTCTATAATCTACCTCCCGAACCGAGAGCAATCTCTTTAAGGAATTTTTCTGTGCTTTTGTCCTTTCCATTTGGAGAAAATAAAAGACGGTGGCGACTCTTGCTTCCGCGACATTTCGCGAACCAGCTTTAAAACAGTCAGTTCCAGATCCACCGATCACAGTTGGGCCTAATTGCTAGATAATACCTTCAGTTTGGGGACAACCCCCCCTTTGGTTTGCTCTCTTCCATTCTTTTTCTATTTTTATTTGTTTTGTTTAATTTTTATTTAATTCTTCAAATTAATATTTTTTCACAAAAACATAAAAAATATAAAAAATTAGAAAGTCACAAAATAAAATATATTTTATTTAATTTATTTTGTAAATAAATGTTATTAATTAATTTAGTTTTTAAATTCTAGGATTAATTTTAACATTTTCTTAATAAACTTAAAAAATTTGTAGAATTAGGTTTTAATTACTTTTATCTTTTTTTTTCCTTTTCATCACTAATAATCAATTATTTATTTTTGTAAATAAAAATTGAATTAATTAATTAGACTAACCTTGGGTTTAATTTTCATATTTTCTTAATAAATTAAAATAGTTAGAATTAGGTTTAAATTCCATTTAATTCTCTCATAAAAATCCATAAATACAAAAAACTCCAAAAAATCTTTTCTTTTTATTTTAGTTTAATTAATTTGTTAATCGTAATTTTAATTTCATTAAAAAGGGTCTGACGCCCTCGCTTTCAATTATCAGTTCGTTTCGCGCATTTATTTCTTTTCTTATAACATTCATGTAATTCTCCCAAAGCCATGTAAATCAGACATTTATCTTTTCCGCACTTTATTTCTTTATTCAAATCGGGTCCTGGATTAAATTTGGTGATGTGGACCCACGCCTGTGTAATAGCGTAGGAATTTTAATTCTCGCATCTTTTAAACTATTAAATTGCATGAAAGAATGAATGTTAAAATAAAAACAAAAGCGTAGATCACCAATACATGACAAAGACAAAAATATCTGAAAACGACACACAAATCACACACCACCCCTAGGGTACGCCTCACTGTTGCCTTGCCCCTCGAAAGGTGATCGTCGAGTAGAGGATGTTTTAGTAAGTCCTCATGATCCGGGAACCTGGCATGAGGGTAGCTTCTAAGGTATCTTCCTATTGCTCTGGTGGTCACCATGTCCCGAACCTTCGAATTGACCCGAACACCTCCAACGGTGGTGCTACCTACCCCTCAATGGTGGGATGGCACTACTTTAAGGACATTTACACAGACGAATTCCTTAGGGTAGGTAGACGACTCTAGATACTTGCTCTAAATTTCAAACAAATTCAAAAATACTTTTCACACCGACACCTTTTCAAAAAGCTTTTGAAAGCAATTTTTCAAACACTCTTGAGGACCGATACAAGAGTCGAACTGGAATTTTCAAAGAAACTTTTTAAAACCCACAGTTGAAAAGCAAACAAACAATTTTGAAAACACAAGTGAGCAAGTATCTAAGAGCCCATGGATAACCATGGATAGAAAGGGTGCTAACACCTTCCCTTTCTATAATCTACCTCCCGAACCGAGAGCAATCTCTATAAGGAATTTTTCTGTGCTTTTGTCCTTTCCATTTAGAGAAAATAAAAGACGGTGGCGACTCTTGCTTCCGCGACATTTCGCGAACCAGCGTTAAACAGTCAGTTCCAGATCCACCGATCACAGACAAGATAAACGATAAACAAAATGCAGAAAAATAAAGAACACACATGATTATTAACTCAGTTCGGTGTACAACAACACCTACTCTGAGGGCTACCAAGCCATGGACGGAATCAACTAGATAATATCAATTTGAAGCTAAACTCTCACATTTACAACTTCACACTTAATCACTACTCTTGCTTAACTTCTACCTGAGACTCGCCTAGGTATGAGACCCTTCTCAAATATCTTCCAATCACAGAACATTGACTCAACAATTCTAAACACTTAGAAAAACTGAAGTTACACTTCAAAGACACAAAATCATTCTCTGCTTAAATGTTTTGGAATGACTGATATAACTTACAACTCAAAAGAACATAGTCCTACTATTTCATCAAGATAATAATCGAGAGACTCCTAATAAACACACAAATCCTAACAAAATACAATGTAAGTTCCACTTTAAAACTAGGGTTGTGACAGAATATTTATAATAATCTTCTAGGCTAGATTGGGCTTCACCAACACAGCAAATCAACTGCTAACACCTTGCAGAGTCTTATGCATAAAAATTGGACTTCAATCATTAGTTTCCTAATTTGTCTCCACAAATAGAAACTAATAAAACTCCTTGAAATCAGCTTGAATCTCTTTAATGTTCAAACTGAGCACCATATATGATAACATAATATTCACAGAATATTCGGTACCTGAGATAAACTAAAACATCCAACAACCCAGTTATACAAGATCACGATGTCCTAAGGAAACTGCATAGGACATCTCGTTTGACATGTTGCTCCAATTGATAGAACATCTTAATTCAACATGTCTATGCTAAGTTAGTTTTACCAAACATAATGTGAATCACAACTAGACAGAGAAATAACATTATGTATCAATAAGCAATGTTATCCATTTCAATTAAGTTGTTATGATGTTCTACATATATTCTGGACAAGAGTTATACATAATGGACTAATGCATTAACATATTGTGATCGGTGGAAATAGAACTGACTGTTTAAAGCTGGATCGCGTATGTCGCGGTAGCAAGAGTCACCACCGTCTTTTATGTTCTCCAACATGGAAAGGACAAAAGCACAGCAAAATTCCTTTTCGAGATGTCTCTCGGTTCGGGAGGTATATTTATAGAAAGGGAAGGTGTTAGCACCCTTTCTATCTGTGGTTATCCACGGGCTCTTAGGTACTTGCTCTTACGTGTTTTCAAAATATGTTTGCTTTTCAAATGTGAGTGGGTTTGAAAAAAGTTTCATTGAAAAATTCCTAAGTAACTCTTGTATCTGTCCTCAAGAGTGTATGAAAAATTTGTTTTGAAATCTTTTAGAAAGTGTATGTGCGAAAAGTTGTTTTGTTTGTTTGAGAGAGCAAGTACCCAGGAGAAATCTACCTACTCTAAGGAATTAGGCTGTGTAAGAGTCCTTTAGACAGTACTATCCCACTATTGAGAAGTAGGTAGCACCGTCGTTGGAGTTATTCGGGTCAATTCGATTATTAGGGACATGTGTGGTCACCAAAGCAATAGTAGGACGCCTTAGTGGTAACCCTAATGTCCTAGATCCTTTTTATCCGAGGCAACTGGATCTTTAGACAGGAGGGCAACCTCTAAAACACCCTATACTTAATGACCACCTTCGAGGCAACGAGTGAGGCGTACCCTAGAAGTGGCATGTGCATTGTATGTTGTTTTCATGTTAACATAAATCTTAGATCATGCAATTGTGAGCTACGAGTTGTTTTTAATTATCATACATTCTTTCATGTGATTTAGCATTTAGGAGTGCGAAAAATTAAATACAGAAAGGTAAAAGCTACGCTATTACAAGGCGCGAGTCTATACATCACCAAAAAACAAAGACCCGTTTTTTGATAAAGTGCGGAAAGTAAAAAAAAGCGATAAACCTAATTACTATTACATCCTTGGAAACAGTTACATAATAATCAAATAAAAAAAATAACGCGCGAAAAGAATTAAACTGGAACGTCCGAGGGTTTTGGACCCTTTTGAGAAATTATGAGTTTTTTGTCCTTTGGTATTAAATTAAAATTAAACCTAAATCTAATTATTTAATTATTTACAAGAAAGATACTTTTTGTGTTTTCTTTGTATTTAATGAAAATAAAGAAATTAAAAAAATCAAAAGAAAACTCTAGTTCTAAGTTTATTTTAATTATTAATAAAAATGTTAAAGTTGACCTAATTTAAACTAATTAATTAATTTACATTTATATGTACAAAAATAATAATAATTAATGATGATGATAATAAGAAAATGGTTTAAAAATGTCAAAACCTAATTCTATGCAATCTTATTTATTAAGAAAAAGGATTAAAATTAAAACCTAAATTAAACTAAGTTAATTGTTAGCATTTATTTACAAAAATAAGTTAATGGTGAAATTAGTAAATAATTAAAATATATTTACAATTTTGATTTTCTGATTTTTATTAGGAAAATTTAATTTGTGGTGAATTAATAATAATAATTAAAACAATTAAAAGAAATTTAAAAGAAAAGAAAATAAATTGCAAACCAAGGGGGGTAAGATGGCCCATATGGAGGTGAAATTGAGAAATTCTGGCCCATTAATCACAAAGCCTTTGTTGACCTTCCTGATTGCTTGCATGTGCATTGACTGAGGAATATGGTATTCCTCCTCTCCTGGCCTTTGGATGGCTGAAGGGGACACATGGCACGCTGGAATCATGAGGCCTATGGTGGAACATTGGACATATGTTGTATTGGAACACATTATAAAAAATAGAAACAAGAGTTTGGGGGACCTGGGAATCGAACCCAGGTCCCAGTGGTGAACAAACACGTCACTAACCACTCCACCATCTGCGTGCGTTTGTAAACATATTGACAAATAAATATTATATTAAGGAACCCAATAATTATGCCACAAAACAAAAACGCGCGCCACTCGTTTGAATCACCCAGTCACGTTCATACACGTATTGTCTTCTTCATCTTTTCCTGCAAAATACAGAACAAGTAGCGGGGGTTTTTAACCCCCAATAACTACAACCACGAAAAATAACGATTATAGTTAGGGTTGATATAAACTGAGCGCGAGGATTGGGTTGAATTCGTCTGGCCTTGACGAATTCAACCATTCTTGTTTCAAGATCCAATTTTTCCTTATTTGCAAAGCCCTAAATTTCAAGCTTCTAAACCCTAGATATCTCCAATGGTGGATCTCGATTCAGGATGTTTCAACACAATTAAAATATCCCATCAGCTTCAGAACATTCCTAACAACACAAACCAATCAAGAAAATGGATTAAAAACGCATGAATTATGATATGCAATTTTGGAAATATATTCAAACCGTGTGACTTGTGTTCTTTGATTCTTCGCGTGTTAGGACTGGTTCTTGATGGCAATGGATTCCTGGCAATGTCAGCAACACGTTGGAACCACTTTTAGGCTTTGAATTCACCTGCAATATTGATTTCAGTTTTCAAGTATTTCTTGAATTTTTTCAATTTGGTTATGGTTTTCTATGGCAGCTTTCGCGTTGTTAACACTAGGGTTGTCTTCAACATATGTATTGGAATCAAAACTAGGGTAAATCTTGGCCCAAAAGTCCATGAAATTATGTTTTCAATATTTGATTTTAATCAAATCTTTTCCAACTTTTTTGATTGATAAAACTTGCCAAACATGGATGATTTTTCCTTTTTGATTGAGAAACGAGATTGCCAGCTTGCCCTAATCAGATTTGCTTCACAAAAGATCCAAAAACCATATCTTTTGAATTTTCCTACAATTAAAATCAATTAAATGAATTAATATTAATAAAAATTCAATTAATTAATTAAAAATAAGAAAATAAATCATTTTAAGTTCAATGGGTCGTGCATAGGCTTTGGGTAAAGATTCAAGAAGGAATTTGAGGCCCATTAGCAAAAATGAAGTGTTTTAGGCAAAGTTGACTTTTGAAAGTTCCCAAACATTTCCCAACTTCATCAATGCATATCTTGCTCAATTTTGAAGCTATGAACATGTTCTCTGACATTTTGGAAAGGTCTTGAAGTCCTCTAACCAATTCCTTTGGCCCCATGTCATTTTTATTTACCAATCTCAAGTTATGGTCTTTGACTTAAAGTGCCTTTTTGTTGACTTTTGAAAATGACCTATAATGTAGAAATTGATAACTTTTTGTGAGAGAATTTCTTGGACTTGGAATGTGAAGATGAGTTGTAGGAAATGTCATTCCCTTCAAAATGATAATTGGATGGGATTTTTCTGATGAACCATGAAAAAGTTATGCCTTGGTCAAGTTACAATTGACTTTTCAACTGTCCAAAAATAGAAACTTTTGATTCTTGAGACTTTTTGAGCCATGCTGGAGGAATCATGATCAAGAATTGATCAAATGATGATTGTGGCTTCAAAATAGGATATTGACCAAAAATTTTGACTTTTGACTGTCAAATGACCATTTTACCCCTATAGTTGACTATGAAGCAATTAGGGTTTTTGACTGTGCAACTTGATGCTGTGAGTCTTGAAACTTGACATATAGGTGCTTGACAATGTATATAGGCATATGGGACTTGATTGGACCCTTGGAAACCTCAACTTCCTTGTAAGAACCAAAACCCTAATTTTGACTGTGTTAGGAGACAATTGGACTGTGCAACCCATGAGAGATTTTGAACCATCTGGAGATTGACCTTGCCAAATCTTGAAGAATATGGGAGGGAAAATTTTGGGGTACAACAGTTGCCCCTGTTCAATCTTCTTAGACCTGAGGATGTAGATTGGCTTGCGTGCCTTTCGTGATCCGAAGGTGGAAGATGATTGAACACTAAAGTGCCCAGAAATTTGCACTCACATAGTGTGGTATCAGCAATGTGATGGCGGGAATGGGCTTACAGATGCCATTTGGAGATGTGACGGATAGGAGGATGGGCTTATAGATGCCATCTGGAGCTGTGACGGAGCCTTGTCGGGAATGGGCTTATAGATGCCATCTAGGTGTCGATCGCGTAAGAGATTCCTTAGCAAGAACTTGCGTACCTGAGAAAGAAAGATAATTACCTGGCCTGTTACAGGGGTTGATCTTTAAACTCTTTACGTAGATATGCCCTGGCTGGATACAGGAATCAAATCTTCAAACTCTTCAGACGTGCCCTGGCTGGATACAGGAATCGAATCTGGGATTAGTCGTCAACAGATATGCCCTGGCTGGATACAGGAATCGAATCTTCAAACTCTTCAGACGTGCCCTGGCTGGATACAGGAATCGAATCTGGAATTAAGAAAGGTTGGTGAGTTGTCTCTACTGACGGGTTATCTCAGAAAACCTTTAGGGATTGATTTAACTGAACCAAGGGGTATTGTCTTCTCTGACGAGTTGTCTCTTCAAGGACGGGTTATCTTTATGGACGGGTGGTCTTTAACGACGAGTGTCTATAACGATGAGTGTCGATAACGACGAGTGTCTTATAACGACGAGTGTCTATAACGACGAGTGTCTATAACGATGAGTTTCTATAACGACCAGTGTCTATAACGACGAGTGTCTATAACAACGAGTGTCTATAACGACGAGTGTCTATAACGACGAGTGTCTATAACGACGAGTGTCTATAACGACGAGTGTCTATAACGACGAGTGTCTATAACGACGAGTGTCTATAAAGAGGAGTGTCTATAACGACGAGTGTCTATAACGACGAGTGTCTATAACGACGAGTGTCTATAACGACGAGTGTCTATAACGACCAGTGTCTATAACGACGAGTGTCTATAACGACCAGTGTCTATAACGACGAGTGTCTATAACGACGAGTGTCTATAACGACGAGTGAAATTAATTTTGACTGGACTTGTCTTCTTTTGACTGAATTTGTCTACTTTGACTGGATTGGTTCCTTTTGACTGTATTTGTCTATTTTGACATAGCTGATCATTTAACTGTATCCTTCCTAAAAGGTAAAGGTCAGTTATATGCAATGCATGGTATGGATCAAGCGATGATGTTCTCAACATAAGTGAGATTATATGACATGATGCATATGCATGTATCATGACAATGACAATGTGATGTTTATGAATGTATTCTCGTTTAGGAAAATAAATCCTTGACGGATGCCGGGAGCTTGTATCCTGGGCTGACGTTGAAGAGTAGAATTCTTCGTTTTCGCTGAGGATGATGGTTGCGAGAATAAACCTGTAAGAGAAGATGACTCCGTTGAGGGATAAACTTTGTTGAAGAGATTACTCTGCGGGGAATTACTCTGTGGGATGAGATACTTCGCTGAGATTTTGATGATAACTCCGCTGGGGATTCCGTTGATAAGTTTTGTCGAAGGATTTGATGAACTTCGCTGGGGGATAGGAAGAACTTCGCCGAGGACGATCTTTCTGTGGTAATTAGCTGAGGATAACCCAGTTATAAGCTCTGGTGGAGAATAGCTTTGAATAAAGTCGGGGAGATGCGTTCGTACTCTGCAGGGAGTGAAGGTATCTTGGTCGTATTCTTCAGCTGAGCTTACCTTGGCACCTTGGTGGACAGAGCAACCAGATCGCTTAGACAATTCATATTGCCCCAGTTTCTGCGGGAGAAGGTACCCGCGGAGGTGCTTGATGACTGCCGATTGACAAATCTTTTTCTGGTAGGCAAGTGACGAGATGTCGGAACATAGTCGTACGCTTTGATCCCTAACTTTTGCCTGGACCGCCCTTTCGGGCTTTCAGCCCATCAGGATACCCTTTTTTGCCCAAGCCGCCTTTTCAGGTTTTCGACTTGCCGGGTGTACAAATGTTTTCACTTTCATCCCTTATTTTTTCCCGAACCCTTTTGGTTCGCCGTGAAGCCCTTATTTTTGCCTAGGTGCGTCGACCTAGCGGGTCTTTGATTGTGCGTAGTATTTTTTCGACTATGTCCATGCTCTCAGGATGTAGGGAGGTGCCCCTGTCAGTAGTGTTGCGTTGCCAGACTTCCAGAAGATGTTTGATCATGCAAGATTCGTTGTCGGAATTCATGTCCAGTGCCCCAAGTGACTCGGGCGAGGATTTGCCCCATGCTGTTTGGCATTTGAGAGATTCCTTGAATCTTGACTGGACTGCCCCAGATGATGGACCATGATCATGTCGTGTCCCTTGTTTGGAAGTGCTTTTGTTCATCAGGCATTCTTCGTGCGAATTTCTATGTTGTTCAAACAAATAGCCATATGCAAACAATGTTATATTAAAAATGCAAAGCTTATGTCTGTCTCGAAGTTTTTTGAAAATGCGTTTTTTCAGTAAAACAAGCAAATTTTGTAAAATGTGATGTCAACTCAAGATTTTACAGCGAGCCTTAAGGAGTCAGGATACCTTTGGTAACAATATGCTTTCGAACGAACTCATGCTTCAGCTAGGACTTTTAAAGGTTGTAACGTGGCCTGGTTCACGGTTTAAGAAACAAAGGATAAAGGCTCAAATTATTTGTACCCACCCGTTCTTCGTGATATCCTTCAAACCTAAACTCAGCTGATCGTGCGTTAGACCTTGTTTGAGTCTTTGTCCTGATATTCAGTGACGGTTCGGATGTTGATAGTTTATTTTGAATAGGCAGTCTTTTTTGTTGAGGGTTTGTAGGACCTCTTTCTTTTTGATTTTGCTATCCCTGTCTTTTTTCCTGAACTGTTTCTTTTTTGTATTTACAGTCAGCGGGATGCCCCAGTTTTGTAAGTCTCCTTCATAGGTTTTGACTTAATGGGTTTTTATTTTGAAAGATGACGACTGCCTGTCTTTATGATTATTCGGAACCATCATTATTTGTTTTGTAAAGACTTCTTTGGTGTCATTCGTTGTGCACTTGGATCAACTAAGAGAACTACCCTGCCCCAGGTTATGATTAAGGGTTTTAATTTTCGAAAAGAAAAACCCCTACTTCTTTGGCTCAAAGGGGTTGACGAGGGATTATCTTCCTTATAACTCCGGTGTTTAGGAATTGAAACAATGCATGTACCTCATCAGCGGGGTCTGTTCAAAAGCATACTGTAGATTATGGTATCGTTTTCGTCATCCTCCCTCAAGAGGCTTAGAATTATTAATCGAGCGTTGAACATCACAAAAAATGAAAGCAATTTTAAATATAATGAATACGAATATATTGATTCAAACAGACATATGCAATGCATTAATGGAATAAACAAGTTTGCTATGACATTAATTGTTTGTATAAGCAAAGAAAAATACAACTCAGAAATTCAAATAAACAAAAGCCTTCAATGATTGGGCAAAGGAGCAGTGATTATGTTTGGAGTCCTCGGTGCTTCAAACTGGATTTCCTTGGCATCGATCATGTCTTGCACCTTGTTCTTCAGGGCCCAGCAGTTGTCTGTAGTATGCCCCGGGCTATCGGAGTGGTATGCGCACCTCTCACTAGGATGATAGTTAGGAGCAGAAGTGTTTAGATTCCGGAGAGGAGCCCTTAAGGTAATCAACCCTGCCTTCAACATTTGCTGTAGCGCTTGATCCAGTGACATGTTGATCTTAGTGAACTGTCTTTTGGGTGCGACCTCCTTACGTTGCTGCCCCTGCCTTTGCTGAGCAGGCATATGATTAGAGATCTGGGTTGCCCCTACATGTTGATCATGATGGCTCTTTTTACCATGCACAGCATTGGACTCTTTTTTCCCATGATAAGGCTTTTTATGAGCATCAGAAGGTGCAGCTTCTTGAATCTTTCCAGCCTTGATACCAGCTTCAATCCTCTCCCCGGTCAAGATCAAATCTGTAAACCCAGCAGAAGAATTCCCAATTAGATGGTTGAAGAACGGGCCAGACAGGGTCCCCAAGAACATGTCCACAAGTTCACGGTTGGTCAAAGGTGGTTGTACCCTTCCAGCCAGGTCTCTCCACTTTTGCGCATACTCATTGAATCCTTCGCATGTACCTATAGACATCCCCTGAAGATGAGTGCGCGTGGGAGCAAGGTCGGCATTATACTGGTATTGTTTATAGAACGCAGTGGCCAAGTCCTCCCAGCTGCGGATGTTGGCTCCATCCAGTTGATAGAACCATTCGAGTTAAGTCCCTGACAGACTATCCTGAAAGAAGTGAATCCACAAATTCTTTTCAGCCGTGTAGAGATGGATCCTCCTTATGTATGACCTGAGATGCAGCTTAGGACAGGAGGCCCCGTCGTATTTTACAAAGGCATGTGCCTTGAACTTGTGCGGGATCACCACCCCCGAAGACAGACCTAGATCTTTGAAGTCCATGCCAGGCACTTTTTATATCTCCATAGCACTCAACCGGTCTTCGAGCTATTTGTATCTGTCCTCAGCAGGAGGGTACTGTTCGTCATTGAAATCCGTCTCGTTGTCGGAGACCACTGGACTAGGAACCTCTCTCTCATGGGGACTGTCTTTTTCAATAGATGGGGTGGCCAACTCAGCCTCGTTTCGTGATCCATTCCCAGATTTGCGTCTAGGGTTGAACAACACCGTCATCTTCTTCTTCTAGAGCAGAGTCTTCAAATCCTGTTGACCCTGGGCTAGACTCTTAACCAACTCCTGGAACTGGGCATTCTGGGCCCGGAGGGCCTTGATAGCTTGTTCGTTGGATGATTCAGGATTCATGATGATTGTTGAAATAAACAGCGAAGAAGATAAGTGACCTGTCAAAAGGGTACCTGTGATGCAATGATATGTATGATATGCATGCAACGTTTTCAAGGATCTCGCGGGGTAAACAAGAAAATTGTTAGAGTTGGAATCCGGTAGCTTGATTGAAGGAACTGCATATTGTAGAGAGTCCTTCTTCAAGAGTCAAGGCTCACCATATCGAGTGGGTCATAGCCCCTGACAACCTTGGCTAGAGGAAAATAAATCCCCTTTACCCCTTGCTAGACATCTTGTTTCATCATGACCTGCATCACAGACCCTTGAGATCCTTGAAATGGATTAGTCCTTATGCAGGATGTATGCAATGGTATGATGTTATGCTATGCATGGAGTGATGTAAGTAGGCCCTGTAATGAGTCCCAATTAAGGACTGTAAACAAAACCTGCAAGGAACCCGTGTTGTTAGATAACCAGTATGCAAGTAGTTCAAGTATGAAGGCACATAAGTCACACAAGAGAGCCCTTAGAGTTTAGGCCAGCATGAAGTTTGGGGTACTACCCTCTTGAAGTTGGTGGGCTCAAAACCTGTCCTATCAAAAGTAACCGGGTTCTAGAGGATCCCAATATCACTGACTACCCTCAATCGGTCATAACTCCAGCATCGCAATCTTTTCTTACGGCCAGAACCATCGCGAAAGTTTAGCCTCAATGGGTATAGCATATTGCTACTGTTCTATGGCCAAGTTGGGTCAATTTAGGGTTCTAAGGTCGGTTGGTGCTTAATGACTCCTCAGAAGACCCATATTCTCCTCGTTGCAACACAAGGGATATCGGTACAGACCAAGGTGTCACACCAACGTAGCCACTGCTTCACCCGTGTCGGTCTACGCCGGACAGGTCCCTCACAGCTTATGCTACCTAAAAGGGTATTCCCCAGATCCGGGTTAGGATCTATGAAACTCCGATGCAGCCCACAATAATAAAGCAAACAAAACAAGCAATTGAAAACATAAGTATGATCTAATCCTAAGGTACACCTCACTTATAAAATCCCCAGCAGAGTCGTCAGTTCTGTGATCGGTGGAAATAGAAATGACTATTTAAAGCTGGATCGCGTATGTCGCGGTAGCAAGATTCACCACCGTCTTTTATGTTCTCCAACATGGAAAGGACAAAAGCACAGCAAAATTCCTTTTCTAGATGTCTCTCGGTTCGGGAGGTAGATTTATAGAAAGGGAAGGTGTTAGCACCCTTTCTATCTGTGGTTATCCACAGGCTCTTAGGTACTTGCTCTTACGTGTTTTCAAAATATGTTTGCTTTTCAAATGTGAGTGGGTTTGAAAAAAGTTTCATTGAAAAATTCCTAAGTAACTCTTGTATCTGTCCTCAAGAGTGTATGAAAAATTTGTTTTGAAATCTTTTAGAAAGTGTATGTGCGGAAAGTTTTTTTGTTTGTTTGAGAGAGCAAGTACCCAGGAGAAATCTACCTACTCTAAGGAATTAGGCTGTGTAAGAGTCCTTTAGACAGTACCATCCCACTATTGAGAAGTAGGTAGCACCGTCGTTGGAGTTATTCGGGTCAATTCGATTATTAGGGACATGTGTGGTCACCAAAGCAATAATAGGACGCCTTAGTGGTAACCCTAATGTCCTAGATCCTTTTTATCCGAGGCAACTGGATCTTTAGACAGGAGGGCGACCTCTAAAACACCCTATACTTAATGACCACCTTCGAGGCAACGAGTGAGGCGTACCCTAGAAGTGACATGTGCATTGTGTGTTGTTTTCATGTTAACATTTATCTTGGATCATGCAATTGTGAGCTACGAGTTGTTTTTAATCATCATACATTCTTTCATGTGATTTAGCAGTTAGGAGTGCGGAAAATTAAATACAGAAAGGTAAAAGCTACGCTATTACAAGACGCGGGTCTATACATCGCCAAAAAACAAAGACCTGTTTTTTTTGATAAAGTGCATAAAGTAAAAAAAGCGATAAACCTAATTACTATTACATCCTTGGAAGCAGTTACATAATAATCAAATAAAAAAAATAACGCGCGAAAAGAATTAAACTGGAACGTCCGAGGGTTTTGGACCCTTTTGAGAAATTATGAGTTTTTTGTCCTTTGGTATTAAATAAAAATTAAACCTAAATCTAATTGTTTAATTATTTACAAGAAAGATACTTTTTGTGTTTTCTTTGTATTTAATGAAAATAAAAAAATTAAAAAAATCAAAAGAAAACTCTAGTTCTAAGTTTATTTTAATTATTAATAAAAATGTTAAAGTTGACTTAATTTAAACTAATTAATTAATTTACATTTATATGTACAAAAATAATAATAATTAAGGGTTAATACCTATTTTCACCCTTGACATATGGGGTGTATTTGAAAAATCCCCCTGCCAAAAAAAAGTTCCAATTGTTACCTTGACAAATTTTAAAAGTTTCAGTTTTTATCTTGAGGATGCCACATCACCTAAAAGGCTGATGTGGCTTATATTTTTGTTATATTTTTATTATTATTTTAATGACATGACTTGATTAGTTGTCATTTTTAATTAATTTTTAATTTTTAATTCCATATGGCATTTATATTAATATTTTATTAATTGAGTGTTAATTCAAAGTTAAAAAAATTTTATACTTTAGCAAGAATCAAACCATGAACATACTGTTTGTATTGAACACTTCTTACCACTAGACCAATGCATTTTCTTTGTTACATATATGCATCAATAAATATTCATATCATTAACATATTAATTACAATTATCAAAAAAAATTCTTAACTAGTTGGTTTAAATAATTTTTAAAAAAATGTTTTACATATTTTATCTTTTTACTGTAACTTTTTTAAAATTTTAAAATTTCAAAAATCACTTAAATTTAAAAAAATCACTTAAATTTAAAAAAATCACTTAAATTTAAAATCACTTAAATTTTCAAAAATCACTTAAATTTTCAAAAATCACTTAAATTTAAAAAAATCACTTAAATTTTCAAAAATCACTTAAATTTAAATCACTTAAATTTAAAATCACTTAAATTTTCAAAAATCACTTAAATTTAAAAAAATCACTTAAATTTAAAAAAATAAGTTAAATTTAAAAAAATCACTTAAATTTAAAAAAATCACTTAAATTTTCAAAAATCACTTAAATTTTCAAAAATCACTTAAATTTTCAAAACTAAGTGATTTTCAAAACTAAGTGATTTTCAAAAATCACTTAAGTGATTTTTGAAAATTTAAGTGATTTTAAATTTAAGTGATTTAAATTTAAGTGATTTTTGAAAATTTAAGTGATTTATTTAAATTTAAGTGATTTTTGAAAATTTAAGTGATTTTTTTAAATTTAACTTATTTTTTTAAATTTAAGTGATTTTTTTAAATTTAAGTGATTTTTGAAAATTTAAGTGATTTTAAATTTAAGTGATTTAAATTTAAGTGATTTTTGAAAATTTAAGTGATTTTTTTAAATTTAAGTGATTTTTGAAAATTTAAGTGATTTTAAATTTAAGTGATTTTTGAAAATTCAAGTGATTTTTTTAAATTTAACTTATTTTTTAAAATTTAAGTGATTTTTTTAAATTTAAGTGATTTTTGAAAATTTAAGTGATTTTTGAAAATTTAAGTGATTTAAATTTAAGTGATTTTTTGAAAATTTAAGTGATTTTTTTAAATTTAAGTGATTTTTTTAAATTTAACTTATTTTTTTAAATTTAAGTGATTTTTTAAAATTTAAGTGATTTTTGAAAATTTAAAATTTAAAAAAAGTTACAGTAAAAAGATAAAATATGTAAAACATTTTTTTTAAAATTATTTAAACCAACTAGTTAAGAAAATTTATTGATCATTGTAATTAATATGTTAATGATATGAATATTTATTGATGCATATATGTAACAAAGAAAATGCATTGGTTTAGTGGTAAAAAGTGTTCACTGCAAACAGTAAGGTAACAATTGGAACTTTTTTTTTGCAGTGGTTTTTCAAATACACCCCATATGTCAGGGGTGAAAATAGGTATTAACCCAATAATTAATGATGATGATGATAATAAGAAAATGGTTTTAAAATGTCAAAACCTAATTCTATGCAATCTTATTTATTAAGAAAAAGGATTAAAATTAAAACCTAAATTAAACTAAGTTAATTGTTAGCATTTATTTACAAAAATAAGTTAATAGTGAAATTAATAAATAATTAAAATATATTTACAATTTTGATTTTCTGATTTTTATTAGGAAAAATTAATTTGTGGTGAATTAATAATAATAATTAAAACAATTAAAAAAAATTTAAAAGAAAAGAAAATAAATTGCAAACCAATGGGGGTAAGATGGCCCATATGGAGGTGAAATTGAGAAATTATGGCCCATTAATCACAAAGCCTTTGTTGACCTTCCTGATTGCTTGCACGTGCATTGACTGAGGAATATGGTATTCCTCCTCTCCTGGCCTTTGGATGGCTGAAGGGGACACATGGCACGCTGGAATCATGAGGCCTATGGTGGAACATTGGACATATGCTGTATTGGAACACATTATAAAAAATAGAAACAATAGTTTGGGGGACCTGGGAATCAAACCCAGGTCCTAGTGGTGAACAAACACGTCACTAACCACTCCACCACCTGCGTGCGTTTGTAAACATATTGACAAATAAATATTATATTAAGGAACCCAATAATTATGCCACAAAACAAAAACGCGCGCCACTCGTTTGAATCACCCAGTCACGTTCATACACGTATTGTCTTCTTCATCTTTTCCTGCAAAATACAGAACAAGTAGCGGGGGTTTTTAACCCCCACTAACTACAACCACGAAAAATAACGATTAGAGTTAGGGTTGATATAAATTGAGCGCGAGGATTGGGTTGAATTCGTCTGGCCTTGACGAATTCAACCATTCTTGTTTCAAGATCCAATTTTTCCTTATTTGCAAAGCCCTAAATTTCAAGCTTCTAAACCCTAGATATCTCCAATGGTGGATCTCGATTCAGGATGTTTCAACACAATTAAACTATCCCATCAGCTTCAGAACGTTCCTAACAACACAAACCAATCAAGAAAATGGATTAAAAACGCATGAATTATGATATGCAATTTTGGAAATATATTCAAACCGTGTGACTTGTGTTCTTTGATTCTTCGCGTGTTAGGACTGGTTCTTGATGGCAATGGATTCCTGGCAATGTCAGCAACACGTTGGAACCACTTTTAGGCTTTGAATTCACCTGCAATATTGATTTCAGTTTTCAAGTATTTCTTGAATTTTTGCAATTTGGTTATGGTTTTCTATGGCAGCTTTCACGTTGTTAACACTAGGGTTGGCTTCAGCATATGTATTGGAATCAAAACTAGGGTAAATCTTGGCCCAAAAGTCCATGAAATTATGTTTTCAATATTTGATTTTAATCAAATCTTTTCCAACTTTTTTGATTGATAAAACTTGACAAACATGGATGATTTTGCCTTTTTGATTGAGAAACGAGAATTCCAGCTTGCCCTGATCAGATTTGCTTCACAAAAGATCCAAAAACCATATCTTTTGAATTTTCCTACAATTAAAATCAATTAAATGAATTAATATTAATAAAAATTCAATTAATTTATTAAAAATAAGAAAATAAATCATTTTAAGTTCAATGGGTCGTTCATAGGCTTTGGGTAAAGATTCAAGAAGGAATTTGAGGCCCATTAGCAAAAATGAAGTGTTTTAGGCAAAGTTGACTTTTGAAAGTTCCCAAAAATTTCCCAACTTCATCAATGCATATCTTGCTCAATTTTGAAGCTATGAACATGTTCTTGGATATTTTGGAAAGGTCTTGAAGTCCTCTAACCAATGCCTTTGGTCCCATGTCATTTTGATTTACCAATCTCAAGTTATGGTCTTTGACTTAAAGTGCCTTTTTGTTGACTTTTGAAAATGACCTATAATGTAGAAATTGATAACTTTTTGTGAGAGGATTTCTTGGACTTGGAATGTGAAGATGAGTTGTAGTAAATGTCATTCCCTTCAAAATGAGTATTGGATGGGATTTTTATGATGAACCATGAAAAAGTTATGCCTTGGTCAAGTTACAGTTGACTTTTCAGCTGTCTAAAAATAGAAACTTTTGATTCTTGAGACTTTTTGAGCCATGCTGGAGGAATCATGATCAAGAATTGATCAAATGATGATTGGGGATTCAAAATAGGATATTTACCAAAATTTTTGACTTTTGACTGTCAAATGACCATTTTACCCCTGCAGTTGACTGTGAAGCAATTAGGGTTTTTGACTGTGCAACTTGATGTTGTGAGTCTTGAAACTTGACATGTAGGTGCTTGACAATGTATATAGGCATATGGGACTTGATTGGACCCTTGGAAACCTCAACTTCCTTGTAAGAACCAAAACCCTAATTTTGACTGTGTTAGGAGACAATTGGACTGTGCAACCCTTGAGAGATTTTGAACCATCTGGAGATTGACCTTGCCTAATCTTGAAGAATATGGGAGGGGAAATTTTGGGGTACAACACATATCATATTTCAATGATAGTAAACTTGATGCATATTAGATTGACAAAATGAAACATTGGTACATAGATATGTTACAAGCACACTTGGTGCATATGTATGTTACAAGCACACTTGGTGCATGTGTCTGTTACAACCTTACAAAATAAAATGAGCGCAAAATGACACAACCACAAAATGACACAAAAGACACATATAGTGCATAGATCTGTTACAACATTACATAAATAAAACAGAATGCAAGAACAAATACATAATCTCTCATTTTCTTGGTCTTCCATGTCTTCAAAAAACTAGTTGACACTCAAAGATTAGATTCTTTTTCACATTATTTGTCTTCAGTTTCTGTTAAAGTAACTAGTTGGTCACTAGAAGACCTTTGGCCTATAATTGGTTTTTTAAAACAAAATCAATTTTATCCTTTCACTTTGCCTTCTTTTAATGAATGTCTTTTTTCCTTCCTTTTTTTTTATTTTGGTTGAATTGAGTCTACTACACAAGATCCAATTTGACTCGTCACTGTTGGTACTTGGGTCTGGTCATCAGTAGGCAATGCAGTCTCAGTTTGATCATCAATAGGCAATGCAGTCTCAATCTAGTCATCAGTAGGCAATGCCACATCAGTAGGCATTGCAATATCCGTCTAGACATCAGGTGGATTTGCAACATTGGCATGATTTGCATCATCAGTAGGATTTTGTTCAGATTTAACTTTTCTCTACACATTCAAAATACAAGACGTTATGTTAGGCACAAACAAAAGCAAGCAAGAAACACACATTTTATAAAAGGCTATGCTTACCTTTCTTTTTAGTGCATTGGGATCCTGTGTCAAGCTCTTACAAGTCAATGTATTATGACCAAGCTTATCACATTTGATGCACTTATATGCAACCCCAAGTCTTCTCTTCCTTGCACCATCCTCCCCGCTTTCTCTTATCCTAACCTTCCCAGGTCTACCTGGACCATTTTTATATGTAGGTGGTAAGAGTTATTCGACCTCAATATCTGGCCACATATCTTGACCAATGATACAACTTATAGAAAAACCATAGCAAAGTGTAAACTTTTCTCTTGTATAACACTCATCAACGAAATCATCAGGGTTTTGCTTCTTATAGCTCAAAGCAGATACAACATGCCTACAAAAAATTCTTACCAATTCCCAAAAGTTACAACTACATGATCTTTTTGCAATGTCAACTAGAAACTCTTGAGTGTTGAAACTATGTGTAACATGAAATTGCTCAACCAGGACCAAGTTGACAACCAATGTCCACTGTTTAACACTTCATTATCTAACCTCTTCCTAGGTATTGGTATCACTTTATGTTCCACTTTTTATGTTTGGTGGCAGATGTTGCTAACCTATTCATAAGATATTTTTTTATCCATTCACACATAGTTAATATAGGTTTGTCCCTAACAACTAAAATTGTAGCATTAGAAGACTCTGAAATATTATTCATCAAAACATCGCATTTAGGGTAAAAAGTGAAGTCATGCTTACACCAACATTTGGTAAGGTCTGCCATTAACCATGTCCAAGCATATTGGGATCTACCTTCTCCAATTAATTCATCTTTTGGACCCATGCCTGATAGTATGTGGCCTTAGCAGCTCCATCATCAAATCTCTAATCAAAGATCCACCACCAAATCGTTTCTTGAAATTAGCATACAAGTGTATGAGACACAATCTATGCTCAATCCTGTCAAACATTTCCTCAAATACAACCACAAGTCCCTGAAATAAAAAAGTATAACTTTCAACATTAATTATAGAACCAACATACAAAAGTACAATGAAATAACTACATGATGTTAATGCAATACCTTCGGTTGATCAAGGATAAATACATATATGTACATCCCAAAAATATTAGCCTTGATCGGGTCATGGAGTCATCTGAAGAGAACGAAGCAAGTGTCTGGCCCGTAAAGATGAAGAGTACCCGGAAAAAGGTATAACTCGACTAAAGGTATAGAGTGACTAACATTGTACCTAGGCAGTAACCCATATACATTACCAACCTGGATATTGCATGTAACCGAAGTCCATCTGTTCAAGGCCGATTGTCAACCCGGCCCATTAATGATGGTTACAATTGTCGGTGCATTAAACCTAGTGTTACGCAGTCTTTAACACACTCATTCATGGTGACAGTGACAATTATGTAGTTAAGAAGCCAACGAGTCACCTCTTTAATGAGGCTCTTAATAGCGCAAAAAGAAGACTATATAAAGGGGCTCCCACCAGAGGGATAGCACAAAGAATTAAAGAGTATATGCTTGAACCTCCTATCTTGCTCCCTCTTATTGAAGGAAGGCCATTAATTATGTATCTGACTGTGTTAGATAATTCTATGGGTTGTATTTTTGGACAACAACATGAAACGGGAAGAAAAAATATGCCATTTATTATCTCAGCAAGAAGTTTACTGACTGTGAGTCACGATATTCTATGCTGGAAAAAATATGTTGTGTTTTGGTCTGGGCGGCAAAGCGATTGCAACAATATATGTTGAATCATACCACTTGGTTGATTTATAAAATGGATCCAATTAAATATATTTTTGAAAAACCTGCTTTCACTGGAAGAATTTCCCGTTAGTAGATGCTTTTATCTGAATATAATATTGAATACCGTACTCAGAAGGCTATAAAAAGCAGTGTGTTGGCTGATTACCTTGCTCACCAACCAGTTGATATCTATCAGTCTGTTAAAAATGATTTCCCTGATAAGGATGTGATGTATTTGAAAGTAAAAGATTGTGATGAACCTTTGTATCAGGAAGGTCCTGATCCTGAATCCTGGTGGAGTATGGTGTTTGATTGAGCTATAAATGCTTATAGGAAAGGAATTGGTGCCATGATTATCACTCCCCATGGGTCACATACCCCTTTTACTGCATGGTTTGAATTTGAGTGTACCAATAATATGGCAGAGTATGAAGCTTGTATCATGGGTCTTAAAAAGGCTATAAATATCAGAATCAAAATTCTAGATGTATATGGCGATTCATCTTTGGTAATAAATCATATTAAAGGAGAATGGGATACTCGTCACGTTGGCTTAATTCCCTATAAAGATTATGCTATAAGATTATTACCTTTCTTTAATAAAGTTGAACTCCATCATATTCCCAGAGATGAGTACCAAATGGAAGATGCTTTAGACATTTTGGCTTCTATGTACCAAGTAAATGCTTGGAACGATGTACAGTTTGACGTCTGGAATTCAGGAATTTGTCAATCTTCAATCGTTTGGTGAAAATGTCGGTCAACTGTGCTTCACTCGAGCAATGCCTTACTTCAAGTTCACCTCGATTTACCTTTTCCCTCAAGAAGTGAAACCTTGATTCAATATGTTTGCTTCTTCCATGCAGAACTGGATTCTTCGTCATATTTATGGATGACTTGTTACCAATTTGCAATACAAGAGGTTTCTTCACTTCGACCTTCATTTCTTCAAGTATAGATCTGATCCAAATTGCTTGACATGCAGCATAAGATCCTGCTATATATTCAGCTTCACAAGATGATAATGCCACCACAGGTTGTTTCTTAGAACACCGTGAGATTGGGCACCAAATACTTGAAAGAAATATCCAGTTGTGCTTCTCCGATCTTCCTTATATCCATACCAGTCAGCATCTGAAAAACAATTAACTATTGCTTCTTTGTCTTCAGAATCTCGTGAAATAGTATTCAACAATTTATTGAACCCTTCAAATATCTCAGGATTCTTCTTGCAACCTTCATATGTGACACTCTTGGTTCACTCATATATCTGCTTACTAATCCTACAGCGAAATCTATATCAGGTTGGCTGTTGCATACATACCTCAAAATGTTGTTTTAGCCATAACTCGAGTTTCATAGCCCTGAATTGAGTGTTGTCAGAAGTTGTTACAGTGATCTACCTTATGATGAATAAATGTCATGATTATTTATAGTTTGCAACATATTATGATTTCATTATTGATCACTCATTTCAAAGCTAAACTAGGATTAATTTGTACTTCTTCCCCTGAGTGAAGTCCCATTCTGTAGTAGGGAACATGGTGTTGTTGTGTGTATGTGCAACTGCCAAGAAGTACTATGATGTAGTGGAGGCTTAAGTATTTTCCACTTCTTTCCCCCATTGTTCGTTCGTTCTAGTTGAATGTTCAGGCATAACTCAATTGGTGTGCTTGTGCAACCATATAGACAATGTGCACTTGGATATTTACCTCAGTTGTTGTTTCGTGTGTTTGTGTAGCTACGTGGGCGTAAATCACTTAGATACTCACATGCATTATCGATTGGTGTACTTGTGCAGCCATATAGGCAATGTGCACTTGGATATTCACCACATGTGTGCTCGTAGGGCCTTGTGGGCGTGATTTACTTGGATACTCAACTGATTTATTGAGTTGTGTGCTTGTGTAGTCTCTTGGCGTTATACACTTGGATATTCACCAAAGGTGTGTTAGTGTGGCCCAGCTAGTAATACTTAACTACCTCGGGAATCTCCTGTACATAGGATATGAATATGTTTTCTTGGTTGTAATGTTAAGTGTGATATGTAAATTCCTTAAACAGTAAGTAAGGGAAACCCCATATCAATGATGGATATGTATATGATTATGTATCCTGTAGAGTCGAGTGGATCCATAAGATATGGGACTCACTATAATTTAGTAATATCACCCCACTATTATTAATCTTTTCAGATTTCTCGCGGTAAGACAAAGGCAAGGGTAAGATGTCTTAGTCGGCTTGGAGGTGTTTCAGTGGCGTACCTTCCGTGGTGTTTTGAAGCTTCTTAGCTATGTTGTTAGATCTATATATTAGTATGATTTGATGATGTGTCTTTTTGGTCATGATACATTCTTCTTATGTATCTTGTATTAATACTATTCATGTTTTTGTTGCTTACGTTTGATTTTCATGTACCTTAATTTAAAATCTGAATTTTTACCTAAGTCGGGTACAAGTTCTTTCTTTCAAACTGGAACATGTACCTTTAAATCAACGCTTTCGTGGTAAATACTTTAATTAAAAACAGTGTAAAAATCAGCCTATAAAACAAATCTCAATTTAATTAATTAATTAACGACTTAGATGCGAGTACCGTTGAAACGACAATCCTCATATTTCTGGCTCTAATGATTTAGCTGGACATAGACATCACATTAACATCACTGTAAATATATCTCACGCATAAACAAAACATACTCATTATAATATTATAATAGCAAAAACAAACATAAGTAGTACTAAATATTTAAAGAAACAGTAACATGTAATATAGAAAGAACAAAGAACATACATACTAAGAACAAACTGATGCAAAAACTGGAATTGGAAAAGTTCTGAATAAATTTCCAGAAAAAGTATGTTGGTAAGATTACACCACAAATGAACTAAATCTTTCATCTGAAACTTCTGAATTTAACTTTAAGGTACAACAATTCCTCAGTGTGAGAAACAACTGCTTTTACAAAAGTAATTTTCTGCCTAACAATTAAATTCTAAAAACTTGGATATTGAAAGCGGAAGTCTAAGCCCTATTTATAGATTTAAATCTGGTAGAAAGTGTCTTGATATAGTGTTGGAGGAGTGGAGAAAAATCTGCAATTGGGGAGAAAATTGAATCCAAGTTTCTACTATTTTTTATCCTTCAAGGTCCATGGTGGGGGGCATGGCCTTATGGCGGGCGCCATGGGCACAAAGTGTGGAACATGGGGCATCTGAGGGTGATGGTCGGTGGCATGCCTCCATGGAGGGCGCCATGGCTCAAAAACGTAGTGTCTTGCATTTTTCTTGTCTCTTCTAGTGGCGCCCTTGGCTGCCACGTCATGGGCAGCACCATGACAAGCACCATGACAGTCTAATCTTTGTGTTTTTCTCCGTTTTTGTCTGTGTTTTGCCCCCATTTTCTTGCATGGAAGCTCCTACCCATTAAACTTATGAAACAAACACGAAATACCAATATAACATAATAAAAAGAAAACAAAATAGCACAAAATATCATGTGAATCGAGTCAAAAATATGATATGTTTTGTGGTTATCAAATGGTGGACAAACAACTTTAAAGATGGGGACAGATGAAATGATTTTTTTTTGACAACTTGCATGCATGAAGTTTTATGCAAAGAAGTGCAATGAAATGTGATGTCATCAATGCAATGTCAACCAATTCCAGGTCAATATAATGCAATGCATTGTTTCATGTCATGCAGGATTTAAAGGTATTGACTTCAATCAGCACACAAGGAAATTCCCAGGGTGGCAAGGTTTTATGAACTATCTAACCAACATCCCTTCACATGTGAGCTCGAGGGTTTAGATAAAAGGGTACCCAGAGTCATGGATCTTATTCGGAGTTTTGTCGTGCAACGAGCTATCCATTTTATGACAATCTTAACGGAAAAGATCTACTCTAGAAGGGATCTTTGCATTGTCAATTCAACTTGTGCACCCGGGGGGGGGGGGGGGGGGGGAGCAATACTACACAACCACCATAAATGGAGCGGGTTCTAAAAAGGTCCTTATAGTCATCGACCTTAATAGGAATTTTTGTCATGCAACGGGTTAGCCATTTTATGACAAACTTCACGAAAAGATATACTCTAAGTGAGGTCTTTGCATTGATTATACAAGGTTGTGCTCCTTAGATTAAATTTAAATCAAGGAGATTTAAATTTGAATTTAAATCAAATCAAATCTTACTTTATGGGGGCTAATTTAGAGCAAAAAATTTCAATTGAATCTCCATTATTTCTAGACGAAAGCAAATATTTTATCCAAAGGAGAGAAGCCCAAAATGGATTGCTATAAATAAAGACTCTATCAGGCCTTAAAGATTACCTAGTTGAAGAGAAACTTTAGACTTCTAGGCTGAGTCTTTTACTTGTATACCACACTAATGTCTTAGTAACGGCGTAACCATTGGTTTGTTTTTGTTGATTTATACTCAACATACATTATTGTGTTTATTGATGTTGATCACATGTGATTAGTGGTTAAGAGAAAGTGAGAGAGGTTCTCATATTTAGAGGAAAACCTAAGTAGAAAGTCATTAGGATTAGGAAGAGGCATATAGCTTCACGAGGTTCTTATAAGACTAATTGTTCTAATTCAAAGTAGTGAATTTTCTTTCTTGAGTAGAGTGCCCTCTAGACGTAAATGAGATTTCACCGAACTGAGTTATCAATCTCTTGTGTTATTTTACAACTTTTTGTATTGATTTATTATTGTTGTCAAACTATTCTTAAACTGATTTGAAAAGTTAGATAAGTTCTCTTGGACCAACATTTATCTTCTAAAGGACAAAATTTCATTTTGCTTTAGTCTGTTGTAGTTGTTTTTTTTTCTTTTCTAATTTGTGTCCGTTGAACTCTATTTGTGATTCGATTTGTATTAGACGGAATATCTCTCATATACATTATAAAATAATTCCAAAAAAAAAAAATAGTTGCTATATTATGAAAAATAAGACTCAAATAAAACGAGGATTAAATTTCCGAAAAAATTGAAATAGAGAAACTAATTAATCAAATTTTAAAATAGAAGAATTAAAATAAATAAAAAATAAAAAATAGAGGACTAAATTGCAAATAAGACTAATTTAAAAAAATGACATGAACAAAGCATATGTTGTATTAAAACAAACAACGAGAAGAGAATAAACCGAGAGGTGGAAAAAGGATAAACTCTCATCAATTCGAGGTAGGTTGTAGCCACTCCTGTGTTCCAATTTCGTATTTATATCTGTAGATTTTCACTTTTAGTTTTGAAACCCTATAAAAATTTCAACTATTAATTTGTCATAAGAATATTAAATGCTTTGGTTGATTTTATTATATTTATGTATTTATGCAGATTGATTAATTGTGTGTAAAACCATGGAAGAGATGTTGAGTTCATCAACAACAACAATCAATTCTTCCAATATAGGGTTTCAGGTTCTTCCTTTTATTTTCTTCTGAATTATATACTACTCTAATTATTATTATTCTTTTTCTCGTTGTTGTTGTAATTGTAACTCTAATTTGGGATGTATGGTGTTATTTTTCTCTGCAGCTATTGAAGAAGCAGGGTTGGAAAGAAGGGACTGGCCTTGGGATCTCTGAGCAGGTTTTCTTTCTTTCTCTCTTTTTCATTCTTATATGAAAGATGGAATTAGTACTAAATCTTTTGAAAGATAATGGCTTCTTGACTAGGAACTACTTATGACATGTTCACACCGGTAATAATTTAAGAAAGTGACATAATTGAATGTAATCACTTGTGTCGGTTTCAACCACTCATATGTGTCTGGCACCGGCAAGGTTTTAAATAATGGTCGCGGTTGTGTAAAGGCTTTCGCGATTTCGGTTAGACAGGTGTTGCAATGTTGATTGTGGTTGTCGCGTGTGAATTTAGTAATTAACCACAATTTGTTCTTTATCACAAAAATGGTGAATATGAGTATCGGTAACAACACCTTTCAATGATTCTGATAATAAATAAATTTATTTTCGTAACAGGGTAGATTAGAACCTGTGGAAACTCATGTGAAGAATAATAAGCGGGGTTTGGGAGCAGATAAAGTGAAGAAAAAGATAGTGAAACCTGATCATGGTGCTGATTCCTCTAAAGGAGACAATAAGCAGGTAATTTTTTTTTTTGTTCTTAGGTTTGCTTTGTTTCCAAGGGCTTTGGTGGTCGTTGTAAACAATTTACATTAGCAGAAGGCTAACTATTCAAAATAGTGCTGATTTTGTCATTTGTAAATTGGAAATTTATTTACATTAGCTGCCAAATGTTTTCTTATTTTAGGTAGTACAGTTTCCTAGACTATCTTATTGAGATAGATTGTTTTTCAATTTCCTTGTTTTATTTTATCAAATTTCGTGGGGGTGGGGGTTTGATCTAGTATTTTGTAATTAGGAATTGTATAAGTAATTAACGACGGAGGAATACTTTGATTAGTTGATATTTAATCTCTAAGAACAAAGTTGACATATATAATTTAGTAATTAGGAATCATTTTTAGTTGAATGGTAATGATGGAAAAATACTTTGATATATGATCTATATCACTAAAAACAAAGTTGACTTAAAGAATTTAGTAATTAGGAATTGTTTGTAGTCGAACAAATGAGAGAGAGATACTTTATAATCTATCTCTAAGAACAAAGCATAAAGATTTATGTAAGTTATAGGGTGATTAACTCGACTGGTACTATAAATCTACGAGGGAGAAAGTATGCATAGATTGAGATGAGAAACTCACATCTAATTTAGTTTATGTATAGGAGAATGACCGTAGAAGCCAGATATTGTTACGAAGATTGATGTAGGTATAGGAGGAATTAAACAAAACTATATACATTGTTTTTAATAAATAAATTGGAAAAGGCACAACATAGAGTATTTAGAGAGGTTTTATGGAAGGCTCTCTAAAGCGTTAAAATTGTTTAAATTTGAGCAAGAGAAAATACATATGATGGGGTCTAGTCAACTAATGTGAGAACACAAGGTAGAAATTTAAAAGACTTTTTTATAACTACAGGTGTTTATTAAAGGTCGCTTTTAGCCCATCCGATTTATCTTAGTTCTTGATATGCTTACATGTCCAAGAAATGATTCCAAGGTTCATGCCTTTTGTGAATGTATTGTCTTAGTTAGATAGTTATTAAAAAGATATAGATATTGCGGCAATCCTTGGAAATAGGTGGTTTCTGCCTAAGTAGAAGCAATGTTGTCGATCATAGTTCATAGATAGCGGATAATAATAGAATGTTAAAATTCTGCTGCGCATTAGTGCTATAGCACCACTGTGGCCTCTCCTGACAAACATTTTGTACTAAATTGTCTATCGCAAAACTATAGCAGTCTGTCCAAATTCTGCTACATTATAGCAGCATAGCGCCGCTATAGCTGCCATATAACAACATTGAGTAGAAGTAAAATAGAGTATATTCAATGCAAGTTTAGTAAATGACAAATAAATTCTACATAGAAGCTGATAATCCGTGAATAAACAATATTGTACTTCTCACGTTTGAAGTACCTTGGATTTATCATACAAAAGGATGGGTAGAGGTGTTCATGGTTAACCAAACGATGTAAACCAATCCACTTTATGGTCATAATTTGATAAATCAAACCATTAAAAAACCGGTTTAAAATTGTGAATTGGTTCCAAATTGGTTCAGAACTGGTTTATTATAAAAACCGGTTCATGTTTAGATTGATATAAAAAAACTGATTTTTCTTGAATTGATTTTAAATCTACACAACTTTACGATCACTGATAACAACGTTGGTGGAGGAGATGAGACGGAGGTGGAAGGTCTGGAAGAGTATTAGCAAATGTTAAGAGGAATTAGGAGAACAAATGAGTAGGTTCTAACCAATTTTGTAAGATGGATACCCGGTTTTTTATTTGTGAGCTTGAATGGTTGGGGTTCAGTTTTTTCACATAATGGTTTGAGCTTTTTATATATGGAATGGTCTAATTACCAGTGTGATTGTGGTTATGAGTAACTGGGTGTTTTGAACACCCCAGGGGGAGGAGTATTTTGGCTGTGATATGCAATAAAAAAATACCTCTCAATTCCCCCTACCCATCACTTTTAAATTTTGTAATGTTGTGTGGAAATGAACATTAGGTGATAAAAAAACCAACAAGAAAGTAAAGTTAGAATCATAAAGACGAGTGTTAGGTTGAATGTGGGATCGCACGAAAAAAATTATAAATACAGTTGTTGGAGAGAAAATTGAGGTAGTCTCCGTGATAGAGAAGATGGTAGAATCCTGACATACATGTTTGGGACAGTGAAGAATACTCACAAACAGAAACGAAGGAAAATTATAGACCAAACATTAGGAGTGATTTAGGGGTACATGACGGTCTATCTTTAGATCAAATTCATGGCATAACTTTATGGCGTCAATTGACTGATGTAGTCAGACTCTAAATAGTGGAAAAAGGCAAGTTGTTATTTTAATTAGATATGTCTGTGTCAACAAAATAAACAGTATTTGTATCTTAAAGTAAGCATATCATTTTATTCTAAGATGTCAACTTATTCATTGAACAACTCTAAGAGTGTGTTTGGATGAGGTAATTAGGAATTTTTAAGGAATTCAAAATTCTAATTAATTCAAATGATTCAATTGAAATTCAATTTTATATATTTTTAATTTGGATGGAGTATTAAAATGATTCATTGTTAAATTTTTAGGGTCATTTTCATAAATTTTTAGACTTTTGGATCAAATTTAAAATATAAAAAATAGCGACCAATTTGCAATTTTTGAAAATTTTAAAGGACCAATTTGTAAATTATTGAAAATTATTTAGGAACTTATTTGCAATTTTTTTGAAAATTTTAGGGGTAAATTTGTAATTTTCATAAAATACGAGGACCATTTTGCAAATTTTGAAAAAATAATAAAAAACAATTTAACATTCATATTATGGAGCAATCTCAAATTCTTTACTTTTTTATGTCATTTGAAATTCCTTAAATTTGACTTAATGCTTCATAAATTCACATCATTTTAACAATTCTCCATATTTTTTATCCAAATAATCAATTTTGATCAAATCATTTTAAATTCCCTAAAAAAATTACTTTTCCTCATTAAAATGCTTTATCCAAACACACTCTCTAAGTAATTAGTGAAATATTGCATTTTCTCTGTCTGACAGCACTCTATACAATTCTCATCTCGTTTTATCTCTTCTGAAAAAACTATCACTTTTCAACATTTATCATTCTGATGGATATTATAAGCAACAAAAATAAATTGGTTCATTGAACAATTAATGTATCTGATATATAATAATAATCAGATACATCAATTATTCAATTAGTCAAAAAAGCTTTTTGTTGCTTATAATAGTGACTCGAGGGTGTATATATTTTGAGAATTTGTTGGTCTAGGGTATACTGACGGATCATATTTCTTAAGTTTTTACTTCTTCTTCTCTTCAACCTTAAAAGAAATGGTAAACTCTATAAGAAAATAAACAGAGATTATAATAGAGTAGCAAATTTTGTGTACTGTGTTGAATCAGTGGGACAGGTTCATATTAAACAATAATGCAAAGGGAAAATCCCTTTTGATGGATATTATAGTTTATGAGTTAGAACTAGAAGTGTAAAGCGTTGTATTTTGTTTTTAGTCATTTAGATTTTGAACATCAACATGAGTTACATCAGCGTCTTTATTTTCTGCATAATTCTCCATTACATTTTCGTAAAGAATAAAAGGAAATAGAATCTGTATATGGTTTCCTGTTGTTCGCGAATTCGACTTCAATTGATTTCACTTTTCAGGAAGATTTGTCTAAAAAGAAAACCAAAGCACTTTCTAAACGGATGAGAAAGATGCAGGAGTTAGAAAAGAAGATGCAGGAGAAGGAGTTTGAGCGCGCTTTCTTTAGAGAGTTCTGGCCTGACAATGTATGAGAATTGGTGATGGGTTCATATTATAATGCATCACTGGTGAATTCAGAGTCTGTGCAAGTTGGATCTCAAAGGTGTTTTCCTCGGGATACTTACAGATACTTACAGGAGGATCTATGGAAGATTTTTGCAATTTGAAGGAATTTATGGCAACTTTTTTCATGTGTAAATAATCAACCCTTTTTCTCTTTTCAATTCTTTTGTACAATAGAGAAATATGCAAATGCTGAGGGAATGTGATGAGAGGAGATGTCTCTCCTGGATTAAAAAAATGATGATAAATGATGTAAAAAAAATGATGCTAAAAGGTTGCTGAGAGTGACGGTTCCTTGAATACGATTTTACATATTCTTTGGGCATATGATTGGTGGTGTTGGGTTATACACGTGAGAGTCCTCCATACGTGTTTTGGGTGGACATAGGACTTTTTTAATCTACTTTGTAAAACTCCCTAAAATGTTAGGTTTATCATAATAATCAAATGTGTATTTTCTATCAGTATATACTATAAAAACATCATCCCGGTAATACAAATTCGAATATATAGCGGGTAGATTGAGAAACTCCTTTTAATTGAAATATGTAGAACAGTTGTGAATATTTGGTGCACTGTTAGGGCACTAGAAGAGAGGAGGGGAGGAGTGGAGTAGGATCACGAGGGGTCATGATTAGAGAAGTGATTATTATCGAGAATTTCTTATTACACTCTATATAGGAGAAAAGGACTCTATGAAATTTCAAAAATGCTCTCCGTAAATTAGAAATATATTTTTGGTGTGTACTTTTTAATTAATAAAGGACATGTCAAATTTAGTTACACCCCAGTTTCAATTCAAAATCGTATTGTATGTGTATCTTTGGTATCACTCGGAGATGAATTGCTGGTAGAAGTGAGAATAGGTCAAATCAACTAATAGGGGCTTACTGCCTAGCCTACACAGGCCAAGGCCAGACCAATTTTTTTTTTAAAATAGAAAAGATTTAGGCTTTTTTACAAGTCTATTTAGTTAAATAGGCTAGGCCACATGTCATAAAAAAGTCTTTTAAGGCTAACAGACCAGTCTATTTTAATAAATATGAATAAATTTATTATTTATTATATTGTATTTTGTATTTTATATAAAAATACAAAAGAAAGGTTTTGTTATCTTGAAGAACTTGTGAAAATAAGTTGAAAAAATCTTATAAATAATTTCATAAGTTGTTTTCATAAGTTCTCTCAATCAAATAATCTCACAAAACTTATGCTACTATGTAAGCTCAAATAAGTCAATGTAAATAAATATTTAGTCTCATTGTACGTTTGATTCCTTAGTATATTTATATTAGTAAAATTGTGTATTTACACGTGTTCAAATGATATAGGTTTTTTAAGCAGACTAATAGACTAATCAGGCCATTGAAAATGTCAGACTCAGACAAAAAAATAAGTCTATGATAGGCCACAGGTCAGACTTAGGCTTTAAATTTTTTAGTAGGTCGGGCTTAGGTTTGACAAAGTCTATCTCGGCCCAGCATATTCTCACCCCTAATTATCGGGTAATAAGTGCAGAAAAATGAAAAAACGTTGTCACCTATGTACTTTTGATATAAACAGATATACATTTTCGGTTCATATTGAAATTCCAAATGCTTAAAACACTAAGTCCCATGTTGAAGTTAGATCATCAATATTACAAAAGTTTTCAAAACCTTCTCCAAAAACCCTATCATTCTCAATAATTTTTTTCACTCTAAATCTTCATTCATGTGGTTCATCATATCAAAAGGAGCTAAAAGATATTGAATTTAAGGTAAAATTCTCTCCTTTAAATCCCTATTAATCACATTATTCTGTTATCATCTTGAAAAAACGTTACGTTAATACAAAATATATATCTCCGATTTATGTATGAACATAACGGGAAGTGCATTCCTGGTTCTTGTTTCTGCATTTTCCAGCGCCATCCTTTTCTTATTTTCTCAAGATGTTTCTTAGTTAATTCTTTTTTTACATATTAGGTAATGATGCATCCGATATCATTCCCAAATCTATTGTATCTCAGGGTATTTCACCTATCGTTTTGAAGGTGGTTGATGTTCAGAATCATTTTATAAATGAACAAGAATATGAATTTCGTGATGACATGCTGCAGTAGATTTGTACGGAGGCCACCAAACAAGGCTTTGGTGTTGTGATAGGAAGGTCCAATAATAGTTCGGATAGAAGAAGTGCATTTGTGATTTTGGCATGCAAAAGAAGTGGGCAATATAGACGTCCAATTCAGAATTCGAAACAAGATGATACCGATTCAAGAAAATGTGAGTGTCGATTTAGGTTGTGTGAGTATCAGTTGGAAAATAATAAATGGAGGTTTAATGTGATATGTGGTTTACATAATCATGAGTTTAAGTGTAAAGTTAGTCGGTCATCCAATTGCATGTCGGCTCTTGCCGGAAGAGAAGGAATATGTGTCTGACGTGACAATTAATTTGGTATCCTCCAAAAACATATTTGCAACTTTGAAGCGCAAAAGATTCAGGAATATATCAAATATCAAGCAAGTGTAAAATCGGTGCTACCTATACAAACAAGCGCTTAGGGAGGATCCAATTGAAATGCAACACCTTTTGAAACTTCTAGATGATAACAATTATGTTTCTAGGCACCAGAGATGTGAGGATGGAGTGACAATAAGAGATATATACTGGACTCATCCTGATTCCATTAAATTGTTCGATACATTTCCCACTGTGTTTATACTTGATTTGACGTATAAGACCAACAAATACAAGTTGTCATTATTGAAAATTATTGGTGTTACGTCGACTGAGAAGACATATTCTGTTTGTTTTGCATTTCTAGAGTGTGAAAAAAATGACAATTTTGCATGGGCTTTAGAGGTTTGTTGGTCAATATTGAAGGACCAAGAAAATATGCTGAAAGTCATTGTTACCGACTGCGATACAACACTAATGAATTCAATTGTAACTGTGTTTCCGACTTCTTATGCATTACTTTGTAGGTATTACATTACTAAGAATGTGAGAAGTCGGGTGAAACCTGTGGTAGGGACAAAGCAGGTAGAGATTGAAAAAAGTAAACTGGTCAAGACGAGTGTTGTTGTGGAGAAAATTATGGATGCATGCAATGTTATCATAAACGCATCTACAAAAGATATATATATATATATATATATATATATATATATATATATATATATATATATATATATATATATATATATATATATATATATATATATATATATATATATATATATATATATATATATTGATGTTGTTATATATTTCAGAAAGGTGTGCGAGAAATATCCCGCTTTATTGAAATATATTGAAAGTACTATTTCGGACCAGCTAAAGGAGAAAATTGTTTGTGCTTAGGCCGATCAGGTTATGCACGTTGGAAATACAGTAACAAACCGAGTTGAGTCGGCTCATGCTTGTCTGAAGAATTATTGGAAAACATCATAGGTGATTTGTGTGCGGGTTAGGAATCAATGAACCTTATGATACTACACTAACATAAAGAGATTCAAATATCATTTGATCGTAGTATCACAATGTTAGAACACAGATTCAAAGATAGAAATCTCTATTCTCAGTTGGTCAGCAACATCTCCCGATCAACTCTCAATTACATTTTTCACGAAGCCAATCGAGCCTCTAATTTAGGCTCCGATAGCTTTAAGTATGGTTGCACCCTTGTCAAAACATACGGTTTCCCATGTGCTTGTGTTATATATAAGAAGTTGAAACATTATTGCCCGATACAAATGTAAGAGGTCTCCAATCATTGGAAGAGGCTGAGTTTTGATGACGATAGTGTTATGAGAGACGATAAATCGAGTATCATAATCTTGACGAAATGGGAAGCGATACAAGAAATTTTTTGAAATCCGATGACAATACGAAACTCCACACCAAAGAGAAATTGAGGAGGATTGCATTTCTGGAAACCACCGACTTGAAACCACCACCTCAACCGGTAAAAGCAAAAGTAGCACCTAAAAAGGTAAAACCTACAGCGAGTGAAAATTCAACGATAAAGAGTCCTTCATATTTTGAACATATTAACAAGGTATTTCCCGATTCGTCGACTCTGAAATCTCAAAAAAGTGTTTTCAAAGGAGCCCGCATTAGCAAACTACCTCCTACACCGTCTCCACCAAAAATACCATTCATCGAGGAGATGCCTATTTTTAGGCATAAATACATTGAACGGATCGTCAATGTCGGTGGTGACGGAAACTCTGGTTTTTGGGTTATTTCTGGTTTGCTGGGTAAAGGGGAAGACAATCACCAACTTGTTCACGATACTCTTATCAGAGAGTTGATGAGCAATAGAGAATTATACAAACGGGTACCCGGGACTAATGAAAATGTTGGAGATATTTATCACACGCTAGTACCTTGCACCAATAGATTTGCACTGGAGGAAAAATGGACGCGCTTCCCTGAGATGGGTCATCTGATAGCAAGTGCGTATGAGAGAGTGTGTATTATTCTTATAAGATATGATTTCTCTGAAACATTTTACCCACTACGCGCTGCTCCACCTCCAAATCTCAATGACTGTATCATCTGTGTTGGGTGACTCTAAAAAATGTGAGATTTTGTTCAGGTGTATTTGAAACTCGGATGCTCTATACATATTACATCACCGAAGTGGTCTAAAAATTATATAATTCAATCTCAGACTTAGCTGAATCATTTTATTGAAAGGATGCAAGAGTATTCCAAATTTAACAATATTGAAATAGAAAAAAATAAGGAAAAGTCAAAGGGTATACCGCCTTTAGATTTGTCAAGCAACAATTACTTCAGATCTTTTAAGTAGTTAGTTATCACTTTATTGTATATGACTTTTTGTTAATGCATTATGCCGTGGAATATAAATATTTTAGTACTAATAAATTATGCTACTTCTTTTATGCATCTGTTTATGTTTTTTAATACCAGGGACGTTACCAGAAATGTTTCTCCGGGAAAAACATAGGGTAACGGTAACATCCCATATTCTCATAATAATAATTATAATAAAATGTGCAGAATAATACATGGGAGTTCATAAATGGGATGTTACATCATTCAAATAAACCCATAAATTCTCAAGTCGCTTTATTACTTCGTTTATTCATAGTAATCAACTAGGCAGCAAAACAACTCAATTTAATTTACTCCATGGCGCTGAAGCCTCAACAATAATAAAAACTTCCACAAAATGCGTGGTTCATCATAATCATGAATTAAGATACGTAACAATTAAAAACAACGCAAAAACATAGCAAATCCCCAAATCCCATGTTACGTATCAGAGCAACTTCTAAGACTCGATCAAACAACATTCACTCCAAGCACTACTCGAGTATCTGGTTATCTGTACTCCTCGTGAAGCACAAACACAACAATAGAAAAGGGGTGAAAATTACATTCAATAAATATATGGTGAATGTCACATGCTAAGGAGTAATAATTCACATAATTCATATAAATCACAAAATGCACATTTTAGACCATACTTCTCAACACATTCTTCATTCATATAACACGACATCAAATCAAGATAGTACAATGCAATGCAACCGACAACAACTAAATGCATGTGGTACCATCAGGGCATGAGCCCTCAACATAATGCCATATAGGGCAGCAACAGGGCATAAGCCCTCAACATAACGCCATTACAGACCAGCAATAGGGCATAATCCCTCACCAATGAATGCAGGCATCATCACCATGTAACACCACAATCATACTACCACAGGGCATAAGCCCACTACACTTGCCAATAAGGCCACCAACATTATCATCATCATTCAACATACCAATCCACACAAGGTTCCATGTTTTTAATCCAATATCCATTGTTACTAGTCTTCCTATATCTACTCAAGTCACACTATTCATTACGGACCAAGGAAAGTTACATCGCACGCAAAAACAGGACATAAATTGCGAAAATGCAAATTTCTGCACATCAACCTGCCTATACATGTACCATACGCATACGAATTTCCCCTTGTCTATCTCATACGCATATCAAACGCGTAAGGCCAAAAAAGCCATGCTATATATGCGTACTACCAGAGACAATTTTCCTCTTAGCTCACTCAGACAACTCCCATACGCGTATGGCTTCATGTATACACGTATGACACTTCACCATACACGTACCATACACGTACCAGTTGATGGCCGCGTTGGTTATAGGGACAGGACATGTATCATACACATATAACCCCTGGGGCATCCCCTCATACGCATACCATACGCGTACGGCCAGCCAGTATTTTCCAGAAAATTATTATCGCACCAGAACGACTTCTGTTTGTTTTTCACACTTCCAGCCTCCCAAATTGAACCTAAAATAGTGTTTTTACACATAATAACTTATAGATTTCATCTAATTTCATTGATCTATCATCCTATAACAATTTTATACATCCAAATCTTCATTGTTCATCATCTTCCTAAACTTATATTTTCTAGATCTGGGATTTTTATGGAATAACATCCCCACAATAACAATTAACAGCAACAATCACAACATTTACATCATTCAATCCATGATTCCACATAGAATCACATAGAAACAACACCAATCAAATAAAAGAAGAATCATACGTCAATTTTACACAAAACCTAAAGAGGGAAAGGAACCCTCAATATCCTCTCATGTTATAATCACCATTTAGAGAATCCATTCCCCCCCTTACCTTAGTGTGGAGCTTCGATCCTTTAAAGATGGTGGAATCTCTCTTGTCCTAGTTCTTCCTTCTCTTCTCTTCTTTGTTTCTACGTGACAATAATTTCTCCAAATATTTCTACTATCCTTCTAATAATTGTTTTATTCTAATTAACAAATAATAATAATAATAATAATAATAATAATAATAATATTGAAATAATTATAATAATGATAATAATAACTACAATATTACAACTACTAATAATAATAATATTAGTGGTACTATACCATATATCTAATAATATTTTTATTAATAATAATAATAATAATAGTATATTCAAACATTCACCAATATTATTATTATTACACCATTGACTGATTTTTATTCTAATTATCTAATTAAAATTAAGCTCTCACATGCCCTTAATTATGTCAAAATAATTCAAAGTCAATAAATAATGACTAAATATTCAAATGGGACGTTACGACTCTCCTTCATAAACTGAATATTCAAATGGGGTGTTACACAAACCGCGCCACATCTCGTTTCAATCCAGGCCAAAATAATTCAAAATCAACAAATAACAACTAAATATTCAAATGGGGCGTTACACAAACCACACCACATCTCGTTTCAATCCGGGCCACCAAAACAACTTCTTTAAGTCTTGATACATCTTAGTCGCACCTGTGTGAATACTCAATCTACTTCTATGACTTTCTTCTAGGATCATCTTTTTCACCTCAGAGTCGTTAGGAATACTGATTCTATCTCGGAATCTCAAGACACCTTGCACGTCTACTTTGAAATCACCATCTTCAGACTGATTACCTCCAACCATCAAATCTACCAGTTTGACATCCAATTTTTGAGCTTCTTTAATATTATTCATGAAGTCATTGTTGATCTTCAACATCCCCAATATAACACTCTGCGGCGTTACTTCACAAACTAAACTCAAATCTCTGAACTGCTCAATCAATTCTAGTTCTCTAACCATCATAGCAGACGTATGTAACGACTTCCGACTTAAAGCATCTCCCACATCATTAGCTTTACCTGGATGATAGTTTAAGCCAAATTGTAGTCCTTCAGCAGTTCTAGCCATCTCCGATGTCTCATATTCAATTCCTTTTGGTCGAACATATACTTCAAACTCTTATGATCACTAAATACTTCAAACCTAGAGCCTTAAAGGTAATGCCTCCAAATTTTTAGCACAAATACTACTGCGGATAATTCTAAATCAGGAGCATGGTAACTCTTTTCATGAACCCTCAATTACCTCGAAGCATAAGCTACCACTTTATCATTCAGCATAAGCACACCACCTAAACCCAATTTAAAAGCATCACAATACACAACGAACGATTCTTCAGGATTAGGTAATATCAAAATCAGAGTCGTGGTCGATTTCTTCTTTAGCTTTGTAAAACTTTCTTCACACTGAATATCCCATGCAAACGCTTTACCTTTACAAGTTATATGAGTCAACGGAAGTGCTAACTTAGAAAAACCCTCAAGGAATCTTCTATAATAACCAGCCAATCCCAAAAAGCTTCTAATTTTTATAATTGACTTTGGAGTCTCCCACTGCAACACTACATCTACCTTAGATAGATCTACAACAATACCACCACCTGAAATAACATGACCAAGAAAACTAACCTTCTCTAACCAGAACTCACACTTTGACAACTTTGCATATAGCTTCTTCTCTTTCAACACTTGCAATACGATCCGCATATGCTCGACATGCTCTTCCTCTGATTTGGAATATATTAAGATATCATTAATGAATACGACTATGAACTGATCCAAGTATGTTTGAAAGATACAATTCATATACTCCATAAACACTCCCGGTGTATTGGTAACACCAAATGGCATCACCAAGTACTCATAATGTCCATATCGAGTTCTAAAAGCTGTATTTTGAATATCATCATTTTTGACTTGAATCTGGTGATAGCCCGATCTCAAACCAATCTTGCTAAATAGACGCGCACTCACCAATTGATCCATCAAGTCGTCTATTCTCGAAAGTGGATACTTGTTTTTAATTATTACTTTATTCAACTGTCAGTAGTCAACAGAGAGTCTCATACTACCATCCTTTTTTTTCCACTAGCAACACTGGATCTCCCCAAGGTGATACACTTGGTCTCACAAGTTTATTTTCAAGCAAGTCTTCCAATTGCTTCTTCAACTCTACTAATTCATATGCCGACATTCTGTAGGGCGCCATGGAAACTGGTTTCGTACTAGGAATAAGATCAATAGAAAATTCCACTTCTCTTTCTGGTGGTACATCTGGGATATCATCTGGGAAAACTTCATGAAAATTGTGTACTACCTATAACTCATCAATTTCAGCTTGATTCTCAATAGATAAGGACGCCATCAAAGAAAACACTTTAGCTTCATCTTGCATCAATTCATTCAACTATCTAGCAGATAAGAATTCAACTTTCACTTCCTCATCAGGAGTAGAAAACTGCATAGATTTGTTGTAATAGTTAATATGAACATAATTGTATTCCAACCAGTTTATACCTAGAATCACGTCTATACCACTCAACGGTAAACAAACTAAGTCCACAACAAAGTCTCTGTCAAAGATTGACAAAGGAAACTTCAAACATACAAGAGAAGTAGTCACTGGTCCCTTAGCTGGAGTATCGACGACCATCTCTCTGCTTATAGAAGATAATTCAAGACCCAACTTTTTCACACAGTCAACAACAATAAAATAATGGTAGCACCAGTATCAATAATAATAATTAAAGGAGTACTATTAATGAAACATATACCTTTGATCAAACGGTCTCCACTAGATGTCCGAGTTCCGGCTAATACGAACACCTTCCCACCAGATTGAGCTTTCTTCGGTTTCTGACACTGAGTACTAATATGTCCTTCTTCGCCACAGTTGAAACATATTGCCGCTTTATGTCCGCAATTAGCTACTTCATGCCCAACTTTACCACAACGGAAACACCTTTTCACTTCTTCAGTACATACATTACTTTGATGACCTGAATTCCCACATCAGTAACACACATCAGCAGGAGCACCTCCCCCACCTGTCCTCTTACCATTAACAACCCTCGGTTTTCCTTTTCCAGTTGGAGCATTGTAAGGATTCCCACGATTCTTTTGTTGCTTGTCTCTCCTATCATTTATGACTTTGTAGTGAGTCTTACTATCCTCTTCATAAATCCTACAGTTATTCACCAAATCCGGAAATTTACGGATCCGCTGATACCCTATTGCTTTCTTAATCTCTGAGCGCAACCCATTTTAAAACTTAATTCACTTTGAAAATTCAGCAGTTGCCTCGCTGTAGTGAGGGTAGAACTTTTCCAGCTCCACGAACCTAGCAGCATATTCAGTCACCGACAATTCTCCCTGTTTCAACTCCAGAAATTCAATTTATTTCTTTCCCCGAACATCTTCAGGAAAGTACTTCCTCAGAAATTGTAACACCCGTTTATTTAATTAATCATTTAACTAAGTATTTTCGATTAATTGCGAATTATTTGTTGAAATCATTGACATATTGTGTTATGTTGAGAGTTGTTAACATAAGTTGCGGTGTTTTTATTAGTCTGTTAAATTAGCTGATTAATAATATTAGTAATAATATTAGAATTGTAGAATATTAATAATATTAGTTGTTGGGCTTATTTTGGTGATAGACGTAGTATTAAGGGGGTGCAAATATTAGGCCTAATAGAAATAATAATATTATTGAGTTTAGTTAAATAATAGAAATTAGGTTAATTAAAAAGGGTTAAGAGAAAGAGTAGAGAAAGTGTTGTACGTGAGAAGTTGCAGAGAAGAGGAATAAGGAGAAGAGGCACAAGGCTAGGTTTGATCGGAAAATTATAGACCAACATTCGATCCAAGGTAAGGGTGAGGTTCTTACTCTATAATTAGATATATGATTAATATTATGTGGGAGTTCTTCTATAAAGTTGTGTAATAGCTTTGATTAATATGATTAATGGAGGTTATATGATTAACATATATGGTTAATTGTGTAAAATTATCGACTCTGTAAAGTTGTTGTTCGGTGAAAATTGATGTTGTTGTATAAATATATTGTTTTGGTATGCGACCAATAATCGGAGAAAATTATTAGAGGTTCTGTGTTGGAGCCACGTGAAAACATTTGGTGCCGAAGGGCACAGGTGTACCAGAGGGCACACCAAGGAAGAGTGTGTAAGGTAGGGGAAAGAAGGGCGCCGACCGACACTATATGAAGAGAAGTTTGCCGAGGGGCACATACTCATAAGCCCATATTTTCTTGTGTTGTCTGCTACTGTGTCTGCTACTTTAATAATAATTGGTCACTAATTGTTATCACAAAAGCAATGAATTATAGGTAGCACAGATTAAGTATTCAATATTTTCTATAGTCTTAGCAAGTTAATCCACATAAGCGAATAGTCAAATAACTATAGAATATATATGTAGATATATAGTAGCTATTTAATTAGTTACATAAACGTATGTAACAAGGTTAGAAAAGAATGAATAACAACATATGTTATTTATTAGTAACATAAGTGAACAATTGGTAGACTAGCATAAATATATCCGATAAGATTAATAATTAACATAGTTAGTAAATGTTAGCAGAAAATTAGTAATAGCAGAAAATAGTAGGAAAAACGTTTATAAATTAAAATAGCGGTAGAGGTAAATTCGTGTCAGAAAATAATAGTTTCATTAATTTAACCGAAAACTATTAATAAGGCTTATCAGCAGAATGATTTAGTAGAAGTATTTTAGTAGGATCGTGTTAATAACAATGTTGGCATGTGTAAGTTGTTGTGTTGTTATTATTAATTGTTGAAGTTGTAGGTGATGAAATTTGTTGTGTTTTGCCTCTATTGATTGACAATTATTGAGTTGTAGGCTTATGTCAATATTGTTATATGTACTATTGTTTTGTTGTGTTTCATAAAGTGGTCGCATACATATCATATCATGTTGGAGCTGATGCTCGTTAAGTTGACCTGGATTGACAAATATAAAGTTGAAGGCTTATGCCTTGTTGCTGCCTCTATTAATTGACAAGATTATTAAGTTGGGAGTTCTGCTCCATTGGTACCACATGCATGTGAATAGTAATAAGTCACATTCCACGTTGCATATTTGAGTTGTTTTGTTGATGAACTAATCATTATATTTTGTCGATATCTTGTTGTGATTGTTATTGTTTATAATTTATGAAGCGATGATTTTGTATGAACTGATTCTAACATAATGTTTATCATACGTTCAATTATATTGTTAGATATCCCACCTCTTCTGTTTTAATGTTACTGTTGGCTCCTAAATTCGACACCTTTGTTTCAATTGATGACAGCCATTAAAAGCTGAAAGATGCTTTCGACTGGTTAAGCCTGTCGAAGTGCCCGTCGAAAGATGGCCAAATACTTAGAAGATTTCTTCCAAGGAAGAAGGCTGATTGCCTTCGACGTCGAAGGAGTTTTCGTCGAAGACGTCTCTTGACGAACGTGTTCGATGGTCCAGAGTGGAGCAGTTTGAAATTCAAAGCTTTGGAGGGAAAACGGTTTCCAGCAGTTACTACGTGCGAACGTGCAAGGATCTGGAGCGTCGAGCATGGAGAACGTGACAAGTGGCTTGATCTCGAAGCAGTGTAACTGCCCGACGGTTACTTGGAATGTTTTTGTATAAATAGGAGTAGACGTGTAGTTTCTCGCGTGTGTTCACAATAGATACATAGTCACTCATTTAGATTCAAGTACCCAGTGTGAGCGAACGAATTGTTGAGAAATGTATGTGTGAAACACCAATTTAATCAATTCAAGTCATTTACTTTTCCAGTATTTTACATGCTTTTTCCCTTTAAGATTCCTGTCGAACCTTTACATTCAAGCCTCGTTTATTTTACCAAGCCTTTTCCTTTATGCAATTTACTTTAAACAATTTACTTAAAGCCTTATCCACATTAATTAAACTTCAAAATCAACCTATGTCCATAGGATCAATCTGATCGATCCTGCGAGTAACCAAATAAGTAACCATTTGGAGGATCAGCGGTTGTTTACCAAATCCCCAGGTAAACAAATTGGCACACCTGGTGGGACTGTGTGTTGATTGTTGAAAAATCTCATCTTTTCGAGTTGTATGTTATTGAGGAGTGGTAGAATATACACCAACGATAATAATACTGCCAGAAGAAGGGAAGAGATGGCGAATCCGCCAAACAACAATGAAATCCCACAAACAAGTGTGGGAGCAACGGTTAATATGACCGTTAGTGAAGCGACGAATGTTGGTTCGATGCCAGCAGTGTCAGTCACAACCACGGGGCCAATAACTTCGTTAACAGGCCCCAGAATGACTTTGGGAACCCCCCCTCCAAGGGGAAATACTGGCCCAAGGCCAGTGGTTCCCCCAGGATTTATTCCATTCTATGGCATGCCAACTTCTGAATTGGCAAGCCTGACGAATGCTGCGTCCACTTATTCAGACCCTTTCGTGAGTGCCACTTCGCCACTCCAAGGCTCTGGAGTAGGCATGGCGAATAGAAATAGGACCCAACTCTTAGGAGGAACGTCCCAAGTAGCCCATGGCCTTACAAATGCCTCGACAGCAGTCTTGAGGCAACAGATGGACGAAAGCAACCATGATATGGTGCAAATGTTGGCACAAACTTTGAGTACAGTGCTAAATCCTCTAATACAAAATACTACTCAGTCGAATCAGCAAGTTACAGCGCAAATGACGCGTTTGGCTGACTTCTTTGGAGTACCCCCACCTATTCGACAGCCCCAAAGGGCGCAAATAAGAGGAAATCAGGGGATATTTGTAGAGGAGGAAACCACCATTAATCAGGCCCAACAGCCTGTAGAACAACCTGTCGAAGAACCTAGGGTAATAGCCCCAGAGGTTAGGTTAGTTAACAGAAACCAAAATGCTGACGAAGTGGTTCAGCATGTCCAATACCAAAACATGGGGTTGGAAAACAATCTGGCAACCATGATCGAAAGGATCATGACTCAGAATGGAATGAACATGGGCTTTCGAAGGCCCAACTTTACATCTCCATTGTCAGAATATGTGTTACAAACTGACTTACCCCCTAGAACCAAAGTCCCCAAATTTACTAAGTTCTCTGGGGACACGACAGAATCTACTGTCGAACATGTGGCTAGGTATTTGATCGAAGCAGGAGACATTTCAAATAATGAAAACCTAAGAATCAAATACTTCCCAAGTTCCTTAACCAAGAATGCTTTTACTTGGTTTACAACTCTCCCCCCCAATTCGATCCACCATTGGACCCAATTGGAAAGATTGTTCCATGAACAATTCTATATGGGGCAAACCAAGATAAGCCTGAAAGAACTGGCGAGTGTTAAGAGACGTTTCACTGAACCTATAGACGAATATCTAAATAGGTTTAGGTTGCTTAAGGCGAGATGTTTCACACAAGTGCCAGAACATGAGCTGGTCGAAATGGCCGCAGGCGGTTTAGACTATTCCATTAGGAAGAAGCTAGATACCCAGTACCTAAGAGACATGGCCCAACTGGCCGATAGAGTTCGACAAGTCGAACGCCTTAAAGCTGAAAAAGCTAAGGCAACAAAAGCTCACAAGAGAGAGAGAATAGCTTACGTCGAGATGGATGACGAAGAGCTAGAATCCTTCGACGATACTTTAGCTGTCGAGGAAGGAGAGGTCGATTTAGCAGAACTAAAACAAGGGCCTCCATACTCTTGTAAACAGTTAGTCCCCTCAAATGGGAAAAATCCCATTGGTCCAGACAAGACCAATGATAGGTTCCCAAAAAAGACTTACAGTTTTGACATCACAAAATGTGATGAAATATTCGACTTACTAGTTAAAGATGGCCAAATGATAGTACCCCCTGGGGTAAAAGTGCCTCCTCTTGATCAAAGAAAGAAGAGGGGTTTTTGCAAATATCATAATTTTCTGGGCCATAAAACTTCTCAATGTTTTCTTTTCAGGAATCTTGTCCAAGACGCTATTGAGGAAGGGAGATTAAAGTTTGCTGACAAATCCCCCATGGCTGTCGACTCCAACCCAATGAAGGCTGAAGCCCACTATGCAGAACCCTCTGAGGTGAACATGATAGAGGCTACCAAGATCCAGTCGAAGAAGCCAGGCATTAACATGGTCGAAGTCTCTAAGGACCACATCAACATGCCAATCTTTGGCAGTTTTTCTGGAAACTTATCCAGGAAGACAATCGAGGCTGTCCAGAAAGCGGTCGAAGATCCAAAGTCAAAGACTGTCGAAGTACAAACAACTGGACCAAAGCCCAGTTCCCAATTGGCCACTGTACAAGGCCAGACGGAGAAACTGGAAACACAAATGAAACAACTAACTCTTGCTACTAAGGATACCATGAACATCAACATGGTTGAACTTTCTGACCCTAAAGCTTCAGAAGAAGCCATAAGGCAAGAGCAGGCAAATAAAACGGCTTTCCCTAAGGAAAACGAAAACTTGGCAGATTTTTTACAAAGATGCCAGAAGAAGAAATCAGAGGTTATGCTATGTCCAAGATGTAGTTCTATCTTTGATAAAAAAGCTGCTGAACACATACAAGGAGTGAGAGCAGCGAACAAGAGAAGGGAGAATTCTAACCTTCGACATGATCCCAGAAGGGGTTCTAATCAAGACAAGAGGCCTTTGACTTTTAGGCCTCCAACAAATGTACCAGTAGACACTTGGTACAAAACATCTGGCCGGAAAAGGCCAAGTGAAGACAAATGGCATTCTTTCGAAGTGCCAAGGGGTTCCTCTTTAATCCAGAAGAAAGATCCTCAAGTTGCTGCACCCAAGGTTGCTCAAGTGTCCAGCAACTACAAGGGAAAAAATCCTATGTCGAGATCCCAATGGAGGAGGTATCAAAGAAGGCGAAAAGCTGAAAGAGAGGCCGCCAACGAACCTAAGGCTGAAACTAGTTCGAATGTGCCTCAAAGGAAACAAAGAAAGCCTCTTGAGAGAGAACCAGTTACCAACAGGCTAGTTTGGCCTAACCAGAGCGAAGTCGAAGACGAAGATGATGCTGAGTCCGATGATACCCTGGATATAATGGTGAACGTTGTTTCAATGCTGCCTAGGGAATTCAATCGACAAGTAGAAGTCGAAACCAGCGACTGGGAGATGGAACAAGAAATGGCCAGACACAGGCCAGTGTGCTATTTTGTCATGGACAATGGCACTACAGAAGAACAAAATGGCTTCTTCGAGCCACCCACAGAGGCGATGAAGAATCACCTCAAACCTTTGTTCATAAGGGCTAAGCTCGAAGAGACCACTGTGAACAAGATATTGGTCGACTGTGGGGCCACTATCAATATTATCCCTCATTCTGTGCTAATAAAGATTGGCAAAAGGGATGAAGAAATAAAGCCTCACAATATGGTCCTGTCCAACTATGAGGGAGGCATTGGGACCACCATGGGAGTGATCCAGCTCGACATAAAAGTTGGGTCGATCCTTCGACCAACAATGTTCATGGTCATTTCAGCTAAACCTAACTACAACCTTTTGTTAGGTCGTGAGTGGATACATGGTGTAGGTGCTGTGCCTTCATCGATGCATCAAAGACTGCTTCTATGGCGCCCAGATGGGTTGGTCGAAAACATAGAGGCTGATCAGAGTTACTACCTTGGCGAAGTAAACCACTTGGGTGTGACAGATTTCGACAAAAACTTGGCTCACATAGGGCCATGTCCAGCTCCTGATTTCGACATGGCGCCAGCGCCAAACACCTTTTGTTCCCTATACCTGCATCCTGAGCATGGTTTCCAATGGGACAGAGAGGACGTGTCACACATAGAATTCAGTGGGCTAACTGGTATCCAACCAACTGGTTGGGGAAGTGAATTCAGTGATAATGACTGAGTCACAATCTCTGAAACGAATTTCGGCCTATGTGGCTGAAACCAAGATGATAACGGCTCTCGAAGCCGAAGTAAAATACATGGCCACCAAGGCCAATGACCAAGCGCTACCTTCTGTAGGTCCTGGAAAAGATTTCGACCCAGAGCCACCAGATATAGGTCCTGGAAAAGATTTCGACCCAGAGCCACCAGATATAGGTCCTGGAAAAGATTTTGACCCAGAACCTCCCGATATCTCGACAGAAGGAATGCAGGAACAGAGGCTCGACGCCATCTATGACGATGAGCCTTTGGGCTTCGAAAAGGATCCCTTGGCGAACAACATTAAGATGTTAGCACAAGACCCTTTAGAAGAAATCAACTTAGGCGAAGGATCAGAGAATAGGCCAACTTACATCAGCGCCAAAATTGATCCAGAACTTAGGTTGGAAGTAATCCAATTGCTGAAAGAGTTTAAAGACTGTTTTGCATGGGATTATGACGAAATGCCTGGTCTCGACAGAGGATTGGTAGAACTTCAGTTGCCAATCAAACCTGGAAAGAAGCCAATCAAGCAAAATCCAAGACGCTTCGCTCCAGAAATATTGTCGAAGATCAAAATGGAGGTCGAAAGACTTCTGAAATGCAAGTTCATTCGTGTTACAAGGTATGTCGAATGGATTGCCAATATAGTGCCAGTAATTAAGAAAAATGGCACATTAAGGGTGTGCATAGATTTCAGAGATCTGAATGCTGCCACCCCCAAAGATGAATATCCAATGCCTGTGGCGGAAATGCTAGTCGATTCTGCCGCTGGCTACGAATACCTGAGTATGCTCGATGGTTATTCAGGATATAATCAAATTTTCATTGCTGATGAGGATGTGTCGAAAACAGCTTTTCGATGCCCTGGGGCCTTAGGCACTTACGAATGGGTAGTGATGCCTTTTGGCCTGAAGAACGCTGGGGCAACGTACCAGCGAGCAATGAATACTATCTTCCATGATTTTATTAACACGTTTATGCAAGTTTATATTGATGATATTGTTATAAAATCTGTTTCCAGGAAGAGTCACATTGACCACCTTCGACAATCATTCGAAAGAATGAGAGAACATGGTCTGAAGATGAACCCTTTGAAGTGTGCGTTCTGTGTAAAAGCTGGAGATTTCTTGGGCTTCGTTGTCCACAAGAAAGGGATCGAAATCAATCAGAACAAGACGAAGGCAATTTTGGAAGCGAAAGCGCCATCGAATAAGAAGGAATTGCAATCTCTCTTAGGCAAGATAAATTTCTTGAGAAGGTTTATATCTAACCTAAGTGGGAAAGCTCAGGCCTTTTCACCCTTGCTTCGACTGAATAAGGAGGGGTTCGAATGGGGGCAAGAGCAACAAGAAGCCTTCGACAAAATCAAAGGGTACCTCACTAAGCCACCTATTTTGGTGCCTCCTTGTAGCAATAGGAGTATGAGATTGTACATAGCTGCATCTGATAAAACTCTGGGAAGTATGTTAGCCCAAGAGGATGAGAATGGAGTCGAAAGACCCATTTATTATCTCAGTCGAGTTTTGAATGATGCAGAAACTAGATATAGCGAGGTTGAAAAATTGTGTCTATGTCTGTATTTTTCTTGTACAAAGCTCAAACAATATATAAAACCAGTTGATGTTTATGTTTCGTCTCATTTTGATGTTTTCAAATATATGTTGTCGAAACCTATCTTGCATAGTCGAATTGGCAAGTGGGCATTAGCATTGACTGAATACTCCTTGACCTTTATGCCTCTTAAGGCAGTAAAAGGACAAGTGGTTGCAGACTTCATAGTCGACCACTCTATTCAAGTCGAGGATATTAATTATGTGGAGATAGAACCTTGGAAATTCTACTTCGATGGTTCCAGCCATAAAAATGGAACAGGAGTAGGAGTCTTACTTATTTCTCCAGATAAAATTCCAACAACATTCAAGTACCAAATCGAAGGTTCTTGTTCGAACAATGAGGCTGAGTATGAAGCTCTAATTACTGGCCTTGAAATATTGTTGGAATTGGGGGCAACTCGAGTCGAAATAATGGGAGACTCAGAGTTAGTCATCAAGCAAGTCACAAAGGAATATAAATGCATAAGAGAAAATCTCATTATGTACTTTGTGATAGCAAATCGTTTGTTGAAACAATTTGAAAGTGTCAACATTCGACACATACCCAGAGTCGAAAATCAAATAGCCAATGACTTGGCACAGATTGCATCTGGGTATAAAATTTCAAAAACGAGATTACAAAGAGCAATCGAAGTTCGAGAGAAGATAAGAGCGACTTGTCTATCACCAACAGACTTGGAATCAACAAGGTTAGGATACGCTGATCACTCAAACTTCGAGATTTCGTTCATTGATAATTTGTCAGACCAGGATTGGAGGAAACCCATTGTGGACTATCTTCAAAATCCAGGAGCTCCGACAGAACGAAAAACAAAATACAGGGCGTTGAGTTTTGTACTCATGGGTAATGAGTTATTCAAGAAGACGCCTGAAGGGGTGTTGCTGAAATGTTTAAGTGAAACTGAAGCATACATAGCCCTTTCGACTACGCATGCTGGCGCATGTGGGGCTCACCAAGCAGGCCATAAGATGAAATGGTTGTTGTTTCGACAAGGACTATATTGGCCCACTATGCTGAAAGATTGTGTTGAGTTCGCCAAAGGTTGCCAAGAGTGTCAAGTTCATACAGGCATCCAGCACGTACCAGCAAGCGAACTTCACTCGATAGTGAAGCCTTGGCCCTTTCGAGGATGGGCGTTGGATCTTATTGGAGAGATTCGACCAGCATCATCAAAGAGTCAAAAATACATATTGGTAGGCATTGATTATTTTACTAAGTGGATCGAAGCTGTCCCTTTAGTCAATGTAGACCAAGAAAATGTCATTGAATTTATTCAAAAGAACATTATATTTAGGTATGGAATCCCTGAGACAATAACAACTGATCAAGGTTCAGTTTTCACTGGTCGAAAGATGCAGGAATTTGCTCAGGAAACAGGTTTCAAACTCCTAACATCCACGCCTTACTATGCACAGGCGAATGGTCAAGTCGAAGCAGCTAACAAAGTGGTAATTGGCTTGATAAAGAAGCATGTTGGGAAGAAACCAAAGAATTGGCATAAGACGTTAGACCAGATTTTATGGGCTTGTCGAACGTCCCCAAAAGAAGCCACTGGTACAACACCATATAGGCTAACTTTTGGCCATGATGCAGTATTGCCAGCAGAAATTTGTCTTCAATCTGCAAGAGTTCAGAGGCATTATGATATTCCTTCTGAGGTTTATTGGAACATGATGTTAGATGAATTGGTGGATTTAGACGAAGAGAGATTACACGCTCTCGACTTACTCAGGCTTCAGAAGAAAAGAGTCGAAGACTCTTATAATAGAAAGGTAAAACCTAAGGTGTTTTTGCCTGAAGATTTAGTTTGGAAGGTAATTCTTCCCATGGATCGACGGGATCGAAGCATGGGGAAATGGTCACCCAAATGGGAAGGACCCTTCAGAGTTATCCAAGCTTTTTCTGGTGGAGCCTATGAAGTCGAAGAGATAAGTGGTGATAAAAGACTCTTGAGAGTAAATGGTAAATATTTGAAAAAATACAAGCCTATACTTCAAGAGATAAAAATAAAATAATAAACTAAATTAACCATAGAAATGCCAAAATGGAAATTTTTATTAATTTCTGCCAAAATGGCAATTGTTGTCGAAAGCGATTACAATAGATGGTTACAAAAGAGAATCAAAAAGAAAGAGAATTCTTCAGTCGAAGATACTTAGCATGCTGCAAATCCAACCTCTTCTTGCACCAAGATTTCTCTTGCTCCAGTTTGGCAATTTGAGCGTCGAGGCTTTGGGCCCTCTCAGCGAACTCCAGGCCTTGCTTGACCTCAGTCTGGCTCTCAGCGTCTGGGATGGTCGAAAGAATTTCCTCCTGGAGCACAGTGTTGGCGTTTATCTTCGCCTCTATCTCTGCAATTTGTGCTCGGAAGGAGACATTCTCTCGCTCAATAGCATCGAACCTTTCCTGTGCAGACGCTTTCTGTTTCGACAACTCGGCAATTCGAGAAGTCGAACTTGTGACGGCAGTCCATGCAGATAAGCTCCTGCCATGCAACGTTTCGAGCTGACTGTTGAAATTTCGTTGGCGCCGGTAATCCGCTGAGACTTGGTCAATCATAGAATGTAATTCCATGATTAAGTCTGAGATTTCTGGAGCTACAGCATCGAAATCAACAGCATTCAAAACCTCTTTTAAGCAAGATGGAGCAGTGGGGTCCCCCTCTAAAGCCTTCATTAAATCTCTCTTGAAGAACTGGGCCTTGACCTTCGCCAATGCATCATCAAGAGGAGAAGTCTCAGTAGATTTCCCCGACAAAGTAGGAATTTCCTGACTGGTGTCGGAAGAACTCTTACTCTCAACGATTTCATTGAGGTAACTGATAGGGTCAGTTCGCTTCAAGATTTCCAGGTCTTCTTTCGACCTATGCTTTGAGGAGGTGACCCTTGCCATAGCATTATCTTGGACTGGAGGCTGTTGAATGCTGAGTGCCTCGTTTGGTTGTTCTTCGACTTGAACTGAGGCGGTACTAGCGTCGACTCGTGGTTCTTCGTTAACTTCACCTTGGGGTCTTTCGCCAGCGTCATTCTGTGGTTCTTCGCTGGCGTCATCCTGGTGTTCTTCGCCAGTACCACCTTCATGTGCTTCGACAACAGCATCTTGATTCTCTTCGCCATTGCCTTGGTCTCTTCCTTCAGGATTCTCTTCTGACGACAAGACCACCACAGGAACCTTTTCTGGCTGTGTTTCCTCCGCCATAGGTTCTTCAGTTGTCTTCTCCACTGTTTCAGCATTGGCCTCATGCTCAGTGTGGGCTTCGTCATTGCCAAAATCTTGCACCTGAGGCCTGCTAAGGTCAGCAGATTCCAGAGTTTCTGAAGTCCTTGGTGGGGAACTTCCAGTAGTTTCCTAAAAAAGAGGAAGAAGACAAATCTTCAGATGTCGAAAGAGATATAATCAAATATTGGTATTTATGCCTAAGTTATAAGAAGGGTCTAATAGATTACCTGTGGATTGGCTTCAGCCCCAGGGCTGGAATTATCACTTTCGACAGGCTGGGTAACTAGAGCGTTCAGTTCCTCCTCAGTTGGTTCTTCGATGACCACTGCAGGTGGCCTAGGCTTTCTTACACCAACTTTTATTCTGACGGTTCGACCTTCAGGAGCTGGAGTAGGAACAGAAGCGTCCTTTGTTAACTTTCGCCTCTTTAAGGGAGAAGGAGGAGAATCACTTTCGTCATCACTCCCCGATTCGATTACAAATGCTGCCCTTTTCTTGGGCGAAGGGGCCTATAAAACCAATAGGAATTCGATTGAATAATTACGTCGAAAATAAAAAATCGAAAGCCAGAATGAAAATGAAGAAAATCTGGTTACCGATGCAGGAGGCCTCCTCGAAGAGCCTTCCCCCTGTTGGTTGCCTGTTGTCTTCGCCGGCGCTATAGTCTTCGCCGGCGGTGGAGGTTTTGTCGAAGGGACCCTTCCTTGTGGGCCTTCTGTAGCCTTCTTGGCTAGGGGTTTTCGAACAACTGAAAGCGAAAAGGAAAGTTAACAAGCTAACAGTCGAAGAGAAAGATAAAAAGTAATGTGAGAGTATGAACTTACATTTCTTTACTTTGTCAAATACGAGGACAAAAGACTTCTGCAACTCTGCTGTGAAGTCCTTCTCGTCGAAGAAGTACTCAGCGTAATAGCTTCTCCACCATTCTTCAAAAGATGGCGAACAAAGGAAGTTAAGCTGGTAGTTGAACAGCGAGAGGATGGTTCGACCAGCATATCTCCCAATATGCCTGGTAGCAGCGTCTTCTGTATAATCGTTGCAGAAGTACAACATTGACTTCTCTTTTTGGAAAATGGGAGAAGGCAGGGTTTGGATGATACCAAACTGGCGAGATACCAGATTTGGTTGATAGGCAAGCAGACTCAGATGAGTCTTAGAACTCTTAAATCGAAGAGGCATAATCCTTGGGGTAAGGAATGCCTCCCACAGTATGGTGTGCTCATCAACATTGGGACCACTCGATTCCTTGGGATGTGGCCTTGTGAACCAAGCTGGCCCCACCTTTCGCTGAGCGAATGGAGCCATAGTCGAAACAAATTCCTTCCTTCGAGCGAACATCAGCACGAAGTTAGTGAAGGTTTGTTGGAACTCTAGCCCATCTTCCATAGGCGTCAGTAGAGCCAGCCTAATTCCTTCGATCCGTCTATTGGCTATCGCTGGGGCTTGTTCGGTTATCTGATTCTTCTTGGGTAAGAAGGATTCGAAAGTGGCGTTGAGCCACAGTTGAAGTAACCAGAAAGGCCCAGCGAGTAGCAGACTGTTCCTATCTTCGATATGCTTCAAAAGAGTAACCCCATTGCTGATGGAGTCATAAAGACTGGCCAGAATTAGTTCTGCCAGACAGATGTTCTGACGGTGATGCAGTTGGGTGGCCAGAGTGACCATCTTTTTGGTCACTTGCAGGGACTTCGAACAGAACACGAAGCGAGTTAGCCATAAGGCTAGAAACGCTATGTGTTCAACGTCGGACACTGTGTCTGTCGACTTGTCATGAAAGTGGTTGATAAAGGTGGTGAATGTTGGCTTCGTCTCAGAAAAGCCAATTTGGTCCTCCGACATCTCTTCCGGGTCGAAGTAATCTCCGGTTGGTCGAAGGCCAGTGATGGCTGCTACGTCGAAGAGTGTGGGAGTTAACATCCCACATGGGAGGTGAAAGGTGAAGTGAGAGTTATCCCAGAACAGCATCGAAGCTATAAGCATCTCTGGGGAGTAGTTTAAACCTGTCTTCGACAGCATTATTAGGTCAAAGATGCCCATCTCCTTCCAGACCGGAGTTTGATGTTTTTCCAGCTTTGTTAGCCAAGCAACGTAGTCTTGGGTGAGATTAGGGCAAGACCTAAAAACTCTAACACTTCTGTTGAAGAAACGAAGGTCGATCTTCTCGTGTGTGGGGTCTTCGTTGTCTTCTGGATCCTTCTTAGCACAAGCTACTGGCTTGAGCTTCTCGACAATGGGAAAGTAGCTCTTGATCTTCAGAGCTTCAGAGATGCTGGGGTTCATGGGTCCAGCCATTGCGAAGATTTGGTTGGAGTATCCAACCGGAATCATCAAGTGACGCGAGTAAGCGTCGCGGACGGAGATATCAGATGGTTCAGGGACCCTTCGTTTCCCTGTAGCGTTCACTACCGGAGCGGTTACAAAAACCTTGGGCTTAGCAAGTTGTTCAGTTGGTGCGTTAGTCTTGGGGGCAGTTGAAGCAGAAGCCATTGTTGAGGATGAAGATGAAGTTGGAAAAGGAAGAGTTTTTCTGCAAAGAGAAACAGGTTTGCAAGAAAGCAAGGGAGTTTGAGAGATTGTTTGCGTGAAAAGTCCCACAATGGGATATTCACTACTATTTATAGTAGTGGGAGAAATTCCCAATAACGAGGGCATTAAATGTCATTTAATGCTGCAGGGAGTAGTGGGACGCGTGGCAGCATCCTGTTGTTTTGGCCGTTTCTGCAGAAACAGAGAGACGCAGCGTGCGTCCTCGTTTTTTGAATTTGTCATAATGACAAATTATGAAGTGATGTTTTGGTTCTGCACGCCGTACTGACAGTGACGTCCTAGGATCAAATCAATGATGGTTTCTTGGGATTGCCAATAGTTGGTAAAAAGCAACAAAAAGTGCACAAGTTAACTTGTGACTCAGCGTGGACAAACAGGTGTCGAATGGCGTTTTCAAAGAATGCCTTTTTCTTTCAAGAGTCGAAATAAGGCATTCTTGGGGGGCAATTTGTTGGCTCCTAAATTCGACACCTTTGTTTCAATTGATGACAGCCATTAAAAGCTGAAAGATGCTTTCGACTGGTTAAGCCTGTCGAAGTGCCCGTCGAAAGATGGCCAAATACTTAGAAGATTTCTTCCAAGGAAGAAGGCTGATTGCCTTCGACGTCGAAGGAGTTTTCGTCGAAGACGTCTCTTGACGAACGTGTTCGATGGTCCAGAGTGGAGCAGTTTGAAATTCAAAGCTTTGGAGGGAAAACGGTTTCCAGCAGTTACTACGTGCGAACGTGCAAGGATCTGGAGCGTCGAGCATGGAGAACGTGACAAGTGGCTTGATCTCGAAGCAGTGTAACTGCCCGACGGTTACTTGGAATGTTTTTGTATAAATAGGAGTAGACGTGTAGTTTCTCGCGTGTGTTCACAATAGATACATAGTCACTCATTTAGATTCAAGTACCCAGTGTGAGCGAACGAATTGTTGAGAAATGTATGTGTGAAACACCAATTTAATCAATTCAAGTCATTTACTTTTCCAGTATTTTACATGCTTTTTCCCTTTAAGATTCCTGTCGAACCTTTACATTCAAGCCTCGTTTATTTTACCAAGCCTTTTCCTTTATGCAATTTACTTTAAACAATTTACTTAAAGCCTTATCCACATTAATTAAACTTCAAAATCAACCTATGTCCATAGGATCAATCTGATCGATCCTGCGAGTAACCAAATAAGTAACCATTTGGAGGATCAGCGGTTGTTTACCAAATCCCCAGGTAAACAGTTACCCCGATGTTGGTAACGTGCATGTAATCTAGAGTGAAAGCGGTTTACCTTCAGTAGTTCGAGTCAGTGTCATTGCTCTGATACGTAACACTCGGGGGGGGGGGGGGGGGGGGGTGAACGCTTATTGATTTATTGCTAATTTTACTTCTGTTGCTGAATTTTAAGTTGGTTTTTGTTAAGTACTTGTCATTTTAAAGTTGTTTCCAGTTGGACAAGATGATATGTCCTTTAAGTTGGATATTATGATTTTCCGTTGCATAGTTATGAAAGTTGTTGGTTTCAAAAGATTAAATTATGTTGCCGTTAGTTCATCCAAGTTTAATGTGTTATCTATCTGTAATGAATACCGTTGTATTACGTTGAAATTGTAGCATCCTAATTTATTTGTTGAATTTTTATAACTCTGATTTTATAATAATTGTTGGGTAGAATTGAGGTGTTACAAGTTGATATCAGAGTAAGTCGGTATGTCCGACCAAGTTGTCGAGTCGTAGTTGTGTCTAACATTCGAGTATCGTTACCTTGAGTTCTAACCATTATTTATGTGTAGAGATAAGTTGAGATGGATGGAAGGAATGACGCTGCACTTGCTGCTACTTTAGAGGCAATGTCGCATGCTCTGGAGAATAAGCCAAATGCTGACGGGAATGCTAGATCTCGTAGTTTGAAAACTTTCACAATACACTACTGACTCGACAAATTGGCCGGACGGAACAACCAAGCTCTGATACCAATTGTAACACCCCACTTTCCCATAATAATAATTATAATAAAATATGCAGAATAATACATCAGAGTCCACAAATGGGATGTCACATCATTCAAATAAATCCATAAAGTCTCAAGCCGCTTTATTACTTCATTTATTCATAGTAATCAACTAAGCAACTGAAAAACTCAATTTAATTTACTCTATGGCGCTAAAGCCTCAACAATAATAAAAACTTCCACAAAATGTGTGGTTCATCATAATCATGAATTAAGATACGTAACAATTAAAAACAATGCAAAAACATAGCAAATCCCCAAATCATGTGTTACGTATGAGAGCGACTCTTAAGACTCGGTCAAACAACACTCACTCCAAGTACTATTCGGGTACCTAGTTATTTGTACTCCCCGATGAGCACAGACAAAACAATAGAAAAGGAGTGAGAATTACATTCAATAAATATATGATGAATGTCATATGCTAAGGAGTAGTAATTCACACAATTCATATAAATCACAAAATGCACATTTCACACCATACTTCACAACACATTCTTCATTCATATAACACGACATCGAGTCAAGATAGTGCAATGCAATGTAACTGACAACAACTAAATGTATGTGGTACTATCAGGGCATGGACCCTCAACATAATGCCATATAGGGTAGCAACAAGGCATAAGCCCTCAATGTAACACTATTACATGCCAACAACAGGACATAAGTCCTCACCAATGAATGCATTCATCATCAATATGCAACACCACAACTATACAACCACAAGGCATAAGCCTGCTACATTTGCCAATAAGGCCACCAATATTATCATCATCATGCAACATACCAATCCACACAAGGTTCCATGTTTTTAATCCAATATCCATTATTACTAGCCTTCCTATATCTACTCAAGTCACACTATTCATTACGAACCAAGGAAAGTTACACCGCACACGAAAACGGGAAAGAAATCGCGAAAATGAAAATTTCTGCATATCATCCTGCCTATATGCGTACCATACGCGTACGGCTTATCCCTCCGCCCATCTCATACGCGTATCAAACGCGTAAATCCAAAACAACCACGCTCCATACGCGTATCATATGCACATCACCATAGACGTTTTTCCTCTCAACTCACTATGATAACTCTCATACGCGTATGACACTTCCCCATATGCGTACCATACGCGTACCAGCAGATGGTCATACTGGTTCTGGGGACAGGGCACATATCATACGCGTACAGTCCCCGGGGCACTCCCTCATACATGTACCATACGCGTACGGTCAACCAACGTTTTTCAGAAAACTAATATCGCACCAGAATGATTTCTGTTCGTTTTTCACATTTTTCAATCTCCCAAATTAGACCTAAAACAATATTTTTACACATAATAACTTATATCTTTCATCTAAGTTCTAATTTAAATTTAATTTTAAAATTATAAAAATTTATATAAAAAAAATATTGTTTATTTTCTGTTTTATATTTAAATTTAGAAATATCTAATAAGGGTTTGTATGATCATTTGCCAAGAGGATTTAGGGGGATAAAGTTGAATTTTGAACAACATTTCCGCTGCCATTAGCTATCATACTCCTCTCTGCTACGAACTCCATTCTTCACAGTACCCTCCATCTCACAACTATCTCCGACGACTTTCCACCGTCGACTCACCCTTCATCCAGCCTCCATCATCATCTTCGATCATCTATGTTAACTGCCATAGCAGCTCCGTCTTCTGCACGATTCACATAAACTGAATATCTCGAATCCACTCACCTCCTTCAGCTCGTCCGCCATTATCTTCATCAAGCATTGCTGCCTCCATCTCCGCCACACTACCATCCGGAATCACCCTTCACTCAATGAATCAACCACCTGTATCTGCAAGCAGATCCACGATTATCTGTCTTCATCGTCTCAGTGCAACCCAACAACCTTCGCCTTCTACCAACATCAAAGTTTTCTGACGTCAACAACCACAACACCGGCTTCGACTCTGTTCGCTCAAAGCTGCTCTTTCCGTCGTGATTCAGAGCTTTCGACAACATCGATTCAATTCGGTAAATTCGATACCCTGTTACTTCGTTCCATAACTGTGATGTTGTTGATTATTTGTTTAAATTGATTGTGATGTTGTGCCAAAATTATTGTGTCGAAATTCTGTCAAGATCCTGTGGTGAAATGTTGTGACAAATTTTGATTTGAATTGGTGAGTTGATATAACTGTGTACGATGTTATGCTAACCTGTATTAAGTTGTGATACTATATTTGAATTGTGTAAAAAATTATGAGAAATAATAGTTTTAGATATATATTTCTGAAATCAAAGAGTATTTTAGTTTTTTTACATATGGTATTTAAGAAGGTGCAATGGTGAATGGGGGTAATTTTGTAGTTACAAAAATAATAAATTGGTTTTCATTATATATATATATATATATATATATATATATATATATATATATATATATATATATATATATATATATATATATATATATATATATATATATATATATATATATATATATATATATATATATATATATCCCAAATTGAGGAATAAGCAAAGTATAATGATTGGATTCCAGATCATTACTCCATTCCATTCATTTTAAAAAAAACTCAAACAATAAAATCACATTTCATATCACTTCATCTTGTTCCATCAATTAAAAAAATAATATTTAGTAGCATTATATTTGTTTTAGACTGGATTTGCGTTCAGGGTAAGGCTACAATCCACTTCTGTTAGAAAAAAGGCCCAATACAGCGGTCCACATAATTGTGACCGTTGGATGACTCCTCCTCCAGGCTCTTGTCGAGGTCATCCTCCCCGACACGTGCACACATTGCGTTCCTCTCGAGTGTATTTGTCGGGGACCTCTTCTCAACGTATCTGACGGGAACATCACATCAACGTGTCCGACGAGGACGCTATCTCCTCGTAGGGTTCACCATCAACGTCACTCTGAATATCACGAAATCCTCTTGCTCTCGAAAAGACTGCTTCTTTCAAGTTTTTCGGGGAAATTCACCTAGGAAAGAGACCACGTGCTAGTCTCCACTACACACGTAGGTCCTGACAGTCTCCATTGTGGGTCTGCCCAGTCGACCCAATATGGGGACCTTGACCCAACGATGGAAGTTATAAATATCCTTTTGCACTAGAGGGCTAGGTGCATCATCCTTCACACTTTTCATTGCTTGTATTCTGTTCTGAACCTTATTTTGACATCTGAGTATCTTGCAAGTACCCCTATTTCACTTTCAACTGTCGCTCAGTCCAAATTTGTTAGCCATCGACGATCTCTTCTGATCAGGTACAATCATTATTCTTCAGTCAAAATTGTTTGAGATGCAATGGAGGGTGTTTGTGCTTGTAAGGTGAGAGGGGAAAAGGTTGAAAATAGATATTCATGAATATGGATAGTAGACACGTGTTATCTGCCTTATTGGAAATAATTGATATCAATGTGAATATTATAAGAGTGTGTTTGGATGAGATAATTGGAAATTTTTAAGAAATACAAAATTTTAAGCAATTCAAATAATTCAATTAAATTCATTCAATTTTAAATTTTTTTGTTTAGATGGAGTATTAAAATGATTATTGTTAAATTTTTACGGTCATTTTTATAAATTTATAGTCTTTTGGGTGAAATTTAAAATATGAAAAATAGGAATCAATTTGCAATTTTGTAAAGTTTTAAAGGATCAATTTGTAAAATTTTGAAAATTATTTATGGATTTATTTGAATTTTTTGAAAATTTTAAGGATAAATTTGTAGTTTTCATAAAATGTGAGGACCAATTTGCAAAATTTTAAAAAATAATAATAAACAATTTAACATTAATATTATGGTGGAGCAATCTCAAATTCTTTACTTTTTAGTGTCATTTGAACTTCCTTAAATTTGACTTGAATAAAATGCTTCATAAATTTACATCATTTTAACAATTATCTATATTTTTTATCCAAACAATAGATTTTGATCAACTCATTTTAAATTCTTTCAAAAATTTATTTTCCCTCATTAAAATGATTCCCGGATATACCCACATAAGTAGGTTGGTTGGTTGGCTACGAACACTAAAAATAGGAACACTAAAAATAGGAACACTAAAAATAGGCTAGGGCTTCATTTGGTCTTTCGCTTTTAGTAAAAAAAAAGTTAGATTTAGTGTATGTTTGATTTGTCTTTTGGAATGGTCAAAAGCAATTCTAGAGGTGCATAATTGATTCTGAGAAATTTTGAGATGTTTGATCAGACAAAGATAGAATTAATTCCGTCTTTAAAATTAATTCTACTTGAAGCTAGAATTTGTAATTTGTCTCCAAAATTGATTCTAAATGATTTTTACACTGAAATTTATTGATCAACTCACTTTTACATAAATGTATTCAAACATAAATCAATTCTGTTAAACTCAATTTTACTAGAATCAATTTTATGTGAGACTTAATATATATTTGGTTTGACTTTTGGAAGGGACAAAAGCTATTCTAGAAGTGCAAAATTAATTCGGAATGATTTTGAGATGTTTGGTTAAACAAAAATAGAATTGATTCTGTCTTCATAATTGATTTTACTTGAAACTAAAATTTATAGCTTCTGCCTCCATAATTGATTCAGGATGATATTTATATTAAAATTTATTATTCAACTCACTTTTACATAAATATATCCAAACATAAATCAATTATGCTAATCTCAAATCTACCAAACTCAATTCTATTAAAATCAATTTTGTAATCGCTAATCCAAACACACCGTTATTCTCCCAAGCAAAACTTGTAAGGCAAAATAAAACCATTAATAACTACTATTTAACAAAGTTGTGTTTTTCTTAAGTGGTTCACGTCCAACTTAGACATTAAGATCACTTCGTATGTCGGGAAAATGACAATAAAAAGAGGTTTATTTTGTATAGATCCTTTAAATCTCGCTAAAGATCACCCGACATATTTCTGTACTATAACAACTAAGTTAATAATGGTTTGTAACACCATGATCCCAATCAAGAGTTTAAAATTTCAATTTACCTAAGGTTTTAATATTGAATAGGGGAAACACAAGAGAGGCGAGAGAATATACAACTTGATGCCAAATACAAAATGAATGAATTGACAAAAGAACAAATAGATCAGAATATTCTGTTAATAAATGAGATGACAGTTACCACAGAAATATTGTCAACCTTTGCCAGTATCGTGTAACCCAATATCATTTTCTTTTCTTGCTCTCATCAGGCTTAACAAGTTCAACAGGAGCAGCAGGTATTCTGATCCACCATTCTCTAATCCGCCTTATCCATCTTTTGCTACTTTCTTTCCTATATGGCATCTCCCTTGTGTAACATTCAATGAATATCACCAAAAATATGTATTTTGGAGGAATAAAAGCAAACACTGCAGCTAGAAAAACTAGAAATAGGGCAACCTTCTCCGTAGCCTGCAGGTCAGATGTAAAACTTCAGAAAATATTCTAGAAAAGATGATAGAAGGTGCAATTAGATATTTTAATGTTAGTTGTTATTGTGTTTTGAATGTTTTGTTGAATTGGGCTTTTACTAATGTTTGAGCCTATAAGTTATTATCATTAGAAATACTATATATTGTAGTCTCATTGAGACATTAGGTATCAAGAAATCAAATGAAAAAGTTTTTTATCTTCCTTTATTTTATTTAATCAATTTAATATTCTTCCCCTTTTAGTGTAGAAACCCTAGTTCATAACTTTGATAGAAAAACTTCCTATCAATTGGTGCTTTCATTGAGAGTTGAACTCCCCGGGTAATATTAGTCTACCGGTTACCTATTTCCCACATATCGTATTTTCATTGATCAGCTCCCAATCATGGTTTGATCCAAAGATGCAGACACAGATTTTTCCTGCTATCCTATTATTATTGACAACTTTATGACAAAAGACTCTGCCATATCATGCAAATACACAGATACCTGGCAATGACATGTTATATTATGGGGATAACTTTGTGCTCTATGATCATGTTTTGGAATGTTATGCACTTTTTAATAAGGATCGGACTCAAGTTCCCAGGGAATTGATCACAAAAGTTGGTGAAGTGTTTGAGACAATTTAATTTGAGAACAAAATTATTCTATATTTTGAGAATGTATTTTGGCCTACTGTAGAGTTTTTGGGAGTAGTTGCATATACATCTTATGGATGTAGTTATTTCCTCAATCTCCACAAGGCTGCAAGTCATCCTGTCTTTGTTTACATGCCTTCTGGGCGGCTCGCCAGTGACATTAAAAACAGTCCTTGTTTTCATATTTTCTTGTTTTGGAAAATGGCAACAACATTATTGGTTGGACTTTGTTTGTTATGATCGTTCCGTTGGGATCCGGGAGTAATTTTAGAACCTTGAGGAAAAGGTTCAATGTGAACCCGGCGGCAATGATATTTTAATTAGATATATAATGTTAGTTGTTATTGTGTTTTGGATGTTTTGTTGAATTGGGCTTTTACTAGTGTTGGGTCTATAAGTTATTATCATTAGAAGTATTATATATTGTAGTCTCATTGAGGCATTAGATATCAAGAAATCAAATGAAAAAATCTTTTATCTTCCTTTATTTTATTTAGTCAATTTAATGTTCTTTCTCTTTTAGTGTAGAAACCGTAGTTCATAGCTTTGATAGGAAAACTTCCTATCAGAAGACTTGCGTTTCAACAATCTGACTAAATCAATTTTGGTTTATAAATCATACCATATAATTCAATTAGCAAATACTTTATAGAATAGTAAATTAGCAATGCTACAAAGAATGACACTGAATGTTTGGATTCACTTTTCCTAGATAATAGTGATTTTAGAAAGATAAAATTGATTTGACATGTTTGAGTATTCTTAATCTAAGTAAATTTGTTTTAGATAGAGCTTTTGCCGCTAAACATGACTTAGTTTTAAATGTATTGTTCAACTCACTGTTATGGAGTTTTTAAAAAAAAATTCTCCCAATCATTCTTCTTATTTCAAAATGCAGGGGAAGAGTAAGCATTTTGAGAACAGTTTCCATTCACTAATTGACTAATTGTGATGCAGACCTATACTTGAAAATTGATTTAGGGAATCTATCCCAATGAATGACTATTGGGGTTGCAGGAGCTTTTACTGACTAGTTGAGGTGTTGACAGTGGTAAGAAAAACTGTGCCAAAGAGTTCTTTATTTTGTTAGATTGTGATTTCAGACTTTGTATAGAAGAATAGCACATCTCCAAAGCAACTTGGGGGATTGTAGACCATTTCTTGTGCTGTTGAGTTTGTTTGTTTTTCAGCATTTACTTGCATTGTTCAATAGTTAAAGGTATAGTAAGACTAAGAACTTAAGTCAAACTTATGTCAATTGATCCATATTGTTGACCTTACCTAATGAGATAAGGCTTATAGTTGTTTTCTGTTGAAAAAAATTAAACCCATAACAAATGCTTTTGATTTATTGTTCATTGGAGGTTGACCACATTTAAAGTGGATTAACAAAACATAGCACAAATTTCATCGTCGCACTCCACAAGTTATTGCATACATATATTAAAAGAAGATATTTTGGCCCAACTACATTCCAACATTTAAATTTTTCATCAAAGTAGACTATGACTAGAATACTCACCTGCGGTAATATAGCAAGTAGAAGAGCTCTTACTTTTAGTAGAACAATATTTCCAGCTTGAATCAGTGACTCAAACTGCGTAATGGCTTCTTGCAATGTCAGCAGCTGTTCTACTGCATTTCGATTTGGGGGAGGTGTTACTGTGAAGGCTTCTAATGCTCCTCCCTTTCTAAAATGCCTACGCCAGAGCATAATAATTGCAATGAACAGAAAAGTGGACGGCAGTAAGTACTGAGTCCACCCCCTGTACATCAATGTTAACTAAATGCTTTAGTCATCCAATCCATGGAAGCAAACTTTAACACAAATATTATTTATTAACAGTTGTCACTGTCTGATCCAGGTGGCAGTCACTATGTTCAATAAAACTAAAGTAATGCAACTTATTACTTTCCTTCTTAAATGTAGATTTAAGATTTAATGACATCAACTTATTGTTCAAATACGGAGATTGACAACAGTATCCAGAATGGTGTAAAAAACCTGGTGGTTTTTGCTTGAGATGGGTTACCAACAAGGAACCACATGGATAAAGACAGGATCAAGGAGATTCGAGGTGCTTGAGCCTTCACAAGGATGCCAAGCATTGGAGAGAAGGGGGGTGCAATAATATGTCAATGAATATGAATATAAAAACTATTCTTTGGTCCTTAATTGATATCCTTCCACATTTATTTATTTTCTTTTATTTTTGTTTTTGGAAGTCTGTTTCACTATTTTATCTATGGCATTTGCAATTAATTCTCAAAAATCTGTAAATGATGAGTTTCAAAATCAAATAGTGATGAACCCGAGCTTTTCGCATAAACATGTGGGGAAAATGCTAAGAGATTAATGACTATATTGTTGGGCATTAACACCAGCTTAAGAATTGGGACCAAGAGGTCACATGAATACACAACATTGATGGGACAAAAGCAGAGGAAAAAACAGACAAGCCTTTTGAAGTGTTCAAAACTATAGAAAGGAAAAACATGTGTAAGTCAGAATGCAGTAGAGTTGACAATCGAATATATTAATTGCTGAGTACAGGAAATAACATATTTGTAATCAACATTGGAAATTAATTGATCAGCATAAAGTTTCATTGAATGAGGGTGTCACTTGATATATATGTGGAAAGCAGCCAATTGGAAACAAAAAATATAAACAGATATACACTGATTTTAAAACAAAACAATTACCTTATAATCACATAACAGCTGAGTATCAAAAAGGCTGTTGATCTATAGAAGTCTTTCCACGAGGCCAAAAGTTTTAGTCGGTTAGCAGATTCGATGACTGGGAATAGTAGTTCCTACAAGGACTTAAAAGAATTAACCACACTATATATTGAAAGCATTGATTTCATTTTCCCCCGTGTCTTCTTGGGAAGCCTTAGTTTTAGTTTGAAAGGCTAAGCCACTCAACGGACATCCTAGCCCAAAGAACATACTGTTCAAACTGAAAATTGAAATACATTTCAAATAGAAGAAATATATTGATATTGAGGCTAGATGAACAAAGTAGAGAGTGAACGTGGAGGAAAAATATTTACTTTTTGTACTCATTTAGAACCTAGCCCATTACTATTTGTTGGTGCTGAAGGAGCTGTGCAGTTCTAGTTTGTTTTACATTAAAGCATATTACAACAAAATTTTGTTCTTACTTTGTTATTCTTTCATCCCACTCTCCTTTACTATAATTTCCATGATCAAATGAAATTCAGATTTTTTTTCAGAAAATGAACATTATTGAAAATAAATAATAACAAACCTTCATTACTGCAACATTTGTATCGATTCCCTCCACCTTCACTTGGTCAACGGTTGCCTGTGCAGCTTCTGCTTTTCCAGTGTCCTTAAGGGATTGTTTAACTGCCACTTCCAATGGATTTATCTCACCAACTCGGATCTCACAAACAACAGTTGTTTCTTCATAGTTATCAACTGCCATTTTTGATTTGAATCCTAGACAGAAGAGTGCCACAACTGCTGCTGGAGACACTGTTAGTTTCTTTTTTGTTTCTAGATTCGGTGGAATATGTTGTTTACCAGAAATAGCAGTTAAATTCATTAGGCTATTTGATAGGGTTTTCAAGATCATATCTCCCCGAGGAAGGGCTTTAGCTAGGTTAAAAGTAAGTAAAGTTTTGTAGCTGGATGAGAAAAATTTGAAAGATTCTTTTAGTGCGCGATAGCGGAAGATGCCCAGACTAGCCCTGGCAAGTATTTCTGATTTCTGTGTATCTTTATGGCCGAATTTCCTGACAAACATATGTGCACGTAGGATCTCCAGACTTATGTCCAACCAGTAATCACGACGCAAGTTTGCTTTAAATTCAGGGAATTCAAAGTAAACAGGCTCTGCTCTGTCAATACATTTCGGAAAATCATAAAATTTGAAGTGGAAATAAGGGAAATATATAGATAAATCGCATGGAATACTTGTAACAGATGACATACACAGAAGTTGACTTGTACATCACAGCTTTATCAAATAGACGAGCACCAAGGGGCCCAGTCAAGTCAGGCTTTATAACCTGTTTCAAGTCTGCGCCCAGATCATATCGAACAGCTTTCTCATACACACCGACTCCAAGTGACTCAAAGTAGAGAGCAAAATTGGTCAGGGTCAAACGCCCTAGAAAAGATCAGAAATTTGAGGTACCGCCAACTTAAAATATCTTTTAGGTATGCTAATGAACAAGGGTTCCTAGTCACTTAGTTGCTATACTCTTTGTATATACTGCAGAAAGAAAAGACTAACACATTAAACTGCATGTTTTACAATAGTTTCATACATACTCTAATTTGCTGGTTTAATACAAACAACTGTAAGATGTTGTATAGGACAATAAACACGCTTAATTGAACAAAATTCCAAATTTTCAATTGAGCATCAAATCCATGAGATTACTTTGTGTATATTTTCATGCAATTGCAATTAGTGAAAAGCAAAGCCGACCAATGGACATTGGTCTAGAAATAGTTTATTTAAAATAATTAAGTGCGCCCCTTTGCGACCAATTGGTGAAAAGCAAAATTTATTCTATCAAGAACAAAGACACTCACAAGAAGATAAAGACAAATGATAATCATTTATATGCGATAAATACTTCTGTGACTAGATTACTTGAAAGCTTTGACTTATAAAAACAGAAAAATGAAGCTGCTAGCCACGAATGAGCAGTATCTCACTACTTAGTACTTAATAGTCATCAAAGACGACACATTCATATCAATATATGTATAGTCTAGTGTGAGGAACGAAAATATTCACCAGGCCATGCAGCAATTCCAATATGTTGAAGAACTGGTTGAGTTGGAATTGTCCCATCAACATCAAGGACTATCTCTTCTTCAGCAAGTTGAAGATTTCCAACATAACTACTGGACATAGCATTTTTAGAATTCTTGACAATCCTGCACACGTAACTCGCCATAAGGAAACAAGAAGCACACAAACAATGCAATATATAGACAACACAAGCAACACAATTGAAGGAAAGGAACCTTACTTATCAAGGGATCTTATGTATTTATCATAAACAAGAAAATGGAGTCTATGTCCGGAAGTATCGGTGAGTGCATCAAAAAGGTTGTGGACAGTTATTATATCAGCAATAAGAACACAAACAGGAGCTATACGTGAGAAAGCCTCACGACCAACTGTCTTCTTATCATCAACCTAAAACAAAACCATTGCGATTGCATACGTCATTAATTGATATTTGAATTGAAGAAGACACGATTAGGTCATTGTTTAGATAAACAATTTAATCGATATTATCGGAAACAACTTATGGAACTAAATTGTTTACATAAACTATCCTAGAGAACTGATGGAAATAAGTTTAAACCAATTTACGATCAGGTCATAAACTGTTTTTCATAAAATCTACTAAATAGTCTCATAAGCTATGCAGCACGGACACCAGAAACAACACACCGACACTCTCTCGTCGACATCGGTAATAATTTGAAAAAATTAAAAAATTAAATATAATCACAAGTATCAGTGTCAGTTTCGGATCCAGACACTTTTTTTCAGAGATGTCAATGTTACAAAGCTCATAAGTGATTACATCCAGAGATATAAACTCAAACAAAATCCAAACAGACCTTAGTATAGTATGTATTACAATATTCATTTTCAATTTTCAATATATATGATATGATTATGATTAAAGTTTCTGGAACCTGAAGTGCCATATTTGTGGAACTTGAATAAAAAAAGGAAGCATCATCCTCATCACTAACAGTTTCATCTTTACTAGTAGGAGTTTCCTGAAATTATGATCGAGATCACAACACAACACATCAACATTAATTACTAATTAATTAATTGATTGATTAACGAAATAGTATAACTAATTAATTAATTAATGTAATGATGCAATGATTTGAACCGCTGTGAGTTGTTCAGTGTGAACGCTGGGAGCTTCCCAAGCAAGCATCGCGTCAAAAGCCAAACGGCGAAACTCCGAATCGCTCAAATAATCGGAGGTTCTACTCAATCTCTGAAGTGCTTTGAACGAACAAAATTCCACAAGGTTTCTAGCGTATGTTAGAAGCTCTTTCACTCCAAGAGGAAGCTCCGAATCGAACGCGTGTTGCAATTCATTCGTAGAAACTCCAAGAATCCTACAAAATAGAAAACGAATAAAAAATCGTTGAAACAACGGAACGTAAACGAGAACAGAGAAAGATGAATAATGACTTGGAACAGCGAGAGACGACGGAGTTAGCGATCGGAGAAAGTTGAGGAATAGGTTTTGGCGAATTGACGGCGTCATCAGCGGCGGCGAAGTCAGATTTGTTACGGTGGAAGAGAGATTTCAAAGAGTTGCGGTGGTTTTTGAGAATGGTCTCCCACATTGGTAACTTGATTCCGTTATTATTATTGTGAGTGATGATTTTGTTGTTGTTGTTATTGTTATCGTCATTCTCTTCCTCCGATTCCATTTCTTCTGGAAATTGATTCAGTTCGGCTGATTTCATTTTCATGATCTATATGATGCTATCCGCCCCAACTTTACTTTTTCTCTGATTCGTTAATTTCGATCTTCTCGATTATACTAACTACTCGGTAGTTTTTAACTATTCGTTTTTCTGAGTTTTTTTTCTATCATCTTCTTTTAATGATTTTTTTCGGATATGAAGGGCAATCAAACTCGATATTTCGAAATTTATATTCTTCACAGTCACACATATTGCACATTAACTTAGACTCAAATAGTAAACAATAAAATTATTGAATTTGCACGCAGAAGGTATTAAATTCGTACTAAAAATATTATATTTTAATTGTGTATAATTGTTTAAAAAATAATTAAATCTGTTGACTTTAACGATAAAATTAATATTATTAAAATATTTCTATTAATTAAATTGAATAAAATAGTTAAATAATAAATAATAAATAACAGTATGATAATAAAAATATATAAGAACTTTCATTGATTATGTGTAAAATTAATAATGCATTAATCTTTAAAATAATAATTGAGCTTAATTGTAGTGCACTTTCAGTATTATCTTAAAATAATAGAAGTGAGATATATTAATGTAAGTCCACTATTGATTTCTAAGAAATAAAACTAATTAGGTTGTGTGATGGTGCTAAATATGTTAAAATGGGCCAAAGTTTATGGGTTGGTTTATTGGGTTCGAAAAAAGTTAAAACTTGGATTTTATTTTTTGAACTTATTTAATTTTAGGTTTTTTTAGTCTGATCCATAAAAACTCTAAAAAGTATGGGGCAGTCCATATGGGCCATGGATAGCCCGATAACTCGAAAAAAATTAATTTTTTTAATATAATTGAAAATTATTCTTATCTAATTAATAAAAAAGTTATAGGAGGATAGAGTTAATTTTAAACTAAAAGGTTTCATCCTAATATAATTAGGTAGATAGTATAGAAAATACACAATGATGTATTCTAATTAAAAATAAGGTTGAAATGAGGTTTAAAAAGCTCTAATGTAATTTTTATGAGAGGATAGAGTTAGTACAAATCAGATATATAACAATTTGTTATAAAATTATATCACATCAATCTAATTATAATTGTTATAAAATTATAATTATAAAATTTTATAAAAATTTGTTGTTATAATTGTTATAAAGTTATAATTGTCATGAATATTTATAACTTAAAATTTGTTGGAACAAATTATTTAATTTTGTGATGTATTTTGGATAGTTTGAATTAAGTTAATGTGTTGTTTTACATTTTAATTGTTAACTTATATATATATATATATATATATATATATATATATATATATATATATATATATATATATATATATATATATATATATATATATATATATATATATATATATATATATATATATATATATATATATATATATATATATATATATATATAAAAGTATTATTGCATGAAATTGTATGGTTATTTATAAAAATAAGGAGAAAATTTTAATTTTGTTTAGAAATGGGTCTTTTTAGGGCAAGTAGCCCGCAGCCCATACAGGATTGGGCCTGGGTAGTATAAATAGAGTCCATTTAAATAGGGATTTTTTGGATCCGACCCTGAAAAGTCTGAGACCCGCATGGACACGCTCGTTTAGGATCGGGTAGCCCATTTTGACAGCTCAAGTCATATTAAAGGTGTATATGGTGTTAGTGTTGTGAAGGGATACGTCTAGAGTAAGAGAAGGAGTATGGATGGGTTCAGGGCGATGGTTAGATGGTTCCGGGGTGATAGTTAGATGATTGTGTGTCTTGTTAGATAGAAAAATTTTAATATAGATTGTTTTAGAAAAACTCCTGGTTAAAGTAAGACAATCTTTATTCTAGGTTTCATCATCTATACAAGTTGGCGGTATTGTTAGTATGAAATTTTTGACGTGCTGAGTTCAACTGAGAAAACATAATGCTGAAATAATACATAGTTAAAATATATGACATTTTGGTTATATGTTTGACAAGAGTAGTTTTTTTGTCTTTGGCGTCGAGTTTGACACATTAATCATAAGTTCTGAGACAACATATTTTTCAAAATCATGAGAATGTCTTTCCATCAATTCAGCAGAATGAGTTGTCGACCATGATGGTTGAGACATGATAAAAGGATTGGATTGAGTAATTGTATTTTGATCTTATTTAAATATCGAAGACACGCGGAAGCAAATTAGAAGTTCGGAAACCATGCAAAGGGTTACGTGTCAAACACTAAAGACATAGCCGGTGTAGGCAGTTATTTATATACAAGTATATATAGTGTTTCTAGTATTAGAGATCGGGTAGAAATATCATTGTAAAATCGTTATAGATCTTAAAGTACCCAAATCAAAGCGAGAAACGTATTTTTGAGAAATATGTATGATTATACACGCTAACTTTTATACATTTAACTGAAACATTTCATTTACTTTTACCTACTTTGTTCCAACCTTTATTTTTATTCTCCATTTATTTCATAATAGCCTTCGACACAGTCGAGGCATTTGATTTCCTTTAATTTTTAAATCCTTTTCTTAACAATCTATTTCAAACTTATAACAACATCTGAACACTTTCATTTAGAAATTATGCACAAAATGCCCTAAGATTTCTAGTTTGATCCTGCAAATAATTATTAAAAAGTAAGTGATTATTTACCAAAATCACCGATAAAAAAATTGACACGTCTAATGGGACCCTTTTGTGTAAAAAATTCTAATTTCACAAGTGTTATGTTCTTTCTATTACAAATTGTTCTTCATGCATGGAATTTTTTCAATGTTTATGTATATGTGTTTGAGAAGTAGTAAAGTCGTCCTTGAAATGACACGTCCACCTTCGAATAACCCTTTTACTTCTAACCTCCAGAAGAATTCCCAAAATGCAGGAGAACAAATAGTTGGGTCAACGGTTGGAGAAGTGGTTGTTCCGACCTCTGTTGGAACAACTGCTCCTACAATATCATCAACGCTAATATCTTCGATACTATCTGATGGAGTGGTTCCTCTAACAGAATTAGTGAGTCTCCCAAATAACCCCATGGTCATAAGACCAACTCAGGAGAACCCTATGCTACCTTACCTTCTAATTTTTTTTCATTTCCTATGGGTAGAAAAGAGTATCCATATGGTATGCCACAAATGATCATGGCTGACTTACAAACTAGTGCATCGACTTATGCGGAAAATGCAGTAGCTACCACATTGCCATGTCATCTATATCCTGCCTTAGCTTTGACCATAGATGATCCCAGCCGAATGACGCCACCACTAGGAGGTTTTGGTTATATCCCTCAAGTAACACCGACGATAAATATGACATCTCTTTTGTCTATGAGGCAAAAAATAGATGAAAGCAACCATGAGATGGTTAATATGCTTATCTGGAAAATTGGTACGGTGTTCAATCCCTTGATTCAGAAGATCAACCGCTGTTAGATTAATTATTTAATTAATCAATATGGATTGACATAATTAATTATTAATTAATTATATTATGGTATTGTTTACTTGAAATTTAGTAAACAATCGCTTATCTTTCAAAATCTAATTACTCTGGTTACTTACAGGATCGACTAGATTGATCCTAGGAGGATAATATATAGTTTAAGTCGTTTTTATAGGTTTTTTATGGATATTGATCCCTTCGACAAAAAGTAAATTTGAATACAAATGACAAAGAAAACAAAGAAAACAAAGAATGTAAATGATAAGGAAATAAAGGTTTCGACTAAAAAATCTAAAGAAAGTTGTAAATGACTTTTAAACATAAACTTGCATTGAATAGTAAAATTGGTGTTTCATACATACATTTCTTAGAACTTTGTTTATCTATTACACTTTGATACTTTGAGTGAATATGACTGATTTGTACAATAATTGAACACACAAAGAATCCTAAAACTAAAGACTCTTATTTATACTAATTTGATACGAACAGTCTTCTCATCATAAGAGGACACGTTCTCGCTTGCGTGCGTTCGAACCTTCGCAGGCTTCCAACATCTTTCAAATGTTGAGTTTCGAATTCATACTATTTTGTCAAAAAAACTCTGGTCGAAAATACCATCATTTGCTTTTGTCGAAGCATTTTCTCAATACTCTTGACTTCAAAACCTTGATGTATTTATTTAATATGTGAGCGTCGAATTCCCAGCTAACAAATTTCCCCCCAAAAATGTCTTTTTTGACTATGATGGGAAAAGAGCATTTTTTGAAAGTCTTCGATGCTCCAACAATTACTGATGTGACGTCATAGTCATGATGACCACTTTTTAGAAACGTCTCATTGAGACATGCATTGGAGCTAGCATCATTACTTTTAGAAATCGGGAATATGGAGGTAACTTGTATAGAAGTAACTGCAAACATAACCTCTTAGATCATTACATGTGCCTCACTAACTTGTTATTCATCTTCCAAAATAAAATTGAAATGTTTTTTCTTCCTTCCTATAAATACCATCATTTTTCATTTTCAAAAAAACTTTTCCAACTTTCTGCACTCTAAACTTTTGTTCTTGATTTTCTTCCTCATAACCTTCACAAAAAATCTTCATCCTATAAGCTTCCAACTTTATCAATGGCACCATAGATCAAAACATCCAAGCAACAAAAAGAAGCTCACGTCCCAATCACCAAGACAGTAACACCGCAACTAACAGGAAATCAGGAATATGTCCCTAAGCATCCTCTTCTTGAGAAAAAATGCAAAATTTATGAATCTCAGGTACAATTTCCTTTAACAATTTCTGGTGAAACACATGCATACATGGGTCTTTTACCTGACCCTAATGCAGACACAGAAAATCAAATAGTTTCACTACAACAAATAACACTTTTCATGACGAAGCTTTCACGTCAACAAGAAAAAAACTGAGGTTTTTCACCAACGCTCCCCATATAATTATTTCTACGGTGGCGTTCTCTTACTAGAGCGTCAGCCTCCTTGTAAAAAATGCCTATTATAGGCAAATTTCAAATCAATATAAAACGTCTTTTGAGTACAAAACTCTGGGTTTGTTTTTCCTTTTTCTGTTTTTTTGTGAAAAAAAGTCCAATGTTTTATTCTTGACATATGCATTTGAATATGATCACTGTTCACAAATATCTACATATAAAACAGAAAGACAGTTACTAAGAACTCAAAGAAACTGGTACAAAATCTAAATATCGACAGTTACCTCGTCCATCATAGTACAAGGGGCAAAGACAATCAGAAGCGAAGTCACTATCACGTATAAGCCAGTGATACCTATACTCCCCGCATTGCCGAGACAACCAAGGTTCGACCTCCGTATCCCCAAGCAGGAATTCCTTCCCCAACAGGTTCCTTCAGAAAGCTAATGTCTACATTTCCCAGCCGAGCTTTAATCATGAACAATTTATAAAGTTTCTCTCCCGAGCAGAGTTTATTTCTCTAACAGCAGAAGCTCAATCTCCGACAAAGCTCTTCTCTCCGACAATGGAAGTTCATCCTCAACTGAGTTTATCCAAATCTACAGATCTTCCAACAAAGTATCTCTCTTCCCCCACAGAGTCATTCCCACCGCAGGATTATTCTCAGACAGAGTCTCTCCCGGCTGAATATTCTCAAGCGGAATGGATGAAAATCTCTAGTTAATCATCTTCGTTCACCATCCCCAACGGAAACGAAGAACTTAACTCCTTATACTCTCCAGCAGCAACCATGATTTATTTTCCCCAGCTAGAGAATATCACAATAGCATTGCATATTCATACATCATGGCATGTGCATACATATTATACAACACAAACTCATTTATTTTGAGAGCATCATTACTTAATACATTTTGTGATACGGTGGGAGAACTGACTATGATTTTGCGTTTGTTTTCGCAAATGTTTCGGTTGAGCAAGAGTCGCCACCGACTTTTTATTTTATCCTAAGGAAAGGTTAAAAAGCACAGCAAAAACCTTTTGAGATGTTTTCTTGGGTTCGGGGAGTAGATTATAGAAAGGGAAGGTATTAGCACCCTTTCTATCCATGGTTATCCATGGGCTCTTAGTTACTTGCTTTTTGTTTTCAATTGTTTGAAATGGTGCTTTGTGTGTGTGGGTTTGAAAATTGTTTTGAAAAGAGGCCAATGTGGTGGCAACCTTTGTAATGATCCATGTTGGGATGTATACAAAGGTGTACGTCTTTTGAAAAGGTTTTCATTTGTTTTTGAAAGTTGTTTTGAAAGTGTTGTGAGATGTGGTTTTAGAAAAATAGGCAAGTGTTTTGTTTTTTGCAAGTTTGATTCAAGTAACTAAGAGGTTATCTACTCCTAAGTTTCTCAAAGATTATTGCTATGTTTTAACCCTTTTAACAAGTTTGTTCCACCATTGTATTTGGTGGACAATCTCATGTTAGGATGTGAAAGGGACGGGCGCGGGTCATCGTTTAGACCATAATTGCAATGGTGCCAAGTATCTTTGGACAATTTTCTTTAAGGGACTTGATCATTTGTTTAGGCAACTTTTGAAAGCGTCATCGAGGGACTATGATCATTTGATTGTTTGTTTTGCCCAAAGAGACCTAACATGCAATATGGCCCATTTATTGAAGGCAACAAGTGGAATACCCTAGGGGGGTGCAAGTGTGATTTGTGTATCCATTTTCATGCTTGTTTATCTTGAAATTAGGTCAAACTATTTTTGTCGTTTTTTAATTCGCATACAAACCCTAATTCTAACATGGTATAATTAGAAAGCGATAAAGTGCGAAAAATAAATTTACTAAGCTATTACAACACAATATATGGGAAGGGGGGTACAAATGTTCAAATGGGGATTTTTGACAAGGAATTTAAACCTAAAAAACTATTACATCAATATTTGAATTATTTACAAGATAATTTAATTGCACAAATTAAATAAAATAAGAATAAATATGTAAAATGCAAAAATGGTTTTTGTATATATGAAAAAAGTATTTTTATGTATCAAAAAAAAAAAAGTATTATTTTTTTGGGAGTTTTTCATGTTTAGGGTTAAACCCTAATTCTATTAAATAAAATGCATTATTTATTTATTATGTACAAGTATTTATTTATTGTATACAAAAATAAAAATGAAGTATATTTGTGAAAAGGTATTTTTATATTTAAATATTAATAAAAATAAAAAGTATATGTATTTTGCATTTTAACCCTAAATATATTAATAAATATATATATACATGTATTATTTTCTAAATATGTATTATATATACAAAAAATAATAATATTTAATATTTATAATAAAAGTATTTTTTAATATAAAATATTTTCAGAAGATAAAACAAAATAAAAATGAAAATAAAAATGTTTTTGCATATTTTTTAGTATTCTTTAATAAAATGTATCTATTTATTTATTTATGTATAAAAACTAACCTAAACAAACAAATGCCTAATAAATTCAAAAATGGTGTAAAAAAATATTTTTATATTTTTTATATTATGGGAAAAAATAAATGAGTCAAACCAAAAAAAGAAAAGTCAAAAAATCATTAAAATGAACAAAATGGGCTTAGGGGGTTCAGAAGTAAATGTATGGTGTGAAAAGAAAAGACAAAGCAGGCCCAGCCCATGTGGCTTCTTCTTCAACCTCTGGACAGAAAAATGTCCAAAAACGCGCGCCTGAACATCCATTCAAACATCTGGATTCTTTGATCTTTTGCACAAACTTTCAACATAAGAAATGTTAAGCATTGAATCACGATTCTAAATATGTAAAGAACTCAACCTAACTCTCAGAAATGAGAGAGAACTTTAACATTCCCAAATCTTGACCTAACTTTTCTTCCATATTCAGACCTTAAATTCTCATAGCTCAGGCAAAATAAATGAAAAGTAAAAGCATGTACAGATTCAGGGGCATGAGTAGAACACTTCTTATTCACAAACTTAGAGCTAATGATGCCTACACTAAGAGTTAGAAGTTCAAGAAGTTACCTGTTCAGTTGAAGTTCTATCTGGCAATGGGGGAGTTTTCAGGGCAAGATGATGATCTGTACAGCTTGCCTGAAGTGTGGTGATGCTATTCCAATACTTACTTTGCTTTGAAACACCTTGAATCGAGCTATGGACCTTCAACTGCAAAACAAGAAAGTGAAAATGGTGGAACTGCTTAGAGGAGTTACAGGTCGTGTTTTATGCTTTGGTTAGCTTCAAGTGATGCTAGGGAATGTGTTTGATGAGTTTTGAGCAAGAAAGCATGAAAGGAATGAGAGTTGGCACTCAAACTGCAGTAAGAGCTCTGTTTTGGCAGTTTGATGGTGATTTTGAGTTTGTGGAGGTATTGGAGGTCTTAGGGTCGTGCTTCAGCTTAGGATGAATGTTTGGAATGTGTTTGATAACTTTCTCTAAGGCTTGGTTGACTGATATGGAAGTTGGTACATGTTATGATGTGTTTCTTAAACTTTAAGCAAGCAATGGCCACCTTGTGTTCTAGACAGGTAGAGGACCCCTAAACATGCCGCAAAGCCTCTCCTTGATCAGTGTGATTAACTCATAAACTTGTGCCAATTAGATTTGATCTGTACCTCTTGGATTTACATTATGACATAAAGTTTGCTTTTGCAAAAATGGTTATTTCACTTTTTCCATTTATGGCCTAATCTTGCATACAATGCTTGGATACACAAAATAAGGCTTTGGCACAATGAGTATGCATTAAATTATTGAGTGTTGGATGGTTTAGAGACCTGTAATGTAGCATAAACCAAGCTGACTTGAAAATGCATAAGTTATGAACATGGAAATTGGCCAATTCAAAAGTGAGTTTTTGCCATATTGCAAAATTCGATTCTCTCAAGTTATGAGGTTGTTTGATGAGTTCTTGGACATTTTGGAAAGCTTGGAATGTGTACTACAATCCATATTTGAAGTGAAAATTGAAATTCCAAGTGTAAGTGTATGAAAAATGGTCTTGAAGTTAGGTAAAAACTTGCCTAAAATAGGTCAAATTTTCACTAAGTTAAGAATGGTTTGGCACCCTTGTTCCAAAAATTGTAACTTGAGATACAAGCCTCTTTTGGGAAAACTTTGTGAATCAAAGTTGTAGATTATGCAATAGTCTACAACTTTCATGTTTTTACTTTTGCTTGAATCCAAATGAATCTTGGTGAGAAAGTGGGGCAAAGTTGGAAAAAAATTAGGGTTTTTCATAACTTAGAAAAATTCTAAGTTATGAAAAATTCTCATTTCAAACCCTAATTTGCAATTTTTGATTTCTTGGTGAACAAGTTTCATGATTTGGCATGTTTTGATGAAAAATGAATCTTGACCCTTGATTTTGACCAAAAAGTCAAAGTTTGACTTTTTAGCATACAGTCAAAATTGATCAATTGACTGGGAAATTCAACTATCAATCTTGTGTATTTGGGATCTTTTGAACTTGTTGAGCATGTCAAGATAATTCCATGGGGTCCTTGAGTCCATATGTGAGCTTGGTTTGCCATTGGCTAGGTCAAACAGTCAAAAATTGCCTTTGTGCAGTCAAAACCCTAAAAATGACCATTTTGCCCTTTTGGTGATCTGATCAAATTTCTTGTGGAATTGTGATCCAAACTTGATCAAAAGGTCCATGTGAGTTCATAATGTTGATGTGGGTCAATTTTCATGAGGTTTGACTGTCAATTGGCCACAGTTGACTTTTTTCCCCAATACAGTTGATTTCTAGGTCAACTGTCCAATTGACTGGGAAAAATTTGGAATCAAGACTTGAAGCTTGGTATGGATAAACTTGGGAGTCCAACATGAAGCATGAAAGTCATATTAGGCATTTTAGGTCAAAATATCTTTGTGCAATCACTAACCCTAATTTGGGTCAACAGTGCAAGGAGAAGTCTTGAGCAGAGGAAACCCTAACTGGATCTTGATCTTCAAGGGTCTTGTGATGAGAAAATGTTGGGGAAATGGGAGGGAAAATTTTGGGGTACAACACATTTCATATATCATGACATTACATACGACTAACTCTTTAACTTTCAGGGAAAGATGCAATCAAGTTCCCATGAATTCTCTCTGGTTCAGTCAAACCGACACCAATGTTTCTATTCCAGTTACAGATATTCCAACATTTTCTCTAGTTCAGTCAAACCGACACTAAGGTTTCTATTCTGGTTGAGGATGTTCTTAGACTTTCTTATGGGTCAGGCGAATCACCGTTAAGATTCCCCTGATTTCTATGCCAGTCAAAGTTAATCCGAGACCTCCCCCGAGATCAGTCAAATTGATACTAAGATTTCTCTTCCAGTTGAAGTTCTCACAAGTTTTCCCTGGTCCAGTTAAATCGATACTAAGATTTCTATTCCAGTTCAAGCTTTGAAGCCCAAAAATCGACCGGATAATATCTTGATTTCTCCAAATACTACGAAGCCTGGAATCGACCAGATAGTGATTGTGATACGGTGGGAGAACTGACTAGGGTTTTTTGCGTTTGTTTTCGTAAATGTTTCGGTTGAGCAAGAGTCGCCACCGACTTTTTATTTTATCCTAAGGAAAGGTTTAAAAAGCACAGCAAAAACCTTTGAGATTTTTCTTGGGTTCGGGGAGTAGATTATAGAAAGGGAAGGTATTAGCACCCTTTTTATCCATGGTTATCCACGGGCTCTTAGGTACTTGCTTAGATCAACTTGCCTTGGTTTTCATTTGTTTGAAATGGTGCTTGGTGTGTGATTTTGAAAATGTTTTGAAAAGATGCCTTGTATAGGCTACCCTTGTAACAATTCTTTACTCGAATGTTTTACATAAGGTGTTTTGTCTTTTAAAAAGATGTTTCAAGGTTTTTGAAAGTTGGTTTTGAAAGTGTTTGTGAAGTGGGTTTTGAAAATAGGCAAGTGTTTTCTTTGCAAATTGGCAAGTACTTAAGAGTTATCTAAAGTTTTCTCAAAGATTTTTGTTATGTTTTAAACCTTTTGACAATTTTGTTCCACCATTGCATTTGATGGATAATCTTGTATTAGGAGGTGAAAGGGACAGGCGCGGGTCATTGTTTAGACCATAATTGCAATAGTGTTAAATGTCTTTGGGCAATTTTTCTTTAAAAGGGACTTGATCATTCATTTAGGCAACATTTTGAGGGACTATGATCATTTGATTGTTTGTTTTACCCAAAGAAATTCAACATGCAATATGGCCCAATTATTTGAAGGCAACAAGGTGGAATACCCTAGGGGTGCAAGTGTGAAATGTGTTGTCCATTTTCATGCTTATTTATCTTGAAATTAGGTCCAACTATTTTGTTCGTTTTATTCGCATACAAACCCTAATTCTAGCATGGTAGGTTTAGAAAGCGTTAAAGTGCGAAATTTAAATTCCTACACTATTACAATACAATAATATGGGGAGGGGGTACAATGTCTCAAATGGGGTATATTTAGACAAAAATTTAAACCTAACTATTACATCATTTTCTTTGAATATTTACAAGACAAATAATTGTATAATTAAATGGAAATTGAAATAAATATGCAAAATGTAAAAAAGGGAATTTTTATATGTATGAAAAAAGAATATTATTTATGTGAAATAAAAAGAAAAATAAAAAGGTATTATTTTTGGAGTATTTTCAAATTTAGGGCAAAACCCTAATTTTAATCAAAATGGTATTAGTTATTTAATATTTGTAATATTTACTATTTATATACAAAAAATAAGATAAAAATATAATATACTTATAAAAATGTATTTTCAATGTTAAATATTAATAAAATAAAAATATATATATTTTGGTATTTTATTCCAAGTATGTTAATGTATAAGTATATTTATTTACATTATTTACAAAATATGTATTATATTAATTAGTAATTTTTAATATTTAATAATAATAATAATAATAAAAAAAAAGTATTTTTTCTATAAACTATTTTCAGAAAGTAGAATCAAAATAAAAGTGTGTAAAATGTATTTCCAATATTTTAATATTTTAAACAAAACATATATATTTATTTATTTATGTTCAAACTAAGAGAAAAATCAACTAAATACCTAATAAATTCAAAAATGGTGAGAAAAAATATTTTTAAATTTTTAATATGCTGAGAAAAAATAAATGAGTTAATTAAAAAAAGAAAAAGTCAAAAAACATTGAAAATAAAGCAAATGGGCTCAGGGGGTTCAGAACAAATTGTATGGTGCAAAAAGAAAACACAAAGCTAGCCCAACCCAATGCAACCTTTCTTCAACCTCTGAACTATGTTATTCAAAAAAACGTGCGCCCTGTTCTCAATCTTCTAACTCCTGATTCCTGGCTTATTAATGAAAACTCATAACATAAAAAATATTCAGCATCAAGAGACGAATCCAACCATATGCAGAACTTGATCTAACTCTCTAAGAAATAAAAAGTTTCTGCCATTTTCAAACCTCAAATTCTCACAGCTCAAGTAAAAGAAATGAAAAGTAAAAACATGTACATGTTCAGTGGCATGGGTAGAACATTGTTTATTCACAAACTTAGAGCTAATGATGCTTAATAAGAGAGATAGAAGTTCACCAAAATACCTGTTCAGTTGAAGTTCTATCTGGCAATGAGGAAGCTTTCAGTGCAAGGTGATGATTGGAAAAGCTTCCTTGAGGTCCAGGGATGCTATTCCAATGTTTACTTTGTCTTGAAAGCTTTTGAATCGTGCTAGAGCACTTCACCTGCAAAACAAGAAACTTGAAAATGGTGGAACTGGTTAGAGGGATTACAGGTCGTGTTTCAAGTCATGGTTAGCTTGCATAGATGCTAGGGAATGTATGTGAACTGATTTGGGCAAGAGAGCTTGAGGGAAATGGAAGATGGCACTCAAACTGCAGGCCTGGCCCTGTTTTTGCAGTTTGAAGATGATTCTGAGATTGGGAGTGTATGAGAGGTGTTAGGGTCGTGCAATAGCTTGGTTGAGATGTCTTGAGTGTGTTTCACAAGTTCACTTAAGTGTTTGCAAGCTGATATGAGAGTTGTCCTAAGTTATGATGTGTTTCTTACACTTTAAGCAAGCAATGGTTACTTTGTGCCTCTAGCCTGTACAGGCCCTCATACTATGCTGCATAATCCCTCCTTGATCAGTGTGATTAACTCATAAACTTGTGCCAATTAGATATGGATTGTACTTCTTGGATTTGTAATTGGACATAAAGCTACCTTTTGCAAAAATGGAAGAAATGCTTTATCTATTTTGGGATTAATCCTTTATGCAATGCTAGAACACAAAGAACATGGCCTTGGCACAAAGAATATGCATTAAATTTATGAGTGTTGGATGGTTTAAGGACCTGTAATCAAGATATGCAAGCTGAGATTGAAATGCATAGTGTTATGAACATGTACATGGCCAAGAACAAAAGTGACTTTTTCCCATTTTGAAAAATTCGATTCTCCCTAACCATGAGGTTGTTTGAGAAGTTCTTGGACATTTTGGAAAGCTTGGAATGTGTACTACAATCCATCTTTGAAGTGCAAATTGAAATTCCAAGTGGAAGTGTATGGAAAATGGCCTTGAAGTTGGGTAGAAAACCTTGTCAAAATAGGTTAAAATTTCACTAAGTTAAGAATGGTTTAGTGCCCTTATTCAAAAATTTGTAACTTGAGATACAAGCCTCAAATGGGAAAACTTTGTGAATAAAAGTTGTAGATTATGCAACAAGCTACAACTTTCATGTTTTGACTTTTGTTTTAATCCAAATGGATCTTGGTGAAAAAGTGGGTCAAAATTGGGGAAAAATTAGGGTTTTTTATAACTTAGAAAAATTCTAAGTTATGAAAAATTCTAATTTCTAACCCTAATTTGCATTTTGTGATTTCTTGGTGAACAAGTTTCATGATTTGGCATGTTTTGATGAAAAATGAATCTTGACTCTTGATTTTGACCAAAAAGTCAAAGTTTGACTTTTCAGTATACAGTCAAAATTGATCAATTGACTGGGAAATTCAACTGTCAATCTTGTGTACTTGGGATCTTTTGAGTTTGTTGAGCATGTCAAGATAATTCCATGGGGTCCTTGAGTCCATATATGAGCTTGGTTTTCCATTGGCTAGGTCAAACAGTCAAAAATTGCCTTTGTGCAGTCAAAACCCTAAAAATGACCATTTTGCCCTTTTGGTGATCTGATCAAATTTCTTATGGAATTGTGATCCAAACTTGATCAAATGGTCCATATGAGTTCATAATGTTGATGTGGGTCAATTTTCATGAGGTTTGACTGTCAATTGGCCACAGTTGACTTTTTCCCCAATACATCTGATTTCTAGGTCAACTGTCCAATTTGACTGAGCAAAACTTGGAATCAAAGCGTGAAACTTGGTATGGATAAACTTGGGAGTCCAATATGAAGCATGAAAGTCATATTAGGCACTTTAGGTCAAAACATCTTGGTGCAAACACAAACCCTAATTTGGGTCAACAGTGCAAGGAGAAGTCTTGAGCAGATGAAACCCTAACTGGATCTTGGGCTTCAAAGGTTTTGTGATGAGAAATCATTGAGAAATGGGAGGGCAAATTTTGGGGTACAACAGTGATATATCTTAAATTCAAGCTATGAAGCCCGGAAATCAACCGGAAAACAACTTAATCCCCAGCAAGTTACCGTGAAGCCTGGAAATCGACTGGATAACAGTACAAGATACTATGAAGCCTGGAATCGATTAGATAGTGGTATATCTTAGATTCAAGCTGTGAAGCTCGGAAATTGACCGAATAATATCTTGATTTCTCCAAAATACTACGAAGCCTGGAATCGACCAGATAGTGGTATATCTTAAATTCAAGTTATGAAGCCCGGAAATCGACCAGATAACAGCTTAATTTCCCTATCATACTATGAAGCCTAGAAATCAACCGGATAACAGTACAAGATACTATGAAGCCTGGAATCGACCAGATAGTGGTATAAGACACCGTGAAGCCTGGAACACGACCAAATAACGGTATAAGACCCTGTGAAGACTGGAGCACGACCAGATAGCGGCAAGAGACACTGAAACCTAGAGATCGACCAGATAACAGTATGTGGTACTACAAAGCTTGAAATTTGACCAAATAGCAGTTTACTCGGCTAATTACTATTGAAGCCTGGAAATCGACCGGATATTAGTATGCCTTAAATTCAAGTTGAAACCCGGATGCGACCGGATAAACACTTTTAAAGCCTGGAACACGACCAGATAAGAATTGAGAAATTGCAAAGCTTGGAGTGCGACCAGATAGCGAGTTTAATCTCATCTCCCCAGTAAGTCACTGTGAGACCTGGAGCACGCCCAGATAGCAGTTAATCTTATTATCCTCAACAAATCACTATAAAGCCTGGAGCACGACCAGATAACAATTCACTTTCACCTCCTCGACTAAGAAATGATTCCCCAGTAGAGTAACGGACAATTGAAGCTCCTAAATTTCTATTTCTCCCAAGACAGAGACCAACATTCCTCAGCATATTCCTCCTCAACGACAGGAATAGGAATTCTCATCGAAGGAATATCTCACAAAATCAATATTATTCTGGATGACATCTTTAAGCCCATCTCCGACGACTCTCCGTCATCATCGTGGATGGCATCTTTAAGCACATATTCGAAGATCTTCCGTCATCTTTTCCAAATGAAATCTGTAAGCCCATTCCTGATACTACCTACACAGTCCAGCACCATCTCAGACGAGTGCAAATTTCCGGGCACTTAATGTTCAATCATCTTCCACCTTCAGACTACGAAAGACAGACAACCAATCTACATCCTCAGGTATAAGAAGATTGAACAGGGGCAGATGTTGTACCCTAAAATTTTCCCTCTTATTTTACCCAACACATGCCCATTGAGGTCCCCAACTTGCTCAAGGATGCCCAAGAGTTGACCAGACAAACTCTCTCCTAAGGCAATGTACCTCAAATTAGGGTTTCCATTTTCATCAGGGTGTGGGAGATCCAAAGGTACCAAATGCTTTACATGGTCCTAATATGTTCTCAAGATCATTCATGTCAAGTTTCATGCCTTGCACAAGAAGTTTGCTCAATCAATTGCTCAGATGCCTGAAAATCAGCTGTATTAGGTCAAAAGTCAATTGTGGCCCACATAAAGTCAAACTTCAAGATTTTTGGTCAACATTAAAATTTTGAATTGATATTCATCATTTGATCAAGGGTTGATCATGATTCCCCAAGGAATGCCCCAAATTCATCAAAACCCAAAAGTTGCTAAATTAGGATTTCTTAGGAAAAGTCAACCAAAACTTTGACCAAGCATAACTTCTTCATACTTTATCAGAAATTTCCCATCCAAGGCTCATTTTTAATAGGATGAAATTCCCTACAATTTATCTTCATCCCACAAGTTCAAAATATGCACTCATCAAAAGATATGAATTTCTACATTATAGGTCCTTTTGAAAAGTCAACAAAAACACCTTTTGGGTCAAAGCTTCTTACATGAACATGGAAGACCCAATTGAGATGAGACCAAAAGGTTTGTTTATGGGACATCCTAAGATTTCTAAAAAGTCCAAGAACATCCCTCTAGGGTTAAAATTGTGATAGTTGATAGATATGCCCTGGCTGGATACAGGAATCGAATCTTCGAACTCTTCAGACGTGCCCTGGCTAGATACAGGAATCGAGTCTGGAAATGATCACTCACAGATGTGCCCTGGATAGATACAAGAATCGAATATGGAATTGCGACAGTTGAAGGTAGTTGTCTTTGGGATTGTCTTTTTCCCTGAAAAGGCAAAAACATAAGTTGTATGCAATGTCATGATGTATGATATGCATGATGTCATGATGTTCAACATGAGATAATGTTGTATGCACTTTATCATGTATGTAAGCAAAATGTATGAAAATGTGAAATGTTTATGAATGTATTTTCGTCTTAGGAAAATAAATCCTTGACGACCGGCCGGGGAATTGCTCTGTGGAAGAGATACTTTGCTGAAGTTTGGATGAGAGGCCTGCTGAGGACTTCAATGATGGATTCCGTTGGGGATAATGATGATAAACTCCGCTGGGGATACCAAAGATAAACTCCACTGGGGATTGAAAGAACTTCGTCGAGGGCGATCTTCCGTGGCAATTAGCTGAGGATAACCCAGTTATAAGCCCTTGTGAGGAATAACTTTGAATAAAGCTTGGGAGAGACGTCCGTATTCTGCGGGAAACAAGCTTCCAGAATCTACTGGGGATAAGCTTTAAGACCTGCTGGGGATAAGAATTCCACTTTCCTGGGGAAACTTTTGGAATTGCACTGGGGTACTGATATTCTGCCGGGGAACCATCTTAGGTCAAGACTGCCGGAGACGCTTGCTAATGAATGCCTATACTCCACTGGGGATGTTGTGTCTTTTCAGGACTGACAGGGAACCAACTCTGCTTGGGGAAAGTATTGCTGAATCTTGTCTTATTCTGTGGGGAGTTGAGAGAACTTGATCACATCCTTCAGTTAGAATCTACCTTGGTAACTTGGCGGACAAAGCAACCAAACTGCATCAGACAACCTCACATTGCCCCTGTTTCTGATGTCACCTGTAATTAATCTTTTGTTTCATATGCAAATATTTATGAATCAGCAATTTAATGTCAAATGCATATATCAAAAATGAACATTGGACGTTCTTCGCAAGACAAAACAGAAAAAGGAAAATCAATGGCAATTTGTATGGACAAGTGAATTTGTATTGATTTGAATTTTGCCTGTGAATAGACGTTTTTTGTACAAGAGGCTGACATCCTAGTAAGAGAATGCCGCCGAATAACATAGAATTTACAATTTTGAAAAGGAAACAAAACAGCTATGTGAACAATCCCACTGGGTTCCAACTCTGCTATCGCCTTTATGTCTTCAAGCGTCTCATCGCTTTGCTGCCTGGTTGAAGATGAAGTCGATTGATCGATGCCGAGATCTGAGCCAGATAGTTGATGCCTAATACCGGATGCAAAGTGATCCAATGAGACATAGTGTTACGCTTTATCCCTAACTTTTGCCTGGACCGCCCTTTCGGGTTTTCAGTCCACCGGGATACCCATTTTTGCCCAAGCCGCCTTTTCAGGTTTTCGACTTGCCGGGTGTACAGATTTTTTTTTTATTTCATCCCTTATTTTTGCCCGAACCCTTTTGGTTCGCCGGGAAGCCCTTATTTTTGTCTAGGCCTGTCAACCTAGCGGGTCTTTTATTCATGCGTAGTATCTTTTCACTATGTCTGCATTGGCGGGGTGAGGAAGGTCGTCACCATCCATGGTGGTTAGAATCATGGCTCCTCATGAGAACACATGTTTAACCACAAATGGCCCTTCGTATGTAGGGGTCCATTTGCCTCGGGGATCACTTTGAGGAAGGATGATGCGTTTGATTACCAGGTCCCCAACTTGATACTCTTGTGGTCTGACTTTCTTGTTAAATGCCCTGATCATCCGTTTTTGATACGTCTGACCATGACAGATAGCGGTGAGCCTCTCTTCGTCAATCATGTTTAATTGATCAAATCGAGTCTGGATCCAGTTATCTTCACTCAAGTCTGCATCCTTCATTATCCGGAGAGAGGGTATCTGGACTTCAATTGGCAAGACTGCCTCCATGCCATAGACCAAGGAGAAAGGAGTTGCCCCGGTTGACGTCCTTGCTGAGGTACGGTATCCATGAAGAGAAAACGGTAGCATTTCGTGCCAATCTTTATAGGTCACTGTCATCTTCTGCACAATTTTCTTGATATTCTTATTAGCTGCCTCTACAGCTCCATTCATCTTCGGCCGGTAAGGAGAAGAGTTATGGTGCTGTATCTTGAATTGTTCGCAGAGCTCAGTGATCATCTTGTTATTGAGATTGGTACCATTGTCCGTAATGATTCTTTCTGGGACACCGTACCGACAGATCAGATTATGCCGGATGAAACGTGCCACAACGCTCTTGGTTACTATGGCGTAGGAAGCTGCCCCAACCCACTTCGTGAAGTAATCGATCGCTACCAAGATGAAGCGATGCCCATTGGATGCCGTCGGTCGGATCTCCCCGATCATATCAATGCCCCACATTGCAAAAGGCCAAGGTGCCGTCAGGACATTCAGAGGAACCGGAGGGATGTGCACCTTGTCAGCATAGATCTGGCATTTGTGACAAGTTCGAGAGTGTTGGTAACAATCGGCTTCCATTGTGGACCAGAAATATCCTGCTCTAAGGATTTTCTTTGCCATGGTGTGTCCACTGGAATGTGTTCCGAATGTACCTTCATGCAGTTCTATCATGATCTTCTCTGCTTCAGCCTTATCCACACAACGCAGTAGGGTTGAATCATGATTCCGTTTGTAGAGAATGTCGTTGCTGAGGAAGAATTTTGCCGTAAACCTTCTCATGAACTTCTTGTCATTGACAGATGCACCTTCAGGGTATTCCTGAGCTTCCAAGTACCTCTTCACCTCATGATACCAGGGTTTTTCAGTCACCTTTTCGGCCTCAAGATCGCAGCAGTATGCCGGTTCGTCTAACTTCCAGATGATGATCCGGGGAGCCTCATTGTCCCATTTAACTTTGAACATTGAAGACATCGTAGCTAGTGCGTCCGCTAGCTGATTCTCCTCTCTTGGGAAGTGCTCAAAAGTTATCTCTTCAAAGTGGGGAAGCAAGGTCGACACATACTCCTTGTAAGGAATAAGATTTGGGTGTTTCGTATCCCACTCGCCTTTGATCTGATTGATCACGAGAGCGGAATCTCCGAAGACACTCAGCAATTTGATCCTTAAGTCGATTGCAGCTTGTAGACCCATGATACATGCCTCATATTCTGCCATGTTGTTGGTGCAGCTGAAACATAATTGGGCAGTGAGTGGAGTATGAGTTCCTTTGGGAGATATGATTACAGCGCCAACACCGTTACCCAAAGCGTTGGAGGCTCCGTCAAAATGCATAGACCATCGGGATCCTTCCTCAGGTCCTTCATCTGGTCCAGGTACTTCACAGTCAGTTACCACCATGATATCTTCGTCCGGAAAATCAAAGTTCAATGATTGGTAATCGTCCACAGGTTGGTGTGCCAAATGATCTGCCAGTACACTTCCCTTGATTGCTTTCTGAGTTGTATACTGGATATCATATTCTGTCAAGATCATTTGCCATCTCGCTATTCTTCCAGACAGAGCAGGCTTTTCAAATATGTACTTGATGGGATCCATCTTTGAAATCAAAAGAGTAGTGTGAGTCAGCATATACTGTCTCAGCCGGCGAGCAGCCCATACCAGAGCGCAGCAAGTTTTCTCAAGCAGTGAGTAACGAGACTCACAGTCAGTAAACTTTTTGCTCAGGTAATAAATAGCGTGCTCTTTTCAGCCAGACTCGTCATGCTGCCCCAGCACACACCCCATTGAATTGTCAAGTACGGTCAAGTATAGTATCAGAGGTCTTCCTTCCACTTGTGGCATAAGAATGGGTGGCTCTTGGAGATACTCTTTTATCTTTTCAAAGGCAGCCTGACATTCATTGTTCCAGCGTACTACTTGATCTTTCTTCAGTAATTTGAAGATTGGCTCACAAGTAGCAGTCAGATGTGAGATGAATCGGGAAATGTAATTCAGTCGTCCCAGGAAGCCTCTGACTTCCTTCTCTGTCTTTGGAGTCGGCATCTCTTGTATGGCTTTTACCTTGGCAGGGTCCACCTGAATACCTTTATCACTTACAATGAAACCTAGCAATTTTCCGGACCTCACCCCAAAGGTGCATTTGTTGGGATTCAACCTCAGCTTGTATAACTTTAGTCGATCAAACAGCTTCCTCAGATGATCAAGGTGTTCTTCCTCAGTTTGGGACCTTGCAATCATGTCATCAACGTATACCTCAATCTCATGATGGATCATATCATGAAATAAAGCAACCATGGCACGTTGATAGGTTGCCCCAACATTTTTCAACCCGAATGGCATGACCTTGTAGCAGAAGGTGCCCCACTGAGTCACAAAGGTAGTCTTTTCCATATCTTCCGGAGCCATCTTGATTTGATTATACCCTGAAAAGCCATCCATGAAGGAGAACACCTTGTGTTGAGCAGTATTGTCAACAAGAACGTCAATGTGAGGTAGAGGAAAATGATCTTTGGGGCTGGCCCTGTTCAAATCCCTGTAGTCGACACACATCCTGACCTTACCGTCCTTCTTCGGTACTGGCACCACATTGGCAACCCACTGAGGGTAAGAAGTTACTGCTAGGAACCCGGCATCGAATTGCTTCATAACCTCAGCCTTGATCTTTTCGGACATCTCTGGATGCATACGGCGGACCTTTTGCTTTACCGGAGGGCAGTGTTCCTTGGTTGGCAGGTGATGAACTACAATGTCGGCATCCAAACCAGGCATGTCTTCATAGGACCAAGCAAATATCTCCATGTAATCATGTAGCATCTGGATCAATCGTTGCTTCACGCTGAGCTCTAGATTAGCCCCAATCTTGACCTCTTTTCTATCTGTCTCAGTACCCAGGTTCACTGTTTCCACCGGCTCTTCATGTGGTTGAATAGCCCTCTCTTCTTGGAGTAGCAGTCTTGCAAGTTCACCAGGCACTTCGCAATCATCTTCACCTTCGTCCTCGGCCAAGTTGATCGGATTCTCGAAGTCATAACTGGTGGTAGTAGAGCTGTTACCAGTGAGATCCAGAGTGGATTGAAACCTGTATAAGTGAGTGTGTGTAAATATAGCTGTTTTGCAATATAACACAGAAAGAAAAAGAGCACAAGATTTGAAATGCAACAAACGTCCAATGTTTTGATTGATGATATATGGAAATGTCATACAAAAAGCCCTCACAAATGGAGCTACGATGCCCCGGGTAGGACACCGAGCCAACAAAGTTTTAACATATTGTTTGTTACAAATTGGAAATCAAAAGAGTTAATTACTGCGTGACAAATGTGATAGGTGTAAAATCTTTTGCCGTCCAGTTGCTTGGTCCGTTGCTGGTGGTTGGATAGATCCAACTGTCAAACTCTGCTTCCTCTACGTCCTCCTCGATAGCATTCACCCTTGGGTGGGAGATAAACACCGGAGCCTTTCTGATCTTTTCCTTGCGCACAGCCCTCTGAGCCTCTGCAGTAAAGCCCAGCCCAAACTTGTCATTCTTTTGAGTGAAGTCAGGAAGCTGACCCCAATTTGCACATTTTCCTTTCTCGATTACAGCTCGGGCATCCTTCAAGGACGCCATCTTCAACGGGAAGTCTTCTTCAACCACTGTTTCAGCTGATGCCAACGTTGGAGGTACCTCCTCAAAATGCTGAAAGGGGGTTTCAATAAACTCCCCGTCCATCTCGATATACCGGAATGAATTCAAGTGACTAACCATGTATTCCTCCTCACCCTGCACAATAACAATCTTCCCTTTGACAGGGTATTTGAGCTTTTGGTGTAGAGTGGATGTTACTGCCCCAGCTTTGTGAATCCAGGGTCGACCCAACAAGCAGGAATAAGATGGACGAATATCCATTACATAGAACGTTGAGTCGAAAACTTGGGAACCCACACGAATAGGAATGTCTACCTCACCGTGCACCATCCTCTTAGAACCGTCGAAGGCTCTAACAATGATGTTACTAGGTTTCAATTCCAGGCCCTCACAATCCAAGCGATCCAATGCCTTTTTGGGCAAAACATTCAGGGAAGAACCGGTATCCACCAACACGTGCGCGAGGGTAGTGCCCCTGCACTCTATAGAGACGTGCATGACATCATTGTGATTTTTCCCTTTGGCGGTAAGGTCAGCATCCGAGAACCCCAAGCCATTGTCAACTGTCAAATTGGCCACACAATCAGTGAATTGATCTGCAGAGGTCTCTTGCGGCACATGGGCCGTTTTCAGAAATGAAATCAGGGCTTTTGCATGGGCCTCTGAGCATAGCAGCAATGATAGCATAAAGATTTTGGAGGGGGTATGCCCCAACTGTTCAACAACATTGAAGTCACTCTTTTTAATGATTTTAAGTGTTTCCTCCATTTCTTGTTGGGAGGCCTCAACAACAGTCTTTTGTGGTGCCTCCGTCCTGGCAGGCAAATCGGTAGCAACTTCTTTGCCCCGAGTATCAGAGGACTCGACGGCAGTAGTAGACACGGGAACTTGATTCGGAACATGCACACTTGCGGGTGTGATGGTGAGAGATTTTCGGATAACTGGCGGTGCAATGTCAGGTGAGAAGAGCCTGCCACTGCGGGTAATCTTGGCGGGACCAGTGATGTTACTAATACTGGTATTAGTGTTGAACTCCTGCTTCACTCCAAGCACATACACGTCGACCCCATAATGCCATGGGACAGCTTTATCAGACTCATAGGGGAGAGGCCCCGGAACAGTAATAGTAATGGGTGCAACAGACATAATTTAGACTGGCTTCCTCGGGGGAGCTTTGGTAGGATTGTAAATTGTGACAACAGATATTTCTTCAGCGGAAACAAACGGAACAGCAGCTTTCTTGAACAGAATTTCTTTGCTATCCATCAGGCTTTGGATGCCTGATTTCAGCAGCGGACAACCGGTAGGGATAACAGCACACAGGAGGCAACCCTTGCTACAACCCAGAAATAAACCGGCTAGTAGTAAGTTCCTCTTAACAGTCAAAAGAGGGGTAGCAACATCATTCACCGAAACAGCATATAAATCTTCCTCAATGGCATTTACTCTATGCTGGGGTATAGGAGCAGTTACAACATTTGGCCTCTCAGGCGCTTCAAACTGAATTTCCTTCGCATCGATAAGGTCTTGCACCTTATTTCTCAAGGCCCAGCAATCATCAGTAGTATGCCCGGGGCTATCGGAATGATAAGTACAACGGGCATTTGGGTTATACTTAGGAGATGCAGTATTCACGACCTTTAGCGCTTCTTTGATAGTCACCAAGTTGGTTGATAACAGTTGCGGTAAGATTTGTGACAAGGTCATACTCAACCGAGTATACTGCCTCTTGGGCCTTTCACCTCTTTGTTGATTGTACTGCTGAGGAGCAGCAACAAGTTTTGAAATAACCAAAGCATTGACGGCTTGGCGACTTTCTGGCTTGACTTGTCTTCTAGGACCATAGACTGCACTTGCTTCTTTCTTGAAAGGCCTCTTCTCAGTACTTGTGGAGGCAGCTTTTTATATCTTTCCTGACCTGATGCCAGCTTCAATTCTTTCTCCTGTCAGAATCAAATCCGTAAATCCAGCGGAGGAGTTACCAACCAAATGATTGAAAAATGGACCAGACAAAGTCCCTAGAAACATATCAACCAGCTCACGATCAGTCAAAGGAGGCTGCACCCTGCCAGCCAAATCTCTCCATTTTTGTGCATATTCTTTGAACCCTTCGCCCGTTCCTAGAGACATACCCTGAAGTTGGGTACGCGTAGGAGCGAGATCAGAATTGTATTGATATTGTTTGTAGAATGCGGTTGCCAAATCTTCCCAGTGTCGGATGCTAGTTCCATCTAGTTGGTAGAACCACTCAAGCTGTGACCCCGAAAGGCTATCTTGGAAGAAGTGAATCCAAAGGTTCTTATCTGCCGTGTAAGGTTGGATCTTCCTTACGTACGACCTTAGATGCAGCTTTGGACAGGAGGCCCCATCATACTTGGCAAAGGCAGACGCCTTAAACTTGTGTGGAATTACTACCCCAGAAGATAACCCCAAATCTCCGAAATCCAGCCCTGGCACATTCTGAATCTCCATGGCGCTCAAGCGGTCCTCCAATTGCTTGTATCTGTCAGCAGCAGGTGGGTATTGTTCGTCATTGTAGTCCGTCTCGTTGTCAGAGACTGTAGGACTAGGAGCTCCTCCCCCTTGGGGACTATTTTTCTCAGCAGAAGAAGTAGTTGGTTCAGCTTCATTATGGAGTGTGTTCCCAAACCTGCGTCCAGTGTTGAATAACGCAATCCTCTTTTTCTTCTTCTTCTTCAGGAGTAGAGTCTTCAACTCTTGCTGACCTTGGGCCAGGCTTAGGACCATCTCTTGAAACTGGGCACTTTGGGCCTGAAGGGCCTTGATTGCTTGCTCACTGGATGAGTCTGGATTCATGATGACTGTTCAAATAAACAGCGAAGAAGATTAAGCAACCTGTGAAAAAGGGTACCTGCTATGCATATGGTGCAATGAGATGCGTATGTTTTATGTTTTCAAAGACAAACAAGATTCAACTTTGTAGACAAAAGGGAACGCACTTCATTAGATTAAAATTTTAATTGTTCAACAACTTGCCCTTAGGCATTACAGGAATGAAAAAAATACTGGAAAAAAGCTATAAAAGGAAATATCCAAAGCCCATCAGTGCTCCCATGGCCTCCTTTTCTCAGTGTTGATGTAGTTATTCAGGACCCGCTCTTCCTCCAATTGCTTAGTCATCCTCTGGATCTTCCGTTCCTGTTCGTTGGACTTTTCCCGATAGAAGTCCCGTTCTTCCTTTAGCTGCGCCCAAGATCTCTTCATTGTGTCAAAATCAGTGGGTATCTGAGGAGGGAGGATAGTTGGAGGAACCCCATCTTCATTAGGAGATTCAAGAATGATAGGTCTGACAGCTTCGTACGACATACCTAACTTCTGAGCACGGATGCGGACCCATCTGCAATAGGGTTCCATTGGTAGAGAAGTCTTTGGTCCCAACTCATGTGGGTCAGCTTTGTGAATTCTGTCCCAAGCTTTAATGAATCCATGGCGTAGTTTGTCACTGTCTGCCTGAAACTCAAAATGGAAGTGAGGAACCAACATTTCATGAGGCCCAACTCTTCTGGCTCTTCCAAACTGGCGGAGAGCTAAGCATGGATTATAAGAGATTCCTCCTTGGATACCAATCAACGTAATATTAGGGTATTCTCCGCAACGATCAATGACAGCTACCTCATCCAAACCTCTGAGAGTCCAAGTGATGTCATTATCAGTGAGAGACATTAGCCTATGAGCCCAACCCTTTCCTTCTTCATTCTTCAGCACGAACTTAGGAAGGTGCGAAATAAACCACCTCACTAGCAAAGGATCACAACACCACGGAGTTCCCCGTTTTCGGGAAGTACGAGCATAGAGTTGTTGCAGGATATCACCCAAAAGAGTGGGTACAGGATTCCGAGACATGAAGATCCTTATGGCATGGATACTGATAAAGTTGTCAGGATTTGGGAACAATATCAGACCATAGATCAAAAGAGCCAGAATGTCTTCGTACGCCTTGAAGTCCAAGTCATTCCAGAAATCATTAGCTTTGCCAACCAGAAATTTGACCAAAAAGCCTTTTACTCCACTTCTAGTTTCCCAGTTAGCCAATACCTCTTCTTTGGTCAAGGGGAGAACTGCAGCAACCTCTTCAGGCCTAGGAGTCTTTTCCAAACCAGTGAAAGGAATTTGCTCCAAGACAGGGATCCCAAGCAAGTAAGAGAACTCTTCCAGGGTAGGAACCAGCTGGAAGTCTTGAAAGGTGAAACAATGATACAGGGGGTCATAAAACTGGGTCAGAACACTTATCAGTTGTTGGTCCCATTTTGCAGTGATCAAGCCAAGGAGAGAACCATGCCTGTTGATGAAGGAAGAAGTGTTTGGAATCCTACCAACCAAATCCTTGAGCAAAGTTGGTGGTTGAACAAAGTTGAGCCGGATAGTATTCCTACGCACGGGCATCATGATGTCCTACAAAACAGAGCAAAGATGAAACTTTTTTTGTCTTTGAAATGGGTTAGTCCTTTATATAGGATGCATGCAATGGTATGATGGCATGATGCTATGATGAAGCACACCACAAGTATTCACACAGGCAAACATGATAAGGCACACAAGTCACACAAGACAACCCTTAGGTTTTAGGCCAACATGAAGTTTAGGTATTACCCTCTTTTGGTTTCGTTGGTTAAAACCTGTCCTATCAAAAGTAACCGGGTTCTAGAGGATCTCAAATCATTGACTACCCTCAATCGGTCATAACTCCAGCATCGCAATCTTTTCTTGCGGCCAGAACCATCACGAGAGTTTAGCCTCAATGAGTGTAGCATACTGCTACTGTCCTAATGGCCATGTTTGGTCAATTTAAGGTTCTAAGGTTGGTTGGTGTTTAATGACTCCTTAGAAGACCTATATTCTCCTTATTGCAACACAAGGGATATAGGTACAGACCAAGGTTCCACACCAATGTAGCCACTGCTTCACCCATGTCGGTCTATGCCGGACAGGTCCCTCACAGATTATGCTACCTAAAAAGGGTATTCCCCAGATCCGGGTTAGGATCTATGAAACTCCGATGCAAAAACCCATAAACATAAAGCAAACAAAGCAAACAATTGAAAACAAAGGTGATCTAAGCCCTAAGGTTACTCCACTTTTAAGTTTCTCCCCAGCAGAGTCGCCAGTTCTGTGATACGGTGGGAGAACTGACTATGATTTTGTGTTTGTTTTCACAAATGTTTCAGTTGAGCAAGAGTCGCCACCGACTTTTTATTTTATCCTAAGGAAAGGTTAAAAAGCACAGCAAAAACCTTTTGAGATGTTTTCTTGGGTTCGGGGAGTAGATTATAGAAAGGGAAGGTATTAGCACCCTTTCTATCCATGGTTATCCATGGGCTCTTAGTTACTTGCTTTTTGTTTTCAATTGTTTGAAATGGTGCTTTGTGTGTGTGGGTTTGAAAATTGTTTTGAAAAGAGGCCAATGTGGTGGCAACCTTTGTAATGATCCATGTTGGGATGTATACAAAGGTGTACGTCTTTTGAAAAGGTTTTCATTTGTTTTTGAAAGTTGTTTTGAAAGTGTTGTGAGATGTGGTTTTAGAAAAATAGGCAAGTGTTTTGTTTTTTGCAAGTTTGATTCAAGTAACTAAGAGGTTATCTACTCCTAAGTTTCTCAAAGATTATTGCTATGTTTTAACCCTTTTAACAAGTTTGTTCCACCATTGTATTTGGTGGACAATCTCATGTTAGGATGTGAAAGGGACGGGCGCGGGTCATCGTTTATACCATAATTGCAATGGTGCCAAGTATCTTTGGGCAATTTTCTTTAAGGGACTTGATCATTTGTTTAGGCAACTTTTGAAAGCGTCATCGAGGGACTATGATCATTTGATTATTTGTTTTGCCCAAAGAGACCTAACATGCAATATGGCCCATTTATTGAAGGCAACAAGTGGAATACCCTAGGGGGGTGCAAGTGTGATTTGTGTATCCATTTTCATGCTTGTTTATCTTGAAATTAGGTCAAACTATTTTTGTCGTTTTTTAATTCGCATACAAACCCTAATTCTAACATGGTATAATTAGAAAGCGATAAAGTGCGAAAAATAAATTTACTAAGCTATTACAACACAATATATGGGAAGGGGGTACAAATGTTCAAATGGGGATTTTTGACAAGGAATTTAAACCTAAAAAACTATTACATCAATATTTGAATTATTTACAAGATAATTTAATTGCACAAATTAAATAAAATAAGAATAAATATGTAAAATGCAAAAATGGTTTTTGTATATATGAAAAAAGTATTTTTATGTATCAAAATAAACAAAAAGAAAAGTATTATTTTTTTGGGAATTTTTCATGTTTAGGGTTAAACCTTAATTCTATTAAATAAAATGCATTATTTATTTATTATGTACAAGTATTTATTTATTGTATACAAAAATAAAAATGAAGTATATTTGTGAAAAGGTATTTTTATATTTAAATATTAATAAAAATAAAAAGTATATGTATTTTGCATTTTAACCCTAAATATATTAATAAATATATATATACATGTATTATTTTCTAAATATGTATTATATATACAAAAAATAATAATATTTAATATTTATAAAAAAAGTATTTTTTAATATAAAATATTTTCAGAAGATAAAACAAAATAAAAATGAAAATAAAAATGTTTTTGCATATTTTTTAGTATTCTTTAATAAAATGTATCTATTTATTTATTTATGTATAAAAACTAACCTAAACAAACAAATGCCTAATAAATTCAAAAATGGTGTAAAATTTTTTTTTTATATTTTTATATTATGGGAAAAAATAAATGAGTCAAACCAAAAAAAGAAAAGTCAAAAAATCATTAAAATGAACAAAATGGGCTTAGGGGGTTCAGAAGTAAATGTATGGTGTGAAAAGAAAAGACAAAGCAGGCCCAGCCCATGTGGCTTCTTCTTCAACCTCTGGACAGAAAAATGTCCAAAAACGCGCGCCTGAACATCCATTCAAACATCTGGATTCTTTGATTTTTTGCACAAACTTTCAACATAAGAAATGTTAAGCATTGAATCACGATTCTAAATATGTAAAGAACTCAACCTAACTCTCAGAAATGAGAGAGAATTTTAACATTCCCAAATCTTGACCTAACTTTTCTTCCATATTCAGACCTTAAATTCTCATAGCTCAGGCAAAATAAATGAAAAGTAAAAGCATGTACAGATTCAGGGGCATGAGTAGAACACTTCTTATTCACAAACTTAGAGCTAATGATGCCTACACTAAGAGTTAGAAGTTCAAGAAGTTACCTGTTCAGTTGAAGTTCTATCTGGCAATGGGGGAGTTTTCAGGGCAAGATGATGATCTATACAGCTTGCCTGAAGTGTGGTGATGCTATTCCAATACTTACTTTGCTTTGAAACACCTTGAATCGAGCTATGGACCTTCAACTGCAAAACAAGAAAGTGAAAATGGTGGAACTGCTTAGAGGAGTTACAGGTCGTGTTTTATGCTTTGGTTAGCTTCAAGTGATGCTAGGGAATGTGTTTGATGAGTTTTGAGCAAGAAAGCATGAAAGGAATGAGAGTTGGCACTCAAACTGCAGTAAGAGCTCTGTTTTGGCAGTTTGATGGTGATTTTGAGTTTGTGGAGGTATTGGAGGTCTTAGGGTCGTGCTTCAGCTTAGGATGAATGTTTGGAATGTGTTTGATAACTTTCTCTAAGGCTTGGTTGACTGATATGGAAGTTGGTACATGTTATGATGTGTTTCTTAAACTTTAAGCAAGCAATGGCCACCTTGTGTTCTAGACAGGTAGAGGACCCATAAACATGCTGCAAAGCCTCTTCTTGATCAGTGTGATTAACTCATAAACTTGTGCCAATTAGATTTGATCTGTACCTCTTGGATTTGCATTATGACATAAAGCTTGCTTTTGCAAAAATGGCTATTTCACTTTTTCCATTTATGGCCTAATCTTGCATACAATGCTTGGATACACAAAATAAGGCTTTGGCACAATGAGTATGCATTAAATTATTGAGTGTTGGATGGTTTAGAGACCTGTAATGTAGCATAAACCAAGCTGACTTGAAAATGCATAAGTTATGAACATGGAAATTGGCCAATTCAAAAGTGAGTTTTTGCCATATTGCAAAATTCGATTCTCTTAAGTTATGAGGTTGTTTGATGAGTTCTTGGACATTTTGGAAAGCTTGGAATATGTAATACAATCCATCTTTGAAGTGAAAATTGAAATTCCAAGTGGAAGTGTATGAAAAATGGTCTTGAAGTTAGGTAAAAACTTGCCTAAAATAGGTCAAATTTTCACTAAGTTAAGAATGGTTTGGCACCCTTGTTCCAAAAATTGTAACTTGAGATACAAGCCTCTTTTGGGAAAACTTTGTGAATCAAAGTTGTAGATTATGAAATAGTCTACAACTTTCATGTTTTGACTTTTGCTTGAATCCAAATGAATCTTGGTGAGAAAGTGGGGCAAAGTTGGAAAAAAATTAGGGTTTTTCATAACTTAGAAAAATTCTAAGTTATGAAAAATTCTCATTTCAAACCCTAATTTGCAATTTTTGATTTCTTGGTGAACAAGTTTCATGATTTGGCATGTTTTGATGAAAAATGAATCTTGACCCTTGATTTTGACCAAAAAGTCAAAGTTTGACTTTTCAGTATACAGTCAAAATTGATCAATTGACTGGGAAATTCAACTATCAATCTTGTGTATTTGGGATCTTTTGAACTTGTTGAGCATGTCAAGATAATTCCATGGGGTCCTTGAGTCCATATGTGAGCTTGGTTTGCCATTGGCTAGGTCAAACAGTCAAAAATTGCCTTTGTGCAGTCAAAACCCTAAAAATGACCATTTTGCCCTTTTGGTGATCTGATCAAATTTCTTGTGGAATTGTGATCCAAACTTGATCAAAAGGTCCATGTGAGTTCATAATGTTGATGTGGGTCAATTTTCATGAGGTTTGACTGTCAATTGGCCACAGTTGACTTTTTTCCCCAATACAGTTGATTTCTAGGTCAACTGTCCAATTGACTGGGCAAAATTTGGAATCAAGACTTGAAGCTTGGTATGGATAAACTTGGGAGTCCAACATGAAGCATGAAAGTCATCTTAGGCATTTTAGGTCAAAATATCTTTGTGCAATCACAAACCCTAATTTGGGTCAACAGTGCAAGGAGAAGTCTTGAGCAGAGGAAACCCTAACTGGATCTTGATCTTCAAGGGTCTTGTGATGAGAAAATGTTGGGGAAATGGGAGGGCAAATTTTGGGGTACAACACATTTCATATATCATGACATTACATACGACTAATTCTTTAACTTTCAGGGAAAGATGCAATCAAGTTCCCATGAATTCTCTCTGGTTCAGTCAAACCGACACCAATGTTTCTATTCCAGTTACAGATATTCCAACATTTTCTCTGGTTCAGTCAAACCGACACTAAGGTTTCTATTCTGGTTGAGGATGTTCTAAGACTTTCTTATGGGTCAGCCGAATCACCGTTAAGATTCCCCTGATTTTTATGCCAGTCAAAGTTAATCCGAGACCTCCCCCGGGATCAGTCAAATCGATACTAAGATTTCTCTTCCAGTTGAAGTTCTCACAAGTTTTCCCTGGTCCAGTTAAATCGATACTAAGATTTCTATTCCAGTTCAAGCTATGAAGCCCAAAAATCGACCGGATAATATCTTGATTTCTCCAAATACTACGAAGCCTGGAATCGACCAGATAGTGATATATCTTAAATTCAAGCTATGAAGCCCGGAAATCAACCGAAAAACAACTTAATCCCCAGCAAGTTACCGTGAAGCCTAGAAATCGACTGAATAACAGTACAAGATACTATGAAGCCTGGAATCGATTAGATAGTGGTATATCTTAGATTCAAGCTGTGAAGCTCGGAAATTGACCGAATAATATCTTGATTTCTCCAAAATACTACGAAGCCTGGAATCGACCAGATAGTGGTATATCTTAAATTCAAGTTATGAAGCCCGGAAATCGACCAGATAACAGCTTAATTTCCCTATCATACTGTGAAGCCTAGAAATCAACCGGATAACAGTACAAGATACTATGAAGCCTGGAATCGACCAGATAGTGGTATAAGACACCGTAAAGCCTGGAACACGACCAGATAACGATATAAGACCCTGTGAAGACTGGAGCACGACCAGATAGCGGCAAGAGACACTGAAACCTAGAGATCGACTAGATAACAGTATGTGGTACTACGAAGCTTGAAATTTGACCAAATAGCAGTTTACTCGGCTAATTACTATTGAAGCCTGGAAATCGACCGGATATTAGTATGCCTTAAATTCAAGTTGAAACCCGGATGCGACCGGATAAACACTTCTAAAGCCTGGAACACGACCAGATAAGAATTGAGAAATTGCAAAGCTTGGAGTGCGACCAGATAGCGAGTTTAATCTCATCTCCCCAGTAAGTCACTGTGAGACCTGGAGCACGCCCAAATAGCAGTTAATCTTATTATCCTCAACAAATCACTATAAAGCCTGGAGCACGACCAGATAACAATTCACTTTCACCTCCTCGACTAAGAAATGATTCCCCAGTAGAGTAACGGACAATTGAAGCTCCTAAATTTCTATTTCTCCCAAGACAAAGACCAACATTCCTCAGCATATTCCTCCTCAACGACAGGAATAGGAATTCTCATCGAAGGAATATCTCACAAAAGCAACATTATTCTGGATGACATCTTTAAGCCCATCTCCGACGACTCTCCGTCATCATCGTGGATGGCATCTTTAAGCACATCTTCGACGATCTTCCGTCATCTTTTCCAAATGAAATCTGTAAGCCCATTCCTGATACTACCTACACAGTCCAACACCATCTCAGACGAGTGCAAATTTCCGGGCACTTAGTGTTCAATCATCTTCCACCTTCAGACTACGAAAGGCAGACAACCAATCTACATCCTTAGGTTTAAGAAGATTGAACAGGGGCAGATGTTGTACCCTAAAATTTTCCCTCTTATTTTACCCAACACATGCCCATTGAGGTCCCCAACTTGCTCAAGGATGCCCAAGAGTTGACCAGACAAACTCTCTCCTAAGGCAATGTACCTCAAATTAGGGTTTCCATTTTCATCAGGGTGTGGGAGATCCAAAGGTACCAAATGCTTTCCATGGTCCTAATATGTTCTCAAGATCATTCATGTCAAGTTTCATGCCTTTCACAAGAAGTTTGCTCAATCAATTGCTCAGATGCTTGAAAATCAGCTGTATTAGGTCAAAAGTCAATTGTGGCCCACATAAAGTCAAACTTCAAGGTTTTTGGTCAACATTAAAATTTTGAATTGATATTCATCATTTGATCAAGGGTTGATCATGATTCCCCAAGGAATGCCCCAAATTCATCAAAACCCAAAAGTTGCTAAATTAGGATTTCTTAGGAAAAGTCAACCAAAACTTTGACCAAGCATAACTTCTTCATACTTTATCAGAAATTTCCCATCCAAGGCTCATTTTTAATAGGATGAAATTCCCTACAATTCATCTTCATCCCACAAGTTCAAAATATGCACTCATCAAGAGATATGAATTTCTACATTATAGGTCCTTTTGAAAAGTCAACAAAAACACCTTTTGGGTCAAAGCTTCTTACATGAACATGGAAGACCCAATTGAGATGAGACCAAAAGGTTTGTTTATGGGACATCCTAAGATTTCTAAAAAGTCCAAGAACATCCCTCTAGGGTTAAAATGGGAGGAGACATGTCTTGTCAAAGTTGACCATTTTTACAAAATTGCCAAAAGTCAAATGGCTCAAAAATACATTTTTTGTCAAATGGGCCTAGTTTTTCATGATGGCATCTTGCTTGTTACATGTTCCACGACCCAAATCAGCATCTACACTTCATTTGCTTCATTATTTATTTTATTTGGATTTTTTATTATTTAAAATTCAAATTAAATCAAATAAATTACAAAAAAATGTAAAAGATTGATTTTTGCTCTGATTTTTGTAGGAATCAAATCCAATCAAGCTGGCATATCATATCCAAATCGTGCAAGGGTTGATTGAAGCAAAAATAACATGATTTTGGTTATTTTGGAAAGATATAATACAAAAACAAAATCAAATCCAATCTCCTTAATTCACCAAGATACAATGCATTTTTGTTGACCTAATCAGTTCTAATACATATATAGGACCCAACCATAAAAACAAGGGTTACAGGTCGTGAGGGCACAAAGCAAAACTGAAAAAATTCTCAAAAAGTGGTGGATTGATTTCAAGCTTAAAGGCCAATTCAAAGCATTCTAAGGCTACCAATAGATTCCTGGACATCTCCAGAACTTTTTTCAATCCATTGCAAGCATCCTCACGCTCAAAATCGCGAGCTACAGACCCACGGTTTGCTCACATAATCTTGAATTTGATTTTGCAATTTACGCATGATTAATTACTTTTAAGCATATCATTGTGTTTGTATCATCATTTGGAACATTTTGGTTCAATCAATTTTGCATTTGGACGTATGTATGCGTATTTGCCATTATTAGGGTTTGTTCTTGCGTTTTAGGGCTTTATTCTACTGGTTAAATTGGGCCAAGAAAAGAGCACCATGATACTCGTGAGATCAAAACGAGTTGATCTATGTATTCACCAGTAATTTATCTTGCTTGTTTAAGATTTTTGAAGCTTACAGGGTTTTAGCTATGGAGTCCTGGCCGTAGGTAAAAGTCTGGGATCTAAGACGACGGGCAAGGAAGAAGAAGATAACGTGGATGGATATCATTGGTCCATTTGAATAACACGCGCGTTTTTTTGTTTTCTTTCAGTTATCCACCTTGTTTCATATAATATTGATTATTGTTACTATATTGACAAATAAGAGCAGGTGCCCCAGTGGTGAAGTGTGCGTTTGGAAATGTAAAGGACCTGGGTTCGATCCCAGGTCCCAGCATTTTCTTTATTTTCTAACCTTACTTCAACAGATCATGTGCATCACGCCCCCTGGAGCCTACCATGCGCTTCCATCATCTAGCCAATGAATTCCTCATCAATCCAATCCAACGCCCATGCAAGAGAGGATCATGGTGCACCAGCAGGAATAGGCTACACAAGATCCACGCGTTGACTGGGCTTAGCCACTAATGGGCCTAACAAATTCATATATACACCCCATTTCAGCTTCAGTACAGGGCCATCTCTAATCTTTTTATTTTATTTCTTATATTTTATTATTTGTTTAATTTATTTTTTTCTTTACAAATAACAAAAATCATTTTTTTATTAAAGTCAAAAAATCATCAAAAAAATCATTTTTTTCAAGAAAAATATTTTTCTTTAATTAATTAATTAGTTTAATTATTTAGGGTAATTTAATTGTTTTTCTATATAATTTAAATTAATTAGATATTAGGGTTTTTAATTTGTACATAACCTAATTAACTTTTTTCTCAAAAAATAACCTAAGTATTTTTTCAATTAAATTTTTAGGGTTCTTTAATTCTCGCATTTAATTCGCCGCGCACATTTTTTGATTTCCTTTTATTATTATTGTAACTGTTTCGAGGTTGTAATAGTAATTAGGGTTTAAACTTCCGCATTTTTATTTACAGTCAAGATAATTATGTATCTGCAAAAGCCTTGTAATAATGTAGGGCCTTTACCTTCTCGCTTTTATATTTTGGATGCTTGTATGACTAACGAATCAATCTTAGATCACTAAACTGCAAAGATAAATATAACTGAAATCAAACACTTTTGCACACTTGCACCCCTAGAGTATTACCTCACTTGGTTGCCTCGAAAATAATGGTCGTGTCCCTCGAACATAGGGATACCTTAGCAATGACCCGCGATTCAAAGTCATTATAAAGATCACAGTCCCTACTTGTCCCTCGAGTTGCCTATAAATTGATCTTATGATGATAGTCCCTTCGAAACGCTAAGGTACCCTTACTTGTTGCCTTCAGTGACCATTTCGTCCCTTCGAACATCCCTTTAAAATTTCAACGACGGTGCTACCTATTCCTTAATAATAGGATAGCGCTTTCTAAAGGAAAACGAACAGTCTTTTTCGAGTAAGTAGGTTAGTTCTTAAGTACTTGCTCAAAACAAACAAACTTTTTCACACCAAACACTTTTCAAAACATTTTTCAAAAACGACTTCGTAACACTCTTGAGGACAAAAACAAGGGTTAAAACGAAGTAAAACAAAACTTTTCAAAACAAACACACACGAGCAATTTCAAAATGAGCAAGTACCTAAGAGTCCGTGGAAAACCACGGATAGAAAGGGTGCTAACACCTTTCCTTTCTATAACCTACCCCCCGTATTCAGAAACATTCTCGAAAAAGGGTTTTTCTGTTCTTTTTCCTTTTCCTGATTGGATAAAATAAAAGTCGGTGGTGACTCTTGCTTACCCCGACATTTGCAAACAAAAAATGCAAACCAGTATTAACAGTCGGTTCTGCCACCGTATCACAGAACTAGAGACTCTGCTAGGGAATAAAATAAAGTGGGGTTTACCTTAGGATCTAGGTCATTTTTTTAATTGCTTTCTTGTTTGTTTTGCCTGCTTTATCTTTAAGGGTTTTGTTTGGGTATTATTAAAGATCCTACACCCGGATCTGGGGACACTTTTAGGTTAACAACAATAGATCATGGAGATTGTACGGCGTAGACCGATATGGTTTAAGCGTTGGCTGTGTTGGTGTGACACTTTGGTTGGTACCGGTATCCTTCGTGGGGAAACGAGGAGAATACGGGGCCGTCGCATGGTGTCGTGAAGCACTAACGGACCTTAGAACCTTAGTTGAACAAACTTGGCCATTAGAAAGTAGTGAGATAGCCGACCTCGGTATAAAGCTGAGGATTGGTTGATACTCGATGCTACACTCATTGAGATCAGACTTTCGCGATATTTCCGCCGCAAGAAAAGATTGCTTGAGCTGAGACAATGCCCGATAAAGGATGGTCAGTGATATTGAGAATATTTAGAACCCAGTTACTTTTCTAAGACAGGTTTGAAACCAACTAAACTTCAAGAGGGTATGACCTTAAAACTCAAGCAGGCCTTAAACCTAATAACTTTGTGTGATTTGTCTGTGTTTGCTATACCTGTGTTTTATCATGACATCATGCATCATAACATAACATCTATGCTTATTGCACAAACCATTTCAAGGACCAAGGCAATTTATCTTTGTTCTGTTTTGCAGATCATGGCTTCCGCTCGTAGAAACACTATTCAAATCAGCTTTGTGAAAGTACCTTCCCAATTCAAGGATCTAGTATCAAAGGTCCCTGAAACTTCTGCGTTCACTAAGAGACACGGTCGACTTCTCAACCTGGTTACTTCAAACTTTGATGAAAAGATGATGAGTGTACTCTTTCAGTTCTTTGATCCCAAGCACCACTGCTTCACCTTTCCAGACTATCAATTGGTGCCTACCATGGAAGAGTTCTCTCAGTTATTGGAAATACCCATTCTTGAACAATTGCCTTTCACAGGTATGGAAGAAGTTCCTAAGCCATAAGTCATTGCCTCAGTCTTGCATCTGAAACGGGTCGATGTGGTATCCAATTGGGAAATAAGAAGAAGAGTCAAGGGTTTTCTAGCCAAGTTCCTGATAGACAAGGCTCAACTATTTTGGGATGATATGGATTTTCAAGCTTTTGAGGAGGTCTTGTCTCTTTTAATCTATGGGTTAGTATTATTCCCTAATTCAGATTCATTCATAGATGTGAACGCCATCAAGATTTTCCTCTATCACAACCCCGTGCCTACCTTGCTCGGAGATATTCTGCACGCTCTCCATACTCGTACCATGAAGAGAAGAGGGGTTCTTATGTGTTGCATGTCATTGCTGTCGAGGTGGTTTATTTCTCACCTCCCTAAGTCTATATTGAAGAATGAAGAAGGTTTGAGTTGGTCGCAAAGGATAATGTCACTCGCTCACATGAATATTCTCTGATGTTCCCGAGCTATGGAAAACACTACTATTATTGATCATTGTGGGGAGTACCCTAATATCCCGTTACTTGGCATCAGAGGGGGTATAACCTACAATCCTTATTTAACTCTGTGATAATTTGGTTACGCTCGAAGAGATGGTCCCCATGAGTTTCTTATTGAGGGCATTGTATTCAACTATGAGGATGATGTTCAAGGGTATCGTCAGAGGTTCATACGAGCTTGGAGTATGGTAAACAGATATGGCGCCAAGGCTTTAGGGCCAAAGGTTTCCATTCCTATGGAACCTTATCTCCAATGGGTACAAGCTCGCGCCCAGAAACTTATGATGTCCTATATGGCCGTTCTACCAGTGATTGTGGAACCCACTAGTGAAGGGGGGCATTCCTTACACGATTCTCCATCCTGATATGCCCGTTTATAACAATATCTAACTTTAATTTTCTACATAACTATTTATGTAATTTCTTTGAATTATATTGAATGAGTGTTATGAATTATATTGAAATTTTGTTATGTCCAAGGATACTTTCAGATATGCATTTTCGAAAATGTCTAACAGATGACTTCAGATATGCATATCCGAAGTAAAGTTAACAATTCACGTTGGTGGTCCGTTCGAAGATGCACTTCCGAATTCTGAAGATATTTTAGAAATTTCGCCATAAATACTGAAGAAGTACACTAGATATAAAAAGAAATTCTCAATTTTAATACCCACAAACGTGAAAACCTTGATCTGTTTAGAAAAAATGCAAGTAAAACAGATTTATTTAGTAGATCTGACTCATTTTAAAATCCTATTTTGGTTAGCCCAACTAATAGTTAAGTGAGATGGATGTAGGTGTTGGTTTAAAATTCAATTCCTACCAACACAATTTATTTATATTTTCTCTTATTGTTGATAATTTATATTTTTAAAATAAATAAATAAAAGTTTAAATATTTAAATAATTAAAATAGATGAATGTACTTAATTAGAATATAATTGACAATCATGGACAAACATATAAAGAGCGAGTGCACATGATCGTCAATTGAATTGTTGTTTCCTCCTATATATTTGTACACTATCACTAATTGATTTGACATTTTTTTAATACATTATATACTATCGCCAATTGAATTGATGTCTTATTTATATTGAGAATTTCTTTTGAAATATGATTACTTTAAAAATTAGTGAAAAAATTTGGTTATTTAGAGAATTTTTTATAAAAATTTGATTATTTTAATAAAAAATTCTTGAATGAAGGCACTTAGTTGAAATAATTAAAAAATATAAAAAAATATAAAAATAATATTATTAAAAAGTCAAATGTGCAATATAATAATTATATTTAAAAGAAAAATTAAACAGAAACAAAGTAGAATGGAATGAACGTACCAGAATGCACATATCATTTTATTATTTAAAAAATTTAAGACGGAATAAGATAAATTATTCCTTCTTTGTTCAAATTAAAGAGAAAAAAAGTATGATAGTAAATGATAAAATAGAATGAAATCTATACCATTCTATTATGCTATATCCGATTTCTTCATTCCAACGGCAATCTAAATCTTGTATGAAGTTAAGAAAATAAATGACCTACAAAGTGGACAAGATAATTGATCTCGTTGTAGCCATTGCTCAATACAATTTAGATGAAACACACGCTTACATTTCTTCAGCTTGCTCACTGCATCTTTTCCCTCTAACTCAGCCAAGCAAATGGAACAAATCTCCTCTTCATTTTCATCTCCATCTCCTACCAAATCGTTGAACTCCGCCACCGGTAAGGATGGAGTTTTTGGAAATTTCATCTCTTTACTTATACAAGAGAAGAAAAACTTGAGTACTGGGCCAAATATGATTGCAAGTAAATTCTCGAGTTGCATCAATGGAATGAAAACACATAAGTACAACAAAATTGCCAATGTCCACCTATATGGAAAAATCTCAAGATAATTCATCTTTAACTTGGTAATACTATAATATAATATTAACTTATATCCTAGAACTTCAATACCTGAATTAAAAGCCTCTTCACTCTAGAATTGTTTCTCTGAGATGATGTTGGCCTAGTAGTGTGTCTTATTTATCTATATATGCAAATAACTTTTTATATTATTTGACACTTGTCCTTGTACAAAAAATAATAATACAATTCATGTATTCTAGATTTAATTAATTAATTGTTATAAATAATAAAACTTTCTGTATACTTTTTGCACATTATATGACTCACATTTAGAGGTAACGTGATAATTTTAATATCTTGGCTTACATAAGTAAAATAAACACTTGAAATATTTATTAATAAAGTAGTTATTATTTTTTCTTTTTGATTTTTTTTCTCTTCAATACAAAATCCAATTTCTTTACCATACAAAAAAATGTTTCTTAAAAATATTTATCTTAGAAAAAGCAAAGTTTTTGTGCTTTGGTCCGAAAAATTAAATTTTTGTATTTTTTAATAGTGGATTTTTATGGAAGAAAAAGTAAATAAAAAATATTAATTTTATTACTTATTAATATTCTTTGATATATATATATATATATATATATATATATATATATATATATATATATATATATATATATATATATATATATATATATATATATATATTCTTTGATCTTTAATTTTCACCACACTCGTCTTGAATCTTGAATTGACTTAAGTGTTAGAGTGCTAACTATGCATGTGTTGCAACTGATTTTGAAATCAGAACCATCACCCTTAATTTTTATCTTAAGAAAGAGAATATAAAGGAATAACTCTAAAAAGTTTCAGAGATTTTAGATTTGGACTCGGTTCTAGATGAGGGAAAGGTGTTAGACACCCCTTATCTACTTTATTCGCAAGGATATTAGGTTTAGAAGCGCATTTTAAGAAAATAAGGTTTTAATGTTAATTAGGGAAAAGGGGTTTAATTTTAAATAGAGGGAACTTGCCACGATTTTGATCGTATGCCTACGTATCCTCTTAGGAGGAATCAGAATCTCATTTCGTAATTCGCGGTTGGTTTGTGTTTTTTTATGAATTACAAAGATGTTTGCATCTCCCGCGCGTTTAGTCTAGATGTCGTGAACAATGGAGATTGTTAGACTAAACACGCAATCAATTTGAATAAATTTGTAATTCTTTTTGAAAGACAATTATTGAATCAATTTGATTTTTAAAATGAGTTTGTAATTGATTGGATTTTTTTATATATTAATTATAAAAAATCTTATTTAAAAATGCATGATTAAAATATATGATTTAATGCAATACATAAAAATATTTTTAATGGGTTGAAAAATAACATATTTGTGATATGATAATAATAATAATAATAATAAATATAAAATTAAATATATTAAATACATAAAATAAATATAATAATTATTAAAATAAAATAAAAAAATATATAATAAAAATATATGTAATAATTATTATAATAAAATTAGAAATATAAAAGTTTAAAAAATGATGAAATAAAATAAAAAATTAAAAAAAAAATATATGGGGGTGTGAAGTGTATAGGGCTAATAAAAGTGGGAGTTCTAATAGTATGAACCCGAATTCAGGCCCAAGAGGCAGGGAGTGTGCGCTTTGCGTATAGTAGTAAAATGGGGGTGTCAAACAGTAAGGCCTTAGTCCAGATTTTTGGACTAGGCCCAAATAAAGCTGGGGGTGTGAAGCTGAACGTGTTTAGCAAAAAAAAAAGAGGTACGGTTAGTAATTGGGCTAGGCCCAACGTTTAAACTCTTATGTCGTGTGAGGGCGAGTGCACCGGGTTATCGTGCGTACGCGGATTAAGGGCGTTGGATGAAGATCGTAAGGTTAGGAACTGGGGTACACTGTAAGGCACGTAGCACGGAATTACAAAGCATAATATAAGGTTGTTTTAATCATTTTATCCCATTTTAATCAGACCCCTCGCCACCCTCTCTCTGAAACCTTCTCTCTTTCTCTTCTCAACCACAACTCTAATCCAAATCCCTAACTCTACTGGCGGCGATGTAACCATAGATCAAACCCTTCTTCTCTAATCCCCCGACCAAACCCCTAACTCATTATGACGAATAATGAAACAAGTTGCAAAAGCTACATACTTACAGTAACTTACCTCTAGCGTGTGTTTCTTTGTGTCTTTGAGTTCCGATCCTATTTTTGATTCCTTTCTTTCTTGCGTTTGTAGGTACGTGGCAACGAAGACGATGACAAATGGTGATAAATATGGAGGTAGCGGCAGCGAGGAAGATGATGACGATTGAAGACTGAACGAAGGAGGATGGAACGGCTAGGGTTTCAGATATTGAAACCCTGGGCTAGCTTCGTTGTTAAAGAAAATCGACGATGAAAACAAAAACTCTCGTAACTTCCTCTTTTTCAATTCTATAAAAATCTCTTTTTTATATAATTTTTTATACTGATTCTTCTCCGTTCTCTTTCTGTAGTTTGACTTAGGTTTTATAGTGTTTTTAGAATTAGCAAATTAGGAAGAATCGTTATATTGTCTGTAAATTAATTCCTATAATTGATTTAGGTTTTTTTGAATTAGGAATTTTATTGAATGTTGTCTGTAGATTAGTGAACATTGTTTTTAATTTTGAACAATGTTTAATGAATTTCCATAATTGGTCGATTCTACTTTTGTTTATACGCTTCTGTTCTTGGTGTTAACAAAGATTCTGGAAAAGGAAAGAAAGTGTTGTGTTTGAAAACCCTAAAGGGAGCGTTTTTCAAATATGTACATTGTGTGTTTTTTTAGTTTTGGGCCATATGCGCTTTCTGACTTGGATTGGGCTGGGCCTGTGGTGTGGACTAAACATGTGTTATTCCCTTTTGATTTTATACAGTAAATGTTGTTTGGTTTGGTTTATGGGTCTGGGCTGTAATAGAGAAGAACCGGTCAAGACAATTAGTTTTCTCAATTAAACAAATATCTTTTTATCTAAGCTATAAAAATAATGTTAATAAAGCAGAAACTCGAAATGGGCCAGCAATTTTTTTAAGTGGACCGTACATGTTTTCTAATTTGAAGTAAGGCTTGCAAGTTTTTGATTTGGGATGGGCCGATAATGTGATGACTTCATGTTAAGTAAGCGTTTTTAATTAATACAACCAAAATATAATTAAGTATAATAATACTGTTAATAATAATTTAAAATCAAAAGTCAACAAAACCAATACAGTTTCTTAAAACAAACTGAAACAGACCTGTTTTGTCCACTTATTGGGTCTTAATAAAATAAATTTCTCATGTCCTCTTTGATTAGGACATACATCCCTCCTTACTTATTTTTAAGACTGTTGTACCCCAACTTTTGCCCCTAAGATCCCTTCACCATACCATGTTGATTCATTCACAACAATATCACACTAGGATTCTTGGTTCCCTTCCCTACATTTAGTTTTTCCCTTTTTGAGGGATTACCAAGCACCTTGACTTATGTTCCTTTTATGATCATGAATATTTTTTTGATTTCTTCATTTAAATAATAAAATGCAATGTTGGTTTGTCTCGCATGTTATCCATGTAGGTAAAGGCAATGAGATTTAACAAGTTACCCCATGGGTTCATGAGTTTATTTCCATGCCCTAGTCAATAAAGCTTGAGAAGTTCAAACCTCACTATTGGATTGGTTTTGTAAGAATTGGCATGGCAAGTTTGCTTTGGTTCATCACATTTCAAGGTTATTAGATTTGACTCAAAATCACAAGGGGTTGATTGGAGAAGATGTCATGTTTGGACAAGGCCTTGTTCCTATTGGTCACAAGAGAATATTTCTCTCAAATTTCAAGATATGGAAGTGGTTTTGGTGTCTATGAGTCCTCATTATCATCCTCAACAGCTTCTATTCACAAAGCAAGAATGTTGGTACAAGAAGTTTGTTCAAGCTTGTCAAAGTTCCTCAATGCATTTTCTTGATCTAAGAGCTAGGTTTTGAACTTCAAAGGAGTATATCTTGCTCACCTTTTGGTATTTTTGAGTGATTCTAAAGACATAATTCTCTTTAAAGGGTTATTAACAAATCACTTCAAAGGTTCCAAGGATTTTTCATGAGGAAGAGACTTGATGAGGAAGAAAGATTACAAGTCCTTCAGATGAGTCCCCAATTTTCCATATGTGACTTCAAATGGTCATAACTTGGTCAATTTTTATCACCTTGATTCCATTATTTTTCCATAATGATCTTGAAGATGTGAACTTTATGCCTTCTTTTAGGTGCAAAGTGGGAAAATGGATGGAAGTTTCCTTAAAGATGCAAAAGATTATAGGTCATTTTATGATTTTTTGTCAACTTCAACAAGTCACAACTTGCTCAAATTTTGGAAATTTTGAATGATTAAAGTTTCAAAATGTCATTCAAGAGATATACTTCATTCCATCTTTTTTGGTCAAGAGCAAATTCCAAGTGGAAGGCCATGTTTGGATGCAAGACATTATAGGTCATTTTTGAAGAAGAATTTGAAATATTTCTAAGTATGGAAAGTCAACCCTTTTTCTCCAACTTTGACTCAATACAACTTTCAGCTCAAGCATCCATTTAACTCCATTATTTTTCCATTGCAAAGCTTGTAACCTCATCTTTCTAAAGCATCAAGAATCACGCCTTAAGACCCCTTGAGCTGAGAATGCCATTATTTCAAAAATGGTAACTTGGAATTGAAGTTTCCTTGCAAGTCAGAATTTGAATTTCATGTTACAACCTCTAAACCTCAAATTAACACGCTTTGGGTCTAAACATGATTAGCCAACTTTCCCAAGTGGATTAGTGCATCAAAACATAAGAATTGGATGAGTTTTGGTGAAGTTTGGATCACACTTCACTCGTGCATCAGGTTTGCACGAATTCCCTCCAAAACGCACCATTCACTCTTCCTTTTGATGCCATTCGCTTCTCCTATAAATACATGTACTATCCCATTCATTTTCCCAAGCTTGGATAGCCAGAATCACCCTGCCAAACTTGTTTCACAACTCAGAATTCAGTAACTTCAAAATCCATTCTCGAGCCTTTTTCAATCCTATTTTTCCATAAATTCACCTTCCTTGAACTTCCCTGAAGCTAACCACATAATTACATTCAAGAATCGTTCCCTATACTGCTCCACATAAGTCTAGTTTTAGAGCTCTGTAACTCAACTTCAATAGGTAGATTCCTTCATCAATTCTTCAAAACTCTGATATCATTGTGTTGCTCTCATTGCCTTGGTTCTAGTCGCAACACTTACCTTTTACTGGAAACACGTTTTGACCATGAAATTTCAAATCCCTTTTCAAAACTTTCCTTTCAAATTGCTTGAGCTATAGTTTATATAAATTTGGCGCGAGGGCGTGGTTGTCTTCGTCTTGAAGAGACGGAGCGAATGGCATAGGTCTGAGCTTCTGATTTTACAGTTTGAGAGACCTGTAATTCGTGATGGCTGGAGGTTGAAGATGACCAACATGTCACCTTCCAACTAATGAAGGCGCGCCATCTGTTTTTTTTTTCAAATTCTGATTTAATTAATGATTATGTACAATATTCACTAATGACCATGATATGCACAGCGCGCCAGATCCCTTAGATTTGATTACTAACGTATTTTGACTCTCATCCAATGGTCCACATATTTTACTTTTATTTTCTTTTTCTGATTTTTATACTTTAATTGTTTTAAATTTGAAAAAATCATAGAAAATTTATTTTTAGTCCAAAAAATCTGAAAAAATTATGAAAAATATTTTTGATTATTCTCTTTCTAATTTTTATTTTTTCACAATTTAATTTTGTGTTTTGGTATTTTTTATAAATTTACACTTTATTTGATTTGTTTAAAATGTTTAAAAATACTTTTATATATTTTTTAATTCTGAAAAAATTATGGAATGACCCAATGATATTGTGACAAATATTAGTGACTATATTTTATTTTTGTTTCTAACTTTACTATTTTTTTTACCATTTTTTGTTTATTTTACCCATTTATTTTAATTTTAAAAATAGTTTAACTTTAAAAAATTACCAAAAAATTTGTAAAATTATTTGAGCCTTTTTCGGATTTTTCTATGGTCTTACTTTTCATTTATTGATTAATTTGAACATAGTTGATATTTTTCTCATTATTTTCTATTTTTAAAGCATTTTTAAACCCTTTTGTGTATATTAAATGTGATATTATTTTGTGACTATTTTCTGGCTGATCTTGGATTAGATTTTGGATCATGAACTTTATTAACATCATTGGACCCATGGTGTTGAGTTTAACTCCACAAAAATGGATGAATGATTTTAATAATAGTTTGATTAAAATTTAATTCAAATGTGGTTTGTATATTTTTTTCCCCATCCCTCTTCATCTCATCCCTTTCTTATTGCACTAATTATTGTTGGAGCATGATCTCTATATCATGTCTCAAAACAAATGGTGCATAGATTGCTATTGACCGGCCTCAAAATAGGTGCGACTTTTATATAAGTCCACTTACGATTGCTTAACATAGCGCTAAATTTTATCCCGATTCGAATAAATGATCATTCGACGGGAGTCTTTTCAAACAAAATCTCTTTGTCATCCATCAGGTGTTGGACACCTGCCTTCTATAAATGACAACCATTCAGTATGGATAAACATAGGTGGCAGCCTTCGCCATATCCCAGAAATAAATCAGCCTTCAACAGGTTCCTTTTGACGGTTAGGAGAGGAGTAACAAGTTCATCAACAACAATAACAAACACATCATCTTCAACAGCGTTAACACCATGGCCATGCTTGGGCATATGAGCGGTGATAACATTAGGGATCTCAGGAGCGTCAAATTCAATTTCCTCTGCCTCGAGAAGGTCTTGCACCTTGTTTTTCAAAGCCCAACAGTCGTTTGTATCATGACCTGGACTTTCTGAATGGTAAGCACAATGAGCATTTGGGTTATAACGGGGAGAAGCAGTGTTGGGATTCTTCGGAGCTTTTAATGTAATTATCTCTGCCTTTAACATATGTTGTAGCACCTGAGCCAACGATATGCCAATCCTGGTAAATTTTCTCTTAGGTGCGACCTCCTTGCGCTGATTCCCTTGTTGTTGTTGGCGAGGTTGTTGTTGGACTCGAGACACAAAAGCAATTTGGAAAGGTCCACTCTTCATCGGAGGCTGATCAACGACTCGATCTCTAATTCTAGTTGTTTGCCCCCATTTGGTTGCATCTGTCTTGATGAAGCCTGTTGACAAGGGCTCTCAGCTCTTCCTGTCCTTGAGCCAGGTTTTGGATAATAACCATCTGGCCCACCAGTTGTCCCATCATCTGGACTTTCATTGTTGCCATTTTAGTTTGTAGCCGCTCCAACTGGTCATCTCTATCGTCCCCAGAATTTCCCGTGATCACGCCCCTGGTGAGGAGTGCCTTCACCCCTTCTTGTCCCTTGGATAGGTTCAAGAACATCTCTTGAAGTTGAGAATTCTGAATCTGGATGCTCTTGATGGTCTGCTCTAGGGCCATCTCTACTGAAATAAATAGTAGGAAGATAAGGAAACCTATGTGGGAGAAACCTGTCATGATATGATGCATGATATATGAATGCATATTTCATGGATCTCACGGGGTAAACACAAGAAAATGTTAGAAGTCGAACTTTTATCAACAGCTTTGATTGGAGAACTTTGTATCAATGGATGTCCTTCCACGAGAATTAAGCTCACCATGTCGAGTGGGTCATAGCCTTTGACTCAAGTTTGTTGTACTTAATTTTTGACGGTGTTTTGGTTAGAGGAAAATGAATCCTCTTGCCCCTTGATAGACGTCTGGTTCAATGTGACCCTGCGTCAAAGACCCTAGAGATCCTTGAAATGGTTATTGAAAATGCTATGGTATGATTTCATGATGTTATGTACAAGTATGCAAAGTAAGAAAGTTGTTATGTACAAATAGTCATATGCACACAAAGCAGACAAGTCCTTAGGTTTAGGATTGCATGGAGTTGGTAGGTAAGTACCCTCTTGAAGTTTAGTTGGCTCAACCTGTCCTAGTAATAGTAACCAGGTTCTAAAAGATCTCAATATCACCGATTTGTCTTTTCAGGCATTGTTTCAGCGCAAGCCTCTTTCACGGCGACTGAAATATCCTGAAAATTAAACCTCAATAAGTGTAGTATCGAGTATCTACCAACTTCGGACTGCACCAAATCCGGTCATCTCACTACGTCCTAATGGCCAAGTTGGTCAATGTTGTACCCCAAAATTTGCCCTCCCATTTCTCATTGATTTCTCACCACAAAGCCCTTGGAGATCAAGATCCAGTTAGGGTTTCCATCTGCTCAAGACTTCTCCTTGCACTATGGACCCAAATTAGGGTTTGTGTTTGCACAAAGATGTTTTGACCTAAAATGCCCAAGATGACTTTCATGCTTCATGATTGACTCCCAAGTTTACCCATATCAAGTTTCAAGTCTTGATTCTAAGTGTTGCCCAGTCAATTGGACAGTTGACCTAGAAATCAACTGTATTGGGGAAAAAGTCAACTGTGGCCAATTGACAGTCAAACCTCATGAAAATTGACCCACATCAACATTATGGACTCATATGGACCATTTGATCAAATTTGGATCACAATTCCATAAGAAATTTGATCAGATCACCAAAAGGGCAAAATGGTCATTCTTAGGATTTTGACTGCACAAAGGCATTTTTTTGACTGTTTAACCTAACCAGTGGCAAACCAAGCTCACATATGGACTCAAGGACCCCATGGAATTATCTTGACATGCTCAACAAACTCAAAAGATCCCAAGTACACAAAATTGACAGTTGAATTTCCCAGTCAATTGATCAATTTTGACTGTACACTGAAAAGTCAAACTTTGACTTTTTGGTCAAAATCAAGAGTCAAGATTCATTTTTCATCAAAAACATGCCAAATCATGAAACTTGTTCACCAAGAAATCACAAAATGCAAATTAGGGTTAGAAATTAGAATTTTTCATAACTTAGAATTTTTCTAAGTTATGGAAAACCCTAATTTTTTCCCAACTTTGCCCCACTTTTTCACCAAGATCCATTTAGATTCAAACAAAAGTCCAAACATGAAAGTTGTAGCTTGTTGCATAATCTACAACTTTGATTCACAAAGTTTTCCCATTTGAGGCTTGTATCTCAAGTTACAAATTCTTGAATAAGGGCACTAAACCATTTTTAACTTAGTGAAATTTTAACCTATTTTGACAAGGTTTTCTACCCCACTTCAAGGCCATTTTCCATACACTTCCACTTGGAATTTCAATTTTCATTTCAAAGATGGATTGTAGTACACATTCTAAGCTTTCCAAGATGTCCAAGAACTTCTCAAACAACCTCATAACTTGAGAGAATCGAATTTCACAATATGGCAAAAACTCACTTTTGATTTGAGCATGAGCATGTTCATAACTTAAGCAATTTTCAAGTCAGCATAGTTTATGCTAAATTACAGGTCCTAAAACCCTTTGAAACTCAAAAATTCAATGCAAAACCATTGTGCCAAGTTGTTATTCTAAGCATTTGGACATTACATGGAGAATTAACCCTAAACTAGAAAAAGCACTATTTCCATTTTTGCAAAAGTTCACTTTATGTCCAATTACAAATCCAAGCAGTACAAGAAAGATCTAATGGGCACAAGTTTATGGACAAATCACTCTGATCAAGGGGAGTTTATGCAGCTCATTAGAGGTCCCCTACTGGCCTAAAACACCAAGTTGCTTTTGTTTGCTTAAGAGTGAAGAAAAGTGCCATAACATAACACATCTCTCATATCAGTCAAGAAACCTTTAAGCAAATATTGAAAACACATTCCAAAGATCAGAACCAAGCTTTTGCACGATCCTTGCACCTCTCAAATACTCCCATTGCCATAATCACTCTCAAACTGCACAAACAGGGCAAAGCCTGCAGTTTGAGTGCTATCTCCCATTTCTCTCAAGCTTTCTTGCCCAAACCAGTTCATACACATCCCCTAGCATCTATGCAAGCTAACCATGACCTGAAGCACGACCTGTAATCCCTCTAACCACTTCCACCATTTTCAGTTTCTTGTTTTGCAGGTGAAGTGCTCTAGCACGATTCAGAATCTTTCAAGACAAAGTAAACATTGGAATAGCATCCCTGGACCTCAAGGAAGCTTTTCCAATCATCACCTTGCACTGAAAGCTCCCCCATTGCAAGATAGAACTTCAGCTGAACAGGTATCTTGGTGAACTCGTATCTCTCTTATTATGCATCATTAGCCTTAAGTTTGTGAGTAAACAATGTCCTACTCATGCCACTGAACATGTACATTCTTTTACTTTTCATTTCTTTTGCTTGAGCTGTGAGAATTTGGAGTTTGAAAATGGCAGAAAAACTAGGTTAGGATTTGGGGGAGGAGAAATTTTCCCTCATCTTAGAGAGTTAGATCAAGTTATGCATATGGTTAGAATCGTCTCTTCATGCTGAACATTTTTTATGTTATGAGTTTTTGTTAAAAAGCCGGGAATCAGGAGTTAAGGATTGATGAAGAAAGGCGCGCATTTTTTGAATTGTTTGGTCTGAAGGTTGAAGACAACCATTTTCTGGGCTGGGTCTGTTTGTTATTCCTTTTTGCACCATACATTTACTTTTGCACCCCCTGAGCCCATTTTGTTATTTTTATTGATTTTTTGACTTTTTCTTTTTTGGTCTGACTTGTTTATTTTTGCTTATGATATTAAAAATCTAAAAATAAATTTTTACACCATTTTTCTATTTTTTAGGCATTTATTTGATTATGTTGACATTTATACATAAATATATATATACACACTATTATTTAGAAAACTAGAAAAAAATAATGCAAATATATTTTCTTTTCTGATTTTTATTACATTTTCCCTTTTGAAAATATTTTATACAAAACATATTTTTTTTATAAATATTAATTATTATCATTTATATATATATGATATTTATTTGTAAATAATATTATATTAATATACTTAGGAGAAAATATCAAAAAATGTGCATATTTTATTTTTTAATATTTAATACTAAAAAAGGCCTTTTTTTACAAATATACCATATTTTATTTTTGTATGTAAATAATAAATATTATATGAATTGATTAATTAATGTCCCTTTTGATTAAAAAATTAGGGTTTTGCCCTAAATTTGAAAATACCTCAAAAATAATACCTTTTTATTTTCTTTTTTATTTTACATAAATAATACTTTTTTTTCATACATATAAAAATTCCTTTTGCATTCTTGCATATTTGTTTTATTTACCATTTAAATTATACATTTATTTATCTTGTAAATATTCATAGAAAATGATGTAATAGCTTAGATTCAATTTCTTGTCTAAATATCCCCATTTGAAACATTGTACCCCCCTCCCCATATTATTGTGTTGTAATAGCGTAGGATTTTAAATTTCGCACTTTATCGCTTTCTAAACATACTATGCTAGAATTAGGGTTTTGTATGCGAATAAAAATGAACAAAATAGTTGGACCTAATACAAGATAAATGAGCATGAAAAATGGACGACACATTTCACACTTGCACCCCTAGGGTATTCCACTTTGTTGCCTTCAAATAATTGGGCCATATTGTATGTTGAATTTCTTTGGGTAAAAACAAACAATCAAATGATCATAGTCCCACAAAATGTTGCTTAAATGAATGATCAAGTCCCTTTTAAAGAAAATTGCCCAAAGACATTTAACACTATTGCAACTATGGTCTAAACGATGACCCGCGCCCGTCCCTTTCACCTCCTAAGACAAGATTGTCCACCAAATGCAATGGTGGAACAAAATTGTCAAAAGGTTTAAAACATAACAAAAATCTTTGAGAAAACTTTAGGGTAGATAACTCTTAAGTACTTGCCAATTTACAAAGAAAACACTTGCCTAATTTCAAAACCCACTTCACAAACACTTTCAAAATCAACTTTCAAAAACCTTGAAACATCTTTTTAAAAAAGACAAAACACCTTTTGTAAAACATTCGAGTAAAGAATTGTTACAAGGGTAGCCTATACAAGGCATCTTTTCAAAACATTTTTTCAAACCCACACACACAAGCACCATTTAAAACAATTGAAAACCAAGGAAAGTTGATCTAAGCAAGTACCTAAGAGCCCATGGATAACCATGGATAGAAAGGGTGCTAATACCTTCCCTTTCTATAATCTACTCCCCGAACCCAAGAAAAATCTCAAAGGGTTTTGCTGTGCTTTTTAAACCTTTCCTTAGGATAAAATAAAAAGTCGGTGGCGACTCTTGCTCAACCGAAACATTTGCGAAAACGAACGCAAAACCCTAGTCAGTTCTCCCACCGTATCACAGAACTGGCGACTCTGTTGGGGAAATTTTTTAAAGTGGAGTAACCTTAGGGCTTAGATCACCCTCTTGCATGACTAATTGTTTGATTTGCTTGCTTTATACTTTGGCTCTATTGTTTGGGTTTACAATCCTCCACCCGGATTTTGGGAAACATTCATAGATAGCAATACGTTGTGGAAACTGTGCGGGGTATACCGACACGGTCTAAGCAATAGCTATATTAGTGCGACATATTTGTGAGTACCGGTAACCCTTGAGTTCAATCAAGGAGAGTACGGGGCCACTGAGTGATGTCACTAAGCACTAATGACCTAGAACCTTACTTGACCATCTTGGCCTTTTATTAGGGGTAGTGAGATGACCGGCTTTGGTGCAGTCCGAAGTTGGTAGATACTCGATACTACACTCATTGAGGGTTGTTTTCTTGGAATATTTTGGTCGCTAGTTAAGTGGCTAAACCAAAACAATGAACATTGAAAACAATCCAGTGATATTGAGCTCCTTAGAACCCGGTTACTATTTATAGGACAGGTTTTTAAGCCAACTACACTCAAGAGGGTACTTACCTATGAAACCCCATGCAAGCCTAAAATTAGGGTTTGGTGTGATTTGCTTGTACATATGTTTTGTGCATACATCATAAACATCATAAAACATCATATGAATTCACTAACCATTTCAAGGGTTTTGGATCTTCATCTTTGTTCTTGTTTTGTAGGACATGGAAATTCCTCGCAGAAATACCATTCAAGTCAACCTTGTGAGAATCTCTCCTCAACTCAAGGAGATCACCTCAAGAATTCCGGAAAATTCATCCTTCAGTGAAAGACATGGTAGACTGCTCAGCCTAGTCAACACCAACATTGAAGAAGACATGATGAAAGTGCTATTCCAGTTCTTTGACCCTCTTCACCACTGCTTCACTTTCCCTGATTATCAGTTGGTACCCACTTTGGAGGAGTTCTCTCAACTCCTAAGAATCCTTATCCTTAATCAACTACCCTTCAACGGTACGGAAAAGGAGCCAAAGCCGGAAGATGTTGCTCGAGCATTACATCTATAACCATCCGACATCAAGGGGCATTGGGAAACCAGAAGCGATGTCAAAGGATTCTTAGCAAAATTCTTGTTTGAAAAGGCACAAGAATGTTGGAATTCATTGGACCTACAAGCCTTTGAAGAAATTGTGGCACTCCTTATCTACGGGTTGGTCTTGTTCCCAAATCCTGACCAATTGGTAGATGTCAACGCTGTCAAAATCTTCTTGTCCAAAAATCCAATACCAACATTGCTTGGGGACATCCTTCACTCATTTTACACACGAACAATGAGAAAGAGGGGTGTTCTCATGTGCTGTACTCCTCTCCTTGCAAGGTGGTTTATTTCGCACCTTCCACAATCTGTCTTGAAGAATGACCAGGGTACAAGGTGGTCCCAACGGTTGATGACTCTTACTCATTCTGATGTGCATTGGTGTTCTCAGTCCAGAGAAAATGTCATCATCGTCGATCGTTGCGGAGAATTTCCTAATGTTCCTTTACTTGGAATTAGGGGAGGTATCACCTACAACCCTTGCCTAGCTTTGAGGCAATTTGGATATGCACAGAGGGATGGCCCTCATGACATGTTGATTCCTAGCCTAGTTTTTGACTTTGACAACGATGCGCAAGTACTTCGCCAAAGATTCATCAGAGCTTGGGGAAAACTCAACAAGGTTGATAGCAAGACTCTGGGACACAAGAACTCCATCCCTCTTGAGCCCTATCTCAAGTGGGTACGAGCCCGAGCCCAAAGTCTAATGATGCCTTATCCTCATGTTCTCCCTATGATTAAAGAGCCCGTCAATGAAGGAGAGGTTCCCTACACCATCCTACATCCAGACATGCCTACATCGTGGGAGGAAATGCAGAAAAGTTGGATTCAACTCAAGGAGGAACGGAACACTTTTGAAGCTAGCTACTACGCCAGTGAAAAGAAGGTTCTAGAGCTTACCCGCCGACTCCACGAGCAAGAAGCCCTCAACACCAACATCGCACCAAAGAGGATGCGCAATGTCTTTCTGCCTTGAGAAGTTTATTTTGTAACATTTGGCCCATGGGGCATTTATGTACTAACAAATTTCTTCTTATTAATATGACGTGCGTTCTTCTTTGTCTGAAACAATTTTGAATGTCCTAAATCCTTGAATGCATTGCATACATCAGCATACCATTCATCATGTGCATAAGCAGGTCTCACTCCAGGTTTCCTTATCTGTCTGCTGTTTATTTCAGTAGGATGGATCTCGAGCAAACAGTCAAAGACCTACAAGCCCAGAATGCACAGTTCCAGCAACTCTTGATGACTTTGGTTAAAAGTCAAGAGGATATCAAGACTCATTTGGAGAATAAGGACCCAATAAAGAAGAAAAAGAGGATCGGGTGGCTACTTTGGGGAGAAGATTTGACAGAGAAGCTCGGAGAGTGCTTGAATTTCCTCCTACTTCTGATTGAGGGACTAGTAAAAGAGATCGAGTTGCGGTGCCTTCCGAGTCTGATGCGGAGGAGGAAGAGGTTGAAGAGGATGAAGATTATTCTGACCAGCAATACCCTCCAGCTGATGATAAATACAAGGGTTTAGAAGACAGATTGGCCGCCATGGAATTGCAAAGAGTACCGGGTTTGGATTTTGAAGACTTGGGCTTGGTTGCCGGAATTGTGATTCCCCCAAAATTCAAAGTGCCAGTGTTTGTGAGGTATGATGGGCTGTCCTGTCCCAAAATGCATCTCAGGTCCTACGTGAGAAAAATTCAACCCTATACGGCAGATAAAAATCTCTGGATTCATTTCTTTCAAGACAGCCTATCGGGAGCTCAGTTGGAGTGGTTTTATCAGCTAGAATGAACCAGTGTCAGAAATTGGGAAGATTTGGCCACCGCTTTCTACAAACAATACCAGTATAATTCTGATCTTGCTCCTACTCGTACCCAACTTCAGGGTATGTCACTAGGAACAAGTGAGGGATTCAAAGAATATGCACAAAAATGGAGGGATTTGGCTGGCAGGGTGCAGCTTCCTTTAACCGATCGTGAGCTCGTTGATATGTTTCTTGGGACCCTATCTGGGCCATTTTTCAATCATCTAATTGGTAACTCTTCCGCAGGGTTTACCGATTTGATCTTAACCGGCGAAAGAATAGAAGCTGGCATCAAGTCAGGAAAGATTCAGAAGGGTGTTGCTGCAAGTGTTGAGAAGAAGCCTTTTAAGAAGGAGACAGCTATGGTATATTCTCAGAGAAGAGCAGGGAAGATGGAGCGTCGGCCAACTGTGGGGGCCGTAATGATTCAAAACACTCCAAGTGAGCAGCCTCGCTATAACCAGTCCAGACCAAATCAGCAACGGGTGGAAAGGCCACAACGGCAGTTCACCCGTATTAATATGACTCCAGCACAAGGGCTTCCCCATCTATTGAAGTTGAATCTTGCCACCATCAAGGAGGAGCCAAAGAATGTGAATACGTCCTCCCCGCATTATCATGCCAATGCTAAATGCGCCTACCATTCAGACAGTGTTGGACACGACACCAATGATTGTTGGGCACTCAAGCATAAAATCCAAGACCTGATAGAGGCTAAGGAGGTGGAGTTTGACGCTCCAGAGAAACCTAATGTGATATCTGCACCTATGCCGAAGCACGGCCGAAATATCAATGCCATTGAAGAGGATTCGTATGTTGCTGACGTTAGTGATCTGACTACTCCACTGCTAACCATTAAGTTGAATTTGTTAAGGGCCGGGATCTTCCCGAGATGTAAAGAAGACTGCTACTGTTGCCACTCTCTGCCGTTTGATTGTCCGCTATTAAAGAAAGGCATTCAGGGCCTTATGGATAGCCGACAAATTTTGTTCGAAAAAGTTTCTGCTGCTCCAGTTCATGTTGAAAATGTCTCAATCATAACCATTCACGCCAATCTTTCCAAGGCCGTCAAAAAGCCAGTTAAGATTACACCAGCTGCAAAATCTGTTCCTTTAAAGATAACAATGCCAGGGCCTGTTCCCTATGTTTCTGAGAAGTCGATACCTTTGAACTATGGTGGTGACATCTACTACCATGGTATCAAGCAAATCGAAGTAATTGAAGAAAGTTCGGATGATGAAGAAGCCAGCATTAGTAACATTGCGGGCACCAGCAAAATCACCAGGAGCGGGAGAATATTTTCTCCAGAGATTGCCCCTCCAAGAGCAGTCTTTGGACCCTCATCAGCTAAAGAAGTCATCCCTGCACCAGTAAAACTCTCTGCTAGAACTCCTTTGATTGAAGAAGTTGTTGTTCCTAGTGCTGTCTCTCCTACCATTGCTGATAAAGGAAAGGGAATACAAGATGAGCCCGTCAGGACGAGGGCTCAACCCTTGGTGATCCCGGAAACCTCCAAGAAAGAAATGGACGAGATTTTGAGGATAATCAAGAGAAGTGATTACGATGTGGTGGAACAGTTGGGGCAAACCCCCTCCAAGATCTCCATGCTGGCACTATTGCTTTGCTCAGAAGCGCACGCTAAAGCTTTGATTAAGTTTCTGAAGGCAGCTCATGTGCCCCAGGAAACCTCTGCGGATCAATTTCAACATTGCGTGGCTAGCCTGACCGCGGACAATGGATTAGGTTTTTCTGATGCCGACCTAACCCCTAAAGGCCGAAACCACAATGATGCTTTGCATATTTCAACCGAGTGTCGCGGAACAACCCTTGCACATGTTTTGGTTGATACCGGTTCGTCGTTGAATGTTTTGCCTAAGAAGGCCTTGGACCGGCTAGATTGCTAAGGGTTGGAATTGAAGCCAAGTGATATTGTCGTTAGAGCTTTCGATGGGTCGAAGAGAATGGTCCATGGAGAGGTTGAAATTCCCATCAAGATAGGTACTGAGGTGTTTAAATCCACTTTCTATGTAATGGACATCCGTCCATCACCTCCTCCTTGCATCAGATGTTGAAATATCCTGTCAAGGGAAAGATCATCATTGTCCACGGCGAAGAAGAGTACATGATTAGCCACTTAAATTCTTTCCGGTATGTGGAGGTTGAAGGAGAGTTCATTGAGACACCGTTTCAACATTTCGAAGAAGTTCTTCCTGAAATAGCAGTAGCAAAGTTGACAGCCGAGACCCCGAGGCAGATGGCCAGGATGGCATCTCTGGAGGATGCAAGAGCCACAATCAAAGAAGGGAAGAATTCAGCATGGGGGAAGTTACCCGACTTTCCGCATAAGACTGACAAGTTTGGATTAGGGTTCACAGCCGCTGGCCAGAAAGCTATGCGCCAGTCAAAGATTGAAAGAGCGCCAGTCAAAATTTCTCCTTACAGAATCAACGCCCTGGAAGATGAAGACAAGGAAAGCAACATTGAAGAGTGGATTTATCCAACTGTCAGAGGAGGATTGAGCAATTGGGAGGCTAAAGACTTTGTCCCCATCACTTTTATTCATCAGTAATTTATCTGTTAAACATTTCCTATTTGGTCTGTAATATTTTACTTTCAAACAATCTGTACACTATCTTTTCACCTCCTGCCTTGCCCGGGGCATGTAGGTCCACTTGTAAGGGTTTTGACTATTTTTCATATTCATATGCCATGTTTAATGATTCATTGGACGTTTTTCATTTGATAAACTGCTTATGTTCATTTTCTTGCCTTTTGCATTTTTTGTTTAAGGATGGCTATCCCTTACACACACCCACACTCACCAATGCAGGTACCCATCCACTCCGGATTCCATGGGTGACTATTCTGCTGTATCTTTCAATAGCTCTGAAGATCTGGTCAATCTAGCCGAGTATGAAGATGACGAAGGTTGTGAAGTACCCGGGGAACTAGCCAGACTTCTGCAACAAGAGGAAAGGGCCATCTTACCGCATGAAGAGCCATTGGAAGCTGTTAATTTGGGAATCGAGGAGGATCAGAAGGAGGTGCAAGTGGGTGCCAACCTGGAACCAAAAGTCAAGGAGCGCTTGGTACAGTTGCTGAATGAGTATGTTGAAATCTTCGCTTGGTCCTATGAAGACATGTCGGGTCTAGACACAGACATCGTGGTTCACCATCTCCCCACAAGAGAAGACTGTCCACCAATCAAGCAAAAAGTTCGCCGAATGAGGCCTGACATGTCCGAAAAGATCAAGGCAGAAGTAATGAAGCAGTTCAACGCTGGCTTTCTGGCTGTTACGTCCTATCCTCAATGGGTCGCTAACATTGTGCCAGTACCTAAGAAAGATGGCAAAGTCAGGATGTGTGTGGACTACCGAGATTTGAATAGGGCCAGCCCCAAAGATGATTTTCCACTTCCACACATTGACATCTTGATCGACAATACAGCTCAGCACAAAGTGTTTTCCTTCATGGATGGATTCTCGAGCTATAATCAAATCAAAATGGCCCCCGAAGATATGGAGAAAACAACTTTTGTCACGCAATGGGGCACTTTTTGTTACAAAGTGATGCCGTTCGGGCTGAAGAACGCAGGGGCAACGTATCAACGCGCCATGGTAGATTTATTTCATGACATGATACATCATGAGATTGAAGTTTACGTAGACGATATGATAGCTCGGTCACAAACAGAGGAAGATCACCTTGAACATCTGGAAAAGCTGTTTGCCAGGTTGAAAGAATACAAGCTCAGGCTGAATCCAAGTAAATGCACTTTTGGAGTTAGGTCTGGTAAACTCCTGGGATTCATTGTAAGTAACAAAGGCATTGAAGTCGATCCGGCGAAAGTAAAAGCAATACAAGAGATGCCTGCTCCTCGTACTGAAAAGGAGGTTAGGGGATTCTTGGGGCGCTTAAACTATATTGCCAGATTCATCTCACATCTGACTTCTACCTGTGAGCCAATTTTCAAACTCTTGAAGAAAGATCAGGTAGTTGAATGGAACGACGACTGCCAAGCTGCTTTTGATAGAATCAAGGAGTATTTACTAGAACCTCCTATTCTGATGCCACCCGTCGAAGGAAGACCATTGATCATGTATTTGACCGTCTTGGATAACTCAATGGGGTGTGTTTTGGGCCAGCATGACGAGTCTGGTCGAAAAGAGCATGCTATTTATTACCTTAGTAAAAAGTTTACCGACTGTGAGACTCGCTACTCACTGCTCGAGAAAACTTGCTGCGCTTTGGTATGGGCTGCTCGCCGACTAAGACAGTAAATGCTGACTCATACTACCTTGTTGATATCCAAAATGGACCCTATCAAGTATATCTTCGAGAAGCCCGCTTTATCTGGAAGGATAGCTAGATGGCAAATGATCTTAACCGAGTATGACATCCAGTACACCACCCAAAAAGCTATAAAAGGGAGTGTACTAGCTGACCATCTGGATCATCAGGCTATCGAAGACTATCAACCCATGAGATTTGACTTCCCAGACGAGGACATCATGAATTTGGACAATGTTGAAAGTGACGGACCGTATGACGGACCCGAAAAGGGATCCCGATGGACCCTGTACTTTGATGGTGCTTCAAATGCACTTGGAAACGGTATTGGCGCAGTACTCATTTCTCCGGAAGGTTGTCACACTCCTTTCACAGCCCGACTTTGCTTCAGCTGCACAAACAACATGGCTGAGTATGAAGCTTGCATCTTTGGTCTCGAGGCTGCTATAGACTTGGGGATCAAATCTTTGGTCGTATTTGGGGACTCGGCTTTGGTCATCAGCCAAATCAAAGGAGACTGGGATACCAAGCATCCTAATCTTATCCCATACAAAGAACATGTCCTGACATTGTTGCCTCATTTCGAGCAAATTACCTTCGAGCATTTCCCGCGAGAAGAGAATCAGCTAGCCGATACTCTAGCCACAATGTCCTCCATGTTTAAACTCAACTGGGATAACGAGGCTCCCCAAATCACCATCAAGCGAATGGATGAACCGACACATTGCCACGAGATTAATACCGAAGAAGTAGTGGAACAACCTTGGTTCCATGAAATCAAAAGGTATCTCGAGACTAGAGATTATCCTGAAGGAGCTTCCGTAAATGACAAGAAGTTCTTAAGGAAATTCGCTGCTAAGTTCTTCCTGAGCAACGACATCCTTTACAAACGAAGCCATGATTGTGTATTACTCCGATGTGTGGATAAAGCTGAAGCAGAGTTGATCATGACTGATATACACAGCGGCACATTTGGCACTCACTTGAGCGGGCATACAATGGCTAAGAAGATCCTAAGGGCAGGCTATTATTGGTCTACCATGGAGGCTGACTGCCATCAATATTCCCGTACTTGCCACAAGTGTCAAGTCTATGCTGACAAAGTTCATATCCCTCCGGTTCCTCTCAACGTCCTGACTGCTCCGTGGCCCTTTGCAATGTGGGGCATTGATATGATTGGAGAGATCAAGCCCACGGCTTCCAATGGACATTGCTTCATCCTGGTTGCCATTGACTACTTCACTAAATGGGTCGAAGCAGCTTCCTTCGCCTCTGTGACTAAAAACGTGGTTGCCCGCTTTATCAAGCAAAATATCATATGCCGGTATGGTGTCCCCGATAGGATCATCACAGACAACGGTACAAATCTGAATAACACGATGATCACTGCATTGTGCGAACAGTTCAAGATTTATCATCACAATTCATCTCCCTATCGGCCGAAGATGAACGGTGCTGTTGAAGCTGCGAACAAAAACATTAAGAAGATCATTCAGAAAATGACAGTCACTTACAAAGACTGGCATGAGATATTACCGTTTGCTCTGCATGGATACCGTACGACGACACGTACTTCAACTGGGGCAACCCCATTTTCTTTGGTTTATGGCATGGAAGCTGTTTTGCCTATGGAAGTCCAGATCCCTTCTCTAAGGATTATGAAGGATGCAAGTTTGAATGAAGATGATTGGATGCAGACCCGACTTGATCAACTCAATCTGATCAACGAGAAGCGACTTGCTGCTATATGCCATGGTCAGACGTATCAAAAGCGGGTGATCAAGGCCTTCAATAAGAAAGTCAGACGTCAAGTGTATCAAGTCAGAGATCTCGTAATCAAGCGGATTATCTTGCCGCAAAGTGATCCCAGGGGCAAATGGACTCCTACATATGAAGGACCATTTGTGATCAAGAGCATATTTTCTGGTGGTGCAATGATTCTGACCACCATGGACGGCGACGATTTGCCGCACCCTGCAAACGCAGACATAGTCAAAAGATACTACGCATAAAATAACCCGACAAGTCGAAAACCCGAAAGGGCGGCTTGGGCAAAAATGGGCATCCCGGTGAACCGAAAACCCGAAAGGGCGGTTCAGGCAAAAATTAGGGATAAAAACGAAAAAATTTGTACACCCGGCAAGCCGAAAACCCGAAAGGGCGGCTTGGGCAAAAAGGGGTTTCCCGGTGGATTGAAAACCCGAAAGGGCGATTCAGGCAAAAGTTAGGGAATTAAAGCGTATGACTATGTCTCGTCGGATCACTTCAAAGACAATCTCTTCATCAACCAGTTCCAGGCTTCTGATCAATCCAGTCATCGGCAAGCGAAGCATTGAATGGACAGATATTCAGAGTTGTGAAAGCTATAGCGGAACGAAATCCCATGGAATTATTTCACATAGCCATCCTTTATTTTGTATAAAATCTTTCAATATTTACGACAAAGTCCTCTTACTAGGATGATTGTCTCCTTTGTACAAATATACTCAAAGAAAATCAATACAAATACTCTTCCCAAAAATTTGTGTCATTTCCCTTTTCTTTTTCTCTTGCACTATTTGTTTTATTTTGAGAAACGTCCAATGTTTTGTTAAATAGGCATATGCATTTGAAACATAATCACTTCCTAAATGAACCTAAGAAAGAGGATTACTGATAGGATGAAGGTACAGATGGATATCTTGACACCCTTTCGAAGGAAACCCCCCAAGAGATTTGGAATCCACATCCCTAGCAAACCCTGAGGTCTATCTCCAGCAGATTCTCGAAGCTTATCCCCAGTAAGGTTCTGGAAGATATTTCCCCACAGAGCACGAACGTCTCTCCCGAGTTTTATTCAAAGCTATTCCTCACAAAGGCTTATAACTGGGTTATCCTCAGCTAACAACCACAGAAGATCGCACTCGCCAAAGTTCGTCCTATCCCCAGCGGAGTTCATCAAGAGTCTCCCAGCACAACTTATCAGTATAATCCCCAGAGGAGTTTATCTTTGTCATCACCAGCCAGAGAGTCCTCCAGAGCTCAATTTCCCCCAGAGTGCAAATTTTCAATATCCCCAGTGGAGCAAGACTAATGAGCCTTCTCCCCACAGAGTTTTAGGAAGAGAAATCTTGAGTTCCCCAGTGAGATCGCCAGAGTTACTTCCCATCAAGCTGAAGATTCTCAATCTTACCTCCCCAGCATGAGCCTATTAGATTGGAACTCCCCAGTAGAGGTCATCAGGAATTCTCTTCCCCAGTAGCAGCCAAGGATTTATTTTCCCCGGCAGCAGTCAAGATGCTTTTATCTTCAGCCACCTCGGATTCATTTATCCTCAGCAAGATAGCTCGTCAGCTTACATGCGCATTCATCACATTCATGTCATAAACATTGATGTCACGTATATTGCATCATGCATCATAACATTGCATACAACTAACTCTTTACCTTTTCAGGAAAGATCAGTCGACAAACTAAAATCATTCAACTTCAAGATTTCTGAAAACAGTTCACGGGTTCTCCAAGTAAACGGATGTTAACCTGTCACTTGTTCAGATTCTTCTTCAAGACTTATGAAGACAGTTTATGGTTTCTTCCCAACAACGGATGTTAATCTATCGACTTGTTCAGATGCAATTTTTGAAAACAGTTTACGGACGCTTCCCAACAACGGATGCTGCTCTATTGTTTATTCAACTTCAAGATTTCTGAAAACAGTTCGCGGGTTCTCCAAGTAAACGGATGTTAACCTATCGCTTGTTCAGCTTCTTCTCCAAACAACTGAAAACAGTTTACAGATTCCTCCCAACAACGGATGTCAATCTATTGATTGTTCAGACCCCCTAGTTCAGAGATGGTCCCAAGCTTGGACACATTCCTGATATTCCCTTCCAGATGGCATCTCTAAGCCCATCCCCGACAAGATTTCTGTCATTCTCCCAGATGGCATCGTTAAGCCCATCTCCAAATGGCATCTCTAAGCCCATTCCCGCATCCATTGCTTTGACAAGTGCAAATTTCCGGGCACTCTAGTGTCCAATCTCCTTTTACCCTCGAGTCACGAAAGGAAAACTTGCCAATCTAACTCTTCGGATTCAAGAAGATTGAACAGGGGCAACTGTTGTACCCCAAAATTTGCCCTCCCATTTCTCATTGATTTCTCACCACAAAGCCCTTGGAGATCAAGATCCAGTTAGGGTTTCCATCTGCTCAAGACTTCTCCTTGCACTATGGACCCAAATTAGGGTTTGTGTTTGCACAAAGATGTTTTGACCTAAAATGCCCAAGATGACTTTCATGCTTCATGATTGAATCCCAAGTTTACCCATATCAAGTTTCAAGTCTTGATTCTAAGTGTTGCCCAGTCAATTGGACAGTTGACCTAGAAATCAACTGTATTGGGGAAAAAGTCAACTGTGGCCAATTGATAGTCAAACCTCATGAAAATTGACCCACATCAACATTATGGACTCATATGGACCATTTGATCAAATTTGGATCACAATTCCATAAGAAATTTGATCAGATCACCAAAAGGGCAAAATGGTCATTCTTAGGATTTTGACTGCACAAAGGCATTTTTTTGACTGTTTAACCTAACCAGTGGCAAACCAAGCTCACATATGGACTCAAGGACCCCATGGAATTATCTTGACATGCTCAACAAACTCAAAAGATCCCAAGTACACAAAATTGACAGTTGAATTTCCCAGTCAATTGATCAATTTTGACTGTACACTGAAAAGTCAAACTTTGACTTTTTGGTCAAAATCAAGAGTCAAGATTCATTTTTCATCAAAAACATGCCAAATCATGAAACTTGTTCACCAAGAAATCACAAAATGCAAATTAGGGTTAGAAATTAGAATTTTTCATAACTTAGAATTTTTCTAAGTTATGGAAAACCCTAATTTTTTCCCAACTTTGCCCCACTTTTTCACCAAGATCCATTTGGATTCAAACAAAAGTCCAAACATGAAAGTTGTAGCTTGTTGCATAATCTACAACTTTGATTCACAAAGTTTTCCCATTTGAGGCTTGTATCTCAAGTTACAAATTCTTGAATAAGGGCACTAAACCATTTTTAACTTAGTGAAATTTTAACCTATTTTGACAAGGTTTTCTACCCCACTTCAAGGCCATTTTCCATACACTTCCACTTGGAATTTCAATTTGCATTTCAAAGATAGATTGTAGTACACATTCCAAGCTTTCCAAAATGTCTAAGAACTTCTCAAACAACCTCATAACTTGAGAGAATCGAATTTCACAATATGGCAAAAACTCACTTTTGATTTGAGCATGAGCATGTTCATAACTTAAGCCATTTTCAAGTCAGCATAGTTTATGCTAAATTACAGGTCCTAAAACCCTTTGACACTCAAAAATTCAATGCAAAACCATTGTGCCAAGTTGGTATTCTAAGCATTTGGGCATTACATGGAGAATTAACCCTAAACTAGAAAAAGCACTATTTCCATTTTTGCAAAAGTTCACTTTATGTCCAATTACAAATCCAAGCAGTACAAGCAAGATCTAATGGGCACAAGTTTATGGACAAATCACTCTGATCAAGGGGAGTTTATGCAGCTCATTAGAGGTCCCCTACTGGCCTAAAACACCAAGTTGCTTTTGTTTGCTTAAGAGTGAAGAAAAGTGCCATAACATAACACATCTCTCATATCAGTCAAGAAACCTTTAAGCAAATATTGAAAACATATTCCAAAGATCAGAACCAAGCTTTTGCACGACACTTGCACCTCTCAAATACTCCCATTGCCATAATCACTCTCAAACTGCACAAACAGGGCAAAGCCTGCAGTTTGAGTGCTATCTCCCATTTCTCTCAAGCTTTCTTGCCCAAACCAGTTCATACACATCCCCTAGCATCTATGCAAGCTAACCATGACCTGAAGCACGACCTGTAATCCCTCTAACCACTTCCACCATTTTCAGTTTCTTGTTTTGCAGGTGAAGTGCTCTAGCACAATTCAGAAGCTTTCAAGACAAAGTAAACATTGGAATAGCATCCCTGGACCTCAAGGAAGCTTTTCCAATCATCACCTTGCACTGAAAGCTCCCCCATTGCAAGATAGAACTTCAGCTGAACAGGTATCTTGGTGAACTCGTATCTCTCTTATTATGCATCATTAGCCTTAAGTTTGTGAATAAACAATGTCCTACTCATGCCACTGAACATGTACATTCTTTTACTTTTCATTTCTTTTGCTTGAGCTGTGAGAATTTGGAGTTTGAAAATGGCAGAAAAACTAGGTTAGGATTTGGGGGAGGAGAAATTCTCCCTCATCTTAGAGAGTTAGATCAAGTTATGCATATGGTTAGAATCGTCTCTTCATGCTGAACATTTTTTATGTTATGAGTTTTTGTTAAAAAGCCAGGAATCAGGAGTTAAGGATTGATGAAGAAAGGCGCGCATTTTTTGAATTGTTTGGTCTGAAGGTTGAAGACAACCATTTTCTGGGCTGGGCCTGTTTGTTATTCCTTTTTGCACCATACATTTACTTTTGCACCCCCTGAGCCCATTTTGTTATTTTTATTGATTTTTTGACTTTTTCTTTTTTGGTCTGACTTGTTTATTTTTGCTTATGATATTAAAAATCTAAAAATAAATTTTTACACCATTTTTCTATTTTTTAGGCATTTATTTGATTATGTTGACATTTATACATAAATATATATATACACACTATTATTTAGAAAACTAGAAAAAAATAATGCAAATATATTTTCTTTTCTGATTTTTATTACATTTTCCCTTTTGAAAATATTTTATACAAAACATATTTTTTTTATAAATATTAATTATTATCATTTATATATATATGATATTTATTTGTAAATAATATAAATATATAGGTATATTAATATACTTAGGAGAAAATATCAAAAAATGTGCATATTTTATTTTTTAATATTTAATACTAAAAAAGGCCTTTTTTTACAAATATACCATATTTTATTTTTGTATGTAAATAATAAATATTATATGAATTGATTAATTAATGTCCCTTTTGATTAAAAAATTAGGGTTTTGCCCTAAATTTGAAAATACCTCAAAAATAATACCTTTTTATTTTCTTTTTTATTTTACATAAATAATACTTTTTTTTCATACATATAAAAATTCCTTTTGCATTCTTGCATATTTGTTTTATTTACCATTTAAATTATACATTTATTTATCTTGTAAATATTCATAGAAAATGATGTAATAGCTTAGATTCAATTTCTTGTCTAAATATCCCCATTTGAAACATTGTACCCCCCTCCCCATATTATTGTGTTGTAATAGCGTAGGATTTTAAATTTCGCACTTTATCGCTTTCTAAATATACTATGCTAGAATTAGGGTTTTGTATGCGAATAAAAATGAACAAAATAGTTGGACCTAATACAAGATAAATGAGCATGAAAAATGGACGACACATTTCACACTTGCACCCCTAGGGTATTCCACTTTGTTGCCTTCAAATAATTGGGCCATATTGTATGTTGAATTTCTTTGGGTAAAAACAAACAATCAAATGATCATAGTCCCACAAAATGTTGCTTAAATGAATGATCAAGTCCATTTTAAAGAAAATTGCCCAAAGACATTTAACACTATTGCAACTATGGTCTAAACGATGACCCGCGCCCGTCCCTTTCACCTCCTAAGACAAGATTGTCCACCAAATGCAATGGTGGAACAAAATTGTCAAAAGGTTTAAAACATAACAAAAATCTTTGAGAAAACTTTAGGGTAGATAACTCTTAAGTACTTGTCAATTTACAAAGAAAACACTTGCCTAATTTCAAAACCCACTTCACAAACACTTTCAAAATCAACTTTCAAAAACCTTGAAACATATTTTTAAAAAAGACAAAACACCTTTTGTAAAACATTCGAGTAAAGAATTGTTACAAGGGTAGCCTATACAAGGCATCTTTTCAAAACATTTTTTCAAACCCACACACACAAGCACCATTTAAAACAATTGAAAACCAAGGCAAGTTGATCTAAGCAAGTACCTAAGAGCCCATGGATAACCATGGATAGAAAGGGTGCTAATACCTTCCCTTTCTATAATCTACTCCCCGAACCCAAGAAAAATCTCAAAGGTTTTTGCTGTGCTTTTTAAACCTTTCCTTAGGATAAAATAAAAAGTCGGTGGCGACTCTTGCTCAACCGAAACATTTGCGAAAACGAACGCAAAACCCTAGTCAGTTCTCCCACCGTATCACAGTCAAGTAAAGGTTCTAAAAGTTAGTTAGTGCTTCATGACATCACTCAGCGGCCCCGTATTCTCCTTGACTACTCAAGGCTACTGGTACCCACAAATATGTCATACTAACATAGCTATTTCTTAGACCATATCGGTATACCCCGCCAGTTTCCACAATGTATTGCTACTTACATATAAGGTATCTAAAATCCGGGTAGAAGATTCAAGCCCAAACAAAGAACCAAAATGCAAAGCATAAAAGTCAAACAAAGAAAGCAAGTAAAGGTGATATGGCCCTAAGGTAACCCCACTTTTTATAATTCCCCAGCAGAGTCGCCAGTTCTGTAACGCGGTGGGAGAACTGACTTGGGTGTTTTGCGTTTGATCATAATTGTGTGGATAGCAAGAGTCGCCACCGACTTTTCTTTTATCCAATAAGGAAAGGCTGAAAAGAACAGGAAAGACCTTTAGAGATGTTTTCTTGAGTTCGGGGGGTAGATTATGAAAAGGGAAGGTATTAGCACCCTTTCATCTGTAGTTATCTACGGGCTCTTAGTTGCTTGCTAGATCACTTGCTTTTGTTTGAAAGTATGCTTGTGATGTGGGTTTTGAAAATGTCTTTGTAATGGTTCTCGTTTCTATAAGAACGCGTACAAAGTGTTGTTTCGAAAATAGTTCAAAGAGGTGTTTGTGGAATGTGTTTTTGAAAATGATTTTGAAAAGGTGTCTTCTTTGTAATGGTTCTCGTTTCTATAAGAACGCGTACAAAGTGTTTGTCTTTTGAAAATGTTTCAATATGAGAGTGTTGGTGTATAAAGTGTTTTTGTTGTGAGCAAGCGAGCAACTAGGAGTGAATCTACCTACTCAAAAGGTCTTAGATGTTCTTTTCCTCCTCCTTTAGATGTTGCTATCTAACCATTGCTTTGGTAAGAAGCCCCATCGTTGGATGTGAAGGGACGAGTGTGAGACGTTTGTATAGTCATAGAAGGCAACCTATGGGACATTTTAGCAATGTCATTTAGGGACTAGATCGTTTATCGAAGGCAACATTAAGGGTCTTCGAGGGACTACGATCTTTTATCGAGGATCTTTGCTAAAACAACCATATTCGAGGGACATGACTATTTTCCGAAAGGCAACAAAATGGGATTACCCTAAGGGTGCTAGTGTGAAAGTGTGTTTGATTTACCTGCATTTAGTCTTGATTAGGGTTATCTATTTATTGATTTCATGTCTTGCCATACACACTCTAATTACTAGCATTTATATTTGAAAGCGATAAATTACGGAAATGTAAAGTCCTACGCTATTACATCATTTAGGGATGGGGATACATAATTACAAATGGGGATTTGCAAGAGTTTAAATGCTAATCATCTATTACAACCATATTGAATTATACAATATAAGAAAAAGAAAAAAAGGAAAGGACTTGTTTTGAAAATGTTTTTTTTTGTCTTAATGAATTAAAAGGAAAATAACCATTTAATAAAAGAAAATATTTTTTTGATGTCTTTTTATATTAATAAAAATAATAGAGAAAAAGGAAAACAATGAGAAATAGGATCAGCATGTTGCTGAAAGCAAAACAAAGGGGATCAGAAGTTCTGATGTCAAACGTGCTGTGATTTAGAATGAAACGTCAGGGGAAATTAGAAGTTCTGGATTGATTCTCTCTGAGGTCCTGAAAGAAACGTTAGAGGGAAAAAACAGAAGTTTTGGGTTGTTGCACGCTGAATTTCTGAGTGTCAGGACAGTGAGAAAATATTAGAAGTTCTGTATGTGTTAAAATAGTAAGAAAAACTTAGAAGTTCTGTGTGTTGAAACAGTAAGAAAAATCCTAGAAGTTCTGGGTACGTTAAAATAGTGAGAAGCCTGGAAATTCTGGTGATGTGTCATAACAGTGAGCAAAAAGTCAGAAGTTCTGTGTTTTTGTTAAACAGTGAGCAAAAATTCAGAAGTTTTACGTTTGTGTTAAACAGTGAGCGAAGATCAGAAGTTCTGTGCTTGTGTTAAACAGTGAGTGAAAATCAGAAGTTATGTGCATGTAAAAACAGTGAAGAGAACTCAGAAGTTTTGTGTTGTGCTAAAACAGTGGGAAAGAAAACCCAGAAATTCTGTGTTACATTTTGTTGTACCCCAAAATTTGCCCTCCCATTTCTCTCAATAATTTCTCATCACAAAGCCCTTGGAACTCAAGATCCAGTTAGGGTTTCATCTGCTCAAGACTTCTCCTTGCACTGTTGACCCAAATTAGGGTTTGTGTTTGCACAAAGATGTTTTGACCAAAATTGCCTAAGATGACTTTCATGCTTCATATTGGACTCCCAAGTTTATCCATATCAAGTTTCAAGTCTTGATTCCAAGTTTTGCCCAGTCAATTGGACAGTTGACCTAGAAATCAACTGTATTGGGGGAAAAAAGTCAACTGTGGCCAATTGTCAGTCAAACCTCATGAAATTTGACCCACACCAACATTATGAACTCATATGAACCATTTGATCAAGTTTGGATCACAATTCCCCAAGAAATTGGATCAGATCACCAAAAGGGCAAAATGGTCATTTTTAGGGTTTTGACTGCACAAAGGCAATTTTTGACTGTTTGACCTAGCCAATGGCAAACCAAGCTCACACATGGACTCAAGGACCCCATGGAATTATCTTGACATGCTCAACAAGTTCAAAAGATCCCAAATGCACAAGATTGACAGTTGAATTTCCCAGTCAATTGATCAATTTTGACTGTATACTGAAAAGTCAAACTTTGACTTTTTTGGTCAAAATCAAGAGTCAAGATTCATTTTTTATCAAAACATGCCAAATCATGAAACTTGTTCACCAAGAAATCAAAAATTGCAAATTAGGGTTTGAAATGAGATTTTTTCATAACTTAGAATTTTTCTAAGTTATGAAAAACCCTAATTTTTTCCCAACTTTGCCCCACTTTCTCACCAAGATTCATTTGGATTCAAACAAAAGTCAAAACATGAAAGTTGTAGCTTGTTGCATAATCTACAACTTTGATTCACAAAGTTTTCTCATTTGAAGCTTGCATCTCAAGTTACAAATTTTTGAATAGGGGCACTAAACCATTCTTAACTTAGTGAAATTTGACCTATTTTGACAAGTTTTTCTACTCCACTTCAAGGCCATTTTCCATATACTTCCACTTGGAATTTCAAATTGCATTTCAAAGATGGATTGTAGTACACATTCCAAGCTTTCCAAAATATCCAAGAACTTCTCAAACAACCTCATGGTTAGGGAGAATCGAATTTCACAATATAGCAAAAACTCACTTTTGAATTGGCCATTTTTTTCATGTTCATAAGTTATGCAAACTTCTCAAAACCAGCATGCCCTTGATTACAGGTCCTTAAACCAAGTTACACTCAATAATTTAATGCTTGTTCATTGTGTTAAAGTGTTATTCTATGAGTTCAAGTATTGTATACAAGTTTAATCCATTTTTAGATAAAGTAAACTATCCATTTTTGCAAAAGTTCACTTTATGTCCAATTGGTAAATCAAGCAAGTACAAACCAAATATCTTTGACACAAGATTATGAACAAATTACTCTGATCAAGAGAAGTTTTGCAGCAGGATTAGAGGTCCCCTACTGACCTAAAACACCAACTTGCATTTTGTTGCTTAAAGGTTAAGAAACATTGCATAACTAAGACCAACTCCCATCTCAGCTTAGACACACAAGAACAAAGTTATCAAACACATTACACACATCATAACCAAGCTATTGCACGAGCCATTTACCTCCCAAACATCATCAAACCAAAAAACACCATCAAACTGCAAAAACAGAGTTGCCTCTGCAGTTTGAGTGCCAACTTCTATTCCTCTCAAGCATTCTTGCCAAAACCAGTTCACATACCTTCCGTACCATCTATGCAGGCTAACCAAAAGCAAAGGCACGACCTGTAATCACTCTAACCACTTCCACCATTTTCACATTTCTGATTTGCAGGTGAAGTTCTCTAGCTCGATTCAGAAGCTTTCAAGACAAAGTAAACATTGGAATAGCATCCCTGGACCTCAAGGAAGCTTTTCCAATCATCACCTTGCCCTGAAAGTTCTTACATCTCCAGATAGAACTTCAACTGAACAGGTAGTTTTTTGAATTCGTACCTCTCTTATTATGCATCATTAGCTTTAAGTTTGTGAATAAACAAGGTTCTACTCATGCCACTGAACATGTCCATGTTTTTACTTTTCATTTCTTTTGCTTGAGTTGTGAGAATTTGGAGTTTGAAAATGGCAGAAAAACTAGGTTAGGATTTGGGGGAGGAGAAATTCTCCCTCATCTTAGAGAGTTAGATCAAGTTATGGATATGGTTAGAATCGTCTCTTCATGCTTAACATTTTTTATGTTGGAAGTTTGTTCAAAAAATCAAAGAATCAGGATGTTCAAGTAGAGCTCTTGGCGCGCGTTTTCTGAATAATTTTTGTTCAGAGGTTGAAGAAAGGTGACTTTGGGCTGGGCTTGCTTCTGAGTTACTTTTCACACCACCCTTTTTGGTTTTGCACCCCTGAGCCCATTTGCTTCATTTTTAATATTTTTGACTTCTGCCTTTTTTTGATTGGTTCATTTATTTTTTCTCAGCATATTAAAAACATAAAAATATTTTTCTCCTCATTTTTTGAATTTATTGAATATTTATTTGATTATTTCTTTTGTTTTTACATAAATAGATATATATATATATATATATATATATATATATATATATATATATATATATATATTCTTTGTTTAAAATATTGAGATAATACAAAAAAAATACTTTTTATACACTTTTATTTTATTTTTACTTCCTGAAAATATTTTGTATAAAAATCCCCTTTTATTTTTATATTAAATATTATCATTTTATATATAATACCTATTTAGAACTTAATATATAAATATATATATTTATTAATATACTTAGAATAAAATACTAAAATATACATATTTTATTTTATTAATATTAAAAACTACAAAAATCATTTTTTTTTTACAAATATATTTCTTTTCTTATTTTATTTTTGTGTATAAATGATAAATATTGTATATTAATAAATGATATCTTTTATTTAATAGAATTAGGGTTTTTGCCCTAAATTCAAAAATACTCCAAAAATAATATTTTATAATATTTTTATTTTCTTTCTTATTTTACATAAATAATACTTTTTCATACATATAAAAATTCCTTTTGCATTCTTGCATATTTGTTTTATTTACCATTTAAATTATACATTTATTTATCTTGTAAATATTCATAGAAAATGGTGTAATAGCTTAGATTCAATTTTTTGTCTAAATATCCCCATTTGAAACATTGTACCCCCCTCCCCATATTATTATGTTGTAATAGCGTAGGATTTTAAATTTCGCACTTTTATCGCTTTCTAAACATACTATGCTAGAATTAGGGTTTTGTATGCGAATAAAAATGAACAAAATAGTTGGACCTAATACAAGATAAATGAGCATGAAAAATGGACAACACATCTCACACTTGCACCCCTAGGGTACTCCACTTTGTTGCCTTCAAATAATTGGGCCATATTGCATGTTGAACTTCTTTGGGTAAAACAAACAATCAAATGATCATAGTCCCTCAAAATGTTGCTTAAATGAATGATCAAGTCCCTTTTAAAGAAAATTGCCCAAAGACATTTAACACTATTGCAACTATGGTCTAAACGATGACCCGCGCCCGTCCCTTTAATCTCCTAAAACAAGATTGTCCACCAAATGCAATGGTGGAACAAAATTGTCAAAAGGTTTAAAACATAACAAAAATCTTTGAGAAAATTTTAGGGTAGACGAACTCTTAAGTACTTGTCAACTTTCAAAGAAAACACTTGCCTTATTTCAAAACCCACTTCACAAACACTTTCAAAACAAACTTTCAAAAACCTTGAAACATCTTTTTAAAAGACAAAACACCTTTTGTAAAACATTCGAGTAAAGAATTGTTACAAGGGTAGCCTATACAAGGCATCTTTTCAAAACATTTTCAAAACCCCACACAAAGCACCATTTCAAACAATTGAAAACCAAGGCAAGTTGATCTAAGCAAGTACCTAAGAGCCCATGGATAACCATGGATAGAAGGGGTGCTAATACCTTCCCCTTCTATAATCTACTCCCCGAACCCAAGAAAAATCTCAAAGGTTTTTTGCTGTGCTTTTTAAACCTTTCCTTAGGATAAAATAAAAAGTCGGTGGCGACTCTTGCTCAACCGAAACATTTGCGAAAACAAAACACAAAACTCTAGTCAGTTCTCCCACCATATCACAGAACTGGCGACTCTGCTGGGGAAATTTTTAAAGTGGAGTAACCTTAGGGTTTAGATCACCCTCTTGCATGACTAATTGTTTGATTTGCTTGTTTTATACTTTGGCTCTATTGTTTGGGTTTACAATCCTCCACCCGGATTTTGGGAAACATTCATAGATAGCAATACGTTGTGGAAACTGTGCGGGGTATACCGACACGGTCTAAGCAATAGCTATATTGGTGCGACATATTTGTGAGTACCGGTAACCCTTGAGTTCAATCAAGGAGAGTACGGGGCCGCTGAGTGATGTCACTAAGCACTAATGACCTAGAACCTTACTTGACCATCTTGGCCTTTTATTAGGGGTAGTGAGATGACCGGCTTTGGTGCAGTCCGAAGTTGGTAGATACTCGATACTACACTCATTGAGGGTTGTTTTCTTGGAATATTTTGGTCGCTAGTTAAGTGGCTAAACCAAAACAATGAACATTGAAAACAATCCAGTGATATTGAGCTCCTTAGAACCCAGTTACTATTTATAGGACAGGTTTTTAAGCCAACTACACTCAAGAGGGTACTTACCTATGAAACCCCATGCAAGCCTGCAATTAGGGTTTGGTGTGATTTGCTTGTACATATGTTTTGTGTATACATCATAAACATCATAAAACATCATATGCATTCACTAACCATTTCAAGGGTTTTGGATCTTCATCTTTGTTCTTGTTTTGTAGGACATGGAAATTCCTCGCAGAAATACCATTCAAGTCAACCTTGTGAGAATCTCTCCTCGATTCAAGGAGATCACCTCAAGAATTCCGGAAAATTCATCCTTCAGTGAAAGACATGGTAGACTGCTCATCCTTGTCAACACCAACATTGAAGAAGACATGATGAAAGTGCTATTCCAATTCTTTGACCCTCTTCATCACTGCTTCACTTTCCCTGATTATCAGTTGGTACCCACTTTGGAGGAGTTTTCTCAACTCCTAAGAATCCCTATCCTTAATCAACTACCCTTTAACGGTACGGAAAAGGAACCAAAGCCGGAAGATGTTGCTCGAGCATTACATCTACAACCATCCGACATCAAGGGGCATTGGGAAACCAGAAGCGGCGTCAAAGGATTCTTAGCAAAATTCTTGTTTGAGAAGGCACAAGAATGTTGGAACTCATTGGACCTACAAGCCTTTGAAGAGATTATGGCACTCCTTATCTATGGGTTGGTCTTGTTCCCAAATCCTGACCAATTGGTAGATGTCAATGCTGTCAAAATCTTCTTGTCCAGAAATCAAATACCAACATTGCTTGGGGACATCCTTCACTCATTTTACACACGAACAATGAGAAAGAGGGGTGTTCTCATGTGTTGTACTCCTCTCCTTGCAAGGTGGTTTATTTCGCACCTTCCACAGTCTGTCTTGAAGAATGACCAAGGTACAAGGTGGTCCCAACGATTTATGACTCTTACTCATTCTGATGTGCATTGGTGTTCTCGGTCCAGAGAAAATGTCATCATCGTCGATCGTTGCGGAGAGTTTCCTAATGTTTCTTTACTTGGAATTAGGGGAGGTATCACCTACAACCCTTGCCTAGCTTTGAGGCAATTTGGATATGCACGGAGGGATGGCCCTCATGACATGTTGATTCCTAGCCTAGTTTTTGACTTCGACAACGATGCGCAAGGACTTCGCCAAAGATTCATCAGAGCTTGGAGAAAACTCAACAAGGTTGATAGCAAGACTCTGGGACACAAGAACTCCATCCCTCTTGAGCCCTATCTCAAGTGGGTACGAGCCCGAGCCCAAAGTCTAATGATGCCTTATCCTCATGTACTCCCAGTGATTAAGGAGCCCGTCAATGAAGGAGAGGTTCCCTACACTATCCTACATCCAGACATGCCTACATCATGGGAGGAAATGCAGAAAAGTTGGATTCAGCTCAAGGAGGAACGGAACACTTTTGAAGCTAGCTACTACGCCAGTGAAAAGAAGGTTCTAGAGCTTACCCGACGACTCCACGAGCAAGAGGCCCTCAACACCTACATCGCACCGAAGAGGATGCGCAATGTCTTTCTGCCTTAAGAAGTTTATTTTGTAACATTTGGCCCATGGGGCATTTATGTACTAACAAATTTCTTCTTATTAATATGACGTGCGTTCTTCTTTGTCAGAAACAATTTTGAATGTCCTAAATCCTTGAATGCATTGCATACATCAGCATACCATTCATCATGTGCATAAGCAGGTCTCACTCCAGGTTTCCTTATCTGTCTGTTGTTTATTTCAGTAAGATGGATCTCGAGCAAACAGTCAAAGACCTACAAGCCCAGAATGCACAGTTCCAGCAACTCCTGATGACTTTGGTTAAGAGTCAGGAGGACATCAAGACTCATTTGGAGAATAAGGACCCAATAAAGAAGAAGAAGAGGGTCGGAGTGGCTACTTTGGGGAGAAGATTTGACAGAGAAGCTCGGAGAGTGCTTGAATTTCCTCCTACTTCTGATGAAGGGACTAGTAAAAGGGATCGAGTTGCGGTGCCTTCCGAGTCTGATGCGGAGGAGGAAGAGGTTGAAGAGGATGAAGATTATTCTGACCAGCAATACCCTCCAGCTGATGATAAGTACAAGGGTTTAGAAGACAGATTGGCTGCCATGGAATTACAAAGGGTACCGGGTTTGGATTTTGAAGACATGGGCTTGGTTGCCGGAATTGTGATTCCCCCAAAATTCAAAGTGCCAGTGTTTGTGAGGTATGATGGGCTGTCTGTTGTACCCCAAAATTTGCCCTCCCTTTCTTCAGGAAACCATCTTAGATTTTTCAAAGTCCCCTGAAACAAATCCAAGTCCTGAGTTATCCTTTTGCCCAAGCAAGTCACTCACAAAAGCTAACTTTCACCCACCATTTTCCAGAAAGTCAGGTAAGCACCTGCTGACCCTCACCCCACTGTTAAGCATCATCAGCTGTGCATATTCAAATAACATAATGTAAATATTCATGTTATCGCTGTTTATGTTCTGAGGACTCTCATACCTCAGGACGTTCTGAGCCAGTTTAGGACTTGCCTGTGACCTTGGTGATTCTGACCTCTGGGACATTTTGCTATTTTGCTGGATCTGTTCCAAATATGTTTTCTGTTTTGTGGAGTAACAACAGGATTGCAGATGTTCTGATTAGTGCAGGAAAAAGCCTAGTGCTGACTTTGACGTTAGCACATCTGAAGCCTGTTTTGCTGCCAATGACCTCAGAACCTCTGAGAGTTATTGCCTTTTCAGCAGAATCTGAACTTCTGGGTTCTCCACTAACAAACTTCTGTCTTGCAGCGCAGGGAAATCAGAACCTCTGGTTTCCCCACTAACCAGATTCTGTTTTGCAGGTTCCAGAGTCAGAAGTTCTGACTCATCCAGTTTCATCAACAGGTTGATCATCTGACAGCGGATCTGGGTCAGAACTTCTGATGGCCTCCCAACAGCGCGCGGCCTCCCTCTCTCTCTCTATATATCTTGTTTTTCGCTATTTTCTTTTTTGTCTATTTTTCTCGTTGAACCCCCCATGTACAAATGTGTATCCCCCTCCCCTAACTATTGTAATAGCGTAGGATTTTACATTCCCGCTTCTTATTGCTAGTAATTAGGACGTGTATGGCAAGATAAAACTCAATGAAATAGAAAAACCTAATTCAAAGAAAAAACTCTTGTATGCAATAAAACACACTTGCACATTAACACCCCTAGGGTACTCCACTTTGTTGCCTTCCAAAATTGGGCCATATTGCATGTTAGGTCTCTTTGGGCGAAACAAACAATTTAAATGATCATAGTCCCTCGGTAATATTTTCTCAAAACAAAATGATCAAGTCCCTTAAGGAAAATGCCCAAAGATACTTGGCACCATTGCAATTATGGTCTAAACGATGACCCGCGCCTGTCCCTTTCACATCCTAACACAAGGTTCCCCACCAAATACAATGGTGGAGCAAACTTGTTAAAAGGGTTAAAGTATAGCAATAATCTTTTGAGAAATTTAGGAGTAGATAACCTCTTAGTTACTTGAAATCAACTTGCAAAACAAGACACTTGCCTAATTTCAAAATCACACATCACTACACTTTCAAAACAACTTTCAAAAACAAATGAAAACTTTTTTCAAAAGACATACATCTTTGTATACATCCCCACATGGATCATTACAAAGGTTGCCACCACATTGGCCTCTTTTCAAAAACATTTTCAAAACCCACACACTCAAGCACCATTTAAAAACAAGGCAAGTGATCTAAAAAAACCAAGTAACTAAGAGCCCATGGATAACCATGGATGAAAAGGGTGCTAATACCTTCCCTTTTCATAATCTACCCCCCGAACCCACGAAATATCTCAAAAGGTTTTTGCTGTGCTTTTTAACCTTTCCTTTAGGATAAAATAAAAAGTCGGTGGCGACTCTTGCTAACCGCAACATTTGCGAATACAAACGCAAAACCTCAAGTCAGTTCTCCCACCGTATCACAGAACTGGCGACTCTGCTGGGGAATAACTTAAAAGTGGAGTAACCTTAGGGTTTAGATCACCTTTGTTTTCAATTGATTGTCTTGTTTGCTTTTACATTTGTGGGCTTTGTATCGGAGTTTTATAGATCCTAACCCGGATCTGGGGATACCTTCTTAGAAAGTAGCAACAAGGCTGTGAGGGAACTGTGCGGGGTATACCGACATGGTTGAAGCAGTCTGCTACGTTGATGTGGCACTTTGGTGTGTACCGGTAACCCTTGAGTTCAGTCAAGGAGAGTACGGGGCCGCCGCGTGGTGTCATGAAGCATCAACTGACCTTAGGAACCTTAATTGAACCATCTTGGCCTTTTAGGGGTAGTGAGATAACTGACTTTGGTGCAGTCCGAGGTTGGTTGATACTCGATACTACACTCAATTGAGGGTTGCTTTCCTGGAATATTTCGGTCGCCAGTTCAGTGGCTAAATCGAAACGATGAACAATGAAAGCAGTCCCGTGATATTGGGACCTTTAGAACCCGGTTACTTCTGATAGGACAGGTTGAGCCCACCAAACTTCAAGAGGGTAATACCCAGACCCCATGCAGGCCTAAACTCTAAGGGTTGGTATGACTTGTATGCCTTACCATGTTTTGCCTCTGTGAATGTTTATAGTGCATTTAATCATCACATCATTACATCATACAAACATCATGAGCATTGACTAACCATTTCAAGGGTTTCGAATCTTCATCTTTGTTCTTGTTTTATAGGACATGGAAACTGCTCGCAGAAAGACAATTCAGATTAGCCTTGTAAAGATCCCTCCTCAGCTTAAGGAACTTCTGTCCAGGATTCCCGAGGGTTCTTCATTCAGTGAGAGACATGGAAGACTCATCAACTTGGTTAACACCAACATTGAGGAGGACTTGATAAAGGTCCTGTTCCAATTCTTTGACCCTCTGCATCACTGCTTCACCTTCCCGGATTATCAGTTGGTGCCTACATTGGAAGAATTCTCCCGACTTCTGAAGGTCCCTATCCTCGATCAACTACCCTACAACGGTACGGAAGAGGAACCCAAGCTTGAAGAGATTGCTAAAGCCTTGCACCTACAGACATCTGACCTCAAGGGACATTGGGAAGTTAGAAGTGGTATCAAAGGATTCTTAGCTAGATTTCTGTTTGAAAAGGCTCAAGAATGTTGGAACTCTCTTGACCTACGAGCTTTTGAAGAAGTCATGGCCCTCCTTGTCTATGGTTTGGTGTTGTTCCCTAACCCAGATCAGCTTATTGATATCAGTGCTGTCCAGATCTTTATGACCAGGAATCCTATACCTACACTGTTGGGGGACATCCTTCACTCATGTTACACTCGAACCATGAGAAGAAGGGGTGTCCTAATGTGTTGCACTCCTCTCTTGGGAAGGTGGTTTATTTCGCATCTTCCACAATCAGTTTTGAAGAACGAGCGGGGTTTGAGATGGTCACAACGGTTAATGACTCTCACGCATGCAGATATACATTGGTGCCCTAGGTCTAGGGAAGACATCACTATCATTGATCGTTGTGGGGAGTACCCTAATGTTCCTTTATTTGGAATCAAAGGAGGTATTACTTACAACCCATGCCTGGCTTGGAGACAGTTTGGTTATGCTCGGAAGGATGGCCCTCATGACATGTTAATTCCCGACATAGTTTTTGACTTCGACAACGATACTCAAGGACTTCGTCAGAGATTTATCAGAGCTTGGAGGATGCCAAGTAGGATAGACAGCAAGACATTGGGGCACCGGAACTCCATCCCGTTGGAACCTTACCTCAGGTGGGTACGAGCCCGCTCCCAGAAATTAGTGATGCCTTATCCTCATATGCTTCCTGTGATCAAAGAACCAGTCTTGGAAGGAGAAGCATCCTACACCATTCAACATCCTGACATGCCCACCTCCTGGGAAGAAATGCAGAAGAGCTGGGTCCAACTTAAGGAAGAACGGAATTCTCTTGAGACCAGTCTACATGCTAGTGAAAAGAAGGTCCTGGAACTCACCCGCCTGCTGCACGAGGAAAGGAATCTCAACACCTACATCGCGCCAAAGAGGATGCGCAATGTCTTTTTACCTTAGGGAGTTATTTTGTAAATATTTGGCCCATGAGGCGTTTATGTACTAACGAATTTTTCCCTATTAATATGATGTGCGTTCCTTTTTGTCTACAACAAATTTTGAATATTCTAAATCCTTGAATGCATTGCATACATACGCATTCCATTGCACCATATGCATAGCAGGTACCCTATTTCGCAGGTTGCTTAATTTTCTTCGCTGTTTGTGTGAACAGTCATCATGAATCCAGAATCCTCCAGTGAGCAAGCAATCAAGGCCCTTCAGGCCCAAAGTGCACAATTTCAAGAGATGGTCCTAAGCCTAGCCCAAGGTCAGCAAGAGTTGAAGACTCTACTCATGAAGAAGAAGAAGAAAAAGAGGACTGCATTGTTCAACACCGGACGCAGATTTGGGAACACACTCCACAATGAAGCTGATCCAACCACTTCTTCTGCTGAGAAAAACAGTCCCCAAGGGGGAGGAGCTCCTAGTCCCGCAGTCTCCGACAACGAGACGGACTATAACGATGAACAATACCCACCTGCTGCTGACAGATACAAGCAATTGGAGGACCGCTTGAGCGCTATGGAAATTCAGAATGTGCCAGGACTGGATTTCGGAGATTTGGGGTTATCTTCTGGGGTAGTCATTCCACACAAGTTTAAGGCGCCTGCCTTCGCCAAGTATGATGGGGTCTCCTGCCCAAAGCTGCATCTGAGGTCGTACGTAAGGAAAATCCAACCTTACACGGCGGATAAGAACCTCTGGATTCACTTCTTCCAAGATAGCCTCTCGGGGTCACAACTTGAATGGTTCTACCAATTGGACGGAGCTAGCATCCGGCATTGGGAAGATTTGGCGACTGCATTCTACAGACAATACCAATACAATTCTGATCTCGCTCCTACGCGTACCCAACTTCAGGGTATGTCTCTAGGGACGGGTGAAGGGTTCAAAGAGTACGCTCAAAAATGGAGAGATTTAGCTGGCAGGGTGCAGCCTCCATTAACTGACCGAGAGCTGGTTGATATGTTCCTTGGGACTTTGTCTGGTCCGTTTTTCAATCATTTGGTTGGTAACTCCTCCGCTGGGTTCACAGATTTGATATTAACGGGAGAAAGAATTGAAGCTGGCATCAGGTCAGGCAAGATACAGAAGGCTGCCTCTACAAGTGCTGAGAAGAGGCCGTTTAAGAAAGAAGCAAGCGCCGTCTATGGTCCTAGAAGACAAGTCAAGACCGAAAGTCGTCGAGCCGTCAATGCTTTGGTCATCTCCAAACCTGTTGCTGCTCCTCAGCAGTACAATCAACAAAGAAGTGAAAGGCCCAAGAGGCAGTATACCCGACTGAGTATGACATTATCTCAAATTTTACCCCAACTGTTATCCACCAACCTGGTGACCCTCAAAGAAGCTCCTAAGGTCGTCAACACTGCGTCTCCTAAATACAACCCAAATGCCCGGTGTGCTTATCATTCTGATAGTCCCGGGCACACTACTGATGATTGCTGGGCCTTAAGAAACAAAGTGCAAGATCTGATCGACGCGAAAGAAATTCAGTTTGAAGCACCAGAAAGACCAAATGTTGTAACGGCTCCTATGCCCTAGCATAGGGTGAATGCCATTGAGGAAGAAGTATACGCTGTTTCGGTAGATGAAGTTGTTACCCCTCTGAGGACTGTTAAGAAGAACCTACTGCGGGCCGGTTTATTTCCGGGTTGCGGTGAAGGTTGCCTGTTCTGCGCTATTTCCCTATCTGATTGTCCCTTGCTGAGGTTAGGCATCCAAGGCCTAATGGATAGCAAGGAGATTCTATTCAAAAAGACTGCTGTTCATTTGGTTCCGATGAAAGAAGTTTCCGTGATTACCATCTTCAAAAATCCAATCAAGACTCCCCCGAAGAAGCCTATTCAAATCATGACAATTGCGCCTGTGATCATTACTGTTCCAGGGCCCCTCTCCTACGTGTCTGATAAAGCTGTCCCCTGGCATTATGGGGCAGACGTGTATGTAAATGCAATCAAGCAAGAATTCGACGCTAGTGCCAGTATCTGCGATATCACTGGTCCAGCCAAGGTCACCCGCAGTGGCAGGCTCTTCTCGCCTGACATTGCGCCGCCCGCTATTCGAAAACCCCTCCTCATAAAACCTGCAAGTTTACCTAGTCCTGTTGCTGATCAAATTGTGTCCCCTGCTGCCGAGTCATCAAATGCTCGGGACAAAGGGAATGAAGAAGAGCCTGCCCGGATGGAGGCGCCGATACCCATAAATGCTGAGGCCTCCCGACAAGAAATGGAGGAGATTCTGAAAATAATAAAGAAAAGTGATTTTAATGTTGTCGAACAGTTGGGGCATACACCCTCCAAGATCTCTCTGCTCTCCTTATTGCTATGCTCCGAGGCTCATGCTAAAGCCTTGATCTCATTTCTCAAGACGGCCCATGTGCCGCAAGAAACGTCTGCAGTCCAGTTCACTGACTGCATAGCGAATCTGACGGCGGACAACGGTTTGGGTTTTTCAGATGCTGACCTGACCGCAAAAGGGAGAGACCACAATGATGCCCTGCATGTCTCTATTGAATGCAGGGGCACTACTCTGGCACATGTATTGGTGGACACTGGTTCTTCCTTGAATGTTCTTCCGAAAAAGGCTTTAGACCGTCTGGATTATGAAGGCCTGGAGTTGAAACCCAGCAATATCATCGTCAGGGCCTTTGACGGTTCCAAAAGGATGGTTCATGGAGAGGTTAACATCCCTATCCGTGTGGGCTCTCAAGTGTTTGACTCTACCTTTTACGTGATGGATATACGTCCGTCGTATTCTTGTCTGTTGGGTCGACCTTGGATCCATAAAGCTGGGGCCGTGACCTCCACCTTGCACCAGAAGTTGAAGTATCCCGTCAGGGGGAAGATCGTCACTGTACAAGGAGAAGAGGAGTATATGGTGAGCCATTTGAATTCCTTCAGGTACATCGAGATGGACGGAGAGTTCATTGAAACCCCCTTCCAGCATTTCGAGGAGGTGCATCCAATTTCAGCAGCTGCAGAGACAATGGCCGAAGAGAATGATTCCTTGAAGATGGCTTCCCTAAGGGATGCCCGGGCTGTGGTTCAGAAAGGCAATTGTGCACACTGGGGTCAGCTTCCTGACTTCACTCAGAAGAACGACAAGTTTGGGCTAGGCTTTACTGCAGAGGCTCAGAAGGCGGTGCGCAAAGAGAAGATCGGAAAAGCTCCGGTGTTTATTTCCAGCTCAAGGGTGAATGCTATTGAGGAGGATGTGGAGGAAGCAGAGTTTGATAGTTGGATCTACCCGACTACCAGCAACGGACCAAGCAACTGGACGGCAAAGGATTTTACCCCTATCACATTTGTCACGCAGTAATTGATTTCTTTTGATTTCCAATTTGTAACAAACAATATGTTAAAACTCTGTTGGCTCGGTGTCCTACCCGGGGCATCGTAGCTCCATTTGTGAGGGCTTTTTGTATGACATTTTCATATATCATCAATCAAAACATTGGACGTTTGTTGCATTTCAAATCTTTTGCTCTCTTCCTTTCTGTGTTATATATATTGCAAAACAGCTGTATTTACACACACTCACTTATACAGGTTTCAATCCACTCTGGATCTCACTGGTAACAGCTCTGCTACTGCCAGTTATGACTTCGAAAATCCGATCAACTTGGCCGAAGACGAAGGTGAAGATGATTGCGAAGTGCCTGGTGAACTCGCAAGACTACTACTCCAGGAAGAGAGGGCTATTCAACCACATGAAGAGCCTGTGGAGACAATTAACTTGGGTACTGAGACAGATAGGAAAGAGGTCAAGATAGGTGCCAATCTAGAGCTCAGCGTGAAACAACGATTGATCCAAATGCTACAAGACTACATGGAGATTTTTGCTTGGTCCTATGAAGATATGCCCGGTTTGGATGCCGACATTGTAGTTCACCATCTGCCAACCAAGGAAGATTGCCCTCCGGTAAAGCAAAAAGTTCGACGAATGCGTCCAGAGATGTCTGAAAAGATCAAGGCCGAGGTTATGAAGCAGTTTGATGCCGGGTTCCTTGCAGTAACTTCTTACCCTCAGTGGGTTGCCAATGTGGTGCCAGTACCGAAGAAGGACGGAAAGGTCAGAATGTGTGTTGACTACAGGGATCTGAACAGGGCCAGCCCCAAGGATGACTTCCCCTACCTCACATTGATGTCCTTGTTGACAATACAGCTCAACACAAGGTTTTCTCCTTCATGGATGGTTTTTCAGGGTACAATCAGATCAAGATGGCTCCGGAAGATATGGAGAAGACTACATTTGTGACTCAGTGGGGCACCTTCTGTTATAAGGTCATGCCGTTCGGATTGAAAAATGCTGGGGCAACCTATCAACGTGCCATGGTTGCTTTGTTCCACGATATGATCCATCATGAAATTGAGGTATACGTTGACGACATGATTGCAAGGTCTCAAACTGAGGAGGAGCACCTTGACCATCTGAGGAAGTTGTTTGATCGACTCAAGATATACAAGCTGAGGTTGAATCCCAACAAATGCACCTTTGGGGTGAGGTCCGGAAAATTGCTAGGTTTCATTGTAAGTGATAAAGGTATTCAGGTGGATCCTGCCAAGGTAAAAGCCATACAAGAGATGCCGACTCCAAAAACAGAGAAAGAAGTCAGAGGCTTCCTGGGACGACTAAATTACATTGCCCGATTCATCTCGCATCTGACTGCTACTTGTGAGCCAATCTTCAAATTGCTAAAGAAAGATCAAGTGGTACGCTGGAATGATGAATGTCAGGCCGCCTTTGAAAGGATAAAGGAATATCTCCAAGAGCCACCCATTCTTATGCCACCGGTTGAAGGGAGACCTCTGATACTATATTTGACAGTACTTGACAAATCAATGGGGTGTGTGCTGGGGCAGCATGACGAGTCTGGCCGAAAAGAGCACGCTATTTATTACTTGAGCAAAAAGTTTACCGACTGTGAGTCTCGTTACTCACTGCTTGAGAAAACTTGCTGCGCTCTTGTATGGGCTGCTCGCCGGCTAAGACAGTATATGCTGACTCACACTACTTTGTTGATTTCAAAGATGGATCCCATCAAGTACATATTTGAAAAGCCCGCTCTGTCTGGAAGGATAGCGAGATGGCAAATGATCTTAACAGAATATGATATCCAATATACAACTCAGAAAGCAATTAAGGGAAGTGTACTGGCCGATCATTTGGCACACCAACCTGTGGACGATTACCAATCATTGAACTTTGATTTTCCGGATGAAGATATCATGGTGGTAACTGACTGTGAAGTACCTGGACCGGATGAAGGACCTAAGGAAGGATCCCGATGGTCCATGCATTTTGATGGAGCCTCCAATGCTTTGGGTAACGGCGTCGGCGTTGTAATCATATCTCCCGAGGGAACTCATACTCCCCTCACCGCCCGATTATGTTTCAACTACACCAACAACATGGCAGAATATGAGGCGTGTATCATGGGTTTACAAGCTGCAATCGACTTGAGGATCAAATTTCTAAGTGTCTTCGGAGATTCCGCTCTTGTGATCAATCAGATCAAAGGCGAGTGGGATACGAAACACCCGAATCTCATCCCTTACAAGGAGTATGTGTCGACCTTGCTCCCTCACTTTGAAGAGATAACTTTTGAGCATTTCCCCAGAGAGGAGAATCAGCTAGCGGACGCACTAGCCACGATGTCTTCAATGTTCAAAGTTAAATGGGACAATGAGGCTCCCCGGATCATCATCAGGAAGTTGGATGAACCAGTATACTGCTGCGAGCTCGAAACTGAGAAGGTTACTGAAAAACCCTGGTATCACGAGGTAAAAAGGTACTTGGAAGCTCAGGAATACCCTGAAGGTGCATCCGTCAATGATAAGAAGTTCATGAGAAGGTTTGCTGCAAAATTCTTCCTCAGCAACGGCATTCTCTACAAACGGAATCATGATTCGACTCTGCTGCGTTGTGTGGATAAGGCTGAAGCGGAGAAAATCATGATGGAACTGCATGAAGGTACATTTGGAACACATTCCAGTGGACACACCATGGCTAAGAAAATCCTTCGGGCAGGATATTTCTGGTCCACAATGGAAGCCGATTGTTACCAACACTCCCGAACTTGTCATAAGTGCCAGATCTATGCTGACAAGGTACATATCCCTCCAGTTCCTTTGAATGTCCTAACGGCACCTTGGCCTTTCGCAATGTGGGGCATCGATATGATCGGTGAGATCCGACCAACGGCATCCAATGGGCATCGCTTCATCTTGGTGGCAATCGATTATTTCACGAAATGGGTTGAGGCGGCTTCCTATGCCACAGTAACCAAGAGTGTCGTGGCGCGTTTCATCCGGCATAATCTGATCTGTCGGTACGGCGTCCCAGAAAGAATCATTACGGACAACGGTACCAATCTCAATAACAAAATGATCACTGAACTCTGTGAACAATTCAAGATACAACACCACAATTCTTCTCCCTACCGGCCGAAGATGAATGGGGCTGTAGAGGCAGCCAACAAAAATATCAAGAAAATTGTGCAGAAGATGACAGTAACCTATAAAGATTGGCACGAGATGCTACCGTTCGCTCTTCATGGGTACCGCACCTCAGCAAGGACATCAACCGGGGCAACTCCTTTCTCCTTGGTCTATGGCATGGAGGCAGTCTTGCCGATCGAAATCCAGATACCCTCTCTCCGGATAATGAAGGATGCAGACCTGAATGAAGATGATTGGATCCAGACTCGACTTGATCAATTAAATCTAATTGACGAAAAGAGGCTCACTGCTATCTGTCATGGTCAGACGTATCAAAAACGAATGATCAGGGCATTTAACAAGAAAGTCAGACCGCAAGAGTATCAAGTTGGGGACCTGGTAATCAAACGCATCATCCTTCCTCAAAGTGATCCCCGGGGCAAATGGACCCCTACTTACGAAGGGCCATTTGTGGTTAAGCGTGTGTTCTCAGGAGGAGCCATGATCCTAACCACCATGGACGGTGACGACCTTCCTCACCCCGCCAATGCAGACATAGTGAAAAAATACTACGCATAAATAAAAGACCCGCTAGGTTGACATACCTAGGCGAAAATAAGGGCTTCCCGGCGAACCAAAAGGGTTCGGGCAAAAATAAGGGATGAAATGAATAAAAATCTGTACACCCGGCAAGTCGAAAACCTGAAAGGGCGGCTTGGGCAAAAATGGGTATCCCGGTGGACTGAAAACCCGAAAGGGCGGTCCAGGCAAAAGTTAGGGATGAAAGCGTAACACTATGTCTCATTGGATCACTTCGCATCCGGAATTCGGCATCAACTATCTGGCCCCAAATTTCGGCATTGACCAATCAGCTTCATCTTCAGATTAGGCAGTAAGGCGATGAGACGTTCGAAAACATAAAGGCGATAGCAGAGTTGGAACCCAGTGGGATTGTTCACATAGCTGTTTTGTTTTCTTTTTTCAAAATGTAAACTCTATACTATTTGGCGATGTCCTCTTACTAGGATGTCAGTCTCTTGTACAAAAAACGCCTATTCACAGGCAAAAGTTTAAATCAATACAAATTCACTTGTTCATACAAATTACCATTGTTTTCCCCTTTTTTTCTGTTTTGTCTTGCGAAGAACGTCCAATGTTCATTTTTTGATATATGCATTTGACATTGAATTGTTGATTCATAACTATTCGCATATGAAACAGGAGATTAATTACCGGTGACATCAAAGACAGGGGGAATGTGGGGTTGTCTATTGCAGTCTGGCTGTTTGGTCCGCCAAGGCACCAAGGTAGGTTCAACTGAAAAATGTGGCCAAATCATCTTAACTCCCCGCAGAGTAAAACAAGGTTCAGCACAACATTCCCCGGCAGGTCTTAAAAGCTCATCCCCAGTAGATTCTGCAAGCTCATCCCCTGCAAAGTACGGACGTCTCGCCCAAGTTTTATTTAAGAGTTATTTCCTCACAAGGACTTTTAACTGGGTTATCCTCAGCTAAAAGCCACGGAAGATCGCTCTCGGCAAAGTTCCTTCAATCCCCAGCGAAGTCTATCTTTAGTATTCCCAAGCAGAGTTTATCTTTGGAGTTCCCCAGCGGAGTTTACCATCATTATCCTCAGCGGAATCCATCGTTAGAGTCCTCAGCAGGCCTCTCATCAGAACTTCGGCCAAGCATCTCTTCCGCAGAGCAGCTTCCCGGCCGTTCGTCAAGGATTTATTTTCCTAAGATGAAATTACATTCATAAACATTTCACATTTGCATACATCTTGCTTACCTACATGATGAAACGCATACAACATTTCATGTTGAACATCATGATATCATGCACATCATACATCATGACATTGCATACAACTTGCGTTTTTGCCTTTTCAGGAAAAAGACAATCTCAAAAACGACTACCTTCAACTGTCACAATTTCAGATTCGATACCTGTATCTAGCCAGGGCACATCTGAGAGTGATCAGTTTCCAGACTCGACTCCTGTATCCAGTCGGGGCATGTCTGAAGAGTTCGAAGATTCGATTCCTGTATCCAGCCAGGGCACATCTATCAACTACAACTATTTCCAGATTCGATTCCTGTATCCAGCCAGGGCATATCTGTTGACCACGTTTCCAGACTCGACTTCTGTATCTATCCAGGGCATGTCTGAAGAGTTCAAAGATTCGATTCCTGTATCCAGCCAGGGCACATCTATCAACTGTCACGTTCCCAGATTCGATTCCTGTATCCAGCCAGGGCATATCTGTTGACGACTATTTCCGGATTCGATTCCTGTATCCAGCCAGGGCACATCTGTGAGCAACCAATTGTAGATTCGACACCTGTATCTAGCCAGGGCATATCTGCATGAGGAGATTGAAGATCAAACACCTGTAACAAGCCAGGAAAACATCTGTCTTTCTCAAATACACAAGTTCTCGCTAAGGAATCTCTTATGCGATTGACACTTCCAAATGGCATCTATAAGCCCATTCCCGACAAGGTTCTGTCACGTCTCCGGATGGCATCTGTAAGCCCATCTCCCTATCTACCGCCTCTCCAAATGGCATCTATAAGCCCATTTCCATTGCTGATACTCTACTAGGCGAGTGCAAATTTTCGGGCACTCTGGTGTCCAATCTCCTTTTACCCTCGAGTCGCGAAAGGCAAACTCGCCTGTTGTACCCCAAAATTTGCCCTCCCCTATTCATCAAGAAATTGCCAAGTCAAGGTCACAAAATTTCCCCAGGGTTGTGCAGCTCAACTGTCTCCTATACAGTCAAAACTAGGGTTTGAGTCCTGGTCAAGCAAATGAACTTTTCAAAGGCCCAATCAAGTCTCATATGCTTACAAAGATGGTCAAGTATCCTCATGTCAAGGTTCAAGGCATTCAGCTCAAAATTGCACAGTCAAAACCCTAGATTGCACTACAGTCAACTGTAGGGGCAAAATGGTCATTTGACAGTCAAAAGTTCAAATTTTTGGTCAACATATCATTTTGAAGCCACAAACATCATTTGATCAATGCTTGATCATGATTCTCAAAATTTGGCTCAGAAATCATCAAAGATGCAAAAGTTGCTATATTTGGACAGCTGAAAAAGTCAACTGAAATTGACCAGGGCATAACTTTCACATGGATTATCAGAAAAATTCCATCCAAAGCTCATTTTGAAGAGAAGGACATTTCCTACAATTCATCTTCATGTTCCAAATCCAAGAAATGCTCTCACAAAAAGTTATCAATTTCAACATTATAGGTCATTTTCAAAAGTCAACAAAAAGGGACTTTAAGTCAAAGACCATAACTTGAGATTGGTAAATCAAAATGACATGGGACCAAAGGCATTGGTTAGAGGACTCAAAGACCTTTCCAAAATGTCCAAGAACATGTGAAAAGCTTAAAAATTGAGCAAGTTATGCCTTGTGGAAGTTGGGAAATTTTTAGGAATTTTGAAAAGTCAACATTGATGCAAAAGGCCTAAAAATGCAAATGGGCCCATTTTTCTTCCGAGTTTCTTCATGCCAAGCCTATGCACGACCATTAGGCCCAAAGGGAAGTATTTTCATATTTTCTAATTATTTATTTGAATTTATATTAATTTATATTCATTTAAATCATTTTAATACATGAAAAATATAAACCTAACCTAAAAAAATCTTTTTATGCACATTATAAGGTCAATATTTCGTGCACTTCTTAATTAAGCAAGTTTTGATGAGAATTGATCAGATTTGAACCAAAATGCACATGGAAAAGATTGGAAAAGATCTTGTAAAATCAAATATTGAAATCCATTATGGCATGAGATTTTGTACAACTTTCTTGACCTAAAAGCCTCTATACATACTCAGGATCAAACCCTAATGCAAAGGAGACTGCAAGCTGCGCATAAGAAACCTTTGGCAAATTGAAAATTCTCTTAAAAAACTCAAATCTGAAAAGTGCCTTAGAGGTCGATTCAAACCTCCAAAACTATCTCAACAGCTTGCCAAGGTTGTCTTGATCACATTCCAATCAGAGATCATCACTACAACACCCTGAAACGGTATCACGACCTCAAACTGTGAAGCAAAAATTTCCAAATCGCATATCATAATTTACGCATCATGGTGCATTTTTATTCATGAATTCTTGTTCAATATGAAATTTGCAAGCTAACCATAACTTTTAATTGAAGTTTCGTGTGTTTTTGGCCAAGTTACCATGTTTGTTCTTTAGGGTTTTCAGAAGGAAAAATTAGGGCTTTTTCAATACAGTAAAATTGGCCTTTGAGACCACCATGGTTGAACTCAGCGTGCTCCCATGAACAAGAAACATACCTCGCGATGGATTTATGTATCAAGGAGAGCTATTCGCTATTTTCTGCTAGCCCCCTTTTTGCAACGCTATAAAAACCGTTGCTCTTTTGTTTTGTTTTACAGGGTGGGGAAGAAGACAACCTCGTGTCCAATAGTCATTGGTCCTTTTGAAATTCGCGCGTTTTTAACCAATTAGCATTATGTTTTATTTATTATATTTGCGTGTTATTATATGTTAACTAAAAGCGTTTGGTTCAGTTGGTAACACGTGATGTGAATAACCCTCAAGACCTGGGTTCAAGTCCCAGGTCTGTCCAATTTCAATATTATTTTTCAAAATAGAATCCTATGCTATGCTAACATCCAGGTACATCATGTCCTCTCATCATCAAGCCACACACGTGTCCCAGACGACCAAATCAAAGGTGTGGATCCCAGGAGCACAATAAACTCCAGTCAACGCACCATATGGAATCTTGAAAAGTCAGCAAATTCAAGGCTTAATGGGCCAATGTTCTAAGGCCTGAACCTCCCATTTGGGGCAACACCCCACTCTGGTTTGACAAATTTCATTTCTTTTTCTTATATCTATTAATTATTATTTTAATTGTTGTGTTTATTTTAATTATTGTTTATTTAATTTTTAATCAAAATACAAAAACATCACAAAAAACCAGAAAAGACCAAAAATAATATAATTTTTCTTTTAATTATTTTCTAAATAAATGCTTGTAATTATTTAGCTTTAATTTAGGTTTATCAAATATTTTTCATAATAAAAATCCAAACATAGAATTTAGGTTTAATAACCTTTTATTTTCTTTTTTAATTTTCCTTTTTTTCAAAATAACAATATTATTTATTTATTATTTTATTTTCATAAATTAAAAATTGTACATAAATTAATTTAGAGTTTAATTTAGAGTTTAATTTAGGTTTTAATTTAATTCTTTCATAATAAACTTAAAAAACATTAGAACTAGGGTTTAGCATTTTAATTTTAATTAATTTTTTCTTTTAAATCTAAAAAACACAAAATACCAAAAAAAGCATTTAATCATTTAATTCTTTAATTCTCATTAACTTTTAATTTTTTGCAAACGGGTCCAATGCCCATTGTTTAATTATTTAATTTGCGCATTTATTTTTATCGTTCATTATAATTTTGTAAATCTCCCAAAGCCATGTAACTTTACTTTTCGCACTTTTATTTACTTCGCATTATTTATTTTCCGCTAAATCGGGTCCGGTTTAATTTTGGCGATGTGGACCCGCGCCTTTGTAATAGCCTTAGATTTATTTCCCGCAACTTTATAACTGTTAAATATGCATGCAAGAATGAATGGCCTTAATTAAAATCAAGCGTAGAACACTTCAAACATGACAAGATAAATGACTGAAACATGACACACGATTCGCACACACCACCCCTAGGGTACGCCTCACTGTTGCCTTTCGAAAGGTGATCGTCGAGTAGAGGACGTCTTAGTAAGTCCTCATGATCCGGGAACCTGGCATGAGGGTAGCTTCTAAGGTGTCTTCCCATTGCTCTGGTGATCACCATGTCCCTAAAATCGAATTGACCCGAACACCTCCAATGGTGGTGCTACCTACCTCTCAATGGTGGGATGGCACTACTTTTAAGGACATCTACACAGACGAATTCCTTAGGGTAGGTAGGTTCTCAAGGATACTTGCTCTAATCTCAAAACAAACTCAAAAAGACTTTTCACACTGACACTTTTCAAAAGCTTTCAAAGCAAACTTTTCAAACACTCTGACGTATGAGTCGATCTGAAATTTTTCAAAGAAACTTTTTTTTAAACCCACATTGAAAAGCAAACAAACAATTTTGAAAACACATTGAGCAAGTATCTAAGAGCCCATGGATAACCATGGATAGAAAGGGTGCTAACACCTTCCCTTTCTATAACCTACCTCCCGAACCGAGAGCAATCTCTTTAAGGAATTTTTCTGTGCTTTTGTCCTTTCCATTTGGAGAAAATAAAAGACGGTGGCGACTCTTGCTTCCGCGACATTTCGCGAACCAGCGTTAAACAGTCAGTTCCAGATCCACCGATCACAGAACTGGCGACTCTGCTGGGGACCCTTTATAAAGTGAGGTGTACCTTAGGGCTAGTTCATAACTGTGTTTTCAATTGTATTGATTTGCTTACTTTACTATTGTGGGTTGCATGGGAGTTACGTAGATCCTAACTCGGATCTGGGGATACCCTGTTTAGGTAGCATAAGCTGTGAGGGACCTGTCCGGCGTAGACCGACACAGGTGAAGCAGTGGCTACGTTGGTGTGGCATCTTAGTCTGTACCGATATCCCTTGTGTCGCAACGAGGAGAATATGGGTCTTCTAAGGAGTCATTAAGCACCAACAACCTTAGAACCTTAATTGACACAACTTGGCCTTTAGAACAGTAGCAGTATGCTACGCCCATTGAGGCTAAACTCTCGTGATGGTTCTGGCCGCAAGAAAAGATTGCGATGCTGGAGTTATGACCGATTGAGGGTAGTCAATGATATTGGGATCCTCTAAGAACCCGGTTACTTTTGATTAGGACAGGTATGAACCAACAAACTGAAAGAGGGTAGTACCTAGACCTCATGCTGGCCTAAACTTTAGGGGCTTGCCTTGTGTGACTTGTGTGCCTTACTATGTTTGCCTTTGTATCTGTATGTGGTGTGCTTTATCATAACATCATAGCATCATGAGCATTGCATGCATCCTGCATAAGAACTGACCATTTCAAAGACAAGAGGGTTTCATCTTTGCTCTGTTTTGTAGGACATTATGATGCCTGTGCGAAGGAATACTATCCGGTTCAACTTTGTTCGTTCACTTGAGTTGATTGATGAGTTGGTTAGCAGAATTCCAAACACCACTTCCTTCATTCAGAGGCATGGTTCTCTTCTCAGTTTAGTCACTGCAAAGCGGGATCAACAGTTGATGAGTGTTCTGACCCAATTCTATGACCCTCAGTACCAGTGCTTCACCTTTCAAGACTTCCAGCTGGTCCCTACCCTGGAAGAGTTCTCTAATCTGCTTGGTATCCCTATCTTGGATCAGACTCCCTTTACTGGTTGGGAAAAGACCCTCAGGCTTGAGGACATTGCTGCAGCTCTTCCTTTGACCCATCAGGAGGTAACAGACAACTGGGTAACTAGAAGCGGAGTTAAGGGTTTCTTGGCCAAGTTTCTGATTGGTAAAGCTAACAGCTACTGGAATGACTTGGACTTTAGGGCATACGAAGACATCTTGGCTCTCCTAATCTATGGGTTAGTCCTGTTTCCTAATCCTGACAACTTCATCAATGTCACTTCCATTAGGATCTTTATGTCTCAGAACCCTGTGCCCACTCTCTTGGGTGACATCTTGCAACAACTTCATGCCCGTACTACCCGAAGACGAGGAACCCTATGGTGTTGTATCCCTTTGTTGGTGAGGTGGTTTATTTCGCACCTCCCTAAGTTCGTACTGAAGAACCAAGAAGGAAAAGGTTGGGCTCACAGGTTAATGTCTCTCACCGATAAAGACATCATTTGGACTTGCAGAGGTTTGGATGAGATAGCTATTATTGATCGATGCGGGGAGTATCCTAACGTTCCTCTGATTGGTACTCAAGGAGGGATCTCTTACAATCCATGTCTAGCACTCCGTCAGTTTGGAAGAGCAAGAAGAACAGGCCCCCATGAGATGTTGGTGCCTCACATCAGTTTCGAGTTTCAGGTGGATAGTGACGAGCTACGTCGTAGGTTCATCAAGGCTTGGGAGAAGGTTCATAAAGCTGACCCACAAGAGCTAGGACCAAAGACTTCTTTACCTATGGAAGCCTACTACAAATGGGTCCGCATCCGTGCTCAAAAGTTAGGTATGCCGTATGAAGCTGTCAGACCCGTCATTCTTGAGTATCCTGATAAAGATGGTGTTCCTCCAACTGTCCTTCCTCCTCAGATACCTACTGATTATGAGACATTGAAGAGATCTTGGTCACAACTGCAAGAAGAACGGGATTCTTACCAGGAAAAGTTCAACGAGCAGGAATCAAAGATCCAGAAGCTGACAAAGCAGTTGGAGAATGAGAGAGCTCTGAATGCCTACCTCCGTACTGAGAAGAGGAGACCATGGGATCAATGAGGAATGCTGAATGTGCCTTTACAGTTTTTATTTCCTTTCCAGTTGTTTCATTTCATGTAAACGCCTAAGGGCAACTTGTTGAATAATCTCAGTTGCAAAGTTGAATCTAATAAAGTGTGTTCCTTTTTTGTTTACAAAGTTGATTCCCGATTGTCTTTGAAAACATAATTCATACGCATTTCATACATCATGTGCATAGCAGGTTTTTCCCCTTTTTCAGGTTGCTTACAGTTCTTCGCTGTTTATTTCAGCATCATGAATCCCGGATCTGAATCAACAGAGACATCAATCAAGGCTCTCCAGGCGCAGAATGCGCAGTTTCAAGAACTGATCATGGGTCTAGCTAAAGGCCAAGAAGAATTAAAGACTATGCTCCTGAAAAAGGAGAAGAAGAAAAAGAGAAGAACTGTTCTGTTCAGCTCGGGCCGAAGGTTGGGTAATACTCTGCACCATGAAGAGGCTGGTTCTTCTGTTGGCAAGAGTCCTTCTCAGGCAGAAGTAAAGGTTCCTACTCCAGTGGTCTCCGACAACGAGACAGATTTTGATGAAGAGCAGTACCCTCCTGCAGATGACAGGTACAAACAACTGGAGGACAGGCTGAAGGCTATGGAGGTGCAACAGGCACCTGGGCTGGATTTCGGAGATCTGGGTTTGTCGACTGGTGTAATCATCCCGCACAAGTTCAAAGCTCCAACCTTTTCTAAGTATGACGGGGCGTCCTGTCCCAAGCTGCATTTGAGGTCCTATGTTCGAAAGATTCAGCCGTACTCTGCGGACAAGAATCTATGGATCCACTTCTTCCAGGAGAGTCTTTCAGGGACTCATCTCGAATGGTTCTATCAGCTGGATGGGACCAAAGTTCGTAACTGGGAGGAGCTGGCTACTGCTTTCTATAAGCAGTATCAGTATAATGCCGACCTTGCCCCTACACGTACTCAACTCCAGGGTATGTCGTTAGGTGCAAGTGAAGGTTTTAAAGAGTACGCGCAGAAGTGGAGAGATCTGGCTGGCAGGGTGCAGCCACCTTTGACTGATCGAGAGTTAGTGGACATGTTCTTGGGGACCCTATCTGGGCCGTTTTTTAACCATCTCATTGGGAATTCTTCTGCTGGTTTCACTGATTTAATCTTGACTGGGGAGAGAATCGAAGCTGGGCTGAAATCTGGGAAGATTGCAAAGGGTGCATCATCTAGTGCAGAGAAGAAACCCTTCAAAAAGGAGTCTAGTGCCGTGTATGGCTCCAGGAAATCAGAAAGACCTGATCGCCGCCAATCTGTCAGCGCGGTAATGATCGCTAAGCCTGCTGCCGCCCCCGGCCAAACAATCCTCAAAGGGCTGATAGACCCCGGAGAGAGTTTACCCGGTTAAGCATGACCCTATCGCAAATCCTGCCACAGTTACTATCCACCAATTTGGTGACTGTCAAGGAGGCGCCAAAGTTCTCAAACACTACCTCTCCTAAGTACAACCCGAATGCCCGTTGTGCTTACCATTCAGACAGCCTGGGGCATGCCACTGATGACTGTTGGGCGTTAAAGAATAAGGTGCAAGACCTTATCGATGCTAAGGAGATACAATTCGAAGCGCCTGCAAAGCCGAATGTAGTTACTGCCCCTATGCCTCAGCACGGGGTAAATGCTGTTGATGAAGACGTTTATGCTGTTTCTGTGGATGATCTAGCCACTCCTTTAAAGATCATTAAGAAGAACCTACTGCAGGCCGGTTTATTTCCGGGTTGTGGTGAGGGTTGCCTGTTCTGTGTTGTGTCCCCATCCGGTTGTCCCTTGCTAAAGTTAGGCATCCAAAGCTTAATGGATAGCAAGGAGATTCTATTCAAGAAGTCTGCTGTTCGTATGGTTCCAATGGAAGAAGTCTCTGTGGTGACTATCTTCAACAATCCGATCCCGGCTCTCCAGAAGAAGCCCATCCAAATTCTGACCGTTGCACCTGTTACTATCACTGTTCCTGGGCCCCTGCCCTATGTATCCAACAAAGCTGTCCCTTGGCACTATGGGGCAGATGTATATATAAACGGAGTGAAACAAGAGCTCAACGCTGGCGCCAGCATCTGTGACATCACTGGCCCGGCCAAAGTTACCCGCAGTGGCAGGCTCTTCTCGCCTGACATTGCGCCACCTGCTGCCCGAAGACCGCTCCTGATAATTCCTGCAAGTACACCTACTCCCGTTGCTGACCAAGTTGTTGTTCCTGCTGCTGATCCGATTGTTTCTCCTGCTGCCGAGTCATCCAATGCTCGGGGCAAGGGAATTGAAACTGAGCCTGCCCAGATGGAGACACCCGTACCCATAGCTGCTGAGGCCTCCCCACAAGAGATGGAGGAGATTTTGAAGATTATAAAGAAGAGCGATTTTAATGTTGTGGAACAGTTGGGGCATACGCCCTCCAAGATCTCCATGCTCTCTTTACTGCTGTGCTCTGAGGCCCATGCAAAGGCCCTCATCTCATTCCTCAAGACAGCCCACGTGCCACATGAAACCTCTGCAGTCCAATTCACTGATTGCGTGGCAAGCCTAACGGCAGATAACGGCTTGGGTTTCTCGGATGCTGATTTGACCACAAAGGGGAAAGATCATAATGATGCTCTGCATGTCTCAATCGAATGCAGGGGCACCACCTTGGCACATGTGTTGGTTGATACTGGGTCATCTTTGAATGTGCTACCTAAGAAAGCTCTGGATCGTCTAGATTGTGAAGGCCTGGATTTGAAACCCAGCAACATCATTGTCAGGGCCTTTGACGGTTCGAAGAGGATGGTCCACGGGGAGGTTGACGTTCCGATTCGTGTGGGTTCTCAGGTGTTCGACTCCACTTTTTATGTGATGGATATCCGTCCATCTTACTCTTGTCTGCTGGGTCGACCCTGGATACATAAGGCTGGGGCAGTGACCTCTACCTTGCATCAAAAGCTGAAGTACCCCGTCAGAGGGAAGATTGTCACCGTGCAAGGAGAGGAAGAATACATGGTGAGCCACCTAAACTCGTTCAGATACATTGAGATGGATGGGGAGTTCATTGAGACCCCCTTTCAGCATTTCGAGGAGGTGTTTCCAATTGCAGCAGAGACAACAGAAGCAAGTGGTCCTTTGAAGATGGCTTCCCTGAAGGATGCCAGGGCTGTGGTGCAGAAGGGTGAAGGTGCCAACTGGGGCAGACTTCCAGACTTCACCCAGAAGACTGATAAACTTGGGTTGGGTTTCACCTCAGAAGGGCAGAGAGCTATGAGGAAAGAGAAGATCGGAAGGCCTCCAGTATTTATTAAAAGCTCAGAGGTGAATGCTGTTGGGGAAGACCAAGAAGTGGACGAAGCCGAATTCAACAGCTGGATTTATCCGACGGCCGAAGAAGGATTGAACAATTGGAGCGCAAAGGATCATACCCCTGTTACCTTTGTGACGCAGTAATAAATTTCTTTGTTTTCATTATATTTTGTAATAAACAATGATAAACTCTATGGCCCGGTGTCTTACCCGAGGCACCGTGGTTCTATTTGTGAGGGCATACAAACTGTCATTTTATACATCATGAATGAAAATCTTGGACGTACTTTTCGCATTACAAATATTGTGTTCCTTTTCTGTCTTTCTTTTCATAATCTTCAAAAACAGCTGTATTTACACACACACTCACTCATACAGGTTCCAATCCACTCTGGATCTTACTGACAACAACTCTGCTAATGCCAATTATGACTTCGAAAATCCGATCAACTTAGCCGAAGACGAAGGTGAAGATGAGTGCGAAGTGCCGGGCGAGCTTGCAAGACTGTTACTTCAGGAAGAGAGGGCAATTCAACCCCATGAAGAGCCAGTGGAAACCATAAACCTGGGTACTGAGGCAGATAGAAAAGAGGTAAAGATTGGTGCCAACCTAGAGCTCAGCGTGAAGCAACGGTTAACCAAGATGTTACATGACTATATGGAGATCTTTGCCTGGTCCTACGAAGACATGCCAGGGTTGGATACCGATATTGTTGTCCATCATTTGCCGACTAGGGAAGACTGCCCTCCAGTTAAACAAAAGGTTCGTCGGATGCGGCCAGAGATGTCCGAGAAGATTAAAGCCGAGGTCATGAAACAGTTTGATGCTGGGTTCCTTGCAGTGACTTCTTACCCTCAGTGGGTTGCTAATGTGGTGCCGGTACCTAAAAAAGACGGTAAGGTCAGAATGTGTGTTGATTATAGGGATCTGAACAGGGCCAGCCCCAAGGATGACTTCCCCTTACCTCACATTGATGTCCTTGTTGATAATACGGCTCAACACAAAGTATTCTCTTTCATGGATGGCTTTTCAGGTTACAATCAGATCAAGATGGCACCTGAAGACATGGAAAAGACTACATTTGTTACTCAGTGGGGCACCTTCTGTTACAAGGTCATGCCGTTCGGATTAAAGAATGCTGGGGCAACCTACCAACGTGCCATGGTTGCCTTATTTCATGATATGATCCATCATGAGATCGAAGTGTATGTGGACGACATGATCGCTAGGTCCCAGACTGAGGAAGAGCATCTAGATCATCTGCAGAAGTTATTTGACCGGTTGAAACTGTACAAGCTAAGATTGAACCCGAACAAGTGCACCTTCGGGGTAAGATCTGGGAAGTTGCTAGGCTTCGTGGTCAGTGATAAAGGTATTCAAGTGGACCCTGCTAAGGTCAAAGCTATTCAAGAGATGCCAGTTCCTAAAACAGAGAAGGAGGTCAGAGGCTTTTTAGGACGCCTGAATTACATTGCTCGATTCATCTCTCATCTGACTGCTACTTGTGAGCCAATCTTCAAGCTGTTGAAGAAAGATCAGGTAGTACGTTGGAACGATGAATGTCAGGCTGCTTTTGACAGAATCAAAAAGTATCTCCAAGAACCACCTATCCTTATGCCACCGGTTGAAGGGAGACCTCTGATACTATACCTGACAGTGTTAGACAATTCAATGGGGTGTGTGCTGGGGCAGCATGACGAGTCTGGCCGAAAAGAGCATGCCATTTATTACCTTAGCAAAAAGTTTACCGACTGTGAGACCCGATACTCACTGCTTGAGAAAACTTGCTGCGCTTTGGTATGGGCTGCTCGCCGGCTGAGACAGTATATGCTGACTCACACTACTTTGTTGATCTCAAAAATGGATCCTATAAAATACATATTCGAAAAGCCTGCTCTGTCTGGGAGAATTGCAAGATGGCAGATGATCTTGACGGAATACGACATTCAGTACACAACCCAGAAAGCCATCAAGGGGAGTGTATTGGCAGACCACTTAGCTCATCAAGCTGTAAACGACTATCAGTCTATGAACTTCGAGTTTCCGGATGAAAGCATCATGATTGTAACTGACTGTGAAGTACCTGGACCGGATGAAGGACCTGAACCAGGATCCCGATGGTCTATGCACTTTGACGGAGCTTCCAATGCTTTGGGAAATGGTATCGGCGCCATCATCATATCCCCTCAAGGTACTCATACTCCACTCACTGCCCGGCTGTGTTTCAACTGTACCAACAACATGGCGGAGTATGAGGCGTGTATCATGGGTCTTCAAGCTGCGATCGACCTAAGGATCAAATTTCTAAGTGTCTTCGGAGATTCCGCTCTTGTGATCAATCAGATCAAAGGAGAGTGGGATACGAAACATCCAAACTTGATCCCTTACAGAGAATGTGTGTTGACCATGATTCCCCACTTCACAAAGATAACCTTTGAGCACTTTCCAAGAGAAGAGAATCAGTTAGCGGACGCGTTAGCCACAATGTCTTCAATGTTCAAGGTTAAATGGGACAACGAAGCTCCCCGGATTATCATATGGAAACTGGACGAACCGGCATACTGTTGTGATCTCGAAACTGAATTGGTAACTGAGAAGCCTTGGTACCACGAAGTGAAGAGATATCTGGAAGCTCAGGAATACCTTGAAGGTGCCTCTGTCAATGATAAGAAATTCCTGAGGAGGTTCGCAGCCAAGTTCTTCCTAAGCAACGGCATCTTGTACAAGAGAAACCATGATTCAACCTTACTGCGTTGTGTGGATAAGACTGAAGCGGAAAGAATCATGGAAGAGCTACATGAAGGGACCTTTGGTACGCATTCCAGTGGGCACACTATGGCTAAGAAAATCCTACGTGCAGGATATTACTGGTCCACAATGGAAGCCGACTGCTACCAACACTCCAGGACATGCCACAAGTGCCAGATCTATGCAGACAAGGTGCATGTTCCTCCGGTTCCCCTGAATGTTCTGACTGCGCCTTGGCCGTTTGCAATGTGGGGCATAGACATGATCGGCGAGATAAAACCTACGGCATCCAATGGACATCGCTTCATCCTAGTGGCGATTGACTATTTTACAAAGTGGGTTGAGGCAGCATCCTATGCTACAGTAACCAAGACTGTTGTGGCACGGTTTATTCGGCACAATCTGATCTGTCGATACGGCGTACCTGAGCGGATTATTACAGACAACGGTACCAATCTGAACAATAAGATGATTGCTGAGCTTTGCGAACAGTTCAAGATACAGCACCACAATTCTTCTCCTTACAGACCGAAGATGAATGGGGCTGTAGAAGCAGCGAATAAGAACATCAAGAAGATCGTGCAGAAAATGACAGTGACGTACAAAGATTGGCACGAGATGTTACCGTTTGCTCTGCATGGGTATCGTACCTCAGCCAGGACGTCGACCGGGGCAACTCCCTTCTCTCTGGTTTATGGCATGGAGGCAGTCTTGCCGATCGAAGTGCAAATTCCCTCTCTCCGGATAATGAAGGATGCAAATCTGAACGAAGATGATTGGATCCAGACACGACTTGATCAGCTCAATCTCATTGATGAAAAGAGACTTGCTGCTATCTGTCATGGTCAGACGTATCAAAAACGAATGATCAGGGCATTTAACAAAAAGGTCAGACCACAGGAATATCAAGTCGGGGATCTGGTGATCAAGCGAATCATCCTTCCTCAGAGTGATCCAAGGGGCAAATGGACCCCCACATACGAAGGGCCATTTGTGGTTAAGCATGTGTTCTCAGGAGGAGCAATGATCTTAACTAACATGGATGGTGACGACCTTCCTCACCCCGCCAATGCAGACATAGTTAAAAAATACTACGCATGAAAAAAGACCCGCTAGGCTGACATGCCTAGGCAAAAATTAGGGCTTCCCGTCGAACCAAAAGGGTTCGGGCAAAATGTAGGGATGAAAATGAAAAAATCTGTACACCCGGCAAGTCGAAAACCTGAAAAGGCGGCTTGGGCAAAAATGGGTATCCCGGCGGATCGAAAACCCGAAAGGGCGGTCCAGGCAAAAATTAGGGATAAAAGCGTAAAACTATGTCTCATTGATCACTTTGCATCCAGAATCCGGTATCTACACCAAGTTCAGACGGCATCGATCAGTCAGCTTCACCTTCAACCAAGGTCATCAAGTGATGAGACACTCGGAGTTATAAAGGCAATAGCAGAGTTGAAACCCAGTGGATCATTCATCTTTCACACAGCTGTTTTATTTTCATTTGTACAAAACTTGTATAAACTCTTTTGATCGGCGACGTACCTCTTACTAGGACGTCAGCCTCTTGTACACAAAACGCCTATTCAGGCCATTCAAAATCAATAAAAATATATTTCCAGTTAAACGTGCCCAAGTGTTTTTCTTTTTCTGTTTTGTTTTGCGAAGAACGTCCAAGGTTCAATTTGTGATGTATGCATTGACAATAATTTGCTAACTCATAAAAATTTGCATACGAAACAAAGGAATTAATCGCAGGTGACACTGGAAACAGGGGCAATAAAGAGTTGTCTGAGCAGTCTAATTGTTCTATCCTCCAAGGTACCAAGGTAGGTTCAGCTAAAGAACATGACCAGTACATCTTAAATTCCCCAGGAGAGTCTAATCCAGTTTCCCCAGGAAAGTTGGAGTCCATCTCCCCAAGCAGTAAGCTTATCCCCAGTAGATTCTGGAAGCTTATCCTCGCAAAGCACGAACGCGTCGTCCCGGCTTGATTTAAAGAGTTATTTCCGTAACAGGATATAACTGGGTTATCCTCAGCCAAAAGCCACGGAAAGAGCGTCCTCGGCGAAGTATCCTCCTACCCCCAGCGAAGTCTATCAACACTTCCAGCACAACAAGGATATCTCCAGCGGAATTCATCAAATCTCCCAGCATAACTCATCAACTGTATCCCCAGCGGAGTTATCTTCATCAACTCAGCAAAGCATCGCTATCCCCACAGAGTAGCACTCCCCAGCATGATTGCTAGAGTATCTTTTCTCCCGCAGAATTATTTCATTTGCCAAGTTTATTCCTCAACGGAGTTCTCTTCTCCTACCGGTATTCTTGCAACGATCATCCGTAGCGGAAGCAAAAACTCTTCCTCAAACACCAGCCTAGGATATGACTTCCCGGCACCCGTCAAGGATTTATTTTCCTAGACAAAAACATACATGAATCATCACATACATCATTATAGCATGCATGTACGCATCATATCATATAAATCGCATCCATATTGAGAACATCATTACTTGATCCATATCATGCATTGCATATAACTGACCTTTACCTTGCAGGAAAGATGCAGTTGAAATTCTCAAACATATTTCAAGGACTTCCCTAGTCCAGTTAAATCGACTCCAAACAGATTTTCTGATAAAGACTCAGTAGAAGTTCTCTTATGGTCCCCTCTCCAACGGCGTGTGAGGTGGTAATTCCTTCTTCAGATGTTCCCCTCTCCGGCATGAGCGTGAGGTGATATTCTCTTATGGTCCCCTCTCCAACGGCGTGTGAGGTGGTAATTCCTTCTTCAGATGTTCCCCTCTCCGGCATGAGCGTGAGGTGATATTCTCTTATGGTCCCCTCTCCAACGGCGTGTGAGGTGGTAATTCCTTCTTCAGATGTTCCCCTCTCCGGCATGAGCGTGAGGTGATATTCTCTTATGGTCCCCTCTCCAACGGCGTGTGAGGTGGTAATTCCTTCTTCAGATGTTCCCCTCTCCGGCATGAGCGTGAGGTGATATTCTCTTATGGTCCCCTCTCCAACGGCGTGTGAGGTGGTAATTCCTTCTTCAGATGTTCCCCTCTCCGGCATGAGCGTGAGGTGATATTCTCTTATGGTCCCCTCTCCAACGGCGTGTGAGGTGGTAATTCCTTCTTCAGATGTTCCCCTCTCCGGCATGAGCGTGAGGTGATATTCTCTTATGGTCCCCTCTCCAACGGCGAGTGAGGTGGTAATTCCTTCTTCAGATGTTTCCCTCTCCGGCATGAGCGTGAGGTGATATTCTCTTATGGTCCCCTCTCCAACGGCGAGTGAGGTGATATTTCCTTCCAGATTATAATTTCCTATAGTTCCCTCTCCAACGGTGAGTGAGGTGACTCCCTTTGAGATTATAATGTCCTTCGGTTCTCTTCCTGACACTACGAAGATGGTAATTCTCACCAAGGTTTTCTCAACGAGCGTTGTTGAGGTTGAAATCATTCAGGATTCTCTTACCATCCATGCTAAGGCAGTAACCATCCCTGGTTCATTCATCAACGTTTGAAGCTCCAAACTCAGCTCCTGTAACCAGTCAGGACATATCTATATCAAGCATCTAAAATCAGCTCCTGCGACGTGTCAGGTACTCATTTTTCTGTTTTGCAGGTATGCAGGTTCTCGCTAAGGACTCTCCTACGCGATCAACGTCCAGATGGCATCTATAAGCCCATCATCCTATCCAAGCAACATCCAAATGGCATCTATAAGCCCATTCCCTCATCACCATGGCTACTATGTGAGCGCAAATTTCTGGGCACTCTAGTGTCCAATCATCTTCTACCCTCGGATTACGAAAGGCACGTCAGCCAATCTGCATCCTCAGGTCTAAGAAGATTGAACAGGGGCAACTGTTGTACCCCAAAATTTGCCCTCCCCTATTCATCAAGAAATTGCCAAGTCAAGGTCACAAAATTTCCCCAGGGTTGTGCAGCTCAACTGTCTCCTATACAGTCAAAACTAGGGTTTGAGTCCTGGTCAAGCAAATGAACTTTTCAAAGGCCCAATCAAGTCTCATATGCTTACAAAGATGGTCAAGTATCCTCATGTCAAGGTTCAAGGCATTCAGCTCAAAATTGCACAGTCAAAACCCTAGATTGCACTACAGTCAACTGTAGGGGCAAAATGGTCATTTGACAGTCAAAAGTTCAAATTTTTGGTCAACATATCATTTTGAAGCCACAAACATCATTTGATCAATGCTTGATCATGATTCTCAAAATTTGGCTCAGAAATCATCAAAGATGCAAAAGTTGCTATATTTGGACAGCTGAAAAAGTCAACTGAAATTGACCAGGGCATAACTTTCACATGGATTATCAGAAAAATTCCATCCAAAGCTCATTTTGAAGAGAAGGACATTTCCTACAATTCATCTTCATGTTCCAAATCCAAGAAATGCTCTCACAAAAAGTTATCAATTTCAACATTATAGGTCATTTTCAAAAGTCAACAAAAAGGGACTTTAAGTCAAAGACCATAACTTGAGATTGGTAAATCAAAATGACATGGGACCAAAGGCATTGGTTAGAGGACTCAAAGACCTTTCCAAAATGTCCAAGAACATGTGAAAAGCTTAAAAATTGAGCAAGTTATGCCTTGTGGAAGTTGGGAAATTTTTAGGAATTTTGAAAAGTCAACATTGATGCAAAAGGCCTAAAAATGCAAATGGGCCCATTTTTCTTCCGAGTTTCTTCATGCCAAGCCTATGCACGACCATTAGGCCCAAAGGGAAGTATTTTCATATTTTCTAATTATTTATTTGAATTTATATTAATTTATATTCATTTAAATCATTTTAATACATGAAAAATATAAACCTAACCTAAAAAAATCTTTTTATGCACATTATAAGGTCAATATTTCGTGCACTTCTTAATTAAGCAAGTTTTGATGAGAATTGATCAGATTTGAACCAAAATGCACATGGAAAAGATTGGAAAAGATCTTGTAAAATCAAATATTGAAATCCATTATGGCATGAGATTTTGTACAACTTTCTTGACCTAAAAGCCTCTATACATACTCAGGATCAAACCCTAATGCAAAGGAGACTGCAAGCTGCGCATAAGAAACCTTTGGCAAATTGAAAATTCTCTTAAAAAACTCAAATCTGAAAAGTGCCTTAGAGGTCGATTCAAACCTCCAAAACTATCTCAACAGCTTGCCAAGGTTGTCTTGATCACATTCCAATCAGAGATCATCACTACAACACCCTGAAACGGTATCACGACCTCAAACTGTGAAGCAAAAATTTCCAAATCGCATATCATAATTTACGCATCATGGTGCATTTTTATTCATGAATTCTTGTTCAATATGAAATTTGCAAGCTAACCATAACTTTTAATTGAAGTTTCGTGCGTTTTTGGCCAAGTTACCATGTTTGTTCTTTAGGGTTTTCAGAAGGAAAAATTAGGGCTTTTTCAATACAGTAAAATTGGCCTTTGAGACCACCATGGTTGAACTCAGCGTGCTCCCATGAACAAGAAACATACCTCGCGATGGATTTATGTATCAAGGAGAGCTATTCGCTATTTTCTGCTAGCCCCCTTTTTGCAACGCTATAAAAACCGTTGCTCTTTTGTTTTGTTTTACAGGGCGGGGAAGAAGACAACCTCGTGTCCAATAGTCATTGGTCCTTTTGAAATTCGCGCGTTTTTAACCAATTAGCATTATGTTTTATTTATTATATTTGCGTGTTATTATATGTTAACTAAAAGCGTTTGGTTCAGTTGGTAACACGTGATGTGAATAACCCTCAAGACCTGGGTTCAAGTCCCAGGTCTGTCCAATTTCAATATTATTTTTCAAAATAGAATCCTATGCTATGCTAACATCCAGGTACATCATGTCCTCTCATCATCAAGCCACACACGTGTCCCAGACGACCAAATCAAAGGTGTGGATCCCAGGAGCACAATAAACTCCAGTCAACGCACCATATGGAATCTTGAAAAGTCAGCAAATTCAAGGCTTAATGGGCCAATGTTCTAAGGCCTGAACCTCCCATTTGGGGCAACACCCCACTCTGGTTTGACAAATTTCATTTCTTTTTCTTATATCTATTAATTATTATTTTAATTGTTGTGTTTATTTTAATTATTGTTTATTTAATTTTTAATCAAAATACAAAAACATCACAAAAAACCAGAAAAGACCAAAAATAATATAATTTTTCTTTTAATTATTTTCTAAATAAATGCTTGTAATTATTTAGCTTTAATTTAGGTTTATCAAATATTTTTCATAATAAAAATCCAAACATAGAATTTAGGTTTAATAACCTTTTATTTTCTTTTTTAATTTTCCTTTTTTTCAAAATAACAATATTATTTATTTATTATTTTATTTTCATAAATTAAAAATTGTACATAAATTAATTTAGAGTTTAATTTAGAGTTTAATTTAGGTTTTAATTTAATTCTTTCATAATAAACTTAAAAAACATTAGAACTAGGGTTTAGCATTTTAATTTTAATTAATTTTTTCTTTTAAATCTAAAAAACACAAAATACCAAAAAAAGCATTTAATCATTTAATTCTTTAATTCTCATTAACTTTTAATTTTTTGCAAACGGGTCCAATGCCCATTATTTAATTATTTAATTTGCGCATTTATTTTTATCGTTCATTATAATTTTGTAAATCTCCCAAAGCCATGTAACTTTACTTTTCGCACTTTTATTTACTTCGCATTATTTATTTTCCGCTAAATCGGGTCCGGTTTAATTTTGGCGATGTGGACCCGCGCCTTTGTAATAGCCTTAGATTTATTTCCCGCAACTTTATAACTGTTAAATATGCATGCAAGAATGAATGGCCTTAATTAAAATCAAGCGTAGAACACTTCAAACATGACAAGATAAATGACTGAAACATGACACACGATTCGCACACACCACCCCTAGGGTACGCCTCACTGTTGCCTTTCGAAAGGTGATCGTCGAGTAGAGGACGTCTTAGTAAGTCCTCATGATCCGGGAACCTGGCATGAGGGTAGCTTCTAAGGTGTCTTCCCATTGCTCTGGTGATCACCATGTCCCTAAAATCGAATTGACCCGAACACCTCCAATGGTGGTGCTACCTACCTCTCAATGGTGGGATGGCACTACTTTTAAGGACATCTACACAGACGAATTCCTTAGGGTAGGTAGGTTCTCAAGGATACTTGCTCTAATCTCAAAACAAACTCAAAAAGACTTTTCACACTGACACTTTTCAAAAGCTTTCAAAGCAAACTTTTCAAACACTCTGACGTATGAGTCGATCTGAAATTTTTCAAAGAAACTTTTTTTTAAACCCACATTGAAAAGCAAACAAACAATTTTGAAAACACATTGAGCAAGTATCTAAGAGCCCATGGATAACCATGGATAGAAAGGGTGCTAACACCTTCCCTTTCTATAACCTACCTCCCGAACCGAGAGCAATCTCTTTAAGGAATTTTTCTGTGCTTTTGTCCTTTCCATTTGGAGAAAATAAAAGACGGTGGCGACTCTTGCTTCCGCGACATTTCGCGAACCAGCGTTAAACAGTCAGTTCCAGATCCACCGATCACATCGCCAATCTAACTCTTCAGGTTCAAGAAGATTGAACAGGGGCAACTGTTGTACCCCAAAATTTGCCCTCCCTTTCTTCAGGAAACCATCTTAGATTTTTCAAAGTCCCCTGAAACAAATCCAAGTCCTGAGTTATCCTTTTGCCCAAGCAAGTCACTCACAAAAGCTAACTTTCACCCACCATTTTCCAGAAAGTCAGGTAAGCACCTGCTGACCCTCACCCCACTGTTAAGCATCATCAGCTGTGCATATTCAAATAACATAATGTAAATATTCATGTTATCGCTGTTTATGTTCTGAGGACTCTCATACCTCAGGACGTTCTGAGCCAGTTTAGGACTTGCCTGTGACCTTGGTGATTCTGACCTCTGGGACATTTTGCTATTTTGCTGGATCTGTTCCAAATATGTTTTCTGTTTTGTGGAGTAACAACAGGATTGCAGATGTTCTGATTAGTGCAGGAAAAAGCCTAGTGCTGACTTTGACGTTAGCACATCTGAAGCCTGTTTTGCTGCCAATGACCTCAGAACCTCTGAGAGTTATTGCCTTTTCAGCAGAATCTGAACTTCTGGGTTCTCCACTAACAAACTTCTGTCTTGCAGCGCAGGGAAATCAGAACCTCTGGTTTCCCCACTAACCAGATTCTGTTTTGCAGGTTCCAGAGTCAGAAGTTCTGACTCATCCAGTTTCATCAACAGGTTGATCATCTGACAGCGGATCTGGGTCAGAACTTCTGATGGCCTCCCAACAGCGCGCGGCCTCCCTCTCTCTCTCTATATATCTTGTTTTTCGCTATTTTCTTTTTTGTCTATTTTTCTCGTTGAACCCCCCATGTACAAATGTGTATCCCCCTCCCCTAACTATTATAATAGCGTAGGATTTTACATTCCCGCTTCTTATTGCTAGTAATTAGGACGTGTATGGCAAGATAAAACTCAATGAAATAGAAAAACCTAATTCAAAGAAAAAACTCTTGTATGCAATAAAACACACTTGCACATTAACACCCCTAGGGTACTCCACTTTGTTGCCTTCCAAAATTGGGCCATATTGCATGTTAGGTCTCTTTGGGCGAAACAAACAATTTAAATGATCATAGTCCCTCGGTAATATTTTCTCAAAACAAAATGATCAAGTCCCTTAAGGAAAATGCCCAAAGATACTTGGCACCATTGCAATTATGGTCTAAACGATGACCCGCGCCTGTCCCTTTCACATCCTAACACAAGGTTCCCCACCAAATACAATGGTGGAGCAAACTTGTTAAAAGGGTTAAAGTATAGCAATAATCTTTTGAGAAATTTAGGAGTAGATAACCTCTTAGTTACTTGAAATCAACTTGCAAAACAAGACACTTGCCTAATTTCAAAATCACACATCACTACACTTTCAAAACAACTTTCAAAAACAAATGAAAACTTTTTTCAAAAGACATACATCTTTGTATACATCCCCACATGGATCATTACAAAGGTTGCCACCACATTGGCCTCTTTTCAAAAACATTTTCAAAACCCACACACTCAAGCACCATTTAAAAACAAGGCAAGTGATCTAAAAAAACCAAGTAACTAAGAGCCCATGGATAACCATGGATGAAAAGGGTGCTAATACCTTCCCTTTTCATAATCTACCCCCCGAACCCACGAAATATCTCAAAAGGTTTTTGCTGTGCTTTTTAACCTTTCCTTTAGGATAAAATAAAAAGTCGGTGGCGACTCTTGCTAACCGCAACATTTGCGAATACAAACGCAAAACCTCAAGTCAGTTCTCCCACTGTATCACACTGTCCTATCCCAAAATGCATCTCAGGTCCTACGTGAGAAAAATTCAACCCTATACGGCAGATAAAAATCTCTGGATTCATTTCTTCCAAGACAGCCTATCGGGAGCCCAGTTGGAGTGGTTTTATCAGCTAGAAGGAACCAGTGTCAGGAATTGGGAAGATTTGGCCACTGCCTTCTACAAACAATACCAGTATAATTCTGATCTTGCTCCTACTCGTACCCAACTTCAGGGTATGTCATTAGGAACAAGTGAAGGATTCAAAGAATATGCACAAAAATGGAGGGATTTGGCTGGCAGGGTGCAGCCTCCTTTAACCGACCGTGAACTCGTTGATATGTTTCTTGGGACCCTATCTGGGACATTTTTCAATCATCTAATTGGTAACTCTTCCGCAGGGTTTACCGATTTGATCTTAACCGGCGAAAGAATAGAGGCTGGCTTCAAGTCAGGAAAGATTCAGAAGGGTGTTGCTGCAAGTGTTGAGAAGAAACCTTTTAAGAAGGAGACAGCTATGGTATATTCTCAGAGAAGAGCAGGGAAGATGGAGCGTCGGCCAACTGTGGGGGCTGTAATGATTCAAAACACTCCGAGTGAGCAGCCTCGCTATAACCAGTCCAGACCAAATCAGCAACGGGTGGAAAGGCCACAACGGCAGTTCACCCGTATTAATATGACTCCAGCGCAGGTGCTTCCCCATCTTTTGAAGTTGAATCTCGCCACCATCAAGGAGGCGCCAAAGAATGTGAATACGTCCTCCCCGCATTATCATGCCAATGCTAAATGCGCCTATCATTCAGACAGTGTTGGACACGACACCAATGATTGTTGGGCACTCAAGCATAAAATCCAAGACCTGATAGAGGCTAAGGAGGTAGAGTTTAACGCTCCAGAGAAGCCTAATGTGATATCTGCACCTATGCCGAAGCACGGCCGAAATATCAATGCCATCGAGGAGGATTTGTATGTTGCTGACGTCAGTGATCTGACTACTCCACTGCTAACCATTAAGTCGAATTTGTTAAGGGCCGGGATCTTCCCGGGATGTAAAGAAGACTGCTACTGTTGCCACTCTCTGTCGTTTGATTGTCCGCTATTAAAGAAAGGCATCCAAGGCCTTATGGATAGCCGACAAATTTTGTTCGAAAAAGTTTCTGCTGTTCCAGTTCATGTTGAAAATGTCTCAATCATAACCATTCACGCCAATCTTTCCAAGGCCATCAAAAAGCTTGTTAAGATTACACCAGCTGCAAAATTTGTACCTTTGAAGATAACAATGCCAGGGCCTGTTCCCTATGTTTCTGAGAAGTCGATACCTTGGAACTATGGCGGTGACATCTACTACCATGGTATCAAGCAAATCGAGGTAATTGAAGAAAGTTCGAATGATGAAGGAGCCAGCATTAGTAACATTGCGGGCACCAGCAAAATCACCAGGAGCGGGAGAATATTTTCTCCAGAGATTGCCCCTCCAAGAGCAGTCTTTGGACCCTCATCAGCTAAAGAAGTCATCCCTGCACCAGTAAGGCTCTCTGCTGGAACTCCTTTGATTGAAGAAGTTGTTGTTCCTAGTGCTGTCTCTCCTACCATTGCTGATAAAGGAAAGGGAATACAAGATGAGCCCGTCAGGACGAGGGCTCAACCCTTGGTGATCCCGGAAGCCTCCAAGAAAGAAATGGACGAGATTTTGAGGATAATCAAGAGAAGTGATTACGATGTGGTGGAACAGTTGGGGCAAACCCCCTCCAAGATCTCCATGCTGGCACTATTGCTTTGCTCAGAAGCACACGCTCAAGCTTTGATTAAGTTTCTGAAGGTAGCTCATGTGCCCCAGGAAACCTCTGCGGACCAATTTCAACATTGCGTGGCTAGCCTGACTGCGGACAATGGATTAGGTTTTTCTGATGCCGACCTAACCCCTAAAGGCCGAAACCACAATGATGCTTTGCATATTTCAATCGAGTGTCGCAGAACCACCCTTGCACATGTTTTGGTTGATACCGGTTCGTCACTGAATGTTTTGCCTAAGAAGGCCTTGGACCGGCTAGATTGCGAAGGGTTGGAATTGAAGCCGAGTGATATTGTCGTCAGAGCTTTCGATGGGTCGAAAAGAATGGTCCATGGAGAGGTTGAAATTCCCATCAAGATAGGTACTGAGGTGTTTAAATCCACTTTCTATGTAATGGACATCCGTCCATCATACTCTTGCCTGCTGGGTAGACCTTGGATACTGTGATACGGTGGGAGAACTGACTTGAGATTTTGCGTTTGTATTCGCAAATGTTTCGGTTGAGCAAGAGTCGCCACCGACTTTTTATTTTATCCTAAGGAAAGGTTAAAAAGCACAGTAAAAACCTTTTGAGATGTTTTCTTGGGTTCGGGGAGTAGATTATAGAAAGGGAAGGTATTAGCACCCTTTCTATCCATGGTTATCCATGGGCTCTTAGTTACTTGCTTAAATCACTTGCCTTTTGTTTTCAATTGTTTTAAAAGGTGCTTGAGTGTGTGGGTTTGAAAATGTTTTGAAAAGAGGCCAATGTGGTGGCAACCTTTGTAATGATCCATGTGGGGATGTATACAAAGATGTATGTCTTTTGAAAAGGTTTTCATTTGTTTTTGAAAGTTGTTTTGAAAGTGTAATGATGTGTGGTTTTTGAAATAGGCAAGTGTTTTGTTTGCAAGATTGATTCAAGTAACTAAGAGGTTATCTACTCCTAAATTTCTCAAAAGATTATTGCTATATTTTAACCCTTTTAACAAGTTTGTTCCACCATTGTATTTGGTGGACAATCTTATGTTTAGGATGTGAAAGGGACAGGCGTGGGTCATCGTTTAGACCATAATTACAATGGTGCCAAGTATCTTTGGGCATTTTCTTTAAGGGACTTGATCATTTGTTTTGGAAGTATTTTGAAAATGTTATCGAGGGACTATGATCATTCAATTTGTTTGTTTTTCCCAAAGAGACCTAACATGCAATATGGCCCAATTTTGAAAGGCAACAAGTGGAGTACCCTAGGGGTGCAAGTGTGATTTGTGTATCCATTTTCATGCTCATTTGTCTTGAGATTAGGTCATAACTATTTTTTTTGTCGTTTTTCGCATACAAACCCTAATTCTAACATGTCATCATTAGAAAGCAATAAAGTGCGAAAATAAATTTACTAAGCTATTACAAAACCAAATATGGGAAGGGGGGTACAAATGTTCAAATGGGGATATTGACAAGTAATGTAAATCTAAATTATTACATCATTTTTGAATATTTGCAAGGTAAATAAATTGCATAATTAAATGGAAATGAAGTAAATATGCAAAATGCAAAAAGAAAGTTTTTTTTTTATATGTATGAGAAAAGTATGGTTTATGTAAAATAAAATAAGAAAATAAAAAGGTATTATTTTTTAGTATTTTCAACTTTTAGGGCAAAAACCCTAATTTTAAAGAAAATGTATTATTATTTAATTTAATACAAGTATTTATTTATTATGTACAAAAATAAAAATAAAATGAAGTATATTATGAAAAAAGTATTTTTTGTATCAAGTATTAATAAAAATGAAAAAATTCAAGTATTTTTATATTTTAACTTAAATACACTAATAAACATATATATATATATATATATTAAGTTCTTAAATATGCATTATATACAAAATAATATATATTTAATATTTTAATAAAATAAATAAAAGAAGTATTTTTATGTGAAATATTTTCAGAAGGTAAATAAAAATAAAAAGATGTATTTACACTATTTTTTATATTTATTCTAAATAATAATATGTATATATTTATGTATAAATTGAAAGAAAATTAAATAAAACCCAAATAAAATCAAAAAATGATGAGAAAAATATTTTCAAAATTTTAATATGTTGGGAAAAAATAAATGAATCATAATAAAAAAGAAAAAGTCAAAAATATTAAAAAATGAAGCAAATGGGCTCAGGGGGTTCATGAGTAATTATGGGGTGTGAAAAGAAAAACACAAGACAAGCCCAGCCCAATGCCACTGTCTTCAACCTCCAGCACAAAGTTTGAAAATGCGCGCGCCCTGTTCTTCAATGTCCAACTCTCGATTCCTGGCTTTTTAGCAAAAACTCATAACACAACAAATGTTCAGCATGAAGAGACGATTCTAACCATGTATAGAACTTGACCTAACTCTCTAAGATGAGGGAGAATTTCTCCTCCCCCAAATCCTAACCTAGTTTTTCTGCCATTTTTAAACTTCAAATTCTCTCTACTCAGGCAAAAGAAATGAAATGTAAAGATATGTACATGTTCAGAGCTATGAGTATAACCTTGTTTCTTCACAAACTTAAGACTAAAGATACATGATAAGAGAGATACGAGTTCAAAGTTTTACCTGTGCAGTTGAACTTCTAAATGGAGAATGAGGAACTTCCGGTGCAAGGTGATGATTGGAAAAGCTTCCTTGAGGTCCAGGGATGCTGTTTCAATGCTTACTTTGTCTTGAGAGCTTCTGAATCAAGCTATAGAACTTCACCTGCAAGTCAAAAATGTGAAAATGGTGGAAGCTGTTAGAGGGATTACAGGTCAGGTTTTAGGTCATGGTTAGCTTGCATATATGCTAGGGAATGTGTATGAACTGATTTTAGCAAGAATGCTCGAGAGAAAATGAAGTTGGCACTCAAACTGCAGAGGCAACTCTATTTTTGCAGTTTGAGGATGATTCTGAGATGGAGGGTGTTTTGGAGGTGCAAGGGTCGTGTCTCAGCTTGGTTATGTTCTTTTGAAGGTGTTGGATAACTTTGTTCTTGTGTTAGTGAGCTGAGATGAGAGTTGTTACAAGTTATGGACTTTTTTTCTATGTGAAGCAACAAAATGCAACTTGGCTTTCTAGGTCAGTAGAGGACCCCCTAATGTGCTGCATAAGCTTCTCTTGATCAGTGTGTTATGCACATAATCTTGTGCCAAGCAGATTTGCTATGTACCTTCTTGATTTGCAATTGGACATAAAGCTACTTTATACAAAAATGGCCAATTTGCTTTATCCATTTTGGGATTAAACCCTCATACAATGCTTGCACTCAAAGAACAACACTTTAACACATTGAATATGCATTAAATTATGGAGTGTAACTTGGTTTAAGGACCTGTAATCTTGCCTAAAGCATGCTGAGTTCAAATGGTAAGGTTATGGACATGTTTTGGTTAAGAACAAAAAGTGAATTTTTGCCAACTTGTGAAATTCGAATCTCTCAAGTTATGAGGTTGTTTGATGAGTTCTTGGACATTTTGGAAAGCTTGGAATGTGTACTACAATCCATCTTTGAAATGCAAATTGAAATTCCAAGTGGAAGGGTATGAAAAATGGCCTTGAAATGGGGTAGAAAACCTTGTCAAAATAGGTTAAAATTCCACTAAGTTAAAAATGGTTTAGTGCCCTTATTCAAAAAATTGTAACTTGGGATAAAAGCTTCAAATGAGAAAACTTTGTGAATCAAAGTTGTAGATTATGCAACAAGCTACAACTTTCATGTTTTGACTTTTGTTTGAATCCAAATGGATCTTGGTGAAAAGATGGGGCAAAGTTGGGAAAAAATTAGGGTTTTTCATAACTTAGAAAAATTCTAAGTTATGAAAAATTCCATTTTCTAACCCTAATTTGCATTTTGTGATTTCTTGGTGAACAAGTTTCATGATTTGGCATGTTTTGATGAAAAATGAATCTTGACTCTTGATTTTGACCAAAAAGTCAAAGTTTGACTTTTCAGTATACAGTCAAAATTGATCAATTGACTGGGAAATTCAACTGTCAACCTTGTGTACTTGGGATCTTTTGAGCTTGATGAATGTGTCAAGACCATTTCATTGAGTCCTTGAGTCCATATGTGAGCTTGATTTGCCATTGGCTAGGTCAAACAGTCAAAAATTGCCTTTGTGCAGTCAAAACCCTAAAAATGACCATTTTGCCCTTTTGGTGATCTGATCAAATTTCTTGTGGAATTGTGATCCAAACTTGATCAAATGGTCCATATGAGTTCATAATGTTGATGTGGGTCAATTTTCATGAGATTTGACTGTTAATTGACCACAGTTGACTTTTCCCCAATACAGCTGATTTCTAGGTCAACTGTCCAATTGACTGGGCAAAATTTGGAATCAAGACTTGAAACTTGGTATGGATAATCTTGGGAGTCCAACATGAAGCATGAAAGTCATCTTAGGCATTTTAGGTCAAAACATCTTTGTTCAACCCCAAGCCCTAATTTGGGTTAACAGTGCAAGGAGAAGTCTTGAGCAGAGGAAACTCTAATTGGATCTTGATCTTCAAAGGTCTTGTGATGAGAAAATGTTGAGGAAATGGGAGGGAAAATTTTGGGGTACAACAGTTGCCCCTGTTCAATCTTCTTGGACCTGAAGAGTTAGATTGGCAAGTTTGCCTTTCGTGACTCGAGGGTAAAAGGAGATTGGACACTAGAGTGCCCGGAAATTTGCACTCGCATGTTGGAGTATCAGTAAATGTGATGTCGGGAATGGGCTTATAGATGCCATTTGGAGAGATGGTGGATAGGGAGATGGGCTTATAGACGCCATCTGGAGATGTGACAGAACCTTGACGGGAATGGGCTTATAGATGCCATTTGGAAGTGTTGATCGCGTAAGAGATTCCTTAGCGAGAACTTGCGTATTTGAGAAAGACAGATGTTTTCCTGGCTTGTTACAGGTGTTTGATCTTCAATCTCCTTATGTAGATATGCCCTGGCTAGATACAGGTGTCGAATCTACAATTGGTTGCTCGCAGATGTGCCCTGGCTGGATACAGGAATCGAATCTGAAAATCTTCAGACGTGCCCTGGCTAGATACAGGAATCGAGTCCGGAATTGTGATAGATGTTAGATATGCCCTGGCTGGATACAGGAATCGAATCTTCGAACTCTTCAGACGTGCCCTGGCTAGATACAGGAATCGAGTCTGGAAATATGGTCAACAAATATGCCCTGGCTGGATACAGAAATCGAATATGGAGATGTTGTAGTTGATAGATGTGCCCTGGCTGGATACAGGAATCGAATCTGGAAATCTTCAGACGTGCCCTGGCTAGATACAGGAATCGAGTCCGGAATTGTGATAGATGTTAGATATGCCCTGGCTGGATACAGGAATCAAATCTTCGAACTCTTCAGACGTGCCCTGGCTAGATACAGGAATCGAGTCTGGAAATGTGATAGTTGAAGGTAGTTGTCTTTGGGATTGTCTTTTTCCCTGAAAAGGCAAAAACATAAGTTGTATGCAATGTCATGATGTATGACATGAGATTGTGTTGTATGCACTTTATCATGTATGTAAGTAAGATGTATGAAAATGTGGAATGTTTATGAATGTAATTTCGTCTTAGGAAAATAAATCCTTGACGACCGGCCGGGGAATTGCTCCGTGGAAGAGATACTTTGCCGAAGTTTTGATGAGAGGCCTGCTGAGGACTTTAATGATGGATTCCGCTGGGGATAATGATGATAAACTCCGCTGGGGATACCAAAGATAGATTCCGCTGGGGATAGAAAGAACTTTGCCGAGAGCGATCTTCCGTGGCAATTAGCTGAGGATAACCCAGTTATAAGCCCTTGTGAGGAATAACTCTGAATAAAGCTCAGGAGAGACGTCCGTACTCTGCAGGGAACAAGTTTCCAGAATCTACTAGGGATGAGCTTTAAGACCTGCCGGGGAATGCTGTGCCTTTTCAGGATTGACAGGGAATCAACTCCGCTTGGGGAAAGTATTGCTGAATCTTGTCTTACTCTGCGGGGAGCTGAGATGATTTGGTCACATTCTTCGGTCGAATCTACCTGGGTACCTTGGCGGACAAAGCAACCAGACCGCATCAGACAACTTCGTATTGTCCCTGTTTCTGATGTCACCTGTAATTAATCTTTCGTTTCATGTGCAAATATTTATGAATCAGCAATTTTAATGTCAAATGCATATATCAAAAATGAACATTGGACGTTCTTCGCAAAACAAAACAGAAAAAGGAAAAACAATGGCAATTTATATGGACAAGTGAATTTGTATTGATTTGAACTTTGCCTGTGAATAGGCGTTTTTGTACAAGAGGCTGACATCCTAGTAAGAGGACGCCGCCAAATAACATAGAGTTTACAATTTGAAAAAGGAAACAAAACAGCTATGTGAACAATCCCACTGGGTTCCAACTCTGCTATCGCCTTTATGTCTTCGAATGTCTCATCGCTTTGCTGCCTAATTTGAAGATGAAGCTGATTGGTCAATGCCGAAATCTGGAGCCAGATAGTTGATGCCGAATTCCGGATGCGAAGTGATCCAATGAGACATAGTGTTACGCTTTTATCCCTAACTTTTGCCTGGACCGCCCTTTCGGGTTTTCAGTCCACCGGGATACCCATTTTTGCCCAAGCCTCCTTTTCAGGTTTTCAACTTGCCGGGTGTACAGATTTTTATTCATTTCATCCCTTATTTTTGCCCGAACCCTTTTGGTTCGCCGGGAAGCCCTTATTTTTGCCTAGGTATGTCAACCTAGCGGGTCTTTTATTCATGCGTAGTATTTTTTCACTATGTCTGCATTGGCGGGGTGAGGAAGGTCGTCGCCATCCATGGTGGTTAGGATCATGGCTCCTCCTGAGAACACACGTTTAACCACAAATGGCCCTTCGTATGTAGGGGTCCATTTGCCCCGGGGATCACTTTGAGGAAGGATGATGCGTTTGATTACCAGGTCCCCAACTTGATATTCTTGCGGTCTGACTTTCTTGTTAAACGCCCTGATCATCCGTTTTTGATACGTTTGACCATGACAGATAGCAGTGAGCCTCTTTTCGTCAATCAGATTTAATTGATCAAGTCGAGTCTGGATCCAATCATCTTCATTCAAGTCTGCATCCTTCATTATCGGGAGAGAGGGTATCTGGACTTCAATTGGCAAGACTGCCTCCATGCCATAGACCAGGGAGAAGGGAGTTGCCCCGGTTGACGTCCTTGCTGAGGTGCGGTACCCATGAAGAGCGAACGGTAACATCTCGTGCCAATCTTTATAGGTCACTGTCATCTTCTGCACAATTTTCTTGATATTTTTATTGGCTGCCTCTACAGCCCCATTCATCTTCGGCCGGTAGGGAGAAGAATTGTGGTGATGTATCTTGAATTGTTCACAGAGTTCAGTGATCATTTTGTTATTGAGATTGGTACCATTGTCCGTAATGATTCTTTCCGGGACTCCGTACCGACAGATCAGATTATGCCGGATGAAACGTGCCACGACGCTCTTGGTTACTGTGGCATAGGAAGCTGCCTCAACCCATTTCGTGAAATAATCGATCGCCACCAAGATGAAGCGATGCCCATTGGATGCTGTCGGTCGGATCTCGCCGATCATATCGATGCCCCACTGTGATACGGTGGGAGAACTGACTTGTGTTTTGCGTTCGTATTCGCACTTGTGCGGTTAGCAAGAGTCGCCACCGACTTTTTATTTTATCCTAAAGGAAAGGTTAAAAAGCACAGCAAAAACCTTTTGAGATGTTTCATGGGTTCGGGGGGTAGATTATGAAAAGGGAAGGTATTAGCACCCTTTTCATCCATGGTTATCCATGGGCTCTTAGGTACTTGCTTAGATCAATCTTGCCTTGGTTTTCAATTGTGTGAAATGGTGCTTTGTGGATTGTTTTGAAAATGTTTTGAAAAGATGCCTTGCGCTAGGCTAACCTTGTAACAATTCTTTACTCGAATGTTTTACAAAAGGTGTTTTATCTTTTAAAAAGATGTTTCAAGGGTTTGAAAAGTTTGATTTTTGAAAAGTGTTTGTGAAGTGGGTTTTGAAATTAGGCAAGTGTTTTCTTTGCAAATTGACAAGTACTTAAGAGTTTATCTACCCTAAAGCTTTCTCAAAGATTTTCGTCGTGTTTTAACCCCTTTGACAATTTTGTTCTACCATTGAAATTGGTAGGCAATCTTGTATTTAGGAAGTTTATTCGGGACAGGCGCGGGTCATCGCATAGACCATGAATGCAATGGTGCCAAGTGTCTTTGGCAATTTGCTTGAAGGGACTTGATCATTTTGATAGGCGACTTTCGAAAGCGTCATCGAGGGACTTATGATCATTTGATTTTGTTTTGCCAAAGACATTCGACGTGCAAGCATGGCCCATTTGGAAGGCAACATGTGGGATTACCCTAGGGGGGTGCAAGTGTGATTGTGTATTGATTACATATATTTGTCTTGTATTAGGTTATCTAGCGTTTTGATTTTATGTACATACAAACCCTAGGTCTAACCATGGTATAATTGGAAAAACTGTAAATTGCGGAATGTAAATCTACGCTATTACACAATAATATCCAGGAGTGGGGGTATAAATGTACAAGGGGATGAGACTTATAGTATTTACAACCAAATCGAATGTCACAATCAAAATATAAATGTCGAATGTATAAATATAAAATAAAATGTGTGTAGGGCAATATATTGTGTAAGTGCAAATGTATATGTATTGTGTAAGTGTAAATATGTACAAGTGCGAAATGTGAAATTGAGCCGTATTAGGGTTTTGACCTAGATAAATGTTTTTTAGATGAATCTTGATTTTGGTATGTTTAATTATGTACAAAAGAAAAATGAAGTGTTTTGACTAAATGTTTGGAAATTAATTGGAAAGTATTTTAGTCTAATGTTTGTGAGAAAAATGTATTTCTATAAAAAAAATGTATATTAACTAAAAAAAGAGTTTAATTTTAATTGTGTATGAAAAATGTATAATGTGTACAAATGTGTTTTAAAAAATGTTTTTTAAGTTTATTATGTATATAAAATATTTTGTTGTTATTATATACAAAAGTGTATTAATTAAAAGAAAATGCTTTCAAATTTAATTTCATGATAAAAGTATTTTATTATTTAGGTTAGTATTTTTACAAAGAATAAAAACATTGTTTATAGAATGAAGTTAGTAAAAGAAATATTGTTTATGAAAAGAAAATAAAAAAAGTTAATGTTAAGAAAAGAAGTAAATATACAGTAAAGAAAGAAAGGGTTAGTGTTTGTTAATAATACTATTGGGCTTAGAGGAATTAGGAACGGGTTAGGCCTGTGTCAAACAAGGGCGAAATTAGGGTTAGGCATTGTTTGTGGAACGAGGGTTAGGGCTAATCAGCGGCGCCGTGTTCACTGAATTCGTCTTCTCCGTTTAGGCTTGAGTGATTCTCTTTGCTTCGAGGCCACCAGTGCTACTCCTTACATTTCCTCCTCCTTCCAGCTCGAACTCAAAGGCCTCAATACGGAAAGGTTCGCTTTGGATGTTTTTCTGATTCTTTTCTCTTTTATGAATTGCATGCATTATTAGATTCGAATTTGATTCTTAAGTTTGTGTTGCTATGGAGGTGATGGATAAGAAAAAGGGAGAAACAATTGACTACCTGACTTGGAGGGGGAAAAAGGATGTGACGCTTAGGAGGCTCGATGGCGGAGATGGACTTGATGAGTCTTTGCTTCTGATGACCCTGGTAACTTCGTTCTTTGCTTATGTTAGGGCTTTGATGATGATGCGTTCTGAGAAGTTCTTTTTTTTTTATTCACCTCTTTATCTTCTTCTTCTTACTGTGATGCCTATGATTTGTTTCTGCTTCTCCTTTCCTCGTGTTGCCTTGGGAATTCTGTATGTTGCCTATGTTGATATTGCTTTATCTCTTTCTTCTGGTTGCCTCGCTTGCTTGCATTTTTTGATGATGAGTATGGTTGGTGGTACCTGTTTGAGAGGTTTGGTACTGGTATGACAGTAATGGTTTGAGTTTGGTTCTTGGTAGTTCAATTTGTGTGTTTAGCATGAAGGTTGAGCGCTGAGATGTGTTATGTTCAGTATGCTTTTTGTTTTAGAATGTGTCTTTTGAAGGTTGAGGCAGGATTGTGTTTCATGGCTTTAGTTTGATGACAGACGGTAACTTAGCATGGCTAGAGGCCTTAGCAGGTATGTGCTTGGTTGGCTCAGTATGTTATGTTGTTTGAGAATGCTTGAGACTGGGTTGCCTTGAATTTCTGCTGAGAGGATAGTTTGACAGTATGGTGTTTTGGTTCTAATGGTAAGGCAGGGTATTGGTGTTTGATGATAGTAGGCTGGTTCTTGGCTTGAGTTTGTATCTTTAGTGCAGGGTATGCTCCAGGTTTTAATGATGCAGGTTTAATGGTTTAGGGGTTAGACAGGTTTTAGGTGTTTGTGATGAGGATGCAGGTTTATGCGTTTTTTGATTAGACTTGGTAGCAGGTTTTTGTATGTTATGTTGTGTGTTTTCTGATGTGGTTGCCTATGCTGAGTTTGTATTATATCTTTTCTATCTTTTCTCTTGGCGCCCAATCTTTTTTTTTAAAGCTTTGGTCTTCTCTTTGACCCAAGTCTGCTGGACATTTTCACAAGGTTTCATGGCATTTTTCCCATTTCGGTAATTGGCTATGCTGTGTAATTTTTGAACAATGCTGAATTATCCTCTTTGTTGTATATCTTTTCTGCCTCTACTGTCTATGCCTGCTGAACCCTGAACTATGCCTAAACCCTGTTTGCTTTATCTCTCCTTACTTCTCTCTTTACAGTACAATTTAAGAATTTTATATGATTATTATTTGTACTTTTCTGAAGGGGCTATGATGGGAAGTGATGAGTTAAGATTGTTTAGCTTGCATAATACATCTTGCATCTCCTTTTGACAGTTTGTGTGCTTTTTCTCTTCCTTGATATCTTGGCCAAAATCTTTTATGACAGCCTTGAGTACTTTCTTGATTTTCTTTGAGTAAACTTTGGGCATTTTGACAGTAGCCTTTGCTTTTGGATAGAAAGTTTGGATTTGAACTTTTCAGTTTGGATTGGATTTTGAATCTTGAATTTCTATGCACTTTGAAATTTGTAACTTATGCATTTTTGCCATTTGCATTTCATGAAATAAAATAATCTTCCCTCTCTGTGAACCGGGAGAAATCCCGTGATTTGCAGAGAGGGTCAACTGATCCCAGTCAGTGGCCCCTAATGATGAGCACTTTTACTGTCTTTGAATTAACTACTTTCTGACTTTTCTCGTTCTTTTTGCAGATGAAAAATGGAATACCGGAGCGGAATGAGGCACGAAGAATATTTAGAAAATAGGATAGTTTTTCATTCTATGTAATATTTAAATTAAATGTAAATTATTGTTTGTAACAACAATTTGTAAATAATTCAAATATCAATAAAAATCAAATTATCCAATTGGTTCTAACTTTCTTTATTGCTTATTTATTTATTTAAAATTCTTAGAATCAAAACAATTGAAAAATTAATTCAATCATTTAATTTTAGAATAATAAATAACTAAAATAAAACAACATTGATCCAATAAACCTGTCTTATCCAACATCCAAAGCAAAGCAGCAATTAAACCAAGTAAACTGATCAACACATAAACACTGTGAATTCAAGACTGCATCTTGTATCTGACTGGCCCAATCAAAACGTACTAAATTCAAAACCACTGTCTCTTTTGCTGATTAAACCAAGATAACACGAATTTTAATCCGAATCTTGAAATAAACCGCAAAGTGCTGTGGAATTCAAATTCTTCTGAGAATATGCCCATAAAACCCTAATTCCCGATTAAATGCCAAATCACGCTCGCTTGATCAAAATTGAACCAAAAATCAACCAAACCCTAAGCCCACTGTATGAAACAATTCAGAGCTCTGAAAATCAGTAAAAACCCTAGTTCTGCTTGACTGTCAAGAAAAGTCCGTTTGTCTGATTCTTGAGTCAGTTTGAGAAGTCAGGAAATGTTTGAAGCCGAGATTTCTTGTGGAAAAATGCGAGGGAAAATTTTGGGGTACAACAGTTGCCCCTGTTCAATCTTCTTTGACCTGAAGAGTTAGATTGGCAAGTTTGCCTTTCTCGACTTGAAGGTAAAAGGAGATTGGACACTAGAGTGCCCGAAAATTTGCACTTATCAAAACACTGGATGCGGGAATGGGCTTAGAGATGCCATTTGGAGATGGGTTTAAAGATGCCATCTGGTGCGAGAGAACTTTGTTGGGGGATGGGCTTAGAGATGCCATCTGAGAATGGGCTTACAGATGCCATTCGGCGACTACTGGTAGGAGAATGGGCTTATAGATGCCATATGGTGATGTTGAACTGTACGTCAATGGTGAGTGGACGAGTATCAGAAGGGCATCCCTGCTTTGGGACATCTCTGAATTGGGGTCTGAACAAGCAACAGATTGACGTCCATGTCTGGAGAATCTGTAAACTATTTTCAGGAGTTGGGATTGAACAAGCAATGGAGCAGCATCCGTTGTTGGGAAGCGTCCGTAACCTATTTTCAAAAATTGAGAAGAGTCTGAATCAGTTGGTGGGTTGACATCCGTTGTAGGGAAGAATCCGTAAACTTGTTTCAGAAGTTGAGAAGTTGAAGAGGAACCGGTGTAAGGTTTCTGCTGATGCGTCTGAGTGAATCTGGAATAAGTATCAGAATGTCGCCGTGTCCGGGTCACATCTGAACTATTTTTTGGATGAATCTCAGGAGATGATCTGTGTCTGTCGACTGATCTTACCTGAAAAGGTAAAGGGTTAGTTGTATGTAATGTTATGATGCATGATGCAATGCATGTGACATTTAATGTTTATGATATGAATGTAATGAATGCACATGTAAGCTGATGATACATGATTCCGAGATGGCTGAAGATAAAAGCATCTTGACTGCTGCCGGGGAAAATAAATCCTGGGCTGTTGCTGGGGAAGAGAATTCCTGATGACCTCTACTGGGGAGTTCCAACTAGTAAACTCATGCCGGGGAGGTCAGACTTGAGAATCGTCAGCTTGATGGGAGGTAACTCTGGAGACCTCGCTGGGGAACTCAAGATTTGTCCTTCCAAAATTCTGTGGGGAGAAGGTTTAAAAGTCTGACTCCGCTGGGGATTGTCCACTTGAAGCTCTTGATCTGCTGGGGATACTGAAGCTTAAACTCTGAGGGGAATTGAATTCCGGGGGATTCCCTGGCTGGGGATTTGCACAGATAAGTTACTGCTGGGGAATTTTGATGAACTCCGCTGGAGATAGGAAGAATTTTGGCGGGGGCGATCTTCCGTGGTTGTTAGCTTGAGAAGAATCTGAACAAGCGATAGGTTAACATCCGTTTACTTGGAGAACCCGTGAACTGTTTTCAAAAATCTTGAGGAAAAGTCTGAACAAGTGATAGGTTAACATCCGTTTACTTGGAGAACCCGTGAACTGTTTTCAGAAATCTTGAGATTGGATCAGCAATAAAGCAGCATCCGTTGTTGGGAAGCTTCCGTAAACTGAATCCGAAGGTTGCATCTGAACAAGCTGATAGATTAACATCCGTTACTTGGGAAGAATCCATGAACTGTTTTCAGAAGTCTTGAGAAGAATCTGAACAAGTGATAGGTTAACATCCGTTTACTTGGAGAACCCGTGAACTGTTTTCAGAAATCTTGAGATTGGATCAGCAATAAAGCAGCATCCGTTGTTGGGAAGCTTCCGTAAACTGAATCCGAAGGTTGCATCTGAACAAGCTGATAGATTAACATCCGTTACTTGGGAAGAATCCATGAACTGTTTTCAGAAGTCTTGAGAAGAATCTGAACAAGTGATAGGTTAACATCCGTTTACTTGGAGAACCCGTGAACTGTTTTCAGAAATCTTGAGATTGGATCAGCAATAAAGCAGCATCCGTTGTTGGGAAGCTTCCGTAAACTGAATCCGAAGGTTGCATCTGAACAAGCTGATAGATTAACATCCGTTACTTGGGAAGAATCCATGAACTGTTTTCAGAAGTCTTGAGAAGAATCTGAACAAGTGATAGGTTAACATCCGTTTACTTGGAGAACCCGTGAACTGTTTTCAAAAATCTTGAGGAAAAGTCTGAACAAGTGATAGGTTAACATCTGTTTACTTGGAGAACCCGTGAACTGTTTTCAGAAATCTTGAGATTGGATCAGCAATAAAGCAGCATCCGTTGTTGGGAAGCTTCCGTAAACTGAATCCGAAGGTTGCATCTGAACAAGCTGATAGATTAACATCCGTTACTTGGGAAGAATCCATGAACTGTTTTCAGAAGTCTTGATAAGAATCTGAACAAGTGATAGGTTAACATCCGTTTACTTGGAGAACCCGTAAACTGTTTTCAGAAATCTTGAGGTTGAATTAGCAATAGAGCCGCATCCGTTGTTGGGAAGCGTCCGTAAACTAAATTCAAAGGTTGCGTCTGAACAAGTTGATAGATTAACATCCGTTGTTGGGATGAATCCATGAACTGTTTTCAGAAGTCTTGATAGGGAATCGGTGTAGGGTTTCCTGATGATGAGCTTGTGTAAAACTGCATCGGGTTTGAACACTTTTGACATTCGAATGCCCCAAGTGGTGATGTAGATAAATCCTGGTTTATTACAGGTGTTGGTCTACAATCGGTCGTTCACAGATATTTCCTGGGTTGTTGCAGGTGTTGATCTGGAGTTCTTCAGACATGCCCTGGCTGGATACAGGAGTCGAATCTGGAAAGGTGATAGTTGATAGATATGCCCTGGCAGGATACAGGAGTCGAATCTGGAAATGTTGTAGCTGATTTGTTGAACACTTTTGACATTCGAATGCCCCAAGTGGTTGTGAAGGAGTCTTGAATTAAATTATTCTGCACATTGAGAGATTTCTTGAAATCTTGACTGGACTGCCCCAGGTTAATTGAACTTTGAAAGATCTGTTGGACCTTGACTGGACTGCCCCAGGTTAACTGAATTGTGACATGTCATGCCCCTTGTTGATAGGAGATTTGATGGAAGTGTTATCCTCTGGAAGTGATTTTGACTTACTGAGAGAGCTTTCGTTCCTCTGAACATTCGCTGTATGAACTTCTTTGCTGTCAAACAAAAGGGGTTAAATGCAGACAGTGATATTCAAGCAATGCAAAGTTTATGTTTGTCTCGAAGTTTTGAAAAATACGTTTTTTAGCAGAAAACTTTTCACAAGACAAGTTAACACAAGATTTAGAGCAAAGCCCTACAGGAGTCAGGATACCTTCTATAACAGTATGCTTTCGAACTAACCCATGCTTCAATCAGGACTTTTGAAGGGTTGTAACGTGGTCAGGTTCACGGTTTAAGAAACAAAGGGTAAAGGCTCAAAGTATATTTGTACCCACCCGCTCTTCGTGATGTCCTTCAACCTAAGCTCAGTTAATTATGCGTCATACTCTGTTTTGAGTTTGGAACGACTTTTGGGTGATGGTTCACCAGTTTGAATTTGGGAGACAGTCATCATCTCCTCTTCTTTTCCAACATTTTTCATGTTGTTGAGGATTTTGTAGTGACCTCACTATTTTGATTTTGATTCGTTATCCCTAACTTTTGCCTGACTGTTACCGTTTTCGGGATTACTGTCAGCGGGATGCCCCAGCTTTCTTAAGCCTCCTTCATAGGTTTTGGCTTGGTGGGCTCTTTCTCTTTTGAGAGATTGACTGTCTATGTGATAGGGAACCACCCTTGTCTTTTGATTCCGAAGGAATGCTTTCTTTCTTGACGTCGTTCGTTGTGTTACGAACTGAGAGTTTGCGACTTCAATGCGCGTTTTCTTTTGAATTAACTGAGATACTACCCTGCCCCGGGTTTATATCAAAGGTTTCGATTGTTTAGAACGGGAAACTCCTACTTCTTTGGCTCGAAGGGGTTGACTAGGGATTAACTTCCTTATAACTCCAGTGTTTGGGAATTGAAAGAAATGCCTGTACATCATCAACCAGGTCTGTTCAAAAACATACTGTATAAGATCACGGTATTGTTTCGTCATCCTCCCTCTAAAGGCTTGCAGCTTTTTATCAAGAGTCAAATATCATAAAGAAAAGCATAAAAGTAGTGAAACGAATGGATGAATTCAAGACAAACATATGCAACGCATTAATGAAAACAGAGTTTAACATCAACAGATAATTGTTTGACAGCAAAAGAAATTACAACTTTGAAAATTCAAAAAGAAGCAAAAGTCTTTCAGCTTCGAGCCTCGTCACTTCAAGCGGAGAACCCTTTTAACGGAAGATCTTCATCTCGCCGTCTGGCATGAACCTCAGCACTCCAATGTCAATCAGATCTTGAATCTTGTTCTTCAAGGCCCAACAGCTATCGGTGTCATGTCCTGGGCTATAGGAATGGTAAACACAAAATGCATCGGGATGATAGTCAGGAGCGGAGGTGTTTGGGTTCCGGATAGGATCCCTCAAAGCAGTCAGATTAACCTCCAACAAGCGCTCCAGAATTAGAGATGACGGTATGTCAGTCTCTGTGAACTGCCTTCCCGACGTTTCTTGTCTACGCCGATTGCCCCGCTGACGCCGGCGAGGTTGTTGATGGGTTTGTGACCCTGAAGCTAGCAGAGGAGCTTTCCCCTTGTCTTCTTGAGTTGATGGAGGCTGAGCGGTGACCTGCTCTTCGACCTCAGATGTTTGCCCCAGCTGGTTGTTTGGAAGCAGTTGGCGGACCAGAACTCCGAGTTCCTCTTGTCTTTGAGATAGGTCTTGGATGAGAGCCATCTGGCCCACCAAATATCCCATCATTTGGGTCCTCAGTGTTGTCAGATCAAACTGCAGCTCCGCAATCTGATCATTCCTGGCATTGTTGGAATTCCCCAAGTCGTTGGTGAGGAGAGCTTTCATCTCTTCTTGCCCCAGAGACAAGTTCATGAACATCTCTTGTAGCTGGGCGGTCTGGTCTTGGATGTCTTTGACAGACCGTTCTAGAGCCATCTCTTGCTGAAATAAACAGCAGGAGAGTAAGGAAACCTGAAAAAGGAAAGATGGTCAAAATGAAATGCGTGATATGTGGATGCATGTTTTCAAGGATCTCTTGGGGTAAACACAAGAAAAATGTTAGAGGTTGAGCCCTGCTCTTGGATTGGAGAGCCTTGTACTGGTGGACGTCCTTCTACTAGAATCAAGCTCACCATGTCGAGTGGGTCATAGCCACTGATTCAAGTTGTTGTTCTTGAACTTTGATTGGAGAGCTTTGTATCGGTGGATGTCTTTTCACTAGAATCAAGCTCACCATGTCGAGTGGGTCATAGCCACTGATTCAAGTTGTTGCACTTGATCTTTGACTGGATTGGCTAAAGGAGAGACCTCTTGCCCCTGGATAGGCGTCTGGTTCAACGTAATCCTGCATTAACAGAACCCTCGGGATCCTTGAAACGGTTATTGAAAATGCTAAAATGCTATGGTATGATGTCATGATGTTATGTACATGTATGCACAAACAAGTAAGTGTATATACAGGTAGACAATATTCACACAAAGCACACAAGGCCTTAGGTTTAGGCTTGCATGAGGTCTGGGTATTACCCTCTTTCAGTTTGTTGGTTAAAACCTGTCCTATCAAAAGTAACCGGGTTCTAGAGGTCCCAATATCACTGGATTGCTTTCATTGTTCATCGTTTCGATTTAGCCACTGACTGGCGATCAAAATATCCCAAGAAAACAACCCTCAATTGAGTGTAGTATCGAGTATCAACCGACTTCGGAGTACACCAAAGTAGTCATCTCACTACCCTAAAGAGGCCAAGATGGTTCAATTAAGGTTCTAAGGTCAGTTGATGCTTCGCGACACCACGCGGCGGCCCCGTACTCTCCTTGATTGACTCAAGGGTTACCGGTACACACCAAAGCGTCACATCAACGTAGCAGACTGCTTCAACCATGTCGGTATACCCCGCACAGTTCCCTCACAGCCTTGTTGCTACCTAAAAGGGTTTCCCCAGATCCGGGTTAGGATCTATAAAACTCCGACACAAAGCCCACAAATGTAAAAGCAAACAAAGCAATCAATTGAAAACAAAAGTGATCTAAACCCTAAGGTAACCCCACTTTTGGAATTCCCCAGCAGAGTCGCCAGTTCTGTGATACGGTGGGAGAACTGACTTGTGTTTTGCGTTCGTATTCGCACTTGTGCGGTTAGCAAGAGTCGCCACCGACTTTTTATTTTATCCTAAAGGAAAGGTTAAAAAGCACAGCAAAAACCTTTTGAGATGTTTCATGGGTTCGGGGGGTAGATTATGAAAAGGGAAGGTATTAGCACCCTTTTCATCCATGGTTATCCATGGGCTCTTAGGTACTTGCTTAGATCAATCTTGCCTTGGTTTTCAATTGTGTGAAATGGTGCTTTGTGGATTGTTTTGAAAATGTTTTGAAAAGATGCCTTGCGCTAGGCTAACCTTGTAACAATTCTTTACTCGAATGTTTTACAAAAGGTGTTTTATCTTTTAAAAAGATGTTTCAAGGGTTTGAAAAGTTTGATTTTTGAAAAGTGTTTGTGAAGTGGGTTTTGAAATTAGGCAAGTGTTTTCTTTGCAAATTGACAAGTACTTAAGAGTTTATCTACCCTAAAGCTTTCTCAAAGATTTTCGTCGTGTTTTAACCCCTTTGACAATTTTGTTCTACCATTGAAATTGGTAGGCAATCTTGTATTTAGGAAGTTTATTCGGGACAGGCGCGGGTCATCGCATAGACCATGAATGCAATGGTGCCAAGTGTCTTTGGCAATTTGCTTGAAGGGACTTGATCATTTTGATAGGCGACTTTCGAAAGCGTCATCGAGGGACTTATGATCATTTGATTTTGTTTTGCCAAAGACATTCGACGTGCAAGCATGGCCCATTTGGAAGGCAACATGTGGGATTACCCTAGGGGGGTGCAAGTGTGATTGTGTATTGATTACATATATTTGTCTTGTATTAGGTTATCTAGCGTTTTGATTTTATGTACATACAAACCCTAGGTCTAACCATGGTATAATTGGAAAAACTGTAAATTGCGGAATGTAAATCTACGCTATTACACAATAATATCCAGGAGTGGGGGTATAAATGTACAAGGGGATGAGACTTATAGTATTTACAACCAAATCGAATGTCACAATCAAAATATAAATGTCGAATGTATAAATATAAAATAAAATGTGTGTAGGGCAATATATTTTGTAAGTGCAAATGTATATGTATTGTGTAAGTGTAAATATGTACAAGTGCGAAATGTGAAATTGAGCCGTATTAGGGTTTTGACCTAGATAAATGTTTTTTAGATGAATCTTGATTTTGGTATGTTTAATTATGTACAAAAGAAAAATGAAGTGTTTTGACTAAATGTTTGGAAATTAATTGGAAAGTATTTTAGTCTAATGTTTGTGAGAAAAATGTATTTCTATAAAAAAAATGTATATTAACTAAAAAAAGAGTTTAATTTTAATTGTGTATGAAAAATGTATAATGTGTACAAATGTGTTTTAAAAAATGTTTTTTAAGTTTATTATGTATATAAAATATTTTGTTGTTATTATATACAAAAGTGTATTAATTAAAAGAAAATGCTTTCAAATTTAATTTCATGATAAAAGTATTTTATTATTTAGGTTAGTATTTTTACAAAGAATAAAAACATTGTTTATAGAATGAAGTTAGTAAAAGAAATATTGTTTATGAAAAGAAAATAAAAAAAGTTAATGTTAAGAAAAGAAGTAAATATACAGTAAAGAAAGAAAGGGTTAGTGTTTGTTAATAATACTATTGGGCTTAGAGGAATTAGGAACGGGTTAGGCCTGTGTCAAACAAGGGCGAAATTAGGGTTAGGCATTGTTTGTGGAACGAGGGTTAGGGCTAATCAGCGGCGCCGTGTTCACTGAATTCGTCTTCTCCGTTTAGGCTTGAGTGCTTCTCTTTGCTTCGAGGCCACCAGTGCTACTCCTTACATTTCCTCCTCCTTCCAGCTCGAACTCAAAGGCCTCAATACGGAAAGGTTCGCTTTGGATGTTTTTCTGATTCTTTTCTCTTTTATGAATTGCATGCATTATTAGATTCGAATTTGATTCTTAAGTTTGTGTTGCTATGGAGGTGATGGATAAGAAAAAGGGAGAAACAATTGACTACCTGACTTGGAGGGGGAAAAAGGATGTGACGCTTAGGAGGCTCGATGGCGGAGATGGACTTGATGAGTCTTTGCTTCTGATGACCCTGGTAACTTCGTTCTTTGCTTATGTTAGGGCTTTGATGATGATGCGTTCTGAGAAGTTCTTTTTTTTTTATTCACCTCTTTATCTTCTTCTTCTTACTGTGATGCCTATGATTTGTTTCTGCTTCTCCTTTCCTCGTGTTGCCTTGGGAATTCTGTATGTTGCCTATGTTGATATTGCTTTATCTCTTTCTTCTGGTTGCCTCGCTTGCTTGCATTTTTTGATGATGAGTATGGTTGGTGGTACCTGTTTGAGAGGTTTGGTACTGGTATGACAGTAATGGTTTGAGTTTGGTTCTTGGTAGTTCAATTTGTGTGTTTAGCATGAAGGTTGAGCGCTGAGATGTGTTATGTTCAGTATGCTTTTTGTTTTAGAATGTGTCTTTTGAAGGTTGAGGCAGGATTGTGTTTCATGGCTTTAGTTTGATGACAGACGGTAACTTAGCATGGCTAGAGGCCTTAGCAGGTATGTGCTTGGTTGGCTCAGTATGTTATGTTGTTTGAGAATGCTTGAGACTGGGTTGCCTTGAATTTCTGCTGAGAGGATAGTTTGACAGTATGGTGTTTTGGTTCTAATGGTAAGGCAGGGTATTGGTGTTTGATGACAGTAGGCTGGTTCTTGGCTTGAGTTTGTATCTTTAGTGCAGGGTATGCTCCAGGTTTTAATGATGCAGGTTTAATGGTTTAGGGGTTAGACAGGTTTTAGGTGTTTGTGATGAGGATGCAGGTTTATGCGTTTTTTGATTAGACTTGGTAGCAGGTTTTTGTATGTTATGTTGTGTGTTTTCTGATGTGGTTGCCTATGCTGAGTTTGTATTATATCTTTTCTATCTTTTCTCTTGGCGCCCAATCTTTTTTTTTAAAGCTTTGGTCTTCTCTTTGACCCAAGTCTGCTGGACATTTTCACAAGGTTTCATGGCATTTTTCCCATTTCGGTAATTGGCTATGCTGTGTAATTTTTGAACAATGCTGAATTATCCTCTTTGTTGTATATCTTTTCTGCCTCTACTGTCTATGCCTGCTGAACCCTGAACTATGCCTAAACCCTGTTTGCTTTATCTCTCCTTACTTCTCTCTTTACAGTACAATTTAAGAATTTTATATGATTATTATTTGTACTTTTCTGAAGGGGCTATGATGGGAAGTGATGAGTTAAGATTGTTTAGCTTGCATAATACATCTTGCATCTCCTTTTGACAGTTTGTGTGCTTTTTCTCTTCCTTGATATCTTGGCCAAAATCTTTTATGACAACCTTGAGTACTTTCTTGATTTTCTTTGAGTAAACTTTGGGCATTTTGACAGTAGCCTTTGCTTTTGGATAGAAAGTTTGGATTTGAACTTTTCAGTTTGGATTGGATTTTGAATCTTGAATTTCTATGCACTTTGAAATTTGTAACTTATGCATTTTTGCCATTTGCATTTCATGAAATAAAATAATCTTCCCTCTCTGTGAACCGGGAGAAATCCCGTGATTTGCAGAGAGGGTCAACTGATCCCAGTCAGTGGCCCCTAATGATGAGCACTTTTACTGTCTTTGAATTAACTACTTTCTGACTTTTCTCGTTCTTTTTGCAGATGAAAAATGGAATACCGGAGCGGAATGAGGCACGAAGAATATTTAGAAAATAGGATAGTTTTTCATTCTATGTAATATTTAAATTAAATGTAAATTATTGTTTGTAACAACAATTTGTAAATAATTCAAATATCAATAAAAATCAAATTATCCAATTGGTTCTAACTTTCTTTATTGCTTATTTATTTATTTAAAATTCTTAGAATCAAAACAATTGAAAAATTAATTCAATCATTTAATTTTAGAATAATAAATAACTAAAATAAAACAACATTGATCCAATAAACCTGTCTTATCCAACATCCAAAGCAAAGCAGCAATTAAACCAAGTAAACTGATCAACACATAAACACTGTGAATTCAAGACTGCATCTTGTATCTGACTGGCCCAATCAAAACGTACTGAATTCAAAACCACTGTCTCTTTTGCTGATTAAACCAAGATAACACGAATTTTAATCCGAATCTTGAAATAAACCGCAAAGTGCTGTGGAATTCAAATTCTTCTGAGAATATGCCCATAAAACCCTAATTCCCGATTAAATGCCAAATCACGCTCGCTTGATCAAAATTGAACCAAAAATCAACCAAACCCTAAGCCCACTGTATGAAACAATTCAGAGCTCTGAAAATCAGTAAAAACCCTAGTTCTGCTTGACTGTCAAGAAAAGTCCGTTTGTCCGATTCTTGAGTCAGTTTGAGAAGTCAGGAAATGTTTGAAGCCGAGATTTCTTGTGGAAAAATGTGAGGGCAAATTTTGGGGTACAACACCCACATTGCAAAAGGCCAAGGTGCCGTCAGGATATTCAAAGGAACCGGAGGGATATGCACCTTGTCAGCATAGATCTGGCATTTATGACAAGTTCGGGAGTGTTGGTAACAATCGGCTTCCATTGTGGACCAGAAATATCCTGCCCGAAGGATTTTCTTATCCATGGTGTATCCACTGGAATGTGTTCCAAATGTGCCTTCATGTAATTCCATCATAATTTTCTCTGCTTCAGCCTTATCCACACAACGTAGCAGAGTTGAATCATGATTCCGTTTGTAGAGAATGTCGTTGATGAGGAAGAATTTTGCAGCAAACCTCCTCATGAACTTCTTATCATTGACAGATGCGCCTTCAGGGTATTCCTGAGCTTCCAAGTACCTCTTCACCTCATGATACCAGGGTTTTTCAGTCACCTTTTCAGCCTCGAGCTCGCAGCAGTATGCCGGTTCATCCAACTTCCAGATAATGATTCAGGGAGCCTCATTGTCCCATTTAACTTTGAACATTGAAGACATCGTGGCTAGTGCGTCCGCTAGCTGATTCTCCTCTCTAGGGAAGTGTTCGAAAGTTATTTCTTCAAAGTGGGGGAGCAAGGTCAGCACGTACTCCTTGTAAGGAATAAGATTTGGGTGTTTCGTATCCCACTCGCCTTTGATTTGATTGATCACGAGAGCGGAATCTCCGAAGACACTTAGAAATTTGATCCTTAAGTCGATTGCAGCTTGTAAACCCATGATACATGCCTCATATTCTGCCATATTGTTGGTGCAGCTGAAACATAATCGGGCGGTGAGGGGAGTATGAGTTCCTTTGGGAGATATGATAACAGCGCCGACGCTGTTACCCAAAGCATTGAAGGCTCCATCAAAATGCATAGACCAACGGGATCCTTCCTCAGGTCCTTCATCCGGTCCAGGTACTTCACAGTCAGTTACCACCATGATGTCTTCGTCCGGAAAATCAAAGTTCAATGATTGGTAATCGTCCACAGGTTGGTGTGCCAAATGATCCGCCAGTACACTTCCCTTAATTGCTTTCTGAGTTGTATACTGGATGTCATATTCTGTCAAGATCATTTGCCATCTCGCTATTCTTCCAGACAGAGCGGGCTTTTCGAATATGTACTTGATAGGATCCATTTTTGAAATCAATAAAGTAGTGTGAGTCAGCATATACTGTCTCAGCCGGCGAGCAGCCCATACAAGAGCGCAACAAGTTTTCTCAAGCAGTGAGTAACGAGACTCACAGTCGGTAAACTTTTTGCTCAAGTAATAAATAGCGTGCTCTTTTCGGCCAGACTCGTCATGCTGCCCCAACACACACCCCATTGAATTGTCAAGTACTGTCAAGTATAGTATCAGAGGTCTTCCTTCCACCGGTGGCATAAGAATGGGTGGCTCTTGGAGATATTCCTTTATCTTTTCAAAGGCGGCCTGACATTCATCGTTCCAGCGTACTACTTGATCTTTCTTCAGTAATTTGAAGATTGGCTCACAAGTAGCAGTCAGGTGTGAGATGAATCGGGCAATGTAATTTAGTCGTCCCAGGAAGCCTCTGACTTCTTTCTCTGTTTTTGGAGTCGGCATCTCTTGTATGGCTTTTACCTTGGCAGGGTCCACCTGAATACCTTTATCACTTACAATGAAACCTAGCAATTTTCCGGATCTTACCCCAAAGGTGCATTTGTTGGGATTCAACCTCAGCTTGTATAACTTGAGTCGGTCAAACAATTTCCTCAGATGGTCAAGGTGCTCCTCCTCGGTTTGAGACCTTGCAATCATGTCATCAACGTATACCTCAATCTCATGATGGATCATATCATGAAATAAAGCAACCATGGCACGTTGATAGGTCGCCCCAGCATTTTTCAATCCGAATGGCATGACCTTATAACAGAAGGTGCCCCACTGAGTCACAAAGGTAGTCTTCTCCATATCTTTCGGAGCCATCTTGATCTGATTATACCCTGAAAAACCATCCATGAAGGAGAACACCTTGTGTTGAGCTGTATTGTCAACAAGGACATCAATGTGAGGTAGGGGAAGTCATCCTTGGGGCTGGCCCTGTTCAGATCCCTGTAGTCAACACACATTCTGACCTTACCGTCCTTCTTTGGTACCGGCACCACGTTGGCAACCCACTGAGGGTAAGAAGTCACTGCAAGGAACCCGACATCAAATTGTTTCATAACCTCGGCCTTGATCTTCTCAGACATCTCTGGTCGCATCCGTCGGACTTTTTGCTTCACCGGAGGGCAGTCTTCCTTGGTTGGCAGGTGATGAACTACAATGTCGGCATCCAAACCAGGCATATCTTCATAGGACCAAGCAAAAATCTCCATGTAATCCTGTAGCATCTGGATCAATCGTTGCTTCACGCTGAGCCCTAGATTGGCACCAATCTTGACCTCTTTCCTATCTGTCTCAGTACCCAGGTTAATTGTCTCCACCGGCTCTTCATGTGGCTGAATAGCTCTCTCTTCCTGGAGTAGCAGTCTTGCGAGTTCACCAGGCACTTCGCAATCATCTTCACCTTCGTCTTCGGCCAAGTTGATCGGATTTTCGAAGTCATAACTGGCGGTAGCAGAGCTGTTACCAGTGAGATCCAGAGTGGATTGAAACCTGTATAAGTGAGTGTGTGTAAATATAGCTGTTTTGCAATATATATAACACAGAAAGGAAAAGAGCACAAGATTTGAAATGCAACAAACGTCCAATGTTTTGATTGATGATATATGAAAATGTCATACAAAAAGCCCTCACGAATGGAGCTACGATGCCCCGGGTAGGACACTGTTGTACCCCAAAATTTGCCCTCCCATATTCATCAAGAATTGTCAAAGTCAAGGTCACAAAATGCCCCAAGGGTTGTGCAGCTCAACTGTCCTCTATACAGTCAAAACTAGGGTTTGAGTTCTGGTCAAAGAAATGAACTTTTCAAAGGCCCAATCAAGTCTCATATGCCTACAAAGATGGTCAAGTGTCCTCATATCAAGTTTCAAGGCATTCAGCTCAAAATTGCACAGTCAAAACCCTAGATTGCACTACAGTCAACTGTAGGGGCAAAATGGTCATTTGGCAGTCAAAAGTTCAAATTTTTGGTCAATATATCATTTTGGAGCCACAAACATCTTTTGATCAATGCTTGATCATGATTCTCAAAATTTGGCTCAGAAATCATCAAAGATGCAAAAGTTGCTATATTTGGACAGCTGAAAAAGTCAACTGAAATTGACCAGGGCATAACTTTCACATGGATTATCAGAAAAATTCCATCCAAAGCTCATTTTGAAGAGAAAGACATTTCCTACAATTCATCTTCATGTTCCAAGTCCAAGAAATGCTCTCACAAAAAGTTATCAATTTCAACATTATAGGTCATTTTCAAAAGTCAACAAAAAGGGACTTTAAGTCAAAGGCCATAACTTGAGATTGGTAAATCAAAATGACATGGGACCAAAGGCATTGGTTAAAGGACTCAAAGACCTTTCCAAAATGTCCAAGAACATGTGAAAAGCTTAAAAATTGACCAAGTTATGCCTTGTGGAAGTTGGGAAATTTTTGGAAATTTTTGAAAGTCAACTTTGATGCAAAAGGCCTAAAAATGCAAATGGGCCTATTTTCCTTCCAAATTTCTTCATGCCAAGCCTATGCACGACCACTAGGCCCAAAGGGAAGTATTTTCATATTTTTCAATTATTTATTTGAATTAATATTAATTTATATTCATTTAAATGATTTTAATTCATGAAAAATATAAACTTTAACCTAAAAAATCTTTTTATGCACATTATAATGTCAATATTTCGTGCTTAATGGATTATGGCAAGTTTTGATAAGATTTGATCAGATTTGAACCAAGTTGCACATGAAAAGATATGAAAAAGATTTTCAAGAATCAAATATGTGAAATCATTATGGACATGGATTTTGTGCAAAGTTTTTAACCTAAACCATTCCATACAAGTACTACATCACAACCCTAATGCAAGAAGACTAGAAGCTGCGCATACTCAAGCTTTGGCATATTGAAAATTTCACAAAAAAACTCAAAACTGAAAAGTGCATTAGAGGTCAATTCAAGCTTCGATTTTGATCCCATTAGCATTCTCAGGCATTCCTGGACATATTCCAACCATTGGCATCAACTCAAACGCCTTGAACTGGTATCTGGAACTCAAACCGTATCAAGAACATATTGAAATTGCATAGCACGATTTAAGCATCCTCTTGCATTTTTCTTTGTGGATTATTGTTTGTCATGATGTTTCTGTGCTAACCAATATGTTTGATTGTGTTTTTGAGTCACATACGCGATTATGCCATTGCCAAAAGTTAGGGTTTTCAGGAGCTCGAATTAGGGATTTCGTGTAGAAGAAAAATTAGGTCATCTCAATACCATGGCTGGACTCAGCATATCAAGACGAAGCAACCTGGACCCTCGCGAACAATTTATGAAGCATAGGGTGCTAATCGCTATTTTCCCATAAGCCTCTTTAAACCACGCTGAAAAAACCGTTCCCATAGCGTTTGTGTTACAGGGTAGGGGAAGGAGACGAAGACGTGTCCATTGGTGACAGGTCCATTTGAATTTCGCGCGGAATTCCAAAGCATTAGCGTTTTCCTTTTATATTATTTATGTATTATTATATATTAAATGAAATGCATGTGGTTCAGTGGTAACGTGTTAGGCATGTGACCCCAAAGACCTGGGTTCAAGTCCCAGGTCTGGCAAAAGTTTCATATTATTTTTCCATTATAAATCCCATGCAGTTTCAGGAGCGCATACGTACCATGTTCCACTCTCATCCATTAGCCACGCGTCCCACATGATCAGATCAAAGGCTTAAATTCAAGGAACATACCATGGGCTGGTCAACGTGTCATGCAAGATCAAGGAAAGTCAATGAATCAACCCTTATTGGGCCAGGCTTTTCAGATTTATACCTCCAGTTTTGGGGCAACACCCCACTCTGGTTTGCTTTCTTTATTTTATTTTTTTTATTTTAATTATTGTGTGATTTATTTTATTGCTTTAATTAATTAATTTTCTCTTTTTTTACAAAAATATAAAAATATTATAAAAAATCAGAAAAAGACCAAAAATAATATCTATTTTATTATAATTATTTTATTAGCATGTAAATTATGTAGTGTAATTAGGTTTAATTTTAATTCCTTTTTTAATAAAAATCTAACAAAATAGAATTAGGTCTTAATTGTTAATTCTTTTTATTTCCCTTCAATATTTTTTCCCTTTTTTAGAATAATAATTATTATTTATTTATTTATCTATCTTCCTATTTAAATTGTACATAAATGAATTAGGTTTAATTTAGGTCATATTTTAATTCTTTCACAATAAATAAAAAAATATTAGAATTAGGGTTGCTTCTTAATTTAATTTTAATTAACTTTTTTTTCTTATTAAATCTAAAAAAACATAAAAATACCTAAAAACATTTTTCCTCTTAATTTTAGTTTTAATTCCTCTTTATTTAATTAATTCATTAATTTTAATTATTGTTTGTAAAAGGGTCCAACGCCCTAGTTTCGTTTTAATTATCTAATTTGCGCATTTATCTTATGTCGTAATTATAATTATGTAATTGTCCCTAAGCCATGTAATTTACTTTTCGCACTTTATTTCTTCGCATTATTTATTTTTTCGCTAAATCGGGTCCGGTTTAATTTTGGCGATGTGGACCCGCGCCTTTGTAATAGTTTAGATTATTTCCTCGCAAAATATTTAGCTGTTAATATGCATGCAAGAATGAATGGACTTAAAATAAAATCAAGCGTAGATCACAAACATGACAAGACAAATAACTGAAATCTGACACACAATTCGCACACACCACCCCTAGGGTACGCCTCACTGTTGCCTTTCGAAAGGTGATCGTCGAGTAGAGGACGTCTTAGTAAGTCCTCATGATCCGGGAACCTGGCATGAGGGTAGCTTCTAAAGTGTCTTCCCATTGCTCTGGTGATCACCATGTCCCTAAAAACGAATTGACCCGAACGCCTCCAACGGTGGTGCTACCTACCTCTCAATGGTGGGATGGCACTACTTTAAAGGACATTTACACAGACGAATTCCTTAGAGTAGGTAGGTTCTCGTAGATACTTGCTCTCTTCAAAACAAACTAAAATCTTTTCACACTAACACATTTTCAAAAGCTTTCAAAGCAAATTTTTCAAACACTCTGACGTACGAGTCGAACTGAAATTTTTCAAAGAAACTTTTTTAAAACCCACATTGAAAAGCAAGCAAACAATTTTTGAAAACACATTGAGCAAGTATCTAAGAGCCCATGGATAACCATGGATAGAAAGGGTGCTAGCACCTTCCCTTTCTATAACCTACCTCCCGAACCGAGAGCGATCTCTTTAAAGGAATTTTTCTGTGCTTTTGTCCTTTCCTATTGGAGAAAATAAAAGACGGTGGCGACTCTTGCTTCCGCGACATTTCGCGAACCAGCGTTAAACAGTCAGTTCCAGATCCACCGATCACAGAACTGGCGACTCTGCTGGGGATTTAACTTAAAGTGAGGTGTACCTTAGGGTTAGTTCATAACTGTGTTTTCAATTGCTTTCTTTTCTTGCTTTAAATTGTGGGACTGTCTTGGGAGTTCTATAGATCCTAACCCGGATCTGGGGATACCTTCTTAGAAAGTAGCAACAAGGCTGTGAGGGAACTGTGCGGGGTATACCGACATGGTTGAAATAGTCTGCTACGTTGATGTGGCACTTTGGTGTGTACCGGTAACCCTTGAGTTCAGTCAAGGAGAGTACGGGGCCTCCGCGTGGTGTCGTGAAGCATCAACAGACCTTAGGAACCTTAATTGAACTATCTTGGCCTCTTTAGGGTAGTGAGATAACTGACTTTGGTGCAGTCCGAGGTTGGTTGATACTCGATACTACACTCAATTGAGGGTTGCTTTCTTGGAATATTTCGATCGCCAATTCAGTGGCTAAATCGAAACGATGAACAATGAAAGCAATCCCGTGATATTGGGACCCTTAGAACCCGGTTACTTCTAATAGGACAGGTTGAACCCACCAACTTCAAGAGGGTACTACCCAGACCCCATGCTGGCCTTAAACCCTAAGGGCTTGTCTTGTGTGCCTTGTGTGCCTTACATGTTTGTCTTTGTAAATATCTGTGGTCTGTTTAATCATAGCATCATGACATCATCCAGCATCATATGCATTGACTAACCATTTCAGGGGTTCGAATCTTCATCTTTGTTCTTGTTTTGTAGGACATGGAAACTGTTCGCAGAAAGACAATTCAAATCAGTCTTGTAAGGGTCCCTCCTCAGCTTAAGGAACTTATATCCAGGATTCCCGAGAACTCTTCATTCAGTGAAAGACATGGAAGTCTCATCAGCTTGGTCAATACCAACATTGAGGAAGACATGATAAAGGTCCTGTTCCAATTCTTTGACCCTCTGCATCACCGTTTCACCTTCTTGGATTATCAGATGGTACCTACATTGGAGGAGTTCTCCCGGCTCCTGAAGATCCCTATCCTTGATCAACTACCCTACAACGGTACGGAAAAGGAACCCAAGCTTGAAGAGATTGCTAAAGCCTTGCACCTACAGTCATCTGACCTCAAGGGACATTGGGAAGTTAGAAGTGGTATCAAAGGGTTCTTAGCCAGGTTTCTGTTTGAAAAGGCCCATGAATGTTGGAACTCCCTTGATTTGCAAGCTTTTGAAGAAGTCGTGGCCCTCCTTGTCTATGGTTTGGTGTTGTTCCCTAACCCATATCAGCTTATAGATGTCAGTGCTGTCCAGATCTTTATGTCCAGGAATCCTATACCTACGTTGCTGGGGGACATCCTTCACTCATGTTACACTCGAACCATGAGAAAAAGAGGTGTCCTTATGTGTTGCACTCCTCTCCTGGGAAGGTGGTTTATTTCGCACCTTCCACAATCAGTCTTGAAGAATGAGCGGGGTTTGAGATGGTCACAACGGTTGATGACTCTCACACATGCAGATATACATTGGTGCCCTCGGTCCAAAGAAGATGTCACTATCATTGATCGTTGCGGGGAGTATCCTAATGTTCCTTTACTTGGAATCAGAGGAGGAATTACTTACAACCCATGCCTGGCTTGGAGACAGTTTGGTTATGCCCGGAGGGATGGTCCTCATGACATGTTAATGTCTGACATAGTTTTTGACTTCGACAACGATACTCAAGGACTTCGCCAGAGATTTATCAGAGCCTGGAGGATGCCAAGTAGGTTAGATAGCAAGACACTGGGGCACAAGAATTCCATCCCGTTGGAACCTTATCTCAAGTGGGTACGAGCCCGCTCCCAGAAGTTAGTGATGCCTTATCCTCATATGCTCCCTGTGATCAAAGAGCCAGTCTTGGAAGGAGAAGTGTCCTACATTATTCAACACCCTGATATGCCCACATCCTGGGAAGAGATGCAGAAGAGCTGGATCCAGCTTAAGGAGGAAAGGAATTCTCTTGAGACTAGTCTGCATGCCAGTGAAAAGAAAGTCTTGGAGCTCACCCGTCTGTTGCATGAGGAGAGGAATCTCAACACCTACATAGCTCCGAAGAGGATGCGCAGTGTATTCTGGGATTGACTTGACTTTTGTATTTCTTTTGGCCCATGAGGCCTTGATGTATTAAACAGTGATTTCATTAATAATAACGTGTGTTCTTTTCTTGTCTACAACGAATTTGAACTTTCGAACCCTTGAATGCATTGCATACGCATTTCATACATCATGTGCATAGCAGGTTTTTCCCTTTTTCAGGTTGCTTACAGTTCTTCGCTGTTTATTTCAGCATCATGAATCCCGGATCTGAATCAACTGAGACTTCAATCAAGGCTCTCCAGGCGCAGAATGCGCAGTTTCAAGAAATGATCATGGGTCTAGCTAAAGGCCAAGAAGAATTGAAGACTATGCTCCTAAAAAAGAAGAAGAAGAGAAGAACTGTTCTGTTCAACTCGGGCCGAAGGTTGGGTAATACTCTGCATCAGGAAGAGGCTGGTTCTTCTGTTGGCAAGAGTCCTTCTCAGGCAGAAGCAAGGGTTCCTACTCCAGTGGTCTCCGACAACGAGACGGATTTTGATGAAGAGCAGTACCCTCCTGAAGACAACAAGTACAAACAACTGGAGGACAGGTTGAAGGCTATGGAGGTGCAACAGACACCTGGGCTGGACTTCGGAGATCTGGGTTTGTCGACTGGTATAATTATCCCGCACAAGTTCAAAGCTCCAACCTTTTCCAAGTATGACGGGGCATCCTGTCCCAAGCTGCATTTGAGGTCTTATGTTCGAAAGATTCAGCCGTACTCTGCGGACAAGAATCTATGGATCCACTTCTTCCAGGAGAGTCTTTCAGGGACTCATCTCGAATGGTTCTATCAGCTGGATGGGACCAAAGTTCGTAACTGGGAGGAGCTGGCCACTGCTTTCTACAAGCAGTATCAGTATAATGCCGACCTTGCCCCCACGCGTACCCAACTCCAGGGTATGTCGTTGGGCGTAAGCGAAGGTTTTAAAGAGTACGCGCAGAAGTGGAGAGATCTGGCTGGCAGGGTGCAGCCACCTTTGACTGATCGAGAGTTAGTGGATATGTTCTTGGGGACCCTATCTGGGCCGTTCTTCAACCATCTCATCGGGAATTCTTCTGCTGGTTTCACTGACTTAATCTTGACTGGAGAGAGAATCGAAGCGGGGCTGAAATCTGGGAAGATTGCAAAGGGTGCGTCAGCTAGTGCAGAAAAGAAGCCGTTTAAAAAGGAGTCTAGTGCCGTGTATGGTTCTAGGAAATCAGAAAGACCTGATCGCCGCCAATCTGTCAGTGCGGTCATGATTGCTACGCCTGCTGCCGCTCCCCGGCCAAACAATCCCCAAAGGGCTGATAGACCTCGGAGAGAGTTTACCCGGTTAAGCATGACCCTATCGCAAATCCTGCCACAGTTACTATCCACCAATTTGGTGACTGTCAAGGAGGCGCCAAAGTTCTCAAACACTACCTCTCCTAAGTACAACCCGAATGCCCGTTGTGCTTACCATTCAGACAGCCCGGGGCATGCCACTGATGACTGTTGGGCGTTAAAGAATAAGGTGCAAGACCTTATCGATGCTAAAGAGATACAATTCGAGGCGCCTGCAAAGCCGAATGTAGTTACTGCCCCTATGCCTCAGCACGGGGTAAATGCTGTCGATGAAGATGTTTATGCTGTTTCTGTGGATGATCTAGCCACTCCTTTAAAGATCATTAAGAAGAACCTACTGCAGGCCGGTTTATTTCCGGGTTGTAGTGAGGGTTGCCGGTTCTGTGTTGTGTCCCCGTCCGGTTGTCCCTTGCTAAAATTAGGCATCCAAAGCTTAATGGATAGCAAGGAGATTTTATTCAAGAAGTCTGCTGTTCGTATGGTTCCAATGGAAGAAGTCTCTGTGGTGACTATCTTCAACAATCCGATCCCGGCTCTCCAGAAGAAGCCCCTCCAAATTCTGACCGTTGCACCTGTCACTATCACTGTTCCTGGGCCCCTGCCCTATGTATCCAACAAAGCTGTCCCTTGGCACTATGGGGCAGATGTATATATAAACGGAGTTAAGCAAGAGCTCAACGCTGGCGCCAGCATCTGTGACATCACTGGCCCGGCCAAAGTTACCCGCAGTGGCAGGCTCTTCTCGCCTGACATTGCGCCACCTGCTGCTAGAAGACCACTCCTGATAATTCCTGCAAGTACACCTACTCCCGTTGCTGATCAAGTTGTTATTCCTGCTGCTGATCCTATTGTTTCTCCTGCTGCCGAGTCATCCAATGCTCGGGGCAAGGGAATTGAAACTGAGCCTGCCCAGATGGAGGTACCCATACCAATAGCTGCTGAGGCCTCCCCACAAGAGATGGAGGAGATTTTGAAGATTATAAAGAAGAGCGATTTTAACGTTGTGGAACAGTTGGGGCATACGCCCTCCAAAATCTCCATGCTCTCTTTACTGCTGTGCTCTGAGGCCCATGCAAAGGCCCTCATCTTATTCCTCAAGACGGCCCATGTGCCACATGAAACCTCTGCAGTCCAGTTCACTGATTGCGTGGCAAATCTGACGGCAGATAATGGCTTAGGCTTCTCAGATGCTGATTTGACCTCGAAAGGGAAAGATCATAATGATGCTCTGCATGTCTCAATCGAATGCAGGGGCACCACCTTGGCACATGTGTTGGTTGATACTGGGTCATCTTTGAATGTGCTACCCAAGAAGGCTCTGGATCGTCTAGATTGTGAAGGCCTGGATTTGGAACCCAGCAACATCATTGTCAGGGCCTTTGACGGTTCGAAGAGAATGGTCCACGGGAAGGTTGACATTCCAATTCGTGTGGGTTCTCAGGTGTTCGATTCCACTTTTTATGTGATGGATATCCGTCCATCTTACTCTTGTCTGCTGGGTCGACCCTGGATACATAAGGCTGGGGCAGTGACCTCTACCTTGCATCAAAAACTGAAGTACCCCGTCAGAGGGAAGATCGTCACCGTGCAAGGTGAGGAAGAATACATGGTGAGCCACCTAAACTCGTTCAGATACATTGAGATGGATGGGGAGTTCATTGAGACCCCCTTTCAGCATTTCGAGGAGGTGTTTCCAATCGCAGCAGAAACAGCAGAAGCAGGTGGTCCTCTGAAGATGGCTTCCCTAAAGGATGCCAGGGCTGTAGTGCAAAAGGGTGAAGGTGCCAACTGGGGCAGACTGCCAGACTTCACCCAGAAGACTGATAAACTTGGGCTGGGTTTCACCTCAGAAGGGCAGAGAGCTATGAGGAAAGAGAAGATCGGAAAGCCTCCGGTATTTATTAAAGGGTCAGAAGCGAATGCTGTCGGGGAAGACCTTGAAGTGGACGAAGCCGAATTCAACAGCTGGATTTATCCGACGGCCGAAGAAGGATTGAACAATTGGAGTGCAAAGGATCATACCCCTGTTACCTTTGTGACACAGTAATGAATTCCAATGTTTTTGTTATTTTGTAATAAACATTGATAAACTCTATGGCCCGGTGTCTTACCCGAGGCACCGTGGTTCTATTTGTGAGGGCATATGAACTGTCATTTTATACATCATGAATGAAAATCTTGGACGTTTTTCGCATTGCAAATATTGTGTTCCTTTTCTATCTTTCCTTTCCTTTACATAATTTTCAAAACAGCTGTATTTACACACACACTCACTCATACAGGTTCCAATCCACTCTGGATCTCGCTGATAACAGCTCTGCTAATGCCAATTATGACTTCGAAAATCCGATCAACTTAGCCGAAGACGAAGGTGAAGATGATTGCGAAGTGCCTGGCGAGCTTGCAAGACTGTTGCTTCAGGAAGAGAGGGCAATTCAACCCCATGAAGAGCCAGTGGAAATCATAAACCTAGGTACTGAGGCAGACAGAAAAGAGGTAAAGATTGGTGCTAACCTAGAGCTCAGCGTGAAGCAACGGTTAACCAAGATGTTACACGACTATATGGAGATCTTTGCCTGGTCCTACGAAGACATGCCAGGGTTGGATACCGATATTGTTGTCCATCATTTGCCGACTAGGGAAGACTGCCCTCCAGTTAAACAAAAGGTCCGTCGGATGCGTCCAGAGATGTCCGAGAAGATTAAAGCCGAGGTCATGAAACAGTTCGATGCCGGGTTTCTTGCAGTAACTTCTTACCCTCAGTGGGTTGCTAATGTGGTGCCGGTACCTAAAAAGGACGGCAAGGTCAGAATGTGTGTTGATTACAGGGATCTGAACAGGGCCAGCCCCAAGGATGACTTCCCCTTACCTCACATTGATGTCCTCGTTGATAATACAGCTCAGCACAAGGTATTCTCTTTCATGGATGGCTTTTCAGGATACAATCAGATCAAGATGGCACCTGAAGACATGGAAAAGACTACGTTTGTTACTCAGTGGGGCACCTTCTGTTACAAGGTCATGCCGTTCGGGTTGAAGAATGCTGGGGCGACCTACCAACGTGCCATGGTTGCCTTATTTCACGATATGATCCATCATGAGATCGAAGTGTACGTGGACGACATGATCGCTAGGTCCCAGACTGAGGAAGAGCATCTAGATCATCTGCAGAAGTTGTTCGACCGGTTGAAACTGTACAAGCTAAGATTGAACCCTAACAAGTGCACCTTCGGGGTAAGATCTGGGAAGTTGCTAGGCTTCGTGGTCAGTGATAAAGGTATTCAAGTGGACCCTGCTAAGGTCAAAGCTATTCAAGAGATGCCAGTTCCTAAGACAGAGAAGGAAGTCAGAGGCTTTTTAGGACGCCTGAATTACATCGCTCGATTCATATCTCATTTGACTGCTACCTGTGAGCCAATCTTCAAGCTGCTGAAGAAAGATCAGGTAGTACGTTGGAACGATGAATGTCAGGCCGCCTTCGACAAAATCAAAGAGTATCTTCAAGAACCACCTATCCTCATGCCACCGGTTGAAGGGAGACCTCTGATCCTATATCTGACAGTGCTAGACAACTCAATGGGGTGTGTGCTGGGGCAGCATGACGAGTCTGGCCGAAAAGAGCATGCCATTTATTACCTTAGCAAAAAGTTTACCGACTGTGAGACCCGATACTCACTGCTTGAGAAAACTTGCTGCGCTTTGGTATGGGCTGCTCGCCGGCTGAGACAGTATATGCTGACTCACACTACCTTGTTGATCTCAAAAATGGATCCGATAAAGTATATATTTGAAAAGCCTGCTCTGTCTGGGAGAATTGCAAGATGGCAGATGATCTTGACGGAATACGACATTCAGTATACAACCCAGAAAGCCATCAAGGGAAGTGTACTGGCAGACCACTTAGCTCATCAAGCTGTAGATGACTACCAATCAATGAACTTCGAGTTTCCGGATGAAAGCATCATGATAGTAACTGATTGTGAAGTACCTGGACCGGATGAAGGACCTGAACCAGGATCCCGATGGTCTATGCACTTTGACGGAGCTTCCAATGCTTTGGGAAATGGTATCGGCGCCATCATCATATCTCCTCAAGGTACTCATACTCCACTCACTGCCCGGCTATGTTTCAACTGTACCAACAACATGGCGGAGTATGAGGCGTGTATCATGGGTCTTCAAGCTGCTATCGACCTACGGATCAAGTTCCTCAGTGTCTTCGGAGATTCCGCTCTAGTGATCAATCAGATCAATGGAGAGTGGGATACGAAACATCCAAACTTGATTCCTTACAGAGAATGTGTGTTGACCATGATTCCCCACTTTACAGAGATAACCTTTGAACACTTTCCAAGAGAAGAGAATCAGTTAGCGGACGCGTTAGCTACTATGTCTTCAATGTTCAAGGTTAAATGGGATAATGAAGCTCCCCGGATCATCATCTGGAAACTGGACGAACCGGCATACTGTTGTGATATCGAAACTGAATTGGTAACTGAGAAGCCTTGGTACCACGAAGTGAAGAGATATCTGGAAGCTCAGGAATACCCTGAAGGTGCCTCTGTCAATGATAAGAAATTCCTGAGGAGGTTTGCAGCCAAATTCTTCCTAAGCAACGGCATCTTGTACAAGAGGAATCATGATTCAACCCTACTGCGTTGTGTGGACAAGACTGAAGCGGAAAGAATCATGGAAGACCTACACGAAGGGACCTTTGGTACGCATTCCAGTGGACATACTATGGCTAAGAAAATCCTACGGGCAGGATATTACTGGTCCACAATGGAAGCTGACTGCTACCAACACTCCAGGACATGCCACAAGTGCCAGATCTATGCAGATAAGGTGCATGTTCCTCCGGTTCCCCTGAATGTTCTGACTGCGCCTTGGCCGTTCGCAATGTGGGGCATAGATATGATTGGCGAGATCAGACCTACGGCATCCAATGGACATCGCTTCATCCTAGTGGCGATCGACTATTTTACAAAGTGGGTTGAAGCAGCATCCTATGCTACAGTAACCAAGACTGTGGTGGCACGGTTTATTCGGCACAATCTGATTTGTCGATACGGCGTCCCTGAACGGATTATTACAGACAACGGTACCAATTTGAACAATAAGATGATTGCTGAGCTTTGCGAACAGTTCAAAATACAGCACCACAATTCTTCTCCTTACAGACCGAAGATGAATGGGGCTGTAGAAGCAGCCAACAAAAACATCAAGAAGATCGTGCAAAAAATGACAGTAACTTACAAAGATTGGCACGAGATGTTACCGTTCGCTCTGCATGGGTACCGTACCTCAGCAAGGACGTCAACCGGGGCAACTCCTTTCTCTCTGGTTTATGGTATGGAGGCAGTCTTGCCGATCGAAGTGCAAATTCCCTCTCTCCGGATAATGAAGGATGCAAATCTGAACGAAGATGATTGGATCCAGACACGACTTGATCAACTCAATCTCATTGACGAAAAGAGACTTGCTGCTATCTGCCATGGTCAGACGTATCAGAAACGGATGATCAGGGCATTTAACAAAAAGGTCAGACCACAAGAATATCAAGTTGGGGATCTGGTTATCAAGAGAATCATCCTTCCTCAGAGTGATCCAAGGGGCAAATGGACCCCCACGTACGAAGGGCCATTTGTGGTTAAACATGTGTTCTCAGGAGGAGCAATGATCTTAACCAACATGGATGGTGACGACCTTCCTCACCCCGCCAATGCAGACATAGTTAAAAAATACTACGCATGAAAAAGACCCGCTAGGCTGACATGCCTAGGCAAAAATTAGGGCTTCCCGTCGAACCAAAAGGGTTCGGGCAAAATGTAGGGATGAAAATGAAAAAAATCTGTACACCCGGCAAGTCGAAAACCTGAAAGGGCGGCTTGGGCAAAAATGGGTATCCCGGTGGACTGAAAACCCGAAAAGGGCGGTCCAGGCAAAAATTAGGGATAAAGCGTAAAACTATGTCTCATTGATCACTTTGCATCCAGAATCCGGTATCTACATCAAGTTCAAACGGCATCGATCAGTCAGCTTCACCTTCAACCAAGGTCATCAAGTGATGAGACGCTCGGAGTTATAAAGGCAATAGCAGAGTTGAAACCCAGTGGATCATTCATCTTTCACACAGCTGTTTTATTTTTCTTTTGTACAAAACTTGTATAAACTCTTTTGATCGGCGACGTACCTCTTACTAGGACGTCAGCCTCTTGTACACAAAACGCCTATTTTCAGGCCATTCAAAAATCAATAAAAATATATTTTCAGTTAAACGTGCCAAGTATTTTTCCTTTCTCTGTTTTGTTTTGCGAAGAACGTCCAAGGTTCAATTTGTGATGTATGCATTGACAATAATTCGCTAACTCATAAATATTTGCATATGAAACAAAGGAATTCATTGCAGGTAACACTGGAAACAGGGGCAATAAAGAGTTGTCTGAGCAGTCTAATTGTTCTATCCCCCAAGGTACCAAGGTAGGTTCAGCTAAAGAAGACGGCCAAGTGTATCTTAATTCCCCAGAGAGTGGTTCAACAAAGCAATACACGTCTCTCCAAGCAAAATTACAAATATCAAGGAAATTGAGTATCCTCCCGTAGATCTTAATACCTCCCCAGCAGCACGCATTCTTAACAAGCATCCCCGGCAGTCTTGGTCTAAAGATTGTTCCCCGGCGGTGTACCACTATTCAAAGGAATCACTTCCCCGCAGTCTAAAACTCCCCCCAGGAGAGTCCAATCCAGTTTCCCCAGGAAAGTTGGAATTCAAATCTCCCCAAGCAGCAAGCTTATCCCCAGTAGATTCTGGAAGCTCATCCCTCGCAAAGCACGAACGCGTCGTCCCGGCTTGATTTAAAGAGTTATTTCCGTAACCGGATATAACTGGGTTATCCTCAGCCAAAAGCCACGGAAAGAGCGTCCTCAGCAAAGTATCTTCCTACCCCCAGCGAAGTCTATCAACACTTCCAGCATAACAAGGATATCCCCAGCATAACTCGTCAACGGTATCCCCAGCGGAGTTATCTTCATCAAACTCAGCAAAGCATCGCTATCCCCACAGAGCAGCACTCCCCAGTATGATCGCTAAAGTATCTTTTCTCCCGCAGAATTATTTCATTTGCCAAGTTTATTCCACAACGGAGTTATCTTCTCCTACTGGTATTCTTGCAACAATCATCCACAGCGGAAGCAAAATCTCTTCCTCAACATCAGCCCAGGATATGACTTCCTGGCACCCGTCAAGGATTTATTTTCCTAGACAAAAACATACATGAATCATCACATACATCATTATAACATGCATGTACACATCATATCATATAAATCATATCCATCATTGCTTGATCCATATCATGCATTGCATAAGACTGACCTTTACCTTTCAGGAAGAGTGCAGTTGAAACTCCCAAACATATTTCAAGGACTTCTCCAGTCCAGTTAAATCGACTCCAAACAGTTTTTTCTGATAAAGACTCAGTAGAAGTTCTCTTGGTCCCCTCTCCAACGGCGTGTGAGGCGGTAATTCCTTTTTCAAGATGTTCCCCTCTCCGGCATGAGCGTGAGGTGATATTCTTTTATGGTCCCCTCTCCGACGGTGAGCGTGAGGTGGTAATTCCTTTTTCAAGATGTTTTCCTCTCCGACGATAAGCGTGAGGTGATAGTCTTTTATGGTCCCCTCTCCAACGGCGTGTGAGGTGGTAATTCCTTTTTCAGATGTTCCCCTCTCCGGCATGAGCGTGAGGTGATAGTCTTTTATGGTCCCCTCTCCAACGGCGTGTGAGGTGGTAATTCCTTTTTCAGATGTTTTCCTCTCCGACGATGAGCGTGAGGTGATAGTCTTTTATGGTCCCCTCTCCAACGGCGTGTGAGGTGGTAATTCCTTCTTCAGATGTTCCCCTCTCCGGCATGAGCGTGAGGTGATATTCTTTTATGGTCCCCTCTCCGACGGTGAGCGTGAGGTGGTAATTCCTTTTTCAAGATGTTTTCCTCTCCGACGATAAGCGTGAGGTGATAGTCTTTTATGGTCCCCTCTCCAACGGCGTGTGAGGTGGTAATTCCTTTTTCAGATGTTCCCCTCTCCGGCATGAGCGTGAGGTGATATTCTTTTATGGTCCCCTCTCCGACGGTGAGCGTGAGGTGGTAATTCCTTTTTCAAGATGTTTTCCTCTCCGACGATGAGCGTGAGGTGATAGTCTTTTGTGGTCCCCTCTCCGACGGTGAGCGTGAGGTGGTAATTCCTTTTTCAGATGTTTTCCTCTCCGACGATGAGCGTGAGGTGATAGTCTTTTATGGTCCCCTCTCCAACGGCGTGTGAGGTGGTAATTCCTTTTTCAGATGTTTTCCTCTCCGGCATGAGCGTGAGGTGATATTCTCTTAGGGTCCCCTCTCCAACGGCGTGTGAGGTGGTAATTCCTTCTTCAGATGTTTCCCTCTCCGGCATGAGCGTGAGGTGACATCTCCTTTCAGATTATAATTTCCTATAGTTCCCTCTCCAACGGCGAGTGAGGTGACTCCCTTTGAGATTATAATGTCTTTTGGTTCTCTTCCTGACACTACGAAGATGGTAATCCTCACCAAGATTTTCTCAACGAGCGTTGTTGAAGTTAAAATCATCCAAGGTTCACTTATCATTCAGGCTAAGGCAGTAACCATCCCTGGTTCATTCATCAGCGTTTGAAGCTCCAGATTCAGCTCCTGTAACCAGTCAGGATATATCTATACCAAGCATCTAAAATCAATTCCTGCAACGTGTCAGGTACTCATTTTCTCTTTTGCAGGTATGCAGGTTCTCGCTAAGGACTCTCCTACGCGATCAACATCCAGATGGCATCTATAAGCCCATCATCCTATCCAGCAATCTCTAAATGGCATCTATAAGCCCATTCCCTCATCACCACTGCTACTATGTGAGCGCAAATTTCTGGGCACTTTAGTGTTCAATCATCTTCTACCCTCGGATTACGAAAGGCACGTCAGCCAATCTGCATCCTCAGGTCTAAGAAGATTGAACAGGGGCAACTGTTGTACCCCAAAATTTGCCCTCCCATATTCATCAAGAATTGTCAAAGTCAAGGTCACAAAATGCCCCAAGGGTTGTGCAGCTCAACTGTCCTCTATACAGTCAAAACTAGGGTTTGAGTTCTGGTCAAAGAAATGAACTTTTCAAAGGCCCAATCAAGTCTCATATGCCTACAAAGATGGTCAAGTGTCCTCATATCAAGTTTCAAGGCATTCAGCTCAAAATTGCACAGTCAAAACCCTAGATTGCACTACAGTCAACTGTAGGGGCAAAATGGTCATTTGGCAGTCAAAAGTTCAAATTTTTGGTCAATATATCATTTTGGAGCCACAAACATCTTTTGATCAATGCTTGATCATGATTCTCAAAATTTGGCTCAGAAATCATCAAAGATGCAAAAGTTGCTATATTTGGACAGCTGAAAAAGTCAACTGAAATTGACCAGGGCATAACTTTCACATGGATTATCAGAAAAATTCCATCCAAAGCTCATTTTGAAGAGAAAGACATTTCCTACAATTCATCTTCATGTTCCAAGTCCAAGAAATGCTCTCACAAAAAGTTATCAATTTCAACATTATAGGTCATTTTCAAAAGTCAACAAAAAGGGACTTTAAGTCAAAGGCCATAACTTGAGATTGGTAAATCAAAATGACATGGGACCAAAGGAATTGGTTAAAGGACTCAAAGACCTTTCCAAAATGTCCAAGAACATGTGAAAAGCTTAAAAATTGACCAAGTTATGCCTTGTGGAAGTTGGGAAATTTTTGGAAATTTTTGAAAGTCAACTTTGATGCAAAAGGCCTAAAAATGCAAATGGGCCTATTTTCCTTCCAAATTTCTTCATGCCAAGCCTATGCACGACCACTAGGCCCAAAGGGAAGTATTTTCATATTTTTCAATTATTTATTTGAATTAATATTAATTTATATTCATTTAAATGATTTTAATTCATGAAAAATATAAACTTTAACCTAAAAAATCTTTTTATGCACATTATAATGTCAATATTTCGTGCTTAATGGATTATGGCAAGTTTTGATAAGATTTGATCAGATTTGAACCAAGTTGCACATGAAAAGATATGAAAAAGATTTTCAAGAATCAAATATGTGAAATCATTATGGACATGGATTTTGTGCAAAGTTTTTAACCTAAACCATTCCATACAAGTACTACATCACAACCCTAATGCAAGAAGACTAGAAGCTGCGCATACTCAAGCTTTGGCATATTGAAAATTTCACAAAAAAACTCAAAACTGAAAAGTGCATTAGAGGTCAATTCAAGCTTCGATTTTGATCCCATTAGCATTCTCAGGCATTCCTGGACATATTCCAACCATTGGCATCAACTCAAACGCCTTGAACTGGTATCTGGAACTCAAACCGTATCAAGAACATATTGAAATTGCATAGCACGATTTAAGCATCCTCTTGCATTTTTCTTTGTGGATTATTGTTTGTCATGATGTTTCTGTGCTAACCAATATGTTTGATTGTGTTTTTGAGTCACATACGCGATTATGCCATTGCCAAAAGTTAGGGTTTTCAGGAGCTCGAATTAGGGATTTCGTGTAGAAGAAAAATTAGGTCATCTCAATACCATGGCTGGACTCAGCATATCAAGACGAAGCAACCTGGACCCTCGCGAACAATTTATGAAGCATAGGGTGCTAATCGCTATTTTCCCATAAGCCTCTTTAAACCACGCTGAAAAAACCGTTCCCATAGCGTTTGTGTTACAGGGTAGGGGAAGGAGACGAAGACGTGTCCATTGGTGACAGGTCCATTTGAATTTCGCGCGGAATTCCAAAGCATTAGCGTTTTCCTTTTATATTATTTATGTATTATTATATATTAAATGAAATGCATGTGGTTCAGTGGTAACGTGTTAGGCATGTGACCCCAAAGACCTGGGTTCAAGTCCCAGGTCTGGCAAAAGTTTCATATTATTTTTCCATTATAAATCCCATGCAGTTTCAGGAGCGCATACGTACCATGTTCCACTCTCATCCATTAGCCACGCGTCCCACATGATCAGATCAAAGGCTTAAATTCAAGGAACATACCATGGGCTGGTCAACGTGTCATGCAAGATCAAGGAAAGTCAATGAATCAACCCTTATTGGGCCAGGCTTTTCAGATTTATACCTCCAGTTTTGGGGCAACACCCCACTCTGGTTTGCTTTCTTTATTTTATTTTTTTTATTTTAATTATTGTGTGATTTATTTTATTGCTTTAATTAATTAATTTTCTCTTTTTTTACAAAAATATAAAAATATTATAAAAAATCAGAAAAAGACCAAAAATAATATCTATTTTATTATAATTATTTTATTAGCATGTAAATTATGTAGTGTAATTAGGTTTAATTTTAATTCCTTTTTTAATAAAAATCTAACAAAATAGAATTAGGTCTTAATTGTTAATTCTTTTTATTTCCCTTCAATATTTTTTCCCTTTTTTAGAATAATAATTATTATTTATTTATTTATCTATCTTCCTATTTAAATTGTACATAAATGAATTAGGTTTAATTTAGGTCATATTTTAATTCTTTCACAATAAATAAAAAAATATTAGAATTAGGGTTGCTTCTTAATTTAATTTTAATTAACTTTTTTTTCTTATTAAATCTAAAAAAACATAAAAATACCTAAAAACATTTTTCCTCTTAATTTTAGTTTTAATTCCTCTTTATTTAATTAATTCATTAATTTTAATTATTGTTTGTAAAAGGGTCCAACGCCCTAGTTTCGTTTTAATTATCTAATTTGCGCATTTATCTTATGTCGTAATTATAATTATGTAATTGTCCCTAAGCCATGTAATTTACTTTTCGCACTTTATTTCTTCGCATTATTTATTTTTTCGCTAAATCGGGTCCGGTTTAATTTTGGCGATGTGGACCCGCGCCTTTGTAATAGTTTAGATTATTTCCTCGCAAAATATTTAGCTGTTAATATGCATGCAAGAATGAATGGACTTAAAATAAAATCAAGCGTAGATCACAAACATGACAAGACAAATAACTGAAATCTGACACACAATTCGCACACACCACCCCTAGGGTACGCCTCACTGTTGCCTTTCGAAAGGTGATCGTCGAGTAGAGGACGTCTTAGTAAGTCCTCATGATCCGGGAACCTGGCATGAGGGTAGCTTCTAAAGTGTCTTCCCATTGCTCTGGTGATCACCATGTCCCTAAAAACGAATTGACCCGAACGCCTCCAACGGTGGTGCTACCTACCTCTCAATGGTGGGATGGCACTACTTTAAAGGACATTTACACAGACGAATTCCTTAGAGTAGGTAGGTTCTCGTAGATACTTGCTCTCTTCAAAACAAACTAAAATCTTTTCACACTAACACATTTTCAAAAGCTTTCAAAGCAAATTTTTCAAACACTCTGACGTACGAGTCGAACTGAAATTTTTCAAAGAAACTTTTTTAAAACCCACATTGAAAAGCAAGCAAACAATTTTTGAAAACACATTGAGCAAGTATCTAAGAGCCCATGGATAACCATGGATAGAAAGGGTGCTAGCACCTTCCCTTTCTATAACCTACCTCCCGAACCGAGAGCGATCTCTTTAAAGGAATTTTTCTGTGCTTTTGTCCTTTCCTATTGGAGAAAATAAAAGACGGTGGCGACTCTTGCTTCCGCGACATTTCGCGAACCAGCGTTAAACAGTCAGTTCCAGATCCACCGATCACAGACACCGAGCCAACAAAGTTTTAACATATTGTTTGTTACAAATTTGGAAATCAAAAGAAATCAATTACTGCGTGACAAATGTGATAGGTGTAAAATCCTTTGCCGTCCAGTTGCTTGGTCCGTTGCTGGTAGTCGGGTAGATCCAACTGTCAAATTCTGCTTCCTCTACATCCTCCTCAATAGCATTCACCCTTGAGCTGGAGATAAACACCGGAGCCTTTCTGACCTTCTCCTTGCGCACAGCCCTCTGAGCCTCTGCAGTAAAGCCCAGCCCAAACTTGTCGTTCTTTTGAGTGAAGTCAGGAAGCTGACCCCAGTTTGCACAATTGCCTTTCTGAACCACAGCCTGGGCATCCCTTAGGGAAGCAATCTTCAAGGAAACATTCTCTTCGACTGTTGTTTCTGCTACTGCTGAAATTGGATGCACCTCCTCGAAATGCTGAAAGGGGGTTTCAATGAACTCCCCGTCCATCTCAATGTATCTGAAGGAATTCAAATGCCTCACCATATACTCCTCTTCTCCTTGCACAGTGACGATCTTCCCTCTGACAGGGTACTTCAGCTTCTGGTGCAAGGTGGAGGTCACTGCCCCAGCTTTATGGATCCAAGGTCGACCCAATAGACAAGAGTACGATGGACGTATATCCATCACATAAAAAATAGAGTCAAATACTTGAGAGCCCACACAAATAGGGACGTTAACCTCTCCATGAACCATCCTTTTTGAACCGTCAAAGGCCCTGACGATGATATTGCTGGGCTTCAGTTCTAGGCCTTCATAATCCAAACGGTCTAAAGCCTTTTTCGGTAGAACATTCAAGGAAGAACCAGTATCCACCAATACATGCGCCAGAGTAGTGCCCCTGCATTCGATAGAGACATGCAGGGCATCATTGTGGTCTCTTCCCTTCGCAGTCAGGTCAGCATCTGAAAAACCCAAGCCATTGTCTGCTATCAGATTTGCTACGCAATCAGTGAACTGGACCGCAGACATCTCCTGTGGCACATGGGCCGTCTTGAGAAATGAAATCAAGGCTTTAGCATGGGCCTCGGAGCACAGCAATAAAGAGAGCATGGAGATTTTGGAGGGCGTGTGCCCCAGCTGCTCGACAACATTGAAATCATTTTTCTTTATTATTTTCAGGATTTCCTCCATTTCTTGTTGGGAGGCCTCAGCATTTATAGGTATTGGTGCCTCCATCCGGGCAGGCTCTTCTTCAATCCCTTTGCCCCGAGCATTAGATGACTCGGCGGCAGGGGAAACAACTTGATCAGCAACAGTAACAGGTACACGTGTAGGTGTTATAAGGAGGGGTTTTCGAGTAGCGGGCGGTGCAATGTCAGGCGAGAAGAGCCTGCCACTGCGGGTGACCTTGGCTGGACCAGTGATATCGCAGATGCTGGCGCCATTGTCCAATTCTTGTTTGATTCCATTTACATATACGTCTGCCCCATAATGCCAGGGGACAGCTTTATCAGATACGTAGGGGAGGGGCCCCGGAACAGTAATAACCACAGGTGCAACAGTCATGATTTGAACAGGCTTCTTCGGGAGAGCCTTGATTGGATTATCGAAGATGGTAACCACAGAAACTTCTTTTACCGGAACCAACTGAACAGCAGACTTCTTAAACAGAATCTCCTTGCTATCCATTAGGCTTTGGACGCCTAACCTCAGCAAGGGACAACCAGATAGGGAAACAGCACAGAACGGGCAACCTTCACCGCAACCCGGAAATAAACCGGCCAGCAGTAGGTTCTTCTTGACAGTCAAAAGAGGGGTAACAACTTCATTTACCGAAACAGCATACAGTTCTTCCTCAATGGCATTTACTCTATGCTGGGGCATAGGAGCAGTTACAACATTTGGTCTCTCCGGCGCTTCAAACTGAATTTCCTTTGCGTCGATCAGATCTTGCACCTTGTTCCTCAAGGCCCAGCAATCATCAGTAGTGTGCCCGGGACTATCAGAATGATAAGCACACCGGGAATTTGGGTTATACTTAGGAGACGCAGTGTTGACGACCTTAGGAGCTTCTTTGAGGGTCACCAGGTTGGCGGATAACAGTTGGGGTAAAATTTGAGATAAGGTCATACTCAGTCGGGTATACTGCCTCTTGGGCCTTTCGCTTCTTTGTTGATTGTACTGCTGAGGAGCAGCAACAGGTTTTGAGATGACCAAAGCATTGACGGCTTGGCGACTTTCGGGCTTGATTTGTCTTCTAGGACCATAGACGGCGCTTGCTTCTTTCTTAAACGGCCTCTTCTCAGCACTTGTGGAGGCAGCCTTTTGTATTTTGCCTGACCTGATGCCAGCTTCAATTCTTTCTCCCGTCAATATCAAATATGTAAACCCAGCGGAGGAGTTACCAACCAAATGATTGAAAAATGGACCAGACAACGTCCCTAGGAACATATCAACCAGCTCTCGATCAGTCAATGGAGGCTGCACCCTGCCAGCCAAATCTCTCCATTTTTGAGCGTACTCTTTGAACCCTTCACCCATTCCTAGAGACATACCCTAAAGTTAGGTACGCGTAGGAGCGGGATCAGAATTGTATTGGTATTGTCTGTAGAATGCGCTTGCCAAATCTTCCCAGTGTCGGATGCTAGTTCCATCTAATTGGTAGAACCACTCAAGCTGTGACCCCGAGAGGCTATCTTGGAAGAAGTGAATCCAAAGGTTCTTATCCGCCGTGTAAGGTTGGATCTTCCTTACGTACGACCTCAGATGCAGCTTTGGGCAGGAGACCCCATCATACTTGGCGAAGGCAGGCGCCTTAAACTTGTGTGGAATTACTACCCCAGAAGATAACCCCAAATCTCCGAAATCCAGCCCCGGCACATTCTGAATTTCCATGGCGCTTAAGCGGTCCTCCAATTGCTTGTATCTGTCAGCAGCAGGTGGGTATTGTTCGTCGTTATAGTCCGTCTCGTTGTCGGAGACTGCGGGACTAGGAGCTCCTCCCCCTTGGGGACTGTTTTTCTCAGCAGAAGAAGTGGTTGGATCAGCTTCATTATGGAGTGTGTTCCCAAATCTGCGTCCGGTGTTGAACAATGCAGTCCTCTTTTTCTTCTTCTTCTTCAGGAGTAGAGTCTTCAACTCTTGCTGACCTTGGGCTAGGCTTAGGACCATCTCTTGAAACTGTGAACTTTGGGCCTGAAGGGCCTTGATTGCTTGCTCACTGGAGGAGTCTGGATTCATGATGACTGTGCAAAATAAACAGCGAAGGAGATTAAGCAACCTGTGAAATAGGGTACCTGCTATGCATATGGTGCAATGGAATGCGTATGTTTTATGTTTTCAAAGACAAACAAGATTCAACTTTGTAGACAAAAAGGGAAACACACTTCATTAGATTAAAATTTTCAATTGTTCAACAATTTGCCCTTAGGCATTACAGGAATGAAAAAATACTGGAAAGGAAATAAACTATAAAAGGAAACATCCAAAGCTCATCAATGCTCCCATGGCCTCCTCTTTTCAGTGCTGATGTAGTTGTTCAGGACCCGTTCTTCCTCCAATTGCTTAGTCAGCCTCTGGATCTTCCGTTCTTGCTCATTGAATTTCTCCCGATAGAAATCCCGTTCTTCCTTTAGCTGCGCCCAAGATCTCTTCATGGTGTCAAAATCAGTAGGTATCTGAGGAGGGAGGACAGTTGGAGGAACCCCATCTTCAACAGGAGGCTCAAGAATGAGAGGTCTAACAGCTTCGTAGGGCATACCTAACCTTTGAGTACGGATGCGGACCCATTTGCAATAGGGCTTCAATGGCAGAGAAGTCTTTGGTCCCAACTCATGTGGGTTGGCTTTGTGGATTCTGTCCCAAGCTCTAATGAATCCCTGGCGTAGTTTGTCACTGTCTGCCTGAAACTCAAAATGGAAGTGAGGAACCAGCATTTCATGAGGCCCATCTCCTCTGGCTCTTCCAAACTGACGGAGAGCTAAGCATGGATTGTAAGAGATTCCTCCTTGGATACCAATCAACGGAACATTCGGGTATTCTCCGCAACGATCAATAACAGCTACCTCATCCAAACCTCTGAGAGTCCAAGTGATGTCATTATCTGTGAGAGACATTAACCTCTGAGCCCAACCTTTTCCTTCGTCATTCTTCAGCACGAACTTAGGAAGGTGCGAAATAAACCACCTTACTAGCAAAGGAGCACAACACCACGGAGTTCCCCGTTTTCGAGTAGTACGAGCATAGAGTTGTTGTAGAATATCACCCAAAAGAGTGGGTACCGGGTTCCGAGACATGAAGATCCTTATGACATGGATACTGATAAAAGTGTCAGGGTTGGGAAACAATACCAGACCATAGATCAAAAGAGCCAGAATATCCTCGTACGCCTTGAAGTCCAAGTCATTCCAGAAATCATTAGCCTTGCCAACCAGAAATTTGACCAAAAAGCCCTTGATCCCATTTCTAGTTTCCCAGTTGGACAATACCTCTTCTTTGGTCAAGGGGAGAATTGCAGCAATCTCCTCAGGCCTAGGAGTCTTTTCCAAACCAGTGAATGGAGTTTGTTCCAAGACAGGGATCCCAAGCAAATAAGAAAATTCTTCCAGGGTAGGAACCAGCTGAAAGTCTTGAAAGGTGAAACAGTGATACAGAGGGTCATAAAACTGGGTCAGAACACTTATCAGTTGTTGGTCCCATTTCGCAGTGACCAAGCCAAGGAGAGAACCATGTCTGTTGATGAAGGAAGAATTGTTTGGAATCCTTCCAACCAAATCCTTGAGTAACACTGGTGGTTGAACAAAGTTGAGCCGGACAGTATTCCTACGCACGGGCATCATGATGTCCTACAAAACAGAGCAAAGATGAAACCTTTTTTGTCTTTGAAATGGGTTAGCCCTTTATACAGGATGCATGCAATGGTATGATGGCATGATGCTATGATGAAGCACACCACAAGTATTCACATAGGCAAATAAGGCACACAAGTCACACAAGACACCCTTAGGTTTCAGGCCAGCATGAGTTTCAGGTATTACCCTCTTTTGGTTTTGTTGGTTAAAACCTGTCCTATCAAAAGTAACCGGGTTCTAGAGGATCTCAAATCATTGGCTACCCTCAATCGGTCATAACTCCAGCATCGCAATCTTTTCTCGCGGCCAGAACCATCTCGAGAGTTTAGCCTCAATGAGTGTAGCATATTGCTACTGTCCTAATAGCCAAGTTGGTCAATTTAGGGTTCTACGGTTGGTTGGTGTTTAATGACCCCTTAGAAGACCTATATTCTCCCCGTTGCAACACAAGGGATATAGGTACAGCCTAAGATGCCACACCAACGTAGCCACTGCTTCACCCATGTCGGTCTACGCCGGACAGGTCCCTCACAGATTATGCTACCTAAAAAGGGTATTTCCCAGATCCGGGTTAGGATCTATGAAACTCCGATGCAAAGCCCACAAATATAAAAGCAAACAAAGCAAACAATTGAAAACAAAGGTGATCTAAGCCCTAAGGTTACTCCACTTTTAAAGAACTCCTCAGCAGAGTCGCCAGTTCTGTGATACGGTGGGAGAACTGACTTGAGATTTTGCGTTTGTATTCGCAAATGTTTCGGTTGAGCAAGAGTCGCCACCGACTTTTTATTTTATCCTAAGGAAAGGTTAAAAAGCACAGCAAAAACCTTTTGAGATGTTTTCTTGGGTTCAGGGAGTAGATTATAGAAAGGGAAGGTATTAGCACCCTTTCTATCCATGGTTATCCATGGGCTCTTAGTTACTTGCTTAGATCACTTGCCTTTTGTTTTCAATTGTTTTAAAAGGTGCTTGAGTGTGTGGGTTTGAAAATGTTTTGAAAAGAGGCCAATGTGGTGGCAACCTTTGTAATGATCCATGTGGGGATGTATACAAAGATGTATGTCTTTTGAAAAGGTTTTCATTTGTTTTTGAAAGTTGTTTTGAAAGTGTAATGATGTGTGGTTTTTGAAATAGGCAAGTGTTTTGTTTGCAAGATTGATTCAAGTAACTAAGAGGTTATCTACTCCTAAATTTCTCAAAAGATTATTGCTATATTTTAACCCTTTTAACAAGTTTGTTCCACCATTGTATTTGGTGGACAATCTTATGTTTAGGATGTGAAAGGGACAGGCGCGGGTCATCGTTTAGACCATAATTACAATGGTGCCAAGTATCTTTGGGCATTTTCTTTAAGGGACTTGATCATTTGTTTTGGAAGTATTTTGAAAATGTTATCGAGGGACTATGATCATTCAATTTGGTTGTTTTGCCCAAAGAGACCTAACATGCAATATGGCCCAATTTTGAAAGGCAACAAGTGGAGTACCCTAGGGGTGCAAGTGTGATTTGTGTATCCATTTTCATGCTCATTTGTCTTGAGATTAGGTCATAACTATTTTTTTTTGTCGTTTTTCGCATACAAACCCTAATTCTAACATGTCATCATTAGAAAGCAATAAAGTGCGAAAATAAATTTACTAAGCTATTACAAAACCAAATATGGGAAGGGGGTACAAATGTTCAAATGGGGATATTGACAAGTAATGTAAATCTAAATTATTACATCATTTTTGAATATTTGCAAGGTAAATAAATTGCATAATTAAATGGAAATGAAGTAAATATGCAAAATGCAAAAAGAAAGTTTTTTTTTTATATGTATGAGAAAAGTATGGTTTATGTAAAATAAAATAAGAAAATAAAAAGGTATTATTTTTGAGTATTTTCAACTTTTAGGGCAAAAACCCTAATTTTAAAGAAAATGTATTATTATTTAATTTAATACAAGTATATATTTATTACGTACAAAAATAAAAATAAAATGAAGTATATTATGAAAAAAGTATTTTTTGTATCAAGTATTAATAAAAATGAAAAAATTCAAGTATTTTTATATTTTAACTTAAATACACTAATAAACATATATATATATATATATATATATATATATATATATATATATATATATATATATATATATATATATATATATATATATATATATATATATATATATATATATATATATATATATATATATATATATATATATATATATATATATATATATATATATATATATATATATATATATATATATATATATATATATATTAAGTTCTTAAATATGCATTATATACAAAATAATATATATTTAATATTTTAATAAAATAAATAAAAGAAGTATTTTTATGTGAAATATTTTCAGAAGGTAAATAAAAATAAAAAGATGTATTTACACTATTTTTTATATTTATTCTAAATAATAATATGTATATATTTATGTATAAATTGAAAGAAAATCAAATAAAACCCAAATAAAATAAAAAAATGATGAGAAAAATATTTTCAAAATTTTAATATGTTGGGAAAAAATAAATGAATCATAATAAAAAAGAAAAAGTCAAAAATATTAAAAAATGAAGCAAATGGGCTCAGGGGGTTCATGAGTAATTATGGGGTGTGAAAAGAAAAACACAAGACAAGCCCAGCCCAATGCCACTGTCTTCAACCTCCAGCACAAAGTTTGAAAATGCGCGCGCCCTGTTCTTCAATGTCCAACTCTCGATTCCTGGCTTTTTAGCAAAAACTCATAACACAACAAATGTTCAGCATGAAGAGACGATTCTAACCATGTATAGAACTTGACCTAACTCTCTAAGATGAGGGAGAATTTCTCCTCCCCCAAATCCTAACCTAGTTTTTCTGCCATTTTTAAACTCCAAATTCTCTCTACTCAGGCAAAAGAAATGAAATGTAAAGATATGTACATGTTCAGAGCTATGAGTATAACCTTGTTTCTTCACAAACTTAAGACTAAAGATACATGATAAGAGAGATACGAGTTCAAAGTTTTACCTGTGCAGTTGAACTTCTATATGGAGAATGAGGAACTTCCAAGGCAAGGTGATGATTGGAAAAGCTTCCTTGAGGTCCAGGGATGCTGTTTCAATGCTTACTTTGTCTTGAGAGCTTCTGAATCAAGCTATAGAACTTCACCTGCAAGTCAAAAATGTGAAAATGGTGGAAGCTGTTAGAGGGATTACAGGTCAGGTTTTAGGTCATGGTTAGCTTGCATATATGCTAGGGAATGTGTATGAACTGATTTTAGCAAGAATGCTCGAGAGAAAATGAAGTTGGCACTCAAACTGCAGAGGCAACTCTGTTTTTGCAGTTTGAGGATGATTCTGAGATGGAGGGTGTTTTGGAGGTGCAAGGGTCGTGTCTCAGCTTGGTTATGTTCTTTTGAAGGTGTTGGATAACTTTGTTCTTGTGTTAGTGAGCTGAGATGAGAGTTGTTACAAGTTATGGACTTTTTTTCTATGTGAAGCAACAAAATGCAACTTGGCTTTCTAGGTCAGTAGAGGACCCCCTAATGTGCTGCATAAGCTTCTCTTGATCAGTGTGTTATGCACATAATCTTGTGCCAAGCAGATTTGCTATGTACCTTCTTGATTTGCAATTGGACATAAAGCTACTTTATACAAAAATGGCCAATTTGCTTTATCCATTTTGGGATTAAACCCTCATACAATGCTTGCACTCAAAGAAAAACACTTTAACACATTGAATATGCATTAAATTATGGAGTGTAACTTGGTTTAAGGACCTGTAATCTTGCCTAAAGCATGCTGAGTTCAAATGGTAAGGTTATGGACATGTTTTGGTTAAGAACAAAAAGTGAATTTTTGCCAACTTGTGAAATTTGAATCTCTCAAGTTATGAGGTTGTTTGATGAGTTCTTGGACATTTTGGAAAGCTTGGAATGTGTACTACAATCCATCTTTGAAATGAAAATTGAAATTCCAAGTGGAAGGGTATGAAAAATGGCCTTGAAGTGGGGTAGAAAACCTTGTCAAAATAGGTTAAAATTCCACCAAGTTAAAAATGGTTTAGTGCCCTTATTCAAAAAATTGTAACTTGGGATACAAGCTTCAAATGAGAAAACTTTGTGAATCAAAGTTGTAGATTATTCAACAAGCTACAACTTTCATGTTTTGACTTTTGTTTGAATCCAAATGGATCTTGGTGAAAAGATGGGGCAAAGTTGGGAAAAAATTAGGGTTTTTCATAACTTAGAAAAATTCTAAGTTATGAAAAATTCCATTTTCTAACCCTAATTTGCATTTTGTGATTTCTTGGTGAACAAGTTTCATGATTTGGCATTTTGATGAAAAATGAATCTTGACTCTTGATTTTGACCAAAAAGTCAAAGTTTGACTTTTCAGTATACAGTCAAAATTGATCAATTGACTGGGAAATTCAACTGTCAACCTTGTGTACTTGGGATCTTTTGAGCTTGATGAATGTGTCAAGACTATTTCATTGAGTCCTTGAGTCCATATGTGAGCTTGATTTGCCATTGGCTAGGTCAAACAGTCAAAAATTGCCTTTGTGCAGTCAAAACCCTAAAAATGACCATTTTGCCCTTTTGGTGATCTGATCAAATTTCTTGTGGAATTGTGATCCAAACTTTATCAAATGGTCCATATGAGTTCATAATGTTGATGTGGGTCAATTTTCATGAGATTTGACTGTCAATTGACCACAGTTGACTTTTCCCCAATACAGCTGATTTCTAGGTCAACTGTCCAATTGACTGGGCAAAATTTGGAATCAAGACTTGAAACTTGGTATGGATAATCTTGGGAGTCCAACATGAAGCATGAAAGTCATCTTAGGCATTTTAGGTCAAAACATCTTTGTTCAACCCCAAGCCCTAATTTGGGTTAACAGTGCAAGGAGAATTCTTGAGCAGAGGAAACTCTAATTGGATCTTGATCTTCAAAGGTCTTGTGATGAGAAAATGTTGAGGAAATGGGAGGGCAAATTTTGGGGTACAACAGATACACCATGCTGGGGCATTCACCTCCTCCTTGCATCAGATGCTGAAGTATCCTGTCAAGGGAAAGATCATCACTGTCCACGGCGAAGAAGAGTACATGATTAGCCACTTAAATTCTTTCCGGTATGTGGAGGTTGAAGGAGATTTCATTGAGACGCCGTTTCAACATTTCGAAGAAGTTCTTCCTGAAATAGCAGTAACAAAATTGGCAGCTGAGGCACCAAGAAAGATGGCCAGGATGGCATCTCTGGAGGATGCAAGAGCCGCAATCAAAGAAGGGAAGAATTCAGCGTGGGGGCAGTTATCTGACATTCCGCATAAGACTGACAAGTTTGGATTAGGGTTCACAGCCGCTGGCCAGAAAGCTATGCGCCAGTCAAAGATTGAAAGAGCGCCAGTCAAAATTTCTCCTTATAGAATCAACGCCCTGGAAGATGAAGACAAGGAAAGCAACATTGAAGAGTGGGTTTATCCAACTGTCAGAGGAGGATTGAGCAATTGGGAGGCTAAAGACTTTGTCCCCATCACTTTTATTCATCAGTAATTTATCTGTTAAACATTTCTTATTTGGTCTGTAATATTTTACTTTCAAACAATTCGTACACTATCTTTTCACCTCCTGCCTTGCCCGGGGCATGTAGGTCCACTTGTAAGGGTTTTGACTATTTTTCATATTCATATGCCATGTTTAAGGATTCATTGGACGTTTTTCATTTGATAAACTGCTTATGTTCATTTTCTTTCCTTTTGCATTTTTTGTTTAAGGATGGTTATCCCTTACACACACCCACACTCACCAATGCGGTACCCATCCACTCCGGATTCCATGGGTGACTATTCTACTGTATCTTTCAATAACTCTGAAGATCTGGTCAATCTAGCCGAGTATGAAGATGACGAAGGTTGTGAAGTACCCGGAGAACTAGCCAGACTTCTGCAACAAGAGGAAAGGGCCATCTTACCGCATGAAGAGCCATTGGAAGCTGTTAACTTGGGAACCGAGGAGGATCGGAAGGAGGTGCAAGTGGGTGCCAACCTGGAACCAAAAGTCAAAGAGCGCTTGGTACAGTTGCTAAATGAGTATGTTGAAATCTTTGCTTGGTCCTATGAAGACATGCCGGGTCTAGACACAGACATCGTGGTTCACCGTCTCCCCACAAGAGAAGACTGTCCACCAATCAAGCAAAAAGTTCGCCGAATGAGGCCCGACATGTCCGAAAAGATCAAAGCAGAAGTAATGAAGCAATTCGATGCTGGCTTCCTGGCTGTTACGTCCTATCCTCAATGGGTCGCTAACATTGTATCGGTACCAAAGAAAGATGGCAAAGTCAGAATGTGTGTGGACTACCAGGATTTGAATAGGGCCAGCCCTAAAGATGATTTCCCGCTACCTCATATTGACATCTTAATCGACAATACAGCTCAGCATAAAGTGTTTTCCTTCATCGACGGATTCTCGGGCTACAACCAAATCAAAATGGCCCCCGAGGACATGGAGAAAACAACTTTTGTTACACAATGGGGCACTTTCTGTTACAAAGTGATGTCGTTCGGGCTGAAGAACGCAGGGGCAACTTATCAACGCGCCATGGTAGCTTTATTTCATGACATGATACATCATGAGATTGAAGTTTACGTAGACGATATGATAGCTCGGTCACAAACAGAGGAAGATCACCTTGAACATTTGGAGAAGCTGTTTGCCAGGTTAAAAGAATACAAGCTCAGGCTGAATCCAAGCAAATGCACTTTTGGAGTTAGGTCTGGTAAATTCCTGGGATTCATTGTAAGCAACAAAGGCATCAAAGTCGATCCGGCAAAAGTAAAAGCAATACAAGAGATGCCTGCTCCCCGTACTGAAAAGGAGGTTAGAGGATTCTTGGGGCGCATAAACTATATTGCCAGATTCATCTCACATCTGACTTCTACCTGTGAGCCAATTTTCAAACTCTTGAAAAAAGATCAGGTAGTGGAATGGAACGACGACTGCCAAGCTGCTTTTGATAGAATCAAGGAGTATATACTAGAACCTCCTATTCTGATTCCACCCGTCGAAGGAAGACCATTGATCATGTATTTGACCGTCTTGGATAACTCAATGGGGTGTGTTTTGGGCCAGCATGACGAGTCTGGTCGAAAAGAGCATGCTATTTATTACCTTAGCAAAAAGTTTACCGACTGTGAGACTCGCTACTCACTGCTCGAGAAAACTTGCTGCGCTTTGGTATGGGCTTCTCGTCGACTAAGACAGTATATGCTGACTCACACTACTTTGTTGATATCCAAAATGGACCCTATCAAGTATATCTTCGAGAAGCCCGCTTTATCTGGAAGGATAGCTAGATGGCAAATGATCTTAACCGAGTATGACATCCAGTACACCACCCAAAAAGCTATAAAAGGGAGTGTACTAGCTGACCATCTGGCTCATCAGGCTATCGAAGACTATCAACCCATGAGATTTGACTTCCCAGACGAGGACATCATGAATTTGGACAACGTTGAAAGTGACGGACCGTATGACGGACCCGAAAAGGGATCCCGATGGACCCTGTACTTTGATGGTGCTTCAAATGCACTTGGAAACGGTATTGGCGCAGTACTCATTTCTCCGGAAGGTTGTCACACTCCTTTCACGGCCCGACTTTGCTTCAGCTGCACAAACAACATGGCTGAGTATGAAGCTTGCATCTTTGGTCTCGAGGCTGCTATAGACTTGGGGATCAAATCTTTGATCGTATTTGGGGACTCGGCTTTGGTCATCAGCCAAATCAAAGGAGACTGGGATACCAAGCATCCTAATCTTATCCCATACAAAGAACATGTCCTGACATTGTTGCCTCATTTCGAGCAAATTACCTTCGAGCATTTCCCGCGAGAAGAGAATCAGCTAGCCGGTGCTCTAGCCACAATGTCCTCCATGTTTAAACTCAACTGGGATAACGAGGCTCCCCAAATCACCATCAAGCGAATGAATGAACCGGCACATTGCCACGAGATTAATACCGAAGAAGTAGTGGAACAACCTTGGTTCCATGAAATCAAAAGGTATCTCGAGACTAGAGATGATCCTGAAGGAGCTTCCGTAAATGACAAGAAGTTCTTAAGGAAATTCGCTGCTAAGTTCTTCCTGAGCAACGGCATCCTTTACAAACGAAGCCATGATTGTGTATTACTCCGATGTGTGGATAAAGCTGAAGCAGAGTTGATCATGACTGATATACACAGCAGCACATTTGGCACTCACTTGAGCGAGCATACAATGGCTAAGAAGATCCTAAGGGCAGGCTATTACTGGTCTACCATGGAAGCTGACTGCCATCAACATTCCCGTACTTGTCACAAGTGACAAGTCTATGCTGACAAAGTTCATATTCCTCCGATTCCCCTCAACGTCCTGACTGCCCCGTGGCCCTTTGCAATGTGGGGCATTGATATGATTGGAGAGATCAAGCCCACGGCTTCCAATGGACATCGCTTCATCTTGGTTGCCATTGACTACTTCACTAAATGGGTCGAAGCAGCTTCCTTCGCCTCTGTCACCAAAAATGTGGTTGCTCGCTTTATCAAGCAAAATCTCATATGTCGGTATGGTGTTCCAGACAGGATCATCACAGACAATGGTACAAATCTGAATAACACAATGATTACTGCATTATGCGAACAGTTCAAGATTTATCATCACAATTCATCTCCCTATCGGCCGAAGATGAACGGTGCTGTTGAAGCTGCGAACAAAAACATTAAGAAGATCATTCAGAAAATGACAGTCACTTACAAAGACTGACATGAGATGTTACCGTTTGCTCTGCATGGATACCGTACGACGACACGTACTTCAACTGGGGCAACCCCATTTTCTTTGGTTTATGGCATGGAAGCTGTTTTGCCTATGGAAGTCCAAACCCCCTCTCTAAGAATTATGAAGGATGCAGGTTTGAATGAAGATGATTGGATGCAGACCCGACTTGATCAACTCAATCTGATCTACGAGAAGCGACTTGCTGCTATATGCCATGGTCAGACGTATCAAAAGCGGATGATCAAGGCCTTCAATAAGAAAGTCAGATGTCAAGTGTATCGAGTCGGGGATCTCGTAATCAAGCGGATTATCTTGCCGCAAAGTGATCCCAGGGGCAAATGGACTCCTACATATGAAGGACCATTTGTGATCAAGAGCATATTTTCTGGTGGTGCAATGATTCTGACCACCATGGACGGCGACGATTTGCCGCACCCTGCGAACGCAGACATAGTCAAAAGATACTACGCATAAAATAACCCGACAAGTCGAAAACCCGAAAGGGAGGCTTGGGCAAAAATGGGCATCCCGATGAACCGAAAACCCGAAAGGGCGGTTCAGGCAAAAATTAGGGATAAAAACGAAAAAATCTGTACACCCGACAAGTCGAAAACCCGAAAGGGCGGCTTGGGAAAAAAGGGGTTTCCCGGTGGATCGAAAACCCGAAAGGGCGATTCAGGCAAAAATTAGGGAATTGAAGCGTATGACTATGTCTCGTCGGACCACTTCAAAGACAATCTCTTCATCAACCGGTTCCAGGCTTCTGATCAATCCAGTCATCGTCAAGTAAAGCATTGAATGGACAGATATTCAGGGTTGTGAAAGCTATGGCGGAATGGAATCCCATGGAATTATTTCACATAGCCATCCTTTATTTTGTATAAATCTTCCAATATTTACGACAGAATCCTCTTACTAGGATGATTGTCTCCTTTGTACAAACATACTCAAAGAAAATCAATACAAATACTTTCCCCAGAAATTTGTGTCATTTCCCTTTTCTTTTTCTCTTGCACTATTTTGTTTTATTTTGAGAAACGTCCAATGTTTTGTTAAATAGGCATATGCATTTGAAACATAATCACTCCCTAGATGAACCTAAAGAAGATTACTAATAGGATGAAGGTACAGATGGATATCTTGACACCCTTTCGAAGGAAACCCCCCAAGAGATTTGGAATCCACATCCTTAGTGAACCCTGAGGTTTATCTCCAGCAGACTCTCGAGGCTTATCCCCAGTAAGGTTCTGGAAGGTATTTCCCCGCAGAGCACGAACGTCTCTCCCGAGTTTTATTCAAAGTTATTCCCCACAAAGGCTTATAACTGGGTTATCCTCAGCTAACAGCCACAGAAAATCGCGCTCGCCAGAATTCTTCCTATCCCCAGCGGAGTTCATCAAGAGTTCCCCAACACAACTTATAAATATGATCCCCAGAGGAGCTTATCCTTGTTATCCCCAGCCAGAGGACCCTCCAGAACTCATTTCCCCTCAGAATTTAAGTTTCAGTATCCCCAGCCGAGCTAAAACTTCAAATTGTCAATCCCCAGCGGAGCCAGACTAATGAGCCTTCTCCCCACAGAGTTTTAGGAAGAAGAAATCTTGAGTTCCCCAGTGAGATCGCCAGAGTTACTTCCCATCAAATTGAAGATTCTCAGTCTTACCTCCCCAGCATGAGTCTACTAGATTGATACTCCCCAGTAGAGGTCATCAGGAATCCTCTTTTCCAGCGGCAGCCAAGTATTTATTTTTCCCAGCAGCAGTCAAGATATTTTTATCTTCGGCCACCTCGGATTCATTTATCCTCAGCAAGATAGCTCGTCAGCTTACATGCGCATTCATCACATTCGTGTCATAAACATTAATGTCGCGTATATTGCATCATGCATCATAACATTGCATACAACTAACTCTTTACCTTTTCAGGAAAGATCAGTCGACAGACTAAAAATTATTCAACTTCAAGATTTCTGAAAACAGTTCACGGGTTCTCCAAGTAAACGGATGTTAACCTGTCACTTGCTCAGATTCTTCTTCAAGACTTCTGAAAACAGTTTATGGATTCTTCCCAACAACGGATGTTAATCTATCGACTTGTTCAGATGCAACTTTTGAAAACAGTTTACGGACGCTTCCCAACAACGGATGCTGCTCTATTGCTTATTCAACTTCAAGATTTCTGAAAACAGTTCACGGGTTCTCCAAGTAAACGGATGTTAACCTGTCACTTGTTCAGATTCTTCTTCAAGACTTCTGAAAACAGTTTATGGATTCTTCCCAACAACGGATGTTAATCTATCGACTTGTTCAGATGCAACTTTTGAAAACAGTTCACGGACGCTTCCCAACAACGGATGCTGCTCTATTGCTTATTTAACTTCAAGACTTCTGAAAACAGTTTACGGGTTCTCCAAGTAACGGATGTTAACCTATCGCTTGTTCAGTTTCTTCTCCAAACCACTGAAAACAGTTTACAGATTCCTCCCAACAACGGATGTCAATCTATTGCTTGTTCAGACCCCCCAGTTCAGAGATGGTCCCAAGCATGGACACCTTGCTGATACTCATTCCAGATGGCATCTTTAAGCCCATCCCCGACAAGTTTCTGTCACTCCTCCCGATGGCATCGTTAAGCCCATCTCCAAATGGCATCTCTAAGCCCATTCCCGCATCCATTACTTTGACGAGTGCAAATTTCCGGGCACTCTAGTGTCCAATCTCCTTTTACCCTCGAGTCGCGAAAGGCAAACTTGCCAATCTAACTCTTCGGATTCAAGAAGATTGAACAGGGGCAACTGTTGTACCCCAAAATTTGCCCTCCCATTTCTCTTAATAATTTCTCATCACAAAGCCCTTGGAACTCAAGATCCAGTTAGGGTTTCATCTGCTCAAGACTTCTCCTTGCACTGTTGACCCAAATTAGGGTTTGTGTTTGCACAAAGATGTTTTGACCAAAATTGCCTAAGATGACTTTCATGCTTCATATTGGACTCCCAAGTTTATCCATATCAAGTTTCAAGTCTTGATTCCAAGTTTTGCCCAGTCAATTGGACAGTTGACCTAGAAATCAACTGTATTGGGGAAAAAAAGTCAACTGCGGCCAATTGTCAGTCAAACCTCATGAAATTTGACCCACACCAACATTATGAAATCATATGAACCATTTGATCAAGTTTGGATCACAATTCCCCAAGAAATTGGATCAGATCACCAAAAGGGCAAAATGGTCATTTTTAGGGTTTTGACTGCACAAAGGCAATTTTTGACTGTTTGACCTAGCCAATGGCAAACCAAGCTCACACATGGACTCAAGGACCCCATGGAATTATCTTGACATGCTCAACAAGTTCAAAAGATCCCAAATGCACAAGATTGACAGTTGAATTTCCCAGTCAATTGATCAATTTTGACTGTATACTGAAAAGTCAAACTTTGACTTTTTTGGTCAAAATCAAGAGTCAAGATTCATTTTTTATCAAAACATGCCAAATCATGAAACTTGTTCACCAAGAAATCAAAAATTGCAAATTAGGGTTTGAAATGAGATTTTTTCATAACTTAGAATTTTTCTAAGTTATGAAAAACCCTAATTTTTTCCCAACTTTGCCCCACTTTCTCACCAAGATTCATTTGGATTCAAACAAAAGTCAAAACATTAAAGTTGTAGCTTGTTGCATAATCTACAACTTTGATTCACAAAGTTTTCTCATTTGAAGCTTGCATCTCAAGTTACAAATTTTTGAATAGGGGCACTAAACCATTCTTAACTTAGTGAAATTTGACCTATTTTGACAAGTTTTTCTACCCCACTTCAAGGCCATTTTCCATACACTTCCACTTGGAATTTCAAATTGCATTTCAAAGATGGATTGTAGTACACATTCCAAGCTTTCCAAAATGTCCAAGAACTTCTCAAACAACCTCATGGTTAGGGAGAATCGAATTTCACAATATAGCAAAAACTCACTTTTGAATTGGCCATTTTTTTCATGTTCATAAGTTATGCAAACTTCTCAAAACCAGCATGCCCTTGATTACAGGTCCTTAAACCAAGTTACACTCAATAATTTAATGCTTGTTCATTGTGTCAAAGTGTTATTCTATGAGTTCAAGTATTGTATACAAGTTTAATCCATTTTTAGATAAAGTAAACTATCCATTTTTGCAAAAGTTCACTTTATGTCCAATTGGTAAATCAAGCAAGTACAAACCAAATCTCTTTGACACAAGATTATGAACAAATTACTCTGATCAAGAGAAGTTTTGCAGCAGGATTAGAGGTCCCCTACTGACCTAAAACACCAACTTGCATTTTGTTGCTTAAAGGTTAAGAAACATTGCATAACTAAGACCAACTCCCATCTCAGCTTAGACACACAAGAACAAAGTTATCAAACACATTACACACATCATAACCAAGCTATTGCACGAGCCATTTACCTCCCAAACATCATCAAACCAAAAAACACCATCAAACTGCAAAAACAGAGTTGCCTCTGCAGTTTGAGTGCCAAATTCTATTCCTCTCAAGCATTCTTGCCAAAACCAGTTCACATACCTTCCATACCATCTATGCAGGCTAACCAAAAGCAAAGGCACGACCTGTAATCACTCTAACCACTTCCACCATTTTCACATTTCTGATTTGCAGGTGAAGTTCTCTAGCTCGATTCAGAAGCTTTCAAGACAAAGTAAACATTGGAATAGCATACCTGGACCTCAAGGAAGCTTTTCCAATCATCACCTTGCCCTGAAAGTTCTTACATCTCCAGATAGAACTTCAACTGAACAAGTAGTTTTTTGAATTCGTACCTCTCTTATTATGCATCATTAGCTTTAAGTTTGTGAATAAACAAGGTTCTACTCATGCCACTGAACATGTCCATGTTTTTACTTTTTATTTCTTTTGCTTGAGTTGTGAGAATTTGGAGTTTGAAAATGGCAGAAAAACTAGGTTAGGATTTGGGGGAGGATAAATTCTCCCTCATCTTAGAGAGTTAGATCAAGTTATGCATATGGTTAGAATCGTCTCTTCATGCTTAACATTTTTTGTGTTGGAAGTTTGTTCAAAAAATCAAAGAATCAGGATGTTCAAGGGGAGCTCTTGGCGCGCGTTTTCTGAATAATTTTTGTTCAGAGGTTGAAGAAAGGTGACTTTGGGCTGGGCTTGCTTCTGAGTTACTTTTCACACCACCCTTTTTGGTTTTGCACCCCTGAGCCCATTTGCTTCATTTTTAATATTTTTGACTTTTGCCTTTTTTTGATTGGTTCATTTATTTTTTCTCAGCATATTAAAAACATAAAAATATTTTTCTCCTCATTTTTTGAATTTTTTGAATATTTATTTGATTATTTCTTTTGTTTGTACATAAATAGATAAATATATATATATATATATATATATATATATATATATATATATATATATATATATATATATATATATATATATATATATATATATATATATATATATATATATATATATATATATATATATATATATATATATATATATATATATATATATATATATATATATATATATATATATATATATATATATATTCTTTGTTTAAAATATTGAGATAATACAAAAAAAATACTTTTTATACACTTTTATTTTATTTTTACTTCCTGAAAATATTTTGTATAAAAATCCCCTTTTATTTTTATATTAAATATTATCATTTTATATATAATACCTATTTAGAACTTAATATATAAATATATATATTTATTAATATACTTAGAATAAAATACTAAAATATACATATTTTATTTTATTAATATTAAAAACTACAAAAATCATTTTATTTTTTTTACAAATATACTTCTTTTCTTATTTTATTTTTGTGTATAAATGATAAATATTGTATATTAATAAATGATATCTTTTATTTAATAGAATTAGGGTTTTTGCCCTAAATTCAAAAATACTCCAAAAATAATATTTTATAATATTTTTATTTTCTTTCTTATTTTACATAAATAATACTTTTTCATACATATAAAAATTCCTTTTGAATTCTTGCATATTTGTTTTATTTACCATTTAAATTATACATTTATTTATCTTGTAAATATTCATAGAAAATGGTGTAATAGCTTAGATTCAATTTTTTGTCTAAATATCCCCATTTGAAACATTGTACCCCCCTCCCCATATTATTATGTTGTAATAGCGTAGGATTTTAAATTTCGCACTTTTATCGCTTTCTAAACATACTATGCTAGAATTAGGGTTTTGTATGCGAATAAAAATGAACAAAATAGTTGGACCTAATACAAGATAAATGAGCATGAAAAATGGACAACACATCTCACACTTGCACCCCTAGGGTACTCCACTTTGTTGCCTTCAAATAATTGGGCCATATTGCATGTTGAACTTCTTTGGGTAAAACAAACAATCAAATGATCATAGTCCCTCAAAATGTTGCTTAAATGAATGATCAAGTCCCTTTTAAAGAAAATTGCCCAAAGACATTTAACACTATTGCAACTATGGTCTAAACGATGACCCGCGCCCGTCCCTTTAATCTCCTAAAACAAGATTGTCCACCAAATGCAATGGTGGAACAAAATTGTCAAAAGGTTTAAAACATAACAAAAATCTTTGAGAAAATTTTAGGGTAGACGAACTCTTAAGTACTTGTCAACTTTCAAACAAAACACTTGCCTTATTTCAAAACCCACTTCACAAACACTTTCAAAACAAACTTTCAAAAACCTTGAAACATCTTTTTAAAAGACAAAACACCTTTTGTAAAACATTCGAGTAAAGAATTGTTACAAGGGTAGCCTATACAAGGCATCTTTTCAAAACATTTTCAAAACCCCACACAAAGCACCATTTCAAACAATTGAAAACCAAGGCAAGTTGATATAAGCAAGTACCTAAGAGCCCATGGATAACCATGGATAGAAGGGGTGCTAATACCTTCCCCTTCTATAATCTACTCCCCGAACCCAAGAAAAATCTCAAAGGTTTTTTGCTGTGCTTTTTAAACCTTTCCTTAGGGTAAAATAAAAAGTCGGTGGCGACTCTTGCTCAACCGAAACATTTGCGAAAACAAAACGCAAAACTCTAGTCAATTCTCCCACCGTATCACACATTTCAACTCTTTCCTCATATTAATTAGCACATCAACAATTTATCCAGTTCTTAACAGCAAATCAGAAGGAAAAAAGCACAGCAGTTTATAGAAGTTCTAATTCTAATTTTGAGCCTAACTTTATTCAAGAAGATTTGATCCATAGTTTCTTCTACTTATGAAATGATATGGCCAACATCAATACTATGATATTTACTTATTTAAGGATGTTCTGAATGAAAATATGCAAAGTCAGAAAGACTTACCTTGAATCTGAAGCGTGTGCTTGGAACTTGAGCTGCTGCCTTCAGATGTTCTGGAGTTAGAGAGAGTAAAGGAAAATAAAAGATTTTGTTCTTTTTCAAAGGGAAGAACAAAGGTTTGGTTTTCTGTTTGGAAATTCTGGATTTTGGTGAAGGTTTCACAGTTTTCTTTTCTCTCTTTTGACAATTCTCTCTCTCTCTCTCTCTCTCTCTCTATCTCTCTCTCTCTCTAAAATCCAGCCCCTTGCAAGTGTGATGGAGTAACTTATTTATAGGTGAATTTGTTGTGGTTTGGGGGGGGAAAACAAATGGGATTTAAACTTTTTTGGCAGACTGTTCCATTGCTTTTTGATCACATATTTTTGTATTTGGTAAAAATATGGGATTTGGGAAAATGCAAGTGTGGACTGGATTAGCTGCTGGTTATAGGACTGTGTTGCAGCAGTGCAGCAGGTTGTTTAAACGAGATTTTGGGATCTGGTGATGTTCTGATCGCAGAAGACCAGAAACGTAGCCTCTGTATGCTGAAGAGCAAATGTTCTGACCGAAGAACATTGCTTCCCTATATTCTGATTGAAGGGTCATATTCTGAATCGTCTTTGCAAATTCTGATTGCGCTTGCGTGGGGGCTGGCCCAGAAGTTCTGAAGTACCATATTCTCTTAACACTTAGAAAAATTTCTAAATGTTTAGAAATTTGGATTTTTCAGAGTAATTTTTGACTTTTGACTTCTGATGAACTAATTTCATATCTTGACGAAATATAATTGTTGAAACTTAATTTTTGACCCAAAAGTAAAAGTTTGACTTTTCAGCGTGCTTTTGACCATTTTGCCCTTGTGAATGACTTTCTTGGAAAATTGTAATTTGAGACTTGAAATTTGCCAGAAGCAGACCTGAGGGTTCAGGATAATCTTTTGAGAAATGAGAGGCAAATTTTGGGGTGCAACACTTCTATTTTTGGTAAGTTTCATACGTGACGCACTAAAAATACTGCAAATGAAATTTATTGTTGTCTGAGACAGTGTTAGTGAAACTTCAAAGATTCATAACTTTCTTATCGTTTCTCCGATTGAGTCTATTCTTTCAGCAACACATTAAATATTTTATGATCTTAATTTTCCTTGTTGGGGTCGGATCAAGATTCCGTACGAATTATGATGTGGCACTTTTTGGTCGCGCTGAGCTTACAATGTCAAATAGAGGCCCAACAGAATTTCACATCCGAGGCCCAAAAATCCCACACGATATAAGCTTGAAATCAGAATTTTCTAAAGAAGAGACTCATAATTAACCAATTCTCAGAAACACTCAAAAACTTTCTCTCAACTTGCTGAAGGATCAAATAGCTATTTTCTCTCATTTTCTTCAAGAACATCAACAACTTTTTCAACAACTTCTTGAAAATCCAAAGTCAAAGTAGATCAAGTCTTCTCCGATCTCGAATCTGATTGTTGTGATCTTTATACCTAAGCTCCCTCTTCAATTCTGCGGTGATATTTTCTTGATTTACACATTTTTTGAATACGTGATTCTTAAATAAGCGCTTTCGGTTGATCAATAAATTGAACTTTGATCTAATGTGAATTGTGGAATTGATTTCAATTATGAAAACATGAATTGATTTGGAATCATGAGGTGTAAATTCAGAATTGGATGATTAAATAAGTGCTTATTCAATTAAGTGATTTTCATGAAAGTGCTTATTTAAGAAAATAAAATGTTGAAGTTGTTTTGAGCTTAATTATTGATTCTTGATTGATTATGTGAAACACAATTTGGATCTTGAATTGTACAAAAATCATATGTTGAATTTGTGGAGATTATGTGTTTGATCAAATGCTTGAATTATGTTTGAACCTTTGCATCTGTTGGAATAATTTCTTAAACTTTGTGTTGCAAGCCAAAAACTCTTGAAAAAACTGCCTGCAGGCACAGGGAACTCGGTTACCCAATTATGGGAACCGGGTTCCCAATCTAAAACAGTAGTTGTTTCACATTATCTCTTTAAGGGAACCTAGGTTCCCAATTATGGATAATCGAGTTCCCTGTCCAGAAACAGAACCGTGATTATTTGAAAACTTAGGGAATCTGGGTTCCTAATTATGGGTAACCGGGTACCCAGGCCAAAAAACAACAAATTTGTTTTCTATTATTTCATTTCTCATTGTGTTTTCTCTTCCGGTTTAGTTATTCCTTATTATTTTTGACTCGTTTGTTGATATGTGCAAGGACTCACCTAAGGGATTTCTCATGATGATATTAATATTTGTTACACTTTATTTGGGAAACACAAATTCGACATATTCTTGATTCGTGTTTCACTTTATTTGTAAGATACGAATGCAATTCAGACGAAATTATGCTTTGACCCTCATTTTATGAGGAATATACATGCTTGTTGTGTTTTTGTCTGAATTGTACTTTCATGCATGATGACTTTTGTGGTGGTGTCTGATGCATACTATTTGTGATTTATTTTCACACCGTTTCTTCGAGGCTTATGTTGGACGTTCGATTTCTAACTTGATTTGTTTGTTGATGCTAGCTTACTCGAAGTTTTCCGAATTTCTTATATTTCTGTTTGCTTACTATGGATTGTTATCCGTTTGATATCATTATGCTTCCCTTTTAATATTTCCGCACTTTATTGCTTTTAAATTGCATGATGGGACCTCCATTGTGGAGCATGTTAGGAGTCCCTCTGATTTATTTAAATACCTGTTTAAGGTAATTCCACATATATGTGCTACTTGTGTTTGCTTAAAATCTTATCTTTTAAGTAGGTATTCCGCACTTGTGTTTACAATTGTGCCCGCATATTTCCTCACCCCCAATTGAAGTCCTCAACAAGAGGCAAGCGGAAAAGGGTTTGCAATCAACCCCCGTAATTTCAGTCTGTGTCATCCTTAGCTCATGTTGTACATCGACACTTCAGAGTTGTTCAGATCATGTATATCGAGTCGGTCTAGTGGAATGGGTTTTGTACCTACCCCCACACTTTGTCAGGAGTTCACATTGATCAATGCTGACACTTCGTGCTTGTTTATATTGTCTTCTATCACTTACCTTAATCTTCTATATCTTGGTTAGGTGTTTAGTCACCATGGACATCACATTTTATTTTTTTTTATCTGATTCCCGCTTGTTTGTCTCGGGTGATGCGCTCCTCTTGACTAAAGTATTTCGATTATTTTCTTTATACAAATTCCCGCTTATTTGTCTCGGGTGACCCGCTCCACATGGCTAAAGCATTTCTCTTCTTTTATTATGCTTTGTGCCTACCTTGATCTTATATATCATGGTTAGGCATTTTACTTGAGTTAGCGTGTGCTACTCATGACATATTGTGTATGCTCTCTTGAGCTAGCTCTTTGAGCTTGTTGACTTGCTTGCTTATTTTCATCCTTGTGTGCATGTTTTTTTAGGTGATAGACCCTTTCTATATTCCCTTAGGACTTCTTGATTCATCTGTTGGTTGTGATTTGAGGTAGACACTAGGATTGTTATCCATGCATGTCAACATATGGTAGAGATTTCCCTTCAAAACTCAACCTTAGGATCAATCATTGTATGATAACATTAGGGATATTTTTAGGTTAGTCTCTCTTAAATATTTTTTCTTTCTTTTGCATCCTTGCATTAAAATTAAAACTTTCTATTTCTTGGCAAATGCATAAAGCATTTAAAACTTCCAAATCCTTTTTAAAGGTAAAAAACACCAACCAACTCCTTTCTTTTTTTCGATCGACTTTTCTTTTCTAAGAACATGTTAGTTCCTTTCCGCTACATGTCATGAGTCTTCGAAGGTCGAGCTGCGGTGGAATGATTGAATTTAACATTGTTCAATTAAAAAACACAAAACAAACCGAAACATATGAGCCGAAGTACGATGCTCTAATTCCTTAAAAAGGATATGTATGCACCTGGTCACGGGGCTCAGCTGAGCGATATTTGTAAATACTTACTTCTTTTCCCCGTGTTTCTCTTTTGCATGCATTCCCCCTTTTCATTTATTTTTTTCCTTTAGCTCTTAAGCATTATATTGAACACACCTTTTGATTAGAACAACAAGAGTGGATACGATAGAGTACTACAGACGTGTGGGGTGCTTATCCCTTCCCCTCGCGTAACAGACTCCCTTACCCGATCTCTCGGTCGCAAGACCTTGATTTCTCCCTTTAGGTTTTTCTTCGATGATTTTCCTTTCTCTTTATGTGGGACAAATAAATACTCGTTGGTGACTTCATTGATTTTACCGCTACAGCAGGCAAAATAATAAGTTTGGGGTTGCTCTTGGAAGTGAGTAAAGTTTAAATTTGAGATTGGGGTACTAGAGAAACAAGTCAAAAATAAAAATTTTGTGAAAAAGAAAAAAGAAGTTAAAATAACTTCTTAAAAAAAACAAAAGAATAAGAATGAAAAGATCATGACTAGTACTAATAGAATAAAGCAAAGAGTTTTACAAAAAGAAAATTGATAACATAAGGAAAACTAAACACCTAACTCCAAATGGTTTAAGGCCACTCTCCTAAATTATCCTACCTTAACATAATCCCCGTTGCAACCAAAAAGGACTTCAAAAAGTGTGTGTTTAAACGACCTTGATTTACTTCTTTAGAAAGTTTTCAAATTAAATATAAAATTCTCTTGTATGTTGATTGAGAGATTACCCTGTCATTATGAGTGAAAAAATAAAAAGGTGGTGTTCATTAGTTATAGTTAGTACTTTTTTTTATTGAAATTTCAGTTGCATGCAAGTTACTTGAGGACAATGAACATATTAAGTTTGGGATTGTGATGACTGATAACACTCTATCATTACATGATTTTTATGAGTATTTCGAGTAAATCAATGTAAATTTGAGTTAAAGATTAGCTAAAGTATGAAGAAATAGAAAGAAAGTGAAGAAGTTGAAGAAACAAAGAAAAATTAGTAATTTGTGAAGAAACGAGAAATTTTCAGCACAATTTACATCATCACATCTGTCTAGTAATTTGATCATATTTGGAGTTCCTAACTCGTTTTGAGATGGGTTTTTTTTGCAAAATAAAGCTTAAAAGGAGATCTAGCTACTGGATTTCTCTCTCCCCATTGTAGGTACGATGGAACTACATCACATGCATAATAAATTGCATTGTGGGCGCGATGGGCCAATTCTAGGCTTTTTTTAACGCGTTTTAGTTGCTATAAATGGTAAACTTTGCCACATTTACAAGGGTTCTTGAATTTTAACTAAAAGTGACAGGAAAAGGTACCAGGAGGATGATTTTAGGAGCATTGGAAGCCATTGGAAGTCAAACTCTTCAGGGATTTCATGTACTATTTTCATCTTATATTTCTTTGTATTTGTTTGTATCATTATGAGTAGCTAATTTACTTTAGATTAGGTTTTATGAGATGAACTTGTAATGAAGTTGTTGGATCATGTATTTAGTTTAATTTTATTTGAATTATCGAAGTTATAATTTCTATTTAACTGTTCTTGTGCTTAATGCTTATCGTATGTTTGTCACTAGCAATTTGATATTAGATGAGTAGGGATTACCGACACTAAGTCTATGAATTTGAACTAGAGAAATTATTCTAATTTTTCCGATTGAATAGTGTGATACGGTGGGAGAACTGACTATGAGTTTTGCGTTTGTATTCGCACTTGTTCGGTTGAGCAAGAGTCGCCACCGACTTTTTATTTTATCCTAAAGGAAAGGTTAAAAAAGCACAACAAAAACCTTTTGAGATATTTCGTGGGTTCGGGGGGTAGATTATGAAAAGGGAAGGTATTAGCACCCTTTTCATCCATAGTTATCCATGGGCTCTTAGTTACTTGGTTTTTAGATCACTTGCCTTGATTTTCGATTGCTTGAAAATGGTGTGTGTGTGTGTGTGTGTGTTTTTGAAAATGTTTTGGAAGAAGATGCCTTGTCTTAGGCTACCCTTGTAACAATTCTTTACTCGAATATTTTACAAAAGTGTGTATCTTTTCGAAAAGATGTTTCAAAGTGTTTTTGAGAGTTTGTTTTGAAAGTGTTTGTGGAATGTGGTTTTTGAAAAGAAGGCAAGCGTTTTTGCAAGTTGATCTCAAGTAACTAAGAGTTTTGTCTACCCTATTGTACTCAAAGGTTTTCTCTATGTTTTCAACCCTTTTTTAACAATTTTGTTCCACCATTGAATTTGGTGGACAATCTTGCGTTTAGGATGTTTAACGGGACAGGCGCGGGTCATCGTATGGACCATGAATGTAATGGTGCCCAGTGTCTTTGGCAATTTGCTTTGAAGGGACTATGATCATTCAATTTAGGCAACATTCGAAAGCGTCATCGAGGGACTTATGATCATTTGAATTTGTTTTGCCAAAGATACTCGACGTGCAAGCATGGCCCATTTTGGAAGGCAACATGTGGGATTACCCTAGAGGGTGCAAGTGTGATTGTGTATTGATTTCATGTATTTGTCTTGTATTAGGTTATCTAGCGTTTGATTTTATGTACATGCAAACCCTAGGTCTAACCATGGTATAATTGGAAAGCGATAAATTGCAAGAATTTAAAGTCTACGCTATTACAAATAGTATCCGGGAGTGGGGGTACAAATTTACAAATGGGGATGAGACTTTAGGAATGTAGCGTCCAATAGATTACAACCAAATCGAATCGATCAAATGTAAATGTAACGTATAGCAATGCATAAGATAAGCAAATGTATATTGTCAAATGTAACGTGTATTGTGTAAGTGTACGTGTATATGTATGTAATTATTTACAGGTTAAGAAAATGTGAATTTGAATGTATTATTAAGGTATGGTTAACTTAAAGAAAGAAATTAAATGTTTATTTAATTAATCTTTGATTTGTAATCTTGTATTTTCTTTGACATGTACAAAAAGGATGTTTAAGAAAAGAAAGTATTTCTAAGTTTGAAAATTGTTATTTTACATTTGATATAAAAAAATATCTTTATATTTTATGTTTTATATATGCAAATGAATATTTCAATTAAATGTTAAGAATTATGTATAAAAATGTATTCGTCTTGATTATATACAAAGATAATGTTTCTTAAAAAATAAAAGAGAAGTATTTATTTTAAGAAAAACTAACATTCTATGTATAGAGAAATAAAAGAAAAATGTAAGTTTATTTATAGAGAAAAATGTTATTTGTATAAGTTTCTATAAAAAATATTGTTAGTTTTAAAAAGTTATGTTTCGTTAATTTAATTAACAAAAGAAAAATGAAAAAAAGGCTTTATACTTAAAAAAAAGTTAAGTTTTAGGATGGGCCTTAAGGAGGTTATGGCCCAAATGGAAAAGAAATGAGGGGGTGTGTGATGGAAAACAGAAAAAAGCTTGGGCGTTTGATGACATGTTAGGCCCATTTGTCCTAAACAAGTTTTAGGGTTTGAAGGTTAGTCTTCAGTTGGGATACGCTTAGGGTTTGTGAGGCAGCGGCGGCGTTCGTTCATTACTTCTACTTCTCCGATCGTTCTGAATGCCGAAATGCAAACCTCCGCCCAGAGCCACCATGCCATCTCCTCCTCCGTCTACCCTCCTCCATGGGTCATTCACGTTAGGTACGAAAGTTTGTTTTCAGTCTCGTTCAGAATTTCTTTTCGTCTTGCATGCGATGGTTTCACATTTATTTGATTTTTGTTTACTGATTTACGCGAGGTTTTGAAGAAAGAATGAAAAAGATTTTACCTTTGCAAAGGAGGAGGAAGGAGGCACTTGGAGGCTTGACGAGCGGAGGGTTTGCGCGATGAGATTGGCTTTTTGGTGACCCTGGTATTTCTATACTCTTCTCTCGGCTTTATGATGTTCGCCTGAAAGCTTGATACACATGTCTTCTTTTCTTCTTCTCCTTCTTGTGTTGCCTTCTGTTTATGTCGCCTCAAATGTTTGCTTTTGAACGATTTGCCTTTGAGTTTCCTTTTAAAATGTGATGCCTTTGATGTTGCTTTTTGATTGCCCTATGATGATCCTTATGAGGGCTTGGATTTACCACTGAGTGCTTGAGTAGGCTTGCCTATGCTTGAATAGCTTCAACCGTCTTGTTGCCTTTTGAATGCTGGTTGAAATATGATGCTTTGAATATGCTGAGATTGATGTTGGTATGCCCTTTTTTTACGCCCAATGATGAAGAAATTCTGAGGGTCTTTGTTTGGATGTATTTGGAGCTTGTATGTGAGTTGAATGGTATAGGTTTTTGGTTATGGCCTCTTGAGGTTTTGTGCAGGTTAACTGGTTTTTAGGCCATTGCAAGTTTTCAGGGTGAGTGTTTGGATGTATTTGGATTTGGTTCAGGTTTCACAGGTTTTAGGTATATGCCGGTATGGCTTGGACTTGGTTCAATGCTTAGGCAGGTTGGATGCTTAGGCAGATTTTTTGCTTAAGGTTTGATGCTTAGGCAGGTGGCCTTGACAAGTTCTACTTAAGCCGGTATGAGGCACAGGTTTAAGCAGATTTAATGGATTTGGTTTAAGCTTAGCAGGTTGTACTGGTTTTTGGCCTTGTTTAGGCCATTTGACAGTTTGTTCTTTCAGGCTTGGTGCTTATCTGGTTTATGCTTCTTGGTTTAGGCAGGTATGCTTGGGTTTTTTGTTTGACAGGGTATACAGGTTTGTATGTTTATGTTTTTGAGCTGCACATTCTGGCTTCAGGTCTTGGATATCAGGCTCTTTGCTTTGACAGGGGTTTAATGGTTTTTGAATGGCTTACAGGTTATGGCCCTTTCAGATTGTTGGTCTTTTTCTGTGAGACTTGAAGGCTTATGCTTTTGTATATCTTTTTTTGTATTGTTTTTGCCCTCCCCTCCCTTTTTTTTACTGTACTGTCTTTTGTTTTGTTTTATATATCTTTCTATCTCTCAAGCCTAAAGTCTAAGCCTGCAAAACCTTCTCTTCTATCTCTCTTCTCTTTCTCTATCTCAGTACAGTTAATATATTAAACTATGTTTGTGATGTACTTCTTTTTTTCTGAAAGGGCCACCTAGTTGGGAAATGATGAAATAGCTTGCTTGTATATCACTTTTTCTCTGCATATTTTATCTCTTCTTTTGACAGCTTTTGTACTTTGTATCTTTTGATATCTTTGCCAAATCTTCTTTTTTTTGATAGATTGGGTAGCTTTGTGACAGTTTGACAGCAAGTTTGAATTTTTCAGTTTGGACTTCTAGTTTGATTTGCACTTGGAGTTTTGAGATTTGAACTTATGCAGTTTGACACTTTTTGAATTGTGCAACTTTGACTTTTGTGCATTCATTTTTAGCAAATAAACATTCGTCCCTCTTTGTGAACCGGGAGAAATCCCGTGATTTGCAGAGAGGGTTAACTGATCCCAATCAGTGGCCCTTAATGATGAATTGTCTCTTTTTTTTTATTTGTCATTATTTATTTATCTGCTATTTGACTTTTCTCTTTTCCTTTTGCAGATGAATAATTGAATGGAGGGGAGCAAATGATAGCAGATGAAGAATTGAAGAGTAGAAGACTTAGAAAAAATAGGATAGTTTCATTTTTTATTTAAATTTAAATTAATGTAAAATCATTGTTTGTAAATAAATTGTAAACAATAATTGTACAAATAATTTAAGAATAAATAAAAGTTTTCACTATCCAATTAATTCTATTTTATCCTTTATTGTTTATTTATTATTTAAAATTCTTTGAATTAAAATAATTGAAAAATAAATTCCAATCACTTAATCTCAGAATAATAAATAATTTAAATAAACAATGCTTTAGCAATTTGAGCAGTTAAACCTGGCATTTCCAATATCCAAAGCAAAGCAACAGTTAATCAAAACACTGATCAGGCGCATTCCCTTTTCCCTGATTTTTACCAAACACTGTAAATCCAAACTGCATGGATCTTTTGACTGGTTCAATCAAACAAACGTGAATTCAAACCAACTGCCTTCTTTTACTGATTAAATCAAACAATGCGAATTCAAACCAAATCTCGGAATAACTTGCAAAGTGCTGTAGAATTTAAATCCTTCTGAGAACGTGCCCACAAAAACCCTAATTCCTGATTAAATTCCAAAGAGCGTTCGCCTGATCAAAGTTGAGCCAAAATCAACCGAAACCCTAAGCCAACTGTGTGAAACATTCCAGAGCCCTGAAAAATCAATAAAACCCTAATTGTGTCCTGACTGACGAGAAATGTCAGTTTGACTGATTCTTGAGCCAGTTTGAAAAATCAGGAAATGCCTTAACCTGCGATTTCTTGTGGAAAAATGCGAGGGAAAATTTTGGGGTACAACAAATAGGAATATGATACCACTAGTAGTAGCTTTTGAATTAACAAACTGTAACAACACCTAATTTCACTTTCGCCGACCGAATACGAATATGAAACGACTAGTAGAAATTAGTGAGTTGTACACCAAGGGATTAAGTATAATGGTTTTGTTAATTTTCCGAAGGATTATAATGACAATATTATTCATCTAATGCACTAAACAAAATCAGAGGAACAAGGGATTCAATTAAAACCTAATCGCTTTCTCGTTTTTAAATTTAGAACCAATTTATTTCTTGTATTTTATGTTGCAAAAACCAATCATAAAAACCTCTCATTGTTACTATATTTCGCAAAATTCTTACTTTGTTGAATTTCAATCCTCGTGGAGATTATATATTTTATTACTACTTGGATACTATCAGTACACTTTCCGAGAAATTCATCAATGCCCTTTGTAACACCCCCTAAACCCGCATGCAATAATATGGTATAATCAGAGTAAATTAGCATACAAATCAAAAGAGGACACTACATGTATTTCAAAACCAACACAAATACATCGATCATGCTCATAACACGCATTTAAAATCATGTTCCATACACTAACACATATGCATATCACAACAAAATAATTCTCTTTTCAAAATGATACCAATAACTGAATCTCATAATAGAAATCATATATTAAAACATTATGCACTAAAGGTCAATCATCACATAATCTCAATACACAATAATATAAAAGAGAGTATAACAAAATATCTCTTAAAACAACATGAGTTCAAACGTTTCCCTGTGTTACATGACCAGAGCATGACTCACTACCTAAATATAGATAAATAAATAACTAGCTCTTCCGACTAATCCTTGCGAGAAAGCACCACTACTCTTTGGTACCTGAGCGATATCGTATAAAACATTCTTTCAACAAAAGGATGAGAATTCATATCATTATATAAATATATAATAGTAAGTAATGCATAACACACATACATCAATTGAATTCATCACACTTCATACATTCATGTATTCAACATTTTCTAACACAATTCACATGTTTACGTATACAACATTACTCAACAATTCATGATTCAAAGATAATCAATCAAAAATACCACTAATGCATCATTCACCTCAATATCATATAATGCACACTAATTACTCATTTTATATCGACACATGTGACTCGAATGCAACTCAATGCAAATGCATGTGGTACCAATTGTTATCCTTATATGGTTTTTATGTTTAAACCGGGTCCATCTCCAAGACCGATAACCAGCAAAAATTCTGTCCTCTAAGCTTGAAATCAATCCTATAAGTTTGAGACAAATCATTAGCTTCCTCAAAACTAGAAAGAATTGCCTCTTGACAATAAATGATGCATGTACAATTTCAACAATTATATGCAATTAAGACCATCTCTCAGTCTTAATTATACAAGCATATTTCATAATTAATCTCATTTTGAATTATCTCGCCATTGCACAAAAATACATATTTCATGTCATTATTCACATATGAATCACTTTCGTAGAATTCATCAATTTAACACATAGCAAATAATGTCAAACAATGTTATTCTCATCCAACATCAATTCTCAACATGCATACATGTCATTTTACACAACCACACAATGATTAAATCACCTAATGCAAACAAAACTATTGTTATTGAAAAGAATGTCACACTAGAATTCTAGCGATTCGAACGAGGACTCAAATGGAGTTAAGGTTCAAAAGTTATGAATTTTTGAAGTTTTGCAAAAATTTTGCTCCCATCTACTTCGCTAAGTGAGCTAATTTTGCTAAGCGAACTCTGTGATCTTTAGAAAATTCTACGCAGACATAATGATTCCCTGTGCAATTTCTTCACTCAAAATGTGTTTTAATATCAAACTTACTGCAATTTAAGGCATTATAACCTATATCTAACTTGTAGGTTCAATTACAAACATCAAAAGATGATTCAAACATCCATTCCATGATTTCTCATTCAAGACCTAAGCATGTCAAAAACCTAGAAACGCAAATATAACTTCCTAATCGTGTTTGCTATCCATTACTTACATCACATACTCCCATAATCAAATGAAAACCCACCCTTACCTTGTATGTACATCCTCTAGGGTTCTTCTCTCTTCCTTTCTCTTTTCTCTTCTTTGTTAGACGGTGACGCATATCTAGAGGGGGATGAATAGAGGCGCAAAAAATATTTCTAGACAAAAATCTAGAAACAAAGTGATTTTAAAAACTTTTGATGCAGAAGCAATTAACTAGACAAGTCGTCTAAAAACCATTTATTGGAAACTCGGATATACAAATTATACAAGGTTAATCTATGAGATAAAATGAGTAATAGATTAATACAAACTCAAATCAATGATCCACTTTATTTATTGTTTAAACATAATTACTTTGCAATGCTATTTCCAAGGCTAAAAAATCAAAGAACTAAGTTGATCGATTTATCAAACACTTGGCTAAGTAAATTTTTAGAATTTCTCTTTTGAGTAGTGTTGATATACAAACCACTTATAACAAAATTGATTATAAGCTATATCCACACCTATTTCAAAAACAAATTTTGAGAGAAAAATTCCTACAATTCAATTACTATCACATTGCTATTTGATAAATCGATTGATGAAATTGAAAGCAAGTAAAAGCGGAAAGCAAAAACACACAATGAATTTTTCGACACAGTTCCCCACTGTTGTCCTCGCGTGTGGGTACGTCTGCGCCCAATTCCAATGGAATTGAGCTAAATTTTATATGCAAAATGTTTAATACAATGGAAGAGTTAAAAACCACAATATAAAATTCTCCAATTTGGTGTTAATGCTCCTTCTTCCAACCTTTTATCTTAAGCAAGATCGAATCAACCGATAGATGCAACCTATTGACCGCTTAAGCTACTTCCTTAAAAGGATTTCAAACACCTCAAGGTTCTTTGCAAATATTTCAAACACTCCAAGGGATTTTTCGCTCGAGTAAATCCGATTGTAAACTATCAACACAAGATCACCGATTCTATCATCCAATTCTTGCTACTTCCTTAAAAAGATTTTAACCATTCTAAGGTTCCTTGAAAATATTTCAAGCAATCCAAGGGATTTTTCACATGGACGATCCTTCGCACGATCTTGCACGAAAACCCCCAATTCAACAAATGATGTTGGAGGACAAACCCGATGGTTTTTCTGGATGAAGACCCCTACAAAAAATCAACCCAAACCAATTGGAAATCCACAAGTCTTCATCTAGATGTTACCCCGAAGGAACATAGTTACAATGTAATATTGGTGTGTATGCATAGATTGGAAGGTTAAAGATGAAGAGAGAAAGTAGGATAATTTTATGGTATCATCAAGTTGTGAATGATGCATGAATGAGTATTTATAGTTGTGGGATAAGTAGGGAAAGAAGGGAAAATTTGGAATAAAAAAGAAGTTAAAATATGACAAAAATCAAACAACATATGCCAACCTTAAACTCGTATGTGTCGACACATGATTTGTGTTTAGGTCAAATGTGTCGATCTCAAATAGTGTTATGTGTCGACCTGGACAACTCAGAGGCTGTAAGCTTAAATATGCTAGTAGATGTGTCGACCTGAAAAACGGATGTGTCGACACATAAAATAGAAAATTCTACAATTTCAGAATGCCTTCAGTATGTGCTGACCTGAGACTTAAAGAAACTACAGGCTTTAAAAATGAGTTACATGTGTCGACCTGAAACTCTGATGTGTCGACACATGCAACTAAAAATTATGCAAAAATGGTTTTCCAATGATTTGGATGAATTTCAATATGCTTTTTGATGATTCCTAAGACCTATAATGCAGAGGAGTGCCACAAGACATAGGCATAACATCTACTTTACATAAGTGCCATCTTGTTCCGATTTTGACATCATACAAAACACTTTGAAGCAAAGTTATACTCACACTTGTAACACCCCATTTTCCCATAGTAATATTTATAGTAAAATATACGAAAAATGCATCAGAGTCCACAATAGAATGTCACATAATCCAAAAATCTATAAAGTTTTCAAAACACTTTATTACTTCATTTATCCAAAATAGTTATTTGGAAGCAAATTAACTTAAAATCAGCTCAATGGCATTCTAGCCTTAACAACGATCAAATTCCACATTAAGTGGTCCATCACAAGTTTAAAATAAAATGTGCCACAATTCAATTTATGCAAAACATAACAAAAACCCCAAATCATGTGTTACATATCAGAGCGACTCCTAAGACTCGATCTGGTAACAACTCTTCAATCACTACTCGGGTACTGATTATCTGTACTTTCGAAGAGTACAGACACAACAACACAAAAGGGGTGAGAATTTCATTCAATAATCATACTGAGAATAAAACATGCTAAAGAGTAGTAAATCACATCATACAAACAATACATCATAAACAACCATCATTCACATCATACGACATGAATTCAACATTTATGCAATGCAAAGAGACCTACATCAACATGCATGTGGTACTTTCAAGGAATAAGCCTTTAACATAATGCCAATTGGGCAACAACAGAGGACAAGCCCTCAACTCAACACCATTCCAGGCCAACATCAGAGCATAAGCCATCACCTATGAATGCATACAACATTAACATGCAAAAACATAAAATCATACGACCACAAGGCATAAGCCTTCAACATGGTGCAAATTTAGGCCATCCACATCATTATCATCATTGTTATCAACATCACCTGATACATCATTGTAAGCAACACAATCATCATTACTAACAACTTATCGTTTCGATTCAATTATGGGGAAACTATTTCTATCCTAACTTAGGCATTATAATATAATCCTTATCTTTCATTTTTCTCATTCAAAATAAAGTTCATAGTGTTAGCTAACTACTGCTTCAAACGACACATCAATCGGGCTCCTAAAACTAAAGTTATGATCAATTCAAGAAAGTCCAAATTAGCAATCAGCTTCGGCCAACCGTCGCCCGACGAAGTCTTGTGTAGCCCGACAACGCTGCCTTCGCGTCACCCTTCGCATGAAGACACTAGCTGTGACGCGCACCTGTAGCTAGCTCCCAAACCTGCCTCATCTTCGCCTATGCCTTCGTCTGACGAAGCTCCATCGCCCGACGATACTCCCTGTGTCGCCCAACGACACTGCACGATTTGGGTTTTTCTGTTGCGATTTCCTGCACTGTATCAGTCAAGTTTTCTGTGATTTTACCATATTACAAGCCCTAAAAAGTTATCTAAACACCTTCTTTCATTATTTATCAATACATTGTAATGTACCACTAACTATACATCCATTACATGTCTTATTTTATCATCAAATCCTCTAATCCTAATTTTCATTACTTATAGGTTCTAGATTGGGGTTTCACGGTACCATCATCATAGCAACCAAAATCACCAACAACAATTACAACATAACATCTCAAGTTCATATATAATCACATATAACAACATCAATCAAGTTAAACAAGGAAGGTCATGCATCAATCATACAAAAATAACCTAAGAGAGAAAGGAACCCTCACTACCCTCTCATGTCATAATCGCCAATTAGAGAAACCTCATTCACCCCATTACCTTAATTCGAAGCTTTGATCTTATCAAGGTTGTGGATTCCTCTTGCCCTAGTTCTTCCTTTATCCTTGCCTTTTCTCGTTCTACGATCTATTTCTCGTGTTCTCACTTCTTATTTTCTAATAACACAGCTTAGACCCCTAATACCTATATTCCCATTATACCCTCATTCCATCTAATTAATTATTTGGTTATTAATATTATAAATACTACTTTACTTATAATAATAATAACAAATAATATAATAATAATATTAATAATACAAATATTACTAATATTCTCTATTCACCCCATGTTCTCTACACTTCTAGTTATACACCCCTCAACATCTCAACCTCTAATTTTCTCAAATTGCATCACATCACATCATAAAATATATCATCATAAGTAAACACATCATCTCATCTAATTATTTTAAATAAAAATAATCCTAATTAAATCGGGTGTTACAACACTTTTTTCCTCTTTCTTCTCTTCTCTTGTTTCTTCACTTTTTCTCTCTAAATTCTATATTTCCTTGTTTTATTAAACACCCACTAAACCTACATTTCACTAATGGACTTAATGTCCCATTCTTATACTAACTCATCACACTAAGTCTCAATTAATTAACAATGTTATTCTCATACTTACTAACTCAATACACATATAACACATATACTCATAAAATCACACAATTAATTAATTATTATATTATATAATAATTAATAAAATAAATAACTAATAAATAAAAATTGGGGTGTTACACCCTTCTTGGATTAACTTCTTTATTTCCCACTTTAGGTGGTGGCAATCACCCGCGTGATGGCCAAGTATCCTATGATACTTGCACCATCTTTTAGACTCGTTCTCCATTATGTCTCTCTTAGGAAAGAGAGTTTTGAGAATGACCTTGGTGTGTTATACGTCTTGGAGGATCAACTCTCTCCTAGTGTTAAGCGGGGTGAAATGCTCCTAGATTTTTCTTGTGGGCTTGAATGCGACCTTTTCTTGATTTGGTACTGTTTTAAATGCGCCTTAAAAACTTTGTAAAACTTTCTAAAACTTTCGTTGGAGATTGTATTTATTGCAAAAATCAGAAGTTTTAGAAAGTCAACGAAAAGTAAAAAAAATATAAATGGAGAAAAAATCGGTCGATGAATAGTAATGTATGTACGGATGAATAATGATGTTTGTACGAATAAATAATGTTGTCCCTATGGATGAATAATATTGTCTATAAGATGAATAATAATGTCGGAATAATGAATATTGATTTCAGGTTTTTTCACTTTTTCGACAGTTTCTCGTTTTGCATGATTCGAGCTCTTTCGGTTCAGTCCATGGATTCAATGTGATTGGGTTGTGTTTTTGGGCTTTGTTTGTTGGGTATTTGCTATTATAAATATGTATCTCTTATTGTTTACCGTGAAAAATGGTAAACAACCGCTGATCTTCCAAAATGTAACTTATTTGGTGACTCGCAGGATCAATCAGATTGATCCTAAGACATGGCTGATTTTTATCGTTTAAATGCTTTAAAATAGAGAGTTTCGACTAATCCTAATGGTTATTAACGCAAGTAAGGTAGAGACACTTTAAGTAAATTGCATGGAGAAAAGCTTGATAAAGTAAATAAAAGCATTAAAGGCTTGTTAAATAAATGACTTCGACTGAGATAAATAAGTGAAAGCGATAATTTGCTTGAATGTAAAAGATTTCGATTAAGGTAAATGGTGTTTCACACATACATTCTCAATGATTCTTTCTCTCACGCTGGATACTTGAATCTAAATGAGTGACTTGTATACAATGATGAACACCCTTAATAACTACGTGAACACTTAATATTTATACTAAAAATCCTAAGTAACTGTTGGGCAGTTACATCGCTTCGTGGTGACACCACCTGGCACGTTCACAACCCTCAACGCCTACTTCCACGCCACGTTGCGCTTGGTAACTGCTGGGAACCGTTTTCCCTCCAACAATTCGAAATTCAAACCGTTCGATCTTGGGCATCAGGGACCTTGGTCGAAAGGTTGCTCCTTCGACGTTGGAAATAACATGATTCCAACTTAGAGAAATTTCTCTAAGTATCTTGTCATTCTTTGATAAGCCTTCGATGTGATCAGCTGATCGAAGCCTTCTTGTGTAGGAAACTCTTCTAACTCATAATTAATGATCTATATGATAATAGAATGCGGGTGTCGAACTTAGGAGCCAACACTTATATGTTTGCAGGTGTGACAATCTTAGAGCTTACACCAACAAGGGAGAGCAAAGGGTTTAAATGCATAACATAGGGTTTTGGCTATTCTCAAGGGAAATCTTAGAAAGGCAAGGTTTTGGAAACCTTTGGAGTTATTTAAGGTTATTGGGAAATATTTGTTTACACCTTGGGTTTGAGTTATTCTTATATTGAAGGTTGGGAAATACTTGGGTAGAAAATAGGGCAATTCTTGGGCACCTTTAGGGTTGTTCTTGGGAACCTGAAGGCGAAGGATATTTTCTTGTAACTCATTTGTAATCTCTTGTAACAACTTTTTGAGTATAGTGAATTGGAGAGTTTCTCTCTCCCCCAGAGTAGATCGTTTGATCGAACTGGGTAAACAAACCTTCATCTTTTTCTCGCCTTATTCAATTATATTATTTGTGTACGAATTATTATTGATGTAGACCATTTATTTTGATTGCTATTATTCTTTGCCTCACAAATTGATATTGAATTTTGTCGTAATTAACAACAAGATTCACAACAGGTATTAAACTTTGAACTGATAGCCTTATACTTCATAATTTATGTTGCCTCTCTCTTTTGCATCTCAGGTTCTCTTCTAGGTGATGTTTTCTTCTCCTTTGATATAACATTCTGCTCTTGCCATAATCTTCTCCATCAAATTTTCCAACTTAAGGACCAAGGATCCGTTGAAGTGTCCATCTTTAAGTCCATCCTAGAAATCCCCAACGAACATATCCTAGTTTGGATTGGTGACCTTGATGGTCTCTTCATTAAATCTAGCCAGATATTTGTGCTAGGTCTTTGAATGGCCTTTTTCGAATATTGAATCAGTTTGTAGTGGAAATCTTCCAATGTTTGGTGGCTAAAAAGTGGTAAACCATATTTTTGTCAGATCTTGATAACTCGACTCTGAGAACCGCTAAAGGCCCATGTACAATCTAAGGGCTGCCTCTTTGAGCGGTGCAACCATTAACTTGCACTTCAGTGAGTTATCTACTCTAATGATATCCATTTGGGTATTGATGGAGATCACTTGGTTCCGAGGATCTCTCTTGACATAGAACAACACTAACGATGATGTTTTAAAATTTTAGGGAACCTGAGCATCCAAAATCTCTAATGCGTGTGGCTGAGGATATGTAGGCTTCTCGTCCTCGACCACGTACGACTCGGTGTGTTATTGTTCTTGCAAATCATGGACACTCTCTGGCAAGGCTTCTTTTTTATGATGCAATTCTTCCATAATGACCAACATCTTTACTATGGTAGCTCGATCAACATTGTTGTTGTTGTTTCTATTGATGGCGACCACTGTCATCATGAGATGGGGTCGGACCGCCGTTGGAAGTGAGGTATATTATCCATATCAGTTTTATCGGGTCCTACGGTGAACATCAAATGTACTTGTAAAAGTATATAAATGATAACTCTACTAGTGGGGACCAGTAAAGCCAAAGTCGAAATAGTCTAATTGATTGTGAATGAATATTCCTCCTACTTTCTTCTTCTTATAGTGGTTATGGCCTGCCTCAAAGGCCATTTAATGTGATTGATCCTGATTGGTATGATCTCTTGATGGTGATCGAAAATTAGACTTGATTATCTCAAATCCCTGATTGTGATATCCTTTCAACACTCATAAATGCGCTCTCAATCATATATTAACCAAATATGATCATGTATCAGACTTAGGCCAACAATACCTTTTTAGATGGATCATTTAATTAGGGAGAATTCCATTAAATATGGATTGACACCTGCCCGCTTCAGAACCCGAACCAAAAAATCAGAAATCAGAAATGTAATATTTCAAAAGAAAATAACAATTGCTATCATTTCTCAAAAAGATAAATATAAATGTAATTAAATCTATAAAAGAATGAAAGTCAACATTCATGTAATGCTTTGAAACAAAGTAAATCCAAAACAAAATACCGGTGGTGTTGCGCACATAGAATCCATTACATAAATATTTAACAAATCAAGAGAATGTGGAGATCGGCGCAGGCCTTGCAAACATAAAATATAAAATACATAAATACCTGCGACCTTAAAAATCCTCACTATAGTATACTATGATGTTTAAAGTCTTCAATATATTATTATCATTACATTAATAACCTCCAAAGTCAGAACTAATGTATACAACAAGTTTTATTTTCATAATTAAGAAATGAAAAATCTATGATACATGTATTGTATATTATTTTATTTATAAGGCCGGTGTGTCAAATATAAAATAAAAACTCATCTGTCCTAGCAGTTCATGTATATATAGATAGACACAGTTCTAATTCAACATCATAACATAAAGACACGGATCTTGAGTGAAAAGAGGCTTTTAATTCAGGTATCGAAATTCTAGGATATAAGTTATTATATAGTATTATTACCTAGTTGAAGATGAATTGTCTTGTGATTTGTCAATCTAGATGGTGGATAGTGACAATTGTGTTGTATACATGTGTTTTCATTCCATTGAAGCAACTCAAGAGATCACTTGCAAACATGTTTGGCCAAACTCTCTTGTTTCTCTTCTCTTGTGAAAGCAAAGAGATTGAGTTTCCAGCTCCATCTCTACCTGTAGCGTGGTTCGAGGATTTGAAAGGAGATGGAGATGAAGAAGAGATTTGCTCCATTTGCTTGGTAGAGTTTGAAGGAGAAGATGCAGTGAGCAAGTTGAGGAGATGTAAGCATGTGTTTCATTTTAATTGCATTGAGCAATGGCTAGAACGAAGTCAATTCTCGTGTCCACTTTGTAGATCTTTTTTATTTTCCTAATTTCAATCATATAGAAATAGATTTATTTCTCTTGTAATTATTGTTGTTAGAGGAAATTAACTAGTATCCCCCTCTTATGAATCATGTTGTACAAGTTTTGTAATTAAGAGAAGAAATGTATTAGATTTTATTGATGTAAATGTATTAATATTATTAAGGATTCAACTCTTATCTTATAACTAGTATGTTATCCGGATATCGGTTTATAACTAGTATGTTATCCGGATATCGGTTTGACACTTTTATTGAAATAAACAAAATTCATTTAAAAAGAAAAAATAATTAAATATTATAATATTATCGATAATAAAAAATAATTTAAATAAAATAATAATTTAATTTTTAAAAATTCTATTTTACATCGTTAGTTTGTACATAAGTATACATCAATAAAATAGATGTGTTTTTAGTGCAAAATTAATTTTATATTTATTAAATTATTTTTCATTGTTATCTAACTTTGTTATAATATTTTTAAAAGTAGACACGAAAATATTTATAATGCGAAATTAGTGAAACTACAGTGCAGATTGATTAACGGAATCGACATTGAGATCTTGTTTTATATCCATGAACAGATAAGTTGATTTGCATCATCAATTTATTTCATTAAGTGTTTGCCTAGGAACAAATGCACCCCCAAACCTCCAGCAATACTAACACAAAACTCAACTCTAATTGAAAATCATGTACTGTAACAGTGAGATAAATTTATATATCATAATTAATATACGCATTCAATTCTAATACTTATTTACAATATCATAGTAAAATGTTGCAGTTAATAAATTTCATACCACATCAGCAAGTTTTCTCTTGTTGCCTAATCTTTAAACACAGTCACTTGCAACTTATCTAAAGAATTGTTACCAAGTTTTTATGATAGCAATTCTTCTTTCTAGGAAAACAATTTAACAGTTTGTATATCTCCTACAAATAAATTGTATAATGCAGTTTAGATGAAAATTCTCATTTGTGTGGCACTCTTAATCAACATCTCTGCCATAGTAATTTTCTATTTCTCTTTCACAACAATGATAATATATTTTGAAAGATATGGAAGTTATCTATCAATTTCTCATGTAACTGACAGAAGTTACTAATCACACAATATTTTCATTACAATGACATAAATTGTCTGCCAACAGAAAAACCAGTAGCAATGTTGCTGACATTGTTCTTCAATTTCTTCATGTCACTAACCATGATAATGTCTTTGTTACCAGTGATGGTAACGAAAATGTTAGCCTCGGAGACAACATCTGCAAGAGTATGAAATTATACACCTTTCATTACCATTGACATAAATGCTGATACAAGTGAGCCATTTCTCTCATTACCATTGACATAAATGAGTGCCAACCCAAACCTTGAAACAGGCAAACATAAACATAATTCCTATCTCAGTCGGTGCCGATTCCCTATAAAATTCAAAAAGTAAATAAATTCACTGCAACTATACATATTAGGCAGTTTTTATATTTAGAGAACACCAAGTATACCTTGGTATGTCAGACTTTGCAAGATGTTTAGACATTATAGATTCCTGCACCACAACATATCATCACATTACTCGTAAATTCAAAATGGATTGTAAAATTAACACGGTCCAACACTAAGCAAACTACTGCCAGGAAATCCAATTGCAAAAAAGAAAAAGCTCATGGATTTGTTGAAAGGGAGTGTTTTGGAAAATAGATACATGTTAAGCATTGGAAAGTTTCATGCCATTGAACCTCAGTATAACACAACCATAAAGTGTTTTAGGAGACAACAAAATTATTAAGTTATTAAAGCATTCAAAATTAACCTTCATCATTGGAACAACTGGTCACAATATCAATAATTTCAAAACAGTGATATTTCTGCCATCTTGATCCTAAAAGAGCAAGTTACCATCTCAAATTGACTCCTAAGTGACACATATTATAATAAGAAGTGCAATATCTAAATTAGTTGTCTTGTAGCTGCAAGATTGACATCTATAATAGCTTTATGCTTGGAGGTTTCATGACCAAGCATTCCATGTCCTCTGTTTACATCAATAGAAACTAATGCCTCCATTTGTTCGATGATTAGAGAACCTCCATTACAAAGTGGAATCCTATAAAGTGATCCAATAAATAATAATAAAGTTTGTATGCTAAGAGCTTTACTGTCAAGTTTTTTGCAATGCAAAATATGACTATTGTTGTACCTCAAAATTCACCCTCTCATTTCTCAAGACATTTCCCACAAGATCTTCAATAGCTCAAGCTTGCACAAAAATTGACTAGATCAAGACATCTCCTCAACACGATACCTCAAAATTAGGGTTTGAGCTTGCACAAGGACAATTGGACTTCTAATACTTCAAATTACTTTCATGGATCATTATAGACCTTCAAGAATGCTCATGTCAAGTTTCAAATCTTGTATCACAAATTCTGCTCAGTCAATTGACCAGATGACCAAAAATCAGTTGTACTGATGAAAAGTCAACGGATACACCGAAAGTCAAACTTTGACTTTTTTGGGTCAACATTAAGTCTCAAAGATCAAAATTCATCAAGGCATTCAAGAATATAAAGCTTGATCATCAAGAAATCAAGAAAGTCAAAAGTCAATTTGAAAAGTCAAATTTTCCAAGACTTAGAAATTTTTCTAAGGGTTTTCATACATGATAATTTCATAACTTCATGACATTCTTTCACCAAGGTGCAAGATGATTCAAAAAAAACTTTCAACATAAAAATTGTAGATCTTGATGAATTCTTCAACTTTGTATTAGAGGGTTGATGTCCAAAAAATGCTTAGATTTTAAGATATGAGCCTATGAAGTCATGACATTGTTATCCAACACTTAGAGAAATTTTCAACAGGTTTTGGTCAATTTTTATCTCAACTTCTTGGCCAATTTTCATCAAGTTCCAATTTGAGTTATCCAAAATGGTCAACATGAAAGTTGTCGACAATGTTTCAAGCTTTCCAAAATATCCAAGAGCATGAATTTATCATACTTGAGCTAGGAGATTCAAGGGCATGAAGTTGGGCATCCATCCTTGAATTGCAAGTCCTTTTGTTGAAGAACACATAACAAAATCCTTATGCTATGTTGCATAATCTTGTGTTGCAGGCCTTCTAACTTGCCAATCTCACCATAATTTTATGCTTACACCTACTCTTGAGCTATTACCCAAGTGTTTGAGCCATTGCCCAAAAGATCTTTTCATTTATGGCATAAAGACACCATTGCTATTCTTGAAAAACAATCTTTTGATACAAAATTTGTCTTGAGCCCATACCTTGTTTGCTTCTGACTATACTCCATCATAAATCATGAAAGGTAGCTCCTCCATACCAGTAACTTTGTTACTTCATCTTGGGACCATGGAATACTTGACATAGTTTGATATTTGCATCTCAACCAAACCATAACATGCTGTCTTACAAACCTAATCAGCTCTTGTTCCCAAACCTCTTGCCTATAAATAGAGAGATCATTTGCAAAACAAAGAGGCCAGAAGAATAGAGAGCTTCTTGTGTGTTGAAAATCCTCAAAACCCCTTTTACTCTAAAAACCATAATTGTCCACAAAAACCTCCATCTTTGCGCTTTGAAGTCCAAACCCTTTGAACCTCTCACACCTTGCAAGTTCTATCGAAACAAACCATCCAAACACTTCACATACATCATATAAAAGTTGTCCAAACTTAAGAATAATTTATGTAACATCACTATTTTTCAAACTCAAAAACAGGCACCTGCAACTTGACTTCTCCAACTCAAAATCAAAACACAAATTTCAGTTTCAAGGTAAGTTTTCTTAACTTTAAACTCTTCATACAAACATCATTAGTGGTTCATTTGTGAAGATAAAATATAGATATCATTGCCTTGAAGCTAACCATATGCTTACTTTTAATTTTCACTAACCCTGTGTTGAGAACTGACCCATATATTCAGCAGAACAATTTTAGAAGTAAAAAACAGCAGTATGAGTCGATACGAAACACTATGAGTCGACACATATTATGTACAAAACAGGTTATGAGCCAATCCGAACCATTGTGCATCGATACAATTGCTGTATGAGTCGATATGAAATGCGGATGTGTCGACTCATACTGAGTTAATTTTCATATTCCAGAAACAAGAAGAGATATGTGTCGATACATAAGTGCATACGTCGACTCATACTAAGTTAATTTCATTTTCCAGAAGCAAGAAATATTTTTGTATCAATACATAAGTGCATGCGTCAATACATAAAGTTTTCGTATCAATGCATAAGTGCACGCGTCAATACATAAAGGTTTTGTATCAATGCATAAGCTCATGTGTCAATACATAAAAGTTTTTTTAAACCATTTTTTTTTACATTATCTTTATATTTATTTTTATTTTTATTCATTATTCAATATGGTTGTAATATTAATTAGGTTTTAATTGTTTTCATCCCCCATTTGTAAATTTATACCCCCCATTCTGAAGCTTTGTAATAGTGTAGGACTTTATATTTCCGCAATTTATCGCTTTCAATATAATTTCTAGTAATTAGGGTTTATATGGCAAGACTTAAAATCAACAATTAGATAACCCTAATTCAAGATACAAATGCATGAAATCAATACACTCGCACACGCGCACCTCTAGGGTAATCCACACTTGTTGCCTCAGATAAAAAATAGTCATGTCCCTTGAGCGTGGGATACTTTAGAAATGACCCTCAAATAAAATATCGTAGCACCTCGATGACCCTTCGATGTTGCCTTCGGTAACGATCTTAGACCCTTATAAATAAATTGTTAAGGTATCCTACAATGTTGCCTTCTATGACTATATGACGATCCACACTTGTCCTTTCACATCCAATGATATGGCTTCTTATCAATCAATGATAAGATGGAAATATCTAAAGGAGGAGGAAATGAACAAAGACTTTTTGAGTAGGTAGAACGTTCATAGTTGCTTGCTCACAACCATTTCTCAAACATCTTTCAAACACACCAACACTTTCAAATGAAATATTTTCAAAAGTCAACACTTTATATACATTTTCGCTGAAACGAGAATCATTACAAAGTTCGCCTAAACAAATGAACTTTTCAAAAATACTTTCAAAACCTATCACAAACACATTTCAAACAAAGCATTGCAAAATGAGCTATCAACTAAGAGCCCGTAGATAACTACAGATGAAAAAAGGTGCTAACACTTTCCTTTTTCATAACCTACCCCCCGAACTCAAGAAAATTCTCAAAAAGGTCTTTCTTATTCTTTTCACCATTTCCTTTATTGGATAAAAGAAAAGTCGGTGGTGACTCTTGCTATCCGCAACAATTGCAATAAAATGCAAAACACCCAAGTCAGTTCTCCCACCGTATTACAACTATATTTGACAAAACCAATTCACTTACCAAAACGACAATCTTATCCTTCCGAGCAATCTATGTCGCCCTCTAATCGAATGGAAGATCCACTGATCCAATGAATCATTGTTCATGAAGTCGTAAACTAAAAGCCTGCAAAACAAACACTTCTTAAGCCAATTAAAGCGTTGAAACTTGAATCTTCATTATGAAATTGTAAATAAAAAAAAAGTACACATACAAAAGTAAGAGTAAACTATAAATTTGACCAGGAATCATTATGTTAACAAAAACAAATTCAATTGTATCGACACAAGATGTCTTCCAATACAAGTTAGAATAAATAATTTGATAAACTTCAAGAATGAGTACACAAAACTTAAACCCCAGACTCCGTGTAGCATATGTACTATTACAAATACAACTACAAAACTCTAACTTAACTCTACCCAAATAAGAAGACAGAAATAATCAAGAATCAAATTCAATGAAGGAAATGACCCAAAAAAGATCATACCTAGTACTTTTCTTGTATTTCTCGTATAGAAACTGAAAATTTTGTCATACTCCAGTTAAGTATATTAAATAGACGGTTTAGTAAAGATAAAAATAACCCTTCATCATTTATGCAAGATTCTTTTAACAACCTCTGTATTGCATAAAGAGTCAAAGGGGAAAAACCTCTCTGGTGAGAAATCAATCCATCAATTATTATTTGGTAACAAAAAGTAGTAGGTACATACTTGGAAAAGAATTGATGATGAAGATGATTCTCCATTCTTTGAAAAACTAAAACCAGAACCCTTGCATAATCGCAGAAATATGTTCGTCATTAGGATCCAAGATCTGTTATCAAATGCTGATAACAGAGCTTTTGGCAGCCTTTGGTTGGCTGCCTCGTTGCTCTAAAAAACTCCAAAATACTTTGTGTACTGAGATAGACTGGAGAAGAAGATCCCTAAGATCTGCACTTGATATCTGTAGATCAATGAAGTGAGTAACTACAAAAGAGACCTAGTGAAAATGACATCCAAGAATAATAACTTAGAAACAATGCAAGAAACACTCAACAATTTTGATAAGGCAAGTTTACAAACATCAGGCATGTTGCGGCACAAATTACATATCATATTTTGTAATATTCGAATGTATGGCAGTAAATTCAACATCATAGCTTGTATAACATCCACTGTTGAACAAAAGTTTGGCTACTTTACTTCTTTTGAAACCAATATGACTTATCAACAAAAAAAACTAATCCAACAACTTAGGATGCGCCCAACAAAGAGTTACATAAAGCAGTAAGTAGCAGCAAGACGATGCAAGAAAGCCAGATAAACAAAAGAAGGCCTTTGTATCAACAACAACCTAGACTGGAAAATAGTATGCAAGAGTGTAGTCACTCCATACACGAAGAGCACAATTGATACCACTGCATAAGTAAACATGATTAGAAAACATTATTCACATAATAAAAGAAATGTGGGATTTTGGATCGAACTCTAGTTGGTCGAAGTACTTGCTGTAGTCGAAGAAGGTTCTAGCATGTATTTGTCGAAGGATGCTTGTCGAATTAGGTTTTAGTGTTTAAACCCTAATTTGTTAAGTTAGCTTGTTTGTTAAGTTAGCTTGTATAATGGGCCTTGTGGAAAAAGCCCATTAGTTAGTATGTTAGGTTTTATTATAAATAGCATACTAGTCTCTCATCATTGCCAAGACAGCAAATCCTAATTCAGGGTGAGAGGGTTATTTGTTATTCTTGTAAACTTGTAATCTTGTTTCCTAAGAGAAAGTAAAGAATAGCAGTTATAACCAATTCTTGTGTTCTTCTTCTTCCTTGTTCTTTATTCTTCCCTTATTCTATACTTTGTTATTGGCATTGAATTCACAACAAATTGGTGCGGTGAGCGTGGAGAAGATGCCTTCGACAAAGTATGAGATTGAAAAGTTCACCGGAGTGAATGATTTCGGTCTATGGCGCTTAAAGATGAAAGCCCTACTGGTTCAGCAGGGTTGTTTGGAAGCGTTGAAGGGAGCGACGGCGATGGACGCTGCGCTAACAGAAAGAGAGAAGACGGCCATGATCGAGAAAGCACACAGCGCAATATTGTTGAGCCTTGGTGATAAGGTTCTTCGACAGGTATCAAAGGAGACGACAGCATCAGGGTTATGGGTGAAACTTGAAAGTTTGTATATGACCAAATCTCTGGTAAATCGACTCTACCTAAAGCAAGCTTTGTATTCATTCAAGATGATTGAAGACAAAGTGTTGGCTGAGCAGTTGGATATGTTCAACAAGCTGATTCTTGATCTTGAAAATATTGATGTAAAGATTGATGATGAAGATCAAGCGCTGTTATTATTGTGCGCTTTGCCCAGATCACATGCTCACTTCAAAGAAACCCTCTTGTATGGAAGAGAGTCCCTGACCTTTGAAGAAGTTCAATCAGCTTTGTACTCTAAGGATTTGAACGAACGTAAGGAGCATAAACCTTCGACGGTTGGTGAAGGTTTGGCTGTTAAAGGAAAATTCGACAAGAAGAAAGGTAAAAATCAGTCGAAGTCTTATAGTGGTGACACATCTGGTATTAGATGCTATCACTGTAAGAAAGTAGGTCACACAAGAAAGGTGTGCCCTGAACGCCTGAAAGATCATGGAGGTAAGGATAATGGCAATGCAGCTATTGTCCAAGATGATTTCGAATCATCTGATGTTCTTGTGGTTTCAAGCAAAAACTCATCGAAGGAGTGGATTATGGATTCTGGATGCACTTGGCACATGACTCCAAACAAAGACTTGTTCGAGGAATTATGTGATCAAGATGGTGGATCTGTATTGCTGGGAAACAACAAAGCTTGCAAGATTGCAGGCGTTGGATCTGTGAGATTCAAGCTCCATGATGAGTCAATAAGATTGTTGACTGAAGTCAGGTATGTACCTGATTTGAAGAGAAATTTGATTTCTCTTGGTGAATTCGACAAGAAAGGATATGTTTTTCAAGGAGAGAAAAGTATCCTAAGAGTCATGAAAGGGTCGAAGGAAGTCTTGAGAGGCGTGAAGAAACAAGGCTTGTATACCCTTGAGGCTGAAGTTGTAAGTGGTTCGACAAATGTTGCATCCACGAAACCTTTGTCGAAAACAGAAATTTGGCACATGAGATTGGGCCATGTCAGTGAAAGGGGTCTGGTTGAATTAGGGAAACAAAATCTGCTTGGTGGAGATAAAGTCGAAAAGCTGAAGTTTTGTGAACCCTGTGTACTTGGAAAGTCCTGTAGAATGAAGTTCAACAAAGGCAAACAAAGAACACATGGATCCCTTGATTACATCCATGCTGATCTTTGGGGGCCTGCAAGGTGTCCATCACATTCAGGAGCAAAGTATTTTCTATCCATAGTAGATGACTATTCCAGAAAGTTATGGGTATTCATCCAGAAGACTAAGGATGAAACTTTTGAGAATTTCAAAAGTTGGAAGACTCTTGTCGAAAATCAAACTGGCAGAAAGGTAAAGAGGTTGAGAACCGACAATGGCCTTGAGTTTTGCAATGAGGCGTTCGACAGTTTTTGTGTTGCCTCTGGTATTGCAAGGCACAGAACTACCGCAGGTACTCCACAACAAAATGGTTTGGCTGAAAGGTTTAATCGAACTATTTTGGAGAGAGTTAGATGCATGTTGACTAGTGCGGGATTAAAGAAGGTGTTTTGGGCTGAGGCTGTTTCGACAGCAGCATATCTGATAAACAGATGTCCTTCGACAGCGTTAGATATGAAGACACCTGAAGAAGTTTGGTCGGGACATCCACCAGATCTCGACAAACTAAGAGTATTTGGCTGTGTAGCCTATGCTCACATTAGGCAAGACAAGGTCGAACCTAGAGCTCTGAAATGCATGTTTATGGGATACCCTGAAGGAGTGAAAGCTTATAGGCTATGGTGCCTAGAGCCAGGTCACAGGAGGTGTATCACCAGTCGAGATGTAGTTTTCAATGAAACTGAAATGGCTTTCAAGAAAACTGATGATGTTGACGAAGAGCTGGAACAGGTAGAGATTCCTGTTGAGGTGGAGCATGTTGATGCTGAAATGCGTATCCCAGATGAAGTCGAAGAAGAAACTGAAGATTCTGATGATGTTGAGGAAACTGTTGATGACTACCTATTGTCGAGAGATAGGCAAAGAAGAGTCATAAAACCACCTCAGAGACTTGGATATGCAGATCTTGTAGCTTATGCCTTAATCTCTGCAAGTGAAGTTCTAGACGAAGAACCTAGAGATTATAAGGAAGCTATAAGGAGTCGAATGAAGACTGAATGGCTAAAGGCCATGCATGATGAGATGAAATCTCTTCATGATAATCACACTTGGGAACTAATCGAGAAACCTTTTGGGGCAAGGTTAGTCAGCTGTAAGTGGATTTTCAAAGTTAAGGAAGGAATTGAAGGAGTAATGTCGAAGAGGTACAAGGCAAGATTAGTCGCAAGGGGTTTCACTCAGAAAGAAGGTGTCGACTTCAATGATGTATTTTCCCCTGTTGTGAAGCACAGATCCATTCGAATGTTGCTTGCCATGGTGGCTCAGTTCGACCTTGAACTGGAACAAATGGATGTGAAGACTGCGTTCTTGTATGGTGACTTAGATGAAACGATCCTGATGAGGCAACCTGAAGGGTATGTCGAAAAGGGGAAAGAAGATTATGTGTGCAAACTGAAGAAATCTTTATATGGACTTAAACAATCTCCTCGACAGTGGAATAAGAGATTCGACAAGTTCATGGAACACATAGGTTTCATTAGAAGTCAGTTCGACCACTGTGTTTACTCCAGATTTCGACCTGAAAATTCATTTGTTATTTTGTTGCTTTATGTTGATGATATTCTGATAGCAAGCAACAATGTCGAAGATGTAATGAGGGTGAAGGCTGAACTCAATAAGGAGTTCGACATGAAGGATCTGGGAGCTGCATCTAGGATTCTTGGAATTGACATTCGAAGAGATAGAAAGCAGTCGAAAATATGCTTATCTCAAGAGGCATACCTACGAAAGATTCTTGACAAGTTTGGTATGTCGAATTCAAAGCCTGTTGTGACTCCAACAAACCCTCAATTCAAGCTGAGTATTGATCAATGTCCCAGTACTGATGTCGAAAGAACCTATATGAACAGCATCCCATATGCTAATATAGTTGGTTCTTTGATGTATGCTATGGTCTGTACTAGACCCGACATAGCATATGCAGTAAGTCTTGTAAGCAGGTACATGGCGAATCCTGGAAAGGCTCACTGGCAAGCGTTAAAGTGGATTCTAAGGTACATAAATGGGTCTCTGAACAGAGTCTTAATTTATGGTGGAGCCTTGGGTGAAGATAGTAAAGCAGCTGTCGAAGGCTATGTTGACTCTGATTATGCAGGCTGTATGGATTCCAGAAAATCTATTTCTGGATATGTTTTCACTATGTTTGGTACAGCAATTAGTTGGAAAGCAACTCTTCAGAAGGTTGTTGCCTTATCAACTACTGAAGCAGAATATATTGCCTTAACTGAAGCTGTGAAAGAAGCATTGTGGCTTGAAGGTTTTGCGAAGGAGCTAAAACTTCAAGGTCAAGGTATCACTGTTAAATGTGATAGTCAAAGTGCAATACACCTGTCGAAGAACTCAGCCTATCATGAGCGAACCAAGCACATAGATGTGAGGCTGCATTTCGTCAGAGGGGTAATCGAGCGTGGAGAAGTCCAAGTGCTGAAGGTCTCGACAGATCACAATGCTGCTGATATGATCACCAAAACATTGCCAAGTTGCAAGTTTTTCCACTGTATGCAGTTGATAAAGCTGCATGAAGAAAGCTAGTTAGTGTCTCTTGATGCTGTAGAGTTAGGTCCAAGGTGGAGATTTGTGGGATTTTGGATCGAACTCTAGTTGGTCGAAGTACTTGCTGTAGTCGAAGAAGGTTCTAGCATGTATTTGTCGAAGGATGCTTGTCGAATTAGGTTTTAGTGTTTAAACCCTAATTTGTTAAGTTAGCTTGTTTGTTAAGTTAGCTTGTATAATGGGCCTTGTGGAAAAAGCCCATTAGTTAGTATGTTAGGTTTTATTATAAATAGCATACTAGTCTCTCATCATTGCCAAGACAGCAAATCCTAATTCAGGGTGAGAGGGTTATTTGTTATTCTTGTAAACTTGTAATCTTGTTTCCTAAGAGAAAGTAAAGAATAGCAGTTATAACCAATTCTTGTGTTCTTCTTCTTCCTTGTTCTTTATTCTTCCCTTATTCTATACTTTGTTATTGGCATTGAATTCACAACAAGAAATAAAGAAGAAAACACAGGCTTCATAATCACAAAAATCATGCTATCAATTTACAAGTTACCATACAAAATGTCAAATTTCTCTTGAGATATGCATCCATATTTGGTTCAATTTACATGTTTACAGAAAATTTGTAAGCTGCAGCAGCCCGTCAACTTACATCACTTGCAATCACAACCTATGCCATATACCAGGGCCAGGCCAGTTTAAAGTTTGCATCACACGGTGGTTGATGAGACTATGGAAATGGTTAATGAAGAGGTTCATGGGGAATAAAAGGCATACCAACTTGTATAGGATAAATGGTAACATAGCCTCTTGATATAGATATCTTATTCCAGCAGGTAATGGTGGAACTCATGGCCCAAATATGTGCAAAAAAAGAGGTTGTGGATGGTGTTTAATGAAAAATTGCAGGTCATGAGTGGACTAAAAAGTGGAAAATTAGTGTGGTAATTTGAATGTTGAATCACAAAAACCTAAAAACAGGTTTCAAATCATTGTTTTAAATTGAAAAGAACATCAAACCAACAAAACATTCAGGTCACGGTTCAAGAATCAGGCAAAACATTCAGGTCACGGTTCAAGAATCAGGATGAAACAGAAACAAACAGCTCAAATGATTAAACCATGGAGAGTGGAGGTACATATTACGTGATACTCAGTAACACTACTGGTTTGATATCTCAGCCCTTCGTGGAAACAATACAGCTTCCGACATAAGCGAATGCATATGGGAGTAATGGCTAATTATTTTTGAACATGAAGAAAGATAGATTTCCATATTGAGTAAAGTCAACACTGTAACACTCAATTTCTAATCGGCGAATAATATTAAAATTAGAGTTATAAAAGTTCGACATATAAATAGGATGCTATATTTACTACTTAAAAATACCTTCAGTGAATCGCATGTAAAATACATACATAACACTTAAACTCGGATGAACCGTTAACCACATAATTTAGTCTTTAAAATAAAACAACTTTAATAAATAAGCAGCGGAATCACAATTTTCAATTCAAATGACATAACATCTTTGTCCAGCTGAAAACAACTTTAAAAACAACAAAGGACTTAGTAATTCAATTTAAAATTCAGCACTTGAAGTAATCACACAATAAAGCAACAAGTGTTCACCCTCCGAGTGTTACGTATCAGAGCGACGACACCGACTCAAACTACTGAAGGTAAACAACATTCACTCTGGATTACCTGCACGTTACCAACATAAGGGTAATATTCAAACAAAAGGGGTGAGATATCGAACAATATAATAGAATGCATGATAAATAATATATTAGAATCAGTTCATACAAAATCACCACTTCGCAGCTCTTTAACAACATTTAACATAATCAATTCACTCACACAATAACTCAGGATGCAACATAAAATGCAACTTGTTTTTATGCACATACATGTGGTACCAACGGAGCAAAACTCCCAACTTAATAATCTGCCAATTAATAGAGGCATAAGCCTTCAATTTTATATTTGTTAATCCAGGCCAACTTACCGAGCATGAGCTCCCAACTTGATATTCTATGTATGTGACAACAGTATGAATGTAGTAACAACAAGAACAATAATTCAACAACAACTAAACACAATTCAGCATTGGCCATAAACCTACAACTTAATATTTGTCAATAATTAGAGGCATCTCAACAAAATTCATCGTCACCTGCCAATTCTCAAATTATAACAAAGTATATAATCACCGTATTAACCAAAATATACTACGACGTCCTGCGTAATTATTCGGGTAATTCGACTATATCCGACAAAATAGTTTTATGCTAAAATACTAATGTTTTCGGTTTTGTACTACTATCTCTAATTCCATACGATTTACTACTAGTCACTTATTAATTATTTCATCTTTGTTGCTAGCTACTAATATGTTCTCCTGTCAATCTATTACTAATACTGCTACTGAAAGTTCTACTAAATTACTTCTAATGATAACTTTATTAATAGTTTTCTACTAATCATTAATTCTATTATCTCTCCTGCTACTAACTTATATTTACTATTAATTCATTAATCATTTAGGTATAGATTACCTTAAGAATTCTAATTATTATACTGAGAATGTTAAACAAAAATAATTAACCAATTAGCATGCACAGGAGCGTTAAGGAATAAGAAAGAATTATGTGTCCCTCAACATGCACAGGAACAAAAGAAAAGAATTAATAAAGACATGTGCCCTTCGGCACAATGGCCATGCCGCTCGACACCTCCCCACTATGCCTATGTGCCGGTCGGCATACACTATGCCCCTCGGCACACCTTGCAGCCTTGTGCCGCTTGGCACAAGTATCTATGCCCCTCAGCACATCGTGTCTTCCAGCCCCTCACAGACTTCAGTCTGTTACTGATACTAATGCAGAATTTTCCAAATTTTCCTTCGATTACAAATCTTAGACCAAAATAACATTGATTAACACAACAACATAACAACTACACCAACCATGGGTTAATTTCCAACCTTTCATTTATCGATGGAATTACTGCAACGTTATGAAAAATTATGACAGTGGTAACATGAGATTCAGAAACAACAACAATTTCACGCATGACAATTATTCACACAACCAATCCCTACATAATATTCATCATGATTCCCATTATAGAGTCAGAATCTCACCCTTACCTTAGATTGAAGATCGCTCTATAACTCTCCGATCGAAAACCTTGCTTTGCCTCTTCTCCCCATTCCTCTTCTCTGCAACTTCTCACGATCAATTTCCAACTCCTTATCAATTAATCCTATTCTTTATTTAAATAAAACCTCACAATATTATTATTCTTAGTGGGATTAATAACACACCCCCATATCTCTACTTCTAACCATTAAAATAGGTCCAACACAATTATTCTATTATTCTACTAATTCTAGTATTATTATTATTATTATTATTATTAATCAACTAATTAATTAACTAATAATAATCTAACAACTTATGCCAACAATTCACAACATCTAACAACTTCAACGAATAATTCGAAAATATTTACTTAAATAATTAATTAAATTAACGGGCGTTACAACTCTCTCCCACCTAGAATATTTTCGTCCTCGAAAATTTACCTTGTTCAAACAACTCGGGATAGGATTCCCGCATCTTACTTTCCAACTCCTACGTCATGCTTTCTCTGGAAGCTCCTAACCATACTACTTTCACAAAAGTAATCTCTTTGCCTCTTAGAGTCTTCATTTCATGATCTGCGATCCGTACAAGCATCATTTCCATAGTGAGATTATCTTGTACTTGCACATCATCCATATGAATCACATGAGATGGATCTGAAATATACTTCCGGAGTTGTGACACATGAAACACATCATGCAAATTTGAAATGTTATGCGATAAAGCCAATCTATAAGCAACATTCTCAACTCTGTCCGAAATCTAATATGGACCAATAAAACGAGGAGTTGGCTTCTTAGACTTCAATGCTCGCCCAACACCGGTCACAGGCGTGACTCTCAAAAACACATGGTCACCCTCTTGAAATTCTAAATCTTTCCTTCACTTGTCATGATAACTCTTCTGTCTACTTTGGAAAGTTTTCATCTTTTCTCAAATCAACTTCACCTTCTCAGTAGTCTCTCAAACAATTTCAGGTTCAAGTACTACACTTTCTCCAGACTCATGTCAACATAAAGGAGTTCTATATCTCTGACCACACAAGCTTAAAAAGGTGTCATTCCAATACTAGAATGGTAATTGTTATTATAAGTGAACTCTATTAATGAAAGATAAGTGTCCCACGAACCTCCCTGTTCAAGAACACACGCCCTCAACAAATCTTCTAACGACTGAATAGTCCTTTCAGCCTGACCATCCATCTAAGGATGATACACTGAACTCAACATCAACTTAGAACCCAACGCCTCTTGAATACTCTTCCAAAAATCAAAAGTAAACCTCAGATCTCTATCTGACACAATACACAAAGGAACACCATGCAGCTTTACAATTACATTAGTATAAATCTCCGCCAGCTTCGACACTGGAAAACCAATGTTAATAGAATAAAATAAGTTGACTTCCTAAGCCTATCAACAATCACCCAAATCAAATCATGTCCTCTTGGAGTATTAGATAATCTTGTTACAAAGTCCATTGAAATGCTATCCTATTTCCATTCCGGAACTTCTAATAGTTGCATCAACCCTGCAGGATTCTAATTCAACTTTCGACTCCTGACAAGTCAAACATGCATACACAAATTATGCTATGTCACGCTTCATCCCAGGACACCAAAACTAATTCTTCAAATCTTGATACATTTTTGTAGCTCCCGAATGAATACTCAAATTACTTCTATGACTTTCCTCAAGAATCGTTCTTTTCATCTTTGTATCGTCGGGAATACAAATTCGATTACAAAATCTCAACACACCCTGCACATCTAACTTGAAATTACTATTCTCATACTGATCAACTTCAACCATTAAATCTACCAATTTCATATCTAACCGAGCTTCTGTGATACTATCCAGAAAATCATTATTAATCTTTAACATTCCCAACATAACATTTTACGGTGTCACCTCACAAACTAAGCTCATATCTATGAATTGTTCGATTAATTCCAATTCTTTAACCATCATTGCTGACACATGTAAGGTCTTTCGACTTAAAGCATCAGCCACAACATTATCTTTACTTGGATGATAATTCAAACTGAAATCATAATCTTTTAATAACTCCAACCATCTTCGTTGTCTCATATTTGACTCCTTCTGATCAAATAAATACTTTAAACTCTTATGGTCACTAAATACTTCAAATCTAGAACCATAAAGATAATGCCTCCAAATCTTTAGCACAAAAACAACTGCAGCAAGTTTTAAATCATGTGTAGGATAGCTCTTCTCATGAGTTCTCAACTGCCTTGATGCATAAGCAACTACCTTTTTGTTCTGCATAAGTACACCTCTCCTGAATTAGGTAATGTTGTACCCCAAAATTTTCTCTCTCATTTTATCAAGATTTTCCTCACAAGACTCTTTGGACTCAATACCAGATTAGGATTTGCTCAGCTCAAGACATCTCCTTGCATTAATGACCTGAAATTAGGGTTTGAGTTTGTACATGGATTTTTGAATTTCCAATGCCTCATGTGAATTTTACACTTCATGTTGGACCTCTAAGATTGCTCATACCAAGTTTTAAGCCTTGAATCAAATTTTTGCCCAGTCAATTGGACAATTGACCTAAAAATCAACTGCATTGGAGAAAAAGTCAAATGTGGAAAAATTACAGTCAAACCTCATAATTTTTAATCCACATCAACATTATAGACTCATATGAACCATTTGATCAAGTTTGGACCACAACTCTTCAAGAAATTTGATCAGATCTTTAAAAGGGCAAAATGGTCAAAATTAGGGTTTTAACTGTAGAAGGGAAATTTCTGATTTTTCACCTAGCCAATGGAAAATTGGGTTCAAGAATAGTTTCAAGGACTCAATGGCATCATCTTGACCTAATCAAAAGGTTCAAAAGATCTCAAATGCATTGGATTGACAGATGAATTTTCCAGTCAACTATTCAAAAAAATCAACTGTACACTGAAAAGTCAAACTTTGACTTTTTGGTCAAAATCAAATGCCAAGGGTCATTTTTCATCAAGATGTTTCAAAACATGAAACTTGTTCACCAAGAAACCTAATTTTGGAAATTAGGGTTTAAGATTGAAAATTTTCATAACTTAGAAATTTTCGAAATTATGAAAATTTCTTATTTTTTCCCAACTTTTCCCAACTTTTTCACCATGGTGCAATTGGATTCAAAGAAAACTTCCAACATGAAAGTTGTATTCCCCCATAAAATATAAAACTTTTATTCATAAAGTTTTCCCAAAAGATGCTTGGATCTCAAGTTATGATTTTGTGAATAGGGGTCCATGAAACTTTTAACTTTGTAAAATTTTGCCCTAGTTTAGGCAGGATTTTGACCTAACTTCATGGCAACTTTTCACCTAGTTCCAAGTGGAATCTCAAAATTAATTTCAAATATGGATTGTAGAGCATGTTACAAGCTTTCCAAAATGTCCAAGAACTCTCCAAGATCATTTATGGTTAGGGAGAATCGAAGATTTGAAAATGGCCATTTCTCACTTTTGTCCATGGCATTTTGCACATTGATTCAAGTTGCAAATCAGTTTGGATCATGTTTGTACTTGTTTTACAGGTCTTAATCCTTTCCACACTCCTTAATTTAATGCAAATACAATGGATATTGGCTTTGTTCTGAGCTATGGAACTTTGCACATTGAATTAATCCATTTATGGCATAAAGGTAGCAATACCATTTCCATAAAGCATACTTTTTACAATTTTGTTTATCTTGAGCCATGGACCTGATCTCTTTGTGCAAACAAGATCCATAAACATCAGGAAGAGTGTACCAACTCTCCTCAGGCCTTGAGCTAGCCTGTACAGGCTTTGGCATTGTCAACTCACCTTTTGCTTCAAAAACAAGAAAGCTTGCAAAAAGTCCATAACTTGTGCATCTGTTAAAACTAAGTCTTGTGATCATTTCAAACAACTTCAGCATATTGTACCAAGCCAAAAACACGATTTTTCAAGCTCCCAAACACCCTAAAACACAAAATCACAAGTTCTTGTCAAAACAGGGCCATATCTGCAGAACCACTTCCAAAACCAAATTGGCTCGTGCGTTTTATCTTGAACCACTTCAGACACATTCCATACATCACACCTAAGTTGTCCAAGCCCTTCTCAAGCAACTG